>JAWIIS010000047.1:2258629-3594917 GCA_033682625.1 Helicoverpa zea x Helicoverpa armigera
GATGATCAGTATACACAACTTTATTTGCATTCTTAAGGTGTGTCCAAACACGGCGTGCAAGGTGCGCGGCAGCTACGCGCGGCATTCGCGGGATACAAATTTGCCGCGCGCCTAGTTTAAACCTTCTGCGCGGCAGTGATGCGCGGCATGTCCGAGACACGCCGCGCTCTTTATTTCGTATTCAAACTACAATGAAAGCGGCCGCGTGTGTTGTTGCTGTGCTTATTATTCGTAAATTACGTAGAAGAAGGAATAAAAGAAAGTGTATTAAAAAAAGGCAGTGTTGGATGCGACCACTCTTTCAACAAAGGACAAAGAATCTGGAAGGGATCTTTTACGAAATCAACTACCGAACGCCACAGTTTTTAAGATTATCTTTGGAAGAATTCGAACACATACATACATTGGTAGAACCATTTATTAAAAAAATGGATACTCACTGGCGAACGGCAATAACGTCGAAGGAGAGACTTGCAATAACGTTACGTTATTTGGCTACAGGAGACTCCTATTCCAGCCTACAATACACGTTTCACGTATCAAAGCAAACAATATCAACAATAATTCCAGAAGTGTGCGATGCCATAGTGAGAGCTCTTAAGGACATGGTACAGGTAAATTATTATGAACTTTATTACTTATATTATTTTTATTATTTGGTGAAATATTTTAAACTACAGATTTTTAATTTATATTTTTTATTTATTTATTTTCATAATTAAGTAGTAATTAAATACAACACAATCATCATACGTCAATCACAGTTGTTCTCAACTAATTCACAATATTAATCTACATCCGTGTCTAAATCGCGAATCAATTGTGTAAGGCCAGTACCCATGTTACTAGAAGATGATGAGTCATGATCGGTAAACTGTGAAGTGAAATATCCTCGTCTGTTTTCAGCGTTATATTCTTGTGTTGATGATTGATTGAGGAGCTCCATATCAGCTTCGTATAGTATAGTATTTATTGAATGTTTGACTCTCGTAAACATAGTGGCATCATATTTTCTTAGTTCGGCTGCTATGTGCATGCCAAAAGCAACGTAAGGATCATTACTACTGTCATTTTGTTTTCGCATTACTTCTAATGCTTCTTCTATCATTTGATTTTCAGCATCATACTCTGACTCTTGATATGTCCTCTTGTTAGCGGGCATTTCTTTTCTTGGCTTCTTGGTATTTGTATCTTGGTCTCGAGTGCCTTGTTCCGAAGTTCCTGGTTCCGAAGTTCCTGGTTCTGAAGTGCCTTGTTCTGAAATGCCTTGTACCGGAATAGCTTGTTCTGTATTACCCGGCTCTGAGGATGAGCCACAATCCTGAAACAAAATAAATAAAACGTTATTAATTTTTTTTTCAGCTACCAGTGTCAGAGCAAGATTGGAAAGCAGTATCTAAAGACTTCGAGGAAAAATGGAATTTTCCGCACACTATTGGGGCGTTAGATGGAAAACACATAAATATTCAAGCTCCTTTTCGTAGCGGCACTGAATATTTTAATTATAAAAAGTTCTTTAGTATCGTGCTATTAGCATTAGTAGACGCAAACTACAATTTTATGTATGTTAACATAGGAAGCCAAGGTCGAATTTCAGATGGAGGAGTTTATAAACATTCCGAATTGTATCGAAAGGTAGAAAATAATCAACTTAATGTACCAGCGCCAGAAATTTTACAAATACCCTACATAACTAAAATACCATATGTAATATTAGGAGATCAAGCTTTTGCATTAAGCACACATTTGATGACACCATTTGCAGGAATTCATCCAAAAGGGTCAAAAGAAAGGATTTTCAACTATAGACTATCAAGAGCACGCCGAGTAGTAGAAAATGCTTTTGGAATCATGTCGGCAAAATTTAGAGTATTGAGAAGTACAATGATTTTAAGCCCAAAATCAGCCAAAACCATAGTTCTAGCTACTGTTCACTTGCATAACTTTCTTCGCAGAGACTCTTTATTAAAAAAAACAAATGATTCGACGATTGAAACAGCTTCCTTTCCTCCAAATCAATTTATTACCACTCCTTCTGATATTCGTATTTTTTTGTCAAGATATTTTATGACAAACGGATCAATTGATTGGCAAGAAAGATATTAAATAATTGGTTACCTTAGGTTAAAAATGGCCAAAATTAATAAACAGCCCCTTAGCATTATTTGATCTCATAGATTTTGCAGTATGCGGGCTGTATGTATAATATGGCCGTTACATCTAAAGTAATATTAAAAAGAGGAAAGTTTTTTTTGTTTGTTACGATTTAACTCAAAAACTACTGGACCGATTTTGATTTTTTTTTACTATTACAAAGCTACATCTTCACTGAGTAACATTAGGTTATAATTTATAAAAAACAACCAGACCACGCGGGCGAAGCCGCTGGCGGAAAGCTATAGTCTAATAAAAATATAAAAGAAATAGGTACTTACCACTGCATCAATAGGGTTATTCCTGTCATGTAAAAAACTAAATGCTTCATAAGCAAACCATTTAGATTTATAGGCCTTGTTTCTACCTGCAACAGAAAAAAGAACATTATAACAACTAAAACATAAGCTGATTTTGTGTCTTATTAAAGAATTGAATTACGCATTTCATACATGTTGGATAATCGCGAGGGTAACTTGAAAATTAGATTTTTTGTTTGTTGAGATATCTTAACGATTATGGTGTCAAATAAAAGGTCTAGGTCTAAAACCATTTTATCAGTTTGAATCATGTATATGTATATGTAATGAAATATTTATGAACGATAAGGTGGCTAACAATGGGCCAGATATTGCTAACCTCTTTGCTGATCAATTTGTCTCTGTTTTTAATCAAAATCCAGTCACTACACATAACGCTGCCAATGGATCTTTTTGTACTGACTCAATCTTATGCACTATTAAATTGACTGAAAAACAAATTTTAAACAAGCTCAAACTCATAGATGCTTCCAAAGGTGCTGGCCCTGATTGTATACCACCTCTGTTTATAAAACGCTGCTGCCAAGAACTCGCACTACCGTTGCACATTATTTTTAATTCTTCTCTTGCTGAGGGCATATTTCCTGATCTCTGGAAAAATGCAAGAATTGTCCCGGTTTTTAAAAAGGGTGATCCTGCCAATGTTCAAAACTATCGCCCTATTTCAATATTGTCATGTTTCTCTAAGATATTCGAGTCTCTTGTTTGTCCAGTAATTACTCACCACATTGACAGAATTATTTCACCAAGTCAGCATGGATTCAAAGCTGGTCGCAGCGTAGAAACAAACCTAGTCGAGTTTGTGACAGATGTCACTCAAGCTCTTGACAAAAGACTAGAAGTAGATGCTGTGTACACGGACTTCAGCAGTGCGTTTGACAAAGTTGACCATTCTCTGTTACTGTCTAAGTTAGAGTATAATGGCATACATGGTTCACTTCTAAACTGGTTCAAATCTTATTTGTCACAAAGGTCGCAAACTCTTGTAGTTAATGGTTACGAATCTTATGCATATTACGCCGACTCAGGGGTTCCCCAGGGTTCCCATCTTGCACCGGTTTTGTTTTTATTATTTATCAACGACATCGGAGCCCAAATCCGTCATTGCAAATATCTAATGTTTGCTGATGACCTCAAAATATATAAAGTTGTTACTTCAAATGAAGACACTACCCTAATTCAGGAGGATTTAAATAGAATAGAACACTGGTGCAAACTCAATCACATGAAACTTAACGTACATAAATGTAGCCATATACGGTTCACAAGGAAAAAGCAGTCTAACATTGTATCATATAATATAAATGGAGCCTTATTAGAAACTGTAAATGAGGTTCGCGATCTCGGCATCACTATGGACAGTAAAGTCAACTTCATAAGCCATATCGACAACATCGTTACAAAATCGGCACGACTACTAGGATTTCTTAAAAGAAGCACTAAAGGATTCAAGCTAGTAAGAACGAAAATTGTGTTGTATAACGCCTTAGTCCGCAGCCACCTTGAATTTGCCAGCATAGTGTGGAATCCGCACTACGCAGTACACTCGCAAAGACTAGAGAGTATTCAAAGGGCCTTCACAAAACACCTGGCGTATACCTTCGGTGGTGTATCTCCTCGGTGTCCATACGAACAACGAATACGTCACTACAAAATGATCACACTGCGCGACCGTCGACTGGTACAGGATCTTATGTTTTTCTACAAATTAGTCAACAATAAATTAGATTGCGTAAAGTTGATTGAACAAATAGGATTAAAAGTCCCCTATAGAATACCCAGATATCCCATTACCAATTTATTCCACACTAAAACTTCCAACACAAATTTAGGAGAAAATTCCCCTCTCAATAGGCTTAGTAAAGTGATGAATAGTCATGCAAAATCAAACCCAGATGTTGACATATACCAGAACTCTATGACAATCTTTAAAGCCCACATTTTAAATCATAAAATCCCAAAAGATTAACTGTATCAACTGTGTTATATACAGGGTTACTGGTAAGTAGACCGCATCCTTTCAGGAGGTGATAGTATAGGTCAATACGGATAAATTTGACCCTGGGATACACTGGGCAAAAGTTGACCCGTTTCAAGATAATCGAATTTCAAGATCAGTCGTCTAGGTACACGTATAAATTTTCATTATTAGTCAAAACTCTCGTTTTTGTGGGTTTTTGTGTGTTTTTGGATAGAAGATGAATCACTTCATAATAACAAACCATAAAACTGTACAAATCACAGAGGAAATTATAGCGAACAGCAATTACTTTTTTAGTAGTAATTTTCTTAAAAATATTACTCTTCATTTTTTTGTGCAGAATACTTAAAAAACATCTACATCTATCTAGCTATCCAAAAAGGCACAAAACACACAAAAATCCGCAAAAACGAGACTTTTAACTAATAATAAAAATGTATTCGTGTACCTAGACGACTTGTAAAGAAAAGATCTTGAAATTCGATTATCTTGAAACGGGTCAACTTTTGCCCAGTGTATCCTAGGGTCAAATGTGTCCGTATTGACCTATACTATCACCTCCTGAAAGGATGCGGTCTACTTACCAGTAACCCTGTATATATGTACTGTTGTGTAATGAGTTTTTATATGAATAAATCAGTTGTTGTCAAGCACTGACGTCTATTACTACATGGTGACAGCGGTGATGAAAATTTTTTCAAAATTTATTATAAAATACGTATTTTGGTGCAATTTTATCGACAAAAATAATGGAACACGCTCGCCCACCATCCGAGTTGAGTTTGGACGGCGGTCCTGCAAGCCGCGCAGAGGCGTGGAAACGGTGGCGACAACAACTCACGCTGTTCCTGAAAGCTTCGGGTGCCTATACAGAGACTGCTGGGGTTCAGGCGAGTCTACTGGTAAATTTAATTGGTCCGGAAGGTTTTGACATATACCAAACATTTACGTTCGATAAGGAGGAGGATCGAGATGATATCAGAATTTTACTTGAGAAGTTCGATAGTTTTTTTGTTTCAAAATTAAATATTACACTAATTCGATACAAATTTTTCACTCGGAACCAAGAGGAAGGCGAATCAATCCAACAGTATGTTATTGCGTTACGCCTCCTTTCGAAAAATTGTAACTTCAAAGAGCTTGAGGACGAATTGATCAAAGATAGAATTGTGTGTGGCATTCGAAGTTTAAGGGTGAGAGATCGGCTGTTGAGATGTGAGGATCTGAATCTCGACAAAGCTGTAAAACTATGCCAAGCCGAGGAAATATCCAGGGAATCCGAGCAGCAGATGGATGCTGTTGGCACGAGTTCGGGAGTGGCGCAGGTGGACGTGGTTGGCGCGCAGCGGCGACGAGGTCGCGGGAGTGCCGGTGGCGGCCGGCGAGGCGCGCGCAGGGGCGCAGCGCCCAGCCCGCATCTATGTGCTCGCTGCGGGGGCCTGTCACCGCGCTGTCAGGCTGGAAATTATCCAGCGAATCAATGCACGTGTTTCGTGTGTGGAAATCGTGGTCACTTTGCGAAGGTGTGCAAAGCGAATGCGTTTTATAAAGGTGGTGGTACAGCGCGCGTATGCGACATTAAACACCGAAGTGAGTCAGAGTCGGATGATGGTGATTCATTTTTTATTTCCATGATTGAGGGAAACAAACGACTAGGTGAGTGGTTTGAAGTATTATCGTGTGGCAGTGGTACCGAGAAGTTCAAACTTGACACTGGTGCCGACATAAATGTTATGTCATTTGAGAGATTTTTAGAATTAGGTTTAGATGTTAGCATTTTGAAATGTAATAAAGTTATAAAGTTACAATCTTACAGTGGCGATGTAATACCGGTAAAGGGAACGTGCTATATAGCTTGTGTTTATAAAGGTAAACAATATGAACTGAAATTTGCTATAGCCGATATGAAATGTCAGAGTGTGTTGGGACGGATATCGTGCATACAATTGAATTTGATTAAGCGGATTCATTCATTAAATTTGTCTCAATATGATGACTTGTTCGATGGTATAGGATGTTTGCCTGGTAAATATCACATTGTGATAGATAAGTCAGTACGGCCTGTCATCTCAGCAGCGAGGAAAATACCACTGAGTTTACGGGACCAGTTGGCGGAAGAGCTCAAGCGAATGGAAAGATATGGGGTGATCAGAAAGGTCACACATCCAACTGACTGGGTGCATCCTTTGGTCATAGTCGCTAAGAAAAATAATACCATTCGTGTTTGTCTAGACCCGCGGGAGCTGAATCGCGCAGTTCGGCGCGCACACTTTCAGCTGCCCACCGTGACCGAGCTGGCGGCACGCCTGCACGGCGCCACGCACTTCTCCGTGCTGGACGCTAACTCCGGTTTCTGGGCGGTGCAGCTTGATCAGGAGAGTGCTGACTTCTGCACGTTTATCAGCCCATTCGGGAGGTACCAGTTCTTACGCTTACCATTCGGAATAAATTGCGCTTCGGAAGTGTTTCATGGTAAGATACGCCAGCTTCTAGAAGATTTGGAGGGCGTTGACAGTTTTATTGATGATATTATAGTCTGGGGAAAAGATAAAGAGGAGCACGACAGAAGACTTGATGCTTTATTAAATAGGGCTCGTGAGATAAATTTAAAATTTAATAAAGCTAAGTGTAAGATAGGAGTTCGGGAGGTAACATATTTAGGGCATATATTTGATCGGAACGGCATGAGGCCGGATTCCAATAAAGTAAAGGCTATAACGGAAATGCCAGAGCCTACGGACAGAAAAAGTTTAGAACGGTTTTTGGGTGCCGTCAATTACTTGTCTAAGTTTATACCAAAATATTCTGAATTGGCATTACCACTAACTAACCTCCTTCGTAAAGACACGGAGTGGTTGTGGGAGTGCGCTGAGCGCAGTGCATTTCAGAGTTTGTGTCGACCGGTGAGCAGCGCGCCGGTGCTGGCGCTGTACGACGTGAGCGCGCCGGTGCTGGTGTCGGTGGACGCGAGCGCGCACGCGCTGGGCGCAGTGCTCATGCAGGCGGGCCGCCCCGTCGAGTTCGCGTCACGCACGCTCACCGACACGCAGCGCCGGTACGCGCAGGTTGAGAAGGAGCTCCTTGCCATTGTGTTTGCATGTGAGAGGTTCCATCAATATATTTTTGGGAAGAAACGTGTTGTTGTTGAATCCGATCATAAGCCATTGGAGAGTATTTTTAAAAAGCCGTTGATGTCCGTTCCAGCACGCTTACAAAGAATGATGTTAAGAATACAAGGGTATGATTTAATTGTGAGCTATAAACCGGGAAAGTACATGTTTATTCCCGATACACTGTCGCGTGCACCGTTGCCTGATTTATATGAGGATAATATAATGAGTAAAAATATAATGTATCAGGTAGCGATGATTGTTAATAACATTCCTATTTCATGCAATAAACTATGTGAAATAAAAAAGGCATCTCGCGATGATAGAGAAATAAGCGAGCTTATCAAGTGCATTAACTCGGGTTGGCCGGAGCACAAATGTAAAGTAGAGGATGTTGTTAAGCCCTTTTGGTCTATGAAAGATGAATTGTATGAAGTTGATGGTGTGGTGTTTAAAAACGATATAATTTTAATACCTTCTTCTTTACGGGGTGAAATGTTACGGGTCGTTCATGAGGGCCACCAGGGTATAGACCGCTGTAAGCGCCGAGCGCGCCAAGCAATATTTTGGCCAAACATTTCTCGTGACATTGAGTTATTTGTTAAACGTTGTTCTATATGCCAGGAATGTTTAAATTCGCCTGCCAAGGAACCATTATTACCTGTGGAGATTCCATCGATTCCGTGGAATAAAGTTGCATCTGATATTTTTGAATGGAAGAGAAAGTATTTTCTTTTGATTGTGGATTATTATTCTAGCTATGTGGAAGTTTGTGAGTTACCGAATATAACGTCGGCAAGCATTATAAAAGAAATTAAGCAAATATTTGCGAGGCATGGCATTCCTGAACTACTTGTCACAGATAATGGCACACAGTACTGCAGTCGCGAGTTTAGACGATTTGCACGGGAGTGGGGGTTTACTCACATAACATCATCTCCTAACTATCCCCAATCAAATGGGAAAAGTGAGCGCGCAGTTCAGACTGTCAAGTCAATGCTGATTAAATGTTTAAGAGATAACAGTGACTTTCAGCTGGCCTTACTTAATTATAGGAATACTCCAAGAGATGGTCTTAGTTCCCCATCACAGTTACTAATGAGCCGTCAGTTAAGATGTAAGTTACCAGTTAGTGTTAATATGTTAAAACCAAAAGTAGTTGAGGAACATGAAACAATGTTGCAGAAGCAAATTATTTCTAAAAGGTGGTTCGATAGAAACACTAAAGTTCTTCCGGAACTAAAATGTGGAGACGAAGCTATTTGTTTAAATGGGAAAAATAAAAGAACAAGATGTAAAGTTATAGGGCAAGCGGGATTTCCTCGTTCTTATTTTGTTGAGACAAGCTGTGGCAATAAAGTAAGGCGCAACCGACGACATTTGATAAAATGTGAGCCAATCCCGGTGGCAATCGATGTGGCACCTGCTTCCTCTGATCAGGAAAGAGGTATTCAACCTAATGAGAAAGATGCAGCAGGTCCTTCAGTAACCTCGAGCGGAATCCCGCCTGGTCCATTGACTAGGGCAAAAGCTAAACTATTTACTAGTATTGAATCTTTATTTTAGAGTCTTGTTTCATTTTAATTTTCTTTCAATTAATTGTGTTAGGTTTTTGTTCCCTGAGAATTTTAAGATTTATGTTATTTTAAGATTTATGTTATTTAAAGATTTATGTTATTTTAAGGGGGGAAGTGTATGTGTGTTATGTTCTTAAAAGGGGAGTTGTTGTGTAATGAGTTTTTATATGAATAAATCAGTTGTTGTCAAGCACTGACGTCTATTACTACATGTACCATGCAACCACTTTCTCTGTAATTTTGATAGTTTTTAAGATTAAGTCAAAAATTTTATCTCATTTTTTTCCTTACCATGTTTATTAGTTTTTTCTTTCCATTTTTTGATTGTTTTTTTTGTATAATTTAATTTTGATTCTGTTTATTTATAGTGTGTTTCATGTTTTGATTATCTAGTTTAAGTTACCACTTAAGTATGTGAATGTTGGTTCACCTGTAATTGGCGACTGTGTAAGCCTTTTACTCCTTAAAACCTCCCTTTGTTAATTTTTACACAGAAGCTGTTGGTGTCCCTTTAAATAAATAAATAAAAGTAACTCGGTCCACGCGTTTAGAGATAATTAAGAATTAGTATAGTGAAAATGTAAACAGCCAGAGATTTATTAATAAGTACCTACTGTTATAAAATGTAATAAGATTAAACTTACCACAACCGGTGACATTACTTGTTTTTTCTGTTTCTCTCCCTTCTATAAGAACTCAAAAGACTTTTCATTTTCAATTTCAAAGCTGCTTTTGGTTGTACGAATGTTTTTGCTATTTCATCCCATAGATCTTCTCTCACATTATTATTGTGATATTCTTTACGTCTAGTGTCCCATAATGGACTATGGGAGCCATAAATTTCAATAAGACGAATTGCTGTTTCATTATCCATTTTATTTGATAAAATACGTCCGTCCACACACAACCACTGGCGAACCAACACTAACACCGTTCGCGGCGATCGTCGCGCGCGGCAGGTAGCTCGCGGCTGCCGCGCGCGGCAATCGTCCAATCATAGCGCGGCAAGCCGCGCGCGGCAGCCGCGCTCGAATGCCGCTTTATGTTTGGACACACCTTTACTACGTCACATATTTCCTTACGCATTGCCGAATGACTGACATTATTCGGCCGGCGTTTTTTAGCGGGCGAAGGCGGCGGCACTGCGTTACGCGACTCGCTTACTATTTTTTCAAATTTGCCGACTTCGTTAGTAATTTTTATTGAGTCAATAGTATATATATATTCCTGGCCGATTTCGGCCACAGCGACTTGTATCTGCGGTTAATTTTGAGAGCTTCGCTGGTGTGCTCTCCAGTGACTGACAAAGCCAATTTTTGCAGTGAATGTCCGTCCACATTCACTGCAAGTCAGCACTCCTCCGATATAGGTGTATTGTATGGCCGCGGGTGGTCGGGCCTTCAGCTCATCTCGCCTAGCGTCGAGCTGTTCTCTCCGCCGGCTCTCAAACTCGCACACCTTGTCCTTAATAGTCCGCCTCCATTTGGTCCTATCTGCCGCCATAGCCTCCCAGTGTGACGGATCTAAGTCACATCTCTTCATGTGGCGTTTCAGCACATCTTTGTACCGCAGACGTTGACCACCCTGCTTACGCTTGCCAGTCTCCAGCTCTGAGTAGAAGACGCGCTTTGCTACTCGGGCATCTGACATCCGGGAGACATGACCAGCCCAGCGCAGCTGTCGACGCATTAGATAGGCCTCAATACCGCTGACATTAGCGCGTCTAAGTACTTCCGTGTTACGAACACGGTCCGACCACTGGATGCACATAATGTCACGTAGGCATTTTAGATGGAATCTATCTAATGTCCGAATATGCTCGCGGTATAGACACCAAGTCTCAGAGGCATATAGGAGATTTGGCAGAACTATTGCCATGTACACAGCTACTTTTGTAGAGAGCTTTATGTCATGTGAGCGGAACACCTTGGCACGAAGTCTACCAAAAGCTGCAGCAGCTGCTCCTATTCGGCTGTTGACTTCGTTATCAAGGAGACACCTGGATGTTATGGTGCTGCCAAGATATTTGAATTGGTTTACTTGCTTAAGCGAGACATCTCCGAGTCTAATGTCAACTGGGGCACTGTTCACAGTATCAAGTGCCATGACTTCGGTTTTCTTGACATTTATCTTCAGGCCAAATCTGCTGCATGCCTGCAGTAGTCTCGACATAAGCCTCTGCAGCCCATCTGGGGATTCCGCCACAAAACATAAGTCATCTGCATACATCATCTCAGTGATAGTCGCGTGAGACACTCTTGTGCGAGCCTTGAGTCTATTTAGGTTGAAGACACCACCGCCATCGGTACGAAAACAAATACGGATACCTTCGGACAGAGTCTGCAAGGCTTCCCGAACGACAACTGCAAAGTACAGGGCAAAGAGAGTTGGAGCGAGCACGCAGCCCTGTTTCACACCGCAGCTCACTTTAAAGAACTCCGAGTCCTCGCCCTGCACACTGACACAACAGCGCATGTCATCATGCAGAAGTCGTATCTTTCTTATAAACTTGTCCGTGCATCCAAGTTTCTCTAGTACCACCCATAAGGCTTTGCGCGGCACCGAGTCGAAAGCTTTCTCCAAGTCAACAAAGCAAAGAAACAATGGTTGACTCTGCTCACGACTCTTCTCTAAAAGTTGACGGATAGAGAAGATGGCCTCACACGTACCTCGATTCGGCCGGAAGCCAAATTGGGTTTCAGGCAGTATGTCTTCAGACAAGGGCATCAAGCGGTTCAGTAAAATTCGTGCAAAGGTTTTGCCTGGAGAGGTCAGGAGAGAGATACCTCTATAGGAGTTGCAGTCAGATTTGTCGCCTTTGTTCTTGTACAAGGAGCACACCCGAGAGACTCGAAACTCATCAGGTACTCGCTCCTCGTTCCACATCTTTGCAAAGAGTTTCCAAATGGTCTCATGCAACTCCGCACCCCCATATTTCAGCAACTCTCCAGGAACATTATCAATGCCGACCGCTTTTTTGTTCTGTTGTTGTTGAACGGCAACGATGACCTCACGCAGGGTCAGTGGATCGTCTAGCTGCTTGACAGTGGGCAGTGATGCCATCGAGCAGATAAACGACATGTCCACAGCTCTATCGACATTGAGCAAGTCGTTGAAATGCTCTGCCCATCTCTTAAGTACGTCCTGCTTGTTGGTCATTAGCTGTGTGCCGTCATGAGATCTTAAGGGTACTCTTGTACGACTGGTTTTACCGACCAGTTTGCGAACCTCATCATAAAACGCACCTAGCTGTTTCGTGTCAGAGAGCCACTGCATACGTTCGGCCTTTTGACGCCACCACTTGTCTTTTATTTCCCGTACATATCTCCGCAACTCGGCTCCACTTTGCTTAACACGCTCCGCTTGTTGATCGTCCCTAAATTGACGTAGTATGGAGCGGTGATTCTGGATAGCTTTTGTTAGTATTTTATCATTTTCATCAAACCAGTCTTCGTGTCTACCAGGTTTGACACCCAGTGTCTGCGAAGCACTAGCGATTAATCCGGTCGAGAGGGTATGCCAGTTAGCTACAGAATCACCATGCTCAACGTCTATTAGCTGGATCGCATCACTAATTGCCTGTATATAGTTGTCGCGTACCTCCAAACTTTGAAATTTTTCCAAATCTAGGCACTTAGGCTTCACTCCATGAGATCTGCGAGGAGGATATAAACGAAGCTTCATCTTGGTGACAACAAGACGGTGGTCCGTGGAGCATATTGCATTAGCATCACGCATAACACGTGTAATCTGTACTTGGGAAATGTCTCTTTGCCGAACGATTATGAAATCAATCAGGTGCCAATGCTTTGATCTCGGATGCATCCAGGTAGTTTTATATTTAGCCGGGAGTCTGAACATGGTGTTGGTGATGGCCAGTTCGAATTCGGCACAGAGAGATAGCAGGAGTTGTCCATTACTATTCATGTTACCGACACCATGTCTTCCCAAGACCTTTGGCCAAGCTTCAAAGTCACGTCCGACTCGCGAATTGAAGTCACCTATCAGAAGTATCTGTTCCCTTTGGGGAATTTTTGATAGGGTTTGCGTAACTTCTTCGTAAAACTTGGCCTTGGTTTCATCATCCTTGTCGAGCGTTGGTGCATAAACACTGATGATATTAAGGTGATTGCCATTATCGAGGTGTAGGCGCAGCGTGGTGACGCGGTCCGAGATGTGGATCATCAATAGATCGAGTCTGTAAAAATTTAAACAGCATTTCACAATGAGGCATCAGTGTTGCGAAGAAATTAAGCCAATACAGGAAGTCGTCGTTATTTAAATATGAAAGGAGCGATTGAGCTTGGTTGAATGTGTTCGAATCACTGTTTGGCGAATCCATGATAGCTTGCATGCACTCTTTTAGGGACCCTAAGTTATCGTGAATAACTATCACTGTCCGTGTATTATAATTCCATCTAGTTTGTGGAGCGGCGGGTATCCTGCGGTTGACGATTTCTTTTAGGAATTCCGATCGTTTCGGCGAGCGTATTTCCCTTTCCGTGTTCAACTGGCGACACCGGTCTCGCGAAATCCACACGCTTTTGTTTTACTACGGAATCCTACGATCCCGTGTTCAATTCGCGTCAACTGAGCACGACTTTGTGATCAAGTGGCGCTAGGTAAGGTTTAACAAAACCGTGTGCAGTTGAACTGAACACTTTTTTGACTTGACTCTTGACTGTTTGAGTCTTCAAAAGCGTGTTGAATCAGCGACGGTATTATTCTACATTAGACAGTAGGTTGTATTATTAACTCAATATGATTTCAATGAAATATTACATACAATACAATTAATGAAACATTTATTATCAACTCAAAAATTACAAAAAAAAAACCGTTGAAATAAACACCGACAATACAACTATTTTGCGGAACGTTTGTTTCATAGCGATATTGTGCACACTTTTCTTTTTAACTGGACGGCCGGACTGAATTCTACCACTGCTAGTTAATTGTTTTTGATGCCGTCTCGAAATAGATGTAGGTTGGACCTTTATTTTTCGTGAACGTCGTTTTTTTTTTTATTGCATGATAAGAATGTATGAAACAAGGAAGGAAGGAGGCGAGACACGGAGAAGCGCGCGAATCCAACTTCGGGCGCTCTGGCCTGCTTCGGCCCGTACGATTTATCCCGAACATTTACGAACGCGCTAAATCAGTACGGATTTGTTTCGAATAGATAGGTTAAAAAACCGTGTTCAATTCAATTATACACTGTTTTGTAAAACTTCTCTTAACGTTGCTTGATCGCAAAAGCGTGCTCAGTTGACGCGAATTGAACACGGGATCGTAGGATTCCGTAGTAAAACAAAAGCGTGTGGATTTCGCGAGACCGGTGTCCCCAGTTGAACACGGAAAGGGAAATACGCTTTCGGCGAACGCGTAAAAAACGACGGAAACGCGTGAAGGTTGCAAAAGAAACTTCTTATAGCATTATTAATCGACGCCCCTCTTTCTAATATCAGATTGAGTTGGTGTGCATAACAGTGCATATAATATGCATCATCCTCCGAGCCTTTTCCCAATCATATTGGGTATATATGCATATGGGTATATGTCTTTTACAATTTTCTGCACACCATTTGAATTTCCACTCATAACTGAAGCTCCGTCGTAACATTGGCCAATTAATTTATTTTTATCAATGTTTAACGAATCCAGCTCATTCAGTATCTCTGCCGCTAATATGTCTGCTGTGTGCCCTTTAACCATCATGTACATACCTCACAATGAACACTAACCGTTGAATTGTAGAACAATCGGTAGTCTCATCTGATTGAATAGCAACAAAGTTGGATTTTTTAATTTGTTGTTCTAAAACCTCGTAGATCGCGTCTAAAATGTCGTTTTGAATTGATTTTGAAGTACCTTTAAAAACGGAGCTGCTGGTTAAATGCTGCTTCATGGCCAAATCAATCTCGGCTACAAAATCTACCAAACCTCTATATATTCCGGGATTCAGGGATTCCGAAGACTCATCGTGGCCTCGTAAAGCAATTTGAAATGCACCACAAAATAGTACACAATCTATTAATCTTCGTAAAATATACCTGTTTTCGTCGTCACGGTCATTGAACTCGCGGATAGACTTTCGGTACGCGGAATCTAGAGATTTACGAATATCTTGTCGTCCGATAGACGCTAATTGCAGTTCATTCAACAAATGGTACCGAGATTGTGAATGTTTTTTCATTTTAATTGAAAGATAAGGTAGCTAGGTCTTCAACGCCCGTTTCAGTCCAAGCAGTCTCACCTCCGCCGGCCGTGCCCACTTCAAACAAAAGACACGTAAAACAAAATAATTTGTTAGTCACATCACAACCACACAACCACGGTGTTTTCACATATTGTTCGGATTTAAACACACGCGTATATGTTTTCGTTTTTGTGGTACATTTTTGCGTAAGGTTAAGTTCAGGCCGTGGCGGTCCCTTTGCCTTCAATTCAAGCCGAATTTGTAAGGTTTTTTCACAGTTTTTAATGAACTCCACATTATACTTCGTATCTCTCCCGACGATGATTAGCTTACATGCAGTGACGTTAGATCATGCTATCCTAATCACAATTTTAGATCTATAAAATAATACATTAATAAATAAAAAGGATTTTATTTTGACTATTGACTTTTTCTATAAACCGCCACATCCTGCCGCCAGGCGGCGCTCGGCACTGTGAACGACGCCATTACGTGATTTTCGTGCAGTCCAAAAATCACGCGACTTTTTCTCAATTTAAGTTTTTTGCAACTAAAGTAAGAAAATTACGTTGATATGGGTAAAAGGACGGCGGTCAGACGATTCTAGTGTTGAAAAACTATTAAAAAAGGTGAAAAAGTTAGTGAAAAAGAAAAAACGACGAATTTCGTCATCTTCCTCGCAAAGTTCTTTGTCAGGCAATGAGCCGGAAATTACCGGTAAGTCTTATAAAACTTTCCTAATATTGTTTATATAGCGTGTGTGTATTATGTGATCCCACTAGTTTAAGGACGTAATGTCTTCACCTTGACGTATATCGTGTGTGGGTAAATAACCTAACTTGTCATAAAATGATTTTATTCATTGTGATATCCCGGCGTATATCGCGTATGGATACTATGACAATCAAGTCCCTTCTATAATCCCGACGTATAACGTGTGTGGATACCATTTTTATAGCACAAATAGTGCTACAATTGTACTCACAGCGGTACCTATGTCGGCGTCATACTAATCGCCAACTTGACATTATTTCAGATGATATTCCGATTTATTGGGATTCGGCAATATTTTAATTAAAAGTCGTTAGATTTCTATAATATGCGTTTTATTTTAAGAGCACAACTTGACAAGACATGACAAATTTTCTAAGACAGAATCGCGCACGTTTGTGGAGACACTATCAAACAAAAGCATTTACAAAGATATCTATCTATCTTATAAATTTATTATTCAATACTCCCACTTAAATTTATAAGGTAGACGTTACAATTCACCAGGCACATATCTCAAAAACAACTTACAACTTATAGGCTACACTCATCACTATAAGTTACCATAACTTAAAACTTTTCTCTAGAAACAAAACTTTTAATTAATTAACAAACACTAACCACATTACACAATTCTCAAAACCTTATCTCTAATAGTATTAAATTTTTGTACTGGCAAAGCTTTAGTTAAGAAATCAGCCAACTGATTTGAACTCTCAACATATTTAATAACAACAACATTCTTTGCCACATTTTCTCTAACAAAATTATATTTAATATCTATGTGCTTACTTCTTCTATGAAATACAGGGTTGTTAATCAACTTAATTGCACTCTGATTATCAACATTTAAAATAATCGACTCTTGTGGTTCTTTGATGTCACATAGAAATTGTCTAAGCCATAATATTTCTTTAGCAGCTTCACTAGCCGCCATGTACTCAGACTCAGTTGTGGATAATGCTACAGTACTTTGTCTACGACTAGACCAAGTGACAGGACCTCCATTCATTAAAAATAAATAACCTGTATTAGACTTCCTAGTGTCCAAGTCACCTGCAAAATCAGAATCTGAGTACCCAACTAATTCAACATTACCTTTATAAACAATACACATATCTTTAGAATTAATTAGATAGCGCAAGATTCTTTTCACAGCTACAACATGTGAAGGACCTGGGTCATTAACATACCTACTAACAACATTTACAGCATAAGATATGTCAGGTCTAGAAACAGACGACAAGAATAGCAAAGCTCCCACTGCTTCTCTATATGGGAAATTAATAGACTCTTTACTTGTATTCTTAGACAAATGTACATTTACATCAGCAGGAGTACTACTACTCTTAGCATCAAACATATTAAATTTATTTATAATCGTTTTAATATACTGTTTCTGACTAATACTTATACAATCTTTTTCTCTAGTTATTTCCATACCAATAAATGAATTACATTCGAAAATCTTAATATCAAACTTTTGTTTAAGACCATTTAATATATCTGACAAAACATCTTTACTTTTCGATAATAATAATCCGTCATCAACATAAATAACTAATATTACTTTGACATCATTAAAACATCCTACAAAAACACAATTATCAGACGGACACGGTTGGAAACCATAACTAGTTAGAAAAGAACTAAACTTCTCATTCCAACATCTCGACGATTGTTTAAGACCATATATAGATTTAAACAACTTACAGACTTTGGAAGGCTGAGTTTCCAATCCCTCTGGCACCTCCATGTATATGTCCTCAGAAAGCTCACCGTACAAGAAGGCCGTCTTCACATCAAACTGCTCGATGTGAAAAGCTCGTCTCTAGCAGCGATGCTCAGCAGCACCCTAATCGAGTCGTACCTGCTTGTGGGGGAAAAGGTCTCATTATAGTCCAAACCCTTGACTTGTGTGAACCCTCGTGCACACAGTCGTGCTTTGTATCGTACTATTTCTCCATCTCTATTCTTCTTTATAGCAAACACCCATTTGCACGATACAGGCTTCTTTTCACTTTTGTCGGTCAGTATCCATGTCTGATTTTCTTCATGTGATTGAAGCTCTTCAGCTACACCTTTCTTCCACAGATGAGAATTTGGACTTTTCATAGCTTCTTCATAACTGTTTGAAATTTCATATTCTGTATAATTAACTTCTAATCTTTTGTCTTGACGAGGACGTAATGAGATGGTTCTTGGTTCTTCCTGCATCAAATTTATACCTCTTGGAGGAACATAACTTTCATCCATATCTTCTAAACTCTTCATACTTTCATCTGATGATATTTCTTCAGGTTCAACATTTTGAGTTTGGGTTTCATTTAGCGGGGTAGATACTGTAGAATGTTCTTTTTCTTCTTGTTCAACTGTTATTTCTACATATCTTTTTCTTTCTTCCAGCATACTACATTCATCAAACTTAACATCTCGTGATACTGTAATCTTCTTGGTATTTTGATCATACATTCTATAATTGTCGTGGTCATATCCAACTAACAACATCTTCACACTTTTCTTGGCAAGCTTCTTTCGCTTTTCCTTTGGAACATGTACATAACCAATTGATCCAAATATTCTGATATGTTTGTAAGTTAGGCTTCACTCCATGCCACAGTTCAAATGGCGTAACATCTCCCGTCTGGCTTGATGTATTTATTTATTTATTTATTTATTTAATGCTTCTGCACATTTCGTACAAGGCGGACTTAACGCCATAGGCGTTTTCTGCCAGTCTACCTTTGGGTGGTGGAGAAAAAGCTGTGGTAGGTGCAAAGTTTTTGTTAAAAATATTGTCAACAAAGAACACAAAAATATATATATATTTACAATATATGAATAATAATAAATATACAGTATACATACATACTTAAATACATACTATTAGCAATACCTTAGGGATTTATTGGAAATTGTGACGTCACCTACACACACCACTATAAATAGGACTGCGCTGGCGCGCTTAGGTCATTTGTCGGTTGGATTTCAGACAGTGAGGTTGTGTGAGTGGTGATTGGCGCAATTTGCAGTAAGTCGTAATTATTCTTTATTGTGTGTTCGCTATTTATGGTGTAATTTGATTGATATTTGCTGGTTGCTTGTTGGATTAATTTTAAGTTAAGTAAATTGTAATAAATAATCTTGATTCGCTAAGTTATTGTTTTTTTTTTTAATTTAATTCTACATCTGATGCTAAAATCAGAAGTGGGATAGACCTAAATCCACATATCGCCTTTTAAGTTGACAAAACGTTTTATTATTTAAAAACAAGCAACCGTCAATACCAGTCTTGTAATGCCACGTGTGTCTCGTTCGCGTGAAAGATCGGAAGGGACGCCACATCGCCGTAAGGCAAGGAGTACCCGCAGCAAATCGCGTCGACACCACAATCACCCTCGCTCGCGTTCTCGCCGTTATAACGAATCGCGCTCGCGCTCTCGTAATTCCCGCCGTTTCGATGCATCGCGTTCACGCTCCCGTAACCGCGACAGTTCGGTCAAACAAGCTCTAGGATCGATTGTGGCTAGATTAAATGCAATTGAGGAAAATACCGCGAGTATATCCCAGACTCCAGTACAACGACCGAATCATGAAAGCACGCCTCAGCGTTTTGACAATACCCAGTCAGTGACACAGGCACTTACTGATGCAATTGTTGCCGTAAATAAGGTGAAGTCGCATAATTACTATGTGTCGAATTTTGACCCGGCTGTCAATAACTTTGAGGTGTGGTGTGACGAAGTAGATCGTGCTAGGTTAACCAATCGTTGGGAGGATTCAGAATGTTTGTCGCGAGTTGCTCACTGTCTGAAAGGGGACGCCAAAACCTGGCTAAACGAGTGGTCGACGAACGATCGCTCATGGTCAAATTTTAAAAAGGATTTTAAGTCTCTTTGTCCGCAAAAGATCGATTACGCTCAAACGCTTTTTGATGTCATGAATTCAACTTCGGACAAGTTTCCGACATACGCCGAATACGCTCGTCGATCACTGTTGCGCCTGCGTATTATTCAGGGCCTAAGCGAGGAACTGATAGTCCTCATTATCATTCGGGGTATAACTGATGCGCAAGTCAAAGCAGCAGCCATGAATGCTAACTTAACTACTGAGAATTTAGTTTCATTCTTAGCTATATATGTCAAACCAGGCCGCAGTAAATTAGACAACCGGTTTTCGTCTAGTGCCGTGAATAAAAAACGCGTAAATACAGACAGAGTTGATACCAAATGTTACACATGCGGTCAAAACGGACACAAGAGTATTAACTGTCCAAAAAAGCGTAAGGTGTTCGAACATGGCGCGAAGATCACATGCTCATTTTGCAAAAAGACCGGACATAACGAAAAGGACTGCTTTGCTAAAGCTCGATCTGAGGGTCAAAATGGAAATCAACGTAAAGTTAACTTATGTAGTGCGCCTTCGGACACTTCGCGCAGTAATGACATCATTACCGCTGTGATACAGGGAATACCTGTAGATGTTTTAATAGATAGTGGTGCGCTTAATGTGTCGCTCATATCGGCCGACGTCCTAAAACATTTTTCGTGTGCACATAAACCGACTCATTATGTACTAAAGGGAATTAGTAATAACGAGGTCGTTGCTCGCGAATTCGTTACACTTACGATTGAGTTTAGCAATATAGCGCTTGATGTCGACTTTATGGTTGTACCCGCGTCATGCATGTACACACCTGTTATCATCGGAACCGACGTTCTCAACAGGGATGGTGTTACTTTCGTGCGAACCAAAGACTCTCAATACTTAACGCATACACCCAAACTAATTCTGAACATCCAACCTGTCGCAAACAATAGCCTCGATAAAATAAATACGCCCCTTCAGGGCGAACATCTTGATTCACTCATGCATGTCATCAATGACTTTAAACCCTTTCTTATATCTGGTACTGCTACTACCACGGTTAAGACAGGCAGTATGCACATCAATTTGACTAGCGACGTACCTATAGCTTACCACCCTTACCGATTGTCTTATCAGGAAAAACTCAAAGTACGCGAAATAGTTAAGGACTTACTCGATAAAAAAATTATTAAAGAATCAGATTCTGAGTACGCTAGCCCAATCATTCTCGTTAAAAAGAAGGACGGTACCGACAGAATGTGTGTAGACTTCCGGGCACTCAACCGCATAACAGTCAAAGACCGGTATCCACTTCCTTTGATTGAAGACCACATAGACCGCCTTGGAGGCTCTAAATACTTCACTAGCCTAGATATGGCGTCAGGCTTTCATCAAATACCTATTGATGAGGCCTCCGTACACAAAACCGGTTTCGTCACACCTGAAGCTCATTATGTCTATCTTAAGATGCCATTTGGACTATGTAATTCTCCGACGGTATATCAGCGAATAATAAACAACACCCTTAGAAAATTCATTGATTTAGGGCAAGTACTTGTCTACATTGATGACGTGCTTATAGTAAGCATGACTATTAGTGAGGGCATTAATTTACTAAAGGACGTACTTAAAACTTTAACAGAGGCCGGGTTTTCGATTAACCTTCAAAAATGTGCTTTCCTTACCTCCGAGATAGAATACTTAGGCAGAGTAATTTGTCATGGACAGGTCAGGCCGAGCCCTCGGAAAATTGAGGCGCTGGTAAACTCCCCTATCCCAACCAATGTAAAGCAGGTCCGTCAATTCCTAGGATTGGCTGGATACTTCCGCCGATATATTGAGGGCTATGCAACAAAAACTGCATGCATCTCACGGCTTACAAAGAAAAACGTCCCATTCACATGGGGGGCCGAACAAGATAAAGTCCGCGAGTATCTTATTTCACGATTGACGAGTGAGCCCATCTTAGCTATTTTTGACCCAAGCCTGCCTACCGAGCTCCATACGGACGCTAGCAGCGCCGGTTATGGAGCCGTACTTATGCAGGAACACCCCGATAATACCAAACGCGTGGTGGCCTACTATAGTAAAGTCACTCAGGGGGCCGAAAGTAGGTACCACTCATATGAATTGGAAACACTGGCGGTCGTCAGGGCATTGCAGCATTTCAGGCACTATTTAGTTGGTTTACAATTCAAAATAATAACTGACTGCAATGCTCTGAAGGCCACCGAGCGTAAAAAAGATTTACTCCCACGTGTTGCGCGTTGGTGGATATATCTGCAGGACTTCAATTTCACTATTGCTTACCGAAAGGGCGTCATGATGGGCCATGCTGATTATTTAAGCAGGAATCCACCAACAGCGCAAGTTCACCATATCCAAAGACCTCTTAATTGGGCACAAATGGCCCAATCCGCCGATGACGAGACCCAGGGCCTCATTCAAAAGTTGAACGAGGGTCTTTTAGACTCGCGTCGCTATGTTTGCCGAAATGACGTGCTATACTACCGCTATACACCAATAGGCGAGGAAGCGCGCTTGTTGTGCTACATCCCTAAAGGACATCGACTGAGCTTGTTACGTGTTTTTCACGACGAGCATGACCATGTTGGAGTGGACAAAACCTTAGATTTAATTTTAAAACATTTTTGGTTCCCCGGACTCAAACAGTTCGTTCAAAAGTATATCGCTCATTGCCTGATTTGTATTTAAAAAAAACGGGTTCCGCGGGCTCCTCAACAACCTATAACATCGTGGGAGAAATCCGATGTCCCCTTCAGCACGGTCCATGCTGACGTACTAGGGCCTTTACCGGAGTCCAAAGGCTACAAATTTGTCCTT
Organism: Helicoverpa zea x Helicoverpa armigera; assembly: GCA_033682625.1. Lineage (NCBI taxonomy): Eukaryota > Metazoa > Arthropoda > Insecta > Lepidoptera > Noctuidae > Helicoverpa > Helicoverpa zea x Helicoverpa armigera. The sequence continues at coordinate 2,281,453 of JAWIIS010000047.1, forward strand.
GTCATAGTAGACTCGTTTACTAAGTTTTGCTTACTTTATCCTATGTATAGACAGGACACTGACGAACTCAGGCGAGTTTTCAATTCAGCTGTATCTTTGTTTGGTACCCCTAAACTATTGGTGTGTGACCGTGGTCGCATGTTTGAGTCTTCCGGTTTTGTGCACTGGATGTCTGAACTTGGGTGCGACATCCATTACATAACGCCGGAGATGCATCATGCGAACGGACAGGCTGAGAGGTATGTGCGAACCGTTCTCAACCTGATTCGTGTAGAAAGTCGCAATCATAATGACACATGGTCTGATGTAATTTCTAAAATTCAGCTAGTATTAAATGTAACAAAACAAAAATCTACGCAATATTCCGCCTTGTATTTGTTAATCGGTACTAATGCGACCACTCCAGTGATTCGTGCGCTAGTCCGCGACATCGCTATCGAAGACTCGAATCCAAACCACGAAGCAATGCGTGAGATCGCCCGGGGTCGAGCAAAAGCTTTGTTAAAGCGGAATGAAAATCAGCAGAATACTCGCGTAAACCGTCATCGACAGCCTCCCAAGATATTCAAAGTGGATGACCAGGTGTTTGCCATAAAATACTCTCAATCTACTGGCAAACTCGATTCAGGCATGAGAGGCCCTTACCGTGTTACCAAGGTTCTACCATGCGACCGTTATGAGCTTAAGCTGTTGGGTGGCGCCCGTGGTAAAACCACACAAGCAGCCGCCCAATACATGGTGCCATGGAAGGGAGAGTGGTGTCCCGAGAGCTGTTCTGCGTTTTTTGAAAGTAAGTGTTATGTTGTACCTAATGCTTATATGTTTCAGTTGCTTTCATGGACGTACTTACGATTGTGTGAGTTCGAAACAAATAAGGCTACGCATGGTTACGGGCCAAGCGGACTAAAGGCTCACCTGTGGCGTGCTGTGTTTCGCGTAGTACGCAAAATGAAGCCAGACAGACATCGCTGTATGTGTATTGGGCTTCGGCCTTGCAGACATCGCTGTATGTGTATTGGGCTTCGGCCTTGCAGACACATCGCTGTATGTGTATTGGGCTTCGGCCTTGCAGACACATCGCCGTATGTGTATTGGGCTTTGGCCTTGCAGACACATCGCTGTATGTGTATTGGGCTTCGGCCCTGCAGACACATTGCTATATGTGTATTGGGCTTTGGCCTTGCAGACACGTTTCTGACGTGTATAGGTTTCTGTCAGATCTGAACGTACAAGTATGAGAATGATTGAGTGTTGTAATACACGTGACAGACGATGTATGCGTGTACATGTTGTGTGAATGGACGATTTAGTAACAAATAGCTAAGTGTGTGTCATCGAATGAGGGCCTTGAAAGAGTGATGAATGAAAGTTTAGGCAATTTCTGCTTGTAACTCAGTAACTAACTTTTGGTTTATCATCAGGCACTGACAACGATGATGACGGTGTTCAAGCTGGATCCTCTCGTCCAATCAACCCCGCGAGTACTCCTGATGACGACATTCGGGCCGGACCAGCTGATCCCGCCAACCCCGAGGGTGTTCACGATGAGAACTTCTTCGGAGATGCGGCCGAGGACGGCGCATGATCAGGAGTGGCCGTATTAGCAATACCTTAGGGATTTATTGGAAATTGTGACGTCACCTACACACACCACTATAAATAGGACTGCGCTGGCGCGCTTAGGTCATTTGTCGGTTGGATTTCAGACAGTGAGGTTGTGTGAGTGGTGATTGGCGCAATTTGCAGTAAGTCGTAATTATTCTTTATTGTGTGTTCGCTATTTATGGTGTAATTTGATTGATATTTGCTGGTTGCTTGTTGGATTAATTTTAAGTTAAGTAAATTGTAATAAATAATCTTGATTCGCTAAGTTATTGTTTTTTTTTAATTTAATTCTACATCTGATGCTAAAAATACATACTACAATACATACAATATTACATTTGCCAAGAGAGGCCAAGAAACAAATTAACAACAAAAAAAAAGTAAAAAAAAAATTAAGAAAAAAACAACAAAAAAAAAACTGTCTACAGTTGCGACTCTGCCAATTTCCTATGGATGTGGTCGCGTAATTTCTTTTTAAAGGAATAACGACTGTTGACCATCCTGATCTCCAGCGGTAGCTCATTCCAGAGAAGAATAGACTTAACAAAGAAGGAAGAATGAATAATATTAATAGAATAGAATTAATAGAAGAATGAATAATATTAATAATAGAATGAATAGTATTTCTATTCAACAAATATACCGCACAGTTAACAGCTTCTGCCCACAAGTTTAAAGGAATATCCTTTGCATATAACATCGTTCTTGCAGATTCCATGATAGAACGCATCTCTCTTTCTGCTCTCCCGTTCTGTTGTGGAGTATACGGCGCAGTACGTTCATGCGTTATCCCTTTACTCTCCAAAAAAGATGTGAACTCTTGGTTTACATATTCAGTACCATTATCTGTATGTAGTATCTGCAAATCACGCTGAAATCTATTCTTCACAATGGCATTGTACTTCAGAAAGCATTGAAATACTTCACTCTTATGCTTCATAAAGTAAACATGGCGATAGCTTGTAGCTCCATCTTTGAACAACACAAAGTACTTCATACCCGATACAGAAGGTTCTTCTATAGGACCGCACACATCGCTGTACACAATCTCACCAGGTTGTGTTGGACCTCGGGTAGATTTCAAGAAGGGGCGTCTTGCTTGCTTTCCATATTGACATGCTTCACAAACAAAATTCTGATCACCGCTCAATGTAACTGGAATCACACCATTCTTTGACATATTTTGAAGTTCCTTGACATTTAAGTGTCCTAATCTTTCATGCCAAACTTTTATATCCGTTTGCACAACATTACAATATTCTTGTTTGATTGTTTTTATATCCAATTCATATAAATTGTTCTCTTGCAGCTGTGCACACATAACAACAACATTGCTCTTCATTATCATAGCATTCTTATTGTTCTTCACTATGACATATCCTCTTCTAGTAGCTGCACCTTCAGAAAACAGATTTCTTCGTAAATCAGGTACATACAACACATGCTCAAGTCTACATCTCTCCCATGTACCATTAACCTTCTTATCTATTAATACAGTTCCTTCGCCACATACCTTTATACTCTGCTTGTTGCCCAATTTAACGGAATTGTTGCATTGAGATTCGTTCAACTCGCAGAAGTATTCTCTCCTGTAGGTCATATGCTTCGATGCTCCACTATCTAAAATCCATGCGTCTTCATCATGTTCAGATGAGCAACCTTCTGCGCTGAATGCCATGTTGTTGGTTTCCACGGACTTCAAGTGTCTGGTATGGAAGACTATGAGTGCCCTCAAACTGCAGATGGAGTTGCTGACGCTGGGTCTGGACAGGCATGAGATGGCCTCACGCAGGCAAGTTCTCCTTCTACATGGTCTTCCGGAAAAGAAGGATGAAGAGTATGTGTCTCAGGCTGTCATAGTTCTTACAGAGAAATTGAAGATGACCAACATTTCTGCGGTGGATATAGCCTCATGTCATCGTCTGGGCACTGCGACGGGTAAGCCACGTCCTCTACTGATCAGATTCCATAGCCTCAGTCTACGCAGTGAAGTGTGGCGAAGCAAGACCATGTTGAAGGGCTCTGGACTGGTTTTCACGGAGTTTCTGACCAAGCCCCGACATGATGCGTTCCTTGCCGCTCGCAAGCATTTTGGGGTGAGGCAGTGCTGGACGTCTGAAGGCAAGGTAGTGATACTGCTGCCAGACAAGTCACGGCGAAAAATAGAATCCCCAGCTGAACTGCAGCAATTGACAAGGCAGTTTCCGACGTCGGCTGTTTCTGCTAGCGAGTTGACAGTGGGCACACGGGAAAGTCCATTGTCCAACAAGTCTCCATCAGGGAAGAAACCGAAAAGGCTTGCAAAATAATTTATTTATTTTTTTTGTTTTGTATTGTCGGTCACGTAACATTTTTGTTTAGTTTTATGACAACATCTTCCACAGATTACCTCTATGCCTGAATTCGTTCGGAAACTATATTCAGATACGAACCTTTTCATCCATGTATTGTTATTCTTAACTAGCGAGTGCATCGAGGATGTTTTGAATATTAGGTAACTGTTATTTTAATTTTATTCTATTTTATTTTATTTTTTATATATATATATATAATTATTTTTTTTTTGTCAATAATTATTTGTCATGTTCGACAATTTTGATGACAGTTTTGTTTCTTGTTCGTCTTCTTGTGCATCATCTGACGAGAGCTTCGCCAGTGCGTTCAGTGATGATTCAGTGCATCTGCGTGATCAACTGTTTACTACTTTCTCTCCCTACAGTAAATTTTTCAATGTGGTCCACATAAATGCTCAAAGTGTTCCCGCTCATCATGCTGATCTCCTGTCCTCTTTTGACTCAAACCTTGTTCATGCTATCCTTGTCTCTGAAACTTTCCTCAAACCAGCACTTCCCTCCACCCAATATTCCTTGCCCGGCTACAAACTTGTCCGTAATGTGACAGAACTGGCAAGGGAGGCGGAGGGGTCGCCATTTATCTACGGGGTGATATCTCCTATCACATTGTGGACAAGTCTCCGAGCGATTACTCTAAATTCGCTGAACATCTCTTTATCGAAATTAATTTTAATGGTGCCAAAATACTTTTAGGTGTATATTATAATCCTTCGTGCACTTTCGACTACTTTTCTTCTTTTGAGTCGAAACTTGAATCTCTCACTCCCTGTTATGACCACACAATTATCCTCGGAGACTTCAACACCTGTTTAATTAAGGATGATGTGCGCAGCCGTAAACTTCGATCTCTTGTCTCTTCTGTCAATATGAACATTCTTCAGCTTAATGCTACTCATCACGCCCCTCACTGTAATCCCTCTCTTCTAGATCTTATAATAGTATCAGACCCTAGCAAAGTAGCCACTCATGGTCAACTTCCTGCCTCTTTCTCATATCATGACCTTTTGTTTCTATCTTATAAGATTCGTCCTCCTAACCCTTATTTCGAATTTGTCCGTACTACCGGACAAGTACTTTAAAAAAATCCACCACCCCGTTTATTTCTATTTTTGCAACAAAAAAAACTACTAAGCTATTGGGAGGTCGTTTAAATTTTAAAAGAAAATCAAATTATGTTTGTGACAACATAGAGTTTGACAATTGGCGAAAAAATGTCGGCGAAACCGCGCATTAAGAGCGTCTTTCAGGTAATTTATTAAAAAATATTATATTTTGCTTATGTTGCGTAGATTTTTTATTTGTGTTTTGTGAATTTAGTGTTCTAACGTTCAAATAATACGATTCCATAGCTTTTGCCTACGTTATTCATAATAATTATCGAGTTTTTTACTTGTCCGCCACACCGGACCTCGTCGAAACACCTGTATTTATTGTGTCTTATAGCTTGTCCGTCACGGCGGACCTTGTCGAAATAAATATGGTATGACCAGCAGAAAACCAGCAACGGTTTGTTTCGATAATTTTTGTACATCACTTGAACTTGTTTACCTGTTGCGTGAAAATTATGGTATTTTTTCTGTAGGCACCATTAGAAGCAACCGCCTCAGAGGAGCTGAAGAAAAATTGAGTAGCGAAAAGGCACTGAAAAAGAAACCAAGGGGATCTTTCAGTCAAACCGTCTGTAACAAAAACAAGTTGTCGGTTGTGAGGTGGCATGACAACAAAGCTGCTACTCTCATCAGTTCCTATAGTGACGCTGAACCAGTTACCAGGATTAAAAGATATTGCAAGAATGCCAAGAGGAAAGTCGATGTTGATTATCCCAATATTGTGAAAGAGTATAACAGGGATATGGGCGGTAAAGAAACTACGGTTTACTGCCTGAAATGTGATACACGCCTTTGTTTTGTGACGGGCAAAAATCCTCGCAAAAATTTTTTTTTTGAGCTTTCATGTAAAATAACTCAGGCCCTACAGTTTCCTTGTACTTTTATAAAAAATAAAGGCTTTTTTACTATTATATTCTTTTACTTTATATACTATGCAACTTCATTCACGTATTCGATTAAGTCCGCTAGGACGGACAAGTCCTTTTAACACTTTTTTTATTAAGTTTCGATAATGTCCGGTGTGGCGGACATCGCTTTTCTCCATAAGGGTGGGGGGTAGATTTTTTTTTTCGTTTTTTGGAGGTTCAGAAAAACCATGGAAACTATGTTATACAATAAAATTTTAATATGTTCACTATCGCCTTTTCTGTCGAAATAAGGGCTAAGCGTAAATCCAAGTTTCTTTTCCTTCGCAGTTTCAAGAACATTGATATGGATCGTTTGATGGAGGATGCGGGCAGAATTGACTGGTCTCCTGTTTACGACTGCACTGATGTGGATTCCATGGTATCTGAATTTAACAAGTTAGTGTTGGAACTCTACGATAAACATGCGCCTGTTAAAAAAGTCAGAGTCAAACACCTTCCAGCCCCGTGGCTATCTGACAGTATAAAACAGGAAATGTCAAGACGGGATAAGGCTAAGCGACGCTACAGAAGGGATCCAACTGAGTAGAACTGGTCTTTTTACAAGCAATTACGTAATCGCTGCAGTCGTCTGTGCAGAGATGCGAAGAGACGCCATATTCACAACTCCATTAAAAACTTCAACACAGCACAAGTATGGCAATTTCTTAAGTCTTTTGGTATCGGGAAGGTCGCTAATGATAGCGCTCCCGAAATAAACCTCAACACAATAAATGACCATTTCTCGAAGTCACCAGTAACGCTGGGCGACAACGTTAAATCGTCTACTATTCAGTATCTCTCAAACCTTTCTTTGCCTAAATGTACTTCGTTTTCATTCCACCCGGCTACGGAGGGAGATATCAAACGTGCCATTCTATCCATCTCCACAAAAGCTGTCGGGGATGACGGCCTTCACCTACAAATGCTCCTTCCTATCCTTAATATCATCTGTCCTGTCATTCTCCACCTAGTCAATTATTCCCTCTTCACTAGCTCCTTTCCATCGGCTTGGAAGAAAGCTCATGTGTTGCCCTTGCCCAAAGTCTCCAATCCATCCTCAGTGTCTCAGTATCGTCCTATATCCATACTACCAATTCTATCCAAAGTCCTTGAGAGTGTTGTCAACAATCAGCTTTCTCGTTATCTCTCCTTTAACAGCCTGCTAAGTCCATACCAGTCTGGTTTTCGCCCTGGCCATAGTACAGTGTCGGCTCTCATCAAAATTACTGATGATATCCGGCTGGCTATGGAGAAGGGGCTTTTAACTGTACTGGTTTTGCTGGATTTTAGCAGTGCGTTTAACTCAGTTGATTTCGACATCCTCTTAGGTATCCTATCCTCACTAAATGTATCTCCTTCTGCTGTTGGGTGGTTCAACTCTTATCTTCGAGGTCGCTCACAGTCGGTCCGCGTTGATGAGGCTTCCTCTGAGTGGCGGGAACTCGCTGCGGGTGTTCCTCAAGGTGGCGTTCTCTCTCCATTACTTTTCTCCGTTTTTATAAACGCCATCACTAAGTCACTAGTTTCGCATTACCATCTCTATGCAGATGACTTGCAGCTTTATCAACACTTCAAACTTGAAGAGCTACCGAAAGCAATTGATGCCATCAATAATGATCTTAGAAACATAAGTCAATGGGCTAAGGATTTCGGGCTTCTAGTCAATCCTGCCAAGTCACAAGCTCTCATTATTGGTGGCAGATATTTCCTTAATAAGCTGTCTTCTCCACCACCGGTCTCATATGATAGCGTTGCAATCCCATACTCTCCTACGGTCAAGAACTTGGGGGTAATTATGGACTGTCATTTATCCTGGGGTTCACACGTTGCAGAAGTAAGCAGAAGGGTATTTTGCTCGTTTCAGTCACTCATACGTCTCCAGAAGTTCCTGCCTTTTCCGACAAAAATTACTCTCGCTCAGTCGCTTCTTCTCCCTCTTTTAGATTATGCCGATGTCTGTTTCCTTGATGCGACTGAGGAACTTCTTAACAAACTCGAGCGTCTGCAGAATCTGTGCATCCGCTTCATTTTTGGCCTCCGGAAATACGACCATGTGTCTGAATTCCGGAGCCAGCTGAAGTGGCTGCCAATTCGGCAGCGTCGAGATGCTCATATTCTGTCTTTTCTTTTCTCTCTTCTTCACAATCCCAACGCTCCAAATTATCTTAAGGAACGCTTTGAGTTCCTTGTTCCTAGAGGCAAACCCTGTCGCTCCTCTTCATCTCTTCTACTCCGTGTCCCTCCTCATACTTCGAGCCGTTATGATGGATCCTTCACTGTTCGCGCTGTGAGGCTTTGGAACGCTCTGCCTCACAGTATACGTGACAGCACATCGTTAGATGTCTTCAAGAGACGAATTAAAGAACATTTCCTGTCAACATGACCTTATTTGTATGTATGTATTTATTTATTTATTATATTTTATGTTTTATTTATAGGTATATATTTTATGTTATGTAGTTTTATCTGTCTTTTGTTTAATGTTGTGCACTTTTTAATTTTCTCTTCCCTATCGCATCTCTCTATCGCTCTAAGGTTTGCTGTTAGAGAACCCAGTTCTGGGTTAAGCTCGCCTTTGTACATGTCTTCTCTGTGTTGTGTGTATTTTTATATGTTTTTGTGTGCAATAAAGAATAATTAATTGGTTTTCTTCTCATTGTACCTTTTCTTAGGCATCCTGCATTCTCTTGCGAAATGACCCCTTTTGTTACAATTGTAGCACACGAATCTGTGAGTTCTTTGTTCTGACTTTGGTTCTGACGTCTTTTGTTTGTCCTCATTTCTAGGTTTAAAATTTCTTTTTGACGTAACTAACGCGTTCTCACTACTATTACTCGTTTCATTGGCTAGGCTGGCTTCTTCGTCAACTAAACGAGACGTAAGAATTTGTATGGTCTGACGATCTTCATCGAGTGACAACCATGCTTGTCTAAGAGAACGATACGTTGACGGCAACGTGCTTAGAATCTTCGTCATAATGGCGGTGTCACTTATTTTCTCACCCGTCTCTCGCAGCTGCTTTGCCAAACTTTCAACCTTTGACACGTGCTGTGCCATCGTGTCACTGGCACTATACGAGTATTGATAAAACTGCTCATGAATTAACATCTTGTTGTATTCTGACTTCTGTTCATAGATAGCTTCTAGTTTTGTCATCACTTGCTTTGCGGTTTCGCAGTTTTCTATTAACGATATCTGGTTTAAATCCATCGAAGAGGTTAAAATAAACATGGCCATACCGTCGTCTTTATCCCACTGCACTTGCGAACCAGCTTCTAAGGGTCTTGCCTTCTCTATATTTAATCCCTTCGCTCTTAATGCGCATTTCACTTGAAATTTCCATTGTTTGAAATTTCTTCCATCAAACTTCTCGATTTTCATTCCGTTTGAAACCTCCATTTTACGGTCACTTTTATATCAGAAATAATCCTTGCTCTTAACGAACTAATAATTAAAATATATGCCTAGTTATGTGCCTGGGCCCATAACCTATTGGGATTCGGCAATATTTTAATTAAAAGTCGTTAGATTTCTATAATATGCGTTTTATTTTAAGAGCACAACTTGACAAGACATGAGACATGACATTTCTAAGACAGAATCGCGCACGTTTGTGGAGACACTATCAAACAAAAGCGTTTACAAAGATATCTATCTATCTTATAAAGGAGATTGGGCAAGAATGTATGAAGTTTGGTCCAAATGTCCACCACGAACGAGACCTATATAATTAAATAGTTCACTTAATTTAGAGTAACTTTTACTAAGAAAGTAAAAAAAAAACAATGCCAAAAAAAAAGTTATAGCCAAAAATGTATTCTTAATTTTCGGTAGTTTTTGTATGTTATCATTATTATTTTTTATTTTATTCCACTTCCATTTCCGCACTTTATCTAAAACGAAGATGAGTAAGACATATTTGCATATAAACAGCCCATATTTTTTGCCCGAAGGATGTACGAATATACTTAGCGGTGCCTGAATCTAAGAAAGTTCGATGTAACTGGTGGTGTTTTCTCTCTTATAATGAACAATAATTCTATTTTGACAGAAGTTACAGAAAGTACGAAAAAAGTTACAGAAAAATCGAACATCACGAAAAGTAATTGAAAAAATCTATATAAAATGTCTTATTTGATTTTGCTATAACTTTTTTCTGGCATTATATTTTTTTTTACTTTCATGACAAAAAATGTTCTATATTTAACGGGCTATCTAGCCATATAGGTCTCGTTCGTGGTGGACATTTGGACCGGAATCGCCCATTGTCCTTTATTATTCAATACGATTCCGGATGAACTTAATCTTGTGGCTTCGAGCCCCGAAGGCCCTGAAGAGGTCTCAACTGAAATAGCCCTGGACCCAGAAGTCCTAAACCTTCTCGGCTCAGACCCTTCAAGTAACAAAGTGTATGGAGATAACCTCCACAAAGACTTAGCTACTAGGTGGCGCCATACGCTTATTAATGGCTTGGCGAAAGAGGAGAAAGCAGACATGTTGCAGATATACCTGCCACCTGAAAACTGCCAACAGATGAAGGCTCCTATGTTAAACCCTGAGATAAAATCCGCCATCTCCGAAGTAAATGTAAAAAAGGACATCTACAGCGAGTCCAAACAAATCCAAATGGCCAGCTGCATTGCAGCTATTGGAAAAGCCCTTAGCTTGACCTTGCCGCTCACTGTGCAAGTACCTCAAGAATTGCCATTGTCAATGTACTAAGTAAACAGAAGAGAGACATTCTAAAGAATACAAAGATAGAGAATTACCTCTTCGGCACCGACCTCTGAGCAGCTAAAGTCATCAAAAGCCATAAACCAGTCCGCTTCGGATCTGAAACACCCGATGGATGTGAATACGATGTACCCGATGAATTTAAAAATGCAAATAAACAAACTGGTATAGCTAACTTAGAAATTTACGCGAAAATCAAGAATTCGCTTAAAAAAGAGCTTTTATGAGTGATTTTAATCCCTAGATTCATAAACTATAATTTGGGTTCCATAGTTCATAAATATACGTCTCCAATACACCTTACTTTTAATGTCACCCAATGTAATTATTATGGGGGTTATCGCAAAAAAAAAACAAAATTATTACTTTGAATGAACTTTTATTAAGAATTAAAACATAAAAAAAACACCTTTTAAAAATATCAGTCTGAGCATTGTAGGCACAAACTACCACGATGTTCCATGTAACGTTTGCAGGACGTGTAGATAAATTTAGTCACACGTTTTTTTTATATAACAGCAAAAGTTGCATAATTTTCTGGATTGATTTTCAGGGTTGACTGGTGCATCAGGCAAAGTATCACCTAAAATAGCATCGATGTTCCGTTTTAGGCATCGCCTCAAAGTTGGTGTTTCACGTCGCCTTCGTAACCAAGGCTCTATCATCTTATCTGACAGTTCTTTGATAAATTCTCGTCTATTCAGTGGTCTCTGTTGATTATTCATATTATTATGGACGTGGATGACAAAATAATTGACCGTAAACATATTCAACATACCATATAATAATATAAGAAGTAGCAGAGCGGCCATCTTTGAGTTTTTCTATTGCACGACATATGTCAACTGCACTTTTAGTAGAGTTATAAAATTCTATAATATCCGGCTTACCAGATGATACTAAAGTGCCAATTCCATGAGTCGTGGATAGGAGCAGAACATTACCTATTATTTTTCTTTGGCCTGAAAGACACTATGACACAAAAATTGTTTTTCACGTTTGCCACTTGACTTCTGATGCTCACGTTACTATTCGCTGTTCAGATACAGACATTTTAATAATTATTTTGGCAAACATGAATTCTTTACAGACCGATTTGCAAATCTCGATGCACGTTGGGACCGGAAACAATCAAAAGTTTATAAATGTCACCAAATTGTCTCAAACTTTGGGTCTAGATTTGTGTTCAGCATTGCCCGCATTTCATGCCATGACGGGCTGTGATTTCAATTCTGCTTTTTACAGAAAAGGGAAGAGAAAACCGTTTAAAATTCTTCGAAAATCTCCAACTTACATTAAAGCATTGTGTGACATTTCCAATTTACCGAATTATAATCTGGATCAATTGTTTGCAACACTGGAAGAATATGTATGCAGATTATATGCGTTTACGAGAGTCAATGATATCAATGTTGCTCGTGTGATGACATTCACCAAATCATATGGCAATAACGATGACTGCAATCCATTGAATTTGCAAAAAAGAATCGATGGTTCGTTGTTCCCGCCCTGTAAAGCTGAACTGCAACAAGATTTTCTTCGAACGGCATATATCGCCCACCTTTGGAGCCATGCTCACCGTGCCATGCCAACTGACCTGTTGCCAACTGAGTATGGATGGGAAGAATCTGAAGAAAAATATTATTTTAAATGGTTTACGGGTGATCAATTGCCGCTATCCATCACTAGCATCACTAATCTCGACATGAACCCACATGGTATGAAAAAAAATATCTTCTTTTGATTTCTGGCAAATAATATTTACTTACATGATTTTGTTAATTAATTGATTGATATTTTTACAGAGGACGACGAAACCGAGAACGATGGAGTGTGTGACATAAGCATCGATAATTGTGATGACGACAGTGATGCAAAGGAAGATGATTCATAAAAAAATATTTCTTTGATTTATATTAAGATTATTATGTTACTTTTAATAAAAATCATCATCATTAATTTAAGAGCCCAGCTCTTGTCGGTGCAGCTCCTTCCAATCGAATAAAATTACGTTTCAATTAATCCGAATATTACAAACTAATAGAAATCATATTAATGTTGTTACCGCTTCACTCCTATGAATCTTGGGTAAATTATTAAAAGACGACATGGAATGTATAAATATTATAGTGTTAATATATAGATACAAGAAAATATTCGTCAGCTGATTGTCTGTTGGGGAAAAAGGCGTCAGTCGGAGCATTGAAAATTCCGCGAGTCATAGAGATATATGCGCGCAGTCATACATTCCTGCTCTAGCTGACGTGTTTTCCCCCACTATATATGCAGCTGATTATCAATATCAAGTTTCTGTAAATGTCTAAAATCATGTAAAAAAAATTCAATCGGCATAAAATAATTTTATTTTATTTTATTTTTGGCTAGTTCGCACGCTCAGCTGACGCATAATCCACCCTCAGTTGTGCAGCTGACTACTTTCTTTTAATTGTAATTGTTATGAATATGGCAATGTTTATTTAAATGTTTAAGTTGGCTACATGTTGTTAATATGTCAATGTTGGTATAAGCTCTCTCTCGTTCTACTATTCTAAAAGGCAACACGTTGTACAAATTATATTTTCAAATAAAAGACCAGTTAGTCCACCGAACAAGTCCTGTTTAATTTCAAAAACATCAGGTTATGGGCCCAGGCACGGCCATAACAGCTTGATGTAGATTACTTGCGGTGGCAGTAAAAGTAAAATCGACGAGAAGAAAAAAAAGTGAGGTTATCACTTTTGCGGCATCGGCTGACGGCTCGGCCATTGCGGAACAGCGGAACATCGTCGAGAAGGAGTACTTGTTCTTATTTGGGAGAGGACAAGGTAAAAATGACGGAAGGAAATAACAATAACGTCAATGTGATCAAGTTAGAAGGAGCCAGAAATTGGAATTTATGGAAATTCCAAACAACAGTACAATTGAGGGGCCATGGATGGTTAAATATCGTGGAGGGAAAGCAATTGAAGCCCGAAGTTGCCGCTGAGATACCGGCATGGGAGTCCAAAGATGCCAAAGCTCAAACGTTACTGGTAACACGAATGTCAGAAGAGGCAATGCTACATATTATTACTTGTACGAGTTCTGCGGAGATGTGGCGAAAACTTCATAGTGTTTATGAACAGAAAACGGAGACCAGTGTGCACATTATACAGCAGAGATTTTTTCAATATAAGTTCGAAAGAGGAGTCGACATGTCTGTTTTCTTATCTAAGATACAAGAACTACAAAACCAATTGAAACAGATGGGTGAAGAAATCTCAGATAAATTTGTAATCACGAAGGTGTTGATGTCGTTACCAGACGAATATAAACATTTCATTTCGGCCTGGGAGTCGGCGCCGGATGACAAACAAACGTTTGAAAATTTAGCGGCCAGACTACTGATTGAAGAAGAGCGAGTAAAGGAAAGGAACGAAGGAGCACAGCAAGCAACACCGTCTGCATTCTTTGTGAAGAATAAAGGTCCAGGACCGTCAAGAGGTTTCAAATTTGGTAAAAGCGGACAGTATAATACCGAAAGTAAAAGCAACAATAAAACTAACAGTGAAGGGAACATGAGTAATAATAATAACTGTTTTTATTGTGGGAAGTTCGGACATTTTAAAGCTCAGTGTCGTTTTCGAAAACAAAGAATGTCAAGAAGTGAAAATAAAACGAATAGTAATGCGTTCGTGGTGTCTAATCTGTCGCATCAACTGCAAAAATCTAAGTGGCTGGTGGATTCTGGTGCCACTGAACATATGTGTAGAGACCGTGCATTGTTTACATCATTCTCAAATACTTCGCCAAAACCTGTTATCATCGGTAATGGAGCAGTGATAAATGCGATTGGTTATGGACAGATAGCAGTTCAAGTGTCAAACGGGAATGAATGGATTGACACAGTCATAGACAATGTCTTGTATGTTCCTGAACTAAAAACGAACCTGTTTTCGGTAAACCGCGCCACAGACAAAGGTTATGTTGTAGTGACAGATGACAGTTCATGCAAATTTTACAAGTCAAATAAAATTTGCGCTGTTGCGGAAAGAATTGGAAATTCTTTTTACTTGAATTTACGCTATAATAGTAATGGTGAAACTGCGAGTACTGCAGAACTAGCGTGGAACGATTTAAACGAGTGGCACAGAAGATTGGCGCACCAAAACTTTACCTATGTCAAAGATATCTTGCGAAAAAACAACATTGTGGTTAAACAAACGTCCAACCCGATGTGTGAGAGTTGCTTGGTCGGGAAAATTCATAGATTGCCATTCAATAGAAGCGAATTCAAGAGTACCAGGACATGTGAGTTAATTCATGTTGATACATGCGGTCCCATGGAGGAACCGTCAGTTGGTGGGTCAAGGTACTTTGTTTTGCTAACAGATGACTATTCGAATTTCAGAAGTGTGTATTTTGTGAAGACAAAAGATAGGATTAAGTATATAATTGAGGATTTTATAAATAAAGCCGAGAATAATACTGGAAACAAGGTGAAGACAGTCAGAAGTGATAACGGCCTGGAGTTTGTGAACAGGTATGTGAAGGAAATGTTTACAAGACGTGGAATAACACATCAAACTACAGTACCATACACTCCAGAGCAAAATGGAAAGGCAGAGAGAGAAAATAGAACATTGGTGGAAGCGGCCAGGACAATGATACATGAGAGAAATTTACCAAAGAAATTATGGGCCGAAGCCATAAATACTGCAGTGTTCGTGTTGAACAGGACTGGGAAGAGTCACGAGGATGGGCGATCTCCATATGAGGTATGGACTGGAAAAACATATAATATCATGGAGTTGAGAGCTTTTGGTACAGAAGTATATGTACACATACCAAAAGAGAAGAGACTGAAGTGGGATCCGAAAGGAGAGAGGGGATTGATGGTCGGATATGAGGAGAATGTGAAAGGTTACCGTATTTACTATCCTGAAAAGAATGTAGTAGAAACAAAAAGGGACATTGTATTCTTACAGCAAGAAGAGAAGGAGAAACCTCTAGTGAAGAAAGGTGAAGGGCAAACTGTGGTGTCCTTAGACCTTGAAGAGGACACAGGGCAGGAGAATAGTCCCGATATTGATGAGGTAACAAACCACAACGAGGTAGAGACATCCCACATGAGTAGTGACTTAGCAGACAACTCTGAAGATGACAGTGACTACTTGCCATGCAGTGAAGAAGAACAGTTATTGGAAGATATTGTTTTACCTGTAGAAAGGAGCAAGCGTGAGCGTAAAAAAAACTGACTTCTACAAGTGTAATAACGTACAATTAGAGCAAAGTGAGTGTGATCCCATCACATATAGAGAGAGAGGCCATGAGCCGAAGTGATGCTAGTGAGTGGAGTGCAGCTATTGCTAGGGAACTACAGACTCTGAGTGACAACAATACATGGGAACTGTGTAAATTACCTGTAGGTGCTAAGCCTATAAGCAGCAAATGGGTTTTTAAAATAAAAAATGTAAATAATGTCAAAGGGTATAAGGCTAGGCTTGTTGCTAGGGGGTTTGAACAACAAGATATAATGAATTTAAGTGACATTTTTGCTCCAGTTGCTAAGCTAGCAACTTTTAGATTGTTTGTAGTAATTGCAACAAAATATACTTTACCTAGACACCAGATGGATGTCACTGGAGCTTTTCTATATGGTAATATTAAAGAAAATGTATATGTAAGGTTACCAGAAGGGGCATACTCAGGAGAAAATAATATTGTAAAGTTAAACAAGTCACTGTACGGGTTGAAAAGTTCACCTAAAGCTTGGAATATTAAAGTTGACTCTGTGTTAATTAGAGATGGTTTTATAAGGTCTATATGTGATCCATGTTTATATAAGAAGTATAGTGGTAAAGATAAAATATTTTTTGTTAATATATGTAGACGATTTGTTAATTTTTGGAAGTAATGAAAGTGATGTCACTAACCTAAAAACAATGTTCAGTAAAGAATTTAAAATGAAAGATTTAGGGCTAGTTTCAGAATTTCTAGGAATACATATAAACCAAAACTTAGAAAAGGGTATAACTACATTGTCACAAAGAAAGTACTTAGAAAATGTATTAAAAAGATTTAATATGGAAGATTGTAAACCTATGTTGACACCCTTGGATAGTAATTTGAATACTAAAATGTTTGATTCAAATACTAATTGTGATATAGACATTGAAAGAGTCTGTAGGCAAATTATTGGCTGTCTTATGTATGCTGTCTCAGGCACTAGGCCTGATCTGTGTTTTGCAGTTTCCCTACTAAGTAGATATCAGAGATGTGCTAATAGTGCATTACTTAGTTCACTTAAGAGAGTATTGCGTTATGTGAAGCATACATTAGATTATAAAATAGTATATAAGTGTGATGATAGTGTATTACAAGGCTATTGATCAGAGGGACAGAAAGTCCACCTCTGGCTATTTGTTTACTTTTGCAAATTGTTTGGTTATGTGGTGTTCAAAGAAGCAATCTTCTGTAAGTTTGTCTTCAACTGAAGCCGAATATGTTTCTATGAGTATGGCAGCAAGTGAAGCGTGCTGGCTTGTTAATTTATTGCATGATTTGGATGTTCAGAATGATAGCCCTGTTAAGTTGTATTGTGACAATCAGGGAGCTATTTTGAATGCAAGTACAGACTCAGTGAAACGTCTTAAACATGTTGACATTAGATACCACTTTGTTAAAGATTTGATCAAAAATAATAAAATTGATATTCAGTATATTAATACTTGTGAACAATTGGCAGACATGCTAACAAAGTCGTTAAGTAAGGAGTTGTTAATTAAGTTTTTAACACAATGCAATGTCAAGTGGTAAGCTAAGAAGTAGAGATGTTTATTTGGTAATGTTTTAAGATGTTTTAAGTTTTGTTTTAATGTTAATGTTATTTGTTTAAAATGTATAAACATTGAGAAGGGGTGTTATGAATATGGCAATGTTTATTTAAATGTTTAAGTTGGCTACATGTTGTTAATATGTCAATGTTGGTATAAGCTCTCTCTCGTTCTACTATTCTAAAAGGCAACACGTTGTACAAATTATATTTTCAAATAAAAGACAAGTTAGTCCACCGAACAAGTCCTGTTTAATTTCAAAAACATCAGTAATCAATGTCAATAACACGTGAAAAAAATTTCATGTGGTATAAAATACTTTTCAGATTTTTATTTTTTAACGTATTCCGCAGCTTCCCAATCTCGCATCCACCGCAACTGGACCAGCTGACGATCGATTTCGTCATAAGCCACATGCATTCTGTTTTCTATATTAACATCAGCCGGCATAAAATGACTTGTTTAAAAAGTCGCTGCCTCCCGGACTATAGTGTCCGTCATAACAAAACATTGACGATTTTGTTTGTCTTGGCTGCAAAAGTTGTGAAGGGATCTCGCGCTTGTTGGATCTAATTGTACCAACAATTGTTAATTTATATGGATCTTGTAATAGTTCTTTTGCTAATGGCACTGACGTGAACCAATTGTCCATGGTCACATTACGATTACTTCCTCGAATAGATTCGGTAAGTTTTTTCACAAAGAAAGATGCCAAGGGTTCTCCATCTGTGTTTGTACCCTTTCCCATACATGGAATTGCATCTATCATGTAATTTGTTTTAGAGTCACAGAGAACTAGTCTTTATACCGTATTTGTCAGGACGTATGAGCCAGGTTTGTAACTATCTCTACATACAGCAATTAACATTTCCCATATTTCTCTAATAGGTGCAAACTTATCAGTAGCTTTTCGTTCTTCACGAGTTGACTTATCATCGAATCTAAGGCAATTCAGCAAAAAGTCGAATCTATCTTTAGACATGACCGAAGTATATTTAGTCCCACTTTCAGATGGATGAAAAAGCTCTGCGGGTGTCAGTCGGTTTGAACTTTCTTCCTTGCGGTTAACAATAGCAATCCTATCAAAGCATATATTTCCTCAGCACAAGTATCACTAACAGTTGCCGTTTTTGCTGCGTAATTTTCTCTTTTTGTAGCAATTTTCACGTTCGTGTGTAATACAATGATACTCACCATTGCATCCGAAATAAACAATTTGAATTGTTCCAATGGAGTGATTGCATTTTTCGCTTCATTCTTGGGTCCTTGGACAATATGAACATTGTTTCGTGACTGTGTTCTGCTAGTGCGAGCTTCGGAAGGTTGTGCTAACCATTTATGACCATTCCTATCTCTCAAATTATTAGTTGATATCTCTATGATGTTGCATTAACGCCATGTATGCATCTATGACGGCATAACTTCTGTACCTTTAAGACAGTTTAGTTGATTTATTTAATCAAACATTCACTAGATGGAGTCAATGAACTATACTATTTTACTGACATTTGGTTGATATGTCATTCATTATTCGTTAGTGAAACTCCGTAAAACGAAAGCTTTTCGCGACTAAAAGTTTTGAGTGTTATAAAGTGTTATTAAAAGTCTAGTCAACAATGTCTACGACTAAAAGGACGACAAGTAGCTGGCGTCAATATTTCCATGTTGACTATAAATCCGGCAATGCTAGATGTAAATATTGCCCTAAAATTTTGAAGACGTGCAGTAATACTGCCAATTTAAAACAGCACATGGAAAGGAAACTCTTTAGTTTCATAAATTATATTGAAAATAAAGTAAGTGCCTACAATTTGGATTTAATTAGGAGAGAACACAAAAAAATTATGATTTTCAGTTTTATATCATTCTGCAATACTCGCACTCTCTCACATTATTCTCATATTATTAATCATACACTAAATCTTTCGAAACACAAGTTTTTGAAAATAATACAAATAAGAAAACATGCACTTTTAGTTTTGCCGCCTTAAAAACCTTCCAAGCCATTGAGTGACATTAATGACAAAAGTTTTATTTTGACAGTTCTAGTTTAGGGTTGCGTGTTTAAAAATCGAAAGATATATGTACCGATTCAGATAACAAATTAATTTACGATCTAAACAGTGGTTGATCAAGTCAAAATTTTGTTTTATTTTGATTGGCTTCTATGATACGAAATATTCTTTTAGTTTCAAATTCAAATCTTTATTTGCGTTCCATATGTAATACAGGTGGTATTTTTATAAAGTTTAAACAATATATTAGAAACAATATGGACCCGGTAGGGCACAGCATAAAGAGGTTCAGGTTTGCAGTACTTATCATTATTACCTAGTTTAGTTTTATTAAATCTATACTTATTACTAAAAAAAACTGAAATATATTAACATGGTATATTCTTATCTTATTATGTGTGTGTGTGTGTGTGTGTGTATGTTAGTTGTGTATGTGTGTGTGCGTGAGAGTGTGTATGTACTTGTAAAGTTGTTTGTATTGGTGTTTATTATTTTTTTATTGACTTATCGTCCATGGTTTCCGTTTGGTAGCCATATGCTAAAGGATATTTTAAACCAATTATGATTTGGTTGTAGGATCATACTGTCAAGTCGGGAAACAATTCGCAGGAAGAATTAAACACATACTTGTTTGCTGAGCCATCGACATCTACACGGTCTGAAGACTCTGTGATTACCATACCGACTATTTCCGCATCTCAAATTTACGAGTCTGTAGGGTCTTCAACTCCTGAACGACAAAAAATGGGTATAGAAGCATCATTTTCAAAAATATCGGAATTTAGATTCGGAGGCTCAAAACACAAGCAGATTACAGACGCCATAGCAGAAATGATATACCGCGATAATCTTCCTTTCAGCGTGGTCGAAGGAGAGGGGTTCGGAAAACTGATTAAATTACTTGCACCATTATATAAAATCCCATGTCGCAAAACGATAACCAGCATTATTGATGGAAAATACGAGGAAAAAAAATTATTTTAATAAAAAAATTACAATCCGTTACCAATGTATGTTTAACGATTGACGAATAGAAGGATTTACAACTGAAGAGCTACCTAGGAGTAACTATTCATTGTATCAACAATTTTAAAATTGTTTCTTTCAATATTGCTTGTGAGCCGCTTTCGGAGAGTCATACCGCCGAATATTTATCGAGAAATCAACTAGTAAGGTTACGGTCATACACGTGTAAAAGGGGTAGGTTTACTTTTCAGCCTGAAATGAAAAGAAGAAAGCCAAAATAATGACAACGTCTTGTTCCCATATACCGCAACTGGGAGACAATTTTGAGAATTGGCTCTTTAGAATCGAGATTCTCTTAGATGAAAAGGGATTGAGAAATGTAATAGAAAGCGAGAACGAGAAGAGAACAAAAGAGGAAGAGTTCATCAAGCAAGACTCGAAAGCACGCAATATAATAATACAAGGAATACCAGATAAACATCTAGAGTATGTATGTTAAAATGCATCAATCGCATATGACATGATTACCAAGCTCAAGAGGACGTTTCAAAGAAAATCTACACTTTATATAAACTTGAAGTGCAGTAAGAAACAAAGTATTCAGGATCATATAAATAAATTCGAAAAACTAGTTCAATATATCGCCAATCATGGAATTGTCATAGATGAGAAAAAGTATGTCAATTTCGATTAACTTTAGATTTTGTGACAAGCAAATAATTGGACGCGGAAATGAAAGCGAAATCTAATCAAGGCGTTATGAGAAAAACCAATGGGTATGTTTTTTAAAGCACTTCTCAAATAAAATGCTATAGTTGTGGAGAATCCAACCATTTTGCTCGAAATTGCACAAAAATAAATTTTCATCAGAGAGGCAGAGGAAGCTCCAGATCACGAAGCAGAGGCATGAGGCAGACTAGAAAAAATACTGCAAATATTGGAGAAGAGCATAACACTAACAAGGAAATATCATTTTCATCCCACCATCTCGGAAAGAGTAGTTGTAATTTGATATCTGAGCGCAAAAGCCGTGTTTATCCTCTAGAGCGGCAAAGTGATTTGAATTTAGAACAATGAAATGAAATGAAATGAAATGAAATTATTTATTTGCTATGAATGTAGGTACAAAAATATGGTGTTAAGTGAAAGTAGAGTCCAGTACATTCTACCATGAGGCATGCAAAATTTTATAAAATATAATTTAAAAAAGAATGCAATTATTTGTCTTAAATCAAATTGTGTTAAAAGTATTGTCCAAAATTCAATGTATAATTCAAAAGTTCAATAAATAGTTAAGAAATACAATGTCAATAATAAAATAATACAATAAAAAACAAAAAACAAAAACGATGGTACAATGTCAATAATAAGATAATACAAATAAAAAAACAAAAACGATGGTAAGATTGAAATAAAAAAACATGACTAATATAAATAGTACAATTGGGAGTCATGAAGAAATTATTTTTTTTATAAATAATCATATACATTCGTCGTTCAAAAAATCATCTATTGTATAATAACATTTTTCAATCAGCAATTTTTTTAGTTTCTTTTTAAATAATTCTAATGTACAGTTTTTTATACTGTCAGGTATTTTATTGTATACCACTGGACCCATATGCATTATACTCTTTTTTAGCAGTGCTGTTTTAAATTTACCTGTATATAAAAGATTTTTATATTGGGATCTTATTAATGTCGATCTTGTCGAGTGATCTATCCTTGAACAAAACAAACTCATATTACCCTTTACAAACAATGCCATTTCTAAGATGTAGATTGATGGAAAAGTAAGTAAATTGAGAGACTTAAACATAGGGACACAGCTGTCAGTTGAATTTATTCCAGTCATTGATCTAAGACAATATTTTTGGGCTCTGAAAATCCTTTCTCTCTCACTACAATTACCCCAAAAAACAACTCCATATCTTAAAACTGAAACAACCAGACCGTGATAAGCAATAAGAATTGTATCAGTGTTAACTTTTTTTGTCAAATTATATAAGATGTATGCGGATTTACATAATTTCTTGCAAATCTCCTCGGCCTGTGGTTTCCATGAAAGTTGACTGTCAATAATTATACCTAAAAATTTTGCTACATCTGTATTCTCTATACTATGTCCATTATATGCGATAGTCAAAGCGTCAGGACGTAAACGCTGGTAAAAATGCATTACTTTTGTTTTATTCAAATTAATAATTAAGTTGTTTTTTGATAGCCAATTTATTATATTTTTTATAGTGCCGTTAATATTGGTTTCATATTCCGCTTTATTTGTACAGTTGACTATAGCCGTGCTGTCGTCGGCAAATAATACCATAGGTTGTTGAATTCTTCTAGGCAAATCATTTATATATAGCAAAAACATTAAAGGTCCGATAACAGTACCTTGCGGAACGCCGAATTTGACTTCCCTGCCTTCCGAAAGACAACGTGTGCAAAACTCCATTTGTGACAATCTTGAAAAGATTTTTCAAACAAATACATATTAAACAAATAAAATACTGCTTAAAATAATTATTCAATTAATTCAGTAATTTTTATTATTGTTTTTACATAGATTTTTAATCTCGTTTCATTTTTAAACTGAGTTTTCAAATAAATGAACTTTAATAGGTACTTCTTTTTAATTTGATACTCATATGTGCGCGCCATTTTGTTTTTTTGCATTTAGTAATTTCCTCGATGAGGTGGGATGAAAAGTTACGTGTTGCACTCGAGTGCAAAGATTTTTCACCTTGTGCTCTTTTGATTCCCTCGCTATCGCTCAGGATTCTAATTATTGAAACACTCGCTACGCTCGTGTTTCAATTTTAGAATCCTTCGCTTGCTCGGTCATCAAAATTGAGCCCGCGGTTAAAAAGCAACTTTGCACTCTTGTATAACAAATAACTATTGTAGCAGCGCAGGCCAACTCAGCAGAAAACACACAAAACCACACAAAAGAAGAAATATAATTTGTGATAGACTCCGGTGCATCACACCATATGATATCTCACAACTTCCAGAAATATATGACAGATATACAGAAGATTCCTCAAATAAATATTAAAGTAGCAGATGGAAATACAATAGGAGCAACTCTGAAAGGAAAATTAAAAGGAATTTCAAAAGAATGACTAGAAATATCAATTCCAGATTGCCTTATTTTGGAGAAATTGTCTCACAACCTATTGTCAGCATTAATAAGCAAAGGTAACATACATGTGCAAGGACAAAGCAATGGAAAATTATATATGTACAATGAAATTAGATTTGAATGTAAGAAAGACAGGCAGTGTGACCAAGACACATGCATTGATATCAGAAAAAATCTTTGGCACAGAAGATTAGGACATTTAAACTATGGAGGGTTGAGAGTCCTTGGTCTACCATTATCTAAAGTACGATCCAGCATTTGCATGGAAACCAAAGCTATAAGATGTCCATTCAATGATAATCCTTTGCCAACATTAAGTAAGTTGACACCATCTGGAGTAACAGAACCAGGTAAGAGAGGTAAGAAAGTTTCACCCAACAAAAAATTAGAAGAATTCAAGGATATAATTAGAGATCATATCAAGTCTTTACCTACTGTTTCCTCACATTACTGTCGCAGTACGACGAAGAGGAAATATTTGCCTTCAGGTTTTAGTGAAAACCGTTTGTATTTAGACTATGTAGAGAATTGTAAAGAACGTCAAGTTGTACCTGAGAAGGCCAGTTTTTACAAATGAATTTAATTACGGTTTTCATCGCCCTAAGAAGGATCAATGTGATAATTGTATTCAATTTTTAGGTATTTTATACGATGGAAATGAAAAACTAGGCATTTTCAGAAATTAAAATTTTTAATGAAAAAGCCCCAAAAGTCTGGCACACCCTTGAGGCAAATGGCCCTGCTTCTTGAATTTGCGGATTCCCATCGCGACATAGCGTTGGGCCGCTTTCCGCCAGGTCCTCAGGGAGTGCGGGACACTCGAGAAGCATGGCAGTCAATTTCAGTGGCACTTAATTGTGTCGGCAGTGGAGCTACTAAAACGCCGGATCAATGGCGCCGAGTGTTTACTTCTTTATTTAAAAAATAGCAATTTAGCATGTTTGTGTGGTGGCACGACTACATCTCATCATTTTCACTTGCTTTTGATTTTGGATACTTACTTTGCATGTTTAAAATTTAATAATATTAACTCATTGATAACTTTTTTTCATTTTGCTTTTTCTAAGTTTTTGTCACTGAGTTTGTTTTTGTAACATTGTTTGCATGTGTAATTAACCAGTAACTGTTTTTTTGTCATGTACTGGATAGAATTTAAAGCAAAGACTAAAGGAAAAGTTGCAGACTCGCGGAGGAGCGCATTTGCGACTGGTGGAGGGCCTAACAAGCCGGTTCTTCTTAACTATATAGAGGAAAAGGTGTCAAAAAATGTTGATGTGAATGAAATGAATTTTCAGATTGAAGAGAAAATAGCTGGCGAATTAAAGAATTACAAATCAGTTGATTCCATTACTAATGAAGATGAAGTTATCAATTATCCAACAGAATTTTTAAATTCGCTGGAATTGCCCGGCTTACCACCTCATAATCTGCAATTGAAATCGGATCAGTAATTATTACGTTACGGATCATAAACCAGCTACGTCTGTGTAATGGCACCCGGCTTGCGGTGAAGAAATTATTGAACAACATCATCTAAGCCACAATTTTGAAAGGAAAGTACAAAGGCAAAAATTATAAATACGGATAGCCTCAAGATTTAATATTATCCTACCATGGCTGAGAAAAAATATGAAATGATAATGATGACGCAAGAGCAGTTTACCTTATTGGTTATCAAACTGTCAGAATCAAATGACACTGCGAAAAAAAGTTTTGCAAGGTGCACAAAACGATTTGACGAACGAACGTGAACGAAACTTTAATAAAGTTGAAGAATTTGTGACAAGTATTTCGGTCTACAAGAAAATTGAGAATATCATTGACGAGAACGCACTTGCTGCTACGTGGTGGAACGGAGTAAAAAGTGACATAAAAAAGTGGAACCAAGCCCTAGACGCAATTAGAACATCGTTTGCGCCAAAGAGAACAACGAGATTTATTTAGAATGTTTCGCAAAGAAACAAACTGAAGAAAATATAGATTCTTTTGTGTGTGAAAAGCGTGCTTTACTAGCACAACTTCCGACGAAGAGGCACAGAGAGGAGGAACACCTTGATTTCGTGTATGGACTCCTCAACGTAACCTACAAAAAGGAAATTCCACGCACAGAAATCAAAACGTTTGCGGAATTGTAAGAGACACCTAGAAAGTTTGGCAAAGGAGGCAGGTGAAGTGCGAGTAACGCAAGAGCGGAAACCACTGAATAGATGCTCTTTCTGTGGTAAAAAAGGTCACCTTAGTGACGTGTGCCGCAAAAGATTGGCAGAGCAGAAAGCCGCTAGTGAGGAGACTAGTAAAACTCCTGCTATAACTTGCTACGGGTGTGGAGCACTGGCAGTGTTTAGAAGTAACTGCGAAACTTGTAAGAACAAGGAAACCCTGCCTAAACCGCCATCATACCTTGAGTTTTAAAGAGTATGTTATTTTTTGTCACTTTTCTGAATTAATTGGACTAGAAAGTACTTGTAACCTTATGTACCTAGGCTGAAAAAGATATGTTTTACAGCCATATCTGTTAGCTTTTATATTTTACTCATTGTGGTGATTTTACGTTCACAGTATCCATCTACTACTCAGCAACATCATCATCAAGTAAGACTTCGGTTTCTGGGCGTCTATCGGTGGATTTTACTGAAGCTAGTGAAAAAACAAAAAAGAGGCGCGTGGACGACCTTCTTCAAACACGGGATGTAAACCAGTTAGTAGTGGCTGCTGAACTATCAGAGCAATTGTCTGGACATCGGAACTTGGCTTCTGTGATTAAAGATGCAAGTCAAAGTCCTGAAAAGTACCAAATAATGAAAGCAAGTGTGGGTGTACGCGAAGAAAGAGGCTTTGGCTCATTACGTAGATGCCAAATCTACAAGCCACTCATATAAACAAACAAGGAAATGAAGCATGAGAGCTGGACATCAGGTAGTCCCATCATTTTAGAGTGTTAGGCAGGCAAAAATTGAATGTTACCCTCCTGAGGAACAGATTTTTATAAACGAAACGCGTGCAGATGTTCAACTTCAGGCGGTTTTAAATAAAACTGCTGAACGTCTAATTTGTGCACAGTATGAAGTAACTCCTGGTTCATCACTATCCCTTATAAGCAAATGGGGTGCAATGGAAGTTCCAGTCACAGCGCTTACAAACAAAACACGGATGAGTTTTTATTTGTGTTCAATTACGTGACAATAGTGGTAACGTTGTTTGGCAGAATCCTAGACCATCTTCGATTCTAGACCATCTTGTATTGTCGACCGATTAAGTTTATTTTCTCCAAAGAAACTACAGATTTTACTGTAACAGAAATCAATAAGATTTTAGAGGAAATAAGCCAATTGGTACCAACAAAGGTAACGTAGATGGTAAAGAGGTGTCAATCAAACACGAACACTCCTAAATTTATGAATGATGAGTCAAGGGAATTTGTGGTAAATAAGAAAAATCTTGGTTTTGGTATATCTCCCCTACACGCTAGGATACGTTTTTCTGAGTGTTTGCTTTATATAAGCTATCGTCTTGACGTTAAAAAATGGCAACTTCGAGACAAAAGTGACAAAGAAAATGTAAAGCAACGTTCGGCTCTTATCCAAGAAAGGTTTAAAGTTGAAATGGGTTTAATTGTTGATAAACCAAAACCAGGATTTGAGAATCCTGAACAGGCTGCAGATATTACAGGTGTAGATGTGATACTAATTAAGAACTTTAGCACTATATATTTCCACCGCTACTGAAGTGCGTACACGTCTTTTTGAGAGAGAAATGTTAGTGTGAGTGAACGTACCATTAGAAAAAGACTGGCTGAAAAGAATCTGAGGGCTATTCGTCCAGCTCGTGCTCCACAACTGCTTCCACAGCATCGTAGAGCTAGACTTGCCTTTGCGCGAGAATATGCTGACTGGACTATGGAGGAATGGAAGAACGTACTGTTTTCAGATGAGAGCAGAATAGCCTTAAGAGGTCCAGATGGACGTCAGCGTGTATACCAAAATGAACGGTTTGCTCCATGCGCAATAATCGAAACCGTGGGTTATCAGGGAGGGTCCATAATGGTTTGGGGAGGAATCACTTACGAAGCTCGTACCGATGTTGTGGTGTTTGATAGAGGCAGTGGAAATGCTCGAAGATACGTGGAGGAAGTCTTACAAGACCACGTCGTACCTTTTGCACCATTTATTGGGGAGAACTTTAGATTAATGTACGATAATGCTCGATGCCATACCGCAAGATCCGTCACTCAATACCTCGATGAGGTCGGGATTAAAGTTTTGCCATGGCCCGCACGCAGTCCCGATCTTAACCCAATCGAGCACATTTGGGATAACCTAAAAACACGTGTTCGAGCAAGAGTACCAGCCCCTACGACCTTAGGAGAGCTCAAGACGGCTGCGGTAGAGGAGTGGCACAATATCCCTCAGTCAGATATTCAGGACATCATGAATGGATTACCAAATCGGTTACAAGAAGACATTAGGGCTCGAGGTGGTAACACCCATTATTAGTAAGTTTTTTCAAAACTTTTGTAATTTTATTTATCCCTAATGAATGCTTTTAACGTAACGTCCATCAAGTGTGGTCAAAATTTGACGATTACTGAAAACTGCAAGAAATACAAGGTGGGTTAATTGTGCCAGTGAGTGTATTTCAATCTAATCATTGTTTGTTTAATTTCAAATCACGACATTCTTCCAAAGGAATGCTTAGACACAGTAGATTTGTTGCTTATGGTTGACAAGTTATTCGACTCATTTAATGGACACAGCTATCAAAATTCAGATAAAATGTACAAGTGTGCACTAAGACAGAACTCGCCACATTATAAATTGTGGGACGATTTACTTGCAGTTTTAAGATCAATGAGATTTAGAGTGGAGGAAAAAGTTACAGGATGGAACAATTTCGACGGAATTTGAACAAGTAACAAGTCTCAGGAACTGGATTTCAAATATTAATTTAACCTCACCACACTCGGTTGGGGCGAACTGCAAACAAGATAATAATAAGGTATTAAAGCCATTAAAAATATTGGTAAATTTAAAAGAACGCAAGAGAACAACCCTCATACTCTGTTAATGTGGATTCTGTAATTAACTACTTCATGCAAGTAGATACTGAAAATTTTAGAACTCAACTAGACATGGGCATCGCGCTGGCGTCGCCAAGCCGCGACAACCTCGCTCGCCGCCTCCGCCGCCGCCGCCATTAGCTGCGCGGCGTGAGTTAGGTTAAGACGTGCCATTTTGTTCGCAATTATTAGGTTATTTAATACGTTTACGTTTTAATATGACAGGTCTATTAAATACTAGTTTGAGTAATCTCACTATAACAGTGCTTTATGATTCGAAAACTCGTAGCAGTTTTTGTTGGAAGTATTTTGGGAATACATCAACCTATACGAAGAAACACAAAGTTATATGTGATTAGGATACCAAATCGTTTTTATCGTAGTTATAAAGCTAAGCTGACCTATATAATACACTTCTGGACACATCTATTGGCCCACCTTGTATTTTCAGTTTCGTTTGGTCCTAGCTAAATTTTTATATTAGGTCGAGCAAAAGGTTTTTATGCAGTTTTGATCCTTGCACATTCACAATTTCATTCAATAGTCTTTTTTTGAATATCGAATACAGAATTTAAAGAAACAAGAGACAATTTGGAGCCTGCTTGTTGATATCAAACAATCGATTACTAAGAAAACTTGGTTTTATTGGTTTACTTGGTTACTTATTCTTGAAAAAGTGATTGATATCTTTGGTTTTGCAACAAACATTACTTATTCTTAACATTAAGGTGAGGTTCTCTCAATAATCTATGGATACTTCACCTGAAGTCGCCGCCCAAGCTGTGGCACTTATTCAGGCTGGACACAGCCAAAGAAACGTGAGTGCTCAACTTAATTTAAGTCGATCTGCGCACGGACGGGCAATTCAACCAATTAGGCGGCCAAAAATACAATTCATAAAATTTGTCTCAGGTAAAAAAAAACGACTACCTGCGACTGATAAATAACCGTAGAACAATGGGCGACCCAACCCGCTTCCCCACTCGGAGCGCGCGCCAAGGTGTGCCAGTCTAAACTTGATCGTCGCTCTAAGTGTTCGTATTGCTTTTAGACATTTCGTGCAAAACTGTTATTTTAAAAGTGAATATTTTTATTTTGGAGTGTGTTGTGAAGAAAATTGTGATGGATTCAAGTATAACGGGTAAGAGTTCATACATATTAATAGGTTTTAAGCCAAGGGTAAAAGAAAATATTGCGCACAGGCAGATTACAAAAACATGCTAGTGTTTGTTGTATTAAATTCCTATTTTTTGTAGTTAAAACGTTTTTGTTGTACTTCAGGGTCTGTCCCATCGGTTTTGTCAATTGTAGTTTAAAAAAGGGTATTTAAGCTAATTGAAAACGATAACTTTAGCCGTGATCTCCCGTGAAAACAAGGGGTGCAACATCAATGAATGATATAGTACAAATTCATTGAATTTGCAATTTATTATAATTTTTGTTTAAGTGAGTTCTCCTTTTGTTCCAGAAGCTGGGGGTACTTCAGGGATGCGAGTAGTAACGCGTAGATACCTTTTTAACAAAATGCAGGAACAAAACTTGCATAGTTTTGACGAAAAGTTGAATTATCTCGAGAGATTTGTTTTATCACAAGATGAGTATTGTGAGGAAGAAAAGAAGGAAGTAAAGCATAAATTATCCTATTTGAAGTCTCAATTTAAGAAAAAGTGGATGGAAGCTCATAAAAAATCACAGCTTTTCCTTCAAAAGAATGATAAGTGGTTACAAGGAACATTCGAAATACAGAGAGTTAAAGGGCGTTCTTCTGGTCGACCAACAAAGTCATTTTTGGAATCAAGTGAAAGGAGTAAACGCAGAAAAACACAGGAAGTACGCAGTGCTGTTGATAAAGAATTGTTAATACATGCTGCTCAGACATGCCTTCAAAGTTCGGGAGAGAGAATTGCATCCAATATTCTAAAAGACATTACCAACTCTCCACAAACAGCTCAAGCATATC
This sequence comes from Helicoverpa zea x Helicoverpa armigera, assembly GCA_033682625.1. NCBI lineage: Eukaryota > Metazoa > Arthropoda > Insecta > Lepidoptera > Noctuidae > Helicoverpa > Helicoverpa zea x Helicoverpa armigera. The sequence continues at coordinate 2,312,120 of JAWIIS010000047.1, forward strand.
AAAAAGCATACAAAATAACCAAGCAGTGTGAAAAACCATCACAACAAGATCCAACAACCGTCCTTTCAATGTTTGTGGAAGCTGATCTTTCACGGCGACAATATGAAATAATAAGAAATAGCAACAAGAAGTTTTATCCGAGCTACAAATTGTTACAGCAAGCTAAACAGACTTGTTATCCAGCGAAAGATGCCTATCGGATAACTGAAACATGTGCTGAAATTAACCTGCAGGATCTAATGGACCATACAGCTAAACGCTTGGCAACATATTTAGAGGACGTTTTAAAACACTTAAGTCCAGAAGAGCGTCAATCGTTGACCCTTATTTCAAAATGGGGATGTGACGGGTCTCAACAATCACAATTCAAACAAAAAATGCAAGATTTGGACGCAAGTGACAGTAACATTTTCCAAAGCTGCTTTGTTCCGCTACAGTTAGTATGCAGGTCAAACAAAAAAGTGGTTTGGCAAAATCCAACTCCTTCTTCACCACGATTCTGTCGACCAATAAGGATCCAATTTATCAAAGAAACAGTGGATATCACTAAGCTTGAAATCGCAAATGTCGAAGAGGCTATAAATGCTTTGAAACCCAGTGAATTCGTAATGAGCGAAATTTTCTTAAGTATAAAACACGTTATGACTTTGACTATGGTTGATGCAAAAGTGTGTAACGCTGCAACTTCGACGATTTCAACCATGAGATGCTACATCTGTGGTGCGACATCAAAAGAATTTAATGACCTCAACATCAAGAAAACTGTCGATATTGACGCAATACAATTTGGCCTATCTGTGTTGCATGCTAGGATTCGGTTTTTCGAAACCATACTTCACTTGGCATACAAGATTCCTGTACAAAAATGGCAGTTAAGATCTGAAAATGACAAAGGTATTGTTAAACAGAAAAAGGTAGAAATACAAACAAAATTTAGAGAGCAAATGGGTCTACTAGTTGATGTGCTGAAAGCTGGTTTTGGCAATACCAATGATGGAAATACTAGTAGAAGATTTTTTGCCAATCCAGAAATTGCTGCTGAAATCACCGGTGTGGATTTAAATCTAATAAAACGCCTGAAAGTGATTTTGGAAGTCATATCCAGCTCCCATAAAGTTGATTTAAAAAAGTTTGCTCTATATGGGTATGAGACTGCGAAGATGTACATAGATTTATATCCCTGGCATCCGATGACTCCCACAATGCATAAAATATTAATTCATGGCGCAACTGTCATGGAAAATGCACTTTTGCCTATTGGCTTACTGTCAGAAGAAGCAGCAGAGGCGCGTAACAAGCATATTCGACTGTACCGACAAAATTACGCTAGAAAATTTTCTAGACAGCAATGCAATTTAGATGTAATGAACAGATTATTGCTCAGCTCAGATCCCTTGATATCTAGCATCAGACCAAAACCTAAAAAGAGGTCTACGCCACATAGTGAAGAAGCAATACAAATGCTTATGCCTGCTGAGGCCCACACGGTTGAAGAGAATTCCTCGGATGAGGAAACGGCCGCAGAAGAGACTGATGATGAAATAGATTAAAATGCGAATAGATGAAAAATCTGGAAGAGACGCGAGACTCTTAATTGAAAAATAAAAAGTTGTATTTTTTTTTTTTTCAATAAACCGTAATTTTCTCATCAATAATTGTGTTTTACTTGAATATGTGTTCACCAAAAGCTTTTATAATTGATATAAAATAATAATAAACTATTTAGAATACATAAAGCAAAATAAACAATTTTGGCCACCTAATTTGAATAAATGCCCCACCGTGCTGCGGTCCGAAATGTTTATCGGAGGTACCTAGAGACTGGCGGCTTTGTTCGTCACCAAGGAAGGCCACGATGTCGGGTCACAACTGAAAGGCAGGATCGATTCATCGTGACGACCAGTTTGAGAAATCGTCACCTTACCTCCATTGAGATACAAAAACAACTTCGCGACTTCCACGGGGTATCTGTGAGTGCTCGAACTGTTCGGAGAAGTTTAAAAGAACACGTTGTGGTACCACACAAGCCAGCTAATGGGCCCAAACTAACGAGAGCCCACCGAACAGCGCGCCTTCATTTCGCACGCAGTCATTAAAATTGGACACAGCAAGATTGGAGCCGTGTAATCTTTTCTGATGAGTCTAAAATTGTGTTACATGGCAATGATGGAAGGAAGAAGGTCTACCGACGTAAGGGAGAGCATTTCGCACAATGCTGCTTTGAAGAGAGGGTTGCTTATGGCGGTGGCTCAAGGACTGTCTGGGGCGGTATATCCGCGAGCGGCAAAACTCAACTTGAGGTTGTTACAGGACCACGGCTGCCAACATTAAATGCTGAAAGGTACATTCGTGAGTGCTTAGGACCTCACGTGATACCATACGCGGACTATGTGGGCCCAAATTTCCTTTTTATGCATGATAATGCAAGAGCCCAAGCGGCCGGCATCGTCAGGGAATATCTTCGGGATGTGAATATCACAGTTATGGACTGGCCAGCCAGAAGCCCAGACATGAACACCATTGAGCACATGTGGGACGAGCTAAAAAGACGTGTTAGGGCTCGTCAGCCATTTGCCCAGACGATGCAGGAGTTGAAAACTGCCATAGAAGAGGAATGGGAGATGATCCCTCAAAACTTCATAGAGCGGTTGATAAACTCTATGTCTAATCGTATGAGAGCTGTGGTAGATGCCCATGGAGGCAACACACGTTATTAAATTAAACCTTTATTTGATAAAACATGTTTTTTATTAAAAAATCAATTGCCTTTAACGAGGCACATATCCGACTTGTTAGGCGTAGCTCCATGTCGTATGGTATTCTGAATTCAAATTTAAAACAATACGATCGAAAAAGAAGGTAAAATGTATCAGGTTTAAAACTGCATCAACAGTTTTTGTTCAATCTAGCAATTATATTTCGGAAGGAGCCATCGAAACCTAAACTCTAAGGTGGGCCAATAGATGTGTCCAGAAGTGTATATTATATTGGTAAAATCGTTTTTTCTTTATGACTTTATGTTATGTAGTTTCGAAGTTACCAGTCGAATAAAGCTAAATCTGGTTTATTTCTCCAAAGAATAAGGCAATATAAGTAAAAGTACCTATACTCGTTGTCTAGATCGACGCGGACGCAAAGCGCGCGGGGGAACGCATCGGCAGTTGTGACGTTGTTCTCGGCGAGGCGACCCGTGCGCACGTCTTTGTTACAAACGGCAATTAATACGTATTTTTATTAAAGTAGATGTTTTATGATTTCAAAATGAAAAACGTGCGATCTAAAATATAAGTTAAGTCTTGTATCAGAGCGTACACTTAATAAAACTAATAGTGCTATATCCGACTCCACTTCACTGGTCGGACAACTGCGCCGGGCAAAATAGAAACCGTTTTGAGCTCCTTCTTTACTCTTACTGTGCCAAAAAATTGAATGTGTCAATAAAACATAGGTTTCTGGAAAAAAGGCACACACAAAACGAGGGGGATAGCGTGCACGCTCTCATAGAAAAAGAAGCTGCAAAAAAAAAACTATATACTCCGGACGAATGGCGTTTGCTTGTCCGCTGGGCTAAATGTACAGGAGAACCGTATGAAGTCCGGAACATGACAAGGAATAATTTCTTTGAATTAAAATCTCACGTGAATAATAAGGTATGGAGTAAAAACACAGCAGAGGTGAAAGTAACGTGGAACTGTGTGAAAGAAGTATTTGTGGATAAATTAGAACCTACCAAGCTACTGTATAAATGTGAGCATACAGAAACCGAGTAGGAAATGTAGGCAATGGGAGTCAGTAGGCAATGGTGATCACCTCAAAATAACAAAAACCGAACGCGACCGACCGATTAAAACATAAGTACACGCTAGCATGACGTCACACCCGTGCGCGAGCGGCGACTGGCTCAGTTCGGCCGACGCGTTGGCGAGTAATTGTGAAGATTTCGTGCCATTTACATCGAATTTTTCGAGTTAAGAAATACGAAGGTAAGTTACAAAATAACAAATATTTATTTCTGTACTTGTAATTTGTAATAGTCGTAGCATTTTAGCATGCAATTCAACAGCCATATTGTTATTATTACCTATAATTTCTCGCCAATTTTTTTTTTCGTTTTGTTGCTTATGTAGGTAATCGGAGTCGGGTGATCCCAATTACCTACATACTGATCCCCATTCCCCACACTACCTAATCTCGGTAATTTTTTTTGTTTGTAGATGCCGAAAGTTCGAGCTAGAATGACTAATAAAGCTAACTGGACTATGGACCACCTTCAAAAAGCTGTAAAGCTCATCGATGAACAAAATTTTTCTATAAGAAAAGCCGCGAAGACAATGAATATTCCATTTGCCAGTCTTCACAAGAGATACAAAAAAAATATAGTTAAGGCACCTCGTCTTGGCCGTAATACTGTCTTCAGTGCTGAGATGGAAAAGGAATTAGCTGACATAATCAAAAAATGGCCAACATATTCTACGGTTGCACCCCAAATCAAATAAAAGAGCAGCATTTGCACACGCTGAAGCCCTAAATCTGAAACACAATTTTAATACAAGTTCAAGATTAGCTGGTCGAGTTTGGTTTGAGGGATTTGTTGCCAGGAATAATATTTCTGTGCGGAAACCCGAAGCTACTAACAACAAGACTGAAGTTCAACGATTCTACAAGCTACTAGAAGAACTAATGGGAAAATACAAATTTATACCGAAAAATATTTATAATTGTGACGAAACCAGAATCTCTACCGTCCAAGAACGCGAAAAAGTATTAGCTGCTACGGGACAAAAGAGAGTAGGGTCCATAACAAGTTGGGAACGGGGTAAGAATATCACTTTGCTCTGCGCTATGAGCGCTGCAGGTGGATATGCCCCGTCAATGTTTATATCTTGAAAAAGATGGGCCAACAGGAGCAATATATAAATGTTCGGTCAATGGATGGATAAAAGAAGAACTTTTCCTCCAATGATCATGGACAATTTTTTTCAATTCTCCGTTACTAGCACGATATTTGAAGTCTCAGGGCACAGATTGCTATGGGACTCTACGAATAAATCGTGAATTCGTCCCTGAAGCTCTAAAATCAATGTCAAAGACTGAGTTGAGGCAAAAGGAAATGGTGCAGAGCTTTTGTTCTGACTTGCACGTAATGATGTGGCGTGATGCCAATGTTGTGTCCATGCTCTCTACGTACCATATACGTATATATGGCATTTTTAAATATAAGCCCCAAATAGTCCTTGATTACAATCTTCCCACGGAAGGTGTCGATAAGAAAGATCAACTACTTTCGGCATTTCCCATGGAGAGATCACGTAATCTAATATGGTATAAAAAAGTATTTAGACGTCTCCTTAATATAACACTTTTAAACGCTTACATAATTTATAAATCAAAACACAAACATGTGACACATCGTTGGTTCAGGGCTGAAGTAGCGGAAGCATTGCTGAAAATAATGAAACCTCCAGTCATAGAACGTCCTTTAAAAGTTACAGTTAGCAAATACTTGGTTGGCCCAAAATCTAAAAACGTCCGTCCAATTTTGGAAGGGAACCACTTTTTAGGTACTGGGCTATCCAAGTACGCATCATGTGTATGGTGCAAAAAAGCCGTACAAAATATGTTTGCAAGCAATGCCAAATCGCACTCTGCTTACATTTTTGTTTTGAGCAATATCACACAGTTCCTGAGCCACGTCAGACATAATCACGCGCACATTAACCTATCACACACCTGACGGTACTCTGCTACGTGAAATTTTATGCGGGTGACGAAACGAAACTCAAAATTTAAACATTAAATTATTTATTTTGCTCGAATGACCAATTGGCATTTGGTGTATGGAAAAAATAGTTGGTGATCAATTGGTACTAATGACAAATTGGGAATAACTCGTGTTTTGAAACTGTTTAACCTCAACATTTATGTGTCAGAGCCACTGACTGTTTCATTTTGTTTGGTGTTCAGTAGGATTTCGTGCATAATGGATTTTGTGGATCTATCGACTTCATTAACGAAATGGATGTTGAGGTAAGGGAGAGTATTCGTGACAACAATATACCCCGTGTGAGGATTAATCCGTTCGAACAGTACGACGACAAGCAATTAAAAAAAAAGTATAGATTCAGCAAAGCTTTTGCTAGGAAGATAGTGGATCTAGTAGTAGATGATCTTCCAAGCGATCCTCGTGGTAATACCATATTACCAGAAATACAAGTAGCCTGTGCTCGTCACATCGCCATTGGGCTCATCATCAGGTAAGATTGGTTAAATCACTACCTACTGTTAATAAGTAACAGTAGGTAGGATATCCACTGACCAAATACTTACCTACCTATGCTATAAATTAGTGGTTACGTTTCAGATCCAAGATGACAGTGGGGACATGCAAGGCATCTCTCAACAATCGATAAGCAAAATTGCGAGAAATGTCGCGGAAGCGTTGGCGAATAAAGCCCATTTGTTTATCAATATGCCGACAACATTAGAGGCACAACAGGAGACCATGAGAGGATTTAGAAGCATATGTGACTTCCCCACATTCATTGGAGCCATAGACTGTACTCACATACAAATAAGAAGATAGTAAAAAATAACAGCAAACATAATTCTAATGATACTCTTGAATTAGCTGGCAAGGACTGGCTTAAACGGTTTATGAAAAGACATCGTTTATCCGTCAGGAAAGCTCAAGGTACAAGCCTTTATAGAGTCACTGCCTTTAACAGGAATGAAGTTGCTATATTCTTCAAACTTCTTACGGAGCTAATGGATAAATATAAGTTTTTACCAAGGAACATATGGAATGTAGATGAGACGGGAATTTCTTCAGTACAGGATCCAGGAAAAATTGTGACTGAGAAAGGACAACAACGTGTAGAATCTATAACTAGCTGAGAAAGAGGAAAGACCGTTAAGGGGGTGATAGACGGGCGAGCAAGTACGCGTACTTATGGCTCGACGACCTTTTTCGCTCGTGTGTCACCCTAAGTACGCGTACTTTAAAACCGTCGAGTAAGTTCGTCGGCGATCCAACCGGTTTGAAATTTTGCTCGTAGCTCGTCTTGGCTCGTACGTGTGGCAGCACTGCGAGCCGCGAGCCGCCATTTTGTTTCGCCAGTCCGTGGACACGCACGCTTGTTTGAATTGCAATTTTTGTTAATTTTGATTCATAAATTTCTCAAAATGTGTGATTTTCGAACTTATTCGCATGAACTGCTAACCCTTGTCTTTGGAAAATTAGAAGCAATGTGTGATTTTCGAACTTATTCGCATGAACTGCTAACCCTTGTCTTTGGAAAATTAGAAGCAACGAGTACAAAGACAAATATTTGAAGCTTCAAGGTTATCTTAATTTATTAGAAATTATTCGGAAGGTAGAAAGAGATGCTACGATTGAGAACGTCAAGAAAAAAAATAATTCATTAAGGGCTGGGTTCGGTAAAGAACATAAAAAAGTGCAAGATAGTAAGAAGACAGGTTCAGGAACTGACCAGTGTCACTCAGTCAGTCTCACTCCACCGTGCCTGAGGACGTCCTACACTACATTTGCCGAGGCGCGGTCTCCACTCTAGAACTCGTTTACCCCAACGGTTATCGGTTCTTCGGCTAATATGGCCAGCCCACTGCCACTTCAGCTTGCTGATTCGGTAGGCTATGTCGATGACCTTGGTTCTCTGACGGATTACCTCATTTCTGATGCGATCCCTCAGAGAAACGCCGAGCATAGCTCTGACCAGGTATACGTGCCAAAATTATGGTATTACTGTTAGCTTGAATTTCTCAAAGATCAAGGCCAAGGTAAGTTTAATTATTTATCAAAGAATTTCTCTATACACTATTATACCTAAATTAGGTAGGTACCTAAAATAGAGTACCTACAGTAGCACTTTGTTTCATTACAATAATGACATTGTGATGTTGAACATTAAAACCAAAAGTAAATTTAGAGGGTTTTTATTTAATTACAGGTGAAAAATCAACTGACAATATAAACAGCTGCAGCGAACAGGAGACAGCTAATGATAATGAAAATACATTTGATGCTGAACATAGTGAAAATGATACCCAGGTAAAAATACTATTATTATATCATTCTTTGTTGCCATGACACTGCACCACTAGTATTAAAGTAGGTTTCATACTTTTCTGACTGTAATTCTCCATTTTGTGGTCTCAGTCCCAATTCAATAGTTCCATTTTCGTGATTTTCACTATCAAAGTGCTGACGTGGACTGTAAGTTTGTCTTACTTTTTTCCTTAAAAAATTGTGCAATACACAACAAGCCAAAACTATTTTGTTAATATTGTGCACGCTGGTATTTATAGGCGATCGAAAAATATGGAATCTTGCCGCCAGAATTCCAAAAACATTTTCAATAATTCTTCTAGCCCTGCATACTCTATAATTGTATATCCTCTTACTTGAGCTAGCCTGTGATTGCATTTGTGGGTACGGTTTCATAAAATCTGTCCTCAAAGCAAAAGCCTCGTCGCCAATAAATACATAAGGCAATTCTTCTTAATGTCCGCTTGGTTTTCTGGGGCTATGAAGATTTAAACGCTTGGAATTCAATCTTTGAAAGAATGTAGTTTTTTGTAATATCACTCCATCAGAAATACGTCCATTTGTTACAATATCTATATAAATAAATTCAAAATTTGCATTTGCGATCCCCATAAGTACAATACTGTGATACCCTTTATAATTAAAAAAATGTGAGCCGGCTCCGGCAGGAGGGACTATAGCTACATGTTTCCCATCGACGGCTCCTAAACAATTTGGAAATTGCCATGTACGCTCAAACTCTTCAGCAATTGCTAGCCATTCTTCTTCTGAACTGGGGAACTGTAACAAAAAAACCCATAATTCAGTATAAATGATATCATTTTTATTTACAGAGTACCATTTGCGACGTGCCATCACCTGCAACATCTGTTGCTTCATCTGCACGTCGTAAGCGACACGGCAATACCGCCATTGAAGACACAATATCGTTAATAGGTAAAAGATTACAAAACCCAGATGATGAATATGATGCTATAGGGAAAAATGTAGCAAACCCACACTTTTCGCCTTTGTCTATTGTTTTTAGTTTTTGAAATGTAATACGATATAATTCCTAAATAACACAAAGCTTCTTCTGTCGAAGACATCGCGATACATAATGAGTAAGCTTCACGTGTGTCACTACGTCGAGCCGAGCCGAGTTCGCGATCTTAAAAACCGCGTACTTTAAGTATGCTCGTCTATCACCCACTTTACAGCTGTGTGTGCTGTTAATGCTACTGGAGTCTACGAGCCACCAATGTTAATTTATCCTCGACAGAGACATTCGTTTGCTTTAGAAGCTGATGGTCCTCGTGGTGCTATCTATCGATGCTCAAAAGGTTTGGTTTTAAATTGTATAAGGGTATAAATAAAGTAATGTAATTGTTACTGTAAGATCCGGCCCAGCATTCTGGAAGTTTCGACCGTCTCCTTTGTTAAAAATACGTAAATCAGCTGATGCTACACAAGGGAACCATTCATGGAGTCTACACTGGAGATTTTACCAGGTTCATCGCCGAGCCTGTCGTCGCCGCCGCCATACAGTGGATCCATATTGAAAATTAATCGATTCGATATTTTTTAATGTGATTCTTCGCGATATTCCAGACAACTTTTACTCTTGAGTTGATCGTTTGTCTGAAAAAAAATATTGATGTTTTTGTATGGAGCGAATCACGTTTTTTTTTGTTCAATTGTACGAATATGTTAGGTGTATGACGTTGGAGTAAATGATAACTAGGGTCATTTTCTATCCACGAAAAAATATATGAGCGCCGGCCATCCGAAGCCGCGCGAGCAGAAAACTCGTAGCAGTTTTTGTTGGAAGTTTTTTGAGAATATTGTTACCGAAGAAAATAACAAAAGAAAAATTTTGAATCCAGATCAAGTCTATTGCTTTGCTTGTCTCACTGCAGTTAAAACTGAAAGTGATGATGTTACATTTAGATTTTTGATTGCAAGTACTTTACTTGTTTTTAAACAAAGTTCAGTCTTCTTATCGGTGGATTCATCTCGCTATTGCAATCTTATGTGCGTTTTGTGTCAACTAGCCGGAACTGTCAACGCCTATTGCCGTCACGAAGAACGGCGCCTATCTGAGTAATGACAGCAAGTGCCCTCGCCTCTCCGCCCCACCGCTCACGGCGGGCCACAGGCGCGGCCAACTGGTTCTGCGCGGACTATAGAAACCTAGGAGTTGTAGAAATGCACACTCGCAGCACCGCTGAATTTTTGAAAGAAAAGCTGTTACAGGTGCTTCGCAAATACTATTTATATAGAAATAAAACAAGTGTATAGTATCACAACTGATTATGGATCGAATTAATAAAGCTTATAAACGATGATTTATTACAACCAAGAGAATAAACTTAGTCACTACAAGACGAAACTGATACTGATGATGTAGTTGCTTGGACAGATCTGACTCCACCAATTTCATCTATAACAACCGAAGAGGGTCTAGGTCTAAGTAGCCAGGACAATGTAAAAACTATATTTGAACAAAACGTAGACTTGGATAAAGAAAACATCGAATTTAACAATCTACCAAAAATCGAAAAAGTTGGTAATGGCATTTCTGATCTGCAACAAGAACCACTCAAATTCGCTACAGTGGCCATCGAGTATCCTCAGTTTTCTGTATTGAATGTTGTCAATATTACGACAGAATGTCGGAACGTTTTGCAAGAACTGGGAAATGTTGTCGCTAATAAGGATTCTATAATATTACATCCTGACGAATATTTCCCTAGTTCAAGCCAAGATGTTCTCGTATCTACGAATACTCAAGACCTAATTTCTAATGATGTCATTGATAGTGATAACAATAATCAATGTCCAGACACAAATAATTTAACCCCAAAGACCAAAGAACAACATGCAGCAATAACTTTCGATATATGATTTTAAAATGTCAATTAAGTTAAAAATTGAATGAGGATAAACAGTTTGTGGTAACTTGATATTCTGCTGTGTGCAGAATGAATTAGGTAGAACCACTATCCTTTCATTCCTGCTATATGTAAAATTATAAAATTAATTAAAATATATAAATATTTTTTATTATTTTAGGTCATTATTTTATCCAGATAAAAAGGAATAACTTGAGGACTTGCTTCGCTAGAGAACTGAAAGCTCAAAAGTCAGTAAAATCTGGACAAGCAGCTTCAAAACGGCGCCCATATGTTTACTTTGAGCGCATGTTGTTTTTAGTGCCTTGCATGGAATCACGACATACTGAAGGCAGTATTGAGAACAGTGAATCAAACCAAGATGACGCTAAAACATCAGACTCACAACCATTCCCGCAACGGAAACGGAGAACTAAACAAGGCGACTGTGATGAACAAAATAATAAAAGCGCTTCAAGCTAATGAAGATGAAAACTATTGCTTATCTTTGGTTCCTTTTATGAAAGAGCTGATTTCTGATGAAAAATTAGATGTGCGCATAAGTATTTTACAAACATTCAAAGACATAAAGAAAAAAATATTGCTGCTAATACATCACTTAATATCATTCAACCTAGTACTTCTCAATTTTCAAGAGCTTCCAGGTGGACTACTCCATCAACTTCTGTTCGTATTATTTCTGATCAAGTATTCAGCCAAAGATAGTCATTCAGCGCACTCCACACATCAAGCAAAGAAGAATGGCGAAAATGGACCCACATGATTTAAAGATCGTTTATTTGCAAATCTATAAGAATTTAAATAACAAGTTTGATAGAGGATTATATAAAAAATATTGAGTTTTTAGCTCATGGGAATCAAAAGTTAGAAATAAACTAAATCTATTAAAAATTAGATAACATGCAGTTTGCGAACGCATCGTGTGTCACTGATTACGTTCCTATCTTCATAGTTAATTATTAAGTAGATTCATCATTAGTAAATAATAATTACAACGGTAGCATGTTGTATTGCTAACCTTTTTTGTGCGAACGCAAATTGGAACGTTTGTGGCTAGAGGCTGCTGTCAGTGCTGTGTTCTGTCATTCCATGTTTGGTTTTGTTTTCAACGGCTAACTTGGGATTTGAATGCGATTTTGTGGATTACTTCGCTGCCCACACTTTTATCGGATGCCTACGCTGAACAAACAGTGAAGGCGATTTTTAAGGCATCATTCATCTATAGTTTAAACCAGGTCACCAAGTTCCAAGTTCACAAATATTATTTTCGTTGTGAGATTTTTGGTTATAATCTTCTACCTTGCATAACTTTTTTCTTCCAACTTTTGCAACTCATTATCCATTTGCTTTTTGTTCGTTTTGTATAGATCTACAAGTAGTACTAAGTTTCAATTATGTACGAATCTTATATCAATGGGTCCCAGTTTACATACAAGTTCGCCATTCTTCTTTATCACAGCATCTGACAGAATCTCATTATCAGCGCACATCACAGGGCCACAGGACACAATACCCTCTTATGTGCAACTTTCAAGACCATCTCCAGAAAGTCAAACGCCACCCCCGCAACATAAAATTCCATCTCCAGAAGATCATCATCCTCCGAGCCTTTTCCCCCACTATGTTGGGGTCTATCTACTAGTCAACGAATAACTAAGGCGAAGATATTAATTTGGTTCCAGCGTATACTTCAAAACGAGAAATTTCTGCTAACAAGAAAATTGATCTAAAAGAACTGTTACAAAAAAATATTATTCCACACTATTACTCAGCTTTTTATGAAAGTATTTTTTAAATGTTATTTTTTTAAGATTAGAAGTGTTTTTTCAGTTTTTAAATATTTAATTAATATTCATAAATAAATATTTGCGTTGATTGATTCAATTATTAGGGGTTAAAGTATGAAATTGCCGTTTTATTCTAGTAGGTTTTTGAATTGCCATAGAGTCTTCATGGTTTGAGGTTTTCGAATGAAACTTTTTTCACGTGGTTTCTGTGATGTTCTTCTTTTAAAAAATGTGAAACATTTGATTATCGATGTTCAATTGTTTTTGTTATTCAACTTAAACAAGAAAGATGGACACTGCGAAAATTTGAGTAATTTTTGAATATGAGTTCCGACGCGGAAGTAAACGGCAGAAACAGCCCGCAATATCAATGCTGCATTTGAAGAGGTGTCTGCTAATGAACGCACCGTGCGATTTTGGATTAAACGCTTTCGTGGTGGAAACTTCGACTTGAAGAACGAGCCATGAAAAAGACCGCCTGACAGGTGATTAACGAGAAATTAAGAGATACGGCGAACGCCGATCCTAGTCAAACTACCCAGATACCCAGCCGAAGACGAATAATGTTGAAAAAATTAGCAGTAAAACAGCCACGACTCATGAATCGACCTTCACCGTTATTGCTCCATGACAACGCGAGGCCTCATACAGCAAAAGAAACCGTTTTAACTCTTCAGGAACTGCAGTTGGAAACTATTCGTCTTCCTCCATATTCGCCAGACCTTGCTCTAACGGACGACCATTTTTTTTTGTGATTTGGACAATTATCTGCGTCACAAGAAGTTTCTTCCCAGGAGGCAGATCAAAATTCTTTCACACAGTTTGTGCAGTCTAGATCCTCAGAGTTCTATCGTAACGGCATAAATGACCTTCTTATTAGATGGCCGCAATGTATAGATAATAATGGCAACTATTTTGATTAAATAAGTTTGTTAAAAATTAAAAAAAATTACAATTTAGATTTTCAGTACAAATCGGCAATTTCATACTTTAACCCCTATTATTTACGGCCAGTTTCTTCATCAAAAGTAAAAGTTAAAGTAATGTCTAAAGTAAAAGTAACGGTCAAATTCGTTTTTTCAAGGCTAAAGTGACAGCAAAACTAATAGAAAAATTGAATTTGACCGTTACTTTTACTTTAGACATTACTTTGACTTTTACTTTGGCTTTAACTTTTGATGAAGAAACTGGCTGTTTGTCACAAATGCAAAATTTTCTAGTGAACACTTTATTTTTTTATTTTAAATTCTGAAGTAACAGTGACGTATTTACAGGTACCTTTTTTATTTATGTCTATAATTTAGGTTATGTACAATTTACCGAGTAGATTGGGACTATAATAGAAAATACACATATTGAACTTACTTTTAAAATACCGACGATTATATAAGTCCCTTAAACATCCCATACCTTTAGGAGAGATCTTTGAATGACTCTCCTGTAAAATTTCTAAAAGTGTAAAAAAGCAAAAATGCCATCCCTCTATTTGTCCCTTTGTTAAATCTAACTCTTTGTTTTCAGGTAGTCGTGTTGAGCCCGTTTCACAGCAGAGGAAGATCTATAGAAATGAACTATTAATATTGTTAAGAGCTGATTTTTTTTTGGTTTTTCGTCATTCAAGTGTAATGAACGATTATTGTATTTTTATATATTTTTATATACCGTCTGAAACTTTGATAAAACAATTTTATAAATAATTTCGTAAAAGTGTTTGTGACAAAACTTTTAGGCAAATGCGTGAATGTAAATATTAATACGTTTGACCGTTTTAACAACAAACACGCCAGTTGGCTCAGTGAAGAGTTCAAACTCCCGAAGATGGAATCAAGACCACAACCTACTTCTTCAGAGAAGAGGAGAGGTAGGCCCAAAAAATTGTTTGCAGACTGCGCTGATCGCAGCAAGAAAAAGAAAACTTGAGCCTCTCGTCTCACGACGACTCTCTCGTCTCTTTACGACTGAAAAACTAGGTAAGCTCAAGCAATAACTTCAAGACCAAAGCGTTTAAAAACATGGAAAACGCACACACGTGTTCTGTTAATATTGTGCCGTATACTGCTGAAGAAGCATTAGGTCTCATAGTGGATCTAAATTTAACCAAAGCTGAATATAAGACGATGAGTGTAGGTGCTAAGAGGTGCTGATATATATCCCTCTTACCATGTGATTGCAGACGTAAAACTAAAATGTTATCCGTTGAATTTGAGAGTAACTGAGAATGAAGCTGTGGTGCCGTTACAAGATCTTTTGGATCACACCATACAGAGCCTAGCACAAGTACAGTCAGAAGTTATTAAAGCGGCCAAGGCCTTGTATAGTCAATGTGATGGACTGGTCAGATTTTTTGAACTGGAGTGAAATAGCATCAAACACTTTTACAAAAGAAACCTATTCTTTAGAATATTAATTGGAGAAATATTAGAGTAGCAACTTTCAGAAAGACCAATTTAAAACAAATAGAACTCAAGTATTCAATGAAAGAATTTCACACACAAATATTTATATTAACAATTACGTATTATTTTCCATTCTCAGATATACTCTATACCTCGCGTGTACATCTCTAAAAGTGCAAAACCGTGTAAGAGGTATGATCCCTTAATATTAAAAAATGCAATTGAAGCCTATGAAAATGACAATAAATCTATAGTTGAAATAGCTAAGCAATTTAATACATATAAGTCAGTTTTGCATAGACATGTAACAAGAATTATGAAAACTCAAGGGGGACAAAAATGTCTAAGTGATGAAGCAGAAAAATACATTATAAAATATATAAATATTTGTTCAGACTGGGGGTATCCACTTGATACTTACGACTTAAAAGACCCATTATATGAATATAATTAACAGGGGTTAATTATATTCATATAATTAATACATATAATTAACAGGGGTTAATTATATTCAGAGAGCTTTTTAAAGCGTCACCATCGAGAAATTTCTTTAAGAATAAGCCAGAAAATCAAAAGATCCAGAGCTGCAGTATCACCACAAATTATAGAAGATTATTTTACACAGCTTCAAAATACTACAGTGGGTGTACCTTTAAGCAACATTGTGAATTATGATGAGTCTAACTTAGCTGATGACCCTGGAAAAAGAAAGTCTTAACTAAAAGAGGCGTCAAGTACCCTGAGAGCGTTATGAACTATACAAAGTCGTCGACGTCGCTTAAGTTGGCCGCATCCGCCGATGGTACACTGTTGTCTTGCTACGTCGTGTACAAAGCCACCCATCTATACAATACCTGGACAACAAATGGCCCGCCTAATTGTAGGTATAACCGCACTTCTTCAGGCTGGTTTGACGGCAATACATTTGAAGATTTTAACAGTAAAACTGGGAAAAAGATTTTGATTGGGGACAACCTTTCTTCACATTTATCATTAGATACCATAAAAAAATGTCAAGAACAGGATGTACACTTTGTGTTTCTTCCACCTAACTCAACCCACTTGACACAACCGCTGGACGTAGCCTTTTTTAGACCAATGAAATTTGCGTGGCGTGATATTTTATTCCCATAGAAAAAAACTGAAGGTCGCGTATTACCCAAACTACATAAAAAAGTGTTTCCGAAATTACTCAAAAATATACTGCAAAATAAAATGGAACCAACTATAAAACAAAATATTTTAGCCGGATTTTCGAAAGCGGGAATAAGTACTCTGAATAAAGAAAAAGTATTAAATAGATTGCCAGGAAATTATAAAGGAGTGACTATATAGAACGCAATATTTCAAGCTCGAGTGAAAGGTCGAATATCGAACCTAGAATGACATCTAAAAAAAAAAATCCCCAGGATACAACTGCCGATAAAAGGCCAACACTTACAGAAAAATAAAATCTAATACCACGAGTAACAAGATTAAATAGTTTCTAGTGTAGGGTTCTAGTGTAGGTACCTTATTTTGTCTGTCTCTCGAACAGGTTTTTAATTTAAGTAATTTTAAATAAGTTAGTCTTTAGTTTGTTTTTATTGTTTCCATATTGAGTTGTTGAGTACCACAACAAGGTAGCTAGTCAAAGACTATAATTTACCTTTTGGTTATTTACTTTATGTAACTAGTGCATACTTTATGGCTCAAGTGTTTTACTGCACACATATTTCTTTATCGTTTTATATCGTGTTAAACTTTCATACCCTTATAACTTAAGACTTGTTATATACTTATAGTTGTGATTGCATGTTCGTGGTGTGACTCAATAGTAACCAAAGTTTCTAACTATTTATATAAGCTTTTTTGCGCCGATTGTTTTGGGTTTGTTGTTGGTTAGTTTATTGAAATGGATTTGGTAAAGGTATACTGGCAGTCTCTTCTACGCGACGAGTTAATTTATGAGGTCAAGATCAGAGTTGAAACGCCGGAAGATAGGGTCGCGAGGCTGCGTATGCAACTCAAAGCACTCTGTGGTGATTCTAATCCCTCAGAGATAGTGGGCGAGGAGTTAGAACCTAGCCAGGAATTAGGAATAATCCAGGATAAACTCAAGGAGTTACAAATTAAATTGGAGTGTTGAAAAAACCTGGGATAAGTATAGTCTTTCTCGTGCCAGGGCATTAGATTGCCACTTATTCCAGCTCTTGCATAGGCTTATTTGTGAAGATGCCAAGGATGTTGCCTTAAGGGAAAAGCTCAGTAAGGTGATTAAGGGTTTTGGAAGTACCTTTGACACATTGTTTATAACGTCTGAGACACAACAACCACAACCAAATGTCGAGGAAAGGGCAGCTACTCAAACAGATAGAATTATAGTTAGTAAACATATTTGTAAGTGGAATGTCACATTTGATGACAAGTCATGCCCATTTTTGGTTTTAGAGTCAATTGCTGAGCGTGCTGTAGCTTTTAGGGTTTCGGATTCTGTATTGTTAGATTCGGCTTTTGCGTTCTTTAAGGGTGATGCGTTAATATGGTATAGAAGTGCGAAGAGTGAGGCCACTTCATGGCAAGAGTTGGCTGACCTGCTCCTTAAGGAATTTCGTGCTATAGACTACGAAGATAACTTACATATAATATATACAGCTAATTTTGATGTGACTCTTACTGCATTGAAGAAGAAAGTCGGAAGAGTGCAGCAATCTTCAACGACGATGTTGCCTTCAACGTCAGAGCCATCCACGTCGACGACGTTAGTTTCTACTAACACGACGTCCATATGAGAACAATTCGACAGAGAAGTGTCAAAGTTAACACCCACACATCCTTTGGCTGCTGGCATAGTGGAGCTTGATAAATATCTCCAGGAACCATTTTTGCCACGCTGCAATAACCCACTGCGCTGGTGGCATGAGCGTCGGACGTTCTATCCGATCCTGTACAAATACGTGCTAAAGAGACTGCACCTAATGGCGACTTCAGTCCCGTGCGAAAGGGTCTTTTCTAAGGCCCGGCCGGTCAGATACTAAATGAACGACGAACGAGGCTTACTAGCACTAGACTGTCCTAATTGTTGTTCATTAGTAGCAACTGTAAATAATGTAAATAGATAGGTAATATTATATATAAGTGGTAAAAAAAAAAAACAAAAAAAATAATACTACAGTATGTAAATTTTAAATCACTGTTGTAGCGCGGGGACATGTTCCTAAGACTATATAACTAATAGCTGCACTGCGTGCACCGACCCCGCCCTCTGCTGCAAACGGGATGGGGGTTCACGACAATAATAACTTTGCAAAATGCACTACTCGTTTTGATGGAGCTCAGAACTCTGACGTGGTTCCATTCATTGACGCCACTGAAATTTATATGGAATGTGTCACCATGGAGGACAGTATTGCTTTACGAGGCCTTCCCATGCTACTCACCGGGTTGGCTGGCACATGGTGGCAAGGCGTCAAACATTCTGACGCGACCTGGAAGGAAGCAATTCAGCTCTTACGTCAGACATTTGGTCCTCGTCTTCCGCCTCATAAAATATATAGGGAAGGAGCAAGGCAAGGAGTCGTCATACGGACGATGTTTGTAGTTTTACCTGGTGCCACTGACCATCTTTATCAACACCTAAATTGGTCACAGTTTTGTTATTAAGTGCTTTCAAACGAAAATATAGTGATTACGATATTTACAATCAACAATTAGTTTTATTTATCTCGCTAAACTGTACATATTTCGATTTTTAAATACGTCAACCTAAACTAAAACACATCTAAATTACTTTAAAGCTACATAATTTTCTGTTTATTAATATTTTCACGGTTGACAGTCCTGAGCCTGTATAAAGTATGAAGGAAAATCGAGATATCGAGATAAAAAATCAAGTGATTTATTCGTCGTTACTTATCCCTCACACTACAGATTGACTCGTTTTGATTTACTGAACTAAATGAGTAGACTACGATTATGACTCGTTCAGATTTGGTGAACTAAATGAAGTACTGAAGTAAATGAGTGGACTACGTCGTTGAGAGAAAAGAACTACTTCATTCATTTCTTTTCAATGACACATTTTGCGCATGTCTAGAAGGGAGACCGGTCGCGGGCTCGCCAGCCGGGGCTGCCCCCGCCCCGGCCTCCACAGCACTCCCTTCGGTCGCCAAAAGTCTTTTTGTGCGCTGCTCCTTGCTTTGAAATGGTCCACCAATAAATAAACATTTATATTTATTTGTGTTTAATTTACATAAAATAATTATCACAATATATTAGTTTTTGCAAAAACTAATATACTGTGATTATTTTGGCAATATCAACCAGCACCAAAACTCATACGAAAACTACTCAACATTTAAAAAACAGAGAAACAAATTTTAATATTGAAAATCAACCATCATGCTCTAAAAGCATCATCAAAGCGAGTAAGGACAAAATAATACCACCTGGAAAATCAATTCAAGTCTTATCAGATATTACTATCAAAGATTGCTAATCTACCACATAAGAAAAAGAAAATATGAAAAAAATTAGAACTGCTATTATTTCAAACAGTAAAGTGTGTAAACCAGCTAAATGAAAACATAAGACTTGAAAATTTAGTAAATAAGTATCAGAATTATTCTGATACTTAACAATAAAGTATATATCAGCCAAATAAGACGATGAAGAAAGTCTTTTAGTGAATGAAAATGATTCGAACAACAATCAAGAATAAATGGGAAGAACCTTAAAATTAAGTAAAGAAGAACAAGAATAAATAAAAATTAAAAAAGAAGAATACAAAAAACGTGAAAAAGAACTAATAAAATGATCTCCTACTGTGTGTGAGTGTCTGATTGAATGTCAGCTGTCAAGGGAATCAGTATACGTACGTTCTGCTGTTGCCTATTCTGCCATACTGATGCAGCAACACGAGGACGGCTGGCACCCTGTTTACTACATGAGCAAGAGGACCACTGACGCTGAATCACGGTATTCAAGTTATGAGCTAGAAGCATTAGCCATCATTGAGGGAGTGAAAAAGTTCCGGATTTATTTGTATGGTATACATTTTAAAATAGTGACAGACTGTCAAGCCTTTGAGTTGACACTGAAGAAAAAAGAGATGTCACCAAAAGTTGCTCGCTGGGTTTTGTACTTAGGTCAATTTGACTATGAAGTGGAGCACAGACCTGGCACCAAGATGCAGCATGCCGACACGTTAAGCCGATACCCATGTATGATTATAACTATAAACAGTACCTACCAGACAAGTATCAGGACAGCCGAGTTGTAGGATTGTACGTTCACATAGAAAGATTGCATGAGTGAATGAGAGAGCGATGGCGTAACGGTCGGAGTGATGGTGTGCTTTGTGCTGTGTGAAAAGGAAAAATAAAAGATATTAATCGACGACTGCATTTTCTTCGCTGCTCCAACCTTACATATATATAAAAATTAAATATTAAGTTGAACCGCAAACCTAGACTTAAGCCGCAAATTGCTGCAAAGCAGCGTCAAAGGGAGGCCTTGACGAAAGAACGTCAACATAGGCTAGCTACTGGAGGGGGGCCATCTATCAGCGATGCTGTCGTTGACCCTGATGTGTCCATGGTGGCCCCAGCTCTGATTGTTGGAATCGACAATGCTATTGATTCCGATTTAGTTGCAATATAGTATAGTAGTTGAAGTATATATAGTATAGTTTTTATGCAAATAATCTAAATATTGTCTTGTTACACATTGACGATTTTTAGTCTTTGCAGTCACAAATACCAAACGCCGTAGAAATAGAGGAGCATTATGTTTTAGAAGATGTTTCGCAGACATCCGTCATCTCCCAGGATCAAGTCACCGAAGATCACTTTGTACTGCCTGATTCACCAATCCCTTCCACATCCCAAATGTCCCAACCCTTCAACGCAAGCCATCAGCAAGGACGGCGTCACCTGCACGTTGTAACACTCGAACAGGTCTAAAAAATAGTGTGATAGATCAGGAGTACAAAGATCGATCTGTGCGGGCCACAGAAAAACATAATTTAGAAATTCAGATTTTGAAAGAACAGCTAAAGGAAGCCAAAGGAAAAGTAAACTTAGCAGAACTTATTTTTTAAAATAAGTTTTCCTTTAGGAAAAACAAGATTAAACAGGTTAGTTGGATAAAATTGTTTTTTTTTTGTTTTGTTTACATTTTGTCAGTGTTTTATTCAATGTTTTTTGTTTTGTTACAGGTCATACCACAAACTATTAATGTTTATGCACACATGTTTATAATTATAATTGTAATAAGTTAATAATTGTTTTATTTATTTCAATAATACTCAAAGTTATGGTACAATGTAAAATATTAATTACACTTTAATTAAAAAAATATATTGTGGTTATCCTTTGTCTCCACAAGATGGTGAATCTCAATTAGCTAATAGAGATGGTAATAAGTCCTGAGCCGTGACTATGTGTCGATGGGTAGTAGAGGTGGTAAATGGCATTTTTAAAACTGCATTTAAAATATTTCGTCAAAATTATTTTAACGGGGCTTCTAAACATGTGATGATAGACTTTTCTGTGGCTGCTGCACTTATTAATGAATTCCACACAAAAATAAGGGACAGGGATGATGCTGCTCAAATACTAGAAATAGTTAGTCAAAATATGGAAATTAATAATGATTTATCTGAGTATGTTAGGGAACGCAATCTAAATAGAGCAGGGCAGATTTTAGAAACATAAATGTAGACTCAGAAAATATTAGGGAATTTCCAGTTCCAAGTTCCAAGTTACAGTGTCTTAATATTGATTGCCTGTGGCACATACCAATTAAAGCAAGCTCGGTCGTATTATGGTGAGCATATAAGATTCAATGGTTGCTACCAGATAGAATTATGTAATGACCATAAGAGCAGCATTATGGAAGGAGTAAACGTGAGTCCTAACTGCTCTTTACTTAGGGCTAGAATCGCAACGCGCTTTGTCGACACAAACAGTCGTAAAGTATATTTCGTATATATTTTAATTAATAGTAATGATTCTGGTAGAAATATGCAATAAAAAAGTATTGTTGTAATTGTATTGTCGGCCGTCGAACGGTAGGATGCTGTGCCCATCTTATGACGGTAATATGGTATTTGGGCTGGACACGGCATCAGACTAATATTTTCCCTCCAGCTCAGTTCCTGGATGATGTACTGATTGTATATGATACAAATGATATGAATGTATAAAATATCTTATCAAAACTTGATAATATATGTGTGGAACACGGTCAAGGGCGCACTGGAGTGACGCGATACAAATGGCGGACGATGCTTTTCTACTACTGAGTACTATTTTGCTTTGTGAATTTTATGGATAAAAACTAATATAGAAAAGGATTATTGAGGAGACGATGTTATAAACTTAAATGTCGTTTCTTTGATTGTTTCAGGTAAGAAATTGTCTACTTTAAACTATGTTTTGTAAAATGTGCGTAAATAAAACAAAAAAACTGATTGTTTCAGAGAAACAAATTCGTTTCATTTAATCCTCAATATATCTTATATATGTATGTATAACAGCAAAATGATAGTTAAGAAACTGTAGGGGAACCGGGGGGAATGAGAGTCAGTGGGCAATGAGGGTCAGTTCAAAAAGAAATGAACCTAAAGCTTTACGGAATACGGCTATGTAGCATAGGGCTTAGCTGGGCACCCCTCCCGCACTCCCCAACACGCCGACCCGCTAGTGACGCTCGCGACACCGGGAGCAACACACGTATTACAGGGGTGGAGCCGTTGTAAAATTTCCGAAATTTCGACCGAAAACGTGAGTATCTATATTTGTTCATTTTGCTGATCAAATAATCTTAAAATGTATTACTGTAACTAAACTTATGTTTATTAATGCAAGATACTCGATTTTGTAATTTTTTGTATAGTAATTCAAATTTAACAAACGAACCGTTATTGGGGTAATGAAAGCCAATTGACCCCCATTCCCCGCATTGTTTTTTATTATGATAAAACTTTTTGTTTCATTTCAGATGCCAAGGAACTGGACAAGGAAGACCATCAAAGCGAGTTGGACTGCAGGTGACCTGCAGGCAGCTGCTGTACGCATTACGCAATGGAAAAGAACACAACGATCAGAAATTCTTACTGCCACAGCCCTGAAAACCGTGTTTGATCTAAGAAAAGAAAGGAAAGAGAAAAGCACACAAGAGGCAAAGTTATTAAGAAGTAAAAAAGAACTTATTTAAGTCAAACTCCTCTGAAGAATCGGCTTATGAACGGTTCCTTATGTTGAGAGTGGAGATAGTGACTTGGAAAATATTGATATCCCACTAAACATCCAGCAAAACTTCCAGAACGAATGTGAACAGTCTGTATGCGCCATATGCCTTGAAGAGGGAAAGCCGAGAGAAATCTGGTACCGATGCTGCCTCTGTGCAGGATGGGCCCATGATGAGGCATGTACAGGATGTGATGATCCAAGTCGCTATCGCTGTGATTTTTGCATTTAACTCGATTTTAAATATTAATTTTGTTATGATTCCATTGTGCAATCATGTCTAATTTTTAATGAATGATGGTGATGATGAGGTTTAACAGCCCAAATACAAATTTAAAAACGTGTGTACTTGACTTTTATGAAGACGCAAATGAAACTGTATCAGCCATTTCTAAGAATTTAGTGACACGACTGAAAGTACAATAATAATAAAATAAATAAATTTAGCATCACAGTTTCAGTCATCCTTAGAAGCCGGGTCGCTCCCACAGTTTCTAACAACAGGAGTTACCCATCTGCTCCATAAATCAGGCAGTACCGCGGAACCTAAAAATTATAGACCGATCACTTGTTTACCGACGGTCTATAAACTTCTTACATCTATTTTGAGATTAAAAATAAACCAACATATTGAAAAATATTCAATTATGTCAGTTTCTCAAAATGGATGTAAGAAGGGGTCCCGTGCTACTAAGGAGCTACTCCTCACTGATATGGTCATCAGCCAACAGGTTCGACGATCCCGAAAGAATTTGTCGACATGTTGGATAGACTATAAGAAGGCCTACGACTCGGTCCCCCATACATGGCTTAGGAGGGTACTGGAGTTGTATAAAATAAATACAACTCTACGCGCCTTTCTTGCGTCATGTATGGAGCAATGGAGAACGGTTCTTCACTATCCAGGATGTAGACAAATTGAAGGGACCGGCGATCCTATTAAGATCGAGCGGGGAATATTCCAGGGTGACAGTTTGAGTCCACTTTGGTTTTGCCTGGCCTTGAACCCTTTGAGCACATTGCTAGAGGGTTCGGGGCTGGGCTATCCTTTGCGGAGAGGGGGTCAGGTTATATCCCATTTGCTTTATATGGATGATCTGAAACTGTTTGCCACTACAGAACTGCAGCTGATGAAGCTACTGAAGATCACTGAAAATTTCAGTAGCTGCATCAGGATGGAGTTCGGTGTGGACAAATGTGCAGTCATGCATGTAAAGCGAGGGGGAATTGTGGAATCTGAGGGAGTACAACTCTCAGATTCCATAAATCTGAGATCACTCTCCGCAAACGATACATATAAATACTTGGGTATGGCGGAGGGGTTAGGCATCAATGTGGCTGTCATGAAACAGTCATTGCGGGAGCGTTTCTTTGGCCGCCTGAATAAGGTCCTAAAAAGTTCCTTATCAGGCGGCAACAAGGTTCGCGCCTATAATGGTTGGGTCATGCCAGTCCTGATGTACTCCTTCGGCATACTCAAATGGACTCAAACTGAATTGGATGCCTTGGATAGGAGAGTCCGCACACTGCTGACCGCAGAACGAATGCATCACCCACGATCGTCGGTGATGAGACTGTACATCCCACGGAAATGTGGAGGCCGAGGCTTTTTAAATGCAAAGACGCTCCACAACCGCGAGGTGTGCAGTCTCAGAGAATATCTTCTCAAAAGCGACGTGGGTATGCATCGTGATATGGTAGCAGTGGACAAAGGACTCACCCCGCTATCGTTGGCAAATGAGAACTGGCGCAGACCTGTGGTACTAACTACCCATGATCGCAAGGAAGTATGGCAGAGCAAACAGCTACACGGACGCTTCTTCGGGGCTCTTCATGGCCCCGATGTAGACTTCAATGCGTCCGTATCTTGGCTACGCTTCGGTGACTTGTTTGGAGAAACCGAAGGGTTTGTATGTGCAATTATGGACGAAGTTATCCTTACGAATAACTACCGGAGATATATCGTGAAAGACGGGACGGTTGACATATGTCGGGCATGTCACCATCCGGGTGAGTCTATCAGACATATTATATCTGGTTGTTCTCGTTTGGCTAATGGTGAATATTTGCACAGACATAACCAAGTGGCCAAGATTATCCACCAGCAGCTTGCTCTGCAATACAACCTTGTAGACCTTGAGGTACCGTACTACAGGTATGCGCCCGACCCAGTTCTCGAAAAGGACCATATCACGTTGTACTGGGATCGATCTATCATCACTGACAGGACTATTGTAGCCAATAAGCCTGATATTGTGGTGATAGATCGATTAGCGCGCCGCGCGATGATAGTCGATGTCGCCGTTCCGCATGACGAGAACCTTGTGAAAGCTGAGAAAGAGAAACAAATAAAGTATCTCGACTTAGCGCACGAGGTTGTCGCCATGTGGAGTGTCGACACGGCTGTTGTTGTGCCGATTGTCGTTACGGCCAATGGTTTAATAGCCAAGAGCCTCGACGAACACCTCAGGAGGCTCTCGTTGGGCGGCTGGATCAAGGGACTGATTCAGAAGGCAGTACTCCTTGATACGGCACGTATTGTGAGGAGGTTTCTGTCTCTGGGACCCTAACCACCGGTACCTTGGACCCTGTGCCCGATATCGGTGGCAACCTATTTTTTATATTTTTAAATGTTTTTTATTTTTATATTTAATATTTAAAAATGTAAATCATATGTTAGAAAATAAATAAATGATAAAAAAAATAAATAAATAAAAAGCCTATTTATTTCACGAAAGTACAATATTGGCACTAAACACCTTACCAGCTTCTGTGCAGATAATGCAAATGTGAACTTTGGGTGTCGTAATTCAGTTTTTCACTTATTGCATCACGATAATGACAACATTTTATCAGTTGGTTGTACTGCACACATCTTGCACAATAGTGTAAAGTATAGCCTGGGTAAGAGTAAGTTTGATTTAGAGAATTTCATCTTGAAGCTGCATAACCATTTTTCGTACTATTTAATTCTTTAATTCTGACGAAACAGAATCTGACATTTTACCAAAATGCACTTAAGTTATTTGAAGCTTACTAGTTTGAGATAGGCACCTACGTGTTTTCCGCTTTTATCTCTGTTATAACCAGCCATCTAGTTTCGAGGGAAGCCAGTACCGTCAGCTGGGTTAAGTGACGGAATTAATACGCTAATCACGACTCAGGCTAAATTATGGAAACACAACATTCACATGGTTGACATTATATTAATAAAAACGACAACGGCGCAAGCCTGCTATACTAGGATCATACCGGCATGGCAGCTAGTGTGATTAGTGAAAGGAAGATATCACTCCTTACGATGCGTTCAAGAAATTAATTAATTCAAATTTTTGTCCCTCGCACAATAAATTGTTTAGCAAAGAAATTATAATTTAAGTACATAAAACCTAACGAACGATACTTTTTTCGATACAATTTTGTCATAGAATTCAATCAGCTAGGAGTGGCCTATTTAACAAAGTAAACCAACTCGAAAACGCGAGCATACGAGAATTAAGAATTCACAACGAACTCGCTCTAAATGTTTTTCGAAGAAGACGTATCAAACTCGCGGACGGACACGCGCGCTACCTTGACATCTTAATGACCACTCTTGACGTACACCTAGAGGGGAAGGTGATTCAGACACCCTTCCTCATCCTTCCGGAATCACGACACAATGAAACATTGCTAGGTATAGATTTCCTCTTTGCAGCTGCAGTAGTTATGGATTTTCCTAGAAAATGTTGGTACTTTTCCGAGGCTCGCCATGTCGAGTACCCACTGCGGGTTGAACCCTCCTCGTTGCCACAGCTTGCTTTTTTAGATAAGTAGTTTAAGGCTGTATATATAGTGTAATAGTGTGATTAAAAATTTATAGCAACCTGAGTTGTATTTTATGTTACGAGTTCCTTAGGTTTGGGATTCCCGGAATGTTGGTCTGTATAGATGGCACCCATATAGCCATTTTGAGACCTGTCATCCATGAAGAGCGGTATTTAAATCGAAAGGGATACCACTCACTAAATATTAAGTTTATTATTCATCCCAATAGGTGATATCTTGAACAAATTTCGAAAACTATATTTATAACAAATAATCTTCCTAGATTTGCGATGCTGACCTAAACATCATGTTTGTGGATGCAAACAGCCCTGGGTCAGCCCATGACTCAAGCGTATGTCATCCCATATGTAACAATATGAGAGAGTTGTCTGATGCTGGGGAGCAGATGTTTTTATAGGGTACCTACCTAACACATATTAATAAAAAAATATTTTAGGTGATAGTGTATATCCTCTACGGGTAAATATGATGACCCCAATATTAAATACTGTGGAGGGCACGCCTGAACATTATTATTACAAAGGACAATGGGCACAAATATATGGGACCTGGTATACCCCACCAATAGCGATGTCATATATATCATTGGATAGGCCTTTTTATGTAGAACAACATTTACTATGACAGCTTTGCTGAAATGTTTGTCCGTTCTGAGATATAGATCAAAAACTGTGCAAAAGTTAAACTAAAGTTAACTTAATAATCTATTGATATCTCAAGTTTTTAGAGGAAAAACTAAGTTGAAATAAGTGTAAGTCTCCTGAGTCCTACCTGCTGTACCCGTTAGGGTCCATAATTGTTACTATTATTTTGCATTTGAGTTTTTTTTTTTTTAGACAAAAAGACCTATCCACCGATATGCATGACTTTGTTATTGGTGGGGTCTGTTGTTATGCCCAATATCCAGTTAGTACAGTATAAGGTTCAAATGCAAAATAATAGTAACAATTATGGACCCTAACGGGTACAGCAGGTAGGACTCAGGAGACTTACACTTATTTCAACTTAGTTTTTCCTCTAAAAACTTGAGATATCAATAGATTATTAAGTTAACTTTAGTTTAACTTTTGCACAGTTTTTGATCTATATCTCAGAACGGACAAACATTTCAGCAAAGCTGTCATAGTAAATGTTGTTCTACATAAAAAGGCCTATCCAATGATATATATGACATCGCTATTGGTGGGGTATACCAATCTGCCCAATGTCCTTACATGTAACTGCACGTAACACCGTAGAGCGCTGTATTGGAGTATTGAAAGCTCGATTCAGGTTTGTTAATGCAAAAATATAAATAATAAACGTACATAGACAGTAAATGATGATGCAAGATGAAAAAAGATGTTATTTAAAAGGAAAATTGGGTGCAAATTGGTGGCCTCGCGGCATGGATGGTTAGGCAACCATCCACGCCGCGCACCACACGCTGTGTCTTGCACAACATTGCAAACAAAAGAAGGCTACCTGTATCACCTCTCTCACCTGCGGAAGAAGACTTTGTACAGAGGAGACATCCAATACCAGTAAATCTGGACACTATTTAGTAATAAGTAGGCAATAACTTGAACAACTTTTGAAAGCGATATTCGTAACTTAAACAACCTTTTCCGGGTTCTCCGGCTCCAAAAGGACGTTTCACTAGTGGCCAAGGTAAACGTAAACCAAAAACTCGACAGAGCTTATTGGTGTTGACCTCGTAATATGTTGGATATAAAATCCAAAAATGCGCCTGAAGCTTCCCCAGCAAAGAAATAACGTATAGTCTCCAAAATATTTTTTGAAGACAGTAGTGTGAAGGAGAAGAAGTGAAAGAGAAGATTTTCCCAATGTCTCCCAAGACGATGAAGATGACTGTGCGTATATAAATTGCAACGATCTTTATTCAAGATCTAAGCCTGGAGAAGACTGGTTGCGGTGCTTACAATGTTCGCATTAGGCTCACGCTTTTTGCACCGATGTGCCCAGAAGAATTAAGCGTTTCATTTGCGAATGATGCCAATAATTCCGTCGCTTTTATTTATATGTCACTTTGTCCATTAGCAATATACCATTTGGCCCGAAGCATAATAGATTATAACTTATCTCAGTTTAATTAGGTTCGTTTTTTTTTTTGTGGATTTATACCAAAAAAATATGTTTATGAGTACCGATAATTATAGCTTTATTTGCCATAAGAAGAGTTCCCTGTCACTTCATTTTTTTCCGTGACATGCGTACTACTTTAGAGTAATAAAAAATAAACTAAAAAAAAAAAATATTGCCTAAGTAAATTATTGTGATTTTAAATAACTGTTAATAAATTAAGTAAATGAAATAACAAAGTATAAATCTTAAAAAAGTTTAATGCGTGGAACGGAACCTCTGCCAATCCTGCCAATAGAGATTGACACTACTCGTAGACACAAATCGGAGCGGCCATCTTGTAATCGCGAACGCGTCGCGTCAGTACGAGTGCGTCTGCCTTGTATGCTGTTTGTGTTTGCGTTACGTCTGCTCTGCGTGTTTTTTGTTAAGTTTTTCGTTTTGTTTTTGTTGTTTGGGAAAACAATGCCAAAAAAAAACAAAAAAGACTGTTTTGAATTCCCAAAGTCGAGTTAGGGATTCGTTTGAGGGACTACTTCGAGCGAGAGCGTACACACGGGGGCCCGTTAATACCGATCGAGAGAGTCATAGATCGAGTTGCGGCAGCTTTGGACATTGGAAAAGCTACCGTTACCCGTATCACTAAGGAGAAATTTGGTGAAACTGGTACTGAAGATAAGAAATTGTCCACTGCGAAGAAGCGTAAGCGCAAAGCTTCAATAACTGATATAGACCGTTTTGATACAGATGCTATCCGAAATCATATTTATGGATACTATGACAGAAATGAGTTCCCGACATTATTAAAATTAACAAAATCGCTAAAA
Organism: Helicoverpa zea x Helicoverpa armigera; assembly: GCA_033682625.1. NCBI lineage: Eukaryota > Metazoa > Arthropoda > Insecta > Lepidoptera > Noctuidae > Helicoverpa > Helicoverpa zea x Helicoverpa armigera. Next base: position 2,342,230 of record JAWIIS010000047.1, read on the forward strand.
GAAGCTGAACTGTATACTGGAGGTATAACATCACTATGGCATGTGTTCCATAAAGTGGGATTTGGGTGGAAAAAAAGTAAATAAAAGAAAAATAATAATGGAGAGAGGAGACATTGTGCTTGCACGTATAGCATTTTTAGAGGCTGCGAAACAGATCCAAATTTTGGAGAATGTTGTAGTCCTCGACGAGACTTGGCTGAACGCTAACCACACTGTCGGTAAAATGTGGGCAGACAACATCGCTCATTCCTCCACAAAAGTACCAGAAGGAAAAGGCGACCGGCTAATTATATGTCACGCTGGGAATGCAAAAGGGTTTATACCTAATGCCCTTCTAGCATTTAAATCCAAAAAAACGGGCGACTACCATGAAGAAATGAACACCGATAAATTTGAAGAATGGCTTGAAAATAATTTATTAAATAATTATCTAACAGAACCGAGCATGATAATAGTGGATAATGCGAAATACCATTCCCGGCAACTTAATAAACCGCCTACCTCGTAAAATAAAGGTACCCTTGTGAAATGGTTGAAAAAAAATAACGTGGATGCCGATATGTCGATGTTGAAGGAGAAATTGGTGCAATTGGTAAAATTACACAAGTCTCCGACGCCCACCTACAAGCTTGATGAGACGGCAAAGGAACGTGGGCATCGAGTCCTAAGATTACCGCCATATCATTGTCAGTACAACGCGAAAGAATTGATTTGGGCTCAAATAAAAGGTATGTACTTCTTTCTAACGTTAAATATAGTGCGATTATAATGAATTTAAGCGATGGCACAGAAAGAGACCGCAAAAACCACTGTTCCATTTGTGGTCTCACGTTAATTACCATTGAGGTCGCATTGTAATAACAATTTAGACATAAAAACATAAGTGTATTTTTTGGGATACATCTATTTTTTGTAACCTTCGAGTCGATCGAGTACCGTAATTAGAGACACAATAGAAAGGCATTAGGTGTGCGATCGCCGCCGGCGTTAACTTGGGGATTTAGTAATATGGGTGTTTAACCAGTTTACATAGACTAATGAAGACACATTAATTTGTGTAAAATCCACTTATATATCAGATGTTTTTATTATTTGCAGGATATGTAGCCAAAAACAATATGTCTCCACCATTCACGGCAAACAAAATGCTTAAATTACTGGAGGAGGCATCCCAACATGTAACGGCAGAAAATTGGAAAAAAGTAATAGAAAAAAACTCAAAAAATTATAACAGACGACTGGAATAAATATATCCGGATTTATCGAATTAGGGACCAACAATTTATAAATCGATCTCAGATTGGAGATTCCGATTCCGATTTGGATACAAATTCAGACCAAGAGTCAATCAATCAGGGATTCCCCAAAAATTTAATACCCCATTCGCGAATGACCAACGCTAGTCAGGGGATTCCCTCAATATAGCGCTCGTCACCTGTATTGTGGTGTGGATTAATATTATTTAATCCCGACGGTACCTAGGATGATTCGCGAGGCTATTGAAATTAAAAAACATCCAAATTTCAATAGAGAAGATGGCTGGTGCATACCAAATGCTTGGAATCCCATCATAGAAACTATTAAATCAAAAGCCAAGCCTACAACTGCTCGACCTAAGGATACAGTGAGCTCGTTTTGCGTGAATCGGATTGTCAATAATAAATCAACAAAATGTAGGGTAGCTGTTTGTAACTAATATATCAAGACGACCAACACCTTAGTCTACCCGCGACCATGGATGCTGTAAAGGATCCGAAACGTCGGAATTAAATAATATTAATATAACCGCGATAAAATCCTTAAAAGTAGTTTTATTTAAACCGTAAGAAATTTAAAAGCGGCTAATTTTACTGTCTCTAATTGGGTGACACTGGACTTTTTGAAATTTATTTTGAATGGGATTTTACAGAATCTCTTCCTAATCAAACTAAATTAGTTTATAACAGTCATTTCATTCCGCCTGTGTTTATTTTTGGAAGGAAGAGGATGAAAGCAGAGCTGTTAGATGCTGCACCGCCTGGATCTGTTGGCATGATCTCGGATTCTAGTTTTATAAACTCAGATCTTTATCTTGATTGACTCACTTTAAAGACCACGCAAAACCGACTAAAGAACAGCCAGTTTTACTTATTTTAGACAATCATGTGTCACATTGTACAATAAAAGCTGTGGAATTTTACCGTGAAAACAACATAATTGCGTTGACATTACCTCCACACAGCAGCCTCTTGATAGAGGTTTCCATGGAGTTTTGATGAAGTTTTATTCCAGCGAATGTGATAAATGGCTACGTAATCAGTGATTACGTGTGAATCGGTGATTACTAATCACCCAGGTAGAGCTATAACAGTATATCAGATGACATCCATTTTTACACCAGCTTTTCATCAAGCTGCAACAACGGGCCGTGGAGTAGAACTCTTCAAAATCACTGGTATTGTGCCGTGGAATCCCGACATTTTCACAGACGCTGATTTCCTGGCTAGCGATGATACTGAACGAGAAGATCCAGAAGAAAAGTGTGAGCCTACACCAGCAATCATTTCATCAGTACAAACAGTAAAAGTGCATGGTGAGACTGTTGAAATTGATCCACCAGAGCCCGGGCCTTCTAACTCTCAACCAGTCAATTTACTTCCTCCGAAAACGATTACAGCACCTGCACCTGTATTTAAGAAGCCATCAGCAGTTTTAGAAGCGAGATCTTGTCTTCAAATAAGTTCAGCACCGTTGGCTGATCTGATTCCGTTGCCAAAATCGACGCAAAAAAGGAGTTCTAATCGGAAACACAAAATCTCAGAAGTGATTAGTGGTTCACCATACAAAAGACAACTAGAGGATGAAAATGAGCAGAAAAATAAGACTAAATCTGAACCAAGGCCGAAAAAGGTGAAGAATGTAACTAAACCAAAAACTAATAATAATAGGAAGATTTGGAGATGTGGTGGATGCAACGAAGTGTATAAGGAACCAATTGTAGAAGACTGGATACATAGACTGCAATAAATGTAAGGAGTGGTGGCATGAAAAGTGTTCTGATTACAATGGCTCCGGCTTTTATTTCTGATGTGTGCGTATAATATGTATAGTCGCGCAATCTTATCGATCCCAATGCGCAATTTTACACCTTAGGGTGTAATTGCGCAATTTCCGTTTCTAGATTTTTGATTAATTATTTAGAAGATTATAAGTTTTTGTTCCTATTATCATAATAATTTGTTGCTATATTAGTTTAAGTTAATTAAATAATTGATTGGTCTCAGATTGTATAAATATTTTTTATTTTATGGCCTGTTGATTGAAAACTGCGCAATCTTACACCACCCACCCTACCCTAAATAAAAAAGTGTAAATGCTGTATCTGAAGAACTATGGTTGTAAACGTACGAGACCACATTGGGGCAGAGTAGGAGACTTACCGACGCTGTTAATTATGCAGCACGAAGGTCAAAGGTAAGAGTTGCAAAATAAAATGCGTTAAGTGTAATGCCCTTCTTTGGATTACGCCTTGTTTTGAACAATTTCATAGAAAATAATGTCACAAATTGAGCTTGCATGGTGTATTTACAGGCTTCCACATTTATCTAATTCATAACTGTCAATTTGCTTTACCTTCAGTCATGACACCCGCATTATATTGCCTCAAACATAACTCAATAAGTATTAAGTAAACAACTTACAAGATTAAAAACTTTCTTATTATAATTATCATTATTCTAACCTAGGCGTACCGCTAAAGCATTGAAATGTTATTTCAAAAATGGATGTAGTTATAGAAAGTTTATCAAACGTATATGATAATATTCTCATCGACAAAGACGTACAAGCTTGGTTGAAGCCTTGGAATTTGATTGACAGTTTATTTATCTGTTCAAAGTACAAAATACGGGACAATGTGATCTCTCCGAATAGTTTCTTCTACAATATTATATCAGTAATAAGTGGCCTTATACTAGCGTTAATCTATTTCTTCTGCAATTTGAAAGAATCATTTTACGTTACCTGGGAAGGTTTAGTTTATGCTAAATATGTAAATTACAGTATTATGGTCGCAGCTTATTTCATCGGAGTGATTTTGATATACTTCGTCAATATTAAGCAAAAAAATAGCAACGTAATTTTCGCCTTAAGAATTCAGCGTCTCTGTGAGATTTTCAAAATCCATGGCAAGAGTTTAAAGAATTCAATTCATATCAACTGGATTTACGTAATTGCTTTGAATTGCTATCATATATTTTGGATCTCTTTCTTCCACTACGCCTTTTCTTCTTATGGTTTTCCTATTGAAGAGCTAGTAATTAACTATTTTAATATTCAATTTGATATTAGTGCATTATACGCCTCAAGAGTTATGAGACTTACGTGGCAAACGCTTACAACTTGGGTAGGAGAGGTAAACGTAGAAATAACCGAAGAAGAAGATAATGAGTTCTATTGGAATAAAATGATTTCTGTTTATAAGACAATACTTGAAACATACGACATCGCAAGAAAGTCTTTTCAGTTGTTGGTAAGCAAATAATTGTCTATTATATTAATTGACATTGTTTCTGATCGCAGAAAATTGAGATCAAATTATTGTGGAATATCATTTTGTGTTTTTTCTTTCTTTCAGATTTTAAATTATGTTTTTCATATGTTTGTAAACGCCCTATTGTCCATTGGATTGCGCATTGACATAGGCAAAGCCACCGGGGGCACAGGCATGGTAAGTTGATAACCGGTTTTCCATTTTCTTCTAAAACATTACTTTATACGGAATCGATATAATATAGTCACCACTAGAAACCCACTAGACCACTAGAAACAAGGTCTCAGTAGAATTCGGCCAAAACTAAAAATGTAAATTTTCTGGTCCTGACTGGACCGCTCAACGGTTATGTAAAAATTGTTTTTTTTTTTTTTAGTTTGCACTAACAGCATTCATATCACTATTATGGCTGGTGAAGAATATGCTGATACTAACAAGTTTGAGTATAGAGAGCGAGAGGTTTTACACTGAATTGAAAGGAGTTAGACACATCTGCATACAAATAATAGGATCTAACACATGCTCAGGTAAATTAATACTCTCTTTTGTGTGTATGTGCAATTTATGTAGACGTGATTTTAATTGGTTTATCCACGTTCAGGTTACCATTGAATTTTTGGAAACGTTTTTGGTACAAAGCAATAATAAATTGACTTAAGTCTGAGAGTGGAGACACGAAACGTCCCGCTTAGCTATTTGTAGTTAGGGGGAGAGGGGAGGGAGGGGGAGAAAAAACCATTCTTATTTCGATAAGCAACAACAATACGTATATGTTATAAAACATAATGTCATTTACGACAGTTTTCGTGTTTACCGCCTTATTAACAACCTAAACTTTTATTACAGACGTAAAAAAACATATCTGCAAGAATATTGTACGAATAGAGAAGACCAGCTTTAGAAAGTTCGACGCGTGTGGTTTATTTATCATAGACGGAGCGCTGCCAATACAGTTGTGTGGTCTTATCACAACCTACCTGATTGTGATATTACAGTTCGAGTTTCTTTAGTCCTAGGTAGTTCGAAAACACACTAAATAAAGAGCTAGCTTTCAAAACCATATAGGGGCACATCATATTACGCATTTAAATAATTGTAAAAAAAGGTTGCGAACATTAAAATGATGGAAAGATATAGATCCTTAGGAATACAGAAACATGGGCAGATGTTTTTGTACAGACTCAAATAATGGGCAAAACTGTGAACGTCCAGATATGAACAGTGATCAGTTCGAACAAGAGAAAACATTTTCTTACATCTTTTAAAACAACATACCCTAAACCGACAAGAAATTGAAAGAATGATTCGAGAAATTTTTAATAGAAAACACAATTTTCACAAATCTAGGATTTAAATATTTTTAGCAAAATTTGAAAAAGACTGCCGGACCACAACTCTGCACCTCTTGTGAAAACACTCAAATAAATTAAAACCCTTGAATTTTAAAAAAATTAGTACTTTTTACTATGAACAAGAACCTAACGGCAAAACTGACTTATCACTAATCATAAAATAAATAAATAAATGATACATTTTTTCACAGAACGAACGACAATATGTCACCACACCAACAAAGGATATTCCGAGTGTCGAAACATTTTACCAACATTTTTTTTTGACCAAATCACCTAAATACCTATAATTACGAGATAACGACCACAACAAACGATGCGACGACGACAGAAAACGATAAAACTCTCTTCCTCCTCCGAGCCTTTTTACCAAATTATGTTGGGATCGGCTTCCAGTCTAACCGGATGTAGCTGAGTACCAGTGCTTTACAAGGAGCGACTGCCCTATCTGACCACCTCAACCCAGTTACCCGGGCAACCCAATACCCCTTGGTTAGACTGGTGTCAGACTTACTGGCTTCTGACTACCCGTAACGACTGCCAAGGACGAAGGAGAAAACTATAAAACTGATTTTTAAAATATATGTAACGAGGTTTTGATGATTTGAAAGTTGCCACTGATATTTTACACTACATTATTTTTTTACTAAATTAATATGAAGAATGATTAGTACTTTTTAAAACAGAGATTTGAGGTTATCGACAAACTAAAGGTTTATTTGGACATACTTTTTTGATCAATATTGTTAAAAATACACAAATATAAAACGACTGAGGATTTTGAGAGAGGACTTAACCTAGCAAATAGAAAGGACAGATTTAGACATCTTGACAAAATTAACAAACATATCAAAGAACGAAAAACCTGATTCATAAAGAACACACGAACAACTATTTGTTGATATTCATAATGGATTTCCAAAAAAGGGGGAGGTTCTCAAGTCGGATGTTTGTATTATTTTATATTAAGATCATCTATTCACCATAATTGCAGCACTGACGAAAAAACACTGTTCTGCCAAAATGTACATGACATGACACTTTCCAAAACATTTTACAAGCACATCGTTTGGAAAGTAAAAATGTGTATTTTCAAAATTAAATGAGTAATATGTACATATAACATAAAAGTACACTTTGAATGCTTGCTTAAGACCAGCATGTGCGGACGGCAGCTAGCTTTCAAAAAGTACCTTAAAATTTACCAAGTTAGTCATGTCGCAGGTTATAAAAGGTTATCTTATTTGAATAAATAAAACAATTCTTAATGTAATAAAGATATATACAAATAGCTTACATTAATTGGTTACCCCAAACATTTACAAAATGTATCAAATAATGCGGTAACTAATTAACATAGCCTAGACATTAAACACCACGTTAAAAACTGGCTTTAGTATCAAATACAATAACAATCATCATTTGAATTTACAAAATTGTTTACATTACATAATAATCTTACTAGTTTCATATGTTTGGACTGGATGTGGTAATCTGTAACTTGATTTTAATGTTTGGAAATTGCAATACCCAGCACAATTTAATTATAAAAATACTCAAAACATAACCAGTCGTGTACTTGCCGGCCATTGGTCAAATCGGTGTTGGTTTAGCGGTTATCGTTACCGATATGACCGATCCATCCGTTGTTTTTCGATTATAGATATTTTGATATAACTTATATGAAGCTAATGTTAAGGGTGCATCTACATGGAGCAAGTAGCTTGAGCATGTTGAGGCACATGCACAGGTTACATGCATTGTAAAAACGTGCCACTCGCGCATGTACCAAAGCAAAATACCCACCCGCGTGCTCTTGTCATTTTTCACTAGCGCTTAATAACTTGCTTCAGCTATATGCATCGTGTAGACGCACCTTCAATCGAAAAACAAAGCATGGATCCGTAGTACAACGATAGCCGCCGAACTATAGCTACAGAAAAACGCGCTGCTTTTTTCTCAGGCACGCAGACATCATCATCTGCCTAGCCTTTTTTCATCTTTGTGGGGTCGGCTTCTGATCTAACCGGATAAAGCCAGATTACAAGGAGCGACTGCCTATCTGACCTTCTAAACCCAGTCACCCGGGCAACCTCTTGTTAAGATGGGTTGTCAGACTTATTAACTTCCGATTATCCGTAACGACTGAAAAATATGTTCAAATGACAGCCGGGACACACCAGTTTATCGTGCCTTCCAAAACACAGGAGAACTCGTCATGACAAGATGGTGACCCATCAACGGACCCGCCGCGCCAAGCGTTGCTTAACCATATGATCGATCGATCCACGGGGCTTCGACTTAGCCACAAGCTCTTCAATAACGATGTTATGACATTTACAATATTAACCACTTCACTGTCCACGATATAGACACAATAGTTAAACAATCGGTGTGTATCACATATGACTCATGGGACGGGGAAGTTATTAAATGGGCAAATTCTACTTATATGAGTGGTACAATTTAACCGATTTCGATGGGCCTAGCTGGAACGACTCTTATTTGATGAAAAAAATAACAAAAATTTACTTCAGGATATCTATGAATACATGCGATCAAAAATCGCTTATAAACATTTCTATAAGTCTGTTCGGACTAGCCTTGCGAATAAAACATGGGTTCAATATTATTGACACTAAGTATTAATATTATAAATACGTCAGTTTGTGAAGCTGTATGTATGTTTGTTTGTTACTCTTTCACGCAAAAACTACAGGATGGATTTTGATGAAACTTTTTGATAATGCAGCTTATATATCTGAGTAACATATAAACATACTTTTTATTAAAGTGAAGCAGATCCCTCGGACCGCGGGCGCGTAATTTTATAAAACTAAGTCCTCTTTTGCGTCAGTCTGTCCGTTAACAACTCATAGACAAATAACCGGATTTTCATGCAGTTTTAACCAATACTCAAAAGATTCATGAAGTCTTTACAATTTACACCCTTGCGAAGGGGTTGCTAGTTTATTAATATACAACAGGCATGGCGAATGAAAAAGTAATTAGTCCGTCTTTTAGATAACCCTAAAATAATGGACACGTATTTTACTTTTCCCTTCACAAAGAAATAACAGCAAAGGTACAACACGATTTAATTTTGTTACGTCATTTTTAAGTCAAAATTTTACAAAGACGTGACGTCACGAGCCACCACTAACAATCTTTTTTGCGTTATATCTTAGCAAACACTAACAACCTTACTACAAAAACTTAAAATATCCGTTGAATACTTTAAAAAAAAATTGTCGCTGCATAACGGACCTTATTTCAACGTCATAATCTATAAAAAAAAATAGACAAGTGTTCAACAGACGTTTTAAAGTTTTTGTGGTACGACGGTTAATATTTTGTTAAAATAAAAGATACGCGTCCAATATTTTTCGACAATCTAAAATGCAGACTAATTAGAATCACTATTTTTAACCGCCTATTAAAAAAAGCACTATTCTATGATTGTCCAGCGTCATTTAGCACGTGACACTTGCGCGTACTAACGCCAATATCATTGTTTCCCTCGCTTGCCGGGCGGTTTCTGTAGCTGGAAGCCGACAGACGTGTCCGCTTGGGAGATACCGAAGCTAGTATTCAACGAAGAGTTTAGAGCAGGCGTCGATTGCGGCTGCCATGAAGGACCTGGGAATGGAAAAAGTGTTTTAATAATTGGGAAGCTACTGTACAAAATCTTTGGATCCAAATCCAGCGTATTAAAGACCAAATATTGTCGATGGAGATTACTTGGAGAAACCAATGTCATCTTTTTTACAAAAAATTTAACAGACTTCAACAATATGTTTTTTTTTTTTAAGTCGGTAAAATGTGTATGAATAATGTCACGTAAATATTATAAACGTGAAAGTTGGAATGAACCTTTTACTTCTCATCTTCTCTGCAACTGGCGCTACTTTCAGACTTCTTCTAATGTAATCATTCCTCTCACACCAAAATCAATCAAAATCAAAAGTCATTTATTCAAAGTAGGCTGAAAATCAGCACTTTTTGAACGTCAAATTTACAAAAGACAGCCCCCAAAACGCCCGCCCTTCACCACTTCCTATGTGTTTTTGCTGGGAAGAAGAAGTCCAGCAGACATCTACCAGATATCCATCTATATATAATATCTATCATAATAATATTAGCTTACCACTGGCGTCTACCGACGGGAACGGGGACATGGCACTGCCAACATAAGTAAAGGGAGTTGGTCCCGCCAACTGCTGCAGGTTACCTGTAAACAAAGATTTTATATTAAGCTGCGTTATGTGAATGCTAGCTACTGACTACAGCTGCCTACCGCACTTGCAGTCGGTATCTGAGAGCGATGCCGCTTCGATCCAAAACGGTTTCATGTAAATACATACAATCCAGCTGCGGCCGATTTCCAAGTAGCTTTTAAAACGTAGGTTTAACAATCTCGTTTTTAAGCAAAATATTTCTCAATATATTGTTTTAAAATATTAACATCAGCATTATCTTTCTTTACTGATCTACTGCAGGGCACATGCCTCTTAAAGCTTCGCAGGCTGATTGATCATTTCAAAATTTTCAATTTTTCATATTCCTTAAGGATGTTTTAGTAACCAATTTTGGAAGAGCAAAGTTATTGGACATTAGCTGAATATCTGTACTAATTGTACTGCCTCGTTTGTCTAGCATAAGGCGTCGGGTTGCATTCCCGCGTCGGGCTGAAATCGTTTTGTGGGTTTCAGAAAACATTCACAAAGCAGCCCGGAGCCTGGAACTTGGTGATTGATACACCCGCGCATCGGAGAGCACGTAAATGTTGCTTCCGCTTGTGATCTCTCTCCGGTCGTGTCGGATTGCCGTCCCATCGCGCCATGAGAGTGAAGGAATAGTGAGTGCACCTGTGTCTGCGCAAATGCTCGTGCACTATAATATGTCCTGCGCAGCTGGCTGATGTCCTTATATAAAACATGCGCGGTGGTCGAAATCGGTCTTGGACGTATTATTATTATTATCTGTACTAACCTAAGGCAGCTCGAGGATCTGAGAGTACGGCGCTTCCTTGGCTGATGTCAGTAAAGGCACCAGATTTCAACTTCTTCCTGTTGGTCTCGGCATCCCGAAGGATTTGGTCCAGACTTGTGCTAGCTGTAAGTATAAAATAATTATTAAATATAACATATACTATAAATTTTAGGGTTGTCCTGTGGTCAGGTAAGTTTGGACAGATATCTTATTCATACTATGCGAAACTGCCTTATTTGATGATGTCCTCCTAGCCGATTATCGGCTACGGCGGCTGTTCTCATGTAAGGAGATTAGCCAACTACGCAGGACATATTTGTTGCACGAGCATTTGCGCAGACACAGGTGCACTCACTAATCCTTAACTCTCATAACCCGATGGGATGGTACCGACACGACCGGAGAGAGATCACAAGCAGGACCGACATTTACGTGCTCTCCGATGCACGGGTGTATCAATCACCAGCTTCCAGGCTCCGGGCTGCTTTGTGAAAGTCTTCTAAAAAACACAAAGCGATTTCGGTCCGACTCGGGAATCGAACCCGAGACCTCGTGCTCAGCAGCCGCACTTGCGGCAGCTAGACCAACGAGGCAGTTAGAAACTGCCTTATTTATTCCAACTCTAATGACCTATACTGCATTTGTGAAGGCACTTAAGATTAACAATCTTGATAGGACTTTTTACACAAATATGTATTAAATAATGACTGCCTACCTGACCTCTTCAACCAAGTTAACTGGGCAACCCAATACCCTGTTGTAATGTATACTTCCATGTATAATAAAGAGGAAACATTTTTTGTTTGTACCCTAATGGCTCCGAATCTACTGAACCGATTTGAAGAATTCTTACACTGTAGGAAAGCTGCACTATCCCTGAGTAACATAGGCTGTGTTTTAGTCGGATACAGGAAGTAGTTCCTCCGGAATGCGGGTGAAACCACGCGAAAATAGGTAGTCATCATCTTTCCGAACTAACTTCTTGTCTAACCAGATACAGCTGTGTACCAGTATTGTACAAGGGGCGACTTCCTATCCGACCTCCTCAAACCAGTTACTCAGGCAACCCAATAACCCTGGTCGGTTATACTGGTGTCAGACTTACTGGTTTCTGACTACCCGTAACGACTGCCAAGGATGTTCGATGACACTTGGAAAATGGTACTTGGGAAAATAGGTAGTAATTACAATAAATGTACTCACGAGACGGTGCATCGAAGACGTTGGTTGGATCCTTTAGTATGTACTTGCGTAAATTGAGGTATTGTTCCTTCTGTGCTTCAACTTGAGTGTGGACGGCTTGTAGGCGGCCCGCCAACGCCACTAGCGACTCGTGCATACGTCTGATACCCATTGTCAACTCTGTGGAAAAGAATAGAATAGTTAAGTCCTGTATCCATGGTAAGATGTGCTTAGTAACAAAGTTGAACCAACGAGATGCGGAGTTGCTGTCAATATGTTGCTGTCAATATTGTGAGTTGTAGAGTTGATAACAGCATATTGACAAGACAAGCTCTCGCTGCGTATTTACAGTATATACATGGCTAGTACGCAAGCGTGTGAAACTAGTCGCGAATAGATTGGAATTCACTTTTTATACAAAGTCTTCCGATGTATACAGAAGCAGTACGCAAATACTCGCATATATTTTGTAGTGGCCAAAGTATCTTGCTTTGTTCCATAATATACAGTGCTAGTCCGCATGCAAACTAATCGTGTATACATTGGAATAGGCGCGAAAAACTTTACGATTCCAATCTATTCGCGAGCAGTTGCATGCTAGCCATTTTGATTAAAACACGACCTAGCATTTAATGTTAATTTAAATATTAATAATGCTCGTTCAATTAAAAAACATTGTATTAAAAAGTTAGTGACGAAAATGAAACACTGCGAAACCGACTCCACGTAGTCTTGTCTGCCCTACCCCTAAAGTGCAATTCAAAACCGCGTAGGCGCGGAGGGGTGAGGCGGCCTGCGAGCTGAAGCGCAGGTAGTTTTAACGCCCGCCGACGCGGCTGAGGCTGGCCGGCAGAGCCGGCCAGCAAGCCGAAGCTGCGGTGGTGAGCGTGAAAACCATCTGCGACGATAAGCTCGCATGGAACCGCCGGAGCCCCGCAGCACCGGAGCCGTGACAGAAGCTATGCTTGCTGCATGTTGCTTGCTTACATTTTAAACGTTCTGAGTTAAAAAATTAGAAGCTAATTAAATATATTTTATGATGTCATTTAATAGTATTTTAGAAGTTTACTGTTAGAATGCCTGCTACAAAAGATGCTAAAAAATAACCATCATGCTGAGTTGTATTTAGAGTGCTTTACTTAGTAGATAACTAGTGGCTAAGATAGTATTATTTAGATGCTCGTTGATTGTGGCTGACTTAATAATTTTTAAGGCAACATACATTTTTGGGGGCGAATAATGATATTAAAAAGAAGCCTGTTTAATTAGCATTTTTAATAAACAAACTCAGATTTAAAGCCATTTTTATTTAATACTTTACCTAATATAAATTTTGTGTAGTTAAATTTGGCCGTGTATAAATTGGAAAGATGCATGTGCACGTCTAAGCTACAAATTATACGCGAGCAGTACGCAAAATTCGTGTATACTTTGAAATCACAAATTAAAAAACAGCATTACAAAGTATCAGCGAGCAGTTTCCTATGGATGCGTTTTGGCTATGTATAGTCTGTAAATACGCGCTCTCGCTCGATGAGCGTCAACATTTGTTGCTAAACAAACGTTTACCATTGAATACCACATGTTGGGGCTTTAGACCCACAGTCAAACTTTAAACAGTTTTATTAGGCAAATACATAACTGTGTATGAATTATTATTATGTTATAAATTAATAACAAATAAAAAAATTAAATATATAAACAATATCGGCCAAGTAGATGTTAGGTAATATATTCAATATTCTGCAAACATTTCAAGTGTCCGTAATAATAATTTACTTACATTCTATAATAAATTAATATACCTTGTTCACTAAGCAGTTTAGGCGACGATTGCATCTGTTTGTCGGCGACGTCCATCTGCCGTCGGAACGTGATCAGCTGTTGTTCCAACTCAGCTATTAACTCTTTAACGTATGCCGGCGGAGCGGTGCCTTCTAACTCCGAACCTATAGAAAACATCCAATATTTTAACATTTCTAGAGGTTCTGATATGAAACCAAGGAATAAGCAATAATTTAAGTGCTGGCGGAGTGCTTTATCAAAATTCCTACAATTTGATTGTGATCCGGTAAAAATAAACCAATACATTGGGTTGCATTTGAATTGTAAGAACTTTCGGAGTCAAACATCAAAAAAAGTTTTGAGGTATATTATTACCGCGATCTCAAAGATGATGCCTCATATCGAATGGTAACTTAGTAGTAATGTGAGGTAAGTGTACTAATAATATTATTTTCGGTCTCTTTCAATCCATTTTAGATCCCTGAGCGCGGCGGCGGCGCGAGTGTGCACGGCCGCGGCTCATGTTCAGTCCCTGAGCATAGTTACCGGGTGTGGTGTAGTCCCTGGTGGCGGTCTCGGCGGCGGCGAGCGCGGCGGCGGCGGCGGCGCGAGTGTGCACGGCCGCGGCTCATGTTCAGTCCCTGAGCATAGTTACCGGGTGTGGTGTAGTCCCTGGTGGCGGTCTCGGCGGCGGCGAGCGCGGCGGCGGCGGCGGCGCGAGTGTGCACGGCCGCGGCTCATGTTCAGTCCCTGAGCATAGTTACCGGGTGTGGTGTAGTCCCTGGTGGCGGTCTCGGCGGCGGCGAGCGCGGCGGCGGCGGCGGCGCGAGTGTGCACGGCCGCGGCTCATGTTCAGTCCCTGAGCATAGTTACCGGGTGTGGTGTAGTCCCTGGTGGCGGTCTCGGCGGCGGCGAGCGCGGCGGCGGCGGCGGCGCGAGTGTGCACGGCCGCGGCTCATGTTCAGTCCCTGAGCATAGTTACCGGGTGTGGTGTAGTCCCTGGTGGCGGTCTCGGCGGCGGCGAGCGCGGCGGCGGCGGCGGCGCGGAGGCGGCGGGAGTGCGCGCGGCCGCGGCTCAGCTCGCCGCTCAGCGACAGCACCTCGCGCAGTGTGGACTCCGCCTCGCGGGATACCTAAGCCGACAATCTTCATTACTGTCAAATCACACCAAAAGAGTCGCGAAGGGCAACTCGAACGGGTCTATGACCGCGTCGCCGCGAGAATGCCGGCGAGTTTTTCATGCGATAGTAAGGCTGCGGCTCCACTGAGGCGGAGACGAGCGGAGCTGCGAGGAGACGTGTGGGGATCGACCAATCACAATGACCATGAAAATGAAGAGATGTGGATTTCATGTAATACAAGTACGAACGTATTATTTTTATTTGTTTTAATTAGACTTACCTTGTACAATGGCTTGACAGACGCCCTCATTACTTCTGAACTAAGTGACTTCTGCTTCTTCACAAATTCCTTAAAAGACTCCACTGTGGTCGAGATTTCATTTGGCAATTTATTTTGCTTTGGCGGTTCACCTGGGAAAACAATGAAATTGAGTAAAAAAATGTGACTCTTTACTGACGCAGTATGTATGATAGGAGGGAATTTTCACATGTTAATGATCCGAAGAATTTCGTCATAATCACAGATGCTTGTCAGGTTTTTAAAAACAATGTTATAAAGTGGAAAGACCTTTTATTATTATACTTTAGAAATTACTTTATTTTTAATTCAATACAAACACTTTCAGTTTGTTTGCATTGAATAGACTACAAAATTAACACATTTTAAAAATTCTTACACTATTTGGAAACTACATACAGATGCGAGTGAAGCAGCTATTAATATTACCATTAAACATAATAAGGATATTAACTTACTTTTAGCATCAGCAGTGGAAGTATTTGAAACTCCGATCCCACTTGTATTTGGGGCTACACCACCCAAACCGAAGCTAGGTGCTGCTACATAAAATAAAACATTTATTTGCATTAAAAGAAAAGACAAAATAATCCTACTAATATTATAAACGCGAAATGTTGTATGTATGGATGTATGGATGTTTGTTACTCTTTCACGCAAAAACTACTGAATGGATTTTAATGAAACTTTACAATAATATAGCTTATACATCAGAATAACACATAGGCTACAATTTGTAAACATATTGTTCGAAATACTAAACCTGCGCAGACGAAGTCGCGGGCACCAGCTAGTATTGCAATAATTTGCAAAATATGTGTTTGTATGGTTTTGTAAGATGGGATATATTCAAACTAATAATTTTACATACATACCTGAAATTGAGGGTTGTGTGCCAGTAACACTAGTTGTACCCAACTTTGCACCTAAAAGTAATAAAATAATAATTAGCATGATGATACTAATTTAGGAGGAATAATAATAATGATTTTTATGTTATAGTTCAATTGATCAACAGCCAACTCTAAGGCAGATTCAAGCATTGTTGGGAGCCACCTATAAGTTTGGCGAGAACTATACTATAAATAAATTAATAGTTTAAAAAAACACTAGAACATAGCTTTTATAACTACACACTAATCGTGGCAAAGTTCATTACAATTTTTTTCTAAATAGTCCAAACACAATTATTATGGAACAATGTTCCATCATGAAGACCAGTTCTTGTCTTACCGGACTACATACATACAGCTGCCAATATTCATAACACTACAATCCTTGGAAGATGGTTAAATCTGTTAGGGTGTGTCTAGACGGTGCATGTAGCTGAAGCAAGTTAACATGCGCAAGTGGGTATTTTGCTTTGGTACATGGGCGAGTCACTGGATCCGCACGTTTTTAAAATGCATGTAACCTGCGCACGTGGCTCAATATGCTTAAGCTACGTGCACCGTCTAGACACACCCTTACACCCTCATACAGGTTGACCAAATAAAAGCGTGTTAACAATATCTCACCAGGACTTGGCGTGATAATATGATAGCAATCCCGTTTAGCACTCATTATTTTATAGCTGCCCTGCGGTTCACATTGTATCGGACTAAGTTCGAAGTTGGGTTTAGGTAGCATGGTGGGCATCATTTGGAACGTTTGAGTGACCGGTATAAAGGGACCATTCAACGGAGAAGAACCAGGATTCGGAAACATTATACTGAAAAGGAAGAAGGAAGAGGATAGGTAAGTGGAATCAATGATGTAACAAGGAAATAGGTAAGTATACACATTTTTTTAAAATACAAGATAATTTCTATACTCTATTTGCATAGGAACATAACTGAAGGTAAACAATCCTGAGAGGATTTGTACAAAATAAACTTTAGGTAAGTGCCTACTCAGATGGAGTGTATAGATATAAATGCTTTCTGTTGCATACAGTATTGCTTGCATAATTGTAAATTAATAAGAAGTGTAAGTAATAAGTAATTGTAAAATAATAAGCCTTCCAATGACTAGATTTGCATGTGTACTATTTCCTGTTTTTGTACACACACATAATAAAGAAGGAAGAAAAGTTTTTATTGTAATTGAATTGAATAGAAAGATTAGTTTTAAATAGGAAAGTCTAGAATCTTAAATTATTGATTAGCTTACTTATACCAAACTAAACCACAATGTACAATGATTACCTAATACATATCATCTAATGTAAAAAATATTTCAAAGATGAACATAACTTACCAAGTAAACTAGTAGTTGTTGTCGCTGTACTCGTAGAACCGAATACTCCAAACCCAGTGCTTTGTGTAGAAGCTGCGGTTCCAAAGCCAAAGCTACCGAGACCACCAAGGCCAGTGCTGGCCGATGTTGCTGGTGTACCAAAACTTAGCCCTGAAAACAATAACGTGAATGTATTATCTTAAACTTCATCGTTGAATGTAGATTCTAGTAAGTAGTATGCATGAAACATCATCTCCCAAGCCTTTTCCCAAATATGTTTTGGTCAGCTTCCAGTCTAAAAGGATGCAGCTGAGTACCAGTGTTTTACAACAACTGCCTCTCTGACCTCCTCAACCCATTGACTAACTCCATACCTTTTGGTAAGACTGGTTGGTTCTTTACCCTCTAGGCCACTACAACTTTTATTAATTACATACATTCTCTTTAACAATAACCAGATTATGGTTTGATTAGTGTTATAGTTAAATGGAGTATAAGGTGAGATGACCCTGTAGCCTATTTAAGTAAGAACTAAAGGTAAACAACCTCCACAGGACTTTTTATATATTTGACAAATAAACTACTGATCACAGTAATGATTCAATAATTGAGTCATTTAATTATATTCAACAATTTAGGTTTTATCTTGAATTTTTAGATAAAAAGACATTATTGCGATTGCTAATCTTTACTTTAGTGCCTATTCAAATTTAATAGAGTATAACAATCAATACATATATTTTAAGTTTAAGTAAAATTGAATATTAATTACCTGTGCCACTTGTAGCAGCATTAGAACCTGCTCCAAAGTTAAGACCACTAGTCCCCAACCCTGTGCTTCCGAATGCTGGCGTTGTGGTACCAAATGTGGGTGCAGCACTCGCACCAAATGCAGGTGTTGTTGTTGCACCTGTAAATAATACTAGTTTAAAATACACCCTTTAAAAAAAAATACAAAATAATTCACACATTTAGTTTGATGAAAGAAAACGTGGAACATTAAGGTATCACTAACTGTAGGTCACGTTAAGACTCCAAGATTTTCTTACATACTTACATACATAGTTACAAGTGAAGCTAATGTAAGCGTGTTAATAAAATAAATAAATATAATTATAATAATGTTTTTTATTTTTATATTTAATATTTAAAAATGTAAATTATATGCTTGAAAATAAATAAATACCAAGATGAAAAAAATTATAATAAACCGTTGTATGCTGGAGAGCAGATATACATGAGACACAATTGATTTTCTATTGTTTCAAAATTAGCTACATAGAAGTGGTCAAGCATAGATCATGTATTCTTTTATTATATATTTTTATATTTAGACACACTGCAAATAAATACTTTGAGAATGAATACAAGTAGAAACTATTTGATGTATTTATAAATTAATTATAGCTTAGTAGTAGTGTGATACAATAAATAGAAATACTATGTTTGGTGTTCATTAGGGGAGGCCTATGTTCAGCATTGGATGGCAATAGAGTGACAATGAGTGTTACATATTGAAAAGTATTTGTTACATGAATAACAAAAAATTATGGTGTCCTTGGACAACCATGTTGGTTGTACATGTGGGTCATTCACACACGGAGATAAGCCTGCTGCACAGAACATATTACAGTAACATATAGCGCACAAGATAGGCCAAACAAATGTTAGTTTCAGTTCATGTTGAATATATTTGCTGCTCCAAAGTTAACTGTTTGATGCCTCACACATTTTAGTAGTGTTTTCTTCATACATTTTACACACAAGTAACACTTTTCAACAAAAACTAATAAGACATTATCATGTACAGTCTAGTGTTTTATGAAAATGATAAACAGCTCTGTAACTAACCAAAGCTAGGTGGCGCTGTGGATCCGAAAGCCGGTGTCGTCGTGCCGAAAGCTGGTGCTGCTGAAGTGGCACCGAATGCCGGAGTTCCCGTGCCGAAGGCCGGTGCTGCAGCCCCGAAAGCTGGAGTCGCGGTAGCACCAAATGCAGGCGTCGACGAAGCCCCAAAGGCCGGGGCAGTGGATGTAGCACCAAAAGCAGGTGTAGCACTACCAAATGCTGGCGCTTCTGTCGCTGGGGTGCTCCCAAAGAGGCCAGACGGCTGCGAGGTCGCCGTCAAACCAAAACCGGGCGTCGCCGGTCTAAAAAGATAAAAAAATGTTACAATACACTAAACAATTACAAATACTTACAGTAAAATAGCTTTATTTCAATGCCTAGATAATATTTTTTGGTGATTTGAGGTTATGTTAATGACATTTACATTATTTTTTAATTTTTATCTCACGATTTTTGTTCATAGATATTGTCAAAAGTTTGGTTATGAAGGAGTATTAACAATAGAGATTGTATTAAGAATTACTGTGAAATACTGTAAATATAGCTTTGTTGAACTTACTTGTTAGCGCCAAAGTTGAAGCCTCCTGATAATCCTGTCGTAGCAGGAGCACTCGACGGAGTGCCGAAGGAGAAAGACATATTCACTTTTGATTCGACAACGTATTCAATATTTAAGTTTTGTTTCTAAAATATAAATAATTTAATTTCCCTCACAGAATTACGGGAAGATAACGGTAATAATTCAGAAAAACACAGTGCAACAACGGCCAGCCATATCTTTTTTCTCCCTCTTTTGCACAGATATAAACTATAATGTCAGTTCAACATTCAGCAACACGCCGAAAACCATAGACTAGGAATCGAGGGAAGAGTGATTGGGTAAAACATTAATCTGTCAGTTATTTTGAGCGTTTTCTTGAGAATTTTCTCAGAATTCTCGCAAGAAATAATCTATACAACATTTTAATTAAAGCAAATAAAAATGAACCATTTAGCTTGGGGTGGACATATTGTGCGTTCCTGCAATGTGATTTTCAAAACAACGCCTGTTAGTATGAATATTCAGTTGCGGGTAACAAAATATCCATCTGCTAAAATAAGTCGGCTTAGCCGTCCACCGGCTCTCGTGATTGAAAAACAATATCGTCGGCTACCAACAGGAAATTTAAGAATAGAAGGTGCTATATCGAAACGTGGTAAAATTAGGAATTCAGTTTTATTTTTTTAATGTCATTATGGCGGCCCTACAATTGGTAGGCTTAAAGAATGATTAAATAAACGAAAAATAATATAATAACATTCTTTGTTTCTCTTCTCACAGAACTAAGTATCTAGAGTTATTAGATATAGACATTTGACCAGTTATTTGAATAATGCGTCATGTGTCTCTGCAATTCATTTCGATTCTCGATTTAGCTGCAGAGTGAAGCACATCTGACACACACAGTCTCGTCATTCTACTCTGCTCAGCATCTCATTTTCCCCAGGTGTTCACGAGTAGATACCGCGTTGGGACCAGGAAACGTCGCATGCTCAACCTGTAGACCTGTAGACTGTAGTCAACTCGCTGTGTGCACGTTGACGGTTTACAAAAACCAACCTTTCGAGTATGTGTGTGTGGGTTCGATTCCAGGTTACTCAGTAGTCAGTAGGAGGTAAGATAGGTAGTCGCTCCTTGTTTAACTCTGGTACTCAGTTGCATCCGTTAAGACTGGAAGTCGACCTCAACATAGTAAGGAAAATGCTCGGGACATGATGTGTTGATTAATTTAGCGCAGATCGATAAAACCCATGAATATTTTTTTTTACTACACCAGGCGAGGCGGTACGGGTGGGGCTCTAATGAGCTGTGTCATCATCATCATCATCTCAGCTATAGGACGTCCACTGCTGAACATAGGCCTCCCCCTTAGGTCTCCACAGATACCTGCTGGAGGCGACCTGCATTCAGCGTCTTCCGGGCTCTAATGAGCTGTGTCCTTTAAGGTAAAGTAATGGCCCAGATTTCTGGAAATTTGAATTAATACAAGTACCTAAGTTAAATAAGGGAGTATATAAGGAAAGCACGTAAAAAGAAGAAATAAAGTGTGACGACACAAGAAAATAAGGATTGTACACATGCCGACAGTTCCCCCTAGCATTAGTCCATCACTGGTCAAATCGACGATTTGACGACTAAAAATGGTTCAGTTATCGTTATGATCAAATACTGCAACTCATCGGTATTACATATTCATATTCACATTCAAATGAATAATTCGTAGTTTTACGAGAGACAAGCCTAATTCATATTATTACAAGGTTTATGTGTACATCTTTGTACTTTTTTATGTGTAGTTTTTTAGTACTTAGGGATACATGAAAGCACCAATGTGGAAGCTGAATTTGTGTTCCTCAAATCCAATTTAACATAGTTATTGTAGTAAACACTAGTTAGTCAAAACAAAGCATTCGATAAGCACTTAGTGGGACCTCTAGACAAAGGCTTTACAATATTGAAGTTTGATTTGCCACGATTCATTACGATTTCAATCCCAAGGCAAACCGAGGGGCTCGAGTGTTGCCCAAGTTTAATTGACTTTCAAGATTTTTAATTACAAACTCGAGAAAAGATACACCGGAGAGAACTTGAGAGATTGAGGGGACGCATTTGGAGTGTATTTAAGTACTGGCTGTTATAAAAATCTGATAAATAAGGATTAAATTAAAGGAAAATGAACGAGTTAATTTTCTGCCGTGAAACGGCTTAAAAAAATGTACTCTCTTATGAGTACGGAAAATAGCATATGGAAAATTTCTAGTTTCAAAATCATACCATTCTTTTTTTAGGTAAATAAGAAGTACCAATGTATTTGAAAAAACTAAGGTACTTTCGGAAATCGCATTATAATTATTATATTATCGGACATAATATGATGACAGACTGTTCATCATAGAACTTTTGAAACCGGTCCAGTAGTTTTTGAGCTTATTCTTTGCGTCATACCGACAAATCTTTAACCGTCACAATAATAACTGACTGTGTAGATAGGCTCTAAAGTATGGTACCTGTTGTCTCTCACTTGTGGACATGTCGCGTTATTGCATCAAGTAGTTCGTTATGACTAAGATAGATGGCGCTATGAACAGATAAATCAGTTTTAAATACTCAAAAGTTGTTTTACGATTTTTAGTATGGGGTGAATAATAAACTTTATTTATTTATTTAAAAAAAAGTACTGCCACATCACAAACATTCAACATTCGATAACTTAAACTACTTTTTAGAATAAACTTAATCATTAAGTATATTTTTATTAATTAATTTAGGGTTAATAAGTTTATTTATTAAGGGCTTTGGCTTCGGCTAGTACCTAACTGCCTACGTATAAGTAGTTCAAAACTGACTCATATCTATTACCAGTCATCAATGGCCTTTTAACATCTATGAAAGTACAACTTCGCATAAAACTGCTATCAATTAAATTGCATACTAAACACAGGATACGGACCTGTCTCAGCCGCCATTTGCAATGAAAGATCTTACAATTCTTAAAGAAAAAGTTAATATTTCATTTTGCCGGTCGACCAGTTTTTAACGAAGACAGTTCCTTTATATTTGTCTAGTTTAATTAGTGCACTGTGCTCCAATGAGGTGCACTTTTTATTTTAACTATTACAGAAAGAAGAGAAGGAATGAACTGTTACAAGTTAAGTATTATCAATAAAATATAACTGGCGAATTTGTATAGGTATAACTTTCTATATTCTATGCTTACCTAATATTATAAAGCTGAAGAGTGTTTGTTTGTTTTCCTGAACATGTTAATCTCAGGAACTACTGCCCGATTCCCGATTGTGGTGGTCCGATTTGAAAAAATCATTCAGTGTTAGATAGCCCATTTATCCGGGAAGAGTACTTTTTATCCGGGTTTGTGGAGAAGTTCCCACAGGACTCTTGTGAAACCAGTGGCAGAAGCCAGTGTTTGATATAGAACAAACAATTACTGGTCTAAAGTCTAGCTAGCATATAGATACGTTTATAGCCTGAACTCCAAAGCTACACTGGCTTTATTTAGTTTCCTCTTTCACCGTAGGTAAGTACACCAAAACATACCGCATGACTTGTTTACATTTTCACCACAAGAACGTACTGTTTTAGGCAGGGCCGGACTAAGCACATAGCAAGAGTAGCAATAGCTGTGGGCTCCACGACTCCGGGGGGGCCGCACTCAGTTCTGACTAGTGTTTCGAAAATTCGGTGCTACAGAACTGTCATTTTTCTTTTGCTGTTCCGCTTATCTTTGACAGGAAGGGATTTTTCTATACTTTTTAATCTTGCGGTACAAGGTTTTACACCCGGTAATAAAACGTCCTTTGCATAATAAGGCGTATAGACCCTGAACTTTTATATTGTTGAAGTCACTTTACTAATTATGTTTTAACATGAAGAAAATAAACATTGAACACATTAATTTATAATGTATCCAATAACGCATGGCAATTTTTATTTCACTAGGAGCATATGCAGTGATTTTTTTAAACTTTTTAATTAGCTCGGCGGCTCACAAACCAGCTACATTACTTTTTCGGCACCTTTTTGCTGGTCTTGAGACCATGAGATGCTTGCTGTGGGCCCCACTTTTGCTCAATGCGGCGCTGCTTCCAACATTTCAGCTTTAATGTAATTACTTAAGGTACTGTCTAAGTATTTTGTGACCTCAAACGCTACTAAAGGAGAATGTCAATATTAGAGATGCTAGTTCGTCTTCTGTCTTAGATGCTTTCACAAGGCTATCTAGGTACTTAAGTGTAGCACTTCGCAACTATAAGACTAACTAAGTGACATCTCTTATGGAGGTTTACAAGACAAAAGTGTATATTAATTAGGGACTTACCTACTGTCAACCAAATAAACAAAAAACTACATGTTAACTTCATTTATACGTTACAGTTACAGCCTTTTTATCGTCCCACTGCTGGGCACAGGCCTCCTCTCACACAGAGAAGGATTGAGCATTAATCACCACGCTTGCTCAATGCGGGTTGGTGATTTCAGACTATATAGTCCAGGTTTCCTCAAGATGTTTTCCTTCACCTTTTTATCACATTTATACGTATTTCCGGTAAATTGGTAACTATTCTAATGAGTTTAATTAAATTGGAATTGAACCGAAAAAAGCACGAGTTCATATTTTTATCTTTAGATTTGCTAGTCTAGAAATAATATAAGTATTTATGATATAACTTTATCAAACTTATGCACGTAATAAAAAGTGCAAAAACTTATATTTCCACCTCACATAGGTAATACATAAAGTATTCATAACATAGAAAAACAGAAAATTAAGTACAAAGTACTATGGTACTACCAACATTTCTACCGTAAAATCTGTAAACGCTATTAAGTCTAAACTTCTCTTAACACATCGCTTCCTGCACACCACGGCACGGGTTGCAGTTTGCGTGAACCTTACTTGTATGTATATAAGTGTGATATTGGTTTGATTAGTGGGTTGGTTAAGTTTGCATGCGCACCCTTTGTTGTCTAGTGACTAGACTAAAGGGGAAGGGGGTGCATTTTGTTTTATTTTCTCAGTCGCGACGCAGCTTTGCGTCTGTGTGCTTGTGTGCGTCCGATCGATGCGTGACCGGGATGCACTTATAAGATTGTTAGCTTTTCAGATTATGCTACCAGGGGGAGATTTATTGAATCATATTTACGTTATCTGCTTAAGTAGCTTTTATGCATGTTATGTTGTTTTTGTTTTATTTTAGTGCACACTTTTATTATTTTCTTTATAGTTTTACGACCAAATCAGATTTTAATGCCAGATGCCTCAAGAGTACCTAATCGTATATTTCAATAGTTAGTATGATGTACCTTGCTTTGGTTGAATGCTCATATCTCAGATTCTTACAGGAATATTTATCGAGAAAATAGTAAGACGCGGAAAAAACCGCGGGAAACCTCTGGTGCAACAAAATACTGAAATTATATACTTAAGTACTAGATCAATCTAGGTTACTAGGATTTACAATAGTTTTTAAATCATTAGGTCGTAACAGATCTTAGGGAAGTACCTAGTTGCTTCAACTAAATATACCTAAGTATAAAGCATAAATCAGGTTTTCCACTCTAATAAATTATATATTATTAGTCATTAGTGTACTCGTAGCCAAGTATCGCTTAAATAATTATTTGTATATTATTTCCACATAGTGTTGGCACGAAATACCTATTAAGAGTGAGTGGAAAATATAATTTCAGAAAAAACAGAACACTGGTACATATACGAATTTAATAAATGAGTGAATATCAGTATTCTATTCTAGAAACCTTTAATTGCATTTTATGTGGCTTTAAATATGTATGAAAGTCAAAACTGACCTAACTTAACACCTTTACTTAACTTAACTTTACACCTTAATAACTTTTTAATTTTCGGCACTACCTAGTACACCTCATATATGTAGGTACCTACCTAATTTTTATTTTCTTCACCACTACAGTATGAACTTTTAATTTAATTTGTAGACTGTCTAGTCACAACATGGCGAAAGGTATTTCCAATCATAAATATTGTATCATAGAGCTAGGAAGCGTGTTCCGTTGGTTCGACGGCCGGACCGGCGCGTCGCATCGATCGACACCTGTGGCAGCCTTTGTGGCGGCAGACTTCCCTATTCACACTACCATGTAAACTTTTACGTTTCGTGTGACGTACAATTTTTATTCAGTCATGTTTTTACATACTTCATCATCGTCATCATCACCATCCTCCTGCCCTTATCCCAATTTGATTTGGGGTCGGCATGGGGTCAATTACATACTTATTTTGATTTAGTGCTAATGAAAACCTCTCGGGTTTGTGAATGATACGTTATGTTAGTAGGTAAATAATACATCGTGAATTATACAGAATACTGTTAATCATTCACTCCGTGGTATAATAACTTTCCTTCTTTATAAAATAAGTATTAGACCAACATTTGACGTAGTCCCTCATTCTCATAGACCGATAACATGACGCGACTAGAGCATACTTTGCGAGGTACAAATGCTTAGATACCTCATGTAACCTATTTGTAGTTAGGTGCTAAAAAGTGAAAAACGAAATTGCTCTTGTTTGAAAGTACAAAGTCCTAGCAGCAGCGCATGACATTAAAAGTTTATTTAAATACGGAAAAGGAAAACACCCATAAATTACCACCACGAAACCGTGAACGCATGACAACTCGAACAAAATCAACGAGGGAAAGCGAAAAGCTACTCCCAAAGATAAGGAATTAATTCCCTAGGGTATTACACCATTTATCACAACTTATCGGGAGTAATCTACGTACCTTCTGCGAGGACTTGCAAGGGGAATGACAGATAAACCACTTGAAGGATAATGACCAAATTTTCTAGTAACATGGTGATTTATTGTTGTGAAATTTTTACTGTTGCAGTCATCATCTTATGTCTGAAATCTCCGTATTAATTTGGTTATTACATGATTCAAGGGCCCTTGAAAACTTTAACTTGTTGATGATAAATTATTAAATTAGAGGGGTTCCTCGTACTTTTGAGTCTATGAAAATAAAATAGAGGAAGCAGTCTCACTGGTACTACATTTAAGAATTATGACATGAAATTGAAACTTCCACTACGGAGTCCAATACCGCTCCTACGTTATAAATAACAATAAATAATGTGACACGTTTCTGTCACAGTTTACGTTGTAAAGGTCTGTCTGTCTGCATTTTATTGCATTACCGATCGCTGGGCAAAATGTTAGAGAGTGGGCAAATTCCTCAGACACATAAATTGTCCCCCCCGCACCTACTGTAAACGCTAAAGTGGCTCTCCCTGTAATAAGTGTTTCGTTCCAAGACTAATTGGTTCAGAAAACGTCTGGTAAAAGCTAATGAGTGGTGAGCTCTTTAGAGGTCGTGTTGTAAAAAGAATCAATTAAGTGTGTTAGAGACTTTTTGGATTTAATAAAACTGTATTGGCTTCGAGAAGGTTCTGTGGTCGTGGCTTGAGTTGAGAAGTGCGGTTCAAGGACAGACGTTTGGTCGGTCAAATTGGATCCCAAATGTGTAACGTAACGTAACTACTTATTATCGAAGCGAGTACTTTCTATTTCGATATTACCTATATTTATTTACATAGATCGGAGGTCTCCTGTGACAGTTTCTTGAATAAATGTGAAAGTACATATGTATATTATTTTGAAGAAATGATATGCAAATACTGTTATAGACTTATTACTGTCAATTATGTTAGGTTGATTTCTGTTGACAATGACTATTAAAATGATTATTTTATATTAGGTAATAACCACTCTAGGTCCACTAGAGGGATCACCCGCGTTTCATGGAAACTATTTACCGCACATGGATAAAAAGGTAATGAAACCTTCCTTAACATATTAGCTACTTAGTTAGCTTAAATAGCCTGTAATATTAGTATAGATTCTGAAGTAGAGGCTGTACTACGTTAACACACAAACATATGTAGGTAATACATATGTAATATGTAACATATGTACATATGTAATACATATGTTGTACATGTACATATGTAATACATATGTTTGTGATGTATATATATCCTTATAAACTTTCGCATTTACAATATCAGTAGGACATAAGTTACAACTTTAGCCAAGCTGCCAAAGTTATTGAATAAGTATAGACACTATGTCATCTACTAAACTTGATATAATACCTACAATATGGTATCCAAACTTTGTTTTATAAAGCTGGAAAACTCCCAAGGATTTTTATCCTTTTGACAACATTGCAAGAGATTGACATGGACGCTAGAAAAATAGAATCATGATACAGTATATTAAACTAGCTTTTCCCAGCGATTTACTGTGGGAACTCCTTTCTGCAACTGGATCAAAAAAGCCTCTATATTTTTTGAAAGAAAGATAATTTTCTTACTTTAATCTGTAATAGTCCTTTCGTCTTCATAAGTGCACACATTCACGTAGGCAAGCAAGGTTTCATGGCTCTCAACCTTACGTTGTCGATTTCACCACTCGTCACTAGATGGCGCTGTTTATAAATAAAAGTTTCATAACATCGAAATATGATGTTGAGAACTTCGGATACAATTTCAATGGTTTTCCAGAAATCATTCTGGAAGCGGTAGATATGTGTATTTTTTATAACAGACTGCGTTTCGTGGAAAATATAGCCCGTATCTGGGTAAATGTAGGCTTGGGATAAGTGTAGTTTTCCAACAGTGAAATAAAATCTCATCGGTTTAGTAGTTTTGGAGCCTTTAGTGTACATATAATTAAACAAACAAAAACATGTTTCCTGTTTACTATGTTAAAGATTTTATTTTTTGTCTATTAATACCTCCTTAGTAGTTTCATTGTTGAGGCCTCAACGAACAGACTAACATTGGCATTTGTAATATTGGTAAAGGTAAAGATATTTCAAAGATGTATGAAAAGTGTCGTTCCAAAAGCCAGTTCTTTGATCGTTTATTGAGACGCAAACAACCTGTAGGCTTTATTGATGATGATTATCGTCTGTTTTTCTCCCTTTTATTTATTCCAAACGTATTTGCCGCCTTACAGTCTCATAAATTAAACTAATTTGCAAAGATAACGTCTTATTTTTCCATACGAAAATAAAAAATAGGAACAGGTAGATATTTACAAGGAAAACATGAAATTAGAAGGGCTATTTTGATAGAAAAACAAGTCGGAAAGTTTTCGGGTAGGTACCACTTAAAACATATTTTATTCAAACAGGTTTCTGGTGGAAATTCGGATGTTTGATTCATAAAAAGTTGGGAGGAAGAATTTTTGGGGAACAATAATGGAAATGAATACTAATGGTGGGACATTATTTCGATATAGGGACAGTAAGTCTGACAACCAGTCTTACCATGGAGTATTGGGTTGCCCAAATGACTGGGTTGAGGAGGTCAGATAGGCGGTCGCTCCTTGTAAAACACTGGTACTCAGCTGCATTAGACTGAAAGCCGACCCCAACATAGGGAAAAGGCTCAGGAGATGATGATAAATACTAATGACGATGGGGAAGTAGATATTGAATTGTCTTCTTAAATACCGGACAATCTTACGATAGCCTAGGCTTCAAGTAGAGTAAAAAAAAACGTTATAGCTTTCCTTGTGATTAAGTACAACGAGCGTCTTCGTTTATAACGATTGGACATTGTCGAAAGATGGGGCTAGGAAAATCATATTTATTTTTCTTTAATTTTTCATGAGTTAGTTTAGTTATTAAAAGGCCGTGAAGGTGCAGTAGTAATGGACATCGTCGATTTTTTGTCGGAAGCACTATTACAATAAGAAATTACCTATGAGAAAGAGTTGAAAGTCGATTCAAATGTCATTTACATATTTTTTTATTTTATACAATTATGTAATTATATTTTTTTTTTGACCGTTGCGGTGATTGTTTATCTTGTAGCTAAAGCAACTTAATTGTGTCTGGGTGTTCTGTTTTTTTGGTATTGGCTTTTCACATTCACGCTTCAATTGTAACAGATATCCATAATAACATAAAATAAACAATATCACAATTTAATCTAAATGTAGATTCAGAATTTAATAATATTCACGTAACATCTGTTTTCGTTGCCACACCGCTTCGGCAGGATGGCGCTCACCTACTTCGAAAAAGGCGGACAACACTAAACGGGTCTAAAGTGACCTTGACCTTTTTATTTGCGCGTTTATTCTCTCAGCTCCATTAACGTTGCCATGGTAACGGCTTCAGCTAACTCGCTGTCGTTTCTGCTGAATATTTTAAGTTCACTTTGTTATTGTAACTTCCAAGTTGTAAGAAGCTAGGTTCAGTTTTAGAAAAAGGTTTTGTTTCTGAGTGTGCGTAGATTGTTATTTATTCAAAGACATTTGTTAATTATGTTACGTTGTTTTAAAATTTTGTCCAGTTGCAAGTTTAGGGTTAGGGCAAAAGACTTTTTGATGACGAAGAATCTTCAACATTACTGAAATATAGATCTTACATTGTACCTTAGTTCAGGTACCTACAGGTACTTTACACAGGCTTTACATGGCTCGTAGAACAGATGGCCGATGGGACCGTAAAGCTCTCAAGTGCCGACCACGACCAGGAAGACGCAGCGTGGGCAGGCCCCAACTAGATGGATGGGTGTTCTGGCCAAGGTCGCCGGGAAGCAGTGGATGCGGGTTGCTGAAGATCGAACAAAGTAGCGAACCTTAGAGGAGGCCTTTGTTCAGCAGTGAAAGTCTTTTCGCTATAACGACGACAGGTACTTTAAATTGGAATCTCGTGATATAATTAATCTCTCTCACATAACTCGTGAGGTGTAGAGAATTTTGTTACTCCTCAAACTTAAGTTGAGCAAACCGTTGTTAAGAAACTAACGTAAGTAGGTACCCACTGCAGACAAAGAGTCGGCCGATAGTTGGGCCGATAGTTGCAATTTTTCTTTTGTTGAAAATTGAGAATTCAATCAAAGTTTTTAGTCGGTCTCCGGCCAAATACCTGATCGCTGTAATGTGCGTGCTACCATTAATTTTCAAACTGATTTATGAGCCCGAACAAACTATCGGCCGACTAAAAGTTTGCAGTGTACGAATACTCTTAACGTTCACAAACTCAAACCGGACTGAAAACTAAACTCTTGTTCCCAAACCAAATAAGCGTAAAGAATTACTTGCTCGTTAAACTTTACACTGCTCTACTTAACTAATACTTACTTTAAAATTAAATTTAAGTTACCGCGGGCATGCCTCCGTTGTGGAAAAGCGGATTTAATTACATTTTATCTAACGTACTTACTTGTTAATAAACTTATTTTAAATTTTCCGTGAAAGAGTTCTTATGGTAAACTATCTGTTCTCCGCGGTTTTACTCACCTCAAGACTTAGCGTACTTAGCGTACCCAGATAAAAAGTAGCCTATGTCATTCCTTATTGTCTAGACTATCTGTGTACCAAATGAGATTTAAATTGGTTTAATAGTTTAAGCGTGAAAGCACGACAGACTGGCAAAGTGACTTTCGCGTTTTTTTATTATATTAGTAAGCATTTTCCGTAGAAAAGTTCTCATGATAAATATGCCGCATTTATGTCATACTTCATTTTAAGTATTCAATTGAGGATTAATTTTTGCAGGCAGTTTTTTTTCTTGTGGATGTCAAACGTTCTTATAGTAGATACCTACTTATGCAGATACACCCAACGACGATAGGTCGGCAGAGCTGTTTTCAAATCTGTACTTGGGTTTAAATAGAGCGACTTCTGACCCCCGGAGCCTAGTAACTGGATTTTTATTGACTCACATGTATGTACATATGTTAATAACTCGTTGACTTGTACCAAATAAATGCTTATATATTCTTTGAAATGATAAATTAGAGAGGCAATTGTATGCGAATTGAATGTATTATTGTGACGTGTGTTTTATTCATCTATACTGTTTATATCTGTCTATAGTTTTAAGAAACAAACATTATTTCATTTAGGGCCGATTTTTCAATCATCAGCTAACTTATATCTGTATGAGGTACAAATTAACATATTTTCTCAAAAACTGTCAAAACTTCAAACTCATACTTCAGATAAAAGTTATCAAGCGATTGAAAAACTGGCCCTTAAATTTTTTGTTCGCAAAAAAAAAACATGGAGTAATCCTTAAATCCGGTGTGTATAGTTATGTAAAAGAGAATGAATTTATAATGACTTGTGATTGAATATTTTATTTTACCAATTCTGAATTCGGATGTCCATCTGACAACAGTTTTAATCGGTCGCGTCAGTTCGAAACTGCTGAAGCATTTTGTTTTATATTCTCGCACTGCGACCGGCTTCGTTACTATACTGAAAATAAATGAAAAATGTTATTTAAAAATTGTACAGGTAACTTAAAAAATAACCAGGGTAAGTTTGGTCACAGCCAGTAGATACGTACTTTTTGATTTCTGTTGTAAAAAATATTTTTAACGTAAATGTCGATAAAACAAACGTGGTGGATTTTTTCAGATTTTTTTTCGTTGCGGTACAAAAAAGTCGTGAGAACACAATGGTTTAAACTTGATCGCAAAATAGGTGAATATTGAGATGAATCTTTAAAACATATTTTATTAAAAGGTATCTATTTAAAGATACCTACTATCGTAAATACTTTGACTTTACTACCAAGTACACTTTATAGTTTTTACTTACTCCCCAAGAACGCATACTGTGACGCCGAGTGTATTTTCTTATTTAATGGTTTCCGTAGCACTGCTACGAGCGCGTAGCACCGGCTCGTAGCACGTAGCAATCTCTTGAGGATGCTACGGATGTCGGGTGTACGGTACACAGCTTACCTACTTAATTAAATGAAACCAGTGTGGTTTAAAAAAAGGTTGTTACTGTAACTTTAGATTAATTGCTTGAAATTAGATGGAATCTTAAATGTTGTTTGTAGTGCAAGAAGGTTCTAACTGCTATTTAGACTATGCTACATTGGGACATATGACGATTGACATATGACATTACTAACGTTATAAAGCTGAAGAGTTTGTCTGTGTGCTTGAGCGCGCTAATCTTAGGAACTACTGGTCCGATTTGAGTGTTAGTTAGCCCATACATCGAGGAAGACTGTAGACTGCTTTTTATCCAGTTTCGTGGAAAAATTCACACGGGACACGGGTGACACCGCTGGCAGAAGCCAGTGAGATAATATTTTCGACGTTGTGGCAAAAAAGGCTTACAATTTTCTACTGCTTCCATAAAATATGAACTACTCAATAAACCCCAACAAGAGATATTTCTACTTTAACATTTTCCGATAAATGTTTAAATACATAAACCCAGTTACGTGTAGTAATAATGTTACCTCTATTACAATCTCAATATAATAGGGAAATGAGTTATTAAAATTTAATTGGACCGCGGAACAATAGTCCCTTTGAA
Source organism: Helicoverpa zea x Helicoverpa armigera (assembly GCA_033682625.1). Classification (NCBI taxonomy): domain Eukaryota; kingdom Metazoa; phylum Arthropoda; class Insecta; order Lepidoptera; family Noctuidae; genus Helicoverpa; species Helicoverpa zea x Helicoverpa armigera. Next base: position 2,375,463 of record JAWIIS010000047.1, read on the forward strand.
GGGGTTTGTAACGATTCACGGAAACGACGGTTTCGTAAAAACGATCCTTTGAAATATATTTTATGACATATATTTCAAAGGATATATCATCATCATCATCAGCCTATCGCAGTCCACTGTTGGACATAGGCCTCTCCAAGTGCACGCCACTGAGATCTATTTTCGGCTTCTCGGTATTTGTATATACCTATGTTCTTTTTATAGTCGTTACGGCTAGTCAGAAGCCAGTAAGTCTGACACCAGTCTAACCGAGGGGTATTGGGTTGCCAGGGTAACTGGGTTGAGGTGGTCAGATAGGGCAGTCGCTCCTTGTAAAGCACTGGTACTCAGCTGCATCCGGTTAGACTGGAAGCCGACCCCAACATAGTTGGGAAAAGGGCTCGAGGGATGATATTTGTATATCTAATACTGCTGTTGTTAACGGTTTCCTCTTTATTTTTTGAAAGTAAAATTAAACAAATCAACTAAAATTAAACAAAGGATTGTTGCATTTCTACTAAAATCAATTAATTCGCGGCCTTTGGGAACCACTGTGTGCCGCTTGTGACAAAATTTGTAGATAAATAATAGGCTATCTAACACGAAAATAATATTTCAAATCGGTTTAGTCGTTCCTGAGATTAACGTGCTCGAGCAAACAGACTTTCAGCTTTCAGCTTTATAATATTTGTAAACTGAAACTCCTTCATCGTATGAGTCAGATCATCATCATATACGTATTTCAAATTAATGTTATAAAATCTCAGTAAAACACAGTTATTTACATTACCCATATTTACGAGAACTTCTTGAGTACACTACAAACACGAAGTTTTCACTTGAATGAACCGACTGATTCGAGATTTCCCCAACTCATATATTATCGATAAAAATTTCTTTATCGATATATTATTCAAAGGCGACTTGTAAATATAGAATACTCATATTGTATGAGTACTCGATTCCCTGTCATGAAGAGTAATATCAATTTCTTGAATGATTAAATCATGTCTTTTCTCTTTGATGGTTAAGACTGTGTTTTAACCAAGCTGACTGTCAGCCGCCGAAAGTGAGCGAACGTTACGCAGTTTATTGTATTCCCATATATATATTCAATTTTTCGTTCACATCTAACCGAAGATACGTTATAAAATAACTACTTGCCAAAAGCGCGGACCCCCAAGTCTGCGGTCAAGCTTGATAAAAAAAAAGCTGTCATTGCAAATGCTTGGCAATCGTTACGGGTAGTCAGAAGCCAGTAAATCTGACACCAGTCCACCCAATGTATTGGATTGCCCGAGTAACTGGAATGAGGAGGTCAGACAGGCAGTCGCTCCTTGTAAAACCCTGGTACTCAGCTGCCGGTTAGACTGGAAGCCGACCCCAACAGTTGGGACAAGTCTCGGGAGATGATGGTGGTATTAGTAAAGATTGTTTCGATTTGGAGATAAAATAAAAGCCTAAGAATACGCTAGATAAAGCTAGTTTTTCTGAAGTAAAAGTATCTTAACTGTACTAACTGTATATCTATCCAGTATGAATTCATTTGGACCTGTAGTATAACTATCTCTTTCTCGCACAGAACATTTTCTTTCAGTCTTAATGACGTGACGAGTTGCCATCGCGATAATGTCACTATTGTTAATACGCTTGAGGATCAAGCACCCGTATTTTATTGTATTTCTCTCTGCTAGATTGTGGGTATTAATCTTCAGAACCTTTTTGTACGGAACAATCAAGTTATACTATTTTAAATGACAAATGGCTGGTCTGTTAGTAATATCAATTTCTTCGATTATTATTTTAAAAATAACATATAAGTAAGCTACTTTTTACCCATGTGCGGGAACTAGGTGATACCGCGGTCGGAAATTAGTGTTATAGTGTTTCGCGTTAATAAGTAAAGTTTAGTTACTTTAGGATGCAACTTAGCGCCTCGCATTCTAATCAATTATTTAGAGGGATTATGTTCTTAGATACATGTAGAGCTTTTCACCTTCAGTATAATTACAGCCACCTCTTTAATACATATTTTTTTAAACATCTTTAATACTCTTTAATTACTATCTTTTAGATAAGGATAACTACATCTGTAAGAAAATCAAACGTAGGATCTCACCATCGGCAGACAAACCTAGACATATTTTTTAACGTCGTGTTACACAAGAAACTTACCAATGCTAACCTCAATGAAAAATCAAATGTAATTCCTATCACAATTCCCTATTTCATACAACTTAATTCATATCACAAGCGCAAGAAATTCCTTTGAAAAATAAAGTACGTAATCAGTAATTTATCATACTTGGCACATCTATATCACTGTCAGTACTCCAGCAAGCTATTTAAATGCAAATTTTAAACCTAAAATAGGTAGATACGTTGCTCGTTCATGAGACTTCTATATAGTTAATTTTGTTCAAAACTCGCTTGCTGATTTATTGAAGCTTATCGGGACAAATTTATTCGTTCGACTTCGTTAGGTAGAAGCTACGTAGACTAGCTTACGGCCGTATAAAGTGATATTGTAAAACTGTTGTTTAGAGGCTCTTTTTGATATCGTAAGCTATTGATTTAGGCTGTCAAAGGTGGTACGTATCTATCGTATCTATAATGGGCGTTTAGGACCTGGATATGCGTGATTGTTTGGAAGTGTTACCATGACGTTCATATGCAAAGGTTGCTCTTAAGTAATCTGTAATACTTCTCTGCGTCAGGACCGCTGTCACTCCTCACCGATCCTCTCGAAATATATCCCAAAGAGTTGCTACCTTATTGCTATCAGCTACCTTTAGTTGCTACCTATTGCTACCCTCGTTGTTTTGAAGATATTCAGCATCTAAAGGTGACAATTATAAATTGTGACTTGTGACTGTTTTTGAAAAGCAAACTCGCACAATGTCGACATAGCTGGTTAGTTGCTACTGGTCAACATTGGGTGAGTATACTCGTATTTACGGAAATTTTAACTATTTCTCCGTACACATTTGATATGCTTTTCTACATAACAATTTTGCATTTTAGGTACCCATCCCCACGTTATGGAAAATAAATATTGTAACACTCAGGCATACGTAAGACGTTAGCAAGGAGAACTGAAAGTGTGTCTTCAACCTTCAACATCATACAGAAAACGATTAAACCCAAAATTAAGGTACGAACACCCATTAATGTTCCCCACGGAGTAAGGAATGATGAGCGGAGATGCCATCATGCAGGTAGGGGTGGCACCTTCTTCTAGGTCAAATTCGTACGGTGGACATGTTTAAAACGATCAGCTACGAATGAACTTACGAGGCGTTCGGGTTTTTTGAGACTGTTAACGACTTTTGATAGTACAAAGAAATGATCGGGTCCAAAGAAGGCGTATTAGGCGAAAACGGTAACGTTACTCGTCCCCTGTATTTTGGCGCGCTACTTTCTTATGCGATTTTCCGTTATGACGCCTCCGCCAATCATTTTGTTATCCATGTGCTCCCCACTTGGTAAATCAGAATCGAGGATTTTATCCCGAATAATTTGCACTCAACGTGTGACAAGTGACATGCCACGATTAAAAGTGTGTGTTGACACGACGCTTGAACTAAATTAAATTGTGCTTTCGTATCGTTCTTCTACGTAGATAGGTTACTCAAAATGAGAGCATTTTGGAGTTGATTGGTTGATGAAATCAGCTGTGTTCAGACAGTGGATATTGCTCATGAATTTCGAAAACAGTTAAAAAATACAAAGCATAGGTTCATGCCCTTTTTCTTTCTAATATGATATAGAGAGGAATCATTAGCTTATTATGTTGGAAAGCTATACTCTTGCTGAGTAACATAGGCTATATTTTAATCCGGTACGGACAACAGTTCCCAAGGGACGCGGGTGAAACCGCGGGAAAACGGCTAGTCAGTCATATACAGAAAGGAGAATATTAAGAATGCTTTATGAAAAAGCTAGATATTTTTTACGTTTTATTCTAGTAAATCCGAACAATAACGATGTTGTCAAATTCTTTAGGGTTTTTGGATGAATATTGTTGGTACTAGATAAAGCTGTACAAGCATATTTAACAAAGCTAGGACCTTAAAAATATTTGATATAATTTTTTATTGATATTAATTTTATCTTACCCTGGGGTGTGAACTGTAATTTGCCTGCAGCGATCAACTAGAGTTCGTAAAATATCAACTACATGGATTTTAATAGCTTTTAGTTTAATTTCTTTTTCCCGCGGTTTCATAAACCTTTCTCTATGCCGCAGGTTATTGCTTTAGATGTTAACCCCGAAGGCGTAATATGCATAATCATTTTAATGATTATTCAATTTTGAATTTTATTATTTAATTTTGAATCAAATATTTGTTAGAATCAAGATACAGAAGTTATATAGTTTCCAAGCGCGAAAGAAAAGTAGCGTTCGTTATTACTCTAATTTGTAATTTTACCAAATGTTCAGAGTAATTAAAACTGCATGTGCAGTGTATAATCAATATGATTTGATCTGAAACAACAGTTTCCACATTCACATTCAGAAATATCCCGAATTTAGATGCAATACCTGAAAACATGAAACAGCCACATGAGATTATAACAATGCAATTTCATTGCGTTAATTGCATATCAAAGTGAATTCGTGTACCATCGCTCATCATTAATCGATTGGTTTACGCACACAGACACACACAGCGACTATGTACTCACACACAGACACGCAGCGACTATGTAGTCAATGTACATACGAACCCCATGCAATTCGGCCGATTCAAATGCAGATATTTTGACGAGAATGCACGTACAACTATAGGGATTTAGGAGGGCCCAACCCTCCAGACAGACGTATTGATTTTCGTGTACTGTGCTCACCCTCGTAGTTGGGGGTTGATATTATTAAATATAAATGGCGCTGAAATGTTGGTGGTGCAAATGATTTTGACGTGGGTTCACTTGAGTAATATAATTTTTGGTAGATATAGAATTGAGGCATTTGTATGTACTTTTGGTCATTGTTTTGGTAGGTGAGTGCATGTTTCATGTTAGTTGCGAAGTGTTCAATGGTCTCGTACTTCATATAGGTATCTATATTTTCAATTCCAGACGTAGATCTAAAGCTAGAGTCGAAATGCAGACTGTATGAACCCGGCCTTACGGAGGATAAAAATCATTAATGTTCTTCCGTACCTTATTTTTTTCTTTTCTGCGACATCGATAAAACCGTTCCTTCATTTCACACCACCTATTGAATTATTCTATAATTGAATCTGTATTCACGATACCGAGTGAATATTCATACCACTTGACGCTGTAATTGGTTGGACGAGTGGCCAGTAGTAATGCCGATCGACGCATAATATAACACCAACAAAAAGTATACACTCGATAGCAAAGACTGTAGCCTCTATCTACTGACATATAAGGTTCAAATTCGATTGAAAATTAGTTTGTGACTGGCACATGTAAGTTGGTGTAACGATCCAGTGATTCGATAGATCTATACAAAGTTTTATTTGCGGCAAATTTCATCGGACGTACGCATATTAGGTCCTTGTTTTGTGTCATTAAGGTTTAAATTAGTGTGTGTGGTGTATCTTATTAGCAAAGCCAATTAATAGGCTATCGTCAACTAATGGCAATTACATTGAACAATAATTTAGTTTAAGGTATTGTCAGATCGCGTTCGATGTATATTCGTTTATGAATTGAATTGTTGAGCATTTGTATTTCAATAGTAAGTAATTGAATTTGGTTTAGCAGAAAGTTCTGTCTTTAACTAAAACTTTTCTGTGCGAAACAATTAAAATCTTGAAACTAAATGTATAGAGGCATGTTGCTGATTTACTGACTGCTGACATAATGCGCCTAAACTGCATTGGTAATTTATATTTATATTAGACATTATCAAACATTTTTTTTAAAATAAAACTAAACAACATCTGAAAGTTAAAATGAGTAATATAATTTTAATATTATAATTCAGCTATCAAAAGGCTGACCTTTACAAAATTAAAAACTTACCATAATATTATTACGTAACAGACCTACCCTGAAGTGCAAAATAAGGTATTTCGTCATTGTGCCGTTTTTGACGAATAACTTTGAAGTTTCGTCAACATATTTATTTGAAGATCCTTTTGGAACAATCCTTAAGGAATCGGCGAAGAATTTGAAACTTTAGTTGTTACGAAATAGTAACGTAAAACTAATTTACAAGGTATCTGAAATATTTTATTGTTATCGTTCCATTTTTAATTCTTTACATAAAGTGTCCCATCGGCATCGGAAACATGATTCAAGCTACCCAATGGTCAGGGCTCCATAGAGAGAAACCTCCTTTCAATACGAACCAAAAATATTATTGTTGTTGTAGTTTACGTGTAAAAACTAAGTTTTAAATTATAAAAGAGCTTTAATGGATTTATTTTTAAGGATGCCTTACAGAATATCTGAAGTTTAAAAAAACTTTTTTAATCATTACTGCAAATAAAACACTTTCAGATTACATACAGTTTTTATATACCTAAACCAAACTGCATATATGTACCTACACACACAGACACATACTATGTTCAATATTAAACAGCATCGAACCGCATAATGTGATACAAGCCCATTGTGTACATAACAATTGATGTTCATAATTCTGCTCCAAGGAACGATGTAGATGCTAGATAAGATCATGTAGGTCCATACATGTCTAGCCGAACACTAGCTGAGACCATTACTGATAACGCAGCTTCAGAACCATGGAAAACAAAATAACGAACGGAGATGTCATAATAGAGAGACCTAAGAAAGTAGCGCGCTAAAATGCGGGTGTTTGGGGGATGAGGAAAGCTATGTACGTCCTGATACGCCTTCTTTGAGACCCCTCCCTTTTGTAGACCCAAATCACCAATGAGTCAAGACTCATCTTTGATAGTGTCAAGGCATCCGAACGCTTCGTAAGTTTTAAAAGTTTTTGTATTACCTAACTGATCGTATTGGTCATTCTTCCCGTACGTTATTTTACCTACAAGAAGGCGCATGAGCTGCTTGTCTTATGGCATCATTATCCTCCGAGCCTATTTTCCCCAACTATGTTGGGATCGGCTTCCAGTCTAACCGGATGTAGCTGAGTATCAGTGCTTTACAAGGAGCGACTGCCCTATCTGATCTCCCCAACCCAGTTACCCGAGCAACCCAGTACCCCTGGGTAAGATTGGTGTCAGACTTACTGGCTTCTGACTACCCATAACGACTGCCAAGGATGTTCAATGACAGCCGGGACCTACAGTTTAACGTGCCATCCGAAACACAGTCATTCGTGCCTAAGATTTACTCAGAAAGTACCTACATACAAACTTAGTTGCATTGGTACTCATCTGGAATCGAACTTGTCTTATGGCATCTCCGTTATATTTCCGTCCTCTGTGTTTAGACCTATCCTAAGGCGTTACTACGGCTATACACGTCAATTTCTGAGATTGACATTCAATTTATGATGTGATGGCTAGCTGTAGTAATTTTGTGTTGAAACTGCTGAAAGGGTGTAAGATTGTATGGTCTATGGACGAACGTCGGACAGGTATCACTTTGGGCCAGGCCACAACAGTGCGTTGCGGCGTCGCATCGCAAAAATCAACGACGCATGTCATATTAATCGCATAGCTGTGCAATGTTGTTTTTGCGATGCGACGCCGCAACGCACTGTTGTGGCCTGGCCCTTTGATCGAAACCATCATGTCAATATTGAACACAAGTGAACACAGTAGGTTCTGAAATATATCTGACGAATAGTTTTGCAAAATTAAAAAGACTTTTTTGTTTCGTCTTAAGTCGGCTCAGCCTTGTGTCAGTTGTATCCGAATTACCGAAGACACTTTAGGAAAATACCAACGAAAAACTACATGAATTTGATTTTAGACAGTTCGTAACAGTACTGAAATGTAAAAACAGCGTTGCAAGTAGGTTCTAGTTTTAGAAATTAAAGCAAAGAGAAAAAGGCTATATTTTTGCGTATTTATACAATATGAAAAACTCTTAATCTTTTTAAAACAAATATACGCAGTGTCATTATTCGGTAAGTACTCCCGTTTTCCTACATTTTCGACTTTTAATCACAAAAGCATATTGACAAAGAACTTTAAATTCCCCGAGTGCTGGAATTGAAGGCATAAGGCACACGTAATATTTTAATGCAAATGTCTTACCCTACATATTTATGAGCTGACGTTGCAATTAGAGAAATGGACTTCCATGTATTATGTTAATTTTAGCTCCTTTTTACCCAAAATAATATTGTCGCACGGACGGATCTTTGGCGAGTTTCAACTTGTTGCGGTAATGTACTTACTTGTAATATTTATGTAATTCCATTAGTGTATTTTGAATTTTTCGTTTGACTTTGAAATATTTTTTAACACTCGTGTTAGAATTACTTATGAATTATGATGTATAGTTATCGGCACGAATCTTGAGAATTTCTGCGCAGATGTAGGTCAGAGCTGGTAGGTTTTTACCTAGTTGCGTCTACATACAGTATGATGTAGATGTAATATCAAATATGTATTTACTCCGTATTGTGAATCAAAATCCGTTTTGTAGTTTTATGTGATGGAATAAATACGTTTATTTATTATAGCCTGATTAGAAAAACATAATTATAACATAATATTAACACACATATACATTACACACCTTGCATAAAGCATGCGTGACACAAACTACCTGCAGAAAAGTCGAAATTTTTCAACAAACAACAATTCCAGCGAGGTGGCAGAAATAGTTTTGAAATTATAACTACACAAATTCTAGGAACACACCGAAGCCAATTATTCCGTGTTGAAATACTACCTTCGTGAAAATAAGTTCCGAGCGAAATGAAACTTAATCGAAAGTTGAGATTCTGCGCTCAAGTAAATTAGACTGAAAATTAAGATGGCTACTATTTCCCGCCTAATTGCGTCCTACCCCCGTAAATATTAGTGTAATCTACGGGGAACTTTCTAGAAATATCGTCTGGCTATGATAACGGCTAACTAGCGTCTTAATGTGATATTAATTATTTTTAGGAGTAACTGTGCGGGTTTTGAGACGTCGCCATTTGTGGTCCCATTTTAGAGTAGCATTAGATATTTATTTGATGTTCTCTTAATGTCCTATTTTTTTGGAATTTTCCAGATGTACGTTACGTCTGAAAAACTCCTCAAAAACAGGAAAAAAACAACGAATTGATTAGCACAACCTAATCAATGTTGTTCGGCTCAAAGAGTCAACGTACAATTTAGACATGATCAAATATTTATCACAAAAACATCGTAAAAAGCCTACTACTGAATAAAATATTATAATTACCAATATTGAAAGTAAAGAAATGAGTAACTAAACACCTCATTACGATCATAAACGAGTATTATCGATTCTCCAAAGTATACATGCCTAATTAATTTATTTGAAAACTCTTTATGCTCTCATGTTTTCGCCTGAAGCATTGCTTGCTTGAAAGTATTAAATGTCAAGGATATTGGCAATCTTTGAGGGTCTTCAACAGAGGTTCTATTACAACTCATGATTAAGTTTATTTTTGAACGTAAGATAAACAAAGAACGGTAAGGAATTGACATTTCGATGTGTAGAATACAGCGAATCTAATCCTGATTTGAAATTATTTAAAATTAATTACAATCATTAAATTTTAAAACCTTGTTAAATGGTGTGTTACAATTAGGTTTTGTTTAAAAAAAGTGTTTATCTTTGCCTAAATACATTACCTACCGCCGTTATCGTTTTTAACTTAAACCGCACAAATATACACGAATTACAACTTTTATGTGTAAGTACGCATGTTTATTCAAATATATTTTTTGTTCAAACGCGCCTTATTCATTGTTTAACTGTAACCACCCCAAAAATGTTTTGTAATCTGACTTTTTTAAACGTTTTAAAAGCCCTTTAACTTTCTTTATACCTGTACTGCTTTTTAGATATTTACTTATCTTTGTCTCAAAATCTGTCAAGCACATGCCTAAACATTAACACAACACTTTCAAGCGAACTTTAATTAAGGCGTATACATACACTTACCTAAGTAGAAAATACAGACTTAAAATTACCAAACTCACCTTCCCCCTTTCGTTTAAAAACATGACCTTACCATGATGGAGCGAACCTACCTATCCTATGTACATCGTCTGTCTCGTCGCATTCATGGTGCAGTGCCAAAAATCGATATTTGCCTCCCCATGGAATACTACGTACCACGTCTGTGATGTGATGCCCCTTGTATACGATAGACAGACAGTTATATATTATAATGAACATTGACATTGAAGGGATCGAGTGAAATTCGTGTAGGGTGATGATTAAAGAGATTTTTTGGAGACTCGCCTTTTGAATTTAGCAATTTTATATTGTTTATTTATGTACAAATAAAAAGAACATATCTAAAAAGCGTAAAAAAAATATCCCCATCGCTGTCAACTGGGAGCGTACCCAAGAGGCTGGCAGCATTACCTCGTTGGATGGCCATGCTGATCCTTTGTCCGAGGTAATAGCCAGCCTTTTGGTAACGAGAAGCGTCACCCAGCCGCCTAGACTTTTTTATTTTTATTGTTTTACTAGGATAGTTTTTTTTTGTGTTGTAAATATCTATATTTTTGTACATATGAAAAGTTGTGGTAGCCTAGTGGGTAAAGAACCAACCTCTGAATGATGAGTGTGTGAGGAGGTCAGATAGGCAGTCGCTCCTTGTGAAACACCGGTACTTAACTGCCTCCGGTTAGACTGGAAGCCGACCCCTACATAGTTGGGAAAAGGCTCGGGATATGGATGGTTAATATTATACCTATAAAGATTATTCTATCAATAGCATGTGATAGATACTCATCCTCCGAGCCTTTTCCCAATCACGTTGGGGTCGGCTTCCAGTCTAACCGGATTCAGCTGAGTACCAGTGCTTTACAAGAAGCGACTGCCTATCTGACCTCCTCAACCCAGTAACCCGGGCAACCCGATACCCCTTGGTTAGACTGGTGTCAGACTTTCTGGCTAGCATGTGATAGATACTGTGCTACCCTAATTATAATTGTATATTGTATGTCGTTTACACCCCATATTAGTGTTCCCGTTTCCTTGGTAACTTGCCCTTGTATATTTAAAACAGGGGGTAATATCGTAATCTTAATTAGGTTAATATTTTATAGATTTGTTGGAAATAAATAAAATTTAATTTAGTGTTGTAATTCTATTTCTAAATTGATGACCAATTTTTGTGCATATTTTTTTGCTTATAAGTTATTAATTTAGATTTTTTTTAAGGCTTATATTTTTTGTACTGATTTTCAGTATACAGCGTTTAATGCGAATTCTTCGTAACATAAGTGCTAATAAGACACGAAGGTATAGTTGCACGGCAAGAATTTAAACTGGAAGCAATATCTTTACAAAGAAATAGCAAAGGAACACTAAACTGAGTTTTATTTCAAAGAAAACTTTCTGACTTGACGTCGCGGCAATTGCGAGCTGAGTCGTATTAAAAATACGATCCGATCTTGAGTATTTTGCACTTTTCTTTGTTAAAAAATAAAAATAAATACGACTTCAGTTGTTCTACTTAAGTCTTGCAGCTTATTTTAGTGATGACAGTATTATATAGTTCTCAAAACATGGCATGTGTGTTAAATAAAAAGTACATACTTAGGCACATGATTTTCATTATGTTCAAGTATCGGTCACTAACTACCAGTCATCCTGCATACGTTTAGATAACCATCTCAAATGACTTCACATTTACGATATTAATGTAAACTTTACGCTACATTTATCATTAAACTTACATAAATAAATCAATTTATCGATACTGCGAGTATATTTCCAGTTTCCTAAACTTCTAGTCTGGAGTTATTTATCTGTTCTGTGGCTTAATCCCTTAGTGGCTAATCAATTGCTTTGAAATTATGGAGAACAAAATGACTAGCGGAGATGTCATAACGCAAAATCTCCTAAGAAAGTAGCGCGCCAAAATGCGGGTGAGCGGGGTACGAGGACGTTACTGTTTTCGCCCTTATACGCCTTCTTTGGACCCGACCATTTTTTGTAATGCCAAAAATCGTTGACAGATGCCTCAAAGAACCTTAAGACCTCGTTAATTCACTCGTAACTGATAATTTTGGCCATGCCTACCGAATTTGACCTAGAAGAAAGCGTTTGACCTACCTCTCATCATCTCCGCTATCTTTCTTTCCTCTGTGGTTGCCATCAACTTGTGATGACAAGTGCAAGTTTTAATAACCGCCGACCCTCCCAGGCGGTTTAATTAGTCTGTATTGCATCAAAGCTGGTCTGACAATTAATTATTCCCTTTGATGTAACCTGTGTATTGGTTTTCGCTTTACATATACGTCGTAGGTACTGGCAGACTTATACATACATGTTGTTTCTTTTAGGTTTTGTAGAGGGGTAGACGTATTGATTTGCAATTATTCGGTTGATAGGTGTTCATCCACAGCTATTGCTAAATGATAAACTTTTCTAAGTTTGTATGTAATTTCTAAGTACATATTATTTTGTACAACAAATACTGTGTTTTGGAGGGCACGTTAAGCGGGAGTTCCGAGCTGTCATTTGAACATCTTTGGCAGTCGTTATAGGTCTCAGAAGCTGGTAAGTCTGGCAAACAGTCTTATCAGGGGTATTGGGTTGCCCGTGTAACTGGATTGATTAGGTCAGATAGGCAATGACTTCTTGTAAAGCACTGATCCGCAACACAGTTGGGAAAAGACTAGGTAGATGAATAGCTGAGACTGTTTGTATGAGACTTTTCTATTAACTTATTGATTAAATTCCATAATTTGTCAGCCAAATAAATTAATTAAGAAAGTTCGTATGACTTTAGAAAGTCATATTTTAGGTCCACAATTCTCGTAAAAGCGCGTAGTTTCAGAGGGTTTCAAGGTGTTATTTAGTTTTGTTTGTTACAAATGTGCGGTTGGTCGTATGATGGTTGATCCTCCATAAGACTTATCGTCCAGACTCAAGCGGTTTCTCTGATTTCCCGAGAGTGACCTAAAGCTTTACTATCGTGGCACGCTTAGAAATTAGATTCGCGATAACACCTACAATGTCTGATATGTTTTTATTCTAACTATATTTTTTTGCAATGAACTTGTTTTATTTTTAAATCCAATTATAACAATGTACCTCCATATTTTTTTAATAAATTTGTTTGCCAATATTTTTGTAGGTATTTGTTGAATTTAAGGTCTATGTTTAATTGCTATAAGTATTAAAATTATTTATAAAATCATAAATAGAAATCTTTGTAGGATTTGCTCAGAGGGAATAAAATAGTATTTAACACCCTAAAATAATAAAATGAAAGCGTAATAAATGTCACGCATAATTGTAAAATCGCGGGAATGGAACCCGCGACAATCCGAGTAAAAACCAATTGACATGCCGTAAAAAAGTAAACATGTATATGTGCCCATGCAAACTGTTTACCAAGTCGTTCATGAAGACATTTTCTTTGTTTATTTTATTTCAAGCCGAATTGTTCGATTACCGTCTGTCATTCCTCATAAGTCGGTCCACGGATTAACATAAACCGTTTGTCGTAACTGAGTATCTTTATACTTATAGTCCTTATATAAAATCCCAGTGAAAAATGGTGAAAACACTGTGTTTAATTTTAAAAATATATTATTCTGTTTTTTTAACATTGCTCTTCCATAATTTGTCTTTGTGTTGTGTTGAAATACGCGTAGTTATTTCTAACTTGATATCCGAATCGCTTAAATAAAACACTTTAAATCACAACTCATACCTCTAAAATGATATTACAATATTCTCGAGATACGCAAGTGCACCTGCATAGATATAAAACAATGTCCGGACTTAACTTATCGGGCCTCATTTGAACTAAATGTTAATTAATTTTACTGCAGCTGTCGTCTTAACAAGGCTTTCATTTTTAATCTGCAGAACTTTCTTTTTAATTATCGGAAATTCTGTAATGATATGTTCTGTGAATGGTCTTGGTATATTATGTATTGATAAATGATTTGGAATTATCATTTAAATGACTTCCCTTCATTTTCTGTTTTTATACAAAAAGGAGAACGGAAAAAAAATATTTTTGCGCCAGCAACTTTATTTTTATCGACTTATCTATGCGGGGGTTTTCGACGCATCTGATTGTTAAAAACAAGCAACTGTTGGGTGCCACAGCCGACATGCGTTTAGCATTGAGTAGCACTGAACCAAGAATTCAGAATTTAGTAAGGAGAATGCAGTCATTAAAAATCTCATTAAACTAAAATCTGTATCTTTTAGTTTTTTGCTAAATAATAAAGAAATGAGTGTTAATAATAAAGTGTGCTTGTATTCTTTATCAAAGAACCCTCAATTTAGGTAAACCAATGGGGTGGTCCCCGGCGAGACCGAAGTGGGTAAAATAGTACCTCATGACTTAAAGGTTAAGACTCACTGGTCTAGCTAGATTATGAGGTTGAGTGGATTCTGACATGTCACGCATTTAAGATTTATCGAAAAAAAAAAATTACCTTATTTTTGATAATAATTATAATTAAGCGCTTAAAGTATAATATAAAATGTAATCTCAAAAATCTCAATGTCTTAGAAATAAAGGGTCCTAACTAAGTGACGGGACTTTTTATTTTCGCGAACTTATTTTCGACCCCTTCTTAATGTGGGATCATTTGTAGCGAATGCTCTAAGATGTAGCCTACTTTAAGGGTTAGGACGATTTGCCTGTCATATTATAAGGGTTAGCTTATGCGAGTATTACTTGTCACATTTACACTATGTATATACAATTTTATCCCGCGTCCCGTGGGAGCTACTGCCCACACCGAGATAAAATATAGCCTATATTACTCGCAGATAATAAAGCTTGCTAATGGTGAAAGAATATTTATATTGGCCCAGTAGTTTTTGAGTTTATCCATTACAACCAAACAAACAAACAAAGTTTTCCTCTTTATAATATTAGTACCTATAGATAGTAGAAGAAATTACAACTTTTCTTTCAAACAAAATCCAGGAAAATGCCAAAAGCTCACTTTGTTTAGTAGCATGTTACATTAATTTTACATACATTTTAACCTTGATACTCCCCATACAGCCCCCCAAAGCAGATCTAGCTAGTGTACCATAACATTGATTGTGGGGTTCCCGCGGGCAAAATATCGATTTGTATCCCCACAAGCTTATGCATGTGTGTGTGAGTGGGGTTCAAGAGTGCCTGTATACAATAATAATAGTAAAGTGGTTGTGTTGTGTGAGTGTGGAAATATGAGCATGTTATGGCGACGAGAATCATCATTGGTGTCTTATTGTTTCCAATTTTTACATATGTGAGTTTGTCCCTAACAACTGGACGAATTAAGTCGATCGATCATAAATTTAAGCAAAACCTGGTGCGGTCGGAGTCTATGTCAAGATGAGTTCCTCCGTGTTTCGGATGGCATGTAATTTTTAGGGTTTTTATTTTAACGTCTTTCTACTAAGCTGCATCTGGTAAGACTAAGAGTCAACCCCAACTTCAGTGGGGCCCAGCAGGGCCAAGGCCTGCCGGGGCTGCGGGATTGTTCCAAAGAGTTACCGCGGCCCTGGTACATACATACCTGGCTTATGACGGAGAACGACGGTTTTTAGTCAGTAAGAGTTTGGCACTCCCTCACCGCTGGTAACCCACAGCGGGAGGGGGGGGGGGGGCATTTGATGATTTTTGACGTCGTTAAAAAAGTACCCAAATTTGGAAAATGGCTAGGTCGACGATGATGTAATTTTCACATATTCCATACATTTTACTACCTAATTAAATCAGTATCGAATATTACCGGTCCTTTTAAAACGTGAATCCGTTTACAGTGTGCGAGATCAAAGAATTTTTTTTACATTAAATAATTTTAAATCCGACAACACAGTCCCCCTAGCAACTGCATTATTATTATCCATGGTTCCCTCCCTCGCACCATCTGGCACCATAGTACAAGCTATTGTCACCATTATTCCGTACATTTAAGGTGCATAATGGGGTGACGAACTTTGATAGATGACCACTCATTATTTGTCATGGGATTACCCAACATGGGTATATCCAAAGGTGTGGGTTTTTATTTTGTGATCGTAATATTTAAAGAAATATTCCAAATATAAAAGCCAAAAATTGCTAGACCTAAGGATACAGTAAGCTCAGTTTTAACCGACTTCCCAAAAAGGAGGAGGTTCTCAATTCGTCACCATATTTTACATACCTAGGTTCTGATACATAAACGGTTTTAGATTTATCTTTAGGACAAATTCTTGTAATCTGTGCTTTGAGGATTACACTATGGGAGTACATAAGGAAGTACATAGGGGAGTACATGAGGAAGTACATAAGTGGAGTACATATGGGGAATACTTAGGTTATTCTTATTGTCAGTCAGTCAACATTCTGTATTTCGAATCGAAAGTTCTGGAATTTTCAAAAAATCTATAGTTAAAATAGTCGTGTCTTTAACATGATATCACATCAAAATATTCAAATATTTTTTTTGTCTTAGAATTTATCGAAGATCAATTAAACGATGTCAATTTTAGTTTATAATTAGATTTTATTCTGATAAATAACTTGTTTGTCAAAGGCTTTTAAAGTTAGACGAACAAAGGGTCGTGTTGCGTTTGTCCTTAATATCTTTCAACATTGACCTTATGTATTTATTTATTTGTGGTATACTAACTAACTGTAAACAGTCTGTTAAACAGCATTTAATAGCAGGAAATACATAGACTAGAAGAGCTCAGAATAGAGCAGAGTGGAAAGAAATGGAGGAGGTTTTTGCCAAAGCTAGGCAAACAGACCAGGTCGTTGGTGTTGTAACTCGTCAGAGTTGTTAGATACTTTGTTTTTCTTAAGGATAACTTTCCATATTATACTATAATCAAGGTCTGAATAAAGGCTATTTTTATTTTAAGTATGTCTGGTAAACTATGGCATCATGTTTCTTCACATCAGTTATCCCTTGAAGCAGTAACTTATGATGCTCCTAGGTGACTGCAAATGCATACGTAATGCATCGATGCTTTTCTTTGCAGTACCACTTTACATTTTTCATTGGTCGCTTTCATTGGTCGATGAAGGTCGCATAAGGGGTGTGGGAGATTTCAGTTCACGCATGATATAGGGAATGAGATAAGTATCGTTATGAACCAGACCTGGTCTATAATATTATTATAAAAAGGCATTTTTTTTTTGTTTGTTTGTATTTTTAAACTAAAGGTTCCACAACTACTGAACCGATTTCAATGAATGTTTATTCTTCTGTCTACACTCTTCGCGAGTAACGTACACTATACGTTATGCCGGTGCGGACAGTAGTACCTACGGAATGCGGTTGAGACCGCATTATAAAGTTCGATTATACGCTTTCAATACATGCCAAATGTACAGAAAATTCCAATAGAAGAAGTCATTCAGAGGTATCTAGGGTATTTTTATTTTATATACATATGTATAATGTATATATATAAATGTATACGTAAGGTGAGCGAAGACCGTCGCCTCGGGGTGGGATACAAATGATCGGGACGAATGGACCTATCTGTAAGTTCACAACTTCAAACCTGACGCTAGTGAGTTCATTATGATTTTTTGCGAATAAATACAGGAGATTATTTTGTGAAAGTGTAGAGTATGTATTCGAGTATTACATAATTACTCCTATTGTTGTCCCATTGCAGGCCACATGCCTTTTTTCATACCGAGAAGGAATTAACGTAAATCACGAGGTTTAGGGATTTTAGACTTTTAAGGATGGTTTTTTCACTATAACTTTTAATTTTAGTTTACGATTATCATTTTTATTGTATATTTTTACATGATAGCAACACATATGTTAATTACAAACACATTAATTAAAGACGTTTGATCGTCGCCGCGTCGTTCACGTCGTTCGACGTCACAAAAAGTGTAATGTCGCTAATTCGCCTGGAGTAATCCAATATCGGACTATTTTCATGTTTAAATCCACGTTCAATTAGATGACATTTTACTAAGAATATAACGAGTCTATTTTTACTATTACCAGCTGAAGAATATTTATTTAGAGCTTTTTGCGTTGTCTCTCAAGGGTCCTATTGAAAGTCGTCGCGTTATACTAAGGGACAAGTTAAATCCTACACCTGACAAACGCAGGCCACCTCTCAAATAAGAATTAGGATCTCCCAAGAGCCTTCCACAGATTTTTTACCTGACTGTACCGAAAAAGTTTGATTTTGAAATATGACTTGCATTTTGTGATACGAAACTTTTTGTAACTGTGGAATTTCTTGAGATGGTTGGTATTTTTTAAGCGACGTTTATTTAAAAAATCGATTTAAGCTCGGCGTGAGTTTTGATTATTGTAAGAAAATTCTTGTAAATAAAGTTTTAAATATAGTGTTTTTGTTTATAAAAGAAAAGCTAGAACACAAATATGTACATTTTAAAGGAAACACCCAAAGCTTAAACAGCAAGTGACTGAAATATTTTAAACTGAAAACATATTCCTTTTCACGTAGCAAAGTAACACTTCAAACGGATAGTCATGAATTTTGGACGGCGTAGTACGCCATGCGGCTACGAGATGCTACGCCGTAGCAAGTAGCGGTTTCCTCTGTTCGAAAACTTTGTATTTTCGATTGCAATTTTTATATGTTTCGACTGATCTGAAAAGGGGTAAGCAGAAGTGTTCCCTATATAAACCGATATATACAATAGATGGCAACGTACATATATATACAGCTATGTAATGAAATATGATAGATAGAAGTACGCATGTACAACAACTTTTCATAAATATAAATTATTTTTTTCATATGAAACGTACCTGGGCGTAGTCGTCATAATTTGGTATACCTATTTCCAACTCTGCTCGTCTTATTTAAGAAAATGCCAAGTGAATACATAATAAATCTGTCAGATTTGGCGTTTCAGCATGATATATGGCTGTCTTTCTGAAAACTGGACAGTGATTTTCTCGTCCTGGAAAAATATATAAACTTTACTCCCATATTATCATCTTTACAGACTTTTGAGTTTCTCTCTGTGTGAGAGTCGGCTTCCAATCAAACTAGATATAGACACAGAATAAAATGTACAGTTGTGAAGGTACCTACTCATCCTCCGAGCCTTTTTCCCAATCATGTTGGGGTCGGCTTCCAGTCTAAGCGGATTCAGCTGAGTACCAGTGCTTTACAAGAAGCGACTGCCTATCTGACCTCCTCAACCCAGTTACCCGGGCAACCCGATTCCCCTTGGTTAGACTGGTGTCAGACTTACTGGCTTCTGACTACCCGTGAAGGTTCCTACTCAAATTCGTAAAAATGTCACTCACACACTCATGTCCATCGACGAGCTTTTACCGGCGCTACCGGTGCTGTCAGTACTGAGTGTCGTGCATCGAGCACATGCGTGTGTGTGTGACATTGTTACGAACGTTAGTACGTACTTATAAGACACCTGTTTACAAGACAATATATTTAAAACTGTCATTTAGATGAGTATAGTTATCGGCACGGATATAATAAGCTCTCGGCAGAAAAGTGGGGATCGCGTTGCGCCATGTACACTTATGGCAATAAACCAATAAATCACTTCTGCGGAAGTGAGAGTCAGGGCTCAATATCCTTGCCGATGATTATACCAGTGTATAACACAGAGCGACTACTTATCTGACTTCCTCACCCAAGCAACATGATACCCATATAAAAATAAAATATAAACTCGTCACATACGGGGCTGTACAAAGTTGCTCTGCAACTCGGCAACTATTTTATGACCCTCGACGTATCCAGATTGACGCAGCTGGCACGTGACTGTTCATCGTCACGTGCTCCACCCACAATTCAAAACTACGTCACTATCCCTTTGTAAAATGAGCGATACATTATTATGAGAAAATGTAATTACTGCTGATCACGCACAAGATGCAAAATCCAGACAAGTCTTTCTAAGTCAGGCTTGCTAGGAACCTTAGATTCCATTCGTTTGGTATTAAATTCGCCTTAACGTCTTCCTGATAAAAAAAGCCTCAACAGACAGACTGGCGAACAACAAAATGATAAAAAAAAACCGAACAAAGTCAGATTTTTTTTATCAGACTTTGGAAAAAAAGTATACATACGTGGGGTTCTCTTTATGCGCGACTTCTTTGGTTTGTGTAATTTGATCTAAATATAAGTAGGATCTACGCAAAACTTTTGCATGCATGTACTGTTAATGAGTAATCTTTTTAAAATTCTAGTAATTGTTTAGCTCACCATAAATTGTACTTTTGGTCCTCAGTCTTAGGTACTTGTCAATCAATCAATGATAACTTTTACGATATTTTAAAGTAAAACCCTACCGTTTGTAAAATTCTTTATATTTTCAGTTGTAAACACCACTTAAAAATAACCTAGTAAAGAATTTCTCAAACTCCAACAAATTATTTAGATATAGGTACATACATATATCATGTTCAGAACTCTAACCCTACCCAAATAATTGGCCGTACTTAAAATGGTTCACCGCCAGTCAATTGGGTCATATTCACCCAGTGACCTTTCGATGTATTGGGTAGCCTACAAGTGGTATGCTCAGAAATCCTGAAACGATAATACTAGAAAACTCTTTTTCCTCGTACAATAATATTTTTTGCTATATTCGGATTTTGGTAAATAATTGACCTTTTAATAAAATCTTTTAATTTATTCATTCGTGTCAATTCTGAGAGTCTCTTAAGTTTTATTAGCGATTATCGAAAGCCTTTCTAAAGAGAAGGATTGAGCATTAAACACCACGCTTGCTCAATGCGGGTTGGTGATTTCAGACTTTAAAGTCCAGGTTTCCTCGAGATGTTTTCCTTCACATTTAAGACCTTTAGTGTCCAAGACATACTAAGAAAATACATAAACCTTAGGCGAATGATAATTAAGTTATAAATGATGAATGAAAAGGACGTAAAAAAGTGTTGGTTGAAAATATTGCTCGGGTATGTTTGCCAATCTATCGAGATAAAATTAATGGATAATCTCTCCGTTCATATATACACAAGGTGAACGACGTGGGAAGATACTAGTTACTTTTATGTATATTCTGTTCTTTTATATATTTTGAGGTAAGTCAATATAAGTTTGTGGGTAGACATCAATTGAGGCCCTTGACTTTTACGCCGTTGGCTAAACGGATCGGGAAATTACTGGGGACTTACATCTAAGATTCAGATTAAAAATATTGGATAGATAATAATCGATTGGTATATAAATATTGAGTATACTAAATAGTCAATTTTGTTACCTCAAAAATGTGAGATAACATCACTCAAGATAAAAGCTAATACTACACAGGGGCAGATATATTAGGATATGTATTAGGAAGTAGATTTATAAAAGGACTGTATAAAGGGACCATAGAGGACAGGAAACCCATAGGGCGATATATAAGGGAGTATACACCTCTAGAAACACTCCATGATAAACAGAAATAAGTGCGACGATACAAGTAAGGCCGTATACAGAAAGAAAGCTGGAAGAAGCTGGAAACTGCGCTCACCGGCGGGCGCCGTCAAAAGCTGGAAACTTATAAGCGCTTATCGGCGCGTGTCCATTAAACGCCTTCCTCTCTTCTAACTATTTGCTGTGCCCATCAGGGTCCATAATTGTGACTACCTCTATTATTTTATATTTTCCACCAAATGTACATTATGGAATGCAATAAATGATATGATATGATATATTTTCCTACGCGGGTTACCAGCGCTGTCAAGCGCCGATAAGCGCTTATAAGTTTCCAGCTTCTTCCAGCTTGCTTTCTGTATACGGCCTTAATTAGGGTAGCGGTCATGCCCACAGCAACCACTATGGTAGAACTGCCACTGAAACTACATAATCTATTTCATAACAGTACAGTCATAATATCCTTAGAACTATTACTGAAGAATCTTAGTGAAAGCACAACAGTATGACGTAACGATGACGTCATACGGCCCAAGCGAGTGATTTTGTCAGCAATTCGCGACAACTTGACGAAGGTTTCTTTTATTATGTTTCTCTTACATATCTCTTAGAAAATTGGTACTTAGTAATATTTGGTCGCATTCACATGAATTTGAGGAATAAATAGTTTAATAAGTATATGAAGGAATTTGTTGGCTATTGCTCTAGGTACTCATACATAGGTTTACATTGAATATCAAAATCGGTGTTTTCCGTCTTAGGGACATGAAGATATATATATGCCGCGGTTTTCTGTGATTTTCAAGGATTGCCTAATGTGCGAAATATGTAGGTCCGGTTACACTGGTTACCCATAAAGTTAGTTAGTTACAGCCTATTTATCGTCCCGCTGCTGGGCACAGGCCTCCTCTCACACGGAGAAGGATTGAGCATTAATCACCACGCTTGCTCAATGCGGGTTGGTGATTTCAGACTATATAGTCCAGGTTTCCTCAAGATGTTTTCCTTCACCTTTTTATCAGCCATTGGTGTCTAAGATATACTTAGAAAGTACATACAAACTTAGAAAAGTTGCATTGGTACTTGCCTGACCTGGATTCGAACCCGCGCCCTCATACTCGAGAGGTTGGTAGGTACCCATAAAGTGTCACTTAGTTATCTGATAGTCAATGCTATCCTGCAAATAACTGCTACTTATAGTTTCTGCCAGATCTTGCTATACCCGAGAAACCAGAAATATGGTTTATCTGTCAGTACCTGGTGAAACTGGTGAAATTGCAATAGTATCTTTTCTAATGGACCACGTTACATATAGGACGAAAAGATCAGTTGTCACTTGTTTCTCTATGCTACATTTCTACGTTATGTATAAGAAATTAGGTTTATACCATGTGGGATATATAACTGAGTTAACACTTCTTCGCCTACGACTTTTCTTGACCTTTATGTAAGTGATGGACAGATCCTACTTATGTATCTGCTCTCGGGTGTAATAAATCCGGGTCACTAAAGTATAGAAAAATCTATTATATTCTTCTGTGACGTGGAAAGTAAGGAAATATTTGTCTAGAAGTGTTTTTGGTGATTGTTCTGACATCTGATATCGTCTTCACATATTTACCTATTGTTCCACAGCAGAACACAGGCCTCTTCTCATAGAGATACCGAACGTGAAATCGCTTTTACTCTCTCATTGGTATAAAGATATACTTACGAGTAAAAACTACTTGCCTCATCTGGAACTGAACCTGTACTCTCGTACTTGAAGGGCTGGTGCTTTTACTACGAGCCCACCACGACTTCAGTTATCAGGATATTTTATTTCTATTGTGGTGCACGTCAAAAGACGTCCACTGCTGGCACACACGTCCACAAAGGCCCCCCACGGCTTGTCGCTTGTGCTCGATCTTCAGCAACCCGCACCCACTGCTTCCCGGCGACCTTGATATAGTATATAGTGGGGGGTCTTATTTCTACATAGGAATATAATGATGTTGGATTTTTCGTCTTGTTGTTGTAATCTCCAATCGCAAAACAACGGAGGGATCGGTTATTGCAATCCGTAGCTAGACAGACTGGTTCGAGTGTCGTGTTCCTAAGATTGTGGTATAGCTGTGTCTTGACTCGTTGATGCGTCATAGAGCAACAGACAGACAGATAGATATTTTTGCATGTACGATAGTAGTTATGATAAGGATTTCGTTTTATGACGGTCTATTTATACTTACTGGCTGGTTTGTCTGTTTGATGGATCATAATGAAGGTCGTAAACACAACTGGAGACATAAGGGTTTACTATATTATGTGTATAGATATAGTACCATAATACCTCTATAATATATTTATGTATGTATGCAGAAATATGTTACTTTGTCTGTCAAGAGATACAGAAGGGTACACTTGTCCCAAGATTTCATGTATTTTATGTCTGAGATAATTAAAACTTACCACAATTAGTTTTAAGAAAATAACTTTAGGTAATACTAGTTTAGATATGAAAACTTTAGTTTATTTTAGTGTATGAGTAAAAGTTTTTAGAAATAGTTATTTTAACATTGTATGTTCTTACCATGTTCTTATACATACTTGGCTCATATGGTTAATCTTTTTAATTGCGAAATTGATTTATTAAATACTTTCAAGGCTGTTTACAAGAGAGGCCATGTTGTAAATAAAACACTACTATTTTCAAACCAGTTTCTTTATTTCGTGTTCATCATTTTAATACAACATACAAGTAAATTTATCATCAGATATTATTTTATCAATTCTTAAGATCTACCTTAACTAAGACTTGAATAACAAGTAGGTATGTATGAGTATTCATATCGATATATCGATACATCGAAATGGTATCGATATGTACCGAAAATCGTACGGGATTTAAATGTTCAACCCACACATAGT
The DNA here is from genome assembly GCA_033682625.1 of Helicoverpa zea x Helicoverpa armigera. Taxonomy (NCBI): domain Eukaryota; kingdom Metazoa; phylum Arthropoda; class Insecta; order Lepidoptera; family Noctuidae; genus Helicoverpa; species Helicoverpa zea x Helicoverpa armigera. The sequence goes on from JAWIIS010000047.1 coordinate 2,399,793, forward strand.
TAATCCACAGATAAATAAACAAATTAACAAACTTCTTTTTTCAAAAAAACTGACAATGGAATGTTTCGTATTAAAAAGTATCAATTCCAATAAAAGCCTGTATAAAAATGCATGGCTGATAAAAAGAAAACACAAAAACGCACAAGTTCACACAATAACTTAAACATGGAAGATGAATGTCTTAACTTTTTACGGTGCCCCATTCTCGTGATGTCATTTGACGTTTATTGTTTTGGCAGTATAGTTTGCCAAGATGGCGTCTACAATATGAGCGAGTTTTGTTTAAATATTCAAAAGTTCTATCTGTTTAGGTGATTAAGCTTAAACCTCACGTAGGCTATTTTAATAAAAAAGAATGTGCTCGTATTAATATTTTAAAAGATAAGCAATTTTTTTGCTATCGCAGACTTGGAGCGCCCGAAAAACATTGTGCGACAAATGACATTACAAAATGGCGCGTAAGAAAAACAAAACCCGAAACTCCTTTTATCTCAAAGACAAATGACTGTAACATTAATTCCAACTGCAAAATATACTTTACAATATACTTTTTATTATTTTTAAATAAAACAAGAGGTACACAGTCAGTATTATTTCGACAACGATTAGCTAACAGGGAATCTAATTTTCCATATATTATTATACATATTGAAAGGTCGATTAAGACAGTCACGGCGAAGGAAAGTTACAAGCTATGGGGAAAGTAGGGTGTGTAATAATGAACATGAAAAATCAAGTAAAAATGTCGAGCAAAGTTTGCTGAATCGACTCACATTACCAAATCTCATCATTCTTCTTGAAATTACATTTGCCAGTCGAATTGGAAGATTTATTAGTTTAGTTTATTGAATTTCAATAAACTTATCAACTTTCATGTTCAGAATTATCCCTATAGGATTACAGACGCACGGCAAAGTGTCGAGGGTCGTGACTAGAGAAAGAAATAGTTTTTGGAGCTCCCGAGGGGATAAAATTAAAGAACACTATTATTAAGAGGATAAGTTATAAAAAAGTTCCTTATAACTTAACACGCGTATAAGCGAGAAAACTTAGAGTCTAACCTAATCGAAAGTTAGATGACTAGCGTCGGCGACACACGACAATAAATTACGAATAAATTATTAATAAATTACACATTTTAACAAACAAAAGCAAATAATTTATTGTGACGAGATTTCGTTTTGACAGAACCGATCAGAGGTGATATGTCCAAAAAACTGGATGGAAAACATTACATTTTTAGCTCACCCGAAGTAGCCTTTCATTTGAGCCAAATTTAACATTATTTATGTATCGAATACATTTTATAATAGTTATAGATTTATAGCATACGTGTACTCCTAAATAATTAGGTATTTTATTCAAATAATTGTTGATAGATTACTGTTGGGATATTCCGCTAATCCTTTCTAGCATATAAATTGGAAGCGGAACTGAAATACTCTATATATTTTATGTTAATCATAATTGCTAAGTAAAGAATCAGTCTTAAATAAACGTTTCGATTGACAACACAGACTAAGTATTAGTAAATGACAAAATCAGATATTTTATATCGGAATTTTAATCGGCGTTTAATTAACTTTTGCATGTAATCACATTTAATCTTGGATAGAAAGTTGGCTCTATTGTTTATCTATTGTTCGCGAGAGTAAACGGATCAACTTGTGTTTAAACTTTGATTAGGTAAGTTTGTACGGAGTCGTGATCATTTACCCTTTGATAGGTTCAATGTCAAAACAGGATGTTTGGGAACCACAGAGATCAATTTATGTTATAAAATTACCTTTAAAAGTACAAAAGTAAGATGGTTTTCTTACATCAGTTGAAATCATTATAGTGATCATTTTTTTTCGACTTCAGTATTATCGACAAAAATTGCTACAACACTAGCAAAAGGGACCTCCTACAACGTATATTTTTATTAATATTTCACGCGGCCACTATCATCTGAATTTAACCTTAAATCGATCTCTGCAATTCCATGAGCAATGCTGGAAATGCCCAAGTACCGGTTGATTTTAAATAATACCATTTACCAGTATTATGAAGGTTTATAGACGAACCATTAGTTTGTAATATCATTGTTTTATGGGTATTCGTTTGAAAGAAGAAAAGTAAATTTTAAAATGTCTGAAGATGGGACAAAACCTTTAACCAGCTTTAAAGTATCATTCTGTTAATTTATAGTTCTGTATTTTGAAGTCAGTACTATTCGGAAACCAACCGTACAGACATTGTCCAATAAAAGGTAACATTTTGTGCAATAACCATTAGTGCGGTAAAAATAATTAGTGGGTTGATATCGATAAAAATGGATGTGCTAAAAAGGCGGAAACAGGTGTACCGATTTAGAGATCAGAACTGTCGAATACAATCTAATGTAACATGAACACTAAACAACTAAATCATTTTCCATGATTTCACTGTGTATCGAGTGACGCAATCTTGATCATCGATTTGAATACAATATCCTCATGATCTCAAATAATTAATACGATTTTGATAAATCTGATGAGTATACACATAATTGAATATAATTGATGTTTTCTACAAAACACAGTACAAATCATGGTAACGATACATTTTTATTACCACACGTTAAGTTTAAATTCCTACACAGATATAAACCTTAAGTATCGATTAGCATTCAAGTTCATTATGAAAAAATATATCATTGGAAATATTTTTCAACTTCTCTCCTTAATTTCAAACCACCCAAGAACAACTTAATTATGCATGTGACAACCGATTTTTATAACTACATGTTTATTCCTAACAACACTTTGGCAACAAATAGTATTTTCAATTTTTTTTTTCATTATGTTTTTTCCATCAATTTCAAATGTAACGTCAACATTAATGAAGTTAACATTACCATGGTTTTTATCGAACCCGATCATTTATCGACTTTTATCATCGTCTTTAAAGATAGAAGACATAGAAAAGTATCGACAGAAGACGAATATCGATCGATAATGTGACATCACTGGCTTCAGTTGGCGAAACGTGTTACACCGTTTTCACTAAAATTTGGCTATCAAAGTTCTATTACACTATCCTACAGTTTCGCCAACTAACACCGAATAGAAGCGAAACTTAGAAGGTCTACCTAAAATAAGAAACAGTTATCCAGGATTTTTAATATTTTTTTTGTTTTTTTTTCTTTTTCTGTCATCAGTCTTAAAATTGAGTCATACCATCTAACTAAGAATGATGAACTCTTATATTTAAGTTCCTAGGCCTGATCTAACATCGGAATTTTGCGGTGATTTCTTACTCTGTAGCTTAGTGGAAGGTAGATTAGGGGATGTAAAAGTTTGGATAGTAGCAGACGAGTAACATTAAGAGATGTTAACAAGTGCCATTCACATCATATATAACCAACAGTTAAGAGTACAGTTTCAAGGTATACGTCTAAGGAAAAGGTGTCTCAACTAGTAAGGCTCTCGGGGAAACTATGTCACACATTCCTTAATTCATAAGTTATTGGTATTTTAGAGTAATCAACATTGAATAGTTTATTTTAATATTAATTCTTAATACTAAAGAGTACAAAAAATAAAGGAAATATTATTGAATATATGAAAAACAACAAGTCATCAGCGAAAACCATCGCGTTTTCATATAAGAACAACATTGTTTTTTTTTTCGTTTACAGTAACATTTAATATTCGCGCTCACGAAGATGCGGGAGTTAATAAGATCCTCGCCGCGGTCGCGAGAGGCTGCCTGACAGGGCCCGACCTCGCCCCGCGCACTCCCAAACCCTACACTACCAACGTTTCCCTTCGATCATCAAAGTATCAAAAATATCTGCTAGAACATCCCTTTCCCTTAGTGAAAAATTCTTGATAGTACATTTTGAACAGTCTCAAAGTAACTAATGCGTAGGTAACAATTACAAATCTTCATTAAAATGTGGATATGCAAGAATGAAAATACATATTGAAATCAACAATCATTAGGACGAAGTAAAGCGTTCCTACGTAGTGTCTACTGTTAAATATCTAACCTATAGGGTTACCATACACGTCAATAAGATATATTAGCACTTATATTAAAAAACAGTTTATGATAAATGACTGAACATGTGAAACACAGAGGATCATTGTCTGTACAAAAATTCCCAAATGTTTTTTTTTTTCAATTTTATCAAATGTTTAACACATTCCTTCAAATTTAAGGCCACGGCGCATTATGGTGTTTCAGTAGATTATAAAGTTAGATTACTGAATTATATTTATGTTTTTTTTTTAATGATGACGTTTTTATATCTAATAACGGCCTTATATACACCCGTGCACGTGAGTATTGCGTCCACGGTTCCGTGTTCGAAGCTGTGGCGTGTCCGAGTCCAAACGAAAGGGTGCTGTTAGCTGAAGCTGTAGCACTGAGTCAGTGACGAGGGTCACGATACCTTACAAATCTACAAGTGGTATACTAACCGAAGAAAGCACGGCTTGAAACATTAACATTACTACGTCTCGTATCGTAAAAAATATTGGTGACAGACTTACGCTGATTCAAAGCTCACGATGTGCCTTACACACTAAACTAACATAGACAATGCGATATCTAAAAATACACAACTACTCGTACTCGCTATATAGGATATAATTTTAATTTAGTTCATCATAAGCATTGTGTTCTCCTTACAACTGGCAGGATGGCATTTAGTGTGTAAAATCGATTGTGTGTGGACAATTCAAGCTTCGTATAATTAATATAGGTTTATAAACTTACGTGCATACACATATTATGATAACATTTAATTCCCTAAAAGCAATTTCTTTGGCGACTAGCATCGTTAAGAAAGATTCCAAATGTTACTTTGCTTCGTTCCAACCTAAACTTTCTTTGCCAGCGACAATCTGAAACCATTCCTTCATTGTTCTATCAATTTGCTCTACGTCACCACTTTGTGGACGATATGTCGCGTTTCGTTAACATTTCTCTATTAAATATATCATTTGATCAACATTCGAATACATAATCCGTCAGTATTGTCAATTTAGAAACAGTGCCAATATATAAACATCGCCATCTACCCATCACTAACCGTCCCGACTCCTGCGCATCCATATAATTAAAAACATTACTTGATATGTCATTTGCTACCAACTTTTCCTATGATTTGGAATCTTTCCACTATGTAAAAAATATTTATAACTAAAAATCACACACCTTAGATTAAAAATTACCTACACATGATGAAGAAACTGAAATCGGTACTGTATTCGCTTCATCTCTGTCTGACAACAGGAATATGTGAAAGCTAGAGCGAGATGAAAGGAGCGTTTCAATACAGTACGCTCTCTACTGAAAGTAGCAACACCGATCGCTATGGTACATAAGGAGCAAAGAAAACGTTACGACAATACACAATCACATTAACCTACGTGTCATTATTTAAAAGTAGAATCAATATCATATAAAAACATTTCAAGAAGTCCAAAACTTCGTCACTAAAAAAATCCTCACCTTTGTGAAAATAAACACTATTATATGCGAACGTCTCAACTAACTTAAGCGATAGTAAAATATTTTGCATTTAATTTTTACAATAAAATGTATCATAAATTCAAACGTGAGTTAATTTTTAAAAACATTCAGCATAGTACTTCTTCGAGGATGGATGGTTTGTGCTAATATGTGCTTTGTTAATCACCTTAACTTACAATCACAATTTTTGAGACAACGTGTTCTGACGGAAGCAGTGCATACAATCCGTCAAGCAACAGCGGCCCATAACATCACGCGGCAACCTGAGGCTCTCAGTTCCGTCAAAACACATCAACGAATTTACATTCATCATCAAACTCAACATCAGTCGTGAATACAGTAAAATCATTGAATACAATTCTCTTTCAAGAAAAAATACATCAAAAATTAAGTGAAACACCAACGTTCTGTGCAATTCACTAAAATTATACTTCTCATTTTAGCGTATTCTTAACAATGCAACATCGCTTAAATACATATAGAAGCGACGGTAGAAAAAAACTTCGAATGTATATGAAAACGAATACAATTCCTGAGCAATAGTTGCGTGGTACGTCGTGCCACCAGAGTCGACTGGATGCGAAAGCAGCTATTGTATGTACAACTTCGCATGGCTCAACGAACTTATCAAATTTAACGACGCACTACCAAGTAAATGTAATAAGTGACCAAATTGTTAACCACATACAATATGATAAGCTAACATCGATACATTATATCTACCTTGATGAATACATTAACAGGTGAATCTTAACTGACACAAAATTATCGATTTCAAACAATCATTAAGAGTAAAATACACTATCGATATGGTTATTGTAAAACCCTTATTATATCCTGTCGAATTCGGATATCGTTCCATTATTTCTTTTTTCTGTCAACAATGTGCTACCTGCCTCGAATCGTCCGACTTTCTCAACAAACGTCATACCTAAATAACACACTACAAATATTTTGATTGTTAATTTCGTTTTATAAAAATACTCTCTCACACTACGTACCCTCTCTCTAAAAACCCACGTCGCGACGTCACATCTTGTTCAGATCCCGGCTTTCCTTATACCTAGTTAGTAATACTACCAACATCATTATTCTAAAAGTATTTACATTTTTGCTCGACGCACTTCCTGGCGATAATGGTGTTAGAACGGCAATTAAATCAAATAAGGGAACGATGAGTGGCTGAAAGCTTGAAATTTCATCAATGATCAAGTCTTCTTCACCTCAATTCTAACAATGACATGCTTGAATTAATGATTTAAGAGTTGAAGGGAGCAGCAGCAACCGATTTACTTATCTCGATACCTAATGGCGAATCGAATGAGAGTACTTTAGAATTTACGTTGATGTAAATGTGAACCAAAGAGGAATGAAGTCATTTCGATCTTAATTTTAATCTTAAGAAAAACTGCTGAGTATAAAATTATAAACGATCTTGTAAGCCTAGCTCGCGCTTACGTAACTAGTAGGTGCTAAGTTAGTAGTAAAATGTTCCCTAGAGTAATTGACTTTGAAATATTGGTTGTTTGGTAGCGCTCTTTTGAAGCAGTGCTGTTGACGGGAACTGTATCCAAGGACTCCTAAAACGGATATTAATAGCTACGTTTTCGTAGAAAAGTAAAGCTTACTTGGGATATTAGGTTCTTACATTAGAATACAAATAGTACTTACACACGAAGATTTATAGCCTACATTCATAAGAATATGTATTTTTTATGTAGATATTTAGTGCTGGGAAATGTACCGCCTAATTCACTGAGAAGCGTTTTATTGTGATGTTTTTGTCTTCTGATGGTAAGCAGTGTTCATGGAATTATGGAGTTTCGTAAACCAGTCGTTTCGACAAAAATTGGATACTTTTGTTATTTCATACAAAATGTTATTGTGTTGCTGGATGGCTGTGTCGTTGCATTAAGCGGTAAAAGCTCGGTAGTGAGGATTAATTGAATTTAATTGAAACTGAGTCTATTATTATTTATTTAAAAATTGTTTTTAATTATATGCAATTTTTGTCCGACCGACTGATTGAAAAATTGGACCAGGACCAATTCTGCAGTTTTGAATAGTTTGTGTCGTATTTTACGATATTATTTATGGCATTATTAACCACAAAACAGTCTCGTCTGCACTGAGTAAACTATTGATTTTGATGAGCATTTCGTGAAATGATCTTTACGTGAACCTACAATCATTAATCCTGAAACCAAAATAATTGTACATGATATTCATGTGTTTGTGTCAATTGCTCGGTATTACTCCAATTTTTCAATTTGAAATGTAATTTCTTGAAATTTGATTCCGTACAAGATTTTTTTATAATTAAAAACATCTGTAGAAATCAAAATCAACATAGGTGATATTTTGAGGTGTTTGCAACTTTTGAAAGTTTTTTTAAGTGCCAAAATTAGAGTAACCTTTTTTGCGCTTAAAACTAAAGCAAAAATACTTACGATACTCATGCCTTTTGATCCCTGACACCAACTGTTTTAAGTCTAGTCAAAAATGCACACACTGGGTAACACGGGATACTACCACCGGGATATTTGTGCTAAAGAATCTATGTGTATTCAGTAAATGTGATATTTATATAAAAAAAAAAAAACTAAGTAAATCTGTAAACAGGAAATTATAAAATTGAAACTTGTTAAAAGTGGAGAAAATATAGTACAGATTAAACATTACTTTGTTAAGTAAAATACTGTCTATGATATTAGAATTTCGGTTTCCAGTTCAAGATTACTTGACGAGTTTTAAAATTGAATAAGTTTGTCTATTTATTTTGTCAACTCTGTGCCTTTGATAAAGGAGTAATCTAGTAGAATAGAGTAAGTAGTAAGTTTGAAAGATACTTCGAATCAATTTTATTATAATGTAATTTAAGTAGTGGTATCCTGTAAAATTTTAAGCAATAATCTTGCGATCCTTGATAAAAAATGTGTATTTACAACTACAATCTTCAAAAACTGGTACCTTTTTGTATACTGTGTATGTATAAAAGCAGATTCATTAGCACAAACATGCATTGTAAGTTGTAACTAAATTAATTAGATTAAAATAGTCACAACTTAGCAGGTGAAAACTACAGAAGCACTACTTTGGTCAAAAAAAAGAAAATAAAAATAAAACACACATCTAAACTGCAATGAACTGGTATTATTATAAAAAGCAATTACAACAAAAATAATTCAAAACAAAACGATGTACATTAATTTAAAGAACAATTGTTTATACAAATAATTAAAAAAATATAATTATAACAACAAACATCGACAAAATATATTTAAAGACAAAACATGTTTCAATTCAGTCCTCGAGCTTTAGAAATGCAATTTTTAAGAATGATAATGTTTCTAGTACAGAAAAATCATTTCTTTTTTCACTAACATTATTATGCAAAAACACAAAAAAATTAATGTGAATTAAGTTTGTAATAATAATTATAACTGAAACTTAAATTACCATTTACTGGTTAAAAAATAAAGAGTAACTACCGGTCGACAAAAAACTAAAAAAATAAAATCGGGATTACACAGCTTTCTAGGCGTAAACGTGAAGTTGTCATAATTTGCAAATCTTATTTAATAAAATTTCGATACACTATACTATACTTAATATAAATATAATACGATGAAATGATCTCAATTAAGTAGAAGCGTATGTTGTTACCAAAAACTGAATTTCTTTAGTGAAAATTACAACAATATTACGTTGATAATATGACATAATTTTCACAAAGAAATCCGGACATTTAAGTTAAAATAACGGTTTACCGAATTTCTAGCGTGACCTCAGTTCATAAGGACGAATCATTAAATAAAAATCATTGGTGAATAAAATCGATAAGTCGAAGAATTCGTCAAAGTGAACTGAGGTAAGGCAGACTTGCGGTCAATAGTCGACTTACAATCAATGTTCACTTGTCAGTGGATTAAGTGAAATCTATCGATCACATCGTCTTAGGAGATAGGAACAGGGCAGTCTATAATAAAATCATTGGTGAATAATCACTGAAATTTGGACACTAAGACGCGTGACGTGTTTCAACTAATCCAGTGCTCATTAACTATTTGATCGAAGATGCGTCGAGGCGACGGTTGCGTGTGCACGGTGGTAGGCAAAATACAGAAAACAATGTGAGAAGAAATCAGTTGTTCCCAAAACGTTCAACTTTTAGTGCAAGTATGGTAATCATAAATTCGAAGATCGATATTATACACTAAAGCTGTCGCCGTTCTGTCAGCCATTTGTATTTTTACATTTGGCAATAAGTTTGTTTTTTTAATCATATATTGAGCAGTTATCATTAAAATTATATTGTATAAAAGATTGCCAAAACTTACTTATTATAAAGTAGGTAATCGGTGGTAAATAAATATTATAATTATTTTAATTAAGTATTAAATTAAAAAGTGTAAAATTTGCAGTATAACGTTACGATAACTTGCACTACAAGTATAAAGATGAAACAATCATAAGTAATTCGATCAGATACCCTTACGATTAGATTTATATGAAAGTATGGTACATATTTACAAACAATACTAAATATCACTTATTAAATCACAACATGATCTTATGGCACACGATATACAGGTCGCCACGGTGCGCACGCGACGTCTGCCGACGCATCTTCAAACATTTTAATTTATTTAAGATATATCACCAAAATGGAAACGCGCAACCTAAAACTAACAGATCTTCAAGATACCGACCCAATGCCGGATCAGATCTCTCTATTGTCATAGATTCAGCGAAAAAAATACTAAAAAAACATTATTTGCTAAGAAAACCAAAAAGTTCTAATGAAAATCAAACTAAAATAATTCTGCTAACACACTCAAACACACGGTAATGAATTAAAAAAAAAATAATAATAGCGCAATATTCATAAAATACACAAGAAAAGTATACGTTACACATGCACCGTTATACTAAACACTACAAAAATAAAGTTGTTTCCATATAAAAAAATATCTTACCAGAATAACAAATTGTATAATTATTTTGTATACCGAGCTGTTTATAATACTCCCAGAAAGTAGAAACGCATGCGCTCCGATTTAAAACTGCTAAAAATCTCAAAAAATTAAAAAAAGATGCTAGCGAAACGACCATTTCCTAAGTGCTCTAATAGTTACTACAATCAATGCATAAAAACGAACAATATCAACCAAATGTTACTAAAACAACATCAGAAGACTAAGGTCCGCGGGCTCTCAGCGACTAGGCGGTATCGATAAGTTACTGCTGAAGTACTGCCCTCCGATATACAACGAGAGATAAACTCACAATCTTTCACTATCTAAAATGCTTTATAAATTCTCAACTGAGGGCATACTAGTTCGTAGATAGAATGCAAAACATTTTCCAACTCATTGAGGACTATAAAACATTCTTGATCGCCACTTTGTGATGTTACTATTACGTATAAAAGAAATAGTATTATATTCAGTAGAGGTTAAAAGTCATTGTTTTACTATAATCCAAACGCCGCAGTCAACTTTGTCATTGATAAAACCCCTAACATCATTATTTCCCTAAAATTTAGTAACTACGTTAAGTGGGGTAGTAACCAAAGATTGTCCATTTCAGCTCAATCAATTTAACACTTACCTAATTAATAATGTAACAACTCCTTACTTAGTTTTTTTTTAATAATCCATAGTTTCCATCGACACAGAATAAGTGCTAATTAAAAACAGGAAGTGCTATTGTGCCGTAGAAATAATCTTAAAACTAACAACAATACCGCTCGATGCTCTCTTATTTACGATAAAATCACACGCTTAACGCCTAACAATTTGTTAAGTAATAATAGTTAAAATATTGGTCCAACAAATGGGCTAAATAATACAAATGCCCTTAATATTCATCCCTAATTTAACGATGTGGGATATGAAAAAATATTATTCAATAGATCAAAAAATGATAAGGATTCGAGAACACCGTTCGCGCGAAATTTCGGATCGATCCAACGGAATTTAATCTCTAACCATCAATCAATAGGTACTCGAATAACAATGTCAATACTATAACTAATCTCATTACAGTTTCGTTTAGAAATAATTCATAAAGAGATCTTATGCCGAATATTGTAGAGAATACCCATCGCAAGCCGGTATGATCACATCGAGACAGCCACATGGTTGCACCACTTGCACACTTTTAGCAAGTTCCGTTCACAAATCGTCACTTGAACTACAAAAATTGACACTCGCTTCGCTAGAACAGTAAGTCCTTACGTCGATTAATAATAATAATATTTACGTCTCTGGGTGTCGATTTTTGCTCTATAGTTCATCGGTCATTCGGATCTCCTGTGATCAGAGCGTGCTACTCACATGCCTATGGGCGGCACTTGCACGTAGCGATAGATGTAAAGCCGGTAGTCTTTGCTGGCGAGGACCACGGACCCGTCGTCCATGAGCGCCACGTCGAAGCATTGAGCATGTTTCACTTTGCTCTCTAGCGCCGATACCAGTTGCCCGTCCTGCGTGAATATCGTCAGATTAAAGTTGTTGTGATTGTCAGCGATCAAAATTTCGCCAGCTGCGTTAATGCCAACACCAATGGGGTAGTTAGTTACACCCTCGCCGCCGATTTGACGCAAGTAAATTCCTTCGTAATTGAATACTTTGACGCAGTGTGCGCGATTGTCACTGATGAAGATCTCTTGCTTGTCGTTGACAACTACTCCATTGGGGAATTCTAGATGTTTAGAGCAGCCGAATTTCTGTAGCACGTTGCCAATCTGGTCGAAGATGATTACGCGCATTACTTTGCATTCGACAACGACAATGCGGCCCTTGTTGTCCACCGTCACGCCGCGGGGATGCTGAAGGATGTTAGCACCGAATTTGCGCACAAATTGGCCGTATTGGTTATAAATCTGAATTTGATGAGTTGGTGATCTTTCAGTTACAATTATGTCGCCTGAAGTACGGACAACGGCTACTCTATTCGGGTACAGCAGTTGGCCGTCCCGTTTGCCACATTCACCAAATTGGAATTTGAAGCGTCCCTCCTTGTCGAAAATCTGTATGCGATGATTGTTGGTGTCAGCAACTATAATGTCGTTTTGAGCATTGACAGCTACTCCGCTTGGCTCAGTAAATTGACCTTCCATCACACCAAATTCTCCGAATTTGCAGTGATAGATCATCTTTTGTCGTTTGATTTGAGATTTCGGCGGGAAAATGGCAGTAGATATTAGCTTGTTTGTCAAGTCTAAAATAGGATCAGCGTGAGATGAAGATGTTAGCGAGTATGGGTCAGCCGTCGTCGGAGGGAACAGCGAGTCGCAACCGCCGTTTGACCACTTCTCGTAAGGGTTGATGCCATTCAAGTTTATATCTCCGATAGCAGATGAGAATGGACCTAGACTGTTGGCACTATTGAATCGTTTCGAAATGATGTTGGACTCGAAAGGTGACGTGGATTGGCTTGTAGGCCCAAGTAGTCCATTGGTATACGGGCGATCGAGCACCCCGTTTAAACCAGTGGGTAGGTGGATTCCACCGTTCAGGCTACCTGAACTTCCATTGACGCTGCTGCTGCTGGATGATGACCCACCGTTCAATAAGTTGCCGTTGGTAGGGCGAGCAATAGGTGGTTGTTTAGTAGGGCCAACATTCGCCTCTGAGCTAGAGCGTACGTATCCAAAAGTGTTTCTTACGCCAACTTGTATGGCTTGGTAGTTCGAGACAAATTCAAGTTCACAAGCTGTCTGTACGCTCTGTTCCGGATTAGAACTCATTAGAGATTGCAACTTCGTGTCTAACAATTTTCTGAACATAAGTATCTCAGCAATATTGGCGCATTTTGTCAATCGCTCAACGAAGTCGCACGTCTGGTATATCTTATCAACAGTCTCTTGAGCTTTCTGCCCGACTACTGTAAGAGCAATTTGTTTCGTGGAAAATACGCTTTCGAGTTCTTTCAGTAGTTCTTGCTTACGCTCCTCGAGCATAGAGCGGTAGAATTGGAACGTATCGTTAATTTCATTTTGAGCTTTGTGGTACTGAACTTGTAATTTACCAGCAGCATGTTCAACAGTTTTGACTACGTGCCTAATTTCAGTGGCTCGAGTCTTGGCTTCATTTACAGCCGTTTGCATCAGTTCCAATTGTTTGGGCCCAGCGTCAGATAAGTGCTCACAGTCATGCAAAGCAGCCGGGTGTTCAATAATCGTACATTCCTTGCAAACTGGCACGGAGCAAGTGCGGCAGAAGTATTTTAAAATATCATTTTTGTGTCTCGGGCAAAATGCGGTTTTGTCGCCGCTCGCTGTAAGGGTAGATCCGAGCATACCCTTGTCATCTTTCAGGTCCGTGAACGCTAGGACACGGTGACCTTCAAAGCAATGCATGAATTGGTGCGCCATTACGCAATTTGGGCAGAGGAAGTTAGCGCAATCAACGCAACGCGCTACGGCGTCTGATTCCTTGGACTTGCAGCCGGTGCAGCGGGCTGAAGGTGAGTTGGTCTGGCGAGCAGTAGGCAGAAGATCGGCGTCCTGCTCTACAGCCGCAGCTATAACAAGATTGGTGAGTAGCCCAGGTACGCCGGCTGTTGGTAGCTGGCTGTCTACGCGGCAAGTGACGCAGGTGACTTTGTCGGGGTGCGTTTGTTCCCTCTCCAGGCAACCCCGGCAGAATGTGTGGAAGCAGTTGAGTACTTTGGGGTCGACGAATGTTTCTCGGCAAATAGCACAGGTGGTGTCGAGGCCGTCGAACTCGCGGAGGTCACATACGGCGGAGTCACTCGCTGGGGGCGAGGATCCACTGAGAGTCAGGGGCGATAAGGAGCCACGCTCCAGCGAACCTATTGAGTTGGCACCGGGCAGCGACTCAAGGGACGGGGTGCGTGAGGCCATCTTCAGGAAACCGGCATCCCTGAAACAATATGAATGCACTTATTAATAAACTAGCCAAATAAACATCGCAACGAATATGAAATTGTAAACGTCGGAGGTAACCATTTCTGTTATTAAACGTGGGAAAGACCGTAATATTCCTCAAATATTTTTATGTAGGCAGACATCCTTTTACGGCTTACATGAGCTAGAAAATTTCGTATATGAATGGTGGGTATTACGTAAATGCATTTTCCCTCGGAGCCGTGACCTTAGATACAGGGGAAGCCACTGCTATAAACTTGATAAATAGAGAAGCTTTACCCAATACTTTCAGGAAATTTACGAGCGGCCGTGCGATACACCGGAAGGAGCCGAGTAGAGTAGCGAAAACATCAATAACGGTGTCGAAAATGCAGGGAGCCAGGAATGTTTACATGAGATGCACTTCCCAAGGGCGGGGGTTACCATGGCGACGTGTAGGGTGACGGCAAGGGGATCGTTCTCGAATTAGAGGGTGGAATATTTCGACTCCCTCTTTTTACCTTAGGGGTATTCGAGGTGAATGGCCTTGGCAGCCAGTTGGCTTAACGGCTCTAATGTCTATTTCCAGAGTTGCAATTCAGTTGCAAATTTGGAATTGTAATGACGCTAATCCGTAGCTTGCGGTGCGAAACTTTATGAAATATGGCCCCTGTTGTATTTTTATACGGCTTTTAATTAAAAACGCACGCCGATGAGGCGATAAAAACGCGGCTGGGTACATAAAACAGTGATACTGAATTACCTATCTACATTTTAAAGCAGTAGAAAACTCGAATGTACTACTTAAAGAGAAAAGTACACCGAACTCCTAGTAAATTAATTGCTGTTTGTAGAAAAAAAAATCAATTTTATAACAGACGATTACGATTCGTCCGATTTTCTCAAGATTCCATTAATTTCGGTCACAGTGTTTTAGGTTATGACAATCGTTCGTATTTAAAATTCTACGGGGTAACGCGCCTCCGAAAATAACTTTGAGTAGGGTCACTTCACATAATTTCAGTCGTTACCAATTTTTCGTCAAGTTGGCCTCCAATTCAGTTCAAAACTTACAACACAGGTACGTATAAACTTAGCGAGTACATACATAAGATAGATTCTATCCACGTAGTCTGGTCCCTTTGCAATACATCACTGGAAGCCGGCCTGTCTAATTTCTGATACATCGTACTAAGTTAGGCTCGCACTACATAAGGAGACTAGTTTGAACAATAATTTTGGGACATACGTCTTGTGTCTTAAGATTTTGAGGGATTGAAGACTATTTACTGAAAAAGACCGATATTTCATGCACGTATTGCATGACCTTAAGCATAAGAAGTCGAGAAATACCTAACAATTTTCGTATTTACTGCAGTACTGCTACCATTTATTAAGCAGTGTAATAACACCACTCAAATAAAGGACTATAAGGGTCATAGCACTTAAATATCTGGACAATCTAACCTATAGGTATTTGCGTGATAGATGGAAACGGCCGCAATACATCCCCGGCGCAGTTTAGCCCCGAGTGACGGGCGGCTCAATTGCATTGCCGATGCTGCATACAAAATGGCCGAACGGGGACCCATGAAGACATAGCAGGGAATTTGTACCGGTTTTGGCGACAAATTAGGTACGTTTGGTACTTGGTACGTAATGTGATTGGATGGAATTGAGTTTGGAAGTTTAGAGGCGTTTGGGTGTAACGGGTTGTGTGATTGCTCTGCTATGCTATGCTAGACTTTGTGAATGTTTATGGATGGACTAATGTACGTGTGTTTGTAAATGGCTTTTGGATTTGGAAATCACCCATCCGTACTCGGCTCCCTTTATATCGTATCGTATGATTCTAATTGCTTATTGCAACGTAAATTGTTGTAGCTAAAAATCAGTCAGATTTACGTTATAATATTGGCATCATTTTCATTATTTTATATCACCAATAGTAATTTAATGATATTAGAACTTGGATTGCATAAACTCATAAACCACGAGATTTGGAATTTATGTACGAAATCTATATAGGCATGTATCTATAAACGACTAGTTCATAAAATAAATTTCTGAAACTGAACATTTATAGCTCCAGTAATCCTGTCTAAAAGCATAATAGTACCAATAACTTTAGCCATATTGACCAATAAAAGGGAATTACGTAAAAGCATTTACTTTGCCCTCAGTTCACTAAATTGAGACCTTGTACTAATAAACTGTAATCTCTCGGGCCTTTAATAATTAATCTGTATTGTCTGGAACGCAAGAATATGTAATGGGTTACAAACTTACACTCGAAAAGTTAATTAATACATCATCATCATCTGAGTACCAGTGTTTTACAAGGAGCGACTGCCTATCTGACCTCCTCAAACCGGTTACCCGGGTAACTCAATAACCCCTTGGTAAGACTGGTTGTCAGACTCACTGGCTTCTGACTACCCGTAACAACTGCCAAAGCGGTTATACTTCTTCGAACGTATTATTTTTACTACCAATATTTTGTGAAATTCTTGAAGATATTTTTCATTTAATAAGCGAGGAATTTTCTTCATAAATATAGCGTCCAGTGAGTTTTAAGCCTCCCCTCATTTTATCATGACTTCGTACAGAGGCCGTAGATATTGTTCAGGGGATTATAACAGGTGGGCTTCGTATTCACCTGTATTTTTAGCTTTATTATAACCGTTTAAATCTTATTTATTTCACGTACAATATCTTCAAGAAAACCTTCATATTAAAACTCGAATCTTTAGCCTTTCCCTTTCAATTGCTTAGTATAAATATTTAAATTGCAAAATATATAACATACAGATTTGAAGTGTTAGGAGTTATAACTTATAACCTATCTGTGTACCATGCTTTTCGTTTCCTTGTCATTCATAACTAACTTTCTAGAGCTTCCTTGTAGCAAGGAAGCAAGCATCAATGTAATTTTCATGAGGATATAGATATTTTTGTACATTGTCTTTGTATGCGTAAGTTCGAGTCGCCGAGTCATAATGACAATGTACATGAGAAAGAAAGAAACAGTTATTCAATACTAACTGAAGTAGGTATTGCTCATGTTCCAAAATCATTATTCTTTTCACTAAAATGTCGCCTAAACTTTTCAGCATAAAACTAATTAACCTGTCTCATGAAATCGCTGCTTCAGCAGTTGGCCTAGCTTACTCGTTTCATAGTGACATGTTGCAATGCAAGCATGTTGCAGAGTGCATCAGTTGTAATTAGTAGTACATCGATATCCTGCAGAGTTAGCGGTCAGCGGTTTGAGGGTTATAATTAGGTACATATATCTGTTAGTAATTAATGTAAATATGGTAATGATATCGGTTAAATTTTGACAGTTTGTGTGTACAAATATATTTATTTATTTACGAATTTTTGTACACACATAAGAAAGACGACAGGAAATAAAGAATTTACAAAGGTAATTTAGGTTTGTAAATAGCAAACACGGCATATCTCTGTTTTTTTTTTTATTTTTTAATAGAAGAAAGTTTCATAAAAATCCTTGCAGTAGCTTAAGTGTGAAAGAGTAATAAACATAGGTACAGACGTACCCACACACATATCGCATTTGTAATACATATTAGTAGTAAGTAGGGGAAAAGTAATTCTTATTATAAAGTATCATAGGCGCCTTTTAATAGAATAGAAAGCCATCATCCGAACTCAAAGAATGATAGGATCTTCCCCAAACCTTTCGATAACAGACATACCTATAGTTAAATCTAATAGTCGAACCCTTTCTGCACCCTCTCCCGTATCAATGAAATAAATTCACACTTACATAAATATCGAATTTGTAGAACTCAATTTAAAGTTAAGATTTGTATCAGAATACTATGTGCTTGGGTACAATCGTTGAAAATTGTCCGTTGCGCCCACAGACCTATGTGGCTTCTTTGTTATAAAGAGGCTAGATAGGGCTACATGCAGAGGGTAGGTAGGTATGATGGTTTTCAATAAATATTCATGCTCTTTGCTTTGCAAATAAAATATTGGGGGCAGATCATCCAGATTTCTAGTGTATTTGTTTCTTTCTAAACCTAAACTGATGTTAGTTTGTGGAAAGTCGATTGGTGAAGAGACAGTGGAAGGGCAATGGATGGATTGTATGAACGATTACATGAATAAGAAAGGAGTAAAAGTTTGGCGACTGACAGAAAGGAATATACCAAATACAATTGACCACAGGTCAAGAAGGAGAAGATGACGTCACATTTTAGGCTTTCTCATTAAAGCAAAGGAACATTCATGCCTAGGAATACTAAAGCAATTAATAAATTATGCCTCTAAAGTGATATAGTAAGTTCTAGACACTTCCATTTAAGCGATCTTCACAAGCCCATAGCAGCGGCCCGCCATTAATTGCGATTGGGTCGAAGCAGATTACTGAACCCCAAAAGGCTTCCCGAACTATCGTAAATCACAATTTGTTCGACACAAAAATAGACCCAAACACCTAGCAATTAAAGTAGGTATTCGCATGTGGTGTAAGGTGACAATTGAAATGTTAGGGCGGGTCTTGTTCTTGGAAATTGGACGGTAGACGCAAGGTGAAGTAAAGACTATTATTTTAGGGTAACATGTACTAATTTGGGACCATTGTTAAGAAATACGCAGGCAATGGAGAGAGGTAGGATTATATTAAGCGGTTCCTATTTATTACGCACGGAATACACGGAAATGATTTTTTGTTAGCCCAGTACTTTGACAATGACTTTAATATTTTGTTTTAAATAATATATTAAATATTCCGTTTATAAATCATAATCGGAATATCATGCGTATAAACTGATCAAGCAGATAAGTGGTCTCTACTAGAAAAACAGCGGATGGATCGATACCACAAATACCATTAATAATTTCGAAAAATAATAAAAAAAATACACAAAGTCACCCCTTAAAAGTTATCTCTCAGCTTAATTTTTCAAAATATCCATGTACTTAATTGATCACGTTCAAGCAATAACTACGAAAGTCCAAATTAATATTCAAAACACGCACTGAACTAAAATTATCATAACTAATTAAACTTTTATTACAACGAAGATCTTCTGCACTGATTGCTGAAAATATTTTTATCTCTTAGATATACTGTAAAGTTTTTTCAGACAAACCAATTTATTTATTGTATGATGGTGTTAGGTTTCATAATATCGACCATATACTTTAGCAAGTAAGTTTTGTAAGGACCACTGTCCACTATAACAATTAAATATATGTAACGTAATTATTGAATTCCGCGAATAAATACATTCATTCTGATATGAAATAAATGCAAAATTTACGTATATTTTAAACCAATACTGACGCAACACAACAAAACTTAGTCAGAATCTAATTATGAAATTAATCATGTTTTTAATACGAGTCGGTATATCAAAAGGGGAGTCTAACCTCTAACTGACTCTAACCTTGACCTTTGAGTCCTGATTTAAGCCCCAAAGTTATCATAACGCGTACTTTCATAGACTCACTTTGTATGACATACCTTAGCACTTACTACATTCTTGCGTATCCCAAATAGGAGAGGTCCAGGTAAAAAGATACGAATTTCTTTACTTGTCGCAACTTATGTGGGTTATTCTATTAATGGACCGCACCGAGTTGGGGCAGTCATCTTTTATTTGTTGATACCTATTGTTGGGTGTATATCTAGTACATTTTTATATTAGAAAAGACCAAAAGACGTAATTCTTCTTCAGTATTTTCATAAGCCCCTATAAAATAGAAATATCAAAGGTGAAGCCTTACAAATGCAGCATGAAAATTCATTGAAAATTTCACAATTATCCACTCGCATTATTAAAAAATGCACCACTATTATCATTTTTCAACATGAATTTTAAATGAAAAGCGATTATCATACACTCGATATGATCAAACGGGTGTTAAAAATAGTTCTTCGGTGGCCAGGGTTGCCACAGGGGCATTATTCAAAACACCCTGCTGTTGGGGAAAGTTAAAATTCATGAGCACCGTGTAGGGACAGTGCGCATATATTTCACGAAGGTGCCAGCCCTACTTTTATGACGTCACGTGTTACTTTAATGTTTCTGCTGAAGTTTTTCAATGTTCATAAAAATATTTTTATATAGAAGTTTGGATTGGATTTTTTATTACGTAATTTGATTATGAAGATTTGAGGGTTTGGTTACAAATGCTGCGCCATATGCTGTAGAAGTATGTAAGTAGATATGTGTGCAGCTAATGAGTCAACATGTGCAATTTAGGTAGCCAACTGCAGCAGAACGCAACTAGTAACCGCAGTTTGTGCCAGCTTGTGCAAAAATTAAGCAATATCATTCAACCTTCAGATCTGCCGTAAGGTTATTTACATAGCTCTTTCTCATCTCCTTTTTAATATCTCTGAAAACATTTTCACGAGAACATTATATTTGATGAAAACTTTCATGAATAAGTCTGGATTAATTTCTAAGAAGAGTCTAAAAATATTCGGCAGCCGCTCCCTAATCTTTAATATTGAATGACAACACATAAAACTTGTTCAATATACCCTAGAGAGATGCAGATCCCTTGTCCTTTATAAATAAATAATGTATGAAGCTTCGAAAGCACGTCTCTAGATAAAAGTGACTCCGATGTTTATTATTTACGGGAGCAATCAAGTTCTCGCGTAAAACTGACGAAACGTGTCGATGTTTAGAACTAGTGGTGGGACACAGCTGTAAAAAGTCCGCATTTAGGTCCAACTTCACTGACAGCTTAAACGTCAGTTTCCTAAAACAACTGTTTAGTTTGAAAATGGAACGTAAAAATTCATAGTGAACAGTCGTTTTAAGGAATCTGCCGTTTATGTTGGCTGTGAACTTCGACCGTAGTGTCTCTCGATAAAAAAAATCGAGTGATTAACATGTGTTTGGAGGTAATATATTTTTTATCGCGGGATTTCTGTTGCCGTCGTAAAGGTTTATCGTGATACAGAATTGACGTATCAAAACTTATGGCGTTGTGAATGTCGAGAAAAAGGTGAATAAATGTCTTCAGTCGTAAATGAAATGGTATTAAATAAATCAGTATTTATGGATTCAAACAAAATCACGTATAGCTACGTAGAACGTCGCGGATTACGATATAATCAGGGCACGTACATACGTAACATGTAAGTTCATATACCTTTTACAAGTAATTAATTTCAGATGCTGACGATTAGCAGTAATAACGAACATTTATAATTCAACAAGCCGTGATAAACGCGCAAACAGGGATTAGTGACAGTCGGTAAACTGTTCATCAATCAATGGTCATGCCGTGAAACCGCATTGTGTTATACATAAAGTGTTCTGTTTGATTATGTGTCAGTTTTAGTAACTATTTATTACAGTGGATTTTGGCATATGAATTATAAATTAATTGTCTCCAAAGTAATATTTATTTCGTTATCGATATTCGATTTTTATTTCGATTCGATTGTCACGGGATTTATCGACAAGATCGAGCAATATCGTCCCCGACCTACGCAACTGTCATGTTATTCTGCTATCCGTCACTTACACGTGTACCGTATAGGGACTGAAATGCAAATCCCGGGCAATCTAACCACTCGGCGCGGATCCGCACATTCCCACTTTAGGCCCCAAATTTATTCGAACATACGAATAAATTTTCGATTAGATTTCGCGAATTTGAATAATTCCTGCTTGAGTTATTCGGAGTTTATTGACGGCTTTATACGTTGGATGACGATTTTTTTACAAATTCTCGCTTTAACCGTCATTTTTGTTTTCCTTTTTATTTTTCTACCTCTACGCTTCTATTTCTGCCTACGAAACACCACGTGAGTTTAACTTAAATATCAATTGAATTACTCTCACAAATACGCAAGCAACTATCAAGGAATCGAAATACATCGCCCCGTATCTCAATTTCTAACATACAAGTATACACATCTGGCAGACAGCACAGCGACGTAGAATTCCCGCTCATGTAATATTAATTATGACTTAAACAATCTTCGTAAGATGATTACGTCATCGCGATAGCGTCACATGCCATCACAAATTGCCGCCATTAAAATTCAGAGAAGATCTAAAATACGAAATTGTAGGTAATGAATCTAAACGCCCCTTGCAAATTGAATTTGAAGTACATTGTAATGACGCGCCTCTCTCTCGCTAATAAATATTGACGTTAATTCTAGTAATGTTCATGATCTGAATCGTGTCATTTGCATTTTAAATAGCAATCAGTTACTGGATGAAGTTTCATCATTAACCCTTTATTCCTTTTCACTCTCACAACCATTTAAATTTTAAGTGATAAGTAACTTTGCATACAAATTTGCCTTTAGATGTATTTATTCAAGTAAATTCATCATACATTCTCTCTATTAATTGATAGTTTAAATACTGTAAATGGAGAATAGCAAACATTTTCAGAGACAAGTTTACTAAATCCCGTGAGAAAACAAGTCTTGTTTGCGTAAACAAATAGTTATTTATCATTATATGCGACTCAATTTAGAATACGAAATTGATGGTACTAAGAAACTCTAAATAAACACGAGAATAGAGACAATGATAAATATGAATAAAGGAGAAACTAAAAGCTGTTTTGTTTGCATAGATAATAAAACAACTTCAATCAAAGCTTGATATCGTATTTGGTACAACATTTACTAATTGCTTGATAGTCAACATTTTACATTTGCAACTAACTAAGATTAGTTGCAAATGTTGTTTAAAATAGTTATGTTTCTAATAAATAGTAATTTTAAAAACGATATATTTTTTAATACATTTCAAAAAGTTTGATTAATAAATGCTGTGTATAAAGAAATGATTACCAAGTTAGGAAAACTTACATATTTACTGCTAGAAGATAAGTCAACAGTAAACATTGTATTCCCTCTTCATAGATTGATTCCAGTCTCGATACTTACCTGAAAAAATAAAAAAAACTTTCATTAAAAGGCATGCTTTCAATAGAAAAGTTTAACAATGGCCGACAAGGTCTACTATAAAAAGAATATTTATTCTTAAATGGGTCCTTATTTTAAACAGAAGAAAGCTAATGAAACACTAGTTTTCAAAAGGCTATTTTTTAAATATTCGTAAGGTTTTTTAGTTTTTAAAGTTAGGATATACACAGCGCATATTTCGGAGGGCATGATAAACTGTAGGTCCCGGATGTCATTGTCAATGTCATTGAACATCTTTGGCAGTCGTTACGAGAAGTCTGAAGCCAGTCTGACTACCAGTCTTATCTAGGGGTATTCGGTTGCTCGAGTAACTGGTTTGAGGAGATCAGATAGGCAGTCGCTCCTTGTAAAACACTAGTGCTCAGCTGCTGACACCAACGCAGTTGGGAAAAGGCTAGGCAAATGATGATATTACACATCGTTTCTCATCTGAACAGTGTAGATAAAGTCATAAAATACTGCACACCAGTAGAAACGAGGAAATTTCATTTAAAACCATTTACTAAGTGCAGTTGAAATTTAATTTAATTTCAACTGCCACGCGTAGACAATGCTAACAGAATGCATTTTATTCCTCCTTGCATAAAACTAATAGGTGTTACAATGAAATAAATTTACTGCCCTATTTAGTTAATTTTATGCTTTTACGAACATTGTATTTATTGGCCGAGTTTAAAATTATTACCGGGATATTCAATCACGTTGATGTCACTTCACTATTCATTTTGATTACATGAAATTAGTTGCGCTCGCTATAAATTACTGGTGATTTTGTGAAATAAAATGTTAACAGATAATAAAACTTTGATAAAATTACCGATCAAATGTAGGTATACTTTTATATGTAGCTTCGTTCTATGTACTAAGCACCGACATCTCGTATTAAGTGATTTCAAGAATTAATTTAGCCCTTCACTTAAAAATCTTATTTTGCTTATAAGTTCCTCTATAGAATACGGTTTGATCCTCGCTTAGGTAAACGAAAGTTCGTATACAACTAGTTAAGCTTTATTTAATTTCTAAATAACCTTTATATATGTATAAAATTACATTCAATATAAAAGGGTTCATTATTTTGTACCTAAATTAATGTAAAAAACTTGTTTAATTTTGTGGAATCATGTAAAATATATTTTTGCATCAAAACTTGTATTTGTACAGCTAATTTTGCTGCTAAATTAACATTCCAAATGCTCCAAAATAAACGATCTCGCAATTAAGTTAAATAATCTAATTGGGTTTTTTGGATCTTCTTTAGAATATGGAATTAAATTCTGATTTTAACTTAATTCGGTTTTTCTGCGAAAAACATGGGATGTTTTTCTTAATAAGTGTTTTGCCCAATATTTCGGCCCGGATTAATTTCATTAAGCTACATAATAAGCAGGGACGATATTTCGAAAATTTATGCATGTTTATATTTTTTTTAGCCTTCCAATATCTGCCTATTATTATATACCTACCAGGAATTAAGTCTCAGAGAAAATAATTCTTTGCCCCGTGTACAATATCAATGAAGCCTTTATTTTTCAATGCAGCATCTCGGCAAAGGAAACCTTAGTATGTTCCTATAAGCTGCTTATCATCTTTGGTAAGACCTGCAAGCAAGATATGCGCTCCTAGTACCTACATGATTACAGTTGCACTAATATTACAAAGACGCGAATACTCTAATTTTATAAAGAGAAATAGAGGTCATTTTCAGCCATTTTCCATGCAATCACTAGATACTGAGTACGTAATGTACTGCAATTTTATAAACCATATTAATACCAAACTTGGCTCAAGACCAGATTTGGCACGAACCTTAACTTTCATTGCTCCACAAGGGCTCGTAAGCTCAATGTTATTTATTAACCAATAGTTCTATCTCTTATTATAAACTACGTTACGAAATTACACCTAGTGTTGTAGATCACTCGACTACGTTATGGAGAAACTTTGATAATCACCCACTAGTGATGCGAAAAACAACGAGATATATTTTTCCCAGGATAACACCTATTCCCAGTTTTGTACAAGTTTGACTATATTCGTTAATGTGAGTTAGTAGTTTACGGACGTGTCAGACCGCGCGGGAATTCGATGAGACTCCAACAAACTTGGATATGTGACGAAAGAAAAGATGCATTTTATAAACGACTTTCACACTTTGGAATAAGATTTAGAATCGTATTGCATTGCTTTTTATTGTGCTTGGTGTTGGATTGCAATGTCTTTAACGCGTTCGGTTTCGCCAGAACGTTAACTTGGAGGTATCATGCCTTTAATGGTTGTCAATATACAATTAAACCACAAATGAACCTTGGGTAACTCGATTAATCCAAACTAAACTCGTAAAACAAACACTTAAATTGTAAATAAACAGAACTAAGGACATCAAACAGATATTATTTCGATTATTCGTAATCGGCAGTCTACTATCGATGTTCCACATAGACGTCTTCCATAATCGCCGAAGTTACGTAATTAATGTACCACAATAGTCGTAATTACGACCCGGCCGGTAATTAGCACACAGAAATGTGGTACGGCTCAATCAAATATAACGACAACACCTATCTTGATTGCTTCTCGCGCTAATTCTGCACTAAATAGTCAACATTGGATTAGAATCGATTATTTCGCATTTTGTTGATTTATCCCACTCTGAGTTGCATAACACGTTAACGGAGTATTAAGCGCTATATTTTAATTTTAAAACTATCAATAGAATAACAAGCCATTAAAATATATATCACATGATGAAATATTCATGACTTTTAGCAGCAACCGATTGGGACAAAAATGATATTCCCATCGCAATTCCCAGCTGTCATGTCGTCCGAATGTTATTCAAATCGCGAACGTTCTAAACGTGGGACGTGTCATTTGCAAAGCGTCGGTTTAGAAGCAGTGTGTAACGACCCCGTTCCTATGATTACTTTTGTTTCCAACAACAGATGTCCGGAATAGACGTTGATAGCACTCTCGATTGGGATAAATCGATTCCAACGTTTCGAATGATCATCGAATCGAACTTGGGGTCCAATGACGAAATTAAGACGGGCTGTACAAAACAGGTGTCTACCTGAAACTTGGTACGAACTGTTTAATTAATTGCTTTCTAAATTCATTAACTATTCCCGTGAAGCCTTCAGCAAGTCTTAGTCTGTCTTCAGGCGAACCACATAATCAACAACACAAAGCTAGCAATTTATATACAGTTGGCTGTGTAATGTACCAAAACTAAGAGACTGCATTAAGACAGTATGACGTCGCAGATTAACATATTAATCAGACGGTGGAAGCAGGAAGTCTCTCTATACAGAACGCGGGAATGTAGTTTGCAAACTTTTAATTACAGTTCCAGCAATACAAATTGACCCTTATTATCTAGATGGTAAGATTCAAATTGTCTGAAGATATCCGTTTCAATAATTAATAACAGCATTCGTTTGGGTGTCACGTTGCTGCGTCATTCTAAGCGAAATATTTATGAGGGGATAAAGGTAACCGGGATTAGGAACGTAAGCAAAATGTATTTAAAACGAAATTGCTAAACATGAAACCTTGCAGATGTAAATGACAGCCAAATAACTTATTACCCCTAGAAGGAGGTGATCTAAAATAAGATCTATGTCAGTATAAGTAGGTCATAAAATACAGTGGCACGAAAATGGTTCAGTAAAGTCATACGAGCCGCTCGGTCAGCCGATCCATCAAATAACAGGTGAAAATAGGCCAATAACAGGGTGTCGCAGAAACAAATCGAAAAACATCTGTGTAACGACAACACTATCAGCTGACGTCCATTTTTTTGCACTCACGTATACAGGAAAAAAAGGCCGAATACGTTAACAGACGGAAAATCGTTAGTCATTCGAAAAAAAAAAATCGTTGAGAATGAATGACGCTTTAGCTCACTCAAGTTGCCATCTGTTTCCGCTGCACAGCTGATCGAACGGATATTGACTGTTAGAGAGACTGTACCCCTCCTTTTCCCACCTCGTATCCTCTCTTTTGCGGCTTTTAATTTTTCCCTCGCTCTTAATGAGTCAATGAATGCTTCAATTTTTTTTTCATAAAAATGGAACCATATTTTTTTTGTCACATCATGTTTTGAGTTCAGAACACTCTTTAATTAAAAATGTAAATAAGCTTGTTAAAGTAATAGATCTAGATAATTTACTCATAACGAAGTCATGCGAAAGGGTTAGCATTATAATGAAGTAATTTACCCAACTAATGCCATGTTCAATAATAAAAAAGTTGCAAACAAAACAAAATTACAGTATCGGACACGAAACAAACAATTTTCGCCGTGGCGTGATGGAGTCGAAAAGTATTGCAACTCTGTTCGGAACACGCGATTTGAATGCGGGGTTTAAATTATTTTTAAAAATTACAGAAAATGCCTGGTTGCAGTTTTTCATTTTTATACAGCTACTATTTTCTGTCATTGTAATTATGGGAACATTATGCCTAAATATGGGTTATTACCTAAAATATTGTGGTTAACTAGGACCATGCCTATAAGAAGTTTAAACGCCATCAAATCGTGAAGTCTTATAAATTGATTTTTTTAACGTACAGTTTATATTAAGTAAGAAATCACACTAAAGATCGGAATCTAACACAACGGGACTATCCAAGTCCTTTTTTGAAAAATTAATAATTTACAATTTCATCTAAGTATGCTACTACCCTAATCAGAAATTGTTAGAACTTATTTTCATTTACAAAGAAAATACGAAATCGTTCCAAGAATGTGAGGCCGTATTTTGTCTATGCAAAAGTTAATTTTTGTTTCAAACTTAATATTGTATTCTTAAGAATTACTTGAACTTTGTTTTGGGCTCTCGTTATCAAAATAATAACGCCGAATTTGTTGTTTTCGGAGTAAAAAGTACTTGAAATTATATTTCGAAAACCCTTGCTAAAAACCTATTTAATTGCTAATAAGAGTATTTTTTTTCTTATTTTCATTAGAAATAACGTAATGTATAAGAACTTATTTTAGTACTTATTTTATAACTTTTATGTATTCACGAACATTATCTTTTTTTTTAAACTTAAACTAAAAATTATGAAAAAAGAACTTTAATAATATGAATGTTTATAAATGGACATAAAGACGGTTATAAGAGCCAGTTTTTAACTATCCCTTTTTGAAATATGTATGAAGACAAGTTATAGAGCGCTTCTATATTTCGCCTTGCTGTAAATTGATTATGATGTTAACGAGTTTATATTTATGAGGTAGCAACAGCAATTTCGAATATTAAAAAAGGTTAACAACATTATCATTACCATACACCAATGGTACCCCGGCAACGGTAGGTTAAACTGTTTTATATTGTAAAACCTGATTGTAATTACTACTACTACTATATAGCGCTCTATAGTACATTATATGATGCATACTCCAGGTCACATTTTAGCCGAATTTAAACGAGGATTTTAAGTGAAAAGTTTCTGACAGTTTGAGTCGGAAGTTAAGAAGTTTATTAATAAACAACAAATTGTTCGGACTAATGAATTAATTTACATGCTGTTCAGTTTGAATATTCGAGCCTTTAATCATTTTGTATGAGGATTTTTGTTATTGAAAAGTTTTCATTTACTGTATTCAAACCGATTGATAACGATCGTATTATCTGTGTATGAAATACGAATATTTCAGAAAATGGTTTCATTTACATGTCACAAAAATTCTGATACAAAATATTTATGTATGTACGGAGAAATATGTATTAATTTTCGTGGAATAAATCCCGCGGACTCGTAAAACCGAATCGTTAAGGTAATGGGTATCCCGTGCCATCGTGTGTGTTAATACGTTTTGCTTGTTGACAAAAATACGTACAAAAACGGCCCATATCCATCTCATGGTGTCTAATACTAAGCTACAAATATATATTCAGCCAATAGGTCCGGTTTGAAAGATTTATAGTCTCTCACTGTTTCCGGGGACGCGTTTTTATATAGTTACCGGTCGCCGATTATGATGTCATACCGGTATATTTAAATGCCTAACGTTTAGGCAGCTTATGTAAGACATGACATTAATGCCAATGGTCTGACCACATAGTATTATTACAACTTATATGACTAACAAGGAGTATAAAACACGCAGTAAATAGTAAAATAAATGTAATTATAAAATAACTTTGTAATTGCATTAGTTACTTTCATTGTTTAGCTGTAAACCTCAAGCAATTTCCATATCAAACATACAGAGAAGAACGTAAAAATTGTGTTAAAATTATGTAAAAGATAACTGAATGTTTCATGAACATGCCACCGGAGTGACATGAAAACAACTTGTATTAACACCTGCATTTTGCTAAATCAAACTTTATTGCCAGCACGGAAAGGTGGGAATGACAGAAAATTTAAGTTTGCCCATACATCGCGTGTATTGCCCCATTGTAGAAAATTACACAGGCGCCACTGTGTCCCGCAGTGCTAAAGTTCCCGTACTTTCGACCTAAGGATCCCTAGAAAAATAACACGGTTTTACGTAGCTGGAACACTGGGGTTGTTTCACTCGGTCTTATGAAAATTCATGTTGCAAACGTTGGCTAAAAGGATTTCTTGGTTTTGGGAAATGTGTATTTTAAAATGTCGTGTTGAGACTTCATAGCGGACCACATTTTATAGTTTTCACGAGAAATGAGTTAGTGCATAGTTTGGTGGAAATGCAAAACGGTGGCAATGCAATCAAGAATTCGTGAAATGTTGTGCACAAACCGAATTTCAAAGCACTTACAAATAAATTTACTAAAAGAAACGACCTAAATTCCATGTTGCTAAAACTTTTCTTTGGAACACATAATTTTTTAATGTCCAATTTTAAATATTGTTTTTAGTCAGGCAATAGGCTGCAGCACTAAAAATACAGAAAGGTGCCATATATAAAATACTATTTCCTTCCTAACAACCTTTGTAAATCGGTCAAATACATCTTGTATCGCATCACTCGATGAAGGCTAAGGTACGTCGCTATACGCTATTGCCTGTATGTCCCAACGGGGTTCACTGGTGAACCAGATAGCTGCAATGCGGTTACCAACACGCTAACCATTACTTCTATAATTATTGCTTTACAGGTTCTCTATTGAAAGTTTTCTTCAGGCCTTTGGAGTTTTTGCAAATGTATAATTATGGTAACGCAACAAACGGTTTTAATAAAATATTTTGCTGGTTATAAAGTGTTACTTTATTCTAATGGGCCACTTGTCTTTGTAAGGCAATGAAATCTTTATAAATACCAACTAAACAGCATAATGGCCTAGTGGAAGAGATTTCTTAAGAAATAGGTAGTGCCATTGTACTGGATTGTTATATTTTTGTCTTATCTTCTCAATTGTGTACACAAACTGTTAAATATATCTCCATTTTATTGCAAAGGGTGTAGATAGAATCAAAAGACTGTTAACCATAAAATACAAGACCAGCATATGTACCTAATAAAACTTGTGCCTAACAAAGTGAGACAAGGAGGATCTATTGCTCTGCCATACATGCACCGATCAAGTCCAGTTCACCACAAATCAAAATACTGCAAGTCAGGCGAATATCACAAAGGCCGCCAACCGTTTGTAACTCCACATTTTCACTCAAAACGTCACGTTTTAAACCACCCTCAACTGCGCCGGTATTGTGCGAAAATAACGTCGAATTACCGAAATGAGATTCATTCACGTCCAAAAATACAAACGGTATTTGTGAGTAAGCTCCTTTGTAGTACGTAAATAAGATGACTGTGTACTTTGTCTCGTAATTTTATTAAGTGCGTTTTATGTCAGTCAAATGTCATGGAAATTTTTAAAGGCATGTAATTTAAAGTAGTAAAAAAGGTATAATAAATCCAAAGTAACTATGTACTTTGTATACTTGGCTTATCAAAACGCGTAAGTACTTTACACTTCATGGCAAAAAAAATTGACCACATTTCGCTATTCCATGTGCAAAATCGCAGACAGTTTTGGGTTCATCCGCCCCCACCGTGTGCAACCAACACATGCTCACTATAAGCAGATGGGGCATAAAGCACCCCATGGGTCGCATTATAACCTAAATACGCTTATATCGATAATACTAGTGATTTATCGTCCCAAGTCGATAGTAATATTTATGGATCGCACGTGATTAGAAGTGTCGTAACTACACCTTTAGAGTAACGGCAAACTGCAGATTTTTGGTCGGCCGATAGTTTGTTTGGGCTCATAATTCGATAAGAAGATGAATGGTAGTACGTACATAACAAAGAAGAAGGCCTTTAGCCGGTATCAGACCAGCGGAAAACTTTGACTGGTTCAAGACTAAAGAAAATATTTTTTTGACCACCATCGGGTCAATGATACCGACCACATACCTGATCTCTTTAATGTGCGCACTACCTCATTCATGTTCATACTGATTTAGGAGCCCAAAAAAACCTATCGGCCGACTAAAAGTTTGCAGTGTGCTGCTTTTACAATGCAACAATTCGTAGGAGGTTATTTATAAGAGAAACTAAAGACGCATTTATCAACGGTCTTCACGACAAAGAGGATCTAAGTGAAATACACATTAGTGAGGCGTCTTTTTGTATAGGAAACAGCTATATCAGGCTGGAATTTTTCCAAGAAACTGCTTTCCGGATCAGTTGTCCTATCTTTTGGGTTCAGTGCACCATGTACTTCGAAAATTCCCGTTCTAACGATAAACGTTTTATAAGAATTGATGCTTGTAAAAGTGCATTCTTGATAAATTATAGCACTATTGATATTGGTGCAATAAAATGCTAATGGAGTTAGTTAAATATGCAATAAATGTACAGACTCATAAAATCTGTACGTACATGAGGTCGAAATAAGTCGAAACAACTGCATTACAGCAGTTTTATTTTTTCCTAACTATCAAACTGCTGTAAGTTTTATTTTGAAACTAAAGCTAAACGAGCTCGGTACGTGTCCGAGGTACAGTCGGGCGTAGTACCAGTTGCTCGAGTTAAACTGTGGGGTTATAGCATTTCGTTTTAAGTGTACACTATTACCCCACACAGTCTTTTTAACTTCGAATTCCCTGAAACTTTCTGACGTTTATTTCGTATAAGTTTTTTAGTTTAATTGCTAAAAGATGGAGTTTGAGAATTTACAATTTTATATTTTTTAAAGGAGGTCAAAGAGGTTAATCTTACAATGGAATAAAATAAAATCTGTTTTGACGACCACGTCGCTTTATCTCATTACGACATACCTTTTATTTTTACACTGATAACATTAATATTTCAGAGAACACGGGTCCTTTTGATACCAAAAACAAATGTCAATTAAACCGTAAAGCGGCACGTCGGTCGAACGTGACGGCACCCAGATGGGGTACAAAACGCCCCACTTGTACAGGAGCGCACATTAAGGGTTACCCCTGTAATACCCCAGTATATACCACAACCCACAGAGAACAAATTGACTAGCGGAGGTGCCATAACGGAAAATCGCCTAAGAAACGCGCCAAAATGCGGGTGAGCAGGGGACGAGGTACGTTACTGTTTTCGTACCCTTATGCACCTTCTTTGGATCAGAACATTTTTAAGTAATACTAATACCTAAAATCGTTGACAGATGTCTTAAAGACCCCGAATGTCTCGTTAATTCAATCGTAACTGATCGTTTTGGTCATGCCCACCGTACGAATTTGACCTAGAAGAAAGCGACCTGACCTACCTGCATTATAGCATCTCCTTATCTTTCCCTACTCCATGCCACAACCCCTATTCTGAACTTTGCACAAACTTAGAATTTTCATTCGTCTCACATTTATGAATTATACATTGCATGGTTTTAATACGCTCCAGCGAGTAACCTTTTGCAGCCAAAATGCCGGAAAATGTGACATGGTACAATATTAGTGGATTGCGATATAATCTAGCAGTATGCGAACTCGAGGCGGTTACCTACTAGATGAATATTGTATTTATTATTTGGCAGAGAAATTTATTACGCCCACAGGGTTTTATCCTGGCAGTATACTTTATCCTGTATCAAATGTGCAAGCATTTTAGGGTTAGTTATTTTCTCTGGGGTCTGTGTCAGAAGAAGAGTAATGGTTGCTACATTTAGTAGCAGGTAATAAATGCATTTTTTACTGTCGATGTCGTGTAAATTAGGGTTATGAACTAGCAAGAATATAGTGTGAAACATTGAGTGTGGGTACCTAAAAGCTGCGTCTTTACATTTTATTGCCTCTTATTTAGTCTAGTAGGTCTCAGAGGTTTTGACGACCTAACCTAACTAATTATGTAGCCTCATTATACAACTTTAAAGTGGGACGACATACAGAATCATCAGACTTTTGATGTCACTTGAAAATGAGGAATTGCGCAAACACTATAACGGCGAATAATTTGAGGAGCAATAAAGGTAAGGGCCAAAGGTTACCAAATGATAGTAAGGACTTGGAAGACCAAGAAGTCGATTCTTGACGCAAGTTACTGCAGATACTAGCTTAACAAACAAAACACGATCACAAGCAGTCTACCAAATAGTTCAATATGGTTCCTCTGAACATCTCCCCGACAGAATAGGTCTGTAACAGACGAAACGTATACTGCCAGTGCAAATATTCTAGATAACCACTACAGTGGAGAATTTATATGGACTGAAACTACGTGTTACACATACACTTTATTATATTTTGTCAGTCTTTTGTCGAGTTCCACTGTTCTCTGTAGTTGAAGCTATCATATACGTAAGTGAAATAACTATTGAGTTAAGTGAAACAAAGTCACCTCTAGATCTTGACAAATTGATCGTGTAAATGGCCCCGATCACCGTCATTATTACCCGATAACTTGGAACTAAGATCGAAGGTTTAATTGATTTTGAACCCCTTCCTGGAAAGTTCCATTCAGCTTGATTAAACTTAAATTACACAAAGAAAATCCAATCAAACAAGCTTCTACAGAGGCTGATCCATCTAATAAGTTTAAAGATAAAAGGAAACCTGAAGCCACAACAAAAAGACACCACAATAAAAAATAAACAAGGAATTACACTGTACGATATCGTATCAAGAAATTCGAGGGAACCCGCATCCGAGGTTGTTAGGAAGAATTCCTTTGGTCCAAAGTTTTATAGCTCAGAAAGCCAATAAAATTGTATAAAGGATCCGGACAATGGCACTCACAGAATTGCCTTCGCCTATCTGACTGACATTTGATACATACAACTTTTTTACAGGAATAATTTTTGGCAACTTTCGGAAATTGGCTGGAGTGGACTCCGAGTTGGAAATTAATTCAAATTTGAATTCGGCCTTCTTTCTTTGTTCGCTTATTGAAACATTTTGTTGTTATGGCTTTACCCGATTTTGAATGAGGAGGAAGTTGTCCGGATCAATCTTTTTTTTGTTCCATTAAGAGCTAGTTAGCTGTGACCAGTAAACTTTTACAAATGTTAGCCATCAAATCAAATCAAATCAAATAATTTATTTCATGTAGGCCTTTACAAGCACTTATGAACGTCAAAATTATAAATAAGTTTGATTCTAGTTGCCCATTCCAAAAGTAGCTTCCTATGGAGAAGAACGGGCAAGAAACTCCATGGTTACTCTTTTTAAAAACATAATAGGTGTTACAATTTGTATGTATTGATACGTACGATAATAACATGAAAAAGAAATGTTTACAATATTTTTTGGGTTGACTTTGAGAAAGTTATACAATGCAAGTTGAACTAGGAAGTTATAAGAGAAAATTATTATACAAACTATTTTAAGAAGTTAATAAATTAAACAAACCAAGTTATATAAAGCAAAAGAAAAAAGAAATAAATAATCATATTAATAAACATCTGTTATTTTCAATTGACTATAGAACAAAACTAACATTTGGCCAATCAGCGAACATTTTCAACATAACCATTGTAGTGTATAAAACCGAAAGCGCCGAGAGCAAATACATTAACTGATTAAATTGCAACAGGGGTTGTCGCTGACGAGTTATGTAAATTGTCCTCGCCAACCAGGGTATGGATTTGTATTGTCTACATCGCTCCCAAAAGGGATTTGGAAATGGAACACATTTTACCGATATTTACACTCGATAGAAGAGATACATTTTTACTCGAACATTCAAGCAAAACAACAATAGAAAACCGGCTAGTTTAAATAATATTAATGATTTGATTCGTTTATAATATTCACTCACAAAAATCTCTTACAAAGGGCGGGCAAGCCTACATTCATGAAATCTATTACAATTGAAAGCAACTCCAAAAAGGCTCAATCAATCATCGCCATCATCCATCAAACATTCAACAAGTAAAAACAAAATGTTATCGGGCGGCCCCTGAAAGCAGTGTCGCACAATGAGGTAACACCCCTACCGACGCGCGGCAAGGTGCGTGCGCGAGTGTGCGTGCCAGCGAGCGGATACTCCATCAGTGTGCGTGACGGACCGTGTCTGTGAGGGGTGCGAGTGTGTGCGGTGTCAATGTGTGCGCGGCTAGGGCTGGCAGATGTACGATTCACACGCAGCTGTCGACATTTCCCCCGTAAAGCTGTAAAGTACTGTATTTATAATACGGCACGCTTTCACGTAATTATGCATTATTATTACAGCCGCTTTTTAAGCTTATTATTAAGCGATTGTATTATTTTGTTTCGATGCAGTTGCTATGTCGCTTGTGTTACCACTACCATGGCGCCCGAGGGTGATATGACCTAACACTCAACCTTGTTACGAGAAAGTTGTTTAGTTGTAATTGTGTTGGTGATTATCGTTCTGTAGTTTTAGCCTTAACTCAAAGAAAATTATACAATACACAAATTGCAACTTAGACTTTTTTATGACTTTTATTATTTATTCGAAAGTTCACAAAATAGTCAAAAGAATCTCTTAAATATAATTTAGGAGAGGAGATATTGTAGCGAAAAACAACTTTGACTGTTTTAATAACTTCTCAGTTTCCTCTCGAAAGTTATTTACTACCATTTAATCTAAAATAAGATGGCTTTTCGGAAACCTCCAAGAATCCTCATTTGCACCGAGTCGGGATACTTTCGATTTATATAGAGTTGTGTGCATTATGAATAAGTATATGTGTATAAGTGTATGTATTGTCCACAGTTGCCTTTTATTTGTACAAGAATACAATACTACTCGAACGTGAATGTTTTATATACTATACGAACCTGTTTATATTAAAAATGAGGTCAAAGTTGAATTAATTTATTATTCTTTCGCTACCCAATGAAATAATGTGTTTTATGACAGCTGCCTACGGGTTTAATTTAATAAGGTTCTTGTACATAATGATGATGTAATTAAGTGATCGTTCATTTCTAATTAGGTATTTCTGTTACAGTAGTACAGTCCATAATTTTGTTTTGCCTATTCACTTGGTTAAAGTAAAAATAATTACTTTTTACACTTTCTCAGAATCATTAATAACAATACCCCCTTCGTTATATTTTATGTTACCGACATCTACCACTACAAGAATACATGCCCAACACATAAATTAACTTAATGTGTTCATTTTATCTTTCGTGTTCACGTATAAGTCTGTCTTTGTCTAAAATTAACGTCTGCAACTCCCTTGCTCTGTATCCCACAAATACTTGTTGAAAAATTGCCCGTCTGCACATAGGGCCTTAGAAATAAAGCAAGTTTTATGAACGTATAAAAGAAAAATATCATTTTGTTGTGAGTGCGTGGACTTGTTCTCCTGTATCATAATATATTGTAAGTTATTAGGTCGTGTGTATGGAGTCCATTCGGAAAAATCCCCAAAATGATGGAGAGAAGCCATTTTTTTTTGCCTGAAGGGAAGGGAAGTTGCCACTCGGAGGAGTATGAATGCGTGCAGTATTATTTTGGTAAGCTGACACGTTTGTTTACGAAGAGGAATTGTTATGTATCGAGACGTAACCGAGATATGTTTCTTTGTTTGTTTTGTATGGTGTCGCTACCTGTGGCTTTACGGTACAAATAACAAAATAGGAACGGGGTTACAATTATGATAAAGAAGGGTTTGTACCAAAAATAACGACGTGATATTACAATGCCCTTTTTTAGGTCGACATATTTTCCAATAGTTGGAAACATAATTTTAATTGAAATATTCCCGAACTTCGTTAACTTCTGTAACAGTTTGACTGCACCTTTTTGTTTAAAATTTATAAACAATTGAAACAGCTGTCACTAGCAAACTGTAGCTATAACAACCGAAATTATTTCGAAATACAACAAATATTCGAACCTGATGCCTCTGGCAAATCTTATCCTATTATTTTGTTTCGAACTTCTAGGTGACACTAGCCGAACTTCTAGGTGACACTAGATACATCATTTTCTCTTAAGGTTACAGGGAAAAAAAGTGAGTGTGAAAAGCTGAACTAGTAAAAAACTTTTCCATCACATTAGGGCGTTGTCCAGGGTAACAATTTACGTAGTGTCTGTATGTGTATCGATTGTAACATGATCATTAAGGCGCGTCCGTCGCTGTTTATACACCACGGCACGAATCGTAGTGTGACGACCTCGGTTTATAGAGTTTTAAGTGGCTTTATGTACTGTTTGTTTGGGCCCAAGGCTTGTTTTAACTTTTTTTTTGTAACGGAATATCAATAGGGTGTGGATTTGATGTTTTTTGACATTTTTATCGTGAAAAAGGGAGTTGTTTGTTGAATTTGTAATTCGCACTGTTCATGTCGCGAGTCTCTGATATTTTTAAAAGTAAATATTTGTTAAAAATTTCCGCCCATTAAAGGTACGTTTTGAATTCTTGCCGCCGACTGCAACTAGTTACCGTTCATGCCGCGACTGCATGAAGCATGAAGTTTGTATTTGCACGAAACCATTTTGGATCGGAGCGGCAGCAGCACATGCTGTTACACATCTGACGATATCCATCAAGACAGTACCTTTAAAGAACCAGATACATTACAAAATTATGCACATTACAAACTTCAAGCTATAGATCATAAGTAAAACGGATCGAATTGGATGAATTCATTTAAACTTCGTAGACTGCATAAGCCGCGCCGTAAGTTTTTGTGCCACTAAATTATTCATGAGTAGAGACATGCCCGCGGCTTCGCCTGCTATTTCCCACTGTTTTAATCTTGTTATACCCTGCTTTTGTTTTATGATACAATGAATTTATTATGAGCAAAATAAACTGAAGACTGAAGATTCTTTACACTGCAATATCGTCTTGATATCCCCCTATAACATAATTTACGCTGACCATTTCAGATTTTAGAACAAACATTTAATCGCAATACTGCAATTTATATGAATAATGAAACGGAATATTTTCCTTTTTATGATTTCTTTTATTGCTTACAGCGATTCAAAGTTTCATGACGAAGCATTTAGAAATAAACAACCACCCTCAGTCTTAGTCATAAAACAAAGTAATTTAAACGAAATTCACGCGAATACATACAAAAACGCATAGAGAATGTTGCAGCGAATGAAAAATAAATAATAAAATGGTCCCATTACATTTCCCCGTTGAGTGCGCATAATTACTGAACACGTTAGCAGAAAGTAATTAAAAACGTCTTCAAACCGCCCAATTTGCATACAACAGAACCCCATTATTTTACATTTTGTTCCTTATAAAAAGCTATTTATTTTTAACAGTCGACTGTACATTTTCCCTCACATAAATATTGCTCATTAAATTAAATAACGTCGGGGTAACAAAAGAGTTTTCTTCCACAATTTTCTCTAACACGTTGTACAAAGAAAATGACATTGCATTCTATCTGCCAATTATTCAATTTAAAGAGGGGCGAGATTAAATGGCACAAATTAAACCGTTTAAATAACGCTTGAACGGCCATTTTGGATTCCGAACTGTCAGTTTTGGCGCGCATTTTGACGACCAATTAGCGTACCGAATTTGAAAGTGTTTGTGTGGAATGTTTTAATTGAAACAG
This sequence comes from Helicoverpa zea x Helicoverpa armigera, assembly GCA_033682625.1. NCBI lineage: Eukaryota > Metazoa > Arthropoda > Insecta > Lepidoptera > Noctuidae > Helicoverpa > Helicoverpa zea x Helicoverpa armigera. Next base: position 2,439,050 of record JAWIIS010000047.1, read on the forward strand.
TGAACGAGTGAACAAGTTGTAGCGACAGTATACAGGCGGGTGCAATTTGCTACGGCGACTGTTTTCTGCTTAGTCACCCATCAAGCTGTATACAGGGTGTCATGAACACGTGCTGGAGATATCGGCTCCATTTTTTCCTAAAGATCGTTAGAGCTTATGTACTCTATTTGGGTCAATATTTCATTTTTTTGTTTAAGAGGAAATATTGATTTTAACTAAATAAGAAAGGGCTTGCTGACGGAACATGAATGTTCTCATATTTTGTATATGAAATTATAATAAATAAAACAAGCTTGCGTTGCAAACCTCTGTAAATCATACGAAAAATCCTTAATTAAAACAGCACTTTTTTGGTATTATGCTAATATTTCCTGGCATGACAAAGCAAAAAGTGCTTAATGCCACTAAATTTAAGGTTTCTAATAAAACTTTCACTACAAAAGTACAGGACATCTTTATTACTTGCCAACCCTCTTAAAATTCCGGATTAAATGTGCATCTCTTTCACACCTGGGGGTTTTGTAATGAGTGTGAAAGAGGCAGATGTATTAGGCTTATAGAATACAAAAGGCAAATTGGTTTCGCTAGACACCCCTCGGTCGCACCCCGGTTGCATGACACGTGGCTTCTTTAGGGGCTGATTTTCAAAGGGGCTGTTTACTTAAGCTGTATTCTGTACAGTTCGGTAGGTTTAATTCTGCTTATTATATTATTATTTACTTTCCTGTATTGTGTTTTTGTTTACATTTTTAAATTAAACAATTGTAACTCCTTTTTTATAATATGAAAATGAAATAAATGAATCTGCAACATTTTACCACAGAATAAAGATCTACAATATATTCGTAAAAATGTCACTCACACACGCATGTGCATCGACGAGCTTTTACCGGTGCTGTCAGTACTGAGTGTCGTGTATAGAGCACATGGATGTGTGAGTGACATTGTTACAAACGTTAGTACGTAGCTCCACAACTTTTTACAAGAAAATATATTAAAACTGTGATTTAACGTAATCCTAGACAAAAGTAACAAAAGGCAAACAAATGAAACACGAAAAATTGTAGGTACTTTATAAGCTCTAGTTATTCAGTGAACATTCATGACGTCAGCATCCCTTATGTGTAATCATTGTATTTAATCAACGGGCGGTCACGTGCCGGCCTAGGGATCAGAGGGTAGTTTATTTCGTCCCATTGTGTACCAACTGCTGGGTACAGAAACTTTTGGCGATACGAATCTTGTATGATTGGTACAGTAATTGGTTTGGAGTTTAAATTGTGTACCATAGAATTCGAGGGTTGAAATAAGGTAATTCTAGATATTGGTACATAGTTGGGAATATCTTTTGTTTTGTTGGGCTCCAATTTTAAATTTAACTGTTTCTACTCCTAACATTAAATTAAAATACACATGTATGATTGTATGTATATTTAACCTAATAGCTAAACATAAATTGATGAAATAAAAGTAGGTAGTAAGAAAGTATTAAAAATCTTTTTAAAACATCCTGTTAATAGGATTGTTTAACTCAGTAGAAATTTTCAACGAGACCGATTAATTGAGTGCAATTGTTCTAACGTCCATGCACTTTACTAGTTAAAGGTACTTTCGTTTACGAAAATCTAGCTAGAGCTTAGATAATCCGAATTCACGGGCAAAATAAAAACTTTACAAAAAATATTTTTCAAAAGGAGATTAGTGTCTCATCGCGTGAGCTTTCAACCTAAACTAATTTCTTAAATATTCAGTCTATTTAATAAAAAAAAACTCACTAATTGCGTTAAATCTAGTCTGAACCTATAAAAAAAAGTTTTGATCCAATATGGCGTCAGATCATCGTCACGGCCTTACCTTTTTCTATTTACTCTGAATAGGATTTAATATAAGCTCCGTAGCCGTAAATAAAATACGTTCAAAGCGAGAATAGAGGATGAAATAGATTCCGCCTGAGCGATATCGAAGGGACATTAATTTTCTGCCTACTTAAATTGCAAGGATGCGAAACGTAACGTTATAGCGATTTTGTTAAAAAACTTATATGTCTTCGCATAATAAAAAATACAATCGCATTGAGAACCTCGTCTTTAAGTGGTATAAGAATTCAAATATACGAATTGAGAACCTCATTCTTTTTGGGAAGCCGGTTAATTAAAACATAAGTATTAATCATGAGCATTTTATGACACAGCAAGTGTAAAGGCAAACGCAGTGTAGGACGATCTTATAAAGGTCGCCGGAAGACTGGCTGCAGGTCGCCTCCAACAGGTATCTGTGGAGATCTAAGGTGGAGGTCTATGTTCAGCAGTGGACGTCCTAAGGCTGTGATGATGATGATGACGAAGTGTAAAGGATTTCAAGTGATGGTTAAAACTAGCAATAGGCAACAAGTTCACCTTGATAACAACAGCTGATATATTTTGTATCCTTTCATTCATTCAGAACGTGAAGAAAAAACACGCTTTTAAAACGAGATCTCTCTCAATTCACAAAAGGTATTTATAATTTCAATTGTATGAACTTGAATCAGTAAGAATCGCTTTAAACTTGTACCAACCGTCACTAAGGGACACTGTTTTCCGCCACCTGTCATCGCTAAGTCTTTGCTAGAGGGTTTGTGAGGCATTCAAGCTTGTATTTTAACATATTATTCAGATATCACAATATGTATTAAAAATTGGTACCCTTTTGTGTGATGAATGTAATCAGTTTTGATCGATTATATCTAAATAACTCGATAATATCTAAAAGAAAAAAAAAATATTTCGTGCCTCTTGAAAATATTTCAACTGGATTAAAAATCTAGAAATCTGAGTTTTTTAAATTGTGAACGCAAGCTTTTATAGAATAAAATTAAACTTTAAGTTCTTTAAATTCCACAAATAGTTGGTAGACTAACATTATTGATGAACCCTAAATTAAATTTGAAAAGTATGCCGACAAATCAATAGGAGCTTCGGTATTTACAACTTCGCAAATGAGGTTCCTAACTTTTCCCTTAAACCGGTTCAGGCAATATTGAAAGAATTCCACAAAGTTTATAAACATTAAACAATCTGTTTAGTTCTATATTTAATTCATGGATAATTAGAAGTCAGGCCACTTTTGCTCAAAATATTTTTTTATGAATAGAATGTTATTTTTTTAATTATTCCAGTTTGAAATAAAACAAGCTTTATAGGGCTATCTTTAAAATTAGAACTTTATTTCTCTTTTTACGCTTGGTCTCCAAAACCTTTTTTAAGGGGTTATTTTTATTTTATTTTTTAAGAACCTACCTATTTTACAACCCTTGGGGTTTCCCGAAAACTCGAACCTCATTATTATGGGTATCACACTTTCGTGTTACGGGATCCTAAAAATCCGCCGATTCGTATCTTTTTTAATTGAATAAGACCCCGCTGGGATTATGTGATGTAATACCTCATTTTTTTTGAAAATATCTCGTATAATATTAACGCAGAAGATGATGCCGACGTTTCTTATTAAAATTGTTCAGAAATAAATTACATACGGTTTTCGTTTTGGCAGATTAACTTTCTTCAATCTCTTGTTTGATTTAGTCAGCTACTTACCTGGAAGAAATAAAAAAGCAATTGTTATTATCGAAGACATTTTATAGGATATGAAACTTTGCAAACATGTTCGAATAATGCAAAAAGCAATAACTGGTTTACTGTTAACTTCCGTAAATAATTAAAAGGCCTTTCGCTAGAATCAAAGTGCAATCCGAAGACAGCTTACGCAGTTTGTTTTAAACTTAAACAAGAAATCAATAAGAAGGCGTAAGACAAATAGAAAATTAATAAAACATTCCATCGAGCGGGAATTATTTGCGGAAAAATTAATTACTTTCTGAAGAATTCCTATTACGAAGTCGACCTTAGATATGAGTCTACCATTGGAGTTTGGGATGTACTCTGTTCTATGGAAATGTAGCACGACATCGGTTGTTAGAAACGTTATTACTATTCATGATGACAATGATAAGTAATGGAATTACGATGAGTAATTCTTTCTGAAATGCGTCATTAGCCAAATACACACATGCCGTCAACTATTTTGACAATTTGAATACAGAAAAGATATTCGTTTTTTGAAAGCGAAAAGCTTTGACAACTGGCTACAAACCTACTGCACTCGAGCAAAGCCTTAATCCGCAGTAACAAAGGAAAATTATAAAATTCAACGGAAAAACTAATCTAGAATTGAAACTGCAACTTCGATAATAGTTTTTTACTTCAGTGGAGTTTTTGAAATTGGCATAAAAGCTGCGCAAATCTCTGGCCCCACTCCAAACAGTTTTTCTTTTGCACTTAAAAGAAAAGGTGAAACTTAGTGAACAGAGCAAATTCCATTGCCTTGGGCATAAAGGGGCTCTTTTGAGCGCTTTGTGCCCGAAACCAGTAGAATAATGGTATCGAAATAGGATCGATTCGAACGCGACAAAGCTCAGGAGGATTTCCAATTCCGATCATGTATGAAATGTATGTACTGTTTGATTGTGCGTCTCAATACCTGACACAGAATAAGTAAATCAAGTTCGTGTTGATTCAAGAGTTTGTGTCGGGGATGCCTCGTATAAATAGATATCTGTATCGTAGTAACAGACAAAGCGAACGGTATTATACGACGCAATACCCAAATAAGCCGGCGGCCATTACATCCAATGCCTATCCCAGAAACCTGTACTTCATTACCTAACCTTGTACCCATTTAATGTTTACGACCAAAGCACTAATTCTATGTCTACACGAGGATGACCTTATGGCCATATTACAGTGCCAACCTTGACCTTCCAAACCAATATTTGAGCAAGTAACTTGAAAGCTTGCAAACAAACGAAACGCGACGCCAAATAAACCCAAATTGTAGAACGACAAACGATATTGACGGTTTAGGGGTTTTTCGTAAGCAGAATTACGACCCTTTGTTCGGGGGTAGAGGGGTGAGGGATGAAACTCGATACGACACCCAGATAAATAGTGTGACTTGCAAAAGATCGATATTTTTGGAAGTCGCCTATTCAAGCGGATGTATTTGTAGGATTTGCGCTCTATTCATTTGTCACGGCTTAGAAGCTTTTCAAATTATATTTTCAAGTTGACAATTGTTAAGTAAACTTATACACAAAAATTCGGTATGTGACAATTCTGAGTTGATAATATATCTAAATTAAAGAGAAAGAAAACGGTATAACTTAGTTTATTGACCAACACGCCAGAATCTTGTTCCAATATCAAAGTCAAAATTGACACTCCAGATTACTGAAGAAAATATCCTTCGAAACAAGTTCTATATTCCAAGTTTATAATACTAAAACATCTCATTTGCAAGCAGAGATGAGAAGCCGACATCGTTAGACCGATGTAATATTTTATGAAGTTCTACAAAGGCGATCCGACGGGAAGCGGAATGGACTGCAACGACAAATTGTACCGTCTTCGTGGAAAATATACTGATATTTCTGTACCAAAGGACCAGAGGTCTATAGGACCAAATTAAGGAAGTCTTGCTTTGTAAGACTGAATAAGATAAGAAGCTTTTGATTGTCAATTTGTTGCGAAAATTCAATTTTCAAATTTTCGACAAATTACAGATATCATCAACATAAAAGGCTTCGCTATAATCTTCTTAAAACAAAAATAAAGGATAAAGTCCATTTTTCAGAAAGAGGAAAAATATCACAAGTTCACAGAACATTGGAATAATATCATCAAAGGTAGGGAAGGACTAGAAAAATAACAATACAAAGCTACACAAAACTAGTTCAGTTGCCATTTTATATTCAACTGGACAAAACGAAAAGGAATAAGAATAACACAGCAATGCGATCCTTTGCTATCAAAGTTTATGCAGGCGTTCATAAAATTGAATAGCTAGAAAAAATCTAGAAGAACGTGAAATTTTAACCGGTCAAAGGGATGCAAACTAGATAATACTTGATAGAAACCGACCTGTTGCTCGACCTAGATATAGTTTTAGCAGAAAAATCTAAGCTTATCGTACTTTTGTTTTATTTAATGGGTTTTTGCACTCTTGCTATTTATCATTAATATAATTTACTGTTTCATTTCCGACTCACATCTTTAGGTAAGCATTTTCGGTCCTCCGATTTAAAAATTAACCACCCGGTACATAAAAGTACAGTCACCAACAAGGTCACATTGTATATCACCTTATGGCCTCAAACCAAGACTACATTTTGTCACCAAAAGTCACTAGTCGCGGTTTTAGCCAAATAAGGCGTGCCCTGCCTAAACAACGGTGTCGCGGGGGGCCTGTGTACACCACTTGTTGCTATACAAACTATTTATAGCTCTGGCCTATTTGCTACAGTGTGTACTCGGGTTTATAAATAGAATTTATTTGTGGAATGTACTTAAATCTCGCTGCAATTGAGGTCGCAATTAGAAGAATGCTGGTTTTAGATGAAACAAATAAATGCTCTCTTCTTGTGTGGCTGATGAATATATTTCTAACGCCCATAAAATGGTGTAAATGATTTAATCGTGATGAATAAAAAAAATATGTTTTATGCACCTATAAAAAAGTTTTAGTCACAGAATTTGCTAAGATTTATAACCGAATCAATCGATTGATATAGGTAAATCCAATAAAAACTTAATATTTTCAATTCGAAATATAATAAAAATGCTTCGCGCCGCACGGTAAGCGGACCGTGCGAATCACGTTACTGGGGCGCGTATTACACTACGTGATTCCGAATAAAGCAGTTCCGATATCTCGATATGCGAACGAGTACAAATTAAAATCGATGCTAAGCGCCGCCAAATGGTGTAGAAAACGGCCCAACTTCATAACGTATAGCTAGGCTGGGGTTTGAAGTTTCCTGGTTTTATTACGTAGAAATGTTCTCCTGTTCACTAACTGAAAATTTTGGTAGACATATTATGTACTGCTGTATTAATTTACGGGACTTTCTGGACTGTCTTTAATTTCTAAATAATTGCTCGTTTGCAATTTTTTTGCGATCAATTTGATATTTATTTTAACCAAGACAAAACTATGTTTTATGATAGCGCTTTAACTTTCGTTTCTTCATATATAAATAAATCCTTTAGTGTATCAGTAACTCTACAAATCATATTTTACGCCCGAACTCTGCCCAACGCTCCAGATATCACCAAATCTAATGTCAATTGAAAAACTTATATCGAGCGTAACTTTAAAATATCGTTTTGCGAATTTGGGACTAAGTTCGGTCGAATAATTCTTGTTAATTCAAGCATATAATATCGATAAGATATGTTGAACTTCGATAAATCAGTTCGCGAAATCACTTAGTGTGAAACGAGTTTTGAATATAAATCGTACTTTTTTTGATAAATGTTAAAAAATATTGTTCTATCTATTTTTTCGTCAAACTAGACGAAGACTGACTAAGTTCAGTATTATTTTTGAAGAAAGGTCAGTCAAATAAAAACACACAGTACCTTTTTCAATTAAAACCTTATATGCATAAAAAATCCATTTTGAAAAAGGAACCTAATTAGCAACAACAAATATATGTCATGTCGTACAACAGTTGTATGCAAAACGTGACAAATTACATAAACATGTAGAGAAAACATAAATAATTCCAGTTTGATTAACTAAAGGAAAATAAACGCAATGCAGGAACACGGCACTGTTAATGGTTCGATGTTAAACACTTTTTTATTAAATACTGCAGTAAAACTAAGCTTTTATTCATTTTTAAAACGGCTACATGTTCATTTTTGTTTGTGAAATTAAAACTAATGAACAGATACTGATATAAATATTATTTCTAGCGTTCATACAACGGCGCAGTTATTAATTTAATTTAATCACCAGTAAAAGTATCATAAATTATCTAGACAACATAAAGTTAGAAACCGCTATACGATAAACTAAAAAACGTAAATACTCGAAGTACAAACCACATAACCACCCTCTTTCCTGTGAAACTTTAAAAAAGTAATTAATGAACTCCGTTAACGCTGCTTATAAAAACTAATGTATCTTGAACCGTCGCGGTGAAAATTGAGAACTTAATGCAAGATACATTAACTGGTTTAAGTGACAACTAGCGCCATTGTTGGGGTCAACTTACATTGGTGGGAAAGGGAAGTCGCGGCGTCCATTTACGGGGCACGATTTAAATACGGCGCCATGTTTTATCTGGCATCTGCGACGTGACAGAACAACTGAGCACGCTCGTTTTGACGTTAATCGTGAATCGGGGTGCGTGAATTTTTTATAAAAAAGTATTTTTTGACAAGCTAACGGGTGACATAATGAAATCAATTTTGTTTGTGATAATGTAACGATGTTTTTTGTTTGAGAAAACATAAGTCCTTTTAATATAAAAGCTTTAGGAAATATCCTCGACACGAAATAAGGACATGAAAATAAATTACAACACAGCAAAATAGCTCAAATTGTGCCCCATCTCTAATGGTTTATTTCGCTCGATATTAAACCGTTTAACGTTAACGTCATTACATAAATTGTTTCAAAATGTTGGCTCGCATTTAAGCAACAAATTATAATCGTAGTATTATGTTAATGGAAAACGTTTTATAACGGGCTAGGGCTTTGAACCTTGGCCTTGAAGTTCAAGGATTTACTTTGTGTAGTAAATAAGGGATGTGAAAATATTTTTACCTTTTTGCAGACTAAGAGGCTGAATTTTCTTGAATATCTTGGGTAAATAAACTTGATGTCTTATTAAGTCAAAGTAATGTGGTATTCGAGATTTTTAATGTAAGGCGCATTTTTACGTATTACTCCTATAAAGGCCTGTATAATCCCGGTTTGATTAACTAACTATCCTAGTTTTATATCATAAGTTCTCGTCATTTCAGGGAATATCGAAAATACTTTTTTGTTACTTTGTAACCTTTTAAAACTTATTTTTATTATACGTTTTAACTTGACAGACGATACAATTTATCTAAAATTAAATACAGAAAATAAATAATTGCAACTACATTTCAAACGTCTGTTATGAAATTGATAGATCGGCTAAACCCTAAAGCTATAAAAAACTCGATTACAACATTTCATTCAAAAATATTAAGGGGAGGTCTGCCAGTACCCAATTAAAATCAGAACAAAGCTTCGGCCTTGCACCGACGATACTGAGCACGAATTTACGAAAATTCATCTACATTTAGATTAGAATTACCTACTTTCGTAATAGAACGGGAGTCGAATTTACGGAATCATTTTTCCCAACTCCCGTACAAGTATTTACTTTATTACGTCTGTTTATGAGAAGGGAAACCAACATTAAAATTAAGCCTTATGTAAAATATTAAGCGTAAAGTGTGTATTATAAGCGCCAATTTTTGTTTCTATGTGGATGGATCAACAAACTAGTTAAGTCTTCAATCGTTTCTACAAAAACAAAATTTCAACAGAACACGTTTTAATAATGTAGCAAAGAGCAAACTGTGTGCCGCCATTCTGAAAAGCAAAATAGAAAATTGTGTAATTACGGCGAAAAGGACGCAAAGAAAATCTAATATTACGCTTCAGAGTAAATGAACATTTTTAGCTGAAATAAAAACTAAACCACATTTTCCATTTACAACTCCCCAGCTAATATCAAGGCTCGGTAAACATTCCATTTTGCTTACCCCTTCGTTCCGACGTGGGTTGTTCGTCAACTTAATTTTACAACTCCGGAACACGTAAGCGTGATATTGTTAAATTCTGTATTATTTATTGCCGAGTAACTTATGGGGTGCTAGATGTTGGCTGCGGTCGACTCACGCATTATTTCATATCAAGATCAACATTCGACGTAGCGAGACGGCACCTTCCGTTATTAAAAATTTGGACGCTTTTAACGTCATTGTATTACACTGGGTATTTAAAATGAACCAATTTATTACAAGGCTTCAAACATTGAATAAAGTTTAATTTCGATTCATATTTTAGTCAGCAACAGAATTCACGTAACCGAAACCATATTCATACCGAAAATGATTACGTAACCTTTTTTAACAACATCGTTATGGATTCTCTGCGTTTAAAAATAAAATGTAAATTAGTGTTTTAGTGTGTCTATCAAGACGAGTTTCTCAAAACGTGCCTTTTAACATAATAATTGTAATAAGTTCAACGACTCCGTTCTTTATGTCAAACAAAGGCCATTTAAACCGATCCTAGGATTTCGTTAACCTATGACGTGACAATGGCTATTCCACAGCTCCCATACATTAAAACCATTAACTGACGTCACCCTACAAAATACACACCACTACAAACAATTGAATTTAAATCCTCACAAAAAGGTCATGAAATATTAACAAAGGGAACCGTTAGGGCGCCTTATTGAGACAGGTCTAGTCCCAAGAAATAGTTAAATAGACACCTGATCGTGAGAAAGTAATAGAAAAGGGAATCTTAGGGGTCACACAAAAGACTGTAGTAAATTCCCTAGTATAGTAAGTCAACGGTTACCCCAAGTCATGGATATGGGACTTTTTTCATCTTATTGTCGCTTAACCTAATTTGTGTACGACGCTTTTTGTCGTTGAAATCTCGTGAGAATTTTGGATTAACGGTCAAGTATGCAGTTTGCAGTCCTTATTTAAACACAGAATATTTCAATACGTTTCTTCGAATTTTGTTGTTTTCTGACTATGCATAGGAATAATTTTGCTACAGGTGGTTTTTACGTAACACGCCTAATTTCATTCAACAGAAACAAAAAAACTAATCTTAAGGTCCAAAGATCAAAGTGCGAACATAATATCTAGAACGAACATACATCAATAGAATTGCTTCATTATTTCGTAAACACAAACAGTAGAAAATAAGAGGTAAGTTACTAACATAGTAATTTCCTAGTATAATATACTGAACAATTCAGTAGCCTCATAACACACTAAGACTATAACTCAGCTCGCTAAAGAGAATTTTAAATACAAAATTACCAGTGGATCTCCTTCACGTATTACTCTATAATTCTGTTAGCTCGAACGCTGGCTACGTCACACGCTTCATATATTTAACTTAGTTCAGTACTAATTGCGTTACGGCCCGTTGCCGACGCAAATACGCAGAAATCGTATTAATCCGTCCGTTCGTTGGTATCGAGCCTTCTAACTTTAGTTGAGACTAAATATGGTAGTAGTTTGCTGCAGCGAACCCGATGAAGTACGAAAGCTCACGTTAACTCGGTTTTTCGTTTGCGTTAAAAGCTGCGAAAGGGAACACGAGTTTTAGGACGAAAGTCGCTTGAACTACTTTTTTTGTACCTTAAGTAGATTGCAAACATTTCCATGTTGAGGAGTCAGAATTTACGATTATCGATTAAATTATTATCGATTCGAAACATCGCATAAACAGCAACTCGATTGAAACATTCGTTTTATCTCAGGATACATGCTACCGTAAATTATGCGATAATGTCGTGTCATACTTATGTCATGAATCGTGATTATCGCTCAATTGACACACTCGGGTGGCCGTAACTTTAGCCAAGCTAATCTAATGTTTATTAACCTGCAATGGTACCTAATAATTGGTTTATTTTATAAATCGGCTTTAGTTACCTATTTCATAGTTTATAAGTACACATGCTCGAAATATTCATTTAATTGTGTGTGTAACCTACTGAACTTACTTTCTTCGGGTACTTAAACGTTCTTTATCTCTGGGAGAAACATTTATATTTAGTATACTTCGTTGTAGCAAAGCATTAAATGGAAATAAACACCGATATTAATAGGAATTCCAATTTATACCAAAATAATATAAGGCGAATATGACTGAAGGAAATTTCTTCGCAAAACAGAAAGAATTCCATCAATGATATATTCAAAAGCAATACGTTAAAAGCTCTCTATAATTGAGAAAATGCCTTTTCTCTGTAGGTAAGCATTTAACATGATTCCACAACATATAGGTGCAAATTATACCAATACTTGGAACACTTCAACAAGTTAATTCCAAATTGAGTCAAAAAAGAGTTTGAGGGACTATTGTTTGTAAGAACCAAAATCTTTACTTTCCAAATTCGTTCAAGGTTTGCTAGTATATTTTCAGGACGTTAAGAAATGACCCATCTAGAGGCTTCTTCAACAAATCGCTTCCGCGTGAACCTTACCATTAATACCACCAGCCTCTTAGGAGCGGAATGAACGTAATTAATTTGATTAATCTAGAAAGGCGTCTCCCATAGCTGCGATGAGTAATGGAAGATATTCGCCTTTTTTTCTCCCGTCTGATCTATGGGCAGTGCTACCCCAAATTGGGGAAAGATCTCGGACGCTATTTCCTTTTCAATTTTGCAATAATTGTTACACTGTGTAAGCTTGTGTGAGTGTAAATAGGTACATGGTTGTTTGTGTGTCTGGGTGCGGCTTGGGTGGCTAGTCACAGCTTTTACCAGAGTTTATTTAGGTCGAATTTAAGGCTAAACCAACGGCACTGAATGACGTTTATTGTATTCAAAAGCTTTTCAGTGTTTTTATTTTGTTAAAATGTTGTTACATTTGTAGGTATTTGTTGGTGTTTCTCTTTTACTTTATATTTAACCCTAAAGTTAACAAACGTTAGTGAAACCCGCAAAAATGTATACCTATTTTTGTTAGAATATAATATGTGTGACAAATTGTACTTTTGATGAATCTTGATGTGATTTCCTAGGCTCACCAATACCTTATCTAATAGTAGTTACAAAATGGAGTTTTCCATTACCAAAACAATTTGTAACTAGGAAAGTCCGCAATGTAATTATTCAAGCAAAAAATAAGTCATGTAACTCATATTTTGGAGAGAACCATTTAATAACGTTTAATGATATTACCTGAAGTGCCAGTATTTCACGGGACAATAGATTTAGCCTCAAAGATACAGGTAGCTACAAAGACAAAGATACATTTGCCGTTGGGAAAGATGGCGACTTAAGAGGACGAATTGGAATTTTTGGCGCCAAGGATGTCAATTTTTCTCAGTAAATACAAAACGGATCAAAATACAACTTGGTTACCTGAAAGTTCATGATATAAGCCTTATTTTGTTAGTTGTAGAAACATGATTAGGTAACTTTTATAACAGAGAAAAATATATCAAACATACCTCTTTTTAAAAAGAGATTCACATATTATGGGCAAACGGGACCGATTTAAGCCTCTTAACTTTTTTAGTAGTTGAGTATATACATACTCTTTAAAATGGTAGTAGGAATTTTTATTAAATTATCATTTCTAAATATTAAAATTACAAAACCATTTTGTCGCTTACGACTTTTAGTTATAAGCTAGCGCGCGTATTGTTATCCTCGCCCCGCTCAGACGCTCCGACCCCTTTTGGCGCCTTAGATGCGCGTGCCGGTTATGGAATTATTGTTGACCACTTCCTCGCCTTAAAGAAATCAAAGGGTGTAACGTGTTTTGCAGATGTAAATATAAGTTGGTATTAGTAAAAGCTTCTTGGAATGTAATATTTTGTGTCATCGTGGGAATTACAGATGGGATACTAATTCATAACTTTGTTTCGTTGTCTGGTTTCTACTGTATCTAAGTGGTGAAAGTTATGTGAGAAGAATTAGGCATTTTATTCTTCGGTAAATAACATTTTCCAAAAAAAAATAACATTCCCAAAAATAGTTTTTTATTGAAGTAATAGTTTTAGTTAGAGCGTCTGACTGCTTAGAATATTACCTTGCATTTGCGTAAATCATTGCTCCAATATAATTATTAGGCGTTACCTAACATCTTGTAAGCGTAAACGTACGACTATTATTCTAAGCGTAAACGTACATATCACTCACTAATGTAATATTAATTATGTTATAATTACCGTAACGAATAACTAATGTAATCAGGTATAAAGGCGTCTATTCACTGCGTTTACGACCTAAAAATTCGTGTAAGCCAAAGGTGGCTGAAAAGTGAATTTTAAAGACTTTTCTAGGCCAGACTAACTTTTATGCGGCTTAAAAGAGTTACGCATGAAAGGAGGTTAAATAAGTGGGCAGTTTCAGGCGGGAAGCAACGCCGCAGGGAGAAACAAGTTTGAGAATGAAAACAACAATTCTTTTGATAGATCGTGCATCAAAGAGGGAAGTTTTTGAAGAAAATAAACTTTCTTTTGTGACATGTTGACTTTGTGCGGGATTTTTTGTGTGGTTAATGCAAGTTAGTTTATTTTATAGGTTGGTTTGGATCAAACGAAGACTGTTTTCATTTGACAGTACTTAAGGACTAATCCTGAGGTTTCCATTTCTCGCAGCCGGAAGAAACTATTTTTCCTTAAACTGTACCCATATTAAAAATACATGCTATAAATATCAATTCTTGTTCTTTCCGCCCCATGTTTTCATATCCACCTGGTAAATAAAATTCCCTTACTCAGTCAAAATGTGAACACATTTTTGTGCACTGCTACACTCACAGGATACTTTAAACCGCAAAACTTTTAACAAACTGCACGCTAACTAGCTTTTAGCAAAATCCCGGAGTTTTGGGAAGTCAGTCGTCTAGGGAGTCCTTTATTTACGATGAATGCTACATGGGATAGACACCTACGTGTTATTTATGTTTCTATCTTTTAACCTTTCAAACGGAGCTTTGGTGTGTTAGCTTACTTTTACCTTACCTATAGGTAGATACAATATAAGTGTAGATTCAGTCTATAATGTGTAGTTCAATGATAAAACACTTGATGGTATTTTGTTATTGTCTTTGAAAGGAGATCCAAAAATATACCTATTTAGGCATATTTTTACATGCATCATCATCATAATCTGCCTAGCTTTTCCCATCTATGTTACGGTCGACTTAGCATCATGTACCATTGAATGTACATCTATACATGCATGAGTAGCATTTGTTTCGTTGTAGTTACAACTCAAACCAGCCTACCACTAAAATCCTTTTAAAAATCAACCTACGAGTCTTTCCACCAATTTCCATAGTATCTATCACTTAAACTAAATCCTTCCGATTCAATTAAGACTTTACGGGATAAACAAACGGGACAATCCCGCGGTGATCGCTCTTCGCAGTCCCCAGTCTTAGTTTCACGTGCTAGTTGTGAATACTTATTAGAACTACTTCCTACTACGGTAATGGTGCGGACTTATTGATGGGAATTAGCGATTTGTATGTTTGGTGCCTTAAGTTAAGCTCGTATTAATATAAATGGCCTTACTACAAAAACTTAAGCGTCTGTTTTACACTTGTGTAAAAAAATTGTGGCTGTAAAATGAACCATATGTCCACGTCATAATCTGAATTTTTTTTAGACATGTTTTAAACTGACGTTTTAAAGATTTTATGGTAAGACGGTAAGTGTCTGTTATTGGGATAGTAAGGAATGAAAATATTTGTTAACATATCTTCATCATCAAAAAGCTTGGGAGATAATGATCTACATCGAGTAAAAACAATACACTTCTGTGTCAGTTTCTTAGGCTCTTGAATAGGTCGGAAGTTTTTATTATTAAACTTTTCAATGATTAATTCAACAGTTTTAAGGCAATCGCACAAAGATGACAGATACCCAAGTAAATAAAGCAATGTTCGCTTGATTTTTGAAAGGTTTCCAGTCTTTATTTCATGGGAATATAGACTAAAAACTTGACCCCGATTACTTGCACCCAAATGGACCTGGTTTCAACCTATCTACTTCTACTACCGTCTCCAAATAACACATGCCCGCTGTCCCAAGCACAATGTCGCTGCCGATTCGTACCGAATTTGCTATTCAGATTTCAGTTAGCCGTTCGGTAGATTTGATTAATGGCGCTCGCAAATATCAGTGCACACTTCGAAGCGAGTCGGATATCCGTGCAGTACCGAGGTACAAACGAGTCGTTTGGGGACTTTTGTAATTGGAAAAGGAAATTGAAGCTTAATTTGTAGAGGTTAAGGTTTAAGTTGCGATGGAAGAAGATGTTTAGAAGTAGCAAGCGATAGGAAAAACTTTAGATTATTATCTGTATTACCTAAGATCTAGTTTATAAAAATATTATCCTCATTCATTTAAATTAACAGTCCTAAATAGGCGTAGACCCATTATAATTATAAATAAAGATAAGTTTTATCTTGAGAATTATTGTTTCCTTATTATTTCACAATGATTAAGTTCGTGATAAAATATTAGCACTAGTTTGTTTCACAATATAAAATTTTATTGTAACGAACATTGCTCTACATAACAAAGCCGGCGAATAAATAAACAGTAATCTGTTAGAACCATAATTCTTAGCACTAAACAACAGCTTTAAATTCAACTATCAGATAATTTAATTGCTTCCCGCCGCACTAAAGCCAACATTTACGCAATTTCTACAAGAAACTTGTTACTTAGAACTAAAAACAAACAGTACTGATTAAAACACCAACACTCATACCAGACAATATAACGCGATTAAATCAAGTTGGTCACGAAAGATAAACCAGTTGATTGGCCAATATATCTTTTCAATTTATGCGGGTTATAAAAACGTCGCGCCGTTTGGGTTCCGTGACGTTTATCGAGGACCCCCAATTGAAACTTTGATGACGTCATCGGCCTTGGTGTCGGTTATACAGTTTTTTTATAAGATAATATTATGCGTAACGTGTTCACGCGCTTTTAAAGTTGCCAATAAATACAACATGTGTGCGAGAAGCAGGTGTTATGTAATGTATGTGCCTACTCGCTGTCTTATGTATGGTTTCCGTTTAAATGCTGTGGTTTCTCTTTATAAAATGAGCCTTTAATATGTTATTGCAAATACAACCGATAAACCGACATTGCAAAAACAAAACAAAGAAGTTTTCAAAAAGTTCCACAATGTTCTAAACTAAACGAAATACCAAGAAGTCTCACGATTCACATGTAACACAAAAAAGTTTTATAACTCACCAAATTAATCCAAATCCGTTCATGAAAGTCAGTCTTCTGTATAAAACTATTATTTAAAAATTAATTTAAAAACACACAACCGTTAACCGCTAAAATTTAAAACTAAGAACGCACACTCTACGTTCAGAAACACTAAACTAAAATACTTTTGGACACAATGACTAGAATTCAACCGTACGCGGAGACACGACCGCTCGCGTCGACTGCCGAATCATAACTGACTGTGGGGTCAAGTTTTCGAAAAAAAAAGTTGTGCTGCAGGCAAAGGCACGTACGTTACGGACGAGATCATTACAACAAAAAAGAACCCTAAATATTATTGGTCGGATATAGTAGTTCTCAAAGTTGCTAGTGCATTAATTTTTGGTCGTTATTTTAATAGTTTTTACCAGTCAATAGTTTTGAAATAAAATAATTCCGACCTTTTTTTGTTATGAGAGGTATTTTCAACAAGTTCTCAAGGCGATCTAGTTCCGTTCATTGTACTCGGCTTTATTACTCAGCGGTTATTAAATTATATAAATAGGAAAAAAGATGTATAACCAGTTTCGGCTTACCTATACTATTTTTATGGATAACATTTTCATTTTCACATGGCAATTAACGATTAGCGTAATGTTTTACAGTTTTTTAGTATTTATGGATACCTATTTGAATATTGAAGATTTTTGTAAGTTGAATAAGGACGTATTTCAAAAGATGCCTAAAATGACGTAAGATGATACCGATCGTTTACGTGATCGGAATAAATTACATTTAAAAATAGTTTGCAGATATGACTATGCAAACTAATGAACTAGTTCGATGACTTAATACATTTAAGTAAGTTTCTGCCGACATTTATTTCAGCACGTCTTTAAAAGTTTTTGATCGATGAACGAACTTGTGTGAAAGAGCATTTTGGTGCAGGGGCACAGTTGACAATAAGACAGTGGAACTAACAATACTTATTTCCCATACAGACTTCATCGAGTTAAACAAATTCCCAACAAAAGCTTAATAACGAATCATTAATTCACAACGAGCGACGCTGAGGCGCTGTTCTAGTTAATAATAAAACTTTGACATTCGCAGGCAGTTGGATTCAAGTTTTGCAGCTGCCGTCCCTACGTGTACGCACAAGGTGCGCATGTGTGCAAGGCACGCGCACCCATCAATGTGTGCGTGTAATTCGTAGGGGTGCAACGTTAATTTATTGATTTTTTCCACACGAAACATAAATTGATTTTTTATCGACTAACGAACTTTTTTGTTTAGCAATTTCGGTACCGGCTGCCGTGTGAAATTATATAAAATGTAATAAGTTTACGAATAATTAAAAGGAGAGAGAATGCGAATTAAATTTTATTCGTTTCGGCGCCATTGTTGGTAATGTTATTGTTATTGTTCTAAAGATCGTTATTGCCGAACCTTTTCTATTTGATGCTAAGGATGGGAAGTAATAAGATGCTTATCTCTAAGCTTATAAAGTAACACCATTCTTCGTACTCTTTGTCTTATATTTCGCGAGCAAAATTGCATGGTATCTGGAAGCTAGTATTTCATTGTTCCCGACTCCATAATTTTGCTGTATCTAAAAATAAACTGACGAACTCCCGGCGAACTTGTATAAAAGTTGTTTTCTCCGTTCCTTCGTGATAATTATGCTTGTGAAGAAGTTTTTATACTGTCGCATCGTTATGACGTTTGAGTCACCCCATTCTCCGGAAGGTTGAATCACTGTTTTATGAGAACGGCTTTTACGAAAAACCTTGTCATTTCGTAGGTTTCCAATGTTTAGATTATTGGTTATGATATGACTAATCTTGTGGGGAAACCCTTTGTAATCGCGACTTCAAATGTAATATGAAGGAAACAGGTCGGTTTAGGTAATGAAAGAAACAAGTGAGCATCACCCACCAAAACGAAGACAACGTCCTTTTGAGGAAAAAAATATCCTCATTTGTAAGTACCAAAGAAACTAAACAGTAACAAACAGCTTCACAGAATAATAATTATCTCTTCAACGCGAACGAGGCATCCATCTTTATGACCAGATGACAGCTGACAGAAATACTTCTTGTAACATTCCAAAATAGGCAAAAGAATCTTGTACACAAGTCCTTTACCAGTAACAATGCAGAACTCTTTAATTAGATACTTTAAGACTTTTGATGCGTCAAACAGTGATTTGAAAGTTGACTTTATTGTCTAAGGTTTAAGGTTGTAATCGGTTTACGATGTACAAATTGCCAACAATGTCGAGTACATAATGCAAGTATCGTTCGTGGCATATAAAATTAACGCATTCATAGTATGTTGAGGCAGGCCGGATGCTAGTGAGTATAGTATGAAAGGGTCAACAGACTGGTGACTGACCTCTGCGATGACAGACGCGTATTTATGTATTACTGATTGGAAAGGTCAATCGAGTATGTGATTAGTGATTTCGCAAACATCCTACACGTGGTCGCGAGAAGCTTCTATTTGCAGGCATAATAACAGAGTATTTACGTTAACATACGAAGATTGGGTCTCAATTTAAGACTCGTTTTATACAGAAAAAATGTTGATAAGCAATCCAGCTTTAAATCTAGAATGTAACCAGCTGGATTTCGAACCAACTATTTATTACGACGAACATTTTTATCGAGTCGCAATATCGGCACCGGCATCGATATAATCGCGACAAACCGCCGATGCAGTAGCGCTACTGAATCGATAAAAAACGCGACCATATCGCGATCATATTGCCATTGTAGGGCGTTGCCATTGATACAAATACAATAGGGCAGCCATTTTGTTAATTGACCTTGTGCAGCGATGCAGCTGCGGTCGAACGCGACAGTTTCGTTGCAAAAAGTCGCCATGTGTGCAGCCAGACACAGATTACTCAAGCGGCCCAATCTGCCATCTTTATTCCGTAAGGTGATACATGTAGGCATGCTGTCGCAACGTAATGCAACAAACTATTCGAAACTAATGACATATTATCTTGTTTGTGCTTGGAAAGTTTTTTGATTGCACTACAATGAATTAACGAATGGCCAATCTATCATATTTCAATTGCGTACGACCACCTTGACAACATGTCCTCATTAGACTGTATCGAGTGCATAAGTATCAGATCAGGGCCAAATTGCACGATTCTGATTAGCTAAACAATTCCAAGAGATCACAACTCGTGAAGACAAAACCATTACTAAGTCCGCAGCAGCTGACATATCTTGGCACTAGACTCCAGTCAAGTGCAAGCCACTATAACTTCGTTAAGAAAGATTAAGTGCCTAACTCCGACATAAGCACTAAATTGTAGAAAGAACCTCCCAGGCCGCTCCTACTTTCAAGGGTGATATCGAACCCCCCACTGGAAGGTCAACGCTCGGGTAAATGACCTGACCAGATGACTCCAACAGTCTTTTTTTTAAGTCATATGATTCATACGCGATACATGAAATATGTACCTACAAAATGTTCTTCCAATGACTAAGCGCCCGTTCTCAGGGTTGCCAAAAAAAACTTAATTGGGGTAGACGAACGTCTAGATTTAATACATTATTAATGAAGGATATGGGCCGATCACGCGAGAAAAGAAGGTTAAAACAAAACCAGATTATTTATTGGTTCAGCAAAACAGGGTTGCATTTTTAGTGTTTTCGGACAAGATCCTTTGTTTAAGGATTAGCCAGTCGAATTCCAATCGTATGGCAACCCTGCGAAGGTTCGCGGTGTCAAGTTCGAGGAGGCAACTTAAGTTTTTTGCCTCAAAAAGGATAAGGCTTGACTGGTTTCATAAATCTGTGGTGCATCAGTTATTATAATACTGATTGATAGGTAAGGTATAATTTGATTAAGATATGGGTTAAAGTTTTTGTGGTATTCTAATTAAGATTACGGGTATCGGTTAAAGGTTTTAATATTAAAGTTCAAAAAGAAATCGAAGTCAGCCATCGAATCATTGGAAGAAACGACATTTTGCACTTAAGTAGCGGATAAAGTCTTCTAATTGGATTAAATCCAGTCTAAGGATAAATTCCCAGGACGTCAACTGATCCTTTTTCACTAAAAGTTTGTCTTTAATATTTAATACTTAATTACCGAATTAACACCGATTATTATATTTGTGTAAATTCTTGGAGTCAAAATAACATTGTACAAAAAATAATCCCGGGTTTTGTAATGATTTGAAATATGTACGTGAGCCGTCGTTGGCCTATTATATGTATACATATTATATCTACTATACTATATTATATCTACGTGTACATTTACTGAAATTACAAAAGCAGCAAGCAGCAACCAAAAGTCATGCGATACCAATACCAAATACTGAATGGAACGGAACGTTACAGAGTACCCACAAAGAAGTAGTTTGTCTACGTCTCAGAACGTTTCTAGACTCGACTAACCATTCCTAGATTTCGGTCTAACCTACCTAGGTATCATTGAGGAGGAAATTCGAAGATTTTCCAATGTTACAAGGAAATAGAGTCTGAGACGACGCGCTTGGTACAGTCAGCTGCGGAAATTTGTAGCCACCGAATATTTGCTCGGTGAAAAATTTACTAAGGATAAGAATTGTGTTTTTGTGAATTTATTTTTGCTAGGAAATCTAGTTTGAGAAGATGGGAGTTGTGGTGATTAGATTGTGGCTGTTGTTTACTTTTATCTAGTGGAGGAAAATATATTGAATACTGAACATCAAGCCAGTCGGCTCTCTATAATAATTTTTGTTTGCAAAAATGTTACCTTTGGCAGTCGCTACGGGTAGTCAGAAGCCAGTAAGCCTGACAACCAGTCTAACCAAGGGGTATTGGGTTGCGCGGGTAACTGGGTTGAGGAGGTCAGATAGGCAGTCGCTCCTTGTAAAACACTGGAACTCAGCTGCATCCGATTAGACTGGACGACGAGCCCAACATAGTTAGGAAAAGGTTAGGTAGATGATATAAAAACGTTATCTAAAAGCATTCCAGTTCTTCGTGTTTTGACGAATAACAAGAAAATAGTATGTTAATGCTTGTAATCCTACAGTTAGCTACTAATCCGACTTCGCTAAACTACTTATAAGTAATCCTTGCACTAATCTAAGGTTAAGTGGAGATTGTCAAGAGAATTAGTTGTTGGTATTGGGCAATGAGTTACTGGGTACAGTTAATCTTTTCAGCATAACATTTAACGGGCATTTTAACGTTTTCTATGGACTTAGCTGGTTTGTGGAAACTACTGGGAATGTTACTAAGGCTTTTGAGTGTTTTTGACTGGATATACGAATTCTATGTATCTGCTCGATCAGTTTGTTAATTTTATGAAATTCGGAATGAAATTCTTTTTGGATAAAAGGAATGTAAGCTTAAGGTAGAAGATAGCATTATGATGAAAATAACTGAAGCAACTGACTGAACTAAGCACGTAGTAAGTCTAAAAGTGAGATAAAAAATATGATAAACCAACTTAGCCTTAAATAAACTTAACTCACATAAATCAACATATCCAACTTACAACAATAAACTAGAATACGAAAGTGCATCTGCACCCATTTCTTTTATTGCATCTCCGTACGAATGACCTACTTGTGTGGTCGACTGTACTGAGTGGCTTTTAGATCAATCTTTAAGACATCCTGACTGATGCAAGTCTCTTAATGCCGGTAATACGAACCTTTTAGCTTTTGTATTAATGGCGTTACTCTAACGACGTGGTGATTTAGATGGTGATTAACTGATTAGGGATTGAGAATATCAGCTGTTATTTAGATTAACTGCATTGCAAAATTTAGTAAGCCAATAGTTTGTTTGGGCTTTTACATCAGTACCAAGATGAATGGTATGACGCTCATTACATAGATCAAGTAATTGACCGGTATCAACCGACTGAGAACTTTGATTGGATTCATGATTTACATCTGAGGGCACGGCAGTGCCCCAGCCAAGACTCGAGCAAAGCGGGCACGGCCGTACCATCTTTTCTCGAAGCGTTTCGCGGCTATTTCAGCCCCCTGTAACTTCCATGTGAACAAAGCTATGAGTTTAGGTTTTCGGTGACCAAGAGTAAGTATTAGAACAAGCTCAGTCTCAAAATTACAAGACATTTGAATAAATAGTTTACGAGTTATGAGCGATCAAAGTTACACCATTTTGTCACTGACTCACTCACTGACCGATCATCAAAAGTCTAAGGTACTTCTAGCAAACTTAGAATCTTCAAATTTGGCACCAAGATAGGTTACTAGCTACATATAAAGGGAAAATTATAAAAACCTTAAAACTTAATAAAAAAATAGGAAACAAATTTATATTTGCGGTTTTTCAAGAACATTGTGAATGAATTTTGACTGCATTGATAACTTTGTTATTTATTTATGTACAAAATGTTACTATTTGATTTATTGTTACGTAGTGTGGTATATTGTTATTATGTTTTAAATATACATACATATGAATAAAAAAGCTATGTTAAAATGAAATGAACAATGATAAAATCTTTCATATTAATGCAGTGCGATACATACTGCATGCTCGCTGGATAGATGGCGTTGTCCTGGTCTAAATCATTGTTCATATTACAATAATATTGTCTTGGCCATGAGCACAAGTTAAAAGTCGCTCCTTGTAATAATGTGTAAATACCATTGAATTGATAAATTCTATATGGACATGATTTTACGATTGGACTGATTATGCACTGAAGAACTTAGACAAGGACTTAAAAGACTTAGAATTTGAGATCACCATGGACTAAACATCCGCCATAGCACATGTGCAGTTCAGTGATGGATGATACTGACTGTCATTTAGTAACGATTGAATAAACTAAATGTATTTAATTCTGTGATATTAAACTCCATGTTTGACTTTCACCTCTCCAAGATATGCCGTATTATATTTGTAGTTTATTGTGCTCATGGCAAAGTCAATATTATTGTAATATGAACAAAACTATTTAATTGATATAGTCACAAAATGTTGATTTATTATTACAATTAAAGTTGAACAGGACTTGGCTTCTATGCGATCTCAAAACTTTTTACGGTGGAGGAACTGCTTAGAGGATTGGCTTTTTTTACATTTAATGTTTTTGATGGGATAAAGAAATTACCAACCATCGAGCCAACTGTCGGCCTATCTACTATTTTAAGAGCCCAAACAAACTATCGGCCGACTAAATGTTTGCAGGGCGGTTACTCGAAATCTTCCCGCCTAATATCTAGGTAGATGTTTTATTTCACGAAAAAGAGGCGTTTCAAGCAACTTACAGCACCTTATTATAAAACGTGGTTTTAAGAAGTACTCGCTTTAGTAATAGGTTTAGTCTACTAACTTTTTTCGGGACAGTAGTTTAAATCTGGTACAAAAGCGGCAACTTTTTTTAAACCACGTTGTATATAATAAGGTGGACAGTGTATCGACGAGATTGCTAAAACGATACTCAGTCTAGTCCTTCCGTTTGTGCTAGAGTTACACCGCACTCGTGTTGGTGTCAGTAACTCGATATATTGCATCACGCGGTGTCGCTTGCAGGTGTCGAGGCTGACTACTCTATCTAGAATTGTGGGTTTATTATTGTTTTGTTTTTGCTGGCTGTATTTTTTTTAGATTATGGAACCTCTACTTTCTGCTCCGTTCTAAGAAAGGTGAGTACTTTTCGTAAGTAGTAAGTTAATGTAAGTATAATATCAGCAATTGCGTTTTAATCCAATAAAATATGAAATCAAATTTTAATTTGAAATCATCCCACAAATGTGCAAAAAATATATTTATATAATCTTCTTCTACAAGCTGTTGATTTGCATGCGTGCCATAGTCAAGGACGTAATTATACTAATGATTCTCAATCCAAATCAACAAAAAAATTGGTACGAAAATTTTTGATTTTAATTTTTTTTCGGAAATTCGTCAATGTCACCTACCCGTTTTCCAACTCGGCGCGTATGTTACTGGCCTCAAAACCGTGGTGCTCCCTCACACAAACGCAAAC
Source organism: Helicoverpa zea x Helicoverpa armigera (assembly GCA_033682625.1). NCBI lineage: Eukaryota > Metazoa > Arthropoda > Insecta > Lepidoptera > Noctuidae > Helicoverpa > Helicoverpa zea x Helicoverpa armigera. Next base: position 2,463,863 of record JAWIIS010000047.1, read on the forward strand.
ACAAAGCATACGCAACGATTACTCATTAATTTCATTCATAAAATTGGATTACTTCTGAAATACTACGACATTACAATGACAAAAAAAGCAGTGCATATTAGCTATTTCCCGTCTACTGTAATTCCAATCGATTATTTACGTATTTTATGTCCTCCTCCTGAAGTATGGCACAAATGCAAATCAACACCTTGTATTTGAAAACTTGAACATGAAATAAAGTATTTAAAATCGACTAAACAACATACTAAACAGCAACAGTATATTAACAAATCCTCATTTACTAACCAAACCACAAACTGACAAACAAAATTTTCTATATATGTACATAATTCGCTACATGTAAACACGCTTCGATTCGATACATCGAACATTAAAGCAATCGAATAAGTAAATACGAATCGAGTTATGTGGACGTCAAAACGTAATTTATTCGTTCACAATTATCCGAGTTGGATGTACGCTGTACGCAATTGAATTTAAATACGAGTTTCGATGGACGGACAATCAATGTTTGTATGCGATTTTATAATTGTTATATCGATCACGATTGATTGAAGTGTATAAGTTTATGAATCATCGTAGTTTGAACTTGAGTTCATTGTTAGAGATGTTGATTATAATTACATACACAGCCGGTTTCCGCTCCTTTGTTTAGTAGAAGATTAATACTGATTATTTACAATCATAATTTGACAATATTTTAACTGTCAAAGACCAACAGCAACATTTTAGCTTCACACTCACAACCTAAAGAATTTAAGACAAAAACTAACATTTATTTATAACCTACACAGTATTTTTAAAAATTCGATCACCAAAATTGAACCCAGTTTTTTCATCAGTAAATTGGCTACATTTGGCTACCCATAACATTACCTGAACACCATTCAAGCTCCCAAATTACACTACTCGAACCTTTTCCAACTACCTTTGTAGTGTTCTGGTGCTACCGCAAAACCGTTGTAATTATGTCTATAGGTACATATATAGGTACCTTCTTACATAGGAAACTGGGTATTCGCGTGTTCCCTAACAAAGGAAAACCAAAATGGTAACAAAGAAATCGCATAAATTACACTTGATTGACAAAACAATTACTTAAATTAAAAGTGATGTTCACGCAAACCCGCATTGAATATAAATTGTTAACACAGGAATAATTATTGCCTACGTGTTTAGAAACCTTCTTAACTATAGCTAATCTAGAATTCTATCAATAAAAGTGATTATGAAAATTGACTTTTATTTTGTGGGCTTTTTAATATTAACTGGTTCTCATGCGTTTTGAATCATTATGTGTAAAAATTCGTGAACTTTTAAGAAGTGAGTGTGAAGGTAAGCACAGCAGACAAAGGACAGACAAAGAAATACAGCTTTAGAACCCAGACTATTTAGTTATTTTTCCTTAAAAATGTAGACTCGTTCGTAATTTCGTTACTTAGAAGCAAAGACATCATGGCCCCACAAAATTAATCAATCGTAGACAATGCTTTTATAAAACCGGGCATCATTATTTATTTTCGCATCTATTATATCGTATAGTCGCATAGCTTTCAAAGTAAACAATAAGAAGGTAGTAGCTTATTCAATTTTCAAAGATAGAATCCTTAAACAGTACAAACTCCAGAAAGTTCTATCAGTATATTTGCGTTATTTAACCAGAAATCGAATCGGAATCCCCGTTGCATCGCCGGTATGTAAACAGGGAAACGCAACGATCGATATGGCGGGGTAAACACGGCGGTTGCCATGGCAACGCGGCGGGAGTTTCGTCACTTCCGCGCCCCTAGCCCCCCTCGCCCCGAGGTACCGCCCCACCCCCCGCTGGGGCCGCTGTCCGCGGCAGGCTTTGCGTCGTACCACAGGGACGATATAGCAAGTTAAATTGGCTCTGTCCTTGATTTAATGGCTATTTCGATGCAAGTCTGGACCTGTGCGAATAACGAGATTTGACTATCAAAGGGTAGCGAAAAGTTTCAACATGCAGTCGGGGTGTTTTTTGGTTTTATTTCATGTCAGTCTGCACCATGGTTTTATTTACCACGAACTCTAGCGATAGGGAGGTACTGTGTCGAAATACTAGGAATCAATTTAGTTGTAAAAATAGACACAATTTGGAACAGGATACAATAGAATTAGTTCAGGCGAAACATCTGTTCTGACAAGCCCACAAAGGACCACATGTTTTCTAAATAATCCCTCGTTATTTAAAACGACTTGTTTTACTGCACTTTCATTGTTATGTTCAAAGCAGAAACGTTCAGATGCGTTGGCGAATTTTAAATTGTTTATTATCAACTGACAGCCAATTATTTAAGCTGAGATAATTAGGCTTTTGTCATGCCATCGGCATTTGAGCAAAATGGGGATGATGGAGACCGAGGGATGACAAACTGTTTGTTACAAAGATTTTTGAATCCTAAATGGGTTTCACTGAGTCGTTATTAAATAGCTCGTATTTCTCTAATGTTTAATTAAATCAAACACGAGTAGCTTGGTCTATCACATCCTTGTTTATAATTTGGTTTAATTTCTTTTGTCTTTTGACTACACCAAACTTTTAGGAATATACAGAAATGTATTGAGGAGTTTAGCCCACCAGAGTTGTAATATAATTGAATATAATCGGACCATATGAATTGCTGGTAAAATATGTATGTAAAAATATCTGACAGATTGACCCCAGTTGCGCATACTTTATGTATGATCCGCAATTAAATCTGATAATGATTACAGTACTTTATGGATGAAATCTTCTTCAATTTATTTGTGTTTTTAGGTTGTTATAATAATAAAATTCTGTGTGGAAATGCTAGATGGTCGTACATTGCAAGAGGCCAAGGGGTTGGTGACCGCAAACAACCCTTTGCCGACCCAACGGCTGTCTCCAACTTGATTTAATGTGACACACACTTCAGTACATACATCCTGTATATGGACTTCAGACCCGTGTACTACATAATGGTTCAAAGCAAGCTGAAATTGCAATCTTATTTATCACAAACTAGCCGTTTGCCTGCAGTTTCATCCGCGTCCCGTGGAAACTACTGACCGTACGGGATAGCATATAGCCTATAGATGTTACTCGTACTAAGAGTACAGCTTTCCAATAGTGAAAAAAATCTTGAAATCGGTTCAGTAGTTTCGGAACCTCCAGGATACAAAGACAAAAAATGTTTTCTCTTTATTTTATTAAGTAAAGATAAGTCAAAACTCTTTCAACTTCATCCTTCAAATTACTGCATAGATTAATGTTTAAACATCTCGCTTATTTATGATACCGATTCAAAAGTCAAATTGTTGAGGCAGGTTATGTGCCATTTTTAAATTAAAAATGCATGAGACCATGATGTAAATGATCTGGAAACTGGTATACATTACATACATATGCATTATGTATGAATGTGAATGTATTTACACAGTCTTATTTATAAACGGCATAAACATGTGTTGCAAGATTTTTATTTATTCTGCAAGTAAGAATTCTATCACAGTTCTAGTTTAAAGGATATTCTTTGGATTTCTTCAATTGACAAAATAATAGGATTGTCATCAATCATTACATGTCTAAATCAATCCTTATCCACCTCATTATAGAACGTGGCCTTAAAATAGAACCAGCTTTAAATCTAGGCTTAAAACACAGTCCCGAACAATGGAGTAAACCTAGCACATAAGCGGTACTTCTTAAGACTACGTACTTATTAAAATAAGGTGGTATATGTTTTCCAAAAAGGTAACCAGTCTAACCAAGGAGTGTTGGGTTGCCCATATAACTGGGTTGAGGAGGTCAGATAAGCAGGCTCCTTGTAAAGCACTGGGACTTAGCAGCATCCGGTTAGACTGGAAGCCGACCCCAACATAGGTGGGAAAAGGCTCGGGAGATGATGATGTTTTCCAAAAGGCTCATAAAACTCGCTTCTTATGTAAAACTTTAATTAGAAATCAAAGTACTTACAAAAATAACATCTACTTTATCACACGCTGGAGCAATTATGAAACGTATCATCTAGAAGTTCGAGAACATTCTAACAAAACTTTTGGGCCATAAACATAAGTTTTAGTTGTAAGAAAGCTACGTGAGGCGCATAGAAACGCGTGTCAGAGTTTTGGGCGAAATTTTTGGACTCCAATAAGTATATTTCTAAGAAATGTTATGAATTATTGTTAAGGCTAACAGATTCAGTAGGATAGCCTTAAGTAGTTCTCCGTACTTTCTAAGCTACTCTATTGGCTATTTTATAAGGTTAGTGAGCGATAAGGACGAAAATGTGAGAAGATTTTTTCAGTGATAAAGAGCCGAGAAAAAATCATTGATCTGCCATTGCTGTCATTCACAAAGAGCGTATTCAAAGCCTTCTTAGTATGAAATTATATGGTTCATTACATAATTAGATGCTTAATAAATAACACATTGTGAATTGGATGCTTGCAAATATTTGACTGTAGGATTTGTTTACAATAATGTTTGCAAATCCTACAATAAAATAGAAGTGACCGACATAATTATTTTATTACAAACTCGTTTTATGTAAGTCCTAAAATAACCCACAACCAAACAATCCAGCACTTATAAAATAATAATTAAATGGTTAAATCTGAATTTATTTGGAACCGCAAACAACGTGAAGAGGGCACGACGGAGGAACATATAATTTAATAATTTAAATGTGTGGTACGAAGGTATTAAAATTAAATTAATGATAATACCCGGTCTTAGTGTGATATTTTCATTGTTTTAAGGTCAGACACAGACGGTACTTTTGTCGGTCGATCGCCTGTAATTAACTTAAATATACATCTGTACTTTAATTTGGCGTGTTTACATTGTATTTTTTCATTTTTTGTACTGTATATGACCTTCCGATTGGTAGTCAGTATTTGACCTGCCATATCAATCTATTGCCGTCCGTGGCAGAACATAGGCCTCCCACAACGAACGCTAACCATATCATCATTATCTCTTACCACATTTTGACAATCCTGACGGTTGATTAATATGTGGGTAACTTACCTGTAACAAAAACAATAACAAATTAGTAAAATGAAAAGCAGATAGGTATACAATTTTACTAACAATTAATACCAGTCATCATTTACCAATATAAAAACTATCATAAACTATTTCTTAAAACTATAGATGGTTTGGATTTACTTGTCAGATGATGTCAGAAAAGAATGTATGGCGGTATAGAACATGCTGCTGACCCCAAATAGGAAATCGGGCTATATGTAGATGACCGATTGACACCAATTTTCAAACAGGAACCAAAAAATTATACACTAAATCAAAAACCATTTGTTTCTGACTTTCAGACTACTGTCAGAACAAGCAGCAGCGTACCCCCAAACCCTTAATCATAACATAATACAAGCCTTGTTATTTTAGTTCAATACAAATTCGGGCCGAAATTCAAACAGTTAGGCCAACGGTAACCCTCCAAAACAAAGGCTTGGTACAATAAACCTTCCTTAGGGACCTTTATTTCTGTAGCAAGGGGTCGGATAGACGCATCAGATAAAAATGTCGGGTTTTAAGCTTTGTGTTACTTAAATAGCAATGTTAGTTTTTTTTTTGAGATTTTCTGTGGTAAATCCTCTATCGCGGTAGGTTAGTGATTTTAATTCATGAAAGTGTTACATATGTCACTTTTCTAAAGAGTGACTCTAAACTCAGAAATCGCATTTTTTTTAAATATTCTTTTAGTCCTTTAACATCTTCGATGGTTATACGGAAGAAGTTATAACTTAAAATAACACAGTTGGCAAGTTAGCTTATTGCAACAATTAATATGACCTCAGGAGGTCCAATACATACAGTTGCCAAAGCAGATTTCTAGTCACACAGCCTAGTTTAATTGCGTAACTGATTGGCAATGCAAATAGCTTTCATTCTGTCAACGCATTCAGATCTGCAACACCGTAAGATTAGTCTACATATGTATCACCACGTGTCCAAATAGACGGTTCAACATAGATTAGATCATAATGTATAATGCTGTAGTATACATGCGTAGTATTACTGCACATTATCAAATATTAAATCAGTAGAATATTTTGGAATAAAATAATCTACCAACGCAAATTAGAATCAATTGGCAAACGCGATTCATTTATATTGATTGATTGAATTTAAGAAAAATCTGCTTTAGTTACATGATTAAAATTTTGGACCTTCTTCATCGTCATAATCATCTCAGCCATAGAACGTCCACTGCTGAACATAGGCCTCCCCCTTAGATCTCCACAGATACCTGTTGGAGGCGACCTGCATCCAGCGACCTTTATAAGATCCTTGATCCTTGTTAGTGTCATTAATTTGGGCGTCTAACAGACTTACCCCAATCTTATTTAGAAAAATAGGTTAGACCAAGATATATTTGTAGAAGTCAAAACCTGGACTATAATCAAAGCTTTTTCTGATTATAAAATAAGTTCAATTACAAAGACTGTGTGTCCATAAGACTCAGAACAAAGGCACCCTTTACCTAACTTGCGAGTCGTCAACTTGGTATCACGCTTGTCATTCCGCCTCCGCCCGCAGTGGTAATTGGAAGAAATCTCTTGGATGCTGAGGGATCCATTTTGTCCTTGTTACAATGTAAAAATACTGATTTGTGTTTGTTGGTGTTTGTACTCTTAAGATAAGTGATTGTAATTTTTTGTGTTGTTTGTTTTATTAAATTAAGGTTGTTTGTTAAGGTTGATTCCAAGACCACAAGATGGGTTCTACGACCATAAGAAGTGTACCTATGCTTTCCTTCTTACTGTATTTTATGGAACACTTTCGTGCGTTATTGTGGATGTGAAAACAAATATATCAGTAAGTATACCTAGACTAATTTTTTGTTGAAGTTCAAAGCTGTATTTATTATCTTAGGTAGTCTTAAAATGTATTGTTTTACCGTTAGTCAGTGGTATCCTTATATGTTTGTGACTGCAAAAGCCCACTGATTCAGCTTGGTTTCGAGTCAGCAAAGTCGTTCCTTAGAAGGTCACTTATCCTTCGGGCCACCACGACACAATGCAATACTCTTTCTATAATAATACAAAAACATATTCTATTCTATTATTTAGTTCGAAGGTTACAATGAACTAAATTCATGTTACAAGCGAAAAAATGTATGACCGTAATTTCCCTAAGGCTCGTTAAGTTTAATTATACACGTAACGAGTTAACAAAAAATATTTTAAATATGCCTGCTAATCTTAGTTAGAGCCTGCAATTTAAAAATTGTGTTTAATTTATGCTTTATGTGATAACTTTTTTAGTCCATGACCTTGCCTAACTGTATATTCTTTTCTTTCTCGTCAATCCGTCCTAAGGTTGTCTGGAAGAGATCGCTCTTAGCGATAAGACTGCCCATTATGTCACCTCTAAGTATTTAGTTTTAAGATCAAATTTGAAAAAAGTGGTGTATCTAATAAAGTATAACTATGTAGCCTCATCATAATGGTTTCGTAAATTATATACAAATATGTGAGTGTGATACTAAAAATAGATGAAGAACATTCATTAAAAAATACACCTACATATACATAATAAAGATACGGCATCCAAATTCCCCTCAAGCTTCAAAAGATTGTCTCCGTTAATTCCCTCATTGTGACGAAAATTGACTGAGCGTCGCAAATTCGTCAAAACTCAGTCAACACAGAGCGGGAGATTTTATGTAAATGTACGCACACACTAGGCGAATCTTAATTATGGATGATAATTAATTACATTAGCAGTTTAAACTCTGGGCTGTTAATTTGCATTGCACGTGTGACAAATTCTGAACTATTGTGTTAGGAGTTTGACAGCGTTGCGTCACAACGGAATTGAGTTGAATTATTCAGATACCGACGGTGAGTGTGTTGTCAACCTAATTAGATGAGCTGGAAGTTGTTTTCGAAAACGTTAATGTTGAATTGGTCAAATGCTGTGATATCCCTTGGTAAATTAACTTTGGGAACAAATATAATGACCACCATAAAATGCTTTGATACCCTAAGTTTTGCAACCAGAAATATCTACTGAACACCAGAAAAATAAAGTCTAAAAATGTAATAGTACCCGCTATTTTAGTCACGACTTCACTTTAAATTGTATTCGACCACCAAATTTAGTAAATGATCACCAACTCTTGACGACCAAATTAATGTATTATTTTTGCCTAAATAAGTCACTGTGATTGCCATAAAATGTAGGCTTATTACCAAATAAAGTATTATGATGCCATATTAAGTTATGTGTCCGGCTTGCAATGCATGCGTGAGTGTCAGTATGACGAGTGACAGGGGAAAATGGAAGAAAATGACATATTGCGCCGACGCCAAGTAAAATTGGGAACAGGGCAGGAGAAAGAAGAAGAAGAATGTGTTTCTCAATACACTCTTATCGCACTGTTTAGAGGCATGCAATAGACAATTTTCCACGCTAGTGCAGGAAAAGGGTCCCCATAATGTTATTACATTTATTTTATCAGGCCGAACAAATTTTTTTGGAGTCAGTTTACTTAAACAGGATAGCAAGATGTAAAAACTTTTTTGATGATCATTTACTACTTTTGGTGATCATTTACTACTTTTGGGATAACAATGATTTATTTGGACTCATTTTGCTTAAATAGGATAGCAGAATTTAAAAACTTTGGTTATAATATTACTTTAAAATGGTGGTTTAATTTTGGTGATCATTTACTATTTTTGGCTTACGCATGATTTATTTTGGAGTAATTTCACTTAAATAGGATAGCAAAGTGTTACAACTTTGGTGATAGTTTTACATTAAAATGCGAGTTTCATTTTGGTGATCATTTACTATTTTTGTCTGCTGTTTGTTACTATATCTGGTGATCAGTTAAACATAAGCCATTAACTTTTTAACTGTTGTGATTTAAATTCTTTTTTATGACAAAATATTCATTCATACACGAAATAACCATCAACATGCGGGCTTGTGTAAACGTGACATAGAGCATTATAAACTACGATACGCCGTCTATAAAAGTGCATAATAAAGAAAATAAAAAAATCTCACATACCTCCACCGATTTCTACCTCTTTACAATAAAAACACTTGAGAAAAAGCGACGTTAAAATATCTGTTTAGTATCAAAGATAAGTACGTAAAAAATATAAGCACTCGTAAAACGAAACGTAGACAGAAAGTGCTTGAATCAAGTGGGTAGCTACTGTGTATTAGGAGTGCTATTTTTTATCAAAACAACACACGTTATAAAAAATAGTTTTTGTCGGATTTTCAAGTGCCGACTACTTTTTTGAGCCCTTTAATACGTTATTTACAGAAATGGCGGTCTTTTAAAAACATATTTTGAGATTATCTTACGCTACGGCGTTTTTTTTTTTAAATATTTGTTTGTTTATAAAGCGAGCTTTTGTAATTTATTTGCTTATACAGCAAGCAGCGGCTTTAACGTCACAAAAGAAAATTGAGTTATAACTAAATTAAGAAAAACCAACCGTAGGAAAATACTCATCTCGTACCAAGCCACTAAACAACATTTTAATTCTAAAAGATTATATAATAAAAATATTTACGGAAGGTTAAATAGCAACTTTAAGAAAAATGAAGGCATTTACGTTGCGCGCTTCTTAAAAAAAATATCTATAATGAAAACATTCTGTATAGTATGTTTCTATACATATTTAACTGTAATACCTAGGTACTATTTTTGAAGAGAAACCATGGAGTTTCTTGTCCGTTCTCCTGCATAGAAAGTTACTTTTGGAATGGGCATCTACAATCAATTCATTTACATTCATAACTGATATTCATAACTGCTTGCAAAGGCCTAAATTAAATAATTTGACGTTGATTATTTGTCATGCTTCCAATTCAAAGATTTATCTTTTACACTTATACAATCTAGTTTACATAAAAAAAAAAAACATTTCTTATTTTAATATCGGATTGTACTAAAAGCATTTCATTTTAACCAAACGTCATTGGCAGTGACCAAAGCATTGCAATGCGGTTTCTATGACGCGTTCGTTTCGACCGCATCCGAGTCAGAAAAGAGAATTTAACATTAAATCCGTTCCTACCATTAAATTCAATTCGGATTCGTGGTATCAACCTGTATGGGGAGGAACCTAGATTTTTTTAAATTAAAATCATTTAAGAGTTCGTCGTTCGTGGAATCACTCTAAAAATGCTAAATAAACCAGCTATTCTTTTTAGTACCTCTGCAAATCTTAAAATTTCACACAATCGATTATTTCTCCTGTCCTGCAAAAGTTACAACTGTTAATCTGAAACGCATTTGATACCTTTAACATGTATAAATACAGATTTGATAACTTCATTTTTTTAGTATTTCTACAAATCGCAGCCATTATTAATATTACAACTGACAGCTATTCAATATCAAAAGTACATATGTACAGCAAAATTGTTGAGCGAAAAACGGTTTAACACAAATTCAGTTAGACTTATTCGCAATAAGAATTTTCAGAATTGTTCAGGGATCCTCACATTACGCGAAGACAAAAGACGCCTCGGGTTGCGCGCTCTTTCGAGAGCCTTAAAACGCTTTGGGGCCACGATATCTGAAACATGAACACTATTGTCTACCGAATAAAATCTACCTCTCGAATAAAATGTATCTCGAAATCGATTAACGAGTAACATTCACTTTTATTTGTTAAACGTCTAGACGATTCTACTATTCTACCACAAGAGAAAATTACGACTGTTTATCAGTTTAAGCTCACTGCAAACTTTTAGTCGACTGACAGTTGGTTTAGTCATAAATCAGTATGGAAATGAATGGTAGTACGCACATAACAACCGATCAGGTATTTGGTCGGAATCAGACCCAAAAAAAAAAGTACGATTTTTTTTTGCAACCACTTGGCCTACTCTCGGCCGACTATTTAGTATGAAGTGTGCGGCTACTCTTATGCTGACTTTATATACCTAAATTATTTCAGCTTAATTCTTGACAATTAAATCTAGAAAGGCGATGTTTTACTCAAAAGGTCGAAGCTGTCTATTTTAATAATGACTTGAGTGCGTGTGCGATAGCGCTTAATGTAATTACACTAATTATTTGTACATACTTAGATTTATGTTAGGAATACGAGTGTCGACATATTTATGCCTTAAAAGCCTTGTAGATAATGTGTTGATTGAACTTTATCGTATGAACTAACTTAGAGAAGGGAAACGTCTTAAGTAATTAGTACTTAACGTGGAAATATATTTGCGTAACGAAATCAAAAGTAGATTTTGCCAATAACAAGGCTGATATTAAAATGTGCCGTTCACATAAAACTTTTTCTAAAGTATAGAGAAATTGTAAAATATTAAACTAGAATATAGACTAGTTCATTAGATATCCACTTTAAACTTTTATTGCATACAACAAATCATTAACTTCGTATTACGGAAACTTTGTTCTTCCCGTTAAGGCAGCCGCTTTCGCGCCTACAGCGAAAATAAACAATGTTAGCTGTCAAAGTTATGTGTACCGCACAAATTATTATTTGATTCGACCGCTGGTCACGTAATTAAACCGGACCGTATACTCGTAACTATTGAGAATAACTTCTCTCTTAGCTTCCGCGAAAAGCTTAGAAGAACGAACTATTTTTCCGTGTTCTTATATTCCGTCATTCGGAATTATTCCGCGCAAAAAGATACAAGTAACCTACAGCTAGAGATAGTCTAAAGTATAAGTTATCTAACACTGAAAGAACTTTTCAAATTGGTCCAGTAGTTCTTGAGATTAACATGTTCAAACAACCTACTCTCCAGCTTTATAATATTGTGGAGTCCTCCGACTTCTTATATTATCCTTGATCTACGTGAGGTAAGTCATTTTTCATACAGAATCAAGTGTGACGGGAATGCGAATGCCAGTGGCAGGATAGAATTGAGTTCATGCATTAATTGATGAGCATGTAAGGTGGAAATTTGGCAGTCAGTTGTGTGCCAAGTTGTCAGCTTAAATGTCCTAGAATATTTTATAGATGTCCTTAACTAGATGAGACCAAGATTAAGGTAGGTACGTTACTGTCGTAATATTTTGGAAAAGTAATACATATATTAGAAAAGTCCTTATCATTTCGATATGAAAGTGACGTAGGGGCATTGCCCTAAGTATTAGAAAAAATATGATTCATATTTTTGAAATATTTAAGAGCTATGTAGGTAGCTATAAACTTCATAGTTTGAAATATCCTCTCAGATGAAAAGCCAACAGACTTTATCGAATTTTTAAGCCCCGAAAAGTGTATGGAAATGAAAAAATGTCACATTCAATGCATCACGCCACAAAATCGGCTATGCCATGCAGCCCGGAGGGTAGCTAGCTTCGCTTTCAACGTATTTGAATAACTCTTCGCCTCTGTGGATCGAGAGTAAATATTACATTTTTGACATGTGAAGTCGAGTAGAAAGGATGTTGTTTTTAGGTTCGATTTTAAATTGGAAACTTCCGATTTATATTTGGTCTAGACAGGTCTTGTTTACTTTGCGGAGTACTGGTATGATTTTAAAGGTATAGCTGGCATGATAACTTTTGGTTAAACCATTTTTACCTTGCTGCGTGGCTATAAATAAGAAGAAATATGTTTAGGTAAGTAAAATTATAATACCTACCACATGCCACTAATTTTAGTTGTTTTTCCTTATCAATCATCCTGAATGGAACAACTTCGTATACTTACTAGTTCTAGATCTAATTCAGTAACACAATGAATATAACTTTCATACATTTCGACATCGCAACAATAATAACTTGTATCACGCACAAAAGAGCCTTGAGTCTACAACATACGTTTAACTGTTTATAAAAAAAAGCTACAAAACAGCTGTTACTTCAACACTGCATAGAAACCTCAACTTGAACTTACATACACTTATTATATAAGTATTTCAACAACAAAATGTCGTAACAGTAGATAATGTTGAATACCTGCAGACTGCAGACTAAACAGTCGGCCGACAGTTGAGCCGACGGTAGGCATTTTTGTTTTCTCTTGATTCATCATCTCCCGAGCCTCATGCCCACTATGTTGGGGTCGGCTTTCAGTCTAACTAACCAGTTGCAGCTGAATACCAGTGTTTTACAAGGAGCGACTGACAATCTGACCTCTTTCCTTTTCTCTTGATTTCAAATAATGACTTCAGTCGGTCTGATACCAGCTAGATAAATGATCATTCTAATGTGCGAACTATCATTCATCCATCATTCATTCATATCACCATATACATACACCATCATCACGCATGTATCTTCATATTGATTCATGATTTATGAGCCCAAACAAACTATCGGCCGACTTAAAGTTTCTAGTGTGCCTACTCTAAAGAGAATTATTACATAGCTTACGTTGTTTAGAACAAAGCAGGTCTTAGCAAATAGTCTGAAGTTAGCTCCAGTTATGATGGGCAAGTGATCTACGGTTCTGATCTGACCGGGGGACAGGTGAAAGGCGTTTGAGCAATTGCCGAGTATGAATTAGGTGGTAGAGCGCTTTTGTGGTGTTAAGAATTTTTGTTGCTGGCTGTCAGTTTGACATTTACTCGTACAATCGTTTTTACTATAAACATGTACATAATTATGTACTTAATAAACGTCAAAAGGCACACGAATAGATGGATATACTTTATTAGGTACACAATTTTTTTTATTTTTATCTTATAACTAATTAAAGTATTATACATACATAGATATTGTAACTCCAGTTTTATATCTGTATAAAAAGGTGAGTATCTCTTATTTATAGAACTTAAAAAAAATTAGCATTAGAGACTTACAGCGGCCAAGGTAGCTTGCTTATGCAGTACAGTTTTTATGTATAACCCTAAAGCGCTATACATAACATTCATACTCCGTTACAACCAGGAGTTACAAGACAGCTTACTCTACAGGTTAGCCTAATAAATCATGCTATATTGTCATTGTGCCTTTGTGATCAGCGAGTGATGATTACGTAAGGAAGGGGAAAGGAGATCAGGTATGACTGGCAAGATGTGAAGATGATAGCAACCAATTATATTAAGAGTAAGAAGGCAACTGAGATTTTTTTATCTAGTTCAAACACAGATAGATATAACACTAATAAAATTTTAAGCTCTCATGAATCAAATCAGAACGTTTGTTTTATGATACATATGAATATGAATATGGGTACAAAATATGATGTTAATCACTTTGTAGGTACATAGGAGCTCATGTATGTTTTATGGCAAATCAGACAAATTATTTTGGAATATTTTTTTATCAGTAAGCAGGATGAGAAGTCAAGATTTTTGAAAGCAATAATGTAGGTAACTGCTGGTGGTTTTACTCACTTTATGTTTGGTTTCTCGTTCAAAAATATCCATTTAATTTTAAGGTTTGGTGCAAAGCTTTTTGTTATACAAGTCCTATTTATTCATAATCATTGTAAATGTTGACAGAAATTAAATTTTATAACTGTTTACTTACATTCAATCGCAATTCCCAAGTTCCTGTTATTCAACAATACTATAAATCAAACCAGACTATCTCAGGCTACATTTCAGTTGATTTCCTAGATCAGTATTGCGCAGGCGCAGGGGCAAGTCCACGCCAACGCTTATGCCTCCTTACGTAACTTGTGACGTCATATTTAGAAACTGTCAATTAACTGTTAGGTTGTTTTATGCTCCATAAAAGCTGACATTGAAATATTCAGCTCGTACAAGCTTTCACAAAAAAGTGGTGGCCTAGTGGGTAAAGAACTAACCTTTCAAGTATGAGTGTGTGGATTCGATCCCAGGTCAGGCCACCAATGCAACTTTACTAAGTTTGTATGTACTTTCTAAGTATATCTTGAACACTAGTGACTGTGTTTCGGAGGACACTTTAAATTGTAGGTACCGGCTGTCATTTGAACATCTTTGGCAGTCGTTACGGGCGGTCTTACCAAGGGGTGTTGGGTTGCTCGTAACTGGGTTGAGGAGGTCATATAGGCATTCGCTCCTTGTAAAACACTAGTACCTACTCAGCTGCATTCAGTTTGATTGGTAAACCCAACAGAATTGGGAAAAGGCTAGGCAGATCATGATTCAAGCTTTCACTCGAGTTTGTGGGAACTGTGGTTTTGTTGAGCAAAATAACCAAAAACATTAAAATCTATGTCACCTTATCTTGTAAGTGACTTCCAAAGGAGGATATCTCTTCGTGAAATCTGCGTTATTTAATGCGACAAATCTGTTGTAATAACTTGTTTACATAATGCATATTAGATACCACAATTTAAAAACTAAAATTACTTTGTGTTGAATTCGCTACTTTTTATGACATAATAACAGTATTAAGAGGAAAACAAAAATATTTTTGCTTCTAATGAATAAACTAAGGAACTACTAGACCGATTTAAAAAACTCTTTCACCATTAGAAAGCTTCTTTATCTGCGAGTAACATAGGCTACATTTTATCAAAGTAGGGGCAGTAGTTCCCACGGGACGAGGGTGAGACCGCGGTAAAACTGCTAGTATGACTTAATTATGTCACCCATCCGCGGGTCAACCGTACGTCTGTTACTTAGCCACGAAGTCCTCGATACAAAAAGTGTTATATCAGGTGCATATTTAATCGTTTAGTTAGAGTACCTAGTTTGATGAAAATTGGTTTCTTGAGATTTAGATTTGGCTGTAAAGGCGCAGACGGTGTTTTATGAGACGAGAAACTTTGCAGAGTTAGTGTGGGTTCAGACGACGCGATTTATGTTTCATCACTTGCACTTTCTTGTATAAGACAAAATCTTGTACAGGGGAAACATCATTTGACAGAATAAGGGATCAATTACTTTTAAATAAACTTTAAATATCTAGTTCAAAGCAATTTATATAAAAAATACTACTTGGTATCAACGCAAAATGTCTCAAACAAGCAAACGGATATGCCCATATATTTAAATGTAATCGTAAAAAAAAAAAAACAAGATAATTTAACCTGAACGCAGATTTCATTTTGTGGACCTAATAAAGAACTCAAGGTAGGTACAATTTAAGCACATTTTTATAGGAACCAACGTGAAATGAAAAATAAAATCGCTTTCGCCATAACGTGTACGTTCGCGATTCGCTCGCGTCGTGAACACAGGCTCTTATCGTAAATCAAATATTCATATTTGAGCGAACTGAATTTGGTATAAATCTTAGCGTAAGTTAGCCAGTTTGCAAGTTTAATGCGTCGTAGACAGCTCGGGGGATTAAAATTTAATAAGTTCGCTTGTCTGCGCTCATTATATGGCTATGTTATATTTTATCGCTATTCTAGAACCCTGGGAGTTCAGAAGTGCTATGTGAATATAAGCTTTGTTGGGTTATTATACCTAAATAACATTACAATTTAATATAGAAAAAAAATACAGAAAGGATGGCATTCAGAAAGGAGATTTTCATAATTAATTCTTAGTTCCTAATATCAATAATATCATCCATCATCCTCCAAGCCTTTTACCCAAACTATGTTGGGGTCGGCTTCCAGTTTAACCGGATTCAGCTGAGTACCAGTGCTTTACAAGAAGCGACTGCTAATACATATAACGGTATGTATTTAATACAAAATTCAAAGATTTATCTACCTATATTAAGGCTGTAAAAATAATTGCGTAGAACTTAAGAAAGCAAGTTAATATTTTGAGGACTTATTACGCTGAGTAGGTTTTCCAACTTAATAAAGTAGATTCCCAGATTGAGTTATCAAAACGACATTTACTCGTATTTTCCTTAAGAATTTTCCTACGATTCTACGAATAGACATTACATTTACATCGTAAAGTAATTTATTTGAGGCAATGTTAGCATTATGTCTAATTAAAAGTAAGCAACAATAAGAGATTCGATTGAAAGCATAACTCTGTCGCAAGTACTATATTTACTTTTCGACAGAAATCGAAAATTATAAAGTTACAACTGTCTCAATTAGCGAGCGCAACACAAAACGTATTCTAAAACAATGTAAATACAGTCGAAATTCCAAGAACGAGGTGCTCATTCATTAGTTAGTACAATCAAGGCCTAAGCAAACATCAGACCGGTGGATTTTGTTTGAATAATTATTATTTCTGTTTGAATTATCCTAAACAACGCGAATCCCGAATGAAAATTCTTGCTGTGTATGAAATCTAATTAAGTACTCGTAGGTACGTTATGAACTTATAAGCCTGGTTTTTCGAAGCAAGATATACGAGATTAGCTACTTGAATACAACTTTCATTGTTATGTAATTCCACTAGTGTCTGGGAAGTCAAAGATTGAGTTTTTAGCTAAAGTAAACTGTCGCGTGGAAACTGTGTTAAGTTGTCGTAGGTCGGGAACACTTTCATTGCAGTATTACCGACAATATGCAGTGTTAGACTATCATACATTTTATACGAAGTACGTGGGTCCGACTTTCGAGATCCGACTTAAGACTTTATCTTCTTACGGATGATGTTCACATTTGTAAAGCTTCTTTGAACAGCCAGAGCTTCTTGTTAAACGTGAACTTTTATAGTAAAGTAAAATAACTGAATTCAATTTAGTAGCGAGTTTCGAAAAGGACTCGACTTCAGTGAATGTTCTTTTCATTTTTGTGAGTTATCAAGAGATACAAATTGTGATGCAATGTATGGACGGCAATTTTCGTTTACATTTTCAATATTATCAGCGTAGTAAGCTTATTAATCAGTTATTGGTTGCAACAAATCTAATGCATCTATCTTATGGTTTTTGGTCTACGAATGACATTTAAAAAAAAAATAGTCTTAAAAATACGGGCTGCAGTGCTAAGATTAAACCATCATCTTGAATAAAGTTTATGGGTAAAACCTAGCACTAAAGTCGGTGCTTTTTAAGACCACGTTTTATAATAAATGAAATAGCTTTATATGTATATTAATGCCAAGACTATAAAATACGTAAAATAATATAACTTACGTTTCGATATCGTTGGAGCGATATCTAATACATGTTTGGCGGCCAGCGCGCCGTCTTTCGCGTAACTTCAGTTCTGAAACAATACAAAGATAAATTATTAATATTATAGTCAATAGAACTACCGAGGAAACGATGTATGGATTGTGTGAAAGTCGAAAGAGTGTCAATTGTACGGCAGATAGAAGAGTTTGGAAGAAGAAAACATGCTGTGCCGTCCCCAAATTAAATTGGGATAAGGGCAGGAGGATAATTATGATGACTATAGGTAGTGAATTTTCCAATGTCAAAGAAATAAAATATTTGTTTTTGAGAAATAGATAGTTTGATAAGAACCCTTGTAATTAATGATCTCAGTAAATACGTTAATTTTTGTCAGTAAAACTTTATAGACGTTTCTATGATTCATAGTTGGTTGACCGTGAAGGTAGCTAAAAAGCAATTTAATCTAAAAAGGTCGTAATGTGGCTTGATATATAATAATTATATCAATATATTTTTATTAATATGGTATTCGCTTTATTGGTATTTCCAAGTAAGTGGCTATATAAGCGAAGCGGCCAGTATTTTATGATATCATGCTAACTTTTTTTGGTAGCCTTTTTTCTAAACGCCTTCGCATATTGTGTCTTTGTACTCTAGCGGCCGATTTCAATTGCCTATCTATCTTTGGTTCGTTTACCAGAACTAAATTCAAAACACTATCCTTAGCAACTTACAGATACTTAGATAGGTTATTGAAATCGTCTTAACTGGAATAGTACTGCAATTATTTCACAAATTATGTCACTTTTAACCATATAATTTCTATATCCCCAAAACCTTTCCTGAACTGCCCACTAAAGGACAAAGAAAACCATAACAGAACAGTCATAATACATAATACTACATAATAAAAGCCGAAAAAGTTCGTTATCCTACCAGTGTGCTAGTGGATCACGTTTTAACCGTTGCTTCAATACCCGACCTTGGATAGACAAAAAATATATAATAATCGGGCCCAGGTAGCAACGGACGTGATTTGGAGACCTCCAGACGGTTTCTAGGATTTTTGGGGTTCGGTTTTTATGAATTCGTGGCTTTCTTTCTTACTGTTTATCTTAGTGAGTCTTTGTGGTTGTTTCTAGAAAATATATTTGATTCTACCCTTGGTTTCACTTGCGTCCCGAGGAAACTAGCTCCAGTACAACCTACAGTAGGTAGTAAAGTCACCTGAATGTTATTCATAGCTACATATTGTTAACTACATGACCGCCAAGTTTCATCAAAATCCATCTAGTCGTTTTTGAGTGATAGAGGAGCTCAAATATATCCCACCAAAAACATTAAATGTAAAAAAAGCCAATCCTCTACGCAATTCCTCCACCGTAAAAAGTTTTGAGATCGCATAGAAGCCAAGTCCTGTTCAACTTTATTTGTAATAATAAATCAATATTTTGTGACTATATCAATAGTTTCGTTCACTTTACAATAATATTGACTTGGCCATGAGCACAATAAACTACAAATATAATACAGCATATCTTGGAGAGGTGAAAGTCAATCATGAAGTTTAATATCACAGAATTAAATACTTTTAGTTTATTCAATTGTTACTAAATTACCGACAGTCAGTATCATCCAACATCATGAACTGCACATTTACTATGGCGCATGTTTGGTCCATGGTGATCTCAAATTCCAATCGTAAAATCATGTCCATATAGAATGTATCAATTCAATGGTATTTACACATTATTTCAGGGAGCGACTATTAACTTGTGCTCATGGCCAAGACAATATTATTGTAATGTGAACAAAACTATTGATATAGTCACAAAATATTGATTTATTATTACAAATAAAGTTGAACAGGACTTGGCTTCTATGCGATCTCAAAACTTTTTACGGTGGAGGAATTGCGTAGAGGATTGGCTTTTTTTACATTTAATGTTTTTGGTGGGATCTAATTTATTTTTTGTAGGTCTCCTTCTTCTCTAAGTATATAACAAATTAAATATGTAGACCTAAAGTAGCACGTAAACAACATTTTTTTAAAATAAATTAAACAATTTCGAAATTGTCGAATTTTTTAATCGAATATCTTTTAGAATAAAAGAGATTTATTTCAGAGGTAGATGGCGCTATCACATGAAATTGTTTTTTTTTTTAACTAAAAACCGTAGCGCGATTTAGACCAGGACAACGCCATCTATCGAGCGAGCATGCAGTATTTATCGCACTGCATTAATATGAAAGATTTTATCATTATTCATTTTATTTTAACCTAGCTTTTTTATTATATATCTATAACAATATACCACACTACGTAACAATAAAACAAATAGTAACATTTTGTACATAAATAAATAACAAAGTTATCAATGCAGTCAAAATTCATACACAATGTTCTTGAAAAACCGCAAATATAAATTTGTTTCCTATTTTTTTATTAAGTTTTAAGGTTTTTATAATTTTCCCTTTATATGTAGCTAATAACCTATCTTGGTGCCGAATTTGAAGGTTCTAAGTTTGCTAGAAGTACCTTAGACTTTTGATGATCGGTCAGTGAGTGAGTCAGTGACAAAATGGTGTAACTTTGATCGCTCATAACTCGTAAACTATTTATTCAAATTTCTTGTAATTTTGGGACTGAGCTTGTTCCAATACTTACTCTTGGTCATCGAAAACCTAAACTCCTAGCTTTGTTCACATGGAAGATACAGGGGGCTGAAATAGCCGCGAAACGCTTCGAGAAAAGATGGTACGGCCGTGCCCGCTTTGCTCGAGTCTTGGCTGGGGCACTGCCGTGCCCTCAGATGTCTACATTCATATTATACAAAATTTTAGAGTTTAAAACATAAGTAGAAAAAAAAAACAAAAATATGAATCGCTGCAACTAGATTCAGAAGTCGTTTTCCAGGTCATATTACAAATGACTAAATTGCCTAACTAATTAGGTTGTTATGCAGGTTACAGACTTACTGCATCGTAAAGATTTTTTCTCATGCAATCAACGGCTCCCAAGATAACTTCTAACTATAGAAAAAGATATCAATATCATGAAACGCGATTACGTATAAAAATTGCTAAATTCCAATACCGATTTTCAATGAAACATTCATTTGAAATCACGAAATTGAAACTGGTATCAGCAGATTTTTCAAGATCATTGTCAACAGTCCAAGGTTACCAAGAACTTGCCGACACGCTTTCGTTAAATTGGCGGCCAAAACCATTTTGTCATTACTTCGTTGTATAATGCTAAGAATTTTTGTATTGAAACTTGATAAAAATGGGTTTAGATGGGCGATTTTTGAATATTGGTAACCTAATTTATTAATATTAGGCATTATGGATAAATATGTACTATGTTCCTCATAATACTAAATAAGTGTATACTAGGAATTTATAAAATTGTTCATTTCTAAAAATTGATGTTTTATTATATTTCATCAAATAAACATTCCAGGGGTCCCAATTTTTAACAGCGCCATCTAGTTGTTAACGCAAGAACTACACGTGTTCTACAAAATCCTCGCTAGATGGCGTTGAATCTCGAATGGAGCTCAATAAAAGACCATGCGGAGGCGAATTTAACAATTACATTAGGCGATTTCTAATCTATTGTGAATGGAATTACTACGCAATCTTATGTAAGGTTACTCATGTTTTGCAATAGCTTTGAGACTAAAGATAATGTCAGTAAGTGGAAAAAAGCCACAGACATACATTTGTGTTTGATGCAAAATTGGTAGAAGATAATAAAACCTATTTTGATAGACAACACGTGCTTACGAATGATTAATTGAAACTTGAAGTTTCGCAGTAATCCTCATTAGGACTAAAACAATAATTATAACATACCATTGTAATGTAATGTTTACACTGAATTTACCCAGGCATTGCTATAATTTCATTACCAGGAATCACTGAACTAACATAGCTACACCTAATAACCAATTTGTAATATGGTTACACATTAAACTAGCTGTTCCACGCGGTTCCACCCGCTTCCAGGGAAAACTACTTCATCTGGATCAAAAATAGCTTATATTCAGCGCAGATAGGTAATGTAGCCTCCTAACAATGAAATAATGATTCAAATCGGTCCATTACTTCCGGACCCTATAATAGATTCAAACAAATTATCAAAGCTTTCCTCTTTATATTATTAGTATAGACGTAAAATAATAATGTGTATGTCTAAATGGATACATGTCAACATGGGATCGCCGATGTCGTCATCAGGGTCCCAACTCAACCTTTGTAATTTCACACTCTATCAACTCAAGTACTACCGCTTAAAGCCATGTTCACACTAACTTGCTTAGTTGTATGTAATTTTTGGCACATTAAACTGACCAAAATAATCCGAAAGTTTCGAAATCATTTCAAGCGTGTGGCAACAATAAAATTATTATCATATTAAATGGACTATGTTAAATACACCAGCAACAATTATTTGTAGGTACCTTCTTCCTCATCTGGCTAGGCTCTGGCATCTGGCAATACTCGGCTGCATTCGGTTTGACTGGAAGCCGACCCCAACATAGTTCGGCTTTTCCCAAAATCAAACCGAATGCAGCCGAGTATCAGTGTTTTACAAGGAGCGACTGCGTATCTGATGTGGGTATCTTCTCCAAAAAGTAAACAACCATATTGCACATTGATTGCGAAATAAGTTAACAATGGGTTCCATATAAAAACTTGCAGAAAACACACATTCTTATTTACACTCGTGTATAAAGATAAATAAATTCTCATTATGCGGAAGTTAGCAAGTTTCTTTACTTAAAGGATATTCAAGAACCGTTGATCACGGGCGTACGTAGTAACTGCTGACAAGTTTACCTTCAATCGCAGTAAGTAAACCTTTCACTCGTACTTTATCTCAGTCAAGACGGATGCATCATCTGATTGCTCAAAAACTGGTCTACCTATTGAAAATAAAGTAAAATACCTAAGGGGATTATTTGGGTCTTTGGCTTCCAATAAATGGGAAGAAATGAGCTATAGTAACAATAATACACAGATATTTTACACTTCGCAGTAGAATCATCGGCACGAATCTTGAGCGTTGACCTTCACCTGCGCAGAAGTGATTTATTAGCAAAGAACTAATCCCAAGTGACGGCTATGACGCGATGCGCTGCGGGCCAATCACCGCTTTAGCCCGCCCCCGCGCCACACTTCATACCACAAAAGGGAAGCAATAAATTACTTCTGCGCAGGTGAAGGTCAGCGCTCAAGATTTGTGCCGATGATTATATACAGATATTTTAGATTTTGCAGTAAGTTGGGGATAGCCAAGTGAGCATTTCAGCCGTCTTTTGTTATTTCTCGTTTCAGCATACCTAATAATTTAAGAAGCAGTAAATTACGGTCTTAACTAAGAGAGACACAAACGCGTGTGTGCCTTAACAAGTTAGGTGACCCAACAACCACGCAAGACCTAAGTCTTAAGTCTTTGTCTTGAGACAATATTCTAAGGCACGATGCAAACTGAGAACTAACTAGCTGTATTTCACAAACAATTTTAGTCTGTACTTATAATATTATAAAGAGGAAAACTTTATAACAGATAAACTCAAAAACTACTGGACCGATTTTAAAAATTCTTTCATATTAAAAAGCTACATTATCTGCGAGTAACATAGGCTATATTTTATCCCGGTACGTGCAGTAGTTCCCAAGGGACGCGGGCGCAACCGCGGGAAAACGGCTAGTACGTAATATAGTTCATTAGTAATAAGTTCAGTGTGTCCGCGACTTTAGCTTGTCGTAGGCGTTGACAAGGGTCCGACTTTATTTACTCGCCAATGCCGGCCCCTTTTCATTACCGGGCCCGTATGCTAAATGCTTCGACCCTAATTAAGGAAACCAGAATTGGAATATGGGCAAGTGATATTACGAATAATTTCATTTCCGAAGGCTATGGGGCTTGTTAATATTTTAAATTAATATATTGGAACGTCGACAGTCATTTTGATGTTTTTTTTTTTTCATGTAAAGGTAAATAATGTTGTTGATTGCATAGTAAGATTTTTCCTGAGAGAAATATTAAATTAAATCTTTAAGCATACTTGAGTATAATTAAGGAAGTGCCCTACCTACCTGCACCTTATTTTTGTTTACATCATATAACGTAGATATTTATATAGTACATAGAGGACTTCAATTACAGAAGCATTAAGTCTTTTCTCATACTTTTAATCAACTTAGCCCTTATCAGGACGATCAGCTGTCATCTTCCCCCACAAAAATGGTGTTGCTTCGTATTATGTAGTAAAATAAATGGCTTCATCGCAACTTCGCTTTATCTCGAGCCAGCAGTCCTAAGGGCCGCAGATAAATAGAGTAAACAATAGGAGGGACAGTTCATAACACGTAGTGTCAACGTAATAAACTAAACTCGGTTAAACTTGTTGCTGCTAACGAATCTGATGTTGACGGTACCATTAATTTTGGTTGTCATGGTAACCATGGTTTGGGTTATTTGAAGGAGTGGTGATGGTGATAAAATGTACCCTACAAACGGGTATTGTTAATTCTAGTTCGAGATGTAGGCGCAAAAGAGCCTAGATTCCTAGGCTTAGGCTATTTTTGTCCAAGACTCCTAGAGTCATTATGTACGGAATAAATCTTTGCAAAAACGAACATAATTGAATAAAATTTAAACTGTAAGCGAATAACGTTAAAACGCAAAGCATTGACGAAATTACCCGGTGCCCATAAAATGGCGGACGAATCGAAATAAATTTTAAATTAACCCGCGACAAAAGGTGCCTACCTTTACCAATTTATTTTGAAAACTGCTGCCGTATGTATTGTGATAATTACTTTATTGCTGCATTATCTTGAAATTTCACGAGGTTTAGCTCTCCAAAATATGCGGAAACTGGTTATATTATATACCCTATTCATGTACCTTAATTACACTACAACATCAAAGAATTACTTTTGTTACAAATTAGTATGTATCGGACGTGTGAGCACGACATTTTTTTTTTTATTCGATTAGATTCACCGAAATCATATGAGATGTCTACGACTCAACAGATTCGTTTGTTGTTTCTATCTCTAATAGATTGTTTTAAATTGCTCACTCTGCAATACTCTTTACAATGATCGTTCAGTTTAATGTAGGGATGCGCAAGACAGTTACTACCTTAGCATGACTCGTAAACGAATTTAACTGCCTCAGTAACGATCAACGTAACGCACAGTATTTAATATACCAACCTCTCTCAAACAAGCTCCCAAAAACATTGAAATTTTCACAAACTTCATTAAACAAAAACAACATAATTCTGAACAAAACTTCAAAATTAATTCCAATAAGAGTTAGGAAATCAGATCAATTTTGGAACAATGAAAAGATACCTAATATTATTATAATGAAAAGTAAAACAGAAAGTACACAAACGGATCTGGTCGTATCATGTAATCGTATTACAAAAGCCAAATTAATGATAAAAGCTGCCAACTTCCCGACATCCATTAAATCTCCCGTTGAAGTTCCAACTAAGTTTTCGCTCGAAAAAGGAATTATGAAGTGGGACGATTTCTGAATCAACGATTTGTTATGGGAGAAAAACAAAAGCTTAGAGGAGATGTTTTCGTAGACCTAAAGACATAACAGGAGACTAGAGACTCATGTGATAGTTAGAATTATTCGCGTAATATTTTCTAAGTATTTAAGGCGATCAATCACTCATCTAAACATAAATTATATCTCCACCCACACGGAAATTCAAGATTCAGTTTAACTCTTATTATTAGATTCTAAGAATATCTTATCTGCTTTGAGGATTGAATCGATTTTACCTGATATTCAAAGTTTAGCAAGTAAAGCCCGTGGTCGTAAGCGTGGCTTGGCTTTGAGAAGAATGTTTTCCTGTTATTTAGCAAACAAGATTGACATAGTAAAATTTCCTTAGCACTACAATAGAATACATGGTTAATATTATGATGGGCTATTATGCAACCAGCTCGAATAGGATGGAAACGGACGTCTATCTAAAGTATCTTTATTTCATACAGGGCTTTTAACACGTAATTCCCTCGACGAATCAAGAAAAGGATATCAATGGGAAAAATATTTATTTATTCATTGATGCAAAGTGGTGGGTCGGAGAGAAACCCCAATGCAAACATAGTGTAATTCACGACAGCCTTGAGAACTGAACAAAGGTTATTTTGGTCTATGAGGGTCTATATTTATTTTACCCAAATATTGGTAAATAAGAAAATGTGCTTAACATTTAATGGGTCGGTATCTATCTTGAAATATGTGTCCTAGAAATATTGAATACGGCCCTTCAGGCTGTTCGAGTATAGACGAAATATTTTATCAGTTTAGCGGAGAACATTTAACAAACGTCAGTTTCTTTAGCGAGTGGTGTCAGTCCTTGTCTTTTCTCTTGATATAATAAGTATAATAAATACAAAAAGAAAGCAAAACCGGTCTAATAGACTTTAAACAGCAGCAAACCCTATAAATAGAAAATGAGTAAAACAATTAATTAAAGCGCAGACAGCAGATAACGAATAGACACAACAGTTGCAGAAAATAGAATATTCATTCACATTGAAACTAGATATTTATTCAAATAGACTCCTTATATCAGAGCTCTTGATTTAGTGGACCATGGCACTTTCGTTTCATGCGAACAGGCCCTTACTTTACATCATTTGGTTTTACATAATTTCGCACGATCACGGACATAAAGCTATGCATAGACTAGCTAGTTGGACTAACTCGTTTGAATTGTGATGCAACGTACGCAATGGTTCGCACGCGAGTACGCAACGATGGGAGAATTGGAAACAAACGTATTTGTGTGAGTAGTTTTTCTAACCATTTCAACTATGAATTCATCTCAAGATTCGTAGGCTATCTGTTATGTTCTTAATTTATTTAAAGATTTATTATTCATGCGAGGCCGCTGCATTACTAATTCGGCTATCAAGATTGGCGCCGATTTGTCATCTCAGCATCCTGTTTATAGTATCATCATCGTTTTAGTAGGAATCTTGTAGATGGCAGACGACAACTAGCTCTTCTGTAATATCGCGCCTACCGATGAGTGCTATGGTTTAAATTAAGTGGGCGTCTTTCGTCACTAACATTAACCGCGGTGAGATCTGTAACTCCTGTGCTGGTATGATGCAAACAAGTGTGACTCAAGACCTCATGTATATTTGTATAGCTACCATGTTGTACTTAGTTGTAGCTAATACAAAAAGGGATATTATAAATTGCATATCAAATAAATAATCGCCTATCAATAAATACTCATCATTTATATTCTTTTTTACATCAAATAAGTTACTTCACTACAAATAAACAAAATGTTTAACAAAACTCAAACTGCAGATAATTCGAAATTATACATCAATATGACATTACTTTTTTCTTATAATGCAATACAGTTAAATTTATTCTCGTACAAAAATACTACATACAAGCATTAAATACTGACTGCACAGCAAATTTTCCATATTTCATAGCAAAATAACTATCCCAGTCGCATATTAACCAGTAAGTACAACAAAACCTGTTCATCATATTTGTCTTAATTTTCAAGAAGCCATGCTCGGCAAATTTTATGATTATTATAACAAAAAAATCCTGTCACATTGCATTATTTCTAAAAGCAGAACAAATTAACTGAAAAATTGAAGCTAGTAACGAAAACGAATCGCTGCAAAACCGACTCCACGTAGTCTTGTTTGCCCTACCCCTAGAGTGCAATTCAAAACCGCGTAGGCGCGGAGGGGCGAGGCGGCCTGCGAGCTGAGGCGCAGGTAGTTTTAACGCTCGCCGACGCGGCTGAGGCTGGCCGGCTCTGCCGGCCAGTATGCCGAAGCTGCGGTGGTGAGGGTGAAAACCATCTGCGACGATAAGCTCGCATGGGACCGCCGGAGCCCCGCAGCGCCGGAGCCGTGACAGAAGCCATGCTTGCTGCATGTTGCATGCTTGCTTCCATGTTGCATGCCTGCTTACATGCTGCATGCCTGCATGCCTGCTTGCATGCTTCAGGCTTATTTGCATGCTCCTTACAGGAAAATAAAAATTCCAAAACTATGCCAAAACATGATTCTGACTATAAACATTCCGAAATATGATAGTTCTGCCTTTTAATGACTACTTATATGAAATGTATGCCAAAAGGAAGTACTGACAATGACTAAAAAGTGCCTATTGGCAAACAAGGAAGCGTGGACGCTTATTAATAATTCAATAAATTACAATTTTGTATTTAATTTTATATTTTTTTGCTGATCTCATTATGTGGTAATTAATAAATAATAAGATGACTGTGACTAATAAAATGCTGTTTTATTCAGAAAAACTGCTGTAAGTAATATAAAAATAGAAGCTATATTTAAAAGAAAAAGAGTTAACATGTATAATGTGCATTAAGATTGTTAGCTGTGCATTGATGAAAAAGCTTTTGCTTAAGGAAAAATCGCTGTACGCTACGAAAATAAATTGTAGTGTGTTTAGTGATATTTTGAGTGGAATATTTTGCTGTGCAATCAGTAATTTTGATGGGAATTCGGAATCTTATTGCATGGAAAAAGGATATTTTTTGATTTGCGTTTAAATACTACCCATACAAAAATATTGTCGAGTATTAGAACCAAAATGACCTAATTGCATTAATTCTCCGAAGCGATGCTTCTAAGTAATAACATCGTGAATCGCAGTTTTTTTCCTTATTCACGTCAAATTCTTCAAGTACCAATAATGTATGTTCGTACTCATCTTTATTGAGTTTGGGAGTCCCTCTGATATTAAAGATATCCTTTATTATAAGATACTCGTTTTCATTAGCAAAAGTTATGGGCAGGGATATGTCATTTGAGGGCATTCATCTATGAATATAATTGCCCTGTCTTGTTAGTTAGAGAACTTTGGCTTTGAAGTCTGGAAGGTCTGTGCGCACAATCGCACAGCGTAATGGTTTCTCAAAATTGTATCCTCGTCGGATGTTCGTACAATAGAATATGTGGGTGTTTTTATTAAAAAGTGTTCCTCTAAGACTCGAGTTTACCGGCTATTGTTACCACTTGTCTTTGACAGGCTTTGTTTGAATCTTCAGTTATGGAACTTGTTCTCTGAAGAGTTTAATTACCTCTTCCTTTACAGAGACTGCTTACATAGATCTTGCTTGATTCATCTAAACTTTAAATACCAGTTTGAAAACAGTGGAAGAGTAAGCCGAATGTAACACAGCTCCGATCCACAAAAACAAGGATTTTAATAAAAAAAAAAAGTACAACGCTTTTTATGCAAACTCGCGTTGTATCTACTCACTTCCCACAGTTTCCAAATAAATAACAAAACTCATACAATATTTACTTCGCAAAACATTACGTAAAACAAACATACAAAGTGCCCATCAAGATATTGATCCCTTATAAAGAATACAGTTATAACAACCCGAGCCTAAATAAACAAGTCAAACATACGGCAACACGTATTCAACATAGAAATACATAATAAATGTATTATATTTACATATGAACTAGGACCGGGAGCAGAGTATATTTTTGTGAGTAGCCGACGGTTTTATGTTTACGCTTCGTTTTCTGCGAGATGGCGTATGAATGTGTGTGTTTGCACTTTGTATGTGTGTGTAATGTACGCCTTCGTTCGTGTAAAATATCACTTGGAGAACGCGGGGCTCAAGATTGCTCCTTGGGGAATTCCATGATTACTGACGTTGGTTTTACTTGGTTATCTTTACATTGGTTTTTGGAGTAGCAAATAATATAAACGTCTTTGAGGATTGTCTTGACATGTATCCTTAACTTGAACAGTGATAAAACGTGCAGTACGACTATTAGCTTGTTTTACGAATTTTGAAAAGCTTAATCGTGTACAACGAAGTCATTATCGCAACTGAAACTTAATGAAAACTTTACACTATCAATGCGAAGGAGATTAATTGAGTTCAATCAAACAGGCTTACGTAGAAACACTCAGTTCCGCTAACACATTTGCATGGTATCAAAAGGATTAAACAGAATTTTCAGGCATCGCCGTGAAATCGAACGAGCCCTTTGTGGCTCCCCAGTATCCGATGCTTTCAATGCAGCCAGATTTACAGGAAGCTGGACATACAATGCAATGATTGGAATTCCCACTACGTTGAATGTGTGAAAAACGCCAATCGATGTCTATCAAAAGCCTATATGAAGTCCGAAACTATTACACGGACCGTTTTTACTGTTTGTCCAGTAAATATTCAACTGCTAAGCACTTTTCGTGTGATCGGATAAAAATACGTTGCATTTATTGCAAAGCAAATACGTTGAAAGGTTTTGTTGTAATGGGATTCTCTGTACTTACTCCTCCCATCAAGGGAAATGGTATTATAATAGAAATGTTTTATTTATAAATTGAACTGCAAATGGTATACGTCAAGTGTGAGAAATGGGTCAAAACATTGGATGGAGTCGATGAGTCACTAGACGACCGGCTATGGATTCAAATGGTTGGTAACATTTCGTACTTCTCATACTAATACAACAATTACGTAAAATGGCTAAGCTTGGCATTGTCTAAGACTCAGAATTTCCAGTTAACCAAGATGCTTTACGCTCAAGCCGCGATTCAATGTTTTCATAATGCAGTTGCAAATAGCCATGCCAGATAAAATGAAATGAGTTTTCCGAGTATTCTTACTTGTATTCATATCGTAACAGACATGATTAAGTTTAGTGGCTGTGTTACTTCAACGTTCCCATAGCCTAGATAAAGCTGCAGTGGTGGTAGGGAGTTGGTAAATAGTGGAGTCATTCTCTTTGGTAGGATCGGCCACACGCAGGCAACACATGGCGTAACCATTGATAACAGTATGCGGGCTTCATTTGACGATTACTCACAGCTGTTCAGGCTACCGATAGAAGGATCGGTTGAACGGTTGAACTTATCGAACTGCTAAGCACTTCAGCCGTATCAGTATACAAGTATGATGTTACGCAAATAGGTTGTTAGAAAAATCATTTTTTTTTTTAGATCTTATCTACAAAGGAAATACCTAGATAAAATAAATAACACAGGTGTAGACAGTTCGCGTTATTATTAATACCTCTACTAATTAAAACAAACAAGGAAACAGTTTTTGCTAATTTGAAACTTAAACGAAACCAATTAAATAGGCAAAAGATTTTATTTAGTTTCATGTTCTTAATTGTTAATTATAAACAATATTCATAAAGTAAACTTAGATTCAAAAACATTTTTACTTAAAACAACACCATTATAGAAAATGTTCTGAATATACAAAAATAAACACATCTTGGCCGAATATAGGCACATTACTAATAAAATGAACCTCTCCATTTAGGTTTCAATTTAATTAAACAAAATATAGACGCCATTACGCCTTTTATACCAACGGCTCTCAAACATAATGGATTTTAATTGAAGTTTAACGATTTTAGCTGAAATTCACGTTCCTTGTAAATCTTATAACCTATAAAGTAATAATTCCCGAAAGTATATTAATACGGTTCTTAAGCTAATTATAAAAGTAGGTACTTAATAATAATTTCAACAACGCTAATTAAATGATTGCTAAAATAATTTCAAAGTAATCATCGACCATCGTATTCCATATTTTTAAGATAGCGACAAAAGGAAGAATTATGTTTTTAACTTTTACAAGTTAAGTTCGTGATGGCATCTCATAATACTGTCACCTCCTTTCATAATAGACGTCAGTGTAATTTAGGACCAAAGTTAGTAGACAAGGGCCATAAAATACACACAAACAAACATTTAATATATCATAAACGTCAATTAAAACAATATATGCCCCAATTAATAGTTTATAAGCCCTATTTACATAATCCATTAAATCCACCACATCTTTCTAATCTGACATCACAGGAAACTTCACTAAACAGTCTTATTACAATGGCATAAAGAACAAAGTTGAATGATCCTTGTTAGTTAAACAAGCAAAGTTATATTTGCAAGGACATACGGGCACAAAAGTGCTTATGAAACCCTAACGAGTAGTGCACATGTGAGATGATACGGGCGCCCTCTATACTGAACAATGCCTTCGTTATTCAAACTACTCAAGTACAACAATAAACCTTATCTTTGACGTAATAAGTCGCGAAGTTGAATAAATCTAATCCGGAACAAAGGATTGAGTTTTACAAAGAAAATCAACAGATGGCTCTGTGATAAAGATGGGTACATCTCGAATGAGTGTTCATTATGAAAATAAAGGGTCACGCAGGGAGGATTTGGACCTGTTAATTTTTTTTGGTAAGGTCTGCGGGTTCCCCTGACACAATGAGGAAATGTAGGGACTACGTTGAAAAACACACTGAATTAATATAAAGTGAATACATGGCACTGCGTTAATTAAATTTTAAAATTCCGTGTAAAGCTTGAAAGCAAACACGCATTAATTGCAGAAAAACAACTGTTTTTAATAACAAGTTTCACTGAAATCACTTGCTTCAGTTCAGTGGAAATATACGACAATCTTTTGAAAGATTTAACACTGTTTTGAAACTGTAAACAATATTTTGATAAAGTGCACGAACTGTTTTCATTTAATTAATTCATGAAGAATTCTAATCGATATGAAGAAAATGTGACTTAAGTACGCCTATGAAATATATGACAGTTATGAAAAATGAAAATATGTATATCCCTGTGTTCAATTAAGAGTTTCCGGAACTCTGTAAGTGAAGTGTCTGATAGTGGTTATTAAAAAACGATTTGCCTTTACCCATTAACAACATACCATTTTTTACTTAGAAAACAAAATACTTCAGAACTAAGAATAATATTTTTTCACCCTTTCGGTTGTAATATGCATATTGTTAAACATTTTATTAAAATAAGGTATCACACGAGAGAATCTTAAGGAAAAGTCTCGAATAACTTTTTTTCTTTTATCGAATAAGTTTGGAATAAAACAAGTCGATTCCATCCAACTTTTCTTTCAGCCAGTACGTATTTTACACGAACCATTTCAAGAGCTTAGCGCGGAGCCCGTCAAATATGCAACACGTGGTACCAACCTCCCATAAATAAGATCGACCAGGAAAACGTTAGGCAACCGTAAGAAACAAAATAACGGCGAATAATATAAAAAAGGCCCAGGTTTTATGTGAATGCCCACATTAATAATTCATCCGTAATCCCCTAAAGTTGGTGGTGGGATCTAAAATGTATTTTACGACACAATCGAGCGTGTTTTATACACAAGCCACAGGGGCGGACTGAGGTGCTAACTCGCCAATGGCGCCATCAGCCCAGTAATATTTTACTCCTCTAGTAATGTGTACTCGTTTTATGGTTGCTATATTACCTACATTGTTTGCGAAGCCAGGTGTCCAAAATCGTACGGCTATAACGCGAGCCGAAGCCAAGTTCGTAAAATAGATTTTGTTATACGTCAACTGCAGAATAATGTTCCAACAATGTTACAATTTTCTGATGACTTGGCAGTCTTTGATATAGAAAAGTATAATTTCATTATTGCTAATGACAAATGTGCTACTCAGGTTAAAGGAGTGAAATATAAAAGAATAGAAATTGTTAGAGGTAATAACCCCATCAGTGCGACCAAGAGTGACAAGAAAATTAAAGAGCACGTAGGTAGGGCCTCGTAGCGCCAGTTATTGGCTAAATAAGAGCGATGAGGTAAACCGAGGTCGTTGTATGGGCTATTTATTTATATCTAATTTAGCTCAACTGACGTATTATATGTATGTGTCAGTTCAAGACGGCTAAATTAGGGGTTAGTTTAAGTTGTTACCAGAAATATTCTGTGTGTATGATCGATCGTATATTTTTTTTGCGAGTTGGATTAGAAGAAAAAGAGAATTAGAAGAAAAGTATAGAAAGTAAGGGTAGTAGAAAAAATAGTGTCGTGCTTTCATACTACTAACAAGATAGAGTAGCTACTGTATAAGATTGTCTACCGTAGCTTAGAAGCAACGGATTACGTCTTGGAAGATAAAGGATAAACGCAATTGACACAAAACTGGATCTCATGCATAATTTAGTTTCGTGGAAATCTTTTTCCACCCTCACATAAATAGGTAAAACCTACGCATAGTCAAACATCAGCAGGAGATTGCCACTCCATCCCTGCTCCCACTACACAATGGCCTTAAATGAAATTTAAGTCGCCCACCGAAAGTAGATAAAACTTGAGTTTTTGTCGTAAGCTTGGTTAACTTTTTTGGGTAGGCAAACTTCAATGAATTTCGGTGTTCAGTTTCCCCAATGGTTTTAGGAAACATTCGAAAAGGCTATCGAGAAAAAATCTTTAGCAGGTAAAACTGTCTGGGATAAATTCTCAGATGTCGATGCGAATGCTAATTTTGTAGCAGACCTCATAAAGCATTTATGTTTTATTTTTTGTGGTGTAAAAACCACCGAAAAGGCACCAGATGCTAATGGCGCCCACTATCATGCTACCCGACATATATATTAGGTATCTTAAAACGATATACATAAGTGTATTTATAGTTAAACTTGCAACTGTCTTACAGGCAGTGTCACAAAAAAGATTAAGCTAACAAAGACCCTGCGGACAGAGGCGAAAATGGAAACGTCATAGCTTGAAAAATATATTATGGGACAAATATTTACCAGTAAAGGAAAAATAAATACAGCTAACGCAATACGTTACAAAAAAGATATAAATACCGATATGTACAAGTTTACCGAGGGCTGGAACAAACTAACAGAAAACGCGTAAAAATAACTCATCTAACGTTTTTATGATTTTGGGGAACAGGGATGGCGTTCATTACCGTCTTAGGGCTAAAGTAAACAGCGACGTTGGAATTTTTTCATCAAAATTTTGACTTATACCATCTGCTTCCGTGGTAATCTTGGCTAGGGCAAATATTTGTGCCGCCTCTGTTCCGCCGCTTCATAATTATAGCCCTAGCGAGGGATTACGAGTAGGTCATTGTAAAATCTCATTATCTCGCTTTGTGTCATCAGCGATACAATTTACGTGGGCTTGAATCAATTATGGAATGTTTGGCGATGCGCTCTGAGGATTAGCAAACGTCAATTGGGTTTAGAAGCCGATTTAAATAAGCAAGTGCTTTGTTTCAGGATTATGGGATATCGCAGTTGCTCTGGAGAGCTGATCCAAATGAACGGAGATCATTGTGGTATAAACTCTAATTGAAATTTGAATAATCTGGAACTAATTCTATTAGATCTAGTGTTGCTATCGGTTTGAGGTTAAGCTCATCAACTGTATGTACATTTGTGTTGCAACACGGAATAGATATGCTAATAATAGTTATGGTAAGTAAACTTATGACTAAATATGGACCTCATTTAATTAGGCTACCTGAATGAATAGGTTTCAAATCTCAGGTAGTAAGACAAACTGACGACTATAATGTAAATGTTATCGGCTAGCCAAGTACATTCACTTTGTCCTGTATTTACTCACGTAACACGTTAATACTGCTGAGCTGGACATTACCTGTAAATTAAAAGAAAACAAACATTAGAACATGTCTTAAAACTTATAGTAGGTATACATTTTATGTTACATGATAACTGGGAACGAAACAGTAAAATATTGGTACAACATGTATATTGGTAAAATAGTGATACAACTCTGCAACCAAAATTCAATATCCTCTGTAAAGCCAATAGGTATCTCTGCCACGAAAAATGAATTCTTAACAGAATAACTTTTGAAAATCCACATATAGTCTAGTCAGCGGATAATAATGTTCCCATGCGACGTAGAATAAGCTTAGATTTATGTAATCCTTGTATTTTTATCTTATCTGCCATCTTAGGTCTCGCTACTGTGTCGTATTTTTAAGGAAATCCTCTCAAAGAACGTTTTAAGTTCAGCATATTTGATGGGAACGCATTTTGTGTAAGTTTGCATATAACTTAGGGTTTGTTTCAAATGTTTGTTTTGACTCTTTTGAGTAAGATGAGGGATTCTTTACAGTAAAAGAAAAAGGTGATTGTGCGTTACAGAGGTAATGAAAGCTTCAGTTGTGTACACATAGAACGATAGTTATAACTATAACTTAACTTTAAGTACATACATATAATGTAAATATTCGAATGTAAATAAGTAAATATTCTAGCCTAATGAAAATCCAAACGCAGGTTATTATTGTCCATCCTTCTGTTTAGGTTTCTATTTCACGACAGGATTGAAAGAAATCAAATAACATTCCACCTGAAAATCCTAACATGTTTTGAAAACTAATCGTTTTTTATTTGACAACGCAATAGGAATGTTATTTTTTGGGATTGACACGTATAAAACGTTGGTTTTTTGAACAATTAAAACAAAAACAACTAATCCGCTTTTCTAAATCCATGTGAATGAGTTTTTTATTTGCTTTTAGAGTATTATTTTAGGATCACAATAAACATTTTAGAGCTAGCATTTAGCACAAGCAGAAATCTTTTCTTACAAACCTATTATAAACACGAAAGTACCTATCTGTCTTTATGTCGTGCTTTCTCGCTGAAACTGCTGAACTGATTGATATCAAATTCGGTACACAGATATTTTAGACCCTGAGATAGGCTACTTCTCATCTAGGTGTAAGAAGTAGTTCTCTCGGCACACAAGTAGAACCGTAGGGAACAACGACATACCTTAAGACTAAATTGACAATATCGAGAACGAACACGATTGCCATATTACAACATGATCATTCGACCCTAGAATTTAGAGGCTGCCTCTAAAATATCCCCAGAGACCCTAGAGACCCGAGTACGTCCCCCAGATATTACTGGAAATTTCTAGAAATATATTGGGATGAAGAAC
The DNA here is from genome assembly GCA_033682625.1 of Helicoverpa zea x Helicoverpa armigera. NCBI lineage: Eukaryota > Metazoa > Arthropoda > Insecta > Lepidoptera > Noctuidae > Helicoverpa > Helicoverpa zea x Helicoverpa armigera. The sequence goes on from JAWIIS010000047.1 coordinate 2,500,581, forward strand.
ATTCAAATCTTATCAGACCCACTTCGAACGTTCTAGACTCGTACGCAGACCGAAGACATTTACAATATCTTTAAAGAACCCCCAAACTAGGTAGAACTACTCAAAAAACTTATTTGAATAGAAACCAGAAAGTGACACAGCAAAAAGCAATTCATCTGTATTATTCAAGTTCGTTCTACTAGATATTTGATCTGAGAAATAGCTGCGACCCTTAAAAGGAATGCGATCAATTTATCTTTATTATTGACCAGAAAGAAAATAAATGACTTCGCGGCTTACTTACAAATATAGGTACGTATATACTTTAAAAGCAGTAGTTTTTGTTATACCAATAAAATGTTTAAGGCTGAAAGGGATATTTATATCACACACATGCGCATATCTCGCCTTTAAATGTTTAATTTCATACATTTACGCAGCAAATAAATTCGAAACAGTACTCGTAAGTTTATAAGCGAAGACGTACGCAGCTCAGACCGAACTGTTTAACAAACTCATATGAATATAGAATGGATATTTAAGTATGAATGGCAGAATACAGTTTGGTTATTCAAAATATGTGCACTTATTGAAGAGAGCCGTACCCCAATCATGAACTCGACGAAATGAAAATCTAGAACATAAATAAACGAACAAAATTCAAATGCTGCAGTTGGTAAAACTGGTAAAACATCCGCATTCGAAAAAAGAACGTGTAATTGAAAAATCGAACTAACGAAGTGAGTTCTCAACTTTTCCACAAAAATCAAAGGGGCCGAGACATCTCGTTATACAGCCAGCATTGCCACTACATGGCCACACGTGTTCTAACACACGGCTAGCTCCAGAAATATCCAGCGTAAACACGGCAATATGTTCACAAGTAATGAAGCGAACACTTGGCCCGGCCTATAAATAGATAAATAAATAACTACGCGGCCCGTTTGTGTTACTATTGGTGTTTAGAAGTGCTTTTTTTTTGTTTAAGGGATGGGCATGTTTACATCGTTAGAAGTCGGCCTTTCGCATGTGGTACACTGATTATTACATGCAAGTCTTTTTACAAAGATCAATGAAAGATGGTTTCTTAATTGCACCCCTTTGTTTGAAGCAACGGTCCATTAACGTAATAATTACAAGAACATTTCGACTTTTAAAATGAACCCCATAACAAATCTTCTCGATTCATCGTTACCCCCTGGATTTGAATCCGGTAGCAAGTATTTAAATATCCTGCAAGGGATCCCAATCCTTACTGTTCGTGACATTGACAGCGGTCAAAACGACGTCTGTCCCGTAGGACGGAGAGGGCAGGACCCAAATCACTTGATAGCATAGATGTATTGTTTTTAGACTCGGACTCTGGAAGGTGACTGCGAGGGCCAGACATTTGTAAATATTTTTTGGTCCCATGTGGAAAGTTGGACCGGAGCATTTTTGGTTTAATCTTTTGTTGTGTTAAGGTTTATAAATATTTTGGCAGAATTACCTTTAATCTTGGCAGTTCTATAAATCTGGCCTTTATGTTAAAACTTTTTTTATATTTTGGGGCTGGATTTTTTGATGTTACGAGTATTATAAGCTCATATCCGAACATGGACCAAAACTCCAATTCAGCTTGAAAATTAATACAGGTAGACAACGACCATCTACTTAAGTAAACATTCTTGAGCAAAAATACTGAAAACGTGACGTGTTCAATGGCCGAACGTATCTAAAAATGTTAAAGCGCTTACGAAGGAACATCTCGAAGGCATTGCTCCTTCTGTGGAAAAAAAAAACCAGCCCAGCCCACAGACCTTTGTTGTGGTGGTCAGTGCTTCGTGCAAAACAAAAATAAGACAAAACGAACGGGACAGAACAGGTCGGGCCCGACCGAGACCAGTCCGACGACTTTTGACCACTTTTCTGGTCCCACATCCCGGCAAACTTATCTCTACAAATACTTTCCAACTTCTCCGACCTTATTTTGATGGGTGTAAGATCTATTTTTGTCTAATTAACAGTTTTGGATGTTCTTGGTTTGTTGGATGTATGATTTAAGAGCATTTCGATTTCTTTAGGAATTTCTGTGGCTATGATTACGAGTTTGGAGTGATGTAAGTTTTGACAATTTTGAGCGTCTTTTGTTCCGTAGATGCAACGAGGGCACTTTATCTGCCTACACATACTTTATGTTAAAACAACAAAGTTCATTCTGTAGCTGGATTCTGAAAGCCTGATTCAGACAGGATAAATTCTGTCCCACTTAAGTAACCAAACTTGGAACTTTAAACGGGATTTAACACAAAACTAGGGGAGCTATCTCTGAATTGGACGGCTCAATTATTTTAACTCCGGTTTGTTTAACAATTAACGAGTCTTAAGAATTACGTTTACATTCATTTGCAAAAACGTTGAGTGTTCTAGTCTATATTTAACGCATATCGCCACCAAACTTGTTTCGGATAAAAATAATGAAGTAAATTTGTTACATCGATACAAAATATGTAGTATGACCATTGAACACAAAGTAGCCAGTATTGCAAGCCGAGAAAAACGTACAGCTATTAATAAAGAGACATCAACCCGTGGTGCACTAACCAGACATTCTTTCAAGGCCAACAAAACGACCAGAAAACATATGGTTGAAAAAAGAAACCAGTAACATTCATGCGCACACCCATCCACTGTAACTTGACCCCGGCGAACCAGCCAACTTCCTTTATTTCACGTTTTAAAATAAAACCACTGAGGAAACGTCGGGATAACAGAATGAACGATGTATAAAAGACAAATATAATCAACACACTGAATAAGCTGTTTCGTTTTAGTGTAAATATTCGCGTAAATGTCAGAAATCATTGACAGCACTAAGGGCCTGAGGGAGGTCATTGTATACTGGTTAAGTGATATCCACGCCTTAAGTAAGAAGATCCTTGTTGCCGTTAATTTCAGTTGAAGTGAGGGGTCTAAGGATGTTGGTGGAACAGTCACCCCAAGCAAAGGTCCCTCGTGGTCACTGACCATCGACGAGAATAACGCAAGTACCTGGACTCACGCGCAGCCAGTACTTGTGACGTCACTCGACTCGATATATGGGAACAAGATTACATGGAATTAGAAGAATGCAAAAAGAATCGGAATAAAATATAAAATTAATGGTAGCGCAAAAAATTGGAATTATTTTAGATGTGCAGCATTTTTACATAGAAATAGAAAGTCTGGCTATGACAGGAGCCGCCATTTTTCTTTTTAAGCCTCATTTAAAATAGAGTAAGGTTAATTAAGCGTCTCATCAAGAGTACTTTTTACGGCGAGTTTGTGATACTGTGGTGTAGCGTACAAGGAAAATACTTAATTAAAATATAATTATAGACTTTTTTCTTTATTCGACCTCGTATATTTATTGAAATTCGAGCTGATCTTGTTCAGTGTTTCTAAAATGAGCCCAACAATATGAAAACGTTTCTAATTTGGGCCCGAATTAATTATTTTGCGACATAAAACAACGCGACGTTGCATCTCGTTTATAAAAGCAGATTAGCCCCTAAATTAGCATAATTTTATTTTTCAACAGAAAAGGGACGTTTTGTATGGAAATTATTAAAATCGAAAACAGCGACAATTTAAATATATTTCTGTAGCATATTTAATATTAGTGAAGTGGAGGGTGTCTCGAAATAAATCAGTCTGTGTCAAGCTATCTTGTTGTTTTACTACATGGTGACAGCGGTGCGTGAAATAAATTAAATAATCGTGTAATTGGTGGTTAAAAGTTGTTAATATTGATTGTATTTGCTGTATAAACATATTAATCATCGAGTACAATGGAACATGCGCGACCACCAGCGGAATTGAGTCTGGAAGGAGGGCCCGCCAACCGGGCCGACGCATGGCGTAAATGGTTACGTCAATTTCAAGTGTTTTTGAAAGCGTCAGGTGTTCATAAGGAGCCGTCGGATGTTCAAGCCAGTTTATTGATAAATTTGATCGGACCGGAGGGATACGACATCTTTACAACGTTTAAATTTGCAGCGGACGAAGACAAAGACAAACTAGAAAAAATTGTTGAACAATTTAATGCCCATTTCGGTACAAAATCTAATACTACCATGGTGAGATTTAAATTCTTCACAAGATGTCAAGAAATTGGTGAGAGCATAGATGAATATGTCACTGCTTTGAAGCTGTTAAGTCAGCGTTGTGAATTTGAACAACTGGAGGATAGCTTATTGCGCGATCGGATTGTGTGTGGGGTCAAGGACACGAGTGTACGCGATAGATTGCTGCGGACAGACGAATTGACTTTAGAGAAGGCGGTAAAAATATGTCAAGCAAATGAAATATCCAACGACGGTGAAAAGCAGATTGAAGGTATTAAAACGGAGGCCTTAAAAAGTGCATCGGTGGACACTATTTGGAAAGGTGGACGGCGAGACGGCCGCCGTAGTGTCAGAGGCGCAAGTTTGAGTGTGGAATCACGGCGTGGGCGCGGAGCTGTCGGCGGCGGCCGGGGCAGCGGCAGCGCGGGCGCCGGCTTGCGTGGCGGCGGCGACGGTGGCGGCGCGTTTGCTGACATGCGCAGCGCTGCAAGCGGGCCAGGCGAGGCGGCCGGGCCCAGCGCGCGCGCCTGTGCGGCCTGCGCTTCGGTACACTGTGATAGCGGTGAACGTTGTGCGGCGCGTAAAGTGAAGTGTTTTAATTGTGGTGGCAAGGGCCATTTCAAGGTAATGTGTCCAGTGCGTAAGTCAAGAAAGGTTTATGAACTGTACGAAGATTACGATGAAGATGATAAGAAAGACTTGTACTACATATCATCATTGGAATATGTGGATACGATTGTGCAAGCAGAAGCCTCGAAGTGGTATGAAACTCTTTATTTATCCTATACAGGCATCGAACATCGTTTCAAATTAGACACAGGTTCGGATCTTAATGTTTTATCAAAAAATGATTATATAAAATTAGGTTTATCTATGTCGAATGTTATTAAAGACCATACTCGTGCAAAATCTTTTTGCGGCAATTTCTTGTCAATTATTGGGTCTTGTATAATCAAATGGATGTATAAGAATGTTACTTATAATTTGAAGTTTATTATATCGGAACAAAACTGTCAGAGCATATTAGGTAAAGATGCCCTTGAACAAATAGGCCTTGTAAAAAGAGTGTTTTCATTGAACTTGGACAATTATAAAAATTTATTTCGGGGTCTAGGGAAATTACCCGGTACTTACACTATTCCTATTGAGAGTAATGCGAGCCCTTGCATATGTCCGGTCAGAAAAATCCCATTGGGTGTGAGAGACCAACTTAAAGAGGAATTGACTCGCATGGAAAGGTTAGGGGTGATACGAAAGGTTCATCATCCTACATCCTGGGTTAATGGTATTGTTATGGCAGGAAAAAAAGATGGTAGCTTTCGAATATGTCTAGATCCGCGGCCACTAAATCGAGTAATACGACGTCAACATTATCCTTTGCCTACATTGACTGAAATAGCGACCAAGTTGAAAGGTGCGCGGTATTTTAGTAAACTAGATGCAAAATCTGGCTTTTGGATGATACAGCTGGATGACAAGAGTGCTGACTTGTGTACATTTGGGACGCCATTCGGCCGGTACCAATATTTACGTTTGCCATACGGCATAAATTCGGCTTCTGAGGTGTTTCATGCTCGAGTTAGGCAGTTGTTAGAAGACCTGGAAGGCGTCGACTCATTCGTTGATGACGTCATCGTCTGGGGTTCTACTAAGGAGGAGCATGATGAGCGCCTTCGAAGCCTTCTGGAGAGAGCCAATGAGGTAGGTATAAAATTCAATCCAGAAAAGTGTGAGTTCGGTGTGAATGAGGTTACTTATTTGGGCCATAGATTTAGTATTGATGGTATGAAAATAGACCAAACTAAATTAAAGGCGATTACTAATATGCCGAGTCCAACAGATCGTTCATCACTCGAACGCTTCCTCGGTATGGTTAATTATGTTAGTAAATTTATTCCTCATTATTCGGAAAAGGTTGCACCGTTGCGTAATTTGTTGAAAAAAGATAGTGAGTGGTGTTGGGGTGAGTGCGAGGAGGTCGTGGTAAGCGAGTTGAAGCGTGCGTTGTGTGCGGCGCCCGTGCTGGCGCTGTTCGAGCCGCGCGAACCCGCCGTGCTGTCGGTGGACGCGAGCGCGCGCGCTCTCGGCGCGGTGCTGCTGCAGGCCGGCCGACCTGTCGAATTCGCTTCAATGACGCTCACGGACACACAGCAAAGATACGCTCAAATTGAAAAGGAGATGCTGGCAATAGTTTTCGCTTTGGAAAGGTTTCATCAATACATCTTTGGAAAAAATGATGTAATCGTTGAAACCGATCACAAACCTTTGGAGGCTTTGTTCAAAAAGTCACTTGACTCTGTGCCGGCTAGACTTCAGCGAATGATGCTTCGCGTGCAGCGTTATGACTTTCAGGTAAAGTATACGCCGGGAAAATATATGTTTGTTGCCGACACTTTATCTAGGGCCCCGCTTCCTGATTTATTAAATAATAAGGTATCGGAGGAACTCGAAGAACAGACATGTTTCTTAATACAAAACCTAAGATTTAGTGGTGGTCGGCTTGAAACTGTAAGGGTGCATACTGAACGAGATGAGGAATGTCAAACTTTAATTAATTATGTATTGAACGGCTGGCCCATTAACAAGTACAATGTGAAAGAAATAGCTCGCCCGCATTGGAGCTACAGAGAGTGTTTGGAATATGTTGATGGAACGTTGTTAATGAATAACTTGGTATTTATTCCTAAAACACTCAGGTCGGAGATGATAGAACGCGTGCACGAGGGACATCTCGGTATAGACAGGTGCAAGAGGCGTGCGCGTGACGTCATGTTTTGGCCAGGGATGTCACGCGACGTGGAGCGCGCTGTGCGTGCGTGTCGAGTGTGCTCGCTGCATGCACCCCTGCCGCAGCGCGAGCCGATCATAGCACACCACATACCTGGGTTACCATGGGCAAAGATAGGCTCGGATATTTTTGAAGTCAATAAGAAATATTTCTTGATACTAGTCGATTATTTTTCAAATTTCGTGGAAGTTTCGCCGTTAACAAGTATTTCTTCAAAGCAGGTGATATTAGCCATGAGGGATCAATTTGCCAGGCATGGCATACCCCAGGAATTGATATCTGACAATGGACCTGCCTATTCCTCTAAGGAGTTTAGAAATTTTGTTGAGAACTGGGGATTTAAGCACTCGACATCGTCACCTAATTATCCGCAGTCAAACGGACGTAGTGAGCGTGCAGTGCGAACAATAAAAGGCTTGATATCCAAGTCAGTACATTCGAATGAAGATTTCTATTTAAGCTTGCTTAATTACAGAGCAACGCCACGAGATGGCATAGCGAGCCCTGCCCAATTGCTGATGGGCCGAAGGTTAAATACTCGTCTTCCGTGTCACCATAATAAACTGTTGCCAGAAAGGGACAATACAGCTGATTATAACAACTTGATACGAAATCAAATTAGAAGCAAATCGTGGTACGACTCTCGTGCCCGGCCGCTTCCTGAATTAAAAGTAGGCGACAACGTTGTGGCGCTGGAGGGGCCGCGCCGGGAGTATGCGCGAGTGCTGCGGCGCGCGGCCCAGCCTCGCTCGTACTTCGTGCTCGATGGTGCGGGCAGGGTGCTGCGTAGGAATCGTAGGCACCTAGTGAGGGTTAGTTCTCCTGATCCTGAGCCGTCTCCCGCGACATCGTCGCAACAGACGACTTGTGAGGACGATGTCACCCAGGAAGATACTGGATTAAACCATTCTTCTAGCGAGTCGGAATGTTACGATTCCTGTCCTGAACTATATGATAATGTATCTCCAAAATCATCAGTTGGCCAAATACAAAATAAGCGAACTGAAAGGGCAGCTGCAAGGGTAGCTAAAGAAAAGTTAAAATTTATGAATTAATTACCTAAACCCCCATATTTACCTACTTATTATTATAATATTAATTCATTGAATAATGTCTTGATCAGGTTGATGAGTAGGTATTAATATGTTCATTTTGCATGTTTGCTTATAATTGAAACCAATTTACTTTGTGGAAAGAAAAATATATCTATTATTGTTGTATCGTACTTCTATTATTCTATTAATATTTTAGAATGTGTGTAATTAATTATTATGTAGATATTGTTACACTCTTATTTTGTTTTAAGATGGTTGTAAACAATATGAGGGATATGATAATTATATGTAACGTGTATTACTGATTCCCATTTTGAGTGTAAAAGCGATAAGGTAGGTAATTAGGTATATATGTATAAATAACTTGCAGTACTAAGTTTAAATTAAAATTGTATTGCAACTAAATATAGCTCCTATTCCTTGGGTCACATCATTGTTACTGTACTTACTTATGTTTTTATTTTGTTGCAACTTGTATGGTTACTATTTAAGTATGCTAAGCTCAACCTACATTAAAATGTTATTGTTTAAGGAGGGAGATGTAGCATATTTAATATTAGTGAAGTGGAGGGTGTCTCGAAATAAATCAGTCTGTGTCAAGCTATCTTGTTGTTTTACTACAATTTCCACGTAAAATTTTATATGCCATAGTATTGTATAATTTTTTTTTATATTTTTATACATCTGATGTTTGGGATAATCATAGCAGGTCAGGTATTAGTTTATACATGAATGAAATTAAAAACTAAATGCCATTTTGATTTCACTATACATATTAAAGCGAACCACATCTGAGTCAAGAAGGCTTAGCAAAACTACATTGTCTTACAGTACCTTAATCCCTCACGCATTTTAATAGCAACAAATTTCACAAAAACATGAATAAAATCCTACCTATTTTCAAATACACATTGGCTAAAGCAATCCTGCAAATAAAGGTAGCCAGCCTGAATCGAACTACATTCCTCATAACTACACATTATTTATATTCAATCTAGTGGGCAGGAAAATACGCATCAGCAATTTCTATATGCAATACTAATATACTCGTTTGAAACCCACTTATCCCAGTACAAAGTAATCTGGGTTTTAATTTTCATTTATCCATTTTAGTACACCAGATAGATTTAATAATAATGCTGTGGATGAAATACCTTAAATAGCTTAAATTATCTCTATATGTTCTTTCTTCTATTAACTTTTAACCAAATTGTAAACCTTGCAAAGGTGCTCTTTCTTTTGACTTGATTCCCACTAATTCACTCATATCCCATCACTCCCTTCAATTAAAACCATCTTATTGGTCACGATCTCCATAAAAATCAGTTCAGATATGTCAACATACATATGAGCTTTGTTCGTATTAACAGCCCTAAATAGGATCCTATCTTCATACAATCTAACATCCTTAGCCTCATTCTTAGCTGTTCCTACATCCTTTTCATACGTACCTCCACTTCGTAAAGTCTAAACATCAGCCGGGTCTCGAAAGTGCCACCCTTCAGTGTGAGAGCGTCACCTAAAATTTATGGCCCGAGGAAATTAACCTGAAGGTGTCGTGCCGAGATTTATAATGAAGGAAACGAGGCATTTTTGAGGGTAGTTTAACACAGCTTTAAGGTAGTAAGACGTTTGGTTTGTAACCTGAGGATTAAGTAAATATAGTTGGGAAGTTTGTTCAGTACCTGACAGATGCTGTAGATAAAGTATTGTTACATTTTCTGGATATTTTAAGACTACTTTTACTTATCACGTACCTTAATGGATACTACAGAGTCTATTTCACATCTACTTTGTCATCTAGGGTCTTACCATTGTCAATTTCGCTACCCAATCATCATTATCAAAGACAGGTTTGATCAGGGATATCAGGCTTCTATAAATAGCAGAAAACTTAAAAGTATACCACAGCTGGTGAAACAAATTATATCCTTAAGAATAGCTCATCGTCCTCGTCATTTACTGCAATGAAACTTGTTTTATCAATTAAAAAAGGTTCACGACCGGCACTCGAACCTTGGACTGGATCAGATCAACAGTCCACCGATTATGTACAATTATATTCAATTAAATTTTCATGTGGAATTTTAATAATGGCTGGTGTTGAGTGTGGAATATGTTCAGGTATACGGTATTTTCTTTATGGAATAAGGATTACTGGAAAACTTGAGATCATTTTACTAAACCCTAAAACACTTTTGATGGCACTTGAAGAGTTTTAGATAGATAGTAGATAGTAGCTAAACCGAGATACCTGGACTCCAAAAATGAGAGTTGGAAGCTTAAATGTATCAAGAATTTGACACAAATCATAAACATTTTACATACAAGGTTCCAACAGCAGTTTTCATTCCTATCCAATGACGTCACATAGTAAGTCTAAGAACTTTTCTTCGAAGCGGAAGCATAAGATGCATTCGAAGAAATATCTAAACAAGAGAAATGCGGAGTAACTATATTTATTTGCTGGTTGACATTTTGACATTTTCCCGGTGATTTCAAAACGGTGGCAGGATTTTTCTTCCTTTGATGTCATGTGCATAATATGAATTCAAGACGTTTGAAAAGTAATTTCGTACCTAGTTTCCATATTCTCTTTGAAGGGGTTGATGACAGGGTTTAAATCTTTGCATGCTTTGTGAAATTGTATGGAATAAAAACTTATGTTGTAGTGAGAACATTACTTAGTGCATGAGCGGCTATATCCAGTAGTACTTCTACATTTTAAGAACATTTCCCACATAAATAAATTACATTGCCTTTCACATACTGATCTTGACTTTTGGAATTCTTTATTACATAAATTACTTGACGTGAATACTGCCTTCATACTTTACTTCATATAAATGTCATTTTATATTGTTTTCAAGAATTCATTTATCTCAGTTCCATTTTTAAGCTAGATTTTTAAAGAAAATCTATGCAATAGTAATTTCGCTTTTGTTTCTAAGAATTTTTGACCACATAACACACGAAATATGTAGTACCTTCATAACTAAAACCCCTTCCAAAAAACAATTAAGCATTCCCTACCCGACGTCGTTTAAGGGCCCGAGAGCTACAAATTTGAATTTCAAAAACTCAAAGTTAAGCCTAGGGTTTTGAATTTTAACATAATTTACATACACAAATGAGTCATCTGCGTTCGTTACGGTGTCTGGACGTCCTCTACCAAAACTGAAATATAACCGTGTATAACATGCAACGGTGGATGAGTTCCACAGTCTCTTGAATAAACCAATAGTTGGCGCGCATTGGAAATTAAACTGCCGAAATTGTGGGACGAAACCATCACCAAGTCGGGAAGTTTGTTTAAAATGCAAGGCGAGTGAGATCTCTCAATGAAATCGAAAAAAAAAAACACCGAAATCATGCATTTACATACACACAGGATGATTCAATGGACGGAAATGGTTATTTGGTACAATGGTTTTCTGGAAATTTATGTGTAGTTAGGACGGAAACACGGGGCTTGGTCATGTCCTAAACGAGGATATATAGTCATTTTTGGAATATAACTCGAACACGCAAAATTTATTGGTTGGTAATGGCCGTCAAGGTTAAAATTGCTTTGTGTGACAAATGAGAAAAAGATTGAGAGACGACACTGCGACTCACTGCAGATGACAAAGGGAATACTCAGACTGAAGAAGCAAAAGACGGGAACGGCAGAGATGAATCATGGCACGCATTGGGAAATATTCTTCTTTTTCTTACTTGATTATAAGGAACAACAGAACATTGTTTGTAAGTTTGAGTTATGCTGGATGACCTCAAACTATTAAAGTTTCAACAACAGGCTGCCAGATGCCATATGACCAATGCACTCATTGGAATTCTCTAATGGCATGTGTCAAAGCCGATAATGAACATATTAAACACATAAGTTGTAATGTACAGCCATAGAAGAAGTTAAAATAAACATGAGCAATGAAACTGCAATAAAATCGGACGAAGAAATTGCTTCCACCAAAATGTCTCCCAAAGCCCACATAATCAGGAAAAGAATTATAATTTTATGACATCGTGGCTTATAATTTGTAGACCTAACTTATTTCGTGTGACCTCGACTTTTATGACGTTACTCCAAGGAGACTACGAAAGAATTAGACCTTACTGTAGCAAGTTTTTCTTTATTATAGTGAAATGTGTCAACCGCTGATTACGAAAAAGAAAAATCTCATCTAGGCCTCTTCGAAATTCCTGATCCTAGTTTACTTTTAGAAAAAATCATGTGTCGTTCGGCGTCTAGAAAGCCTAGGCAAATGATATGTGAAACCTTTTTCTTACATGAAAACGACTGATCCTTTCATGCATGGTCTAGTCTGGTTTGGGCCCAGATTCAAAGGTTATATTGATTTTCCAAACACATTTCTTGGATACCGAGGTTATTTTAAAGCCTTTTACATCGATTATCTTCACACCACAGATATCTTTAGCCACTGCAGATAATTAAAAGATCATTAAACAGCTCACAAATTTTCTTGTTCGCACGAACGTTCTTCGGTAATTTTACTCATAATCCTCTTTTCTCAACTCTATCTAGCTAATCTTCAAAGAAACCACTGAATAATTTAAGAGGGTATTTAAAATCATTTTATGAATTCTTGAGTCTCACCACAGGAACCCGTAAATCCTAAATCTCCGAGAGTTTTAATAATAAATAGGAAAGCGGCCCAATTTGAAAATAATAAGCATTTAATATACAACGATTGGAACTCTGAATTTAAGCAAATATTCACCATTATAGTCTTCGAAGAAAATTGTTTTCCTTTTGCTCACAATAGCCTTTCTGCAAAAATCAAATTATCCTGGAATTGACAGTTAACGATTATGGAATGTTTATGTTTATTGCAATTTATAACGAATGGTATTAGAAATTATTTGTCGATACATTACTTATTTTTATGTAGAATATTTTAAATAGTGAAATCTAACATTTGTTTCTGATGAAATCCTAAGACGATATGACAAAAGCTTTAATATCGGGCAGTCGGAATGAAAGCCATTAATACCGATTCCCCGAATAGTGAGAATACTTTGATCCTCTATCTTAACTCAATCATCTATTCAAAATGCGATGTCATTCCTATAATTTTCGTTAGATTTGTAAGATTGATCGTAGTACAGAAATTATGTTGAAAACTATATTTTATACGGAACGAAGACAATCAACCATATTTCTGCCTCTTGCGTGATTAATAACCCGCGGTATCCATGTGACAGGTTAAAAAAAAAGCACGTCACATCATCCGAGACCCCAAATCAGGTTCTATTCAATAGGATTTTTGACAAACGAAAGTACCAAAAAACCTTTATTCCAACCATCGTAAAGTTCATTTTATAGTTCTCAATCTGATTATAGCTTTTGAATTTGGTCTTTGTTAAATTGAAATAAGGTTTATATTTATTTGGGGAAGTAAGAGGAAGGAATTTCAATATGGCCGAGCGAAGAAAGGATGCGTTCGGGATATAAAAAATACGGTTGAACGCACGTGGGCGGTCACATTCTATGGTAGTATTAGTTAGATACACATCTTCGCGCTATATTCAATGTAGAGTGAGCAGGAATGTTATGAATCCTTCATATGAATCATAAGCATACATTTCTAGACGAATGCTTTTGTATCAGTTATGTAAACATAAGGGTTGGCCTTTCTATTGCTTCCATTTGTTATATTTATTATGTGTATTCAAGATTTGCATACCGCTCGTATTAAAAGCAACTGAACCAGTAACTGGCTGGTACAATCTAAGAAATCCTTGACGAAATCTACTGAATCACTGAATTCTTCTATGACCCAATGATATACATAATAGGTTATGTAATACTTACAAGTGAACAAAGGCTGGTAATCGGTGTGAAACTTAACTTTATAATAAACATTATTACCTCATCCGATGATATTCAATAACAATTACTATAACAAATTTTTGTAATGCAATGTAAATTATAGGAAATTTCAATGTTTGATTGCAGTGCACACGTTTTCATGTCATAACCTTGTATGCAAGTGTGTGTTCATGCAGTTTTGAACCGAGCTCCTTGGACATAGAGGTGAAGGTTGCGTGTTAGACTAAGTAATAGTACCAAGATACACTTATTTGTAATCCGATTCGTCTGGTGACACACGATTCACGTGTCTTGATATTACAGACAGTACCTTATCATTGTAATAATTTGATTTTAAAGAATTCGTAATAATAAATATATAAGTCTTGTAAGTTATACATTTATTGCACGCGAGTGCAACCCGGTAATTTAGCTTATTACATAACAATGAAATTAGTCTTACAATAGTTACTTACTTAGTTTAATTTAGACCAAATTAGTCAGAGTTAGAGCAATTTAATTTCTGAAATATATAGCTAGAAACGGGTAGGTACGTCATAAATTGTAATTTACATAAGACGGTAGTGGAAAAACAAAATAAATTAAAGATATCGCAACAAAAAAAAAACGTCTTCGCTGTGAGCAAATATATTATTTTGTATAAAACTTCGCACAGCTGTTAGTAAAATGGTATTAGTAAAATTATGTTTTTAAACTGTCATCATCCTCCGAGCCTTTTTCCCAACTATGTTGGGGTCGGCTTCCAGTCTAACCGAATGTAGCTGAGAACCAGTGCTTTACAAGGAGCGACTGCCCTATCTGACCCCCTCAACCCAGTTACACGGGTAACCCAATACCCCTTGGTTAGACTGAATAATTTTCAGTTCTTCATAAATTCTGGTTAATTTACAGATACATCAACTTTTGGCTAGAAATGAGACATCCTTATACATATTATAAACGGGTAGGCAGTGGACGCAGGCCGCTTCCAATACCTTTTGCAAACCAATGGAAGAAGGCCTACGATCGGCAGTAGAAGTGATGATGATGAGATATCATTTATCGTTATTGAGGTCATGTTGGAGATATTAAGCACAGGGCACCATCAATATATGACAGACACTGAATGCATATGGCTGATAAAAAGGTGAAGGAAAACATCTTGAAGAAACCCGGACTATACTTATAGTCAGAAATCACCAACCCGCATTGAGCAAGCGTGGTGATTAATACTCAATCCTCCGTGCGAGAGGAGGTCTGTGCCCAGCAGAGGGACGATAAAAAGGCTGTAACAGCAACTAAATGCATAAGAGTCAGGATTGTAAACAATATGTTTCAAATGACTTCACAACACAACTAATCACGTGTTATTTTCCTTCAATTCTCACAGTAATACATACGTAAGTTTCTCCATAACGATTATAATGCATTTATCAAAGGTAACTCGATAACCGTGACTCATTTGGCCTGAACAACATTCAGTTCCGGTTGCAACTACAATCATATGATCATAAGTCAGTAAGTACGGAAATTATTGTGCCTTATGGTTTGACCCAAGCATTCTAAGAATAATTATTTATTATATTGATTTGAACTGATGTGCAGAGGTATAAGGGGAAAACCATATCGTCGTTGCAAAAGAAATACGTCCACTGTTGGACAAAGGCCTCCTCCCAAGCTTCGCCATTTCGCTCAATCTTCAGTCACCCGTATCCACTGCTTCCCGGTGACCTTGGCCAGCTCATCCGTTCATCGCACTAGATCCCCTGTACCCTGCTGAAGAACGGACGAGGCTCTATCGACCAACTGGTGGCGGTATAACCACCACACAGGACCAAGTGGGATATGAAATGCGTTGTTCGGAGATCGGCAGCATACTTCGGACATACTTTTACCCGACTGCCAAGAAGGGTCCTATCTTATAGGATGATTTTACATAGTTCTATATCCTACACGGAATCTTCCAATATGATGCTTGCATATAGATTGAATTTCCTACGAATGTAGTTATGCTTGCCAATTATCTACCTACCTGATATTTGAAACTGTCCTAATAGGTTTTGCTATGACCAGATGATACCGAATATTCTGAGAATTTATGTTCGTAGGTACGTAGAATATTACATCTGCAATCTGCATCTAGTAACGTTGGAAACCGTCTTCAGAAAACGCTACAGATTTTGATGTAGAATATTTTTCCATAACTTTAGGACTTGC
Source organism: Helicoverpa zea x Helicoverpa armigera (assembly GCA_033682625.1). NCBI lineage: Eukaryota > Metazoa > Arthropoda > Insecta > Lepidoptera > Noctuidae > Helicoverpa > Helicoverpa zea x Helicoverpa armigera. The sequence continues at coordinate 2,516,538 of JAWIIS010000047.1, forward strand.
GGATATTACAATATAATTTTAAGTTTGTCTGTTTGTGAGCTTATCTCGGGAACTACAGATACGATTCATTACGTATTAGATAGATCATTTGTCGTGCATAGAACCGCGGGAAATAACTAGTTTGAGATAATAAGCACTATGGAAAATTCTGATAATATGATCATGATACCTAGTAGGTAATAGAATTACCATAAAGAGGTCAGATGTCCGATGAATATTTTATCACTCTTTTGTTTTATGGCAAGGTCAGATCACAGCACATCAACAAGTTGGCAGAATCAAGTTACTATTGCAAGCCAAGCCATCAAATTATCGTGTGGGACCTTATATCATACTAACTCAAGTCTAATTCCTTCGTACATGGCATAGTTCGAGCCAACATTGCGCGAGTCATTGCGCAGATTTTTTAAAAATTAGTGGGTGGAAGAAGGTTCACTAGGCGTATGACCTGTGCTGGGAATGAGTGAACCACCAATAAGTTTCGTTCGAAATATTCCACAGCCTCGCTGCCGCTAAACTAACACACACCCTTATAAGATCTAAAAGGCTAACAGACCACTAAGTCTGGGCCAATTGTAAACGCACCTGCAAACTGGTTTACAAACGTAATCAATGTTTCTATAACAAGTTTACGCAACTATGCACGTGACATGGAAGAAACGTAACACAATGGTGCTACGAGTGACGTCAGGCGACACCACAGGCTTGAATGTAGACCGTTTCCAATATTATACTGTTGATAACAGATAACTGTTGGTTTTCTTACTAGAGATAGTATTTTGACATTAGCGAGTGCTAGCTAGCATGTGGTGGCTGCATATTGTATAATGTGATACATATTGCACGCAAAGGAACATTTAATAAATTGTTGAAAGGTTCTTCTAACCTACAGACAGACATGTTTTGCTGGAGAGTTTGTTGAGCCTTCTTCTTCCCAGCAAAAACACATAGGAAGTGGTGAAGGGTGGGCGTTTTGGGGGCTGTCTTTTGTAAATTTCAGACGTTCGAAAAGTGCTGTTTTACAGCCTAATTTACTTTGAAAATTAAACGTGAAAATTCAAAGTAAACAGTTGTGTAACAAAAACTAAGGTTAATCTTGTTGGTGAACTTGGGCCTTGTATTGTATTAGTGTTTAACAGTTGATTACCTAATGCACGGGGTTGTGTATGGGCGTAAATTATATGCTAAGATTCAGGTAATGAATCCCTCTATCTATTAGTGAAAACCGTATGCGAATCCCTTCACTATTTTTGAGTTCATCGCGAAAGGACAGATGTGGTAGATTGTGTTTCAACATATGGAGTGAAAACTTAGGTACGTGTGTACCTTGTGTGACAAAGAGTCATCAGTATTGAAACTTCTAATGCTGATTTATAGTTACAAGGCATTTATAATCACAAGGTCTCAAGGCACATTCCAAGTCTAAATTCGTTAGATATCAGCTGTTTATTGAGGACAATGCCACCAGTACTAGGAAACTAATAGAAAAATAAGCGTGTTGAAGTTTTGCGATAATAGTGGCCTAAGGTAAAGTTACTACTACTAAACTGAGCCATTCTATTGTATGTATGTACCTATTATGTTTTAGAAGAATATCACACTACTGAAGGGTAGGGTTGAATGTGTGGATTGGCAAAAACGAAATGGAATTTGAAGACACTTAATGCAATTTGATGGTAGTAATATGGCTTATACATACAGAATAATTATAATCATTATCATTCCGGTTGTGAGAAGGTCCCTAGGGACGCAGGTCAAACCGCGTGGAACTCTGCTGGTAGCCAATATTATTTTAGACTCTTCAGTTTTATAGGCATTATCAATAGCTTTTTAGAAATTGCAGTAACTAAAGATTGAAGGTAAAATAATGATCATTCGCATGATGATGTCGCAATTAGGAAAATGTGGAGTAGGTCAACTGATTGTCATCTAGTTTGCGCAAGTTGCAATAATGAACGTTACTGTATAGGTAGAAATATAAGTACTTTCAATTACTATATCGGATGATTTTATTGGTTTAGTTACACACGTGAATTATAAGGAAATTATTAAGTACGTAAATCATACCTTTGGTCAATGTGATTCCTATTTTTCGTGCTAAATTATAATGTTGATGCATTTTTTGTACATTTCTTTAAAGACATTGTATATTTGGTAAACAGCAGTAGAAATAAAGGTATTTTTGTTTTCTAGAATATTCGAGGATGATATTACTACTGGCAGTGACAAGCTGACTCGTATGTAAGAGATTGAGACGACTTAAGATAGCTCTAAGTTTTGTGGAAGTTTGATATCTTCGACCATAGAATGACTGATAGCTAAATATAAAACTTTAATTGAATATACATAATAGGTAAGTATTGTTACTGAGGAAAACTTTGAATAAGTATATTGTTAAATATATTTTTAAAAGTAAAGGCACCTTCGATTGTCTCACGGTAAAAAAAGGCGGATGTCAACTGATCCATCGGTTACGGAGGACGTGGTTAAAATCCTTGAGAACGCGGAAACCATGGCTTGGGCACAAACAACTACATTACTTACCTCATACAGTTCTGGCGAAGTGCTGATACGATTTATTGTAATGGTTTAGAAGTGGAATTTACCTGTAACAAAAAAAAAAGAAAAATTTATTAGATAATTTATTAAATATCAGTTGATGATCAATGACAAGTACATAGGTATGTAGGAATTGACTACATGTAGGCTAGAAACAAAGAAATACGATACATTGATGTAGGTACAGTTGCACACATTTACGTCAGGACGAAAAACGCCATTACCATAGTCGCACGTACTTCAACAAAACAAATAATTACTAGCCGACTAAAATGTCAAACTTGAAGGTGACATGACAGACTTCTTTTAATTTAATCTCATTACTGAAGCCTCCATCTTATCCAGACAAAAACAGAGCAAACATAAGGCAGACCGCACACGGGCGGCCCGCATTTCGTCACTGGAACAAAAACGGTGATCACAAAGATTAACAAGTCAGTGAAGGGCCTAAACACACAGTCCTTTCGCATGCCTACCGCCTTTACTTGGGCCAGAAAAAAGGCGACTGTAAGTAGTTCCATACACTTAAGCGGATAGTTGTACTAACTATAGTGAAGAACACGTGCATTTCAGTTGAAGATGCTCGGATATCGAAATATTAAGATCACCTTTATAAAAATGACATAACAAAGTGTCCTTTCCACGAAAAACCTGTAGGCCCAAAGCGACATACAACCTGACAAAGTCCAGAATTTGAACACATATGTATATTCAACATTTTACATACAGACTCCGAAATGAGGGATCCTATTTCAAATGCTCTTTTAGAAACCCTATGTACGTACGTATATGCTAACAGGCTCTTTTAACAGCCATCTGTACTGAGAGCCTACCATTTTAAAGTCCGTTTAAAAGCCATAAAGGTAAAATAAAACTTCAATATTCGGGTGTTCTACACTTTTTTATCATTCAAAATTGGATCATACCGTATCGTACCTCCTCTTTTGAAGTTTACAAGTTTAAACCTGAATAATCCGGTTTCTATACGACTATTCACAGTCATTCGATTTACACTCGACTTTCCGCTGTTTTCAAAGCCTCCTAATCCTGTCCTGATACTCTTAGCACACGATGTTTATGTTTTAGTACCTACAAGAAATTCGGCCAACGGCTCCGACGTTGGCTTACAAAGATACAACACGTCGGAAAAGGATTATCACACGGGGGACCTTTGGCTTATTTTTATAGAGATTTATAAGGATTGTGGAGTATGTTGCTAGGTTGAGGAAAACTGTTTCTATTTTAAGTGGTAAGGCGACTTTTATTAAGACAGATAATTGCGGTTTAAATGGCTTGTGAAAGAAAGAAGGAAAAGGGAGACCGTCATTTTGATTCTTGGCTTAGAAATCAAGTAAATATGAAACCGCTAGGTTCACATTCAGGATCAGTTATAATAAGTAAGTTTGCAATATCAATAAGATACCGACCCAACATAGACGGGAAAAGGCTATGCAGATGACGATGTTTAATATAAGTATCCTGATTCCTGAACAACGTTCGTTCAAATTCTCTACCTCCTTGTACCGTTAGTATAGTATAATCTGGACCCAATAGAGCATTGAAAACCGCTCACAAAATTAATGTAAATGGGTCTAACACCCAATTCGCTTATATAGACATACACGGGTGTTCTAATAAAACAATAGCTCACGAATTAATTACGATCGAGAGGCTCAAGTTACAACATGAAATTGGAAAGCAGAAGGTTATAGGAATATCCCTTCATTTGTTTCTTGAATGAGAATTCTAAAAGGTTCGTGATGGCTGATTCCAGATAGAACATTTTGCTGAGACAACTAGAATTCACGGCTGGTTTTTTGGTGTCGTAGCAAACTACCAACTGTTTCGTGAGACCTTCCCGTACCAGGATATAGCCCATGACATTCTAAAACAATGTGGGTTTCCATTGGTTAAAACAACTTCATAATTAGTTCAGTATGTCCAGAGGATATATAGAATCTTTAACTTTTCATAAACAGAGATGAGTGTGACTTCTGAATTAAGTTACAACATCGAAAGTGCTTTAGTAACTCATACGCCATTATACATGAACCTTTAGGAATATTAATTATTAGCGAAATGATTAATTACTTAACAAGAATTCCTGCAAATTCGTATTAACTGAGGAAATTGAGATACTTACATAAGTAATTATTAAGGAACGGAAAAGTCCTTTGGAAGCGTCGTCGGTCGTTAATAAATAATTATTCGGGTTTTGTTGAGGTATGGGAATTATCTTAGGGAAATGTGTGCGCTGAAATATTAGACAAGAAGGGCCTTACTACAAAAACTTTAAACCCTGTTTTACACTTATCTAATAAAATTTTGGCTGCAAAATGAACCTTATGTCAACGTCATAATTTGACATTTTTTTAGACAAGGCATAAACTGACGTTAAAAAGTTTTTGTGGTAAGACGGGAAATGTTTAATAATTAGGGACTTCAAAATGTGGTAATATCTTTCCATTTTCGATTAATGAGCAAGATGTACATTACTTTCGTTCTTTTTACTTGAAAGTACCTAACTCTTAAGTGTTTATACATACGATATTTCATAGAAAATGTCATGGCATTGCAGAGCGACGATTTCAAAGAAACCGAACTAACATGTTTCAATCTATAAAGATCTTTAACATACCGCACATCCCCCATAATCTCTAACTCATCAAACAGAAACTTAACCCGCATTAATTCTAAATATAGCTTTAGTAATTAATGAACACGCTGAAATCATCGATACCGTAAGACCGAACGCTCCCATCCCTAATTTTACCATAACAAAGAAGAGAGCTGGTTGTCATCCGCCATTGTTTGAACCAGACGTTATTTAAATATGCCGTCGCAGGCTCCGTCTGGCTCCGGGCTTATTTTTTTACTTTTTATTTCGAAATCTGACACGGCGTGTTTCTGACGCAGCATTATTAGGGTGAAAACTTTTATTGCTTACTTCGATGTGTTTAATTCTTTTCAGTTTCGTTTCGGACGAGAAAATATTTTTGCTGATTATTTCAGTTTTAAAATAATCGAAAAATTCGCTTAATTCTTCATTGTTTTAAAGAAAAAATTAAAGCTGCCTAAAAGAGACAAAAGAAAAAAAATAACAGATATTTTTGAACATCACAAAAATATATTCAGCGGATATGGCTAAGCTGCAGTCAAGTTTGCGAAAAAAAAATCGAAGAGCAAGAACAAACACCCCAAAAATCTCTTTATGTCAAGACTCGTTTAAACCCTAAAGCGCATTGTGCAAACCGAGAATTGAATCAACGAAAGATTCATTAAGCCGTTATCGACGCTACATTTCACATCACTAATTGCAATAAAAGCAAATAGTAATCCTCAACTGGCTGGCGACTCATGCAATCGTACCAACTTATAAACTTCACTCCATTTCACTCTTAACATCGTTTGAATAGAGTTCAATTTCCATTCTCCAGAATGCGATCACAACATTGCCCGCCCCTACCATTGTTTCGCCGAGATTGTATATTTTGACAGAAGTTGACACGTGCAGTTTATTTTTTGTAAGAAGAAATATTAATAACCCTGCTTGTATAAAGTTTTAATTATGAATTCACTGAAAGCGCAATGTTTTCAAACTAACCGAAGACAAAGCAGCCTTTAAAACGCCTGTTTATAGTGAGTCGCTAAATAATTCATGTTGTTTAGAATCACGTTTAATAATACAGCCTTAATTTTCAGTTAACATACATTATACGAATTTAGTGGAGTTTACTCCTGAAATACTGAAGCCCGTGATAATTTAAAGCTACGAGCCACGATAACGGGTTTATATTACCGTCTAAAACCTGGCTGCTTTTATAAAACGTACGTATTTTATGCGCCAAAATGTGGTAAAATATTTGCCGCTCATTTTCTGCCGCAACTGGTAGAATAGAATCGTTTTAATTAGCCTAGTTCAAAGTTGCATATTTAATCATATTTTGACTGAAAGGACAATTATATCGGGAGTATCAAGTCTTTTTCATAATAAAAACTTCGTAAAACATATAGGTACTTTTTACCCGACTGCCAAAGAAGGAGGGTAATGTTTTTCGAGTGTATGTATGTATGTATGTATGTATGTATGTATGTATGTCTGTTCCTTTGTGACCTCCTGTAGCCTAAACGGCTTGATGGATTTTGATGTATGAGGTATCGTTAGATTTGTCTTGATTACGGGAGTGTCATAGGATACATTTTATCCTAAAAGTCCCACGGGATATTTTTTCTTTTCCCTTTAAAAAAATATGTATGCGGTATCATTAGATTCATTTCAATCACGGGAGTAATAATTAATATAGGATACGTTTTTTCTCAAAATTCCCACGGGAACATGTTAATTCTGCGTCAACGCAAAGCAACTCATGCGTTAGCAAGCAAAAAGATAGGGCGTGGCCTGGCATGCGGCGCGCGGCGCGGTGCGGAGGGGGATATGCTCGAGTATACAGCCCGAATGCGGGCACACGCATAAGGGCACACGTCGTTGACGGTCTTCAGCAGTAATGACTCACCTAATTCTTTTTCTTCTTCACTACCAACAGTCCAGATTGGCGGTAAATTTATGTTGCGGAGTAACATCACTCGTAATCTAAAGCCAAATGTCGTCGAAATAATTTAAAATGGTACTTACATATACATAGTCTTCTACATCTACAACATTTTCGTTAAATAAAAACAGCTAAAAAGTTATAAATAAAAGAATTATTATTAAAAAAACAAAATATCCGACTGCACACTAAAAAAAGAGTAAAACAAGCCCCACAATAATATTTAATTTATAAATATTGATGGAAAGCATCGCAGGCGGGGACCACCTTGACCGCCACCAACGAAAATTCTGCTAAATGGTGCACAACCGAAATGACTATAAATAAGCCTCTGTTGGTCCCCGCCTGCGATGCTTTCCATCAATATTTATAAATTAAATATTATTGTGGGGCTTGTTTTACTCTTTTTTTAGTGTGCAGTCGGGTATTTTGTTTTTTATAGGGCCGTGGTGAAGCCTGTTGACAGTGACAGTCTAAGTTTTAGCAAAATCTTGTACACTAGTTTTTTTTTCTTTTATAACGTCTTAAAATTCAATTAAAAGCGTCGAATCCCTCTTCAAACCTTTCTTAAGCGCTTAAAGTCTTTTCGATAAAACTGGGTGCATTTTTTTCGCGTCCGATGCAGGTAACAGGAGTTCGAGACATCGTATTAAGCCGCTAATGTATTTCCAAGATCGATGTACGACGGCCGGTGTCGGCAACCAATCATAATCCATATTTAGACGCCTCTCGTTTCAGCAGTCTCTTATTAAGTATACACTACAAACTTTAAGTCGGCCGATAGTGGGTTTGGGCTCATAAATCAGTATGAAGATGAATGGGAGTACACACGTAACAACGATCACGTATTTTTTCGGCACCAGACCGACTAAAACTTTGATTGGAATCACGAATAAAAATATATTTTTTTTCCAATCACCGGGCCGATAGTCGGCCGACTGTTTAGTCTTCAGTTTGCGCGTAAGCTAGAAGGTCAATGTTCAATGCATTCTAGAATGTTCTAGCAAACGTGACTAGAATTGATATGAGTTTGCCGTTTTGGGAAAGACCATTTGAAAGTTTGATGGAATTATTGAACAAAATGAAAACCTTAAAATGCTTTGCAAGTAAAAAATACCTTTTCTACATGAGATTACAAAAATACCATATTCATTTTTCATAATATATTCTGCTGTAGTAAAATATCAGGCTCTCAAGTAATTGAATCTTTCTATTCTGTAAGGTAAAAGACGCGAGTGCATATGAAATGATATTAGTATGAAGCCTTCTGTGAGAAAAATAATAAATAGGAGCCTTTGTTATGTTACTTTGTTCTACGGTTTTAAAATTAAAATTATAATACTTTTACAGAAATATTTTCTTGAGCCGTACCAATGTAATTTTTATTTCTTGGCAGACGTATAAAAAATGTTGAAAGGTACTTTTTAGTACTAATAACTTTGTTGTACAAACATTCACGATGCCCTTAACCCCGGGCGATGTTCAGCAGCGGAAACTGCATCTATTTTAGTTAGTTAAAATAAATTGTACGGCCCAAGTTTACTCGCCCACACATTTTATTACCTTTTCCGTTTGTTTGAGACGTTTTAACTCCCTTTGATCGGAAATATTGTAATTTTTGTAGGATTAGGTACAGCGTTAAGAAAATATTTGTTTTATTTATGTTAGTTCTAATTTTCCTGTTTGTTGCAAAATTAGAGCTGGTGAAAAAAGTTATACTCTAATTTTGTGTGACAATAATGACTTGAAGCAAAATACCGTGAATGATGGAACCATTTTTACGTTATGTTCGTAAATGACCATCGTGAAGTCAGTATAAGCTAACTTTGGAGCGGCAAAGTTGTATGATGAAACTGTAGTCGAGTTTTGTTAGTTAGAACTATCATACTGTGGCAAGAAGATGCCTAAAAAATAAATTACCAAAGTTTTTAAATCACATGCTGAAAGCCTTTTTCAAGGAACCCACCACAGGGAACTTTTATGTGCCAAGTTTAAAATTACTGCAAAACTATAACACACTACGCTAGGTAAACTTTAAAATACTTTTCAAGAGAGCCGTTAAGTGCATGCTGTTTGATTTAAAGCCCCGACAGACTGTACCGTGATACCCGGACACCTGCTAAGCGAATAAATTGCCCGGAACAACCGCCTTGTCCGGGAAACCCGGATATTATATTACGTTTAAAATAATATCGTGAAATACGAGGTAATTTTCAATTTAATTTCATTATGCCCAACTGTTTTTGTTATGATGTTTTGGTGCAGTTTGCTGGCATCGCGAGTGTTTTTGGTTGATACGTTTTGGCTTATTGGTCACACTAGTTTATGCTGGTTAATTAATTTGTATTGGGTTGTCTGGGTTACTGGGTTGAGGAGGTCAGATAGGCTGTCACTCCTTGTTAAACACTGGTACTCACCTGCATTCGGTTAGACTAGAAGCAGACCCCAATACATTTGGGAAAAGGCTAGACAGATGATGATCAAAGACATTCTAGTAGCTTCCATAAGGACGTCAACAGCCAGCATTTTGATACTTCTACTTTTTATGTTAACTGGACTACTTATGTATGATATGAAAAAGAGCATTAAAGGGTTAATAACCGGATAGGGAAGTATCGTCTATGCATACACTAATGACATTATTTATGCTGTTACAGTGCAACGGTGGAATGCCAATTTCACGGTAGCAAACTAGAATCCGTAAATGAGTTCAGAAAGTATACGAAATATAGTGAGTTTTATGAGGATCAAAAGACATTGTTAATAAAGGATTCAGCAAACATGCTTCATATCCTTTACAACTTAACAATCACGGAAAATCACCGCATGATTAATACACGAACGGTTACCAACCTAATCGGTTTATAAGGGGTAGGTATAAAAGATTTTTTTCGGTCAATCACCCGAATACCTGCGGCTGGTTTTTAGTTTGTTTTGTTTTAAAGCCTTTAGCAAAGGTTTCGCGTATCGATACAGCATAATTTATCCGTTCTGACGCCGTAAGAGGTCAAGACACCCACATTCAACATTACCTTAATAATGTACAGTCGTGCACTCAAGTGAGGATTAAGTCGCATTCTAAGTGATGCTTAAGTAGGTTTCGCAGAATATTGAATATTATTTTCTCAAATGCCCAAATAAGTGAATAAATAAAAGTTTTTTTAAACAGCTGCTCGTAGTTACTATGTAGGTCACATTGACCTTGACATTAAATGACAGAAAAACATATTATATTAAAAGACTTATTACTTTTCAAAGACACAGTCCAGACAGACATTAAATGATCAAATAAAGCTTAAACGTATCACATTTAGAAATGCTAGGACGTCTGAGAATTGAAGAATTAGTCTTCTTTCAATTTAGAAAAACCGTTTAAATACCTACTCAAAGCTTATACCTACTGTCAAAATTTTAGAAAGGTTCAATAGTCCTTATTTGACGTCAAACGTTCTTGATCTCCAATAAATTCGAATTGAGGAAAATTTTGAATTCGGAAATTTTCTCTGAGCGGAGGTCAGTGACATAATAACTCAAATTAGTATGAATTGACAGTACTCGAGCACGAATGGCGCTGAAATGTGACCTTGGATCAAGGTCAATGTTTTTTTAAACTTAATAGCTGTCTATAAATGTGAAAGTAACTATGTAACTTTTTCATGGTTAAATTATTGAATATGTTCTATTTAAAACTTGAACGCTAGATTATTTTGTTATACCTAGTTATGTGGTAGATTTGACCTTGAAAAGGACGTTTGATTTTGATTGCAGGTTGTCGAGAGTCGAGAGAATGTACGAGGAAATGCTCAATATAATTGCAGTAATAGCAAAAACACAATAAATTTTATCATTCAGTTTTCCACCGCGATCCACAATAGGTAGTACCTCCTTCGCAACAACATGACTTAGCGCGAATTCCACAGATTTTATTGCCTCTCTGTTCAAAGTTTGAAGGAATAAAGCCAAACCCTTTTGAAATTAAACACCGACAAAACATCGAACCTTAACAATAAGCAGGCAACCTGTTGAGCGGTATAATAAATTCGTAAGACTTGTGTTCCCGACTGTACGTTCGGCCGACAATGACTCACCCTTACCGTTCTTACCACAGGGATGCTACGCAGGTAGGCAAACCTCATAAAAAAAGAACAGGTAGTGATAGAGATGCAAGATGCCTCCTTTCAGTCGCACTTGGGTAAATTAGAATGTTACAACACCAGCCGTAGTCTATGAATATCTAATAGACGTAGTTTTCTTTGTTTCAGTTTTACAAACACGTTTAGTAAGCACGTATCATGTAAATGTAAAGCTTCTATCTATTTACATATTGAAGGATTGAGAACTATTATTGAAGTTTAAATATAGAAAATATACTGGAACAAATGTGCAAGTCATTATCAAAACGTAGAAAAAAGGCCTTATACCTAGTAGTAGCAATAAAATAATTAGATATATCCTTGAAATTATTCTCAGTCTATTGACGCACTAGACGTACTGACTCAATAACAGACAATCACCAAATGCCTTAATTAAAAGAAAACCTCACAAAAAACGTTAGGAGAAATAAAACGTATTTATAATTATTCAAAGTCCAAGTTTGACGGTTGACGCAAGAAAAACGCGAGTCAATAATAATTTTAGCAAAACTACCATTGCGTAACGAGTATGATGGGTTTCCATAAACAATATTCGTGTTAAACTAAGGAGTGAATGACCTACGTAGCCCCTAACCGCGCCTCTTTGTTATACTATAAGACTCGAGTTTATTGACCGTTCAGAATCTACCTGTTTACTCCAAGTGTGAATTATTGACACATGATGACCAACCGTGAAATTGTGCATGGTACTTGGAGTGTCATTTAGTGTCAGTTTTTAGGATGTTTGTGTTGGCAGCGATGTTGTAGTTACTGTTGATAATCGGTCAAATGATGAAATGACTAGCTTACCTACCTATTTTACTATATTTAGTTTCTTTTATTTTTATTTAAATAAGCAAATATTTTGTTCAATTACAACGCCTTTACGTTTTTTACATTAAATTAGATATATTTTTTCAATTTGTTACTTACCTACATAGGTACTTACACAAAGAAAGTTTAATTTGTTAGCTTTTCTCTGAAAGTCATTCATATACACGTCTTATCTCGAAATAACACAAGTTATTCATATTTTTGCTCTTATTTCTTAGAAAACCGCGCAATACCTACTATGTTTGTGAGAAAGTAACGCAATTCGTCGATTTTAGATCAGTACCGGAGACTCCCGAGCGAGCAATCACGGCTTTCATTCAATTTATCTACAGAAATTGTATTTTTTTTTCCTCCCAAAAACCTACACACGCCTTTATCACATTAGATAGAATTTTGCCTTTTTGTGTATTAGCATAAATTGTTCGATAATTGAATAACGGCCGAGTACTGAAACGCCACTCAATTCTAAGAACAGCTGAAACTTCATTCTATCTCTGTTATACCTAAGAAAATTTCTGCTATAAAAACACAATAAGTACAAGTTAATTTTAAGCAATGTTTTTGTATTTCGAGGCGTAAGTAGGTGTTTGTACTATGACAAGAACATTAGACATATATGTACTTCACAAAAAAGTGAGTCACTTCTTTTCTTATTTCGCAATCATGATGTCGCCCTGTCTTACCTACGCACATGTCCTTGAAAAGATTAGTAATTACCTTACATGTATTTCGCAAGAACATGTAATTTTAAAATTACCTCGCATACTTTTCTAGTCTTTACCTAGGTACTTGCAAATCCTGTACGTAATATTATTGACACGCACCAAGGCATCCTTTTGAAATCAATCCAGGTCAAAAAATAACTTCTAGAGAATACTGTACAAGATCCTTCGTGGAAACGAATAAACTTAATAAATAACCTTTTAGAAAAATGTTTCATAATACTAAACCTACAAGGACAGTAGACCCTAATCTCCAACGACGGTTTTCTTAGAACTTGCGTTTGTTTATATTTCGTTAGTCAATTTTCCGCTTCAGAACATTTTTTTATGAATCACATCCGATTTGTGTTCTATTTGTTCTAATTGTGTAACAACTCAACATTTTTACGATAAGCCGGTAATCTGATATGGATAACGTTTTAATAAATAGATAGATAGATACTCGACATTATTCGCGATTATGCACATGCATATAATACATATATGTAAGTATCTATGTAACTGTTTATCGTGTAAGTAAACAGTGCACTCCAGTCGGCTTCAAAATGTATGACCGACTTTGCAGTTCTGAATGTACCTAAGCTTTGTTTAGCTGCGTTTGAAATAACCATAAATGTTCGGAATGAGAGTTTTCGAGTCTACGTAACCATAAATCGGGGTATAAATCTTTACTAATCACTACATAGAAAACAAAGTCGCTTTTTCTGTCCCTATATCCCTGTCCCTTTGTACGCTTAAATCTTCAAAACTACACTACCGATTTTCATGCGGTTTTATTTAGCATCGATTTAAATGAATTTTTTACACAGGCAATATGACATACTTTTTATCCTTGTGCGGGAAGGAGTTCCCACAGCGGGTGAAACCACGGAGATAAGCCGTTTACTCATACAATTCTAAAAACAGAGTTTAGTATAAGTCTATATTGGTTTTATTATCATTAAATTCAGATAAGAACACGGAATCGGAACCGGCTAACATTATCGATTGAAATGTTTTTATAAAAAAATGATTCAGAAAAACCACCCGCATTCCGGGGGAATTACTTCCCGCAAATTCTATAGCCTTTCTCCACACATGGGCTATATATAGGAGGTATGGGATTAAAAGAAATAATATACTAATTTGATATTGAAATATTTATTCTATACTTTAAATGGTACTTGGAAGCAATACGTCCGTCTAACAAGATCCCGTGACGCAGTGTGTGTAGAGTTAAATAAACAGTAGATTGTTCAGATAGAACAAAGAACAATGTTATCGAAAGTTAGGGGTATTAGTTTTTGCTTTATATAATCCAACACGCCCCCTCAAAAATTAATCCCTAACTTTTAGTCATTCGTTAGTTTACTATACAGTATCTAGTCTACAATTCAACATTACAAAGTGAATACCAACTTATAAATACGACGTAACATATTATACTTCCAAGTAAGGTCTGGGACAACTGTACAATAATGGTCCAACATTTGCTGCACAGGATCAGGGAAAACCCAGAAAAACCTGATCAGACCATTTCATAATGAAATTGTACTTAAATTAAAACTTATTCTATACCCAATCCTTTTCTCAGTCTTATAAAAGACACGACTGGTAAAGGTTTTGTCAACAAGTCTGCCAACTGGTTACCTGTGGAAATATAATTTAATTTTATTACATTTTTCTCAACTTGTTCTCTAGAGAAATGATATTTTATATCTATGTGTTTGGACCTTTTATGACTTGTTGGATTATTAGCTATGCTAATACATCCGTTATTATCTTCATATAAAATAATGGGCTTATTAATTTTTAAGTTTATGCTTTCTGCCAGAGACTTAAGCCATAATGCTTCTTTAACAGCTTCATATAAAGCCATATATTCGGATTCAGTAGACGAGACCGCTACTGATGTTTGTCTCTTTGTACACCATGTAATTGTATTTTGATCAAATAATTTAAACACATATCCAGTAGTGCTTTTCCTATCATTACAATCGTGGCCACCCCAATCTGAGTCGACATATCCACTTAGGATGTTATTGTAATTATTTCTTGTATATGTTAACTTCAAATCAATTGTGCCTTTGATATATCTTAAAACTCGCTTTAAGCATAACCACAATTCTTTATTGTTCTTATTTGTGTACCGACTTAAAATATTTACGCATGTACTTAAGTCCGGACGCGTACAAAGCATAATGTACATTAAACAACCGATCAGGTGACGGCATGGTGCGTCACACTTCTTATCAGCGTTAAGAGCTTCATAGTTTAATTTAAGCTCCATCGGTGTGTTTATAGGATTGCAATCACTCATATTAAATTTATTCAAAACGGTTTTAATGTAAGCACTTTGGTCTAAAGTAATTTTATCATGGTGTCTCTCTATTTTAATGCCCAAAAATAATTTGATATCGTGTAAGTCGGTCATTTCGAATTTAGTCATTAAATATGCTTTGAAATTATTCATTGTTTGCAAATCTGCACATGCTATAACTAAATCATCGACGTACAAGATTACGTAAATATTTTTAGAAATGTCTCCTTTACCTTTCATATATATACACCTATCTACTGGGGAGTTCTGAAAACCTATTTCTTTGAGACATTGTTCAAATGTTTCGTACCAACATCTAGCTGATTGTTTTAAGCCATAAAGAGCTTTGTTTAATTTGCATACGTAATTATCTTTACATTTTACACCTTCAGGAACTTTCATGTAGATTTCTTCCTTTAGTGTACCATTTAGAAATGCTGTTTTTACATCCATATGATGAATCAGTAAATTATATTGATTTGCGTAGCTAATTAAGAATCTAAAGCTTGCTATTCTAGCAACTGGTGCAAATGTTTCATTATAATCACTAAGATATTCTTGACTGAAACCTCTAGCGACAAGACGTGCCTTATATCTTGAAGGTTGACCTGAAACGTCATTTTTAATAGTGAATATCCATTTACAGTCTACAATATTTTTATTTAATGGTTTTGGTACTAATGTCCATGTATTATTTTTCTTAAGAGAATTGAGTTCTTCTCTGACTGCTTTTTCCCACTGATTCCTATCGTTCAGAGATTTAATTTCATTTAATGATTTTGGTATATTACTTGTGATGGATAACGCACTATAGACATCATAGTCATTTTCATTATATGATTTACGCGAACATGTTTTCAGTCTTTCACTTCTTCGTAAATTTAAAAATTCATCAGGTTTATCCTGATTTTTGTGTTTCAAACTACTCTCAGATTCATTTTCAGGTTCATTCGGTATTTCATGACTACCGATTTTTCGAATTTTACTTGTACTGCATTCATCAGATTGAGAGCTATCTGATTTAGGGCCAGAACTATGAGACTTATAAGACACTGATTTTGTTACGGAGTCATTATCAGTTTCGTCTTGGGAATATGTATTATTACTCCGTTCAGGTCGTAATGAAGGCCTAGATTCGATAAAATTAGTCTCATCAATTACAACGTCCCTTACAGTTTCATATTTTTCGAATTCTGTATTCCAAACTTTATAACCATTGGGTTCATAACCTACCAGTATTCCTTTCCACGACCTATTGTCAAATTTGTTTTTACTGGTTTTATTATGAACATATACAGTTGAACCGAAAACTCTGAGATTTTTAACGCTTGGTTTCCTATCATGCCACATCTCGTATGGTGTCTTTGATTGACTTAAAGCTTTCGTAGGCGTAATATTTATTAAATAAACTGCAGTTAAAACTGCATTTCCCCAAAAACGTTTTGATGCTTTAGTGCCATTTAACATAGCACGAGCTTTTTCTGTTATTGTGCGAACCATACGTTCTGCAACACCATTTAACTGTGGGGTCCTAGGAACTGTTAAATGATAGCTTATGCCTCTTTCTCTACAGTAGTTTTTCATTTCGGTGGATAAGTATTCACCACCGTTATCACTATAAAGATTTACTACTTTGAAATTGAATTTAGCCTCACTTTTAGCGACATAGTCTTTAAAAGCTGTAAACACTTCTGATTTGTAAGTTAACATATACACCACACAATAATGTGTGTATTCATCAACAAATAAAACAAAATAATTTCTGTTATCTATTGTTGGAGGTGTTATAGGACCACAAACATCTGAATGCACAATAAACAGAGGGCGTTTAATGTAACTTTTGTCTTTAACTTTATTAAAAGGCAGGCGAGTCTGCTTCCCATTTATGCATGCTTCACACAACTTATCATTTGGAGTTACGGTATTTATTTCATCTAAGTCATCAATCATATTATGACATTTTAACTGCAGGAATTTAGTTTTACTTATATGTCCTAGGCGTTGATGCCATAATTCATATTTATTTTCATTAACATAACATGCTTGGGAAGCGGATTCCCCTTTTATTACTGGTATTTTAAACTCTAGAACTATAAGATTATTCAATGTCTTACCTTTCATGATGATTTTACCTTCCTTTGTAATTTGTGTGCCTTTGTCATCAAATATTATGGTGAATCCTGCTTGCTGCATCTTTGATACCGATATTAAATTATATGGTACTTCGGCACAGAACAATACATTTGTAAGTATTCCTTGCACTCCTGTTTGACTGATAAGATTTATGTTTCCCCTTTTAGTTGCTGAAATAAATGTATTGTTTTTAGCTACTGAAATTTTTAAAGGAGGATTTAAACATTCAAACGATGTGAAGAGATCATCTCTATTTGTGATGTGATCAGACGCTCCTGAATCTAATAGGAATTTAATTGTCGAGTGGTCTTTTTCATAATGGTATGCGCTTGTCATGAACGCAAATCCTGAAAAAGAAGAATTCGAGGTCGTTCCCTCTTGCAGGGCAATAGTTTGGACTTGTCTTGTCCTTTCTGGGGCATTGTTTTGTATATTTGTCTGTCTTTTGAAATAGAAACAATCCTGTTTCTTGTGTCCTTTGCGTCCACAGTAATGACATTTCACAAATTTTTGTTTGTTTGTTTTCTTGAATGTTGTATTCTTCAAATAGTTTTGTTTTGTGCGATTGTATCTGTTTTTATTATATTTTTCTTCAACATGGAGTATCTTTAAACTGGTATCACGACTCTCGTTTTTTAATTTTACTTCGTGATCTAATAGTCTAGTTTTTACAAAACCGAGAGTGATATTTTCTTCAGATAGTGTCTCAATTGCAGTGATAACGCCATCATATGTATTCGGGAGAGTAAGTAATAAATGAGCTACTTTGTCCGTTTCCTCTAATTTAGCTCCAGCAGCTGATAATTCTGTCAGCAGATCGTCAAATGTTGAGAAGTGTTTGATCAAGGGTATATCGGCTTTTAATTTTAATCCCAATAATTGTTTTCTCAGCGCTAATTGAGTTGCTACACTTTTCCTCTCATAGATCGCGTCAAAATGTTTAAAAACTGCTTGAGCAGTCCCATTTTCATTAATATAATTAAGATATGAGTCCGCCAAATATTCGACTATAATACTTTTGGCTGCCTTATTATTCTTTTCCCACTCAGCGGATCGCGTTCCAGGAATTTCTTCGTCAATAACACTGAGCAAGTTTAACTCTGAAAGCAGTGTACGAATTCTAAATTTCCATACACTGTACTTTTCTCCATTAAAAGGCTTAATGTTTCTTTTCACTTTTTCCATTGTCACAACTTTATTTTTATTTACAACTATGCACTTTACTGTCACTACGCACTACTGAATGTTCTCACTACTAAATGTCCTTTTTCGCACTGGGCCCATAACCTATAGGAGGTATGGGATTAAAAGAAATAATATACTAATTTGATATTGAAATATTTATTCTATACTTTAAATGGTACTTGGAAGCAATACGTCCGTCTAACAAGATCCCGTGACGCAGTGTGTGTAGAGTTAAATAAACAGTAGATTGTTCAGATAGAACAAAGAACAATGTTATCGAAAGTTAGGGGTATTAGTTTTTGCTTTATATAATCCAACACTATATTCTAAGACTTCTGTAATCGGTCCAGTAGATCCTTAGTAATATCAGTATAGATAAAAGATTATCCATTATTATCAATACAAACACAACAACTTACAAGGAAAACATTAGAAATATTTCTTTTTTGCGGAAAACCCGCAAAAGGTCACAATTGTAACATTGTATGCAACACGCGATTGGGGTCACGTACCTACTTAGCGATCCGTGGTGATTCGTAATGGTTCTTCATAATTAATTATTTATTTACATAGCAACCAGTGCGTCACCGCGTGTCAATTTATCAGTGATTTACCGCGGATTGCAATAAACGATCTATTGGTTGTTTTTAGATTGAATTTTGACAGTAGCTTTATATACATATATGTGAAATTTCAATCTCTTATCGAAAAACAAAAGATGGTTTGGTTATTGAAATCCGTAGTTAACTGAAAAAAATCGTAGGTAATTAATTAGTTTGGAAATTGATAAGAAGTTTTAATTTATGTTGTAATGCAATGCAATATTATTTATTACTGTTTTCATGAATATTTTTCGTATTAGCGTGGGCCGACGATATCAAAGTTTTCAGTGGGTCACGCAGGATAAGATTAGCATATTTATGTACGAGGAAATACCCTCTTTCCTCGAATTTAATTGATTAAAACTGTTTATCATACTTTACTTTGTTAAATAGATCAAATAATGCGGAAAAAAATATGAAAATTTGAATTTTAGCATAGTGAATATTCTGATTACTTCAATAATTATAAAAATGAAGTAAAAAAAAAACTACACATGTAAAAAGGCGTTGCAAATAATATAGGTATTATAAGTAGGTACATAATAAGATTAGTCACACCACTATTTTTCTAGTAATTTATTCAAATGTTAGGAAAATTTTAACTAATATGGCAACCCGGCTATACAATCTTAACATAAATGTACGTACATAAAAGGACTTCCCTATTATAATGTTCCGTTTCTATGCAGTGAGAAAAATAATATAATTAGCAATACATGACACTAGGTTCTATATGTCATCTGATCTAATAATGTTTTACTAAAGGTTGATGCGATCGGTATTGTAGTATCTAGGAACATATAATAACATCATTTGAACATGTTGGTCGGTAGTTCGTGCTTATCAACGGACGTACACTCTGATACGTTGTTATATTGTTCGTAATTTAATATAATAGTTAACAGCATACGTATGTAAACAACTTACTTGTAGATCCTACTATAAACAATATTACTGATCCTTGAATTCCAATAAGGAGAGGAGACATTATTGAATACATTAAAATTGTTTATTAAAGTCGTATATTATCCTGACACAGTGCGTCCACACGAAGTTGTCACGGACAAAATAAAAATTATATTTATTATGCGCATAAAAACGATGGTCTCGCGAGCGCGTCGTCTTGACGTCCACGTCCGACGCGCCTCCCGGTTAGATAACGTGAATTATTATTATTACCCGCTCACGTTTCCACGTAAAACATATGAACAAAGTAACAAAAAAAAGATTCCGAGACTTTAACACAATCGAGACACCCCATCGGACTACGATACACGAAGAAAACATAAAAAAAATGTTTAATACCACCTCTTTATATCCGCGATAAAACATTGGCCTCTCTAAATTGAGACATTTTATTATTAGAAATACGATTTTGACAGTCGTAAAGCAACGTCGATCCAAAGTTATTATATCAGTTTACGAGTCGAAATATCACAATACGGCCTAGGAATAAAGCCAGAATTTCAAATTACAGCACAAGCGAAACTCGATTCTGAAATATTTAAAATTTTATGCCCAGAGGGAGTGTGATTTGTCCCACTGGGCGACGCCGCCCGTCTTCCGTTTTCCGCGTTGACTGCGAGCCAATGTCATTGCCATTCTCTTCGCAAGGTTATAGTTACGGTGCGTATTCTAAATCCGTCACTTGCGAAAACGTCTGATTGAAGAGATTGGCTTTGTAGTGTGCGCGAGATGGCAGCACATGGTGATTTGGCTGGTGCTACGTGGTTGTGAGTCACGTTTTTTCGTCTGTGACGCAGTTTTCCTGTCGCCCGCTGCGTACGACCATGACATTTGGATGTCTGACCGATTGCACGGCCTTCGCTCGCGGTCATCAACTCCGCGTGTGAGTCGGTACCTTACCTTACGCTGCGTTTTCACTAGTCGAACGCACTTCCCTCTCGCTCGCACTTGTGTAAACAGAGGCCTACAGATAAAGAACGCTCGTTTGTTCCTCTACCTAAGCGTAAAATGTAGACTCGTAACATGTAAAATAGCTCTAAAATGGATGTTACCATGTACTTTTAAGTAAGGTAAAAAATATATTGTGAGTAATTCGGTTGGTTTGTCAGGCGGAATGGAATTTTGAGGCAGGAAATTGGCCGTGCTTGATGTAAATCTATTCGATCTACTATAATAGTAGACAAAAACAGTTTAGTTATTAAAACAATGGCTATAATTACTTGAGCAAAAAAACATTTACTGCGGAGTAATGTCCTTTAAAGTACCTTCCAGAATACGCATGTTAGTGGAGCGAAAAAAAACTGCGAGAGAATTTCAGCTCTAACTTAAGTTGGTATTTTCTTTTCTCTTTTTATTACAACATTGTTCATTACTTATGGGTGAAGAAAAATCCTATTAAGTTCGCAATTTCTGTGTGAAATTGTATTCATCACGAAAAAGAAATTTTTTACTAAAGAAATAGGTCCCCAAGTTTCAGTTCGTCAATGGCCGGTTTAGACAGCAGTTTTTGTTAAGGTGAAATTAAATTTATCATACCTACACCCATGTTACGAACATTATTATTAATGACTTCACTAAACTGAGACCACACACAAACAACAT
Organism: Helicoverpa zea x Helicoverpa armigera; assembly: GCA_033682625.1. Classification (NCBI taxonomy): domain Eukaryota; kingdom Metazoa; phylum Arthropoda; class Insecta; order Lepidoptera; family Noctuidae; genus Helicoverpa; species Helicoverpa zea x Helicoverpa armigera. The sequence goes on from JAWIIS010000047.1 coordinate 2,538,123, forward strand.
TAACTGTTGGTTCGAATAGACCATTAACAACGGATTTAACTACAAAGTGTGGAGCGGTTGCAAATCGTCTGCGACTTACAATATGGCTTATAGATACCAAGAAAGGCAGCAAAATGTTTGCGGAACTATTTACAAGGAAACGCAAAGCGTTCTATGTTATATCAACAAGGTTAGCAGCGAAGGTGGTTCAGATAGTTGAGAAATATTTCTCGACGACAAGCTCCATTTAGACTGTCTCAAAGATAAAGTCGATTAAACGTCTAAGCGTTCAGTTGTCGGAATAAAAGCGTGTGATTTATATGATGGCGACGTGACAATATGACTCGACTAAGATCCGTCACGCTAGGCCCAAAAACAATTGTTCCGTGGGGTCACAAGCCGAGTCAACGCTCTTCAAAAGATTGTATCTTTGTTCGGAAGATTCTAGAAAGAAATGCGTACGTGGCTGGAATTTGTATATAAAATCATCACCACGTCAGTTCAGGATTATATCTCGTTCAATTTAAATAGTACATACGGAGTGTTTACGCACTTGGCCGGCTAAAAAATTGGCATCGTTTTCTGGAAGAAATACACTTCATAAGCAACAGTATAATTCATTCAGTTTTCAAGCAAACTTATTTAAGGAAACAAATTAATTTTAGACATGATCTCGCCGATCATATTCTGAATGCCTTTGTTATCGCAAGTCGTGTTCCTGGAAACATTATCAACTGTGCACTACTAAAGTACAGCAGCGGCTCGGCATTACAAACATTCTGAATTAAAATCTAAAGCAATTAGTTCATATACCACAATACACTTTGTAGTAAACATGGCCGTTACAAGAGAGCAACGGAATCAACAAAGAGACGTATGACTAATTTTACGCGCTACATAAGTATGAGTCAACGGGCTAGTACTAAATCAGCACGAACGAGGCTCAGGCCTGAGAACTAACTTGCGTGGCGTTACGCTTCTTGAACAAAGAAAAAGGGGATGTTAAAACACGGCCAATGACTATACTATAAACTCTGAGAATTCGTATCTACCCAGCCTAATGAGACACGCCCTTCCTCCCGTGTGACATTTACGAGTACCTCGGAGATAGGTAACGAGGAAGAAGGTTGGAGGTCTTAGTAGTTTGGACGATGTTCACAAATCAAAAGGGGAAGGTGGGTTAGAAAAAGAGCTGCGTCGGTGACTGATGACTCCGATTCCCATGTCTGTTAAAAGCGATTAGTTCGTAATTGCCAGCCGGTTGAACGGGAGTGATCGCACTGTTTTTATCAGTTTTTTTCGGGAGCCGAGGTAATAAATTGTTGAGAACGGAGTGCTTTTCAAGTAACCAATTTTGTGGATTGCTACTTTCTAGAAGTAAGAATGTGTTCACATAACACTTTATTACGCAGTTTTAAAAACGTCATTCCGATGCAGGATCAGCACATAATGTAACGTGATTTTTGCCGTGTGGCATTTTTTTTGCTTGTTAATGCATTCGCTTATCTATTCACCTACTTGCATAAGAGTAATTTGTTCTAATACAATCTAATGTGCATTTTGTTACATAACAATAAATTGAGGATATTTGAAAAGTTTAGAGAACAACAATCAAACTGACAGAATGGTATACCGCAGTTTTATGTTTTTTTTTTGTAAGTGAATCATTCAATTTCACGTTTTATGCGCATTAATAAAACCTTCATAGAATTTATAACCATGGTCATTGAACCAAATGGGTGTGCAGTAAAATTTAAAAAAGGAACGGTCGTCATGACAACAGTAATAATAAACTTTGCCCTACGTACTGGCTAATTGAATGATTGCTTGTAATTGCAGTAGCCCTTTTGTTAAAGTACCGAGCGTGCGGTTTAACGGTCACATAGTAATTTGAAAGGGAAAATTATATTGCTAGACAGACAGACAGAAATGCAAGTGATCAGAAGTGGGGGAGACGGTCTGATTGGTTCGAACTCTGCACCATTGGGATAGGTCAGTTACGCTAGGAGTATAGTCGGGAAAACCTAGTAATGCGTCATAGTGTGTGGCAGACTGGAAGGTAGTAATTTAGGAAACCGGTTTAATTTGTGGTCGTTTACATGTGACATTGTATGTGCAGAATGACATTAGACTGTTTTTAAATGCCTTAATTTATTTTTAGGTATGAGGCCTGTGTCCAGCAGTGGGACGATCAAAAGGCTGATGATGATGATGAACCTAATTACAGAAGTACGGAATAATTCGCTTACTCATTACATACATATCGGGTGTGTCGTTCATAATCACATTAAATGAAATGCGTTAATATACTGGTTAATATATGTCGATTAACACAAAGATAAAATAAAAATACGTAAAAATAAAAAAATGATTTTTTCAAACAAAGTAAATGGAATAAAAATGTGCAAAAATCAGAACACCATATAAAAGTCAGTCATTACAAACAACTGAAATTATCCCTTGAAAACTGACAGCTGTCAACTGATCAAAACATACGATACTCCTAACTTTATCTCTGCTTTACACATGATGTTGTAAATTATAAAAACGAAAAATGACTCCTGTGGTTAAACCACTAAATGGATTAGGTTATTTTTTTTACAATTCGCCATAGAATATCATAAAGTATATGCGATATGATTTAATGTGATTGTGAACGACACACCCGATATATTGTTTGGAATGACTACGAGCGGAAAGCATTTAATAAAATATACCTTGTCTGTGTAAGATAGGAATAACATTTCCTATTTGAATCATAATATTATTTATACTAGTTAGCACGCCATTTTAATTACTGAATAATCCTGGCTTGATATAATTTTAATTACTGTTTATAGTCATGTCAGCCTGTTCTCGCTTAGACACTGTGATTGTTAGATGCTAAAGAAACTACCTAATCTGTCTCTATTCTATACTAATATATAATGAAGAGGAAATATTTTTTTGCTTCTTTGATCTGAGTTTGACTCAACCGAATTGAAAAATTGTATCACAGTTGGAAAGCTACACTCTTTATGAGTAACCGCCTATGTTGTATGTATATTTTATCCTGGTACGGGCAGTAGTTCCTACGGAAAACGGCTAGTATTTAATATTATTATAACTTAGGACTTTTCATAGCTATATTAGATAATAGTCGGTAGCACTGAATTCTCACTGAACTGACTGACCTATTCTAACTCTGCATGCAGTCATAATGCAGATTAGTTAAGATGAGACATGACTGTTTAATTAAATCCATTTAATCATTGGTTTTGAAAAGTGAAGACAAAGACAAGTTCCTAGTCTGCGAATTATATGCCTATAAGTATGTTTCCTCAAAGAGATTAATTTAAATTGGTCCTAAATCACTTTTATTTCACAGATAGCTTTATAATTAAATATTTATCTTCAGTGTTAAGTGTTTCACGTTTATTTGTCGGATGTAGAGGATGCGGGCTTGTCAAATTAAAATCGAAAGATTAAAGGATGTACGAATTCGCACGATCATTTTTCTTAATGTGGATATCCGTGCTAGATTAGAAATTACGCAATGTACGTCTGAACATAGGTATGTAACGGAATGACCTTTCTAGAAATGGATGATCGAATAAGAAGCGGCTATTATTTGAGATTCATTTTATAAATTCACATAAATCCCACTACAAGGCAAGAAAACTTCCCAAAGGGCTCAAATTAAGTGAGAGTGCCTACAATATGATAAATAGAATGGAAAGATATTTGAGTTATGAACCGAAGGGAACTCTCTGAACTTCAGATATAAGAAGCTCCCCCTCATGAACCAAAGACAATCAATCAACGCGACCGGAGAGGTTTGCATTTCATTAAAAGGGGCTATGAATAACAAGTGTCGTATCTGGTTTGAGATCTTTTTATAGTCTATGTCGTGTGTATTCTCAGAGTGTGTGTTGACACTTATTTCAAGGTTAGGGCTGGTTGGCATCGGGAGAATATAGGTCTAACATGAACTTCCTATTTCCTTTCTGTGGCCATGATAATGCAAAATAAAATGGAGATTGGAAGCTGTTGTCAAGTGCCTGTTAAGAGTTGTTTAGTTAGAAATGAGGAAGATGTCTTATGAAAAAATCTAGCGGAATGGACGAAAGCAAATAAGGATAATCACTTATCTCTTTTACCTGGGTATTATTGTTGGTATTAGGTACTCACACATTAGTTAAGGTCGATGTGCATAAACTGTCCGTTTTCCGTGTGTCAAAATTCAAAATGAATTTGTGTGCAATAAAGAATAAATAAATAAAATATTAATAGAAAATATTACTAAAATGGTTAAGAAAATTTTATAAGAAGAATACCTTTGTTTATTACGTATAGCAATGTGTATTATTATTCAAGTAATTTACCATAGTACCTACTACCTATTAAGTTTTTTCTTTAAATTGATAATAAAAGTAAATTATACCAGCTGCTTCCTTTGTGTCAAGGGAATCAGGCTGCAATTGAATGTATGCAGTAGGTCCATGACATCGGTCATTAAGACACTCAGCCGAACTAAATGTCAGAAACAAGATTTTTTTATACTTAATAAGGCAAAATAAACAGTAAACAGCTAGGTAATACTTGTATGAAACTACAACTGATGTAAATAATTTGCATTGATATGTAGGCAGAAACCATACGTATCAGGAAGTCTGTATTGAACAAAGGAAATGTCGTTTTATTGTTTTACAATCTATGGTGTAAGTAAATACAATTTTGAAAAAAGCTATGGTTTTTCGAAATTATAGGTGTTTTTATGTTTTAGGGGCATGATAGTTTCTCAAATCTGTAGGTTAACTTAATAGTTAGGTATTTATTCTCTTAAAAGCGAAGTTACGTTTCTGATCTAAATAATTTAGAATCTAGACCAATTTTAGTTCCTAGAAGGCAGGTAGACAGACCACTTTAATTACCAAAGTTCTACCTAACTCAGACAAAATCTTTGTCACAATAGCAATGTTTTACTAATGAATAACTTGTTTTAATATCTTAAAAGTAGATCTTGGGGCTATAAAATTACGTAGGCAGGTAGGTAGGCAAATAATAAAAGTATAATAGGCTGTAGTACTTTAAAGACACCATGCGCAAATGCGTGGGTGATGGGTACTTAACTCAGCAATTACCATGTTCAAGAAATGGTTAATGAACTGTAGGTACCTAATTGCCAAAAATGGTAAAAATGTATCATAATTTTGTGTTCATTGTGTGCAAGTTAGTAGGTTGGTATAGACCGGTAATTTTAAAATGATAAATAATACTACCTACAGGATAACAAACACGACCGACAAATTCATTAACAAAACATTACAATAAATCATTTGCGTAGATAAAATGACTTGATAATCAGACGAGATATAACCTTGAACGGTCGACTAGTGGGCCGTTCACCCTAATTTATCAATAAAATAACCTACACTCAGTGGCAAGTCTGACGGATATTTCTGATCTATGAACTACAGCGTACCTAAAATAGTTTTGTTTGAAAACAGACCGGCGAAAATATTCTACTATAACAACACAAGCATTGCCAACGAATAAGAGCAACAAGTAACCGATTTATTCAGACGATTTGAAAGGCTTCGACATCAAATGTCATACAAAAGGTTATAGCATTATATAAGGCGAACCGATGCCTTGCTTTGACATGCAACACAATAGTTTAATTACATACGAATACACGGATAAACGTTACGTAAGGTACACGCAATTTGCGCAAAAAATAGCTTCTTACCTACTTAAGCATAGACAATGAGGTCAATGACACAAAAACGGATTACGCTTCGTTTCCGTGCGACAGATACGTTGTAGGCATTTCAAATTGTAATTAGTCATGCGGACGCCGGTCTAATCTATGGACTAGGATTTCAAATTCAACGTTTTAAAACTTCTATCAAATTATCAAGAAAAAAACGGGTGGTCGAAGAAAAATTCAAATCTTGAACGTTTTTTAACACATGTTTTAGATTAATAGATAAAACAATTAAAAAGTATGACCCGTAGGCGTGTAAGTGTGAACCTATGAATGAATTTCTTGTTCAAACATACCTGTAGCGAGTCGAATGAAGATCGTTCACCTTCCGACAATGTAAACCTTTGTTTCAACACAAGTCAACGGCTCCCAATCAATCCCAACAGTTTATCTGGAAATAGAAACGACTTATTCAATGTGGGTACTCCGCTTTATGATTCATCCAACGCGTTCAACTACTCGTTTATTAATAAAATCCCTACATTACGAGGGATAGTAGAAAAAAAACGAAACACATGCCTATAACTACAGATGTAAACAATGAACATGTGTAGACAAGACGGGCGGTTACAAAAAATCCCAACTTCAAAAGGGGATACCAACCGTTCACGTTAGATAAAAATCACGTTCACAGAATGTCCACAAACACGTAAAATTTAACAGCGCACAAGAGGCGGTATGTCGTACCGGAACAAAACTAGTTTATTTTTCCGATCGCATCGCAGAGAGCGACAATCGTCCGACCTCAGCAGTGGCCGGCGCGAGACTGAGCGACGGTAGCGCCCTCTCCGGCGCCCCGGCTTGCGCGTGTGTGCGTGCCCGTGCCTGCCGATGTGGGGGTGCCGCCCTGTGCGCCCCGTGTCGCTCCGGCCCGTTTATTTATTTTCGAGTGTGGGGTGTTCAGTGTACAAAAATGGTGCATTCATCATACGAACACGACCGCATCGAAGATCCAGCTCGGCCAATTACAAGCGTACAAGGATAAGAGCGTTTTTAAAACATAAACGTCTTTTTTTAAACGGCCGTGAACCGAGCATCAGCCGGTCATTGCCACAGGCGTCAATATAAAAATATTCACGTCACAATAACGCGCTGTGTTTTTATACTTTTCATATTATTCTTTTATCTAATTGTTATTAGTAAATTGTCCGGATACACCTGGAACACGTTTTATGTGACCTCGGGTTTTACATTTTCTTTACGATACAGGTAAGGATTAGTAGGTAAATATCTAGAGTGTCTAGGTACTAGAAGATAGGTATTACGACCTATATTTTTTGACATCATAGAAAAATATTTTTACTTAACTGGTAACCTCGAGAAATAAATAAAGGTAGGTTAGGTACTAGGTACTTTGTACCTGTCACGTTTTGAAAAGTATTATTAAAGTACATAAGTACTGCATTTCATGTAATAGGTATTGTATCGTTTGTTTTTAATTAGGTTTTTAAAAAAGAACATGTATCTATGTCAATTCAATTGGCCCCTGCCTTTTACCTACTTAATTATTTAATTTAAATATAACTCACAAGATTTATCTACCTTATGACTAGGGCTGCCATCTCGAATTTCGCCAAACCCGGACAAACATTAAAAAAACCCGGACATTAGGCGTAATTCGCATTTTTTCCCAGAACGAGTACGATTTTGTTTAAACAAAATAATACCTATTTTATAATCCATTTACTATTAACATATACTTAAATTCAATGAGGTGCTTTCTTACATGAAAAGTGTCCGGGTTTTCCCCGGACGCTTCTAGAAAACCCGCCCGGACGTCCCCCGGACGGGGTCAAAACGAGGACAAATCCGGGGAAACCCGGACGGATGGCAGCCCTACTTATGACTGATCAAAAATATAAATGGGTACCTATATCAATCTATTTCATAGTAGGTAGGATCATTACTCAGCGTCTTCGATCGATTACGAAACAATAGAATCGATTCAAAGATTACACAAAAAGACTTTATCGATCATCGGTGGTTTTAGTGAGAATATCATTCTTGCAACGTTTTCTTGGTGGGATAGGCAGACAAAACTAGCAAGGCAACTTTGTTACCAGCATTTATACCTACGAAATAATGATTTAATCATGTTATTATAAAGTAAGATTATCGAATAATATGCATTTACAGACGACATCTCATCAACCTACCTCAATCCGTTTTTTTTTTTCAATTAATTTTCAACCTTATCTCAATAGCAGAAGGTGTATGTTTGATTGGTAAAATTTGGCAGATTCGGACATGTTGACCTGCCTCAGCTACTGCGTAAAACAAACTTGAAAAAAATGCTTTCGACTTCTAGAATTCAGAAGAACAGAAGAGAAGAACATTTTTTTATATGCATACTTTGTTAGCTACTTAACCCATTTGTTTTTGATCATCATCATCATCCTCCGAGCCTTTTTCCCAACTATCTTGGGGTCGGCTACCAGTCTAACCGGACGCAGCTGAGCACCTACCAGTGCTTATAAGAAGCGACTGCCCTATCTGACCTCCTCAACCTAGTTACCCGGGCAACCCAATACCCTTTGGTTAGACTGGACTGTCATAGATGTTCACTATTTTTTGTTTTTTAATCAATCAGATAAAAATCTTCTCTAGTAACTACTCGATTCGTTTCGTTGGTAAACTTTGATTAGTTTGCAGAGAACTGTGAAGTAAACATACAGAAATAGAGTTCTAGAAGCCGGCGAGTGTATTCATTGAGAAATTTTATTTTTTCCGTAACGAATGAAGAACATCTTTGCTGGGTAAAATGAGTTTTTATAATTGTGTATGTGTTTTTGTAACGCGACAGTGTTTTGTTTTTATTTGGGTGCTAGGAGACTGTATAGCAGTATGTCTGTTTTTTTCCTTCTCTGTATTAGAAGAGACCTGCGTGGCCTGTTACAGCCTTTTTTATATTGTCCCACTACTGGGCTGCGGCCTCCTCTCACACGTAAAAGGATTGAGCATTAATCACCACGCTTGCTCAATGCGGGTTGGTGATTGCAGACTTTATAGTCCAGGTTTCCTCAAGATGTGCGTGGCCTGTAGTGGTACAATACCAAGGCTGATGATGATGGATGATGGTGAAGTTTATATTATTATGTGGCTGGATGTTTATTACCTAGCTCCTCGCGCAGCAGTACTTACAAAAATACTCAATACTCAATTCTTTATTAGCATTCCATATGTTATAACAAAAATCTAACACCGAAAGACTTTTTTCAATCAAACTAGTATTTTATGAGATAAGCGCGTTCAAACAAACAAACTTTTGTTAAATCTATACTTTTTTAATAAAGTGTCCAGGATTCTATTTAACTATAAGATAGTCTTTACATTAAACCCTATTCAATGTTCTTACAGATCTAGTCTTACTGGTATGAATCGTTTGTACCAACGGAATAATTTATTGACAGCCGTCATGTCAATCTGACAGGACGCGGTCAAATTAGCAACATTGGTACAGAAAGGAGATCATTCATTTCGTACCCAAAACTGAAAGTGCCGGCCAGAGTAAAAAAATACTTGATTCTTGTAGAGAATAATGCCCTGAACATTTTTTACTATTACAAGAATCGTCTACAATTAACCCCCCGGCTGCTATCTGACTTTGAAAATACAAAAAAATCCCACAATGTTTGGAGCATTACATTACGGCCCCAAACTGGTGAAGCCCGCCGCTGCCTTCAAACGACTCCTGCCCAACCTGGGAAGTCATCAAACGACCCCCCTCTCGCTGTGGGGAAGTCAGACTCTTACTGACTAAAACCCATCATGGGGAAACCAGGGCTGGTTTAATTCTTTCGAACAATCCTGCAGCCGCGATAGGCTTTGTCCCGCAAAAATATCGTGCGATTCTTGTCGAGGATGCCCTGAAGTTTTTTTTACAAATATAAGGAACCTCTTCGGTTAACCCCCAGGCTGCTGTTTGAGTTTAAAGTGGGAGAACCGTGAATAAAAAATCTATACTTGAATGTTATGGCAAATAACGTCCACAGTATTTTTTTAACCAACTTCCCAAAAAGGAGGAGGTTCTCAATTCGTCGGGATCTTTTTTTTTATGTATGTTCACCGATTACTCGAAGACGCCTGAACCGATTTGCAATTTTGTTTTTTTTTTTGATAGGGTATACCTTCCAGGTAGTCCCATAATCACCAGGTCAGGATCTGATGATGGAAACCCTGAGAAATCGAGGGCAACTTTCGAAAATTGTAGGCGTGTATAGGTTAAAAACTTGACAATGAGGTGTACGTCTGATAACACTATGCAACAGTGAACGTTTGGAGCTGACCTGATGATGGAGACGAGAGAAGGTGGAGGGAACTCGACAACTGAACTGGTGAACTACCTCGTCTTTGGGCTTATATTATTTGTATTGACGAGACCTTTGCAACTGTGAAGGTTTGGAGCTGACCTGATGATGGAGACCGGAGAAGGTCGAGGGAACTCGACAGCTGAATATATAAACTACCACATGTTTGGGCTTATATTATTCTTATTAATGAAAACTTTCCACAAATGTGGATAGTGACAACTATGCTTGTCACTGAAAAGCCAAAAATAAAAAACTTTTTACAAAAAAAAACACAGTGTCTAATACTTCCACCACCGACTTCTAGGCCGATGCACCTAAGAATAGTTTTTTTTTTTTTGCATTTCAGTGTTTTTGGGAGTCGGTTTTGTTTTTTTGTTAACTGACCGAACGTCTACGATTACGGCCCCTGTTACACCGATTAGCTCGGATTAGCCTCTTACTGATTTAAACGCACCATGTTCCTTCTGACCATGTAGCCAGGCCGCGGTAACTCTTTCGAACAATCCCGCAGCCCCGGCAGTTGGCCCTGGTGGGCCACCTGGGGTTTGCTAACTCTCTTAGGGGGGCGTAAACAATGCATGCCGACGACACATGTTGTCTCCAAGGAGATAGAGGGACTATGACCCACTCGAAATTCTATAGGGGCGAGGGGGAATGTTATGCCTTCGTCTCCTTCTGTGAAGCATGCCAGAGAAGGAGGCGGTGGAATAACTGGTGGACGTGGAAGACACCACGCGCATCGTTTGTCGAGAAGACTCCCGGCACCATAGAGGTCTGTGGGCGGTGAGTTTAGTGAGGCTCATCGTCCCTCCGCCATTATCAGAAGGAACATGATGGGTTTAAATCAGCAAGTCTCCTCGGTGTGCAGCAGGAGGGGGGGGGGGGGAAGGGCATATCGTAGACGTTCAATTAGTTAAAAAAATACTGTGGACGTATTTGTCGTAACATTTCTCAAGTATAGATTTTATATTCACTTTAAACTCAAATAGCAGTCTGGGGGTTAACGAAGACGTTCCTTATAAAAGTAAAAAATCGTCAGGGCATCTTCGACAAGAATCCTACGATATTTTTAGCGGGGACAAAGCCTATTGGGGCTGCGGGATTGTTCGAAAGAATTACCGCGGCCCTGGTTTCCCCATGATGGGTTTTAGCCAGTAAGAATCCGACTTCCCCACAGCGGGAGGGGGGTCATTTGATGACTTCCCAGGTTGGGCAGGAGTCCTTTGAAGGCAGCGGCTACCTTCTCGGGGGCCGTAATGTAATGCTCCAAATATTGTGGGATTTTTTGCTATTTTCAAAGTCAAATAGCAGCCTGGGGGTTAATTGTAGACGATTCTTGTATTAGTAAAAAATGTTCAGGGCATTATTCTCTACAAGAATCTACTATTTTTTTCTTCTGGCCGGCACTTTCATTTTTGGGTACAAAATGTTCGAGACTTGAATGATCTCCTTTCATAAACCTACAGCCAATTTCCATAGATTTTTATGGTTATAGTAGGTATATTAGTACCTTTAATTTAGCAGCGACGAAGCCCAGCATGTCGATTCTATAAAATATCACAACTCACTTCGACATCACTCTCACTTCGACTTCGATCTAAAGGTAGAATTCCGTGGACGCGACAATAGTCAACCTATGAAAATGTATGGCACCGTTGTCGAGGCCCGTGACAGTCGCGCGCGGCCGACGAATTTCGTAAGCTGCTCGCGGCATTGTCAAAAATTTAATTCTGGTTTTACTAAAATTCTATAGATGTTATTAAGCGCTAGACCATGTTAAGAAGCGTACGGCCGCGAGCGGCTCACGAAATTCGTCGTCCGCGCGCGACTGTCGCAGCCCTCGGCAGCGGTGCCATACATTTTCATAGGTTGACTTTAGTCGCGCGCGGCTGCGACAATCGCGACCCACGGAATTCTACCTTAAAGTTTCGTGATTGACATTGTCAAACTACACTAGCGCTACACTATCGAGCGTGTTGACAAGTTGAACTAAATCAAAGTCGAGATTTTGACAGATCTGTCAAAATCTGTCTATCTATAGGGGAGGTAGGGGAGAGATGGGCAGTTGGGAGACATGATCAAATCAGAATAAAAGGGGGGTCCTTTTATTCTGATTTCTGATCATAGTTTTGTTTTTTTTTTTTTTTATTGGGTAGTTAACGTTACCGACTGGTAACGGTGTTCATCCATAGACTATCTGTCATTTCTGTGAGTTGTCAAGAACAAACACTCGTAAAAGTACTTAAATATTTTGTTGCGGTTTCGGATCGTTATAAAGAGAAAACTAATGAAAGGTATGTGTATTTTCTATTATTAATTATTGATTGTCAAAATCTCCAGTTACAATTATAGTAAGTCGATGCAATCCACACCTATTATACCTTTAGAAGAGAGTACTACAGCAATAGTTAATGGGCCCCACGTTTTTATTTTAGTCTAATATGACCGGGACCACCTACGTAGGTTGACAGGTAAGTAACTATTTTTTATTTTCTAGTTTTCAGTGCACATAAGATAAAACCGTTTAACTTAAAAGTTTTTTTACCGATTTTTTTTTCATAAACTAAGTCAAAAGTCTCCAATGCTCCCTATGGTAGGGAGGCTTGGACATACCATGTAATGTATAATTTGTAAATTTTTGCTCTTCTTCTTCAGTGAAAATTTGTGAGGTTATAAATCTGCGCGAAAAATCCTTTATAGAATCTTGTTTCAGGTACCGTTGCCAACTTGATCTAGAGACTATTATATTTAAAATAGTGTTTAAATAAAGTTCTAAGTGTTTTAAAGTGATTAAGTGCCTACCTTTAACGATGGCTAGAATGTTTTTGCTTAAATCTTTATTAGAAGAAGCTCATGCTTTAGATAATTTAGAAAAGCGTCAACAATCTGCTAGAATTCGTAGTTTATCTTTATTAACTCGCGATGATGACTATGTGAGCATATATAGATTGTCAAAGGAGCTAATTGACCAACTGGAGTCTGATTTACTGCCCCTGATAAAGCCCACAAAACGTCGAGGCAAAGGACTTACAACTCGTGTAAAAGTAAGTATTGACACACTTTATAGTTGAAAAATTGTAATCAAGCACACAATAATAAGAAAAACACTTAGTTCTTAATAAGGAGTATTCCCTTTATGTGGTTTCCCCGCCAGCTGATATGTTTTCAAAAGACTCTGTACTTCAGTTATAATATTGGTATTCTCTTAAGCATGAAAATAACCAAATTGGTCTCAATTTTGTTTTCACTAAATCCAGATAAAGTAGGTATTACATTTTTTATTGATTTATTGTTTCACAGATACTATGTACTTTATCATTCTTGGCTAGTGGCAGTTACCAGAAGGTTATTAAAGAGGGCATCAGAACTTATTTATCGCAACCGTCTGCATCTCGTTGCATAAATGAAGTAGTGGAAGCTCTCCTAAGGTTGAAGGGTGAAGGTTTCCTCAAAATCAGCAAGAAAGGCAAATTGGCGCTGTCAGTATTTTTTTTCGTAGGGTAAGCATATTCACAGCACGAATTTAGAGATTTCTGTTTATTTTATAGTTAAAAGCTGCCTCAAATTCCTTACAATAACAAATTATAACTAAAACATCATATTTAGCTAAAATTCTGTGTCAAAACTGATAAAATTAAAAGCTGATTAATCTCGGTTGACATTTTGTCGAGTGGGGAAGTCACTAGCACAGCATTGGTCGATGTCGAGCTCACTTCACTTCGCAAGTGATTAGGTGATGTTTACAGAATGCAAAATCAAGGTCGTTCTGAATCGAATGCGAAGTGAGAGTGAATAGCGAAGTGAAATGCGAGTTGTTGTTCGAATTTTATAGAATCGACGTGCAGGCAGGCCTTGGCCCTGTTGGGCCCCGCTGGGGTTGCTGACAGTATTCTACTTGTGTAGCCCTTTCATTTGATACCCATATTGAGGGGGCTGTGCCATTTTGTGCCGGCGGCCATATTGGATTTAATTAAAGGTGTATACAAAATTTCAGACCAATCGGTTGACAGGAAGAGGGTGAAATTTGAATGACTAAATTTGATCCAAGAATAAATAATAAAACAAACGGGGTGAGCTAAATAAAACCGTTTAAATATCTCGTAATGTTGAAACTGAGTGTAATTTTTAGGAAAGCTCTTTCATTATATCTAGCCGAATATAAGAAATGGCAATAAAAGTTGATAATGATCTGTAAAATCTGATTTTTTATGCAATAAATTGTGAAAAAGTGCCCATCCCTCCCCTACCTCCCCTAAAGTATGAAATGACATTACGAATCGAAGTGAAATGCGAGTTGTTGATCGAGTTTTATAGAATCGCAGTACTGCTTTTACCATAACAAAACGTGACTATACTTTTCATCTCGCATCAAACCTCTTTAATTACCCACCTACATTCAAACATTAACTGATTACGCCAAATTACCAACGCTAATGGAATTATCATGTTTAATGAAGCCATAGACAAAGTTACTTTTTATAAAAATTGCCTATAATAAGTTATAAGCACCTCTTTGGTGAGCTATGGAGTTTTAAGCGCTGTCTATGAAAAAGCATAATGAAATAAGACAGGGTATTTTCTTTTTTTATGATTGATGATGATGGATACTCTAAAGCAGTGTTTCCCAAAGTGGGCGATAACGCCCCCTTGTGGGCGCTGCAGGTCTCAAGGGGGGCGGTAAGAGACCCAGAAAGAAAATGGGGGCGTTGTGTAGAGGCCTGGGGGGTGATTTCTAATTTTATTTAGCTAGGAGGCCTCTTAGACAACGACTTGTGAACATCAACTAATATGAATTACAAGATTGCGCTCGCTGCACTTGCGCCTTTCACTTAACAGTGACTATTTACTAATTTTCAAAAATTTTGCACTTTTTCACACTTGTTAAGGTACTTTTGTGCCCCAAAACTAAACAATTTGCGCGGTTTTTTTAACTCGTTTTGGTACTTTACTGTTCCAAAACTCAAAAATTTCGCGCTCGCTGCGCTCCCGGCTTTTTCACTTGTTCCTGGTTTTTATAAATCATGTTTGGGTTCTTTTATGTCCCAAAACTCAAAAATTACGGGCTCGCTCCGGTTTCTTTATGTTAAACCAGGCAAAAAGAACCATGAATGTTTTCTACATGATTTTTTACCTACTTTAATTAACAATTTTATTCCGTGATTACATTTTGTCGTTTTTTTGGGGGGTGCTCAATAGGTAGTCCGCCCCGGGTGCATCGGGTCACCCGATTCGGGTGGCACCCGGGGCGGACTACCTACCTGCGCTCAGGTTTCAAGTTGCGGGTTATAGTAAAAGTGTCGTTTAGAATTCCCCGTTAATAAACATATATAGGTCACAATAATTAATTAATTTAATTTGAAGTTATAGCGGTTTTTAAATAGGTGAAAAAATGGGGGCACTAAAAAATTATTTATTCCCAAAGTGGGCAGTAGACAAAATAAGTTTGGGAACCACTGCTCTAAAGTCTAAACGATAGGGTGAAAGATCGATGGCAAATAGGTTGGCAAAGGAACCATTTTTAATTGACTTTAAAAAACGGAGGTTTTCATTTTGACCTGTATGTTTATATGTATGTTTGTGGCGCGATTATCTCACATTTGACTGAACTGATTTTCATGCGGTTTTCAGCACAGTATTTGTCAGAATAAATATCGTGGTGGCCTAGTGGGTAAAAGACCAACCTCTCAAGTATGAGGGCGCGGGTTCGATCCCAGGTCAGGCAAGTACCAATGCAACTTTTCTAAGTTTGTATGTACTTTCTAAGTATATCTTAGACACTATTGACTGTGTTTCGGATGGCACGTTAAACTGTAGGTCCCGGCTGTCATTGAACATCCTTGGCAGTCGTTACGGGTAGTCAGAAGCCAGTAAGTCTGACACCAGTCTAACCAAGGGGTATCGGGTTGCCCGGGTAACTGGGTTGAGGAGGTCAGATAGGCAGTCGCTTCTTGTAAAACACTGGTACTCAGCTGAATCCGGTTAGACTGGAAGCCGACCCCAACATGATTGGGAAAAAGGCTCGGAGTATGATTTGTCAGAATAAATAGAATTCGAGGTTTTAGGTGTAAATTGAATATTGACGTCGAATTAAATTTTTTATGTGCGAAATACTCAACTGAGTAATGAAACCTTTAAAAATTAAAAGAAAAATGGCGACTATCAATCGTTCGTGAAAAGTAATGAAATCCGCCAAATTCTTAATTAAGTTTCTACTTCGTTAAATTAATTAATTATAAAAACTTTGGGAATGTATATTTTTAATAAGAATTTTAATGATTGAGTGGCTTGAACTTGTGATTTTTGAGGAAAAATTTCAAAGTTTGCAATGTTTCATTTAACGCCGTCAGTTCTGTTATTTTAGGAGTTGTTTAGCTTTTGTGAAATAGATTATACACTACCAACCGTATTTCGTATGGTATACATTATAAATCATTCAATGTATTCTTTTGTCATTGAATATTTTTTTAATGTACAAGCTACTACCCGTTCAAGCTAGCAATTTCCTACTCATATTTGACTGTCATCGAACCGAAGCCAGTAAGTCTGACAACCAGTCTTACCAAGGGGTATTGGGCTGCCCGGGTAACTGGGTTGAGGAGGTCAGATATGTAGGCATTCACTCCTTTTAAAACATAGGCACTCATCTGCATACGGTTAGACTTGAAACCGACTCCAACATAGTTGGGAAAAGGCTCGGGAGATGAATTTCCGACTCATATTAATCTGCCATTTCGAATAGAATACATTGTTTTATACCAACACCCTATGAAAGCTTTTTACAGAAAAAAAAATAACAATCCAATGGATACAATAATTACTTTTTCGATACGAACGAAGCGTTATTATTTCAGTGCACCTGCTTTGTTACAATCAGTAGTTCATTCAGTAGGTAATGACAATGTATGGCAATTGCACACTGATTGCTCATATACATGAATAAAGTAGATTTCAAGATTAAAAAGGACTTTTTTTGTTCTTATTGCAATAACCAATAAAAATGATAATTATTGTGGAGAAAACTTTGTGTAATTTCTTTGACATTAGCTGTTTTCCTGCGGTATTGTCCGCGTCCTGTGGGAACTACTACCTGTACCGGGATATGATGTAGCCTTTGTTACTCGAGAAGAGTGTAGCTTTCCAACAGTGAAATAATTTTTAAAATTGGTCCAGTTGTTTTTCAGTTTATCGATTTCAAATAAAAACATTTTTTTCCTCTTTGTAATATTTGTGTAAATTCCACAGTAAGCAATGAGTTATTTTTCTAACTGGGATCATATTTCAATTGCACGATAAAATTACAAAACAAGTTAGCCTAACACGAAATAAAATACACACGACCAACTTGGCTTAACAGGGTACAAAACTACGATTTCACACTGAAACTCGAAACGGTTCGAAAACGAACTCAGTTAACTGGTAAAAATCCTTCGACGGTAACAAAAATTGACTAAAAGTTCGTCTGCGCTTCAAAAATGGCGGGCTCATTGTCACTATAGTTAGGTACAGTAAACTGCACATCAGTAGTAACTGTCATGCACCTTAACTCAATAGTAATAAGTACGATTTTCCTATAAAACTGTTACCACTGACCTGAAGTTGACTGTACATAGGTACGTACGCTGATTTCATTAAGCGCAGCACCCCCCAGTCTCGTCGTCTAGCCGTCTGGCTGCAAGGGGAGGCTAGTTGCTAGGCAATGGCCATATTGAAGGGATCGGAGTAAGGAAAGATGAACGGACATGCTGTAATGCAGGTAGGTCAATACAGCGGGCATGACCAAAATGATCAGTTATGAGGTAACTAACGAGGCGTTCGGATTCTTTCTGACATCTGTCAACGATTTTTGGTATTACAAAAATGGTCGAGTCCAAAGAAGGCGTATAAAGGCGAAAACAGTAACGTTCCTCGTCCTCCGCTTACCAGCATTTTCTGTTATGCCAGCTAATCATCAAATGACCCCTCCCGCTGTGTGTTAGCAGTGTGAGGCGTGCGTCTTACTGACTAAAAACTATCATGTTCCTTCTGAAGCTCTTCAAGTACCAGGGCCGCGGTAACTCTTTCGAACAATCCCGCAGCCTCCGTTAAAGCACCTCCGCTAGTCATTTTGTTCTCCATGGAGTGGATACTTTCGGATATATCACCATATTTTCGTGTATGGCTTTTGATTAAATATCTACGGATATTCCGTTTGTACCATAGTTGCGGACCCGCCGCTGGCCGTACATACATGGAATTCGATTGCGTGATGCGAAAATGTAATAGTATTTTTTTGTTTTGAAATGCGTTGCAATATTTTTTGTAGGGAAATTTAGTTTGATATATTGTTGCACACTAGTGTACCAGTCTAAATTATAGTTTTTTATATGCTATTTTATTAATACAATAGAAACATGATGGTAAACTAAGCCACTCAAGGAACAAAATCGTCATTTTTTAGACTGCCTTAAAATAAATCAGTCTCAGAAGAACTTTTTATCAATAAAAGAACAGGCAAAGTAAATAATAAAATATCTATTTGTCTGAATAAAAACGCCAAAATGTATAAGGTTAATTTATCTCTACAGTACCTTCCCAGACGCATAGATCAAGTGCAGAGTGCAGACATTTCAAGGAAGATTTACCGCCTACGTTCTAAAATACTCTGAGAGGAAAGGTTGGGAGGTCAATGTATACGTTACATTAATAATGATACAATCGGTTGTAGGTAGAAAACTTGCGCAAAGAAATAAAAATTAGTAGGACTTACAGTTTTTTTTAAATAATTGATATTTATTAACCGACTTAAAAAATGAGGGTCTCAGTTTGATGTGTATGCATATTATGTTTGCGAGCGATTGTTCTGCCTTTGGTTGCACCAAAGATGCGCTTATCAGCCATGTTTGTCAGACTTAGCAGAAGGTTTTAGGTGTAAATTGTCCATTGAAGTCATACTTTTAATTCATGTATATATGTACAGTGTGTATATTTTAATAAATAATTAAGTCATACTTAGTTTATTTTTTGTAATGTTTTTTTATTCATATTGAACAAACATTTTTACACAAGCAGTCGCAGAAATGTTCATTATAGTATTTCAAATGAGAACATAAAAAATACATTTGTTGTTTTTTTATGACCAAAGAGTTATTAACCTCCCATTGGATTAGCGAGCATGGCTGAGGACTCTATAATTATAGGTTCGATTCCAAGGTCGAGCAATATTATCGATATTCTGTTATTGTACCTACATTTTGTTATAAATTAAGAAAAAATACTTTTTAGTTTCAACAATATTAAAAAAAAATAGTACCTAAAGCGAATTATTTCGTGTTTCTAAAGGCACGATAAACGGTTGGGTCTCGGCTGTTAGATGAACATCTTTTTGCAGTCGTTACGGGTAGTCAGAAGCCAGAAAGACTGACAAACACATTTACCAAGGTTTTTAGGGTCGCCCAGGTAACTAAACGGTTGAGGAGGTCAAACAGGCAGTTGCTCCTTGTAAGACATTGGTATCCAGCTGTGGTTAAACAGGAAGCCGGACCCAACATAGTTGGGAAAAGGCTAGGCAGATGATTAGTAATTCATTATTTTATTCAAGTCTAAATATGCGAGCCTAGAGTGATAAAAATAAAAAATATATATTTTTTCAGTCTGTAAATACCTAGGTATTTCTGTGTAGGACGTCGGGGTGTGAAAAGAGGCTTAACGAACCTGAATTTTAATCTACCAAAAGAAGCAACTGCGCAATATAATTACTGAAAAGCGATTTAGTTTTATTTTTGGGGTTTAAAAATAAATTATAGGAGAAAAATCTAACTGGTTAGTATTCATAGCGTGTGAATACTATCTGTCTTCTTGCTCACCACCATTTATTAAGTAATAATCACACTTCACAATAATGACGCTTAGTTTATAATATTTTGTGATATTATAATAGTCAAAGTTTGTGTTTGTTTGTTACTTCTTCACCCGCTAACTGCTGACCAGATTGTAATGGACCAAAACGTGGCAGTCACATAGCTTATACCAAAATAAAATGTGGACTAATTTTTATCTTAGTGTAGTTTTTTCTTGTATAAAAATTGATAAAAAAAATACAATAAGTAGCTACCTGAGCACCAGCTGATTATAATAAACGTATGTTGGCATGCCTACCTATTTTTATGAACGTTCTATTTTGATAAACTATTCGAATTGAAGGGTAGACAATATCATAACTCATTTAGGCCTTTCTACATTTATTAATATGTCTATGCGTCAAAGAGCAATAAAATTCATCAGAAGATACACAAAGTTCTATTTGACCTTATTGTCTTTAATATTTAAGTACATACGTCATGCTCATAATAAAATAAATAGATAGTGTGTTGTTTTTCTTCACCTGCGAGTGACGTGAAGACTTTATCAAGCGAACAATGTTTTCATTTTCTAGATAAATAGACTAGGAAAGTCTGGACCGTCAATTTCAGATGCAGTTCTCGAGAGTCCTTATAATATATCGCTGTGGTTATTTTTCTGAATAGCCTTGTGCAGGGTACATCTATTCATTTCTTTTTATCTATGATTTTACTTTTTGCTTGTCTGGAATAACTGACTTTGGTGCACGAGAAAGCGAATGAGCAAATCTAAAGCGATATGAACATAGCAGATATGACTCATTCATGATCTATGGTCAAAAAATATATTTTTAAAGAAAGTTGATTCAATACTTTAATATAAAACTACTTTCGCTATCTGAAATTAAAAAAGGGAGATAAGAATAATATTACGGAACGACAGAATATAAATAAATACTACTTTAGTACCGACCACGGCATACTTCAAACCGATCCAGTCGAAAGAAAAATAATATTTTAACGACCACGTCAAACGAATATTATGAACAACCAATATAATAATTTCAGCTTTAATTATGAAATTAATTAACTGAAAACCAACAATTCAATGTGCTGTTATTTTGAATTACATTAATTGCATGAATTCAATTATTGTATCACATTGAATTCTGATTTCAATAGTTCAATTAAATTAGTCATTTATGAAATGCTACAATATTTATTTGTATTTGTATTTTGAAAGTGATGTGTGGTTTTTGGCCATGAACAAGTTTCGATTTAGTTAATATTTGTAGTAATGTAAATTGTTGTTTGGATTTAATATGATTTGGCTAAGCTTTTAATAATTGGAATTAATATTGTTCATTATTTCGTTTAGAATGGGTGATTGGGAATATGACTCTTAAAATTATACGTCATAAGGTTGTTTTTACCTCAAGTCAATTAACACAATTTAGAAGCAACATTATTTATTGATTGACAGTCAAAAATAGCAGAATCTGACTATTTAGGGGGTGTGGAACAACATTATTTATCAACCTTCAAAAAAGGAGGAGGTTCTCAATTCTTCTGAACCTTTTTTTATGTAAAAATTATTGTTATCAACGTAGCATTGGCTGTATCATGAAAACATATTACACCAAGATATAGGCTTTGTACAGCGAACAGCTGAACAAACATTGTATGTGGACGACGCGAACACAGTTTGTTGTTAAAATATCAATTATGACGTCATATTAATTTGCAATTTTATCCTCATTACGTGCCTAGCTTTCTACCAACTATGTTGGGGTAGGCTTCCAGTCAAATCGAACGTAGCTAAGTCTCAGTTTTTTACACGCAGTGACTGTCTTTCGGAGCAGTCATTTGAACATTGGTAGTCGTTGGTAATCAGAAGCCAAAAAGTCTGACACCTAATCTTAAGAGTTATTTTCTTGCCCGGGTAACTTGGTTGATGTCAGATAGGCAGATGCTCCATGTAAAACACGAGTATCTACTCAGCTGCATCTAGTGAGACTGGTAGCCAACCCCAACATAGTTGGGTAAAGGCTAGACACAGGATGATGACTGCCTATCTGAGCTCTGGTAAGACTGGAATCCTACCTCAACATATAGTTAGGTAAAACCTAGGCAGAAACTGCGTTAGGACAAATGGTAATAAAAATACGATTTTACTATGAAATATAAGCGTTCCCGTTACTCAATAATTAATTTTCTAAGAAATAAATTATGTTCCACGCCCTCAGATGGCTCACAAATGCTGTATTTTAAATAAGTTCTCGTTGAGTTAATGTATTCAAGGAATGTGAGACCACAGTCATTTGGAGCACGATCGAGATTTGACGGCTGTATTGAAAAATGTGTTAGAATTTCAAATGCTTGGAAGAACGAATTTTAGGAATTTATTATTTTACTTGACTAATTGTTAAAAAGCTGAAGAGTTTGTTTGTTTGGACGTGTTAATCTTAGGAACTACTGAGCCGATTTAAAATCATTTCAGTGTTAAGTAGATAAGCCCGTGTATAGAGGAAGACTTTTTATCCAGATGCAAGAAGAAGTTTTCACGGGCTCCGGGTAAATCTGAAATATTCATTTAAATAACCACTGGCACTTGTGTTTAAAGCAGAATAGGGGACAATTTCTCAGAAGGGTATTTTACTGTTTTCAAGTTATTTCCTAGAAATGTTTTACAATTATTTATTTAGCCGTGTTTTGGCTAGCAACACGTTCATTATAATTAAGTATAAAATACGACGGCTGCTTATAATTTTGACCTAGAATATTCACAGGAGTAGGTTATTAAGATTTGTTTACAAAATGTCTAATTGATGTCTTAGTACTACTTTTTCTCTTCCTTTGATTATTTTTAAATTATTTTTGTTAAGGAATGTTTAATGTGAGTTATTATAAGAGATAAACTATTCTGACCGATCCCAATTATGTTAATATGGGGTACGTGGGTATTCGGTCATTAGTTCGGAGCGTTAGCTATGCTCACGATGCGTACTGTCTACTCTGTAGTTTTTTTTACTCTTTGGTGTTTTTTCAATCTTATGGTTCGAGTATGTGGGATAGTGGGGATTTTATTTGAATTTAATTATGTAATTTTATGTTAATGTTGTTATGGAAAAAGTAATTTTATTAAATGAATTTAAAAGAAATTACTATGGATGTATCGCTTTGGTCTTGAAATTCTGGCCCAATTATAATATACGTAATGTTATCTATCAGCTCGTCATTTTAGCTATATCCCTTGGATTCGCCCGCCCCTCGAGGTAACTAAAGTACGTAGTGGCTTCATACTGCATACACACTCAAAACCACCAAATTCCTAATTTCAATTGAACTGATAAACACAACGTTTACTGAAAATCAGATTGTCGGTAACAAGCGCTCATTTCGACATATTTCAAAGGCTATACTCCACACATACATAGTCTGTCTATCTCGTCATTCAGATACAAAACGTGCAATCTACTATTTAGGTATTTAGATCTTCTATGAAGCGAGCTTGAAACTAACATCGATTTACACGATATTCTGCGTAAACAGTTTTGATTTAATAACGATAGTTTGACGGTGTTTCCATAACTGATCTGTCTGTTGATTTGGATACTGGATATAGGAAGTTAAATACTCAAATGGGGCTCATGTCACTATTCTTCTGTCATCTTTAGTATAATAAGCAAAATACAGGCAGATTATCGAAATCCGTAATTGCATTATTGTATATTCAGGACTCTTGGCATGTCATATACCTACAAAATATGGTCATTGTCCGATATATATCCGAAAAAAAAAACAATGTAATATGGGGCGCAATCAGAATATGCATCGATATTATCAAATAAAAGGTTAACTAAATGTACAGATGTGTTTAAGAGGATTTTTATTTACATTTTAATTCAAAATATATCCGAAATAATGGTCGCTTAGTTGTAAATAGAGGGTGCACATCATGTCAATAACAATATAGTCAAGTTGTTCGGTAAACAGCACATCTGTCAAATATCCCGAAGCTAATTTAACGTCATAATTGATAGTCATAGTGTGGGGACATGTCGATAAAATAACTACCAAATTATCGATATTTTTACACCAGTATTAATTTCAACGTGTATTTATCCGAATGCATAAACGTTAAAGGCGTGTAAATTTTAATTAAACTCTCAGTTTGCAGGCTTTTAATGGGAATTACTTTTCCGTGTAAAGAGGGAATACATTAAAGGGTAGCAAATGAATTGGATATAATTAATGCTCGGGAAATGGGATTATGTAAGAGTTTACGAATTTTATTGTCTTTAAATGTAATTTATTATTTGGTGTTAATAGATTTTATAATATGTTAATGGTGTGGTGTATTGGTTCATTTATTTACTTGATCAGTCTCTTCTGAATGATTTTTTATCGATATATACTTCTATGAATAAATATTTTCCTGTGAGACAGTTGCCTATTATTGCAAAACTCGCAAGCAATATTGTTGAAGCTTACTCATTTAACTTCACGACTCAATTTGTTTTGATTTAAACTCCTATAATCACAATTTTCTACAGCAAAACCTCGTTTTTATCATACCTTTCGTGAATAATGGAACATCTGTCCTATCAAATCATACTGGGCTCGGAAGCACCGTAAAAGAATCCATCAGGTGGGTTTTATGTTATAGGCTGTACCATAAAAACGTATTCGAATGTACCAAACCTGGGTCATTAGGCTCTCAAACCAGGTTTATGTACCAAATGCTGAAGACGATCGAAATAAAGAGTACCTATACGTGGGCTTTGAAAAGGGCACTTGAGTGATTTTTGAGCACTTGATTTTACTGGTTGACTGTTTTTTCAGTATTGATAATTGTTATATCTGCCATGTTAAACATGACCTTTGTGACCTTTTCTGAGAAAAGTTAGGATAGTCTATCTTGTGTAATATTTGGATTTGTTAGTCTTAAGTATAACCAGGGTTTCATTTTTGGCTCATTTGCATTCATATAAACTACCTATTAAAACTTTAAATTCATGTATTTAGATTCATATTTATAGCTTAGCATACAGACTTATCAAATCTAGTATTCGAATAAGATATACTAAGATACCTACGTATTGCAAAGTTCGTTCTACCACTTCAACCCCTCAACTTAAAAAGTATAAAAAAAGTATTTTCGACAGTAAAGAGTTTTGGGAGCAGTCTTTTGAAACTTTTGACGTTTCAGACTAACTTAGGTATTTGAATAACTTGCTTTTTGGCTTTGCATTGTTTTTGTAATTGAAGACTTTTTGGTTAATGTGCCTTTTTTAAAGAAATATTCTTCAACAAAAAGGGGTTTATATAAATATTCAAATAAAAATTTTAATAACATAGATGCTTTTTGGTAAACGTAACATAATATGTCCCCATTATACCCATTCAGTTCAGTCCAATCATTCAAGGCAGTTAGGGACACATTCAGCAGAATTTGATTCATTGATCAACATTCTATCAATAGGTACATTATCATCATAGGCAAAACCTTACCTTTGGCAAACTAAATAACAGTAACGCAATTTACAAAAAAATATAGAAATGTTATAAGTATCATTACCTAACTCCAATTTCAGTTTAGATTTAAAAACATAATAGTACGTCATGAAAGTCTAACGTAAACTCGGAAAGAGTAATTAAGGCTCTTGAAAACAATTTATCGATAAACAGTAAATAGCTTTTAAAAATACGTTGAAAACATATAACAGCGTGCCATTCACGTATTCTTCATTAAGATTCTATAGGTTTAGAAGTTTTTAACGACCATTATGAGTAAAACTTAGTTTAAGATTTGATTAATTAAGACAAAGACAGACATCTTGTAAGAAATGGTATTAGTTTTCGATAGTTGGGGACGTAAAATTAAGTTTTGGTTGTGTTAAATATGGTTTAATTACAAGCGGTGATTTATTATTGGGGAGTGGGTGATTATTTAGAAATGATTTGTTGATTGCATTTTCTCACTGTTTTATATAAATGAGAATGGGGTGTGTCACTGTACTTAAATGTGGATATTTGTTACTTTCTTTAAAAAAAAAGTACGGATTTTGATGAAGCTCTCCAGTTAGCTTAATGTTAATGTTTATTAGGATATGGAAAGTCCTTTGGTACTTGCTTGAAATCATTGGGAACAGCTGGTAAGTATGTATGTAGAAGGTTTGCACAAAAACGGGGGTCTAAGATTACTCGCCAGCCGCTATTGTCTCGATTTACCCAAAATTAAACAATAAACGCTTTCATTTACAGCTTATACATCTAAACATACCACTGGTTTAATAGAAATTATCTACTAAACGAATTTGATAGAGATAAAACCCTAATACTATTACACTAAATAATTCAATAAATATGAATTGTCAAACATTAATACTATAACAAAAACCGGTCAAAACAACCTAATAAACTGAATTATCTGATTGAAAATATCAATTCGTCCCCAAAATGGACCGATATACTGTTTAATTAAACACGCTGCGTAATTTAAAGTTAGCTTAATAGAAATTGGTGGGCATTATCGATATGCGCACATCACTAGACTATTAAGTGGTGTAGAGTGGAGTGAACTAATGCAAGTACTTGGGGTGCCCGCATAAAAATAATTTTAACGACAAACACAAGTGTTAGAGATCAGCTGTTCTTATTTTGATGAATTTTGGATGTTCTCGAACATTCTAGACACTCTTTTGGTAGAAAGAAGTTTTGCTCTGTGCCGAATGCTTTTTATTTAGCAATATTCATATTCTTTTTATTTTACATTTGATTAACCATTCTAGTCAATAAATAAGTAAGGGGGCCATTGCAAGAAATTCTAGATTGAGGACTTACTAATATGGTTTACAATAGTTGATTTGATAAAAAGATAGTCCAATATATCCCATGGGACAGCGATTTGTGGCGAATATTTAGGCATGTACCATGTATGTTGACGTATGTACCTACATGCACCAGTTCTGATTCGGGCAGGTCAAAGTTAGGTAACAAAATTAAACCAATCACTACTCAGAAGTCAACAGACTCCAACCAAAACATTTTGTTAAATTTATTTAGCAAACACCGGTAGCAAGTCGTGTTCTACCCCATAACCCTTTGTCCCCTAGTTGGGAAACTAAACAATCCCGTCATTATGGGGCCCGCATAAAATACTGTATTTACTACCCCCATGGAAGTATGTCCTTAAACAAAGATAATTATGGGAAGCAACGGCCCATGGTTAAGATGGGAAAGGTATTTTAGCTGGGAATAACATTCACGTAGCCATGTCATTTAACATCTTTGGTAGTCGTTACGGGTAGTCAGAAGCCAGAAAGTTCGACAACCAGTCTTATTATGGGGTATTGGGTTGTCTAGGTAACTGGGTTGTGGAGATCAGATAGGCAGCCGCTCCTTGTGAAACACTCGTACTCAGGTGCATCCAGTGAGACTGTAAGCCGACCCCAACATACTTGGCAAAATGCTAGCCAGATGACATCAACAGTCACAGGAAGATATTTTCTAGCAGCAAAATCTTTTCTTAGGCCAATTCATGTACCTACATTGGTGCATAAACATATAGAGTAATGTACCCTAAACTCCTCCTGTACCTAAGCTGTATTTATAGTCGGATAAACGTTTTAAAGTGATTACCTTAAATAGTTACTCCTGAAATGAACTGTGTCTTGAAGAATTATGTTTTTTTTAATACATTGGTACCACCGACCCAAGTAAAAAAAGGAAATAAATGAAATTATTAAAATACCTTGCTAATTAGTTTTCAGTATAATTTTTAAAATAATCACACTCTGTCTCAAATATTAACATAATATAAAATATTCTTAAAAATATTCAGACTATAAGTACTAACTCGTGAAAAAAGGCAATATATTTAACGTTTTATTTCTAAAAGTTGTTAATGTGCAAGATTTTAATGCTTAATGAAGCATTAAAGTTCTTACTTATCTACAGCAATTATCTCTTAGTTGGCTCCATCAGACAAAGAAAATCGCGCTGAAATTAAAAGCTTAATTCTGTGCTGCAAAAATAATACTCCCTAGATATCCTTTTCAAAAAAGGCAGAACAAAAATGGCATTGTATTCGGGATCTGTGAACAGTTATAAAAATGAACATTTTATTTATTTTGATACAAAAATAATTCGTTTAACAATTTGAAATAATAATTTTTATGGGCATTTTCAACGATTCACTAATTCCACTATTCTTTGTTTCGGAACGACACCTATTTGAACATTTCGGCCGTCGAATACACGTTCGAAATTTAAATTAAAATAAAAAAAATAACAATGGCGGCCAGCTGGGCCGGACGGCGCGTTCCGGGCCGGCGAGCGGCGACGCGAGTGCATCGGGCTATGATCGCGTTCCACCCACCGGGTTCCGTACCTATGTTTGGATTGCAACGCACATGAAGTTTAATGGTATATTTTTGAATAATATATAACAAAAAATCAGGGGTATATTTTATGCAAGACAGCTCTTAATAACCGCTCGAATGAACAGAAAATATTTTGGTCAATTTTCGGCATGTTTTATGGCAGTAGTTTGAACAAGAAATACAATTTTTATTTATGGGCTCGTCATAAAGTACGACCAATAAATTGTACTTCATAAAATGTAGAAACATAGGTATGATTTTATCAAAACAAAATATACCAGCCCCACCGTACTCTAAAAACGAACGTTAATATCGACTATCGACCTACATTCAAATTCGTGACGTATAAAATTTGAATATCGAACACCTAATGTGGCCGTGCCTGACCTATCGCAAGCTTCATAATATGATTTATTGTTAAAACTCTGTGAAGGCACAGAATAAAGATGTACAGTTGTGAAGGTACCTTCTAACGTTTGTAAAAATGTCACTCACACACGCATGTGCATCGACGAGCTTTTATCGGTGCTATCGGTGCTGTCTGTACTGAGTGTCGGTAACATTACGTAGTAACTATTATAGTAATCTGTGGTTAGCATCGAGCACAAGCGTGTGTGAGTGACATTGTACGTAGCTTCACAACTGTTCAGAAGGGAATATATTCAAACTGTGGTAAAGGTTCTGGAAGACTGTACCATAACCAACAAGATGCGTTTTATTTTTATATTTAGAACGCTCTGTATTTATTATTTAGTCTATTTTTGGACAGTTCATGCCAGATGTTTGGTATGAGAACTGTTAAATCGCTTAGGATAGTTACGTTTCTGGTATGACAAATTACTAAGCTATGCAATTCCAAGAAGTTTTAAGTACCAATGGTTGTATGTGTAAGATCTCGTTTAGTTTTGAATTAATAAAAGCGTGACATGACAACTATTTTTTTTTAAATAATAACACTTATCTATTAAATATATCTTATCACAAAACATTACCGGCAATTTAATAGTGTTAACAACATTATCCACAAAAGGAAATGAGATCGAACATCGAAAGTACATCCATTTTTTCCTCAACAGAAAAAACAGTAAATAAATAAAAACTTTACCTAAGCGACCTTTTTTGTCGTCACTCGGAAGCTTGTGCCATTAGGCGTAAAAAAAGAAAATCGTTTTTGTCTATATCGAGTGCCACAGATAATTAAGTGTAACATAATGTTGCGTTCCGTTGATTTTTAAAGGTGCGTTCCGAGTGAGTGCGTGAGAACAAGAAATATGGGCGTATATTGTGTATGGGAGACATTTTAAAAAGCCATGTATTATGAGGGGTATTGTAAGTATTGTTTCGAAGAATACTAGCTTTATGATTATTGTCGTGATGGTCAATTTAATAGAGAAAAGCGTATCTTGGACATGTTGTTGGCAGATTTATAATTTGCGTACATGGGAATTGCTTCTGTAATGCTATTGAGTTACTTGAAAGGAAGTGTAAATGAAAGTAGTGACTTCAACTGATATGCGTCAGAAATACTATAAAAAAAAAACAAAAATGTTCCCTTGGTTTTGAAAAAGCGATTTTTATTTTAAAAATATTGGATTGTCCACGGAGGACAAAAAAATATTTCTACTTTCAAAAGTAAGAAGTTGTGATTACTCCTATTTACTTTTTACCTATTATCTTAACTAATATTATAATGTCGAAAGTAACGATGTCGGATTCCAGCGATGTAATGATTATTCGCTTTTGCAAATGTGAATTTTAGATTGGTTTTTAAACAATTGCAGTTACACCACTAACGGAGACTATGAAAATTAGTACCAACTTTCTACTATACCTAGCCCACCATATTACAAAACACATTGCAACAATAAAATAAGTTTCCTAATAACTAGGTACGTACAGTGGAGGGTTACATGTAGTTCCGAGCGAGTGCGTGTGAAGTTACAAGTGGGGTGACGCGCTCGGCTTGCGACAATTGTAAGGAGACATGTGGCTACGCTTGAAAATATATTTATTTTAGATACCAGTATTTCACTTCTAGTGCTAATTGTTTTGGCACCAAAGCTTTCCTATTCCTTTTCTAGCAGTTTTAACAGTGCCGAATTTCCTAATGTGTAAATTATATACCATGTATAATTGTATCACTACACCTCTTTCGTAGATCTTTCTTTATATTCTTGAAATCCTTATGAACAGACATTTTGAAATTATCGTGAATTGATAGACATATGCAACGGAATTTTTCGATTTATAATATGTACAGAAGTTTTGGGAATATTGTATACCTAAATACCCTGCTTTACGATTGTCAAAAGTGTAGACTGCAGAGTAAACGTTAAAGTTGGTTGTCTGACAGTTTGCCCAATCAAACTTTTTAGTCAGTCTTATAAAGGCTGGAAACCTGATAGTTGTAAATTGCATTCATCTCCATACTGATTTATTAGCCTGATCAAACTATCGATTAACTAAAAGTTTTGAAATGTCCTAAGGCAGTAATATAATTCTTTTTTTCTTTTTTTCGATGGGAAATCATCAAATGACGCCTCCCGTTATGGGTTAGCAGCTTGAGGGAGTGTCAGACTTTTACTGACTGAAACCCATCATGTTTATTACTTAGGTACTTTCATGTACCAGGGCCGCGGTAACTCTTTCGAACAATCCCTCAGCCTCGGAACAATTCCGCAGCCCCTGATATTTTTTTAGATCAGTTAATAATCCTGTTAGTATATTTCCTTTTAGTAATCACCAGTATAGCAAAAAATTAAATACATTTCCTAGTCTTATCCATACAAAGCGTTCACTACCGATTTAACTGGAATGTTCTCAGTTCAAGTTCAATGTTCATTAGCGTTTGGAGGATGCTACTCGCGCCAGTAACTCGACTTGACCGTCACTCGTTATATTGTAGTTATATAACAGCGTTTGAACGAGCCTAATGGCCTTATGTGTTTGAATATTGTAAGTACCTATCAAGTACTATTACGTAGTAACTATTATCTAATACTAAGGCGCTCCCCAGGCATTCAATTGAATTGCGTACCTAATCTAAGGAATTGTGTAAAATTGACCAGGTTGGGTTGAAATTTAAGTCAGCTCTCAATGATTTTTAAGCGATAAAAATATTAATTGTAATATTTGTAATTTTTTTTGTAGGTCCAGGGACCGCCTAGCGTACAGTTACAGCACTAGCAGGTTTACCAAAAATATTAATAAATAGTGATCTATTTTGTAAAATCTACCATATGCTTTCTCTTGCAGTAAAGCGTCGTTTCCACGATATTGATGATAAATAAATATGGAATTAAAGTTGGCAGGAAAAAAATATTCTTCTCATAGATGCAACAACAGTTGGTAAGCGTAAAATTATATACTAGTTCAATATACAATAATGTCAACAGATGTTCAACAAGTACTAGTACTTACAACGTTTATACTTCGATCATTTAACAAACGGGAACCGCCGTGAGCATAAATCTCTAAGCGAAAACGACTGACAAATGCGCGGGATGTAAAGCAACGCTTACTGATGCAATTTCAATTAGGTTGTTATGCACAAACATAAAATGTGAAACACTAGCTTAAACTTCATTTTCCAGCCAGAACACATAGGAGGAGGTGAAGAAGGAAAGAATTGTAGGGGACTATATTTTGTAAACTTGACCTTCAAAAAGTTCTGATTTTCAGCCTGTTTTGGATAAATGATTTTTCATCTCATTTTATCTTTAACTTCACGCACACATGGAAACACAAAGATTACTGATAGTTGTGTATTTCTAGCTTAAGCAAGCGTTTCCAGTTGGTAAAATAATCTAAGCGTTCATCAGCCCCCTGTTAGACAGGTTTCAACTTAAGTGGCATTAGTTGTGGGACAAATTAAGTACGACCACGTTTTTATCGGCACCATAATTTGTATTCAACAACATCTGTGTAGCAAGCAAAAATAAATATCGTATATTCACTGAGATATAGAGAGACAGTAAAGGTATACTTCCAAGGTATGCGATAGACGTGCGTGGCTGTAATCTGCCGCATGCGGTTATTGTAGTGAAGGCAACGAATGGACATTTTCTATAGAAACGACACCATACACATTCCCATACTTTCAGTTGGCCCATAGTCCGGAAGGTGGTGGTGTTACACCCTCGTGCCTGGCAGGGCACGTAAAGCTGGCGTTCTCGAAAGCTCCTCAGTAGCAGTCGTTGTTATCCCACGTCCTTCAGAGGCCGTCAGGCGGTACAGAGAAAAGTCTGACACTAAGGCTTGTTAGGTGATTAAACCTGCAGCTCACTCAATAAGAAGAAGTTGCTGCATAAACCGCATAAGTCCGTAGCTACATTCAAACGCGTGTTTCGGAAATGTACCTTATAAAGCGAACGTGATCAGCACAAAAGAAAACGATCAAAAAAGGCGTTCCATAAATAAAAGAGGAAAATCGCACATCCAAAAATACATCATTAATTCTTATCCATTTGAAAACGTAAGCGGAAATACGCAAAAATATTGCTTTAAAAAAAATATACAGGCACCCTTTGCGAACGCCATTCACACCGTAATAATTTTCAGTTATCTATACAACCGTTTTAAAATGGGACACAGAGAACTATTTAAAACACGGTGCCCCTTTTCCTTTGTCAATTTCTAAGCGACTAAGTGAACACAGAGAGTCTATGTTCGCAATTGGAAAACGAGTAGAGGAATCCGAGCGGAGAGTCTGAGTAATTTATTTATGAACTCACAAAGGAGATAAGCTTTAATAAAATGCGAATAATTTTTATGGAGACAACGGTGAAGCCTTGATGATGACACTTCAGGCTTTATTGCGTTGTTTGTTATAATGAAACTGTATCTAATTAATTGATATTGAGACTTATTGAAAGTGCCGTTGAGTGATTGAGATGATTTGTAATGTTTCGGAAGGTTTCGCTTTTGTGTTATGTTATTTTGTTTAATCTAATATTTTTAATATAAACGTTTAGGTATTCGGTTATCAGAGTTTAGCTTTTTGAATACACACTAATGACTAGTCATCTGATCTATTCAAAAAATCGTATCAAAAAGGTAGTATAATAAGGTCGGGATTGGCCATAAAAAGAGTATAAAATTCTCTTCAAACAAACCGTAACTCCAGTCACTCAATTATTGAACCTTTTTATTCGATCTACATTCATTAACGTACATGCTCATCAAAGATGAATCTCCTAATCATCAATATATATCTAAAGAATTCATAGCAGGGAAACAAAGATCTAATTGCAAGGGGATTAAGGCAGCTAATCGCGTGCTTATCGATACAAAGGCAAGTTCAATTACTTAACAGATTCTAAGTTAGACGTACAACCTCTTTGGAAGGAACAGAGCAGGATGTCCATTTGGAAAGTTGTACAAAGCAATTTCGTTCCAAGCTATACGTAATAAGAGAATTGCTATTTCTTTTATGCCTTATCAAAAGGAAAAGTTAATTTCAGAAACTTTGCGCAGTGAATTGGTTTATCTATACGTAATATTGATTGTATGTTATTTGTAATGACGTCATTGGTATCGGTTTTTTATTAATGTGGTTTGAAAATGATTGATCGGACGAAATTAGGTCTACGAAATTTAATAGTTCTAGATAAAACGTCTGGAACTTGATTGAAGGATTACAAAGACAATATAGGATTACAAGGGTCAGTCTACACCAAACTTTATCTCTTCTATTTTCATAAAGGAGCAAACGAAAACTATTTGCGATAAACTACCAAAGAGATTTTAACACTCCCATAGCGGGCAAAAATAAATAGTGCCTTTGTACTTGATTGTTCTATTTTCGTCATCAATTGTGAACACAAACTGATAAACAAATTGCTATCAAAACTGACCAGCCACTACAAGATATACTATAATAATATAAATCTGCAAACTCAGACAATTAGACGTTCCTCTGTTGAAATGCTATGGCGAATCACAAAGCATAGAACTTCGGTGTTTTGAAAAGTTAAACCTTGCTGCAGTGGAGCATGGCCCTAACCGTCCAAAGAGATTGCAGGCTTTGAGCAAGGTCTTAGTATAAGCGGGAGCTAATAAATATTTATAAAGAGTTTGTTACTAAAAAAACACTATTATATCATAAATTATTAAAAACTGGATAGCTCTGATGCACGGCTACACTCGCGTCTGACTCGCGTTGCACCCGCGAGGGTTCATATTCTGTACCTAAACTAAATAAAATCTAAGACAATAAAAATAGGGGTACGTGGCTTTTTATAAGTAACAGTTTTTTTACACAATACAAAGCAACAGTCTACTAATACAGCTTTTCGTACATCAGCAAAAAAGCTAATATTTCAGTTTTATCTCTATTAATTTTTCATAATTAAATACCCCTTATTATACATTCACAATTTAAATCTAACAATCTATTTACGTAAATGAGAAACCTAACCCTCAGCCACTGACGCCACGCAAAGCGTTTCCCACAAAGGGTCTATACGTACCTATTTCAGTACATTTGATGAACCTTCTATGTGCAGCGGATGACAATTACGATTTAACATAAAGATGTTATATCAACATATAAACGTATAAACTAAAACGTAATTAACATATAAACGTTCACATATCTTTATTGAAACTATACCTACAAGCTAGATATGGTATCCTGGTACTTCCAATAATGGCAAGAACAACTGTTATTTGATCGATAACTTTTACTTAAGAATTTTGCGCAAATGTTTCGCATCCCTAGAAAATAGTATAAGTGCCGTAAGTGGAATGGTCCAAATTTTCGAATATTAATAGCAGAAACAACATCCAAATGCTAAGCCGAACTCCAATAAATTTGTCACCACTAAATTCCTTATTCACAATCTATTTACTTAAATGAGAAATCTAACCCTCTGCCACTGACGCCACGCAAAGCGTTTTCCACAAAGGGTCTATACGTACCTATTTCAGTACATTTGATGAACCTTCTATGTGCAGCGGATGAAATTTGTTTTGGCCTAGGAAATGCGCCAGACTACGTCTAGATTGAGTTCTGCTTTGTGGCTGCGATAGAATCTTGAGGAGATTAGCCTGCCTTTAGAGAGATTCATTTAAAATGTAAGGAGATGAGAGGGTTAGCTATGTTGGGCGGTTATATTTTTTTTTTGTAAGGGAGTTCTTGAGTTTAATAAACTTTGTATGTTCAGCGTATGTTGTCGAAAAGTTTTCTAAAAATATGGAAGTAATTAGTTTTTTTTTAAATAATATGTGTAAATAAAACTATCCGTAGTTCCATCTGCGTCTCAGAGGAACTACTTCTCGCACCTGGATAATAAGTAACGTATGTTCTTTCTCAGGAACTAAACCATCTGCGTAAATAATATTTAAATTAATATACTAATTTAGGCGTTACAGGCAGACATACAGAGACTTACTTTCACATTTCAATTATTAGCAACGATATTTCAGATATTTTATATGTTTAAAACAATTAATTTCAGGGTTTAATTTTATAGTCTAACGCAACTTCCAATGTCGAGAAGTCAACTGAACTATTCTACCAAACAAAAGCGATAACCATTGTATCTTTTCTCAGGTCAGCACCAAGATAAATATAATATATTTCAACTGCATCCCACTGTATTGCAGAAACATCATATACATAATTGTATGGACCATCATCTTATGCAGCTTACTGCAGACGCTTATCTGCAAGACTCTATCCCGAATGATAATCATCTACTGTTGTTTTAAATAAGTGCACTTTGCCAAAGAAAAATCCAGTAGCTGGAAAAGTTCAGTACTTTTGAAGTTATAAGCAAACCGCAGACTAAATAGTCGGCCGACAGTTGACCTGATGGTTGGCAATGCTGTGGGATTGTTCGAAAGAGTTACCGCGGCCCTGATACAAAAAAGACCTACGAAGGAACATGATGGGTTTTAGTCAGTAAGAATCTGACATTCTCTCACGCTGCTATAACCCACAACGGGAGGATTCATTTGATGAATTCACATTAAAAAAATATGGTTGGTATTTTCTTTTATGATTTTTAGTCGGTCTGACACCAGCTATATACCTGATATTTGTAATGTGCGTGCTACGATTCATCTTCATACTGATTTATGTGCCCCAACAAAGTATCGGCCGACTAAAAGTTTGTAGTGTGCTCGTACTCTGTAGGATAAAAGTTTAAAACTTTTTTGGGTTAAACGATTTCGGTACTTAATCTGAAAGTCTGAAAGTCGTTTAGTGTCCTGAATTGTCGACTTCTTTTGAAGTAAATGTACTAATGCGTAAATGATGGGTTTACCGATTGAGGACTAAAATGGTGATAGCTTAGAATAAAAAATAATCTTAAGCATAAAAATTAATTCGCTGAAGCAATATGGCTTTGCCGTTTGTTTTGATATGAAAAGAAAATTAGTACATAAAAATATAATATACTAGTGTGACTTCATCATCATCATGTCGTCCAAGCCGTATCCGGCGACGGCGACTCCTAAATGTCTAACCCGGGTCGTTGTTATGATAGGCTCTAATGTGGCTAGCAAAACCGAACTTCGATCTAAAAGTCCGGCTACATGGCACACAAAATAACTGACCATCAGAATTAACTGTGTAGTTGTAGGAGGGCTTTGGTCGGGTCTTCCGTATTTGGCGTTTGGCGTCTAGATCTAGTGTGACTTACCCACATAACGAATTGGTATTTGTTTTCTTTCTTTTGTTGTAGGATATGAAGAAAGTTTTTGACTTACCTGAAACAAAAAAATACACATTAGTAACTTGTATAGGTATTTTACTGTAAAAACGAATCGAAAAAATATATTTGCAGTATCCTGCCTTATATGACTAAAAAAATCTAGAAGATAAGCTAATTTTCTAGAATGGTAATATCTTTACAACTGATTAAAATAATAAAACTCTGATCTATCTAATGAACGTAATTTGTAACGATCTCTTTTAATCTAATCCAATCAGGATAAAGATACTAACAAACTGATAAACAAGTAACTTCATTAAATCTAAAAGGCGTTCATCATCCTTTACAGACTTTACACAGTCAAACGATGTATTTAATAATTTGAAAGTCCTACTACACAAAATTACTCCCGAATTGTTCCTTTCATAGTAGATCTAGTTTTATTCAGAAAACTGTTACCAGGGTTGTCGTATAAGAGCATTTTGTGCCAAAACATGGAGAACAAAATGACTAGCAGAGATCATAACGTAAAATATCCTAAGAAAGCAGCGTGCCAAAATGCGGGTGTTCGGGGGACGAGGAACGTTACTAGCTCCGCCCTTACACGCCTTCTATGGAACCCGCCCATTATTTTCAAAATATAACCACCAATCAATCAAGAACAAACCTTGACAGATAGGTTTTGATTTGACAAGGCACCTGAACGATTGATTAGTACTAGTAACTGATCGCGTCTACTGTACGTTGCTTGACATACAAGAAGGCGCCTGACCTACGTTCCTTTTGGCATCTCTGCTATATTTCCATTCTCTGTGCACCAAAAGCTCTGTTCTAAGGATTACAGTTGTTTCATACAATAGGAGGTATTAAATAAACAAGTGTGTCTGTAGTTTAAGCAGGTGTGAATTGCGGAGGCAAATAGAATATGTTTTGCTTTTTAATATAAACACAAAGACTGTTAAAGCTGTTTTCTGGGTGTTATATGACATTGCACTGGTTTACAGTACTGGTTTTTGGTTATTTTCTAAATAATGTTATGAATTATGTATTTATTTTTGTTTGACTAACTTCAGGTAGTGGTTACATCCGTATGCCGTGAGAACTACTGTGTTTACCTGGATAGAAAGCCGTCCATTGACTTACTTAAAAAATAGACTACCTAAAATTGATATAAGTTTTCCAATGGAACCAGTAGTCCCAGAGAGAGATTAGTACATTCAAGTAAGAACAAACTCTTCAGCTTTACATACACAGATACAACCTATAAACAAAATTGTGTTCTTAATTCTTTAACTTTGTTAACATCTTTCTATACAGACAACAAGATTAGTTAAGATTATACAAAACATGGCAATTTCGGAAGTACATGGTTGTAGCAACCCTGGCGGAAGGTCAGAGGTTGTCAGAGGTTGTGGTATGAGGCACCGACCTCATTTGGTCGCCGAGAACTCATTAAGTCGCCTCACCGCTTAATTTTTAACTTAAGTGAAAAAAAAATTAGTGAATTTCCCAGTTTGTGCGCCCAACTGTGAACTAAGTTGAAATATTTTTGACTCACAACTTCGGTTTGCGGAAATTGAATTTATTTGTTTGTAAAAAGTCTGTTTGAGTATTGAAATCCTTTCTGTGACAATATTTTAAAAAGGTAGTCGGGAAGATTTGGGGTATTACTGTACTATTCGCCAAGTATGAAACTTACATAAAAGAGGGTGAAAAATCTGTCATTTTAAAATATCTAAATTAAAACACCTTACATGTCAGAAAATATTAAATATTCACCTCATAAACAAAAGTTAATAAACGTTGATAGCATGAAAGTTATCATATGAACTTGATTACTGAAACAAGGCTTTATGATGAAGCTTAGATATATCTCTCGCTTAGTTAGGTATTAAATCTCGAAGATTAAACAGTGGGCCAATAGTTGGCCTGATGGTTGGGTAACATTTTTTTAAAGAAAATCTTGAATTCAATCTAAGTTTTTAGTCGGTCTAATACCGGCCAAATACCAGATAGCTTTTATGTGCTTATTACCATTCTTTTCTATACTGATTTCTGAGCCCAAGCAAACTATCAGCCGACTAAAAGTTTGCAGTGTGCGAATACTTATACCTACTGATTTCTGAGCCCGAGCAAACTATTAGCCGACTGAAAGTTTGCAGTATCCGAATACTTTTAATAAACTGTCCGAAACAAAATATCAAAACCATTACCGAACTAACGATTTTGCATACTAAATGGTGAAAAATAAAAGCTTTTCTATAGTCCACGTGGAATAACATTTTCGGTACAATAGCCGCTCTGCCTATTTTGTTTGACTACAAAATACAGACGTACTCTGATTAAAGGGTGAAAAGAGAGGTAGGTAAATAAAAACAAAAGGAAAAAAAAAGTGAAATAACAGGGCTCGCAAATTGAGCAAACGGAAACATAGAATTTTTTTGTTTTGCATTTTTTGTTTTCTACTTTCTATTGATCAAAGACCTTGTCGATTGTTATGAATATTTATTTATTACTGATGGTATCAAATATACGAATAATACATTTCCCCTATACCTCATATACTTACTGTTACAGCTTTTTTGTTGTCCCACTGCTGGGCTGCGGCCTCCTCTCACACGGAAAAGGATTGAGCATCACCTCGCTTGCTCAATGCGGGTTGGTGATTTCAAACTTAATAGTCCAGGTTTCCTCAAGATGTTTTCCTTCACTTTATGGTCAGCCATTAGTGTCCAAGATATACTTAGAAAGTACATCATATGCTTATATTGTAGAATTGAAAAGTTCTTTTGCTTAGACGCACTAATCTCAAAAACTATT
Organism: Helicoverpa zea x Helicoverpa armigera; assembly: GCA_033682625.1. NCBI lineage: Eukaryota > Metazoa > Arthropoda > Insecta > Lepidoptera > Noctuidae > Helicoverpa > Helicoverpa zea x Helicoverpa armigera. The sequence continues at coordinate 2,577,843 of JAWIIS010000047.1, forward strand.
GGACTTACTTTCGGTGTTAGATGGCTCATATATCGAGAAATGCTATTATAAGGTTATGAGCTAAGGTTTTTTCTGCGAGTTCGCTTATGGGGTTTCAAGGGTTGAGGGTGGTATTTATTTTACACACCTAAAGTAAGCAACTGATTGCTGTCATTGGACATCCTTGGCAGTCGCTACGGGTAGGCAGAAGCCAGTAAGTCGGACACCAGTCTAACCAAGGGGTATTGGGTTGCCCGGGTAACTGGGTTGAGGGGGTCAGATATGGCTGTCGGTCCTTGTAAAGCGCTGGAACTCAGCTACATCCAGTTAGACTGGAAGCCGACCTCAACATAGATAGTTGGGAAAAGGCTCGCAGGAAGAGTAAGCAACTGATTGACAATGTGATTTTTCTACTTATGTTTCTTAAATGGTTTCAATGTGCATCTAAGATTTTTATTAATCCTTAGAAGGCGGGGGGACTCGCAGGAAAGTGTTTGATTGATTATAATCGCGTTTAAATCAATGTTTGACGACAGATTGGATATTTCAATCTCACAATCAATCAAGGAGACAAACATACGTAGGGTTGTCGAATACGAAATATACAAATTCCAATAAATAAAATATAAAAAGCTTCAATTTTGCATATTTTTGAATAGTTATTTAAGTTTGTGTAAATGTTAAAAATATTCGTAGAAATAGTAATTGGCTGTATTGAGTTTCATAAAACTTGATGAGTTGTGTGTACTATTTTTTTTAAACGTAAAATGATATTTTTTTTATTCAAAAAGGTTTATTTAAAATTTACGTTGTCTTAGGTAAATAGGGTGACATTCGAGTCTATCCAACAAAGAAATATATTACGGCAATTTAGTAGAAACCCAACGTAACATGAGCAAGTACATTCACAAACAAAACATTTATCCCAAACAGATTACTGAAAAAAAAAAACAAATCTAAACATGAAATTCAATTTACCTACACCCTTTAAAACCGCTTAACGTTCAGATATCGACATTACTCCTAAATGTGAGAGAAACATATTGTAGACTTGTCGACAATCTGACCTTGGGTATTCAAGGTCAGATTCGGGCGAGTCTATTTATTTTTATCGAAGTACATAATTTTTATGAATTTATTAGTCTGTGGATGGGTGGCAATAAACATTTGAGAGGCCTTGGATGCGTGGGTTTTAATATATGATCTGCTGTATTAATGAAAATTGAAGGTTTCGATTTTTTTCGACTAAGGTAAGGTAAGGTAAGGTAGGTAAGGTCGAAAAAAATCGAAAATGCTAAACTTTTACCAAAATATGGTTTTGACTACACTTTTTCTATTAAAAACCTGCTCCATTTACGTATATAGGTTAAGTTAGATATATATTTCATACATATGTGTTCATAAACCTTTCAGCAAAGCGCACGTGTTTCCCTCACGTACAGAAACGACGAGAAATAAATCATTCTCATCATAAAAGATAACTGAAGCGATGTCTACGCGGCCCTGCGTAGCGCTACGGCACGCTACGCCGTAGACGCTTAGGCGTCGAGCGTCGTTTAGGAAAAACTGTGCCAATAAGAATTATGGCTCTATTTGATATTTTGCTTAGGTTTATGACACCTTTTTATGTACGAAAATCTTGAGTAAGTTTACATTTGAGCTTTTATATGACTAAATATGCTGAAAATATTCCAGTTAAAGATTATAATCACACATTATGAGCAACATTTTTTTCATCTTACATTTTCTTAAGCGAAAATCAAGTACTTCTACTTTATATTAACGAGAAGCTGTTTAGAACAAAATACGTTTATTACTTTACACAGGCTTCATTAGCCTGGGAACATGCAACATGTTGGAAAATGTTTACGGCCCATTCTGTGTGATAATGTGTGGATACTGTAAAACTAATAGCTATAATGGAATAGTGTAGTTGGGTAGAAGTTGGGTAAGAATTATAATGGGTAGAAGGATGAATGGTGAGTGAGTCTGGAACATGTGTTTTTTTCTGGAATAATGGTGAAAGTATTGTAGTTATTCTTGTAAGTTAATTGAAGTCAAATATTTTTTGAGCGCTCCAGTCTAACTGCAACTAAGTATCGGTGTTTTATATGGAGTAACTGCCTGTTTGATCTCTTCAAACCTGTTAATTGGAGAATCCGATATTTCTTGTTGAGACTGATTGTTAGTCTTTCTGGCAGTATACCAGTAACGGCTGCCAAAGATGTACAAGTAACACCCGGGACCCACAAATCTTAAATGCCTTTCGATACACAGAGGCACTCGTCATGACATAGATGGACACCCATCCATGGTCTGTTTAAACCTTATCATCGACCCGTGTGGCTGTTACTTAGCCTCGATCTCTCAAACTACTCTACTGCCAAAGCCATTTTTTATTTCTAAATACAATCACCCATATAAAAAAAAAAAAAAAAAAGCTATTCTCGGAAAGCAATTTTTAGCTGACTAACTACAAGTCGTAAAATCATAAATGAGTTCACAGAGAATCAATTAACTGCTCGCTGTATATCATGCGAGTCATATTTCCAGCTGCATGCTAATTACAATCAACTAGGTGTACTGGAAGAGGCAATTTTCTATGTCAGTAACGTAAGGTGTATTGAGGCTTTAGAATACCTTTTTGGAATATAACGTTTAAAATTCTAGTCTCGAAAAAAATAAATATAATTATTGAGTTTGTTTTGGTAATAAAATGTTTAAAGCGTGGTGATAAACGCTCATTCCTTCTTTTTGTGAGAAGGAGCATGTATTACAACTGTAATTAATCTTCTGTTTATGAGAAGCCACTAGGGCCTTGCAATGGGACAATAAAAAGGCAAATGACGCTTTTGTAAAAATAATTCATGAATATTAAGGCTAACTTAAAACCCTTGTTGTAGTTTCAAAAACATTTTTCATATTTTAAACTAAAACGAATTTATTTAACACCAATAAACCAATGAGCATGATAAAGTGAGTTCGCTCAGACTTCGGAATGAAGCCTTAGAAATACGTTAGTTTTGCGAGACAATTTATAACACTTATCTACTAAGTAACTATCGCGAAGTGACAAGAGTCGCGGGTTAGTAAGTTATCATATATATAGCTTGGAATTTTATAAATAAAATAGATAAAAAAGTTGAAAAAGGTGATTTTTGAAAATGGAGTAGCGGTTTCTGTGATTAGCACTTTTGAATTACCTAACAAAATACCATCAGCATCAGTAAAATATCATATAAGCTGCCCTGATTACATCATCAGTTATGTCATTGCATGTTATTGTCCCTATGCAGGGCATATACCTCTTCTCATATAGAGAAGTAACGAGTGTCAAGTTAATCACCACGCTTCGCTTGCACAAATAATTAAGAGTAGCAATGTCAGACTTAAAAGACCAAAGTGCACGATGTTTTCTTTCATAGTAAGACATCAATTCATGACATACTATATTTCAAAATAGACACACACGCACACGAACACACGCTTATTGTTATATCAATAAAGGTCTTTGCCAATAATATAAAGATATATCACTGATACTATACATATACTTTTTTTTTTTTTTAACGACGTCAAAAATCATCAAATGACCCCTTCCGCTGTGGGTTAGCAGCGGAGAGGGAGTGTCAGACTCTTACTGACTAAAAACCGTCGTGTTCCGTCATGGGCCTTTTATGTACCAGGGCCGCGGTATCTCTTTCGAACAACCCGCAGCCCAACTATACATATACTTATTATGGTAACATTAAATTTCCTCGAACATAATTATCTGCATTATGCACTATACAACTACTTCCAGTTAGTCACTTCCAGTCCTCTACATCGTTGCCATGACATAACAGGTGGTGCAGGCAATATTCTTAATATTACTCGCGTTCGCCTATGAGGGAGTAATATTTGTGCTTCACTACTGATACACGCTTATGTAAGTGAAGTAGTCTGTTTATTAATTTATATAGTTGTTGCCTTTGAATTTTACGGTTTCAGTCGTTATCAGAAGAAACTTCTGCCGCAATGACATAAGTATTGAAACTATTGAAAAAATATTTTTTAAAGAATCTAGAATAGTGTCCATTGTGTCCATATTTCGTCTCAATTCGTTTAGCCATTTTATCAGACAAACACAATTATGAATTTACGTTACGAGTTTTTGAATATAGGCGACAAAAGGTCAATAATGAAGTCGTCTAAAGTTTATGCATTTTAGAAAATTATACTTGTATTTTCCCTTTATTGCCATTGTTTTTCTGCGAATTGTATATCCCTTTCTGTGTGTAAGTACAAAGTGACATAATTATAATAAAATCCAACCCCCTAGGGATTGTTTTATATTAATACAAAACTGTAATGATATTGTAAGCTCATTAATTAAGCGCTGAACGTTATTTTACAATTAAATTATTAATCTATTGTAAAATTTCCACGGTTTGAGGTATGTCCAATTAATTTAATGTGCAATGTTTTTGGTAGGCAGTTATATTTCTCTTGTTTCTGTTCATATTTTGTTGTTGTTCATGGTAATAATTATTTGAAAAATATATTCTGAATATAATTACGAAAATTTTGGTACGTAACTTTACAAAGATGATCTTTTGGTGTAAATAATAATTCTAATCATAACAGTTATGTGGGAATTAATAAGCCAATGTCATAGGTCAGTTCTTAAGACCCACCATGTTCCTTCTGGAGCCCTTCATGTAAGTACATACATAGTATAGCATCTTCACTGGGTCCGTCTTTTGTGAGCTCTCTGATGATTAACAAAACCAAACTTGGTCTTGAAAACCTTATCACATGTAGGCCCTGCATATACGAGCAGAGCCGCGGTAACTCTTTCGAAAAACCCCGCAGCCCTGGCATGCTGTGTCGGCGGCGCGCGTTGTTCCACGCGCTCTTCAAAGAGATGTCAGCAACCCCAGCGGCGCCCAGTAGAGCCAAGGCCTGCCGGGGCTGCGGGTTGTTCGAAAGAGTTACCGCGGCCCTGATACATAAAAGGCCTATGACGGAACACGACGGTTTTTAGTGTGTAAGAGTCTGACACTCCCTCACCGCTGCTAACCCACAGCGGAAGGGGCCATTTTGATGATTTTTGACGTCATTAAAAAAAGCCCCGACAAGCTTCGGCCTTAAAAATTTTCGGCCCTTTCAAAATTTTCCTCACACAGACATTCAGAGACCAAGTATTTCACGCAATAAAATCAAAGCCTCGCTCAACTATCTTTAAACAAACAAACTACCAACGTTCGAGTAACAATCAGAATTGCGTCCTATATTTCTTTTGTCTCACAAAAGGTAAAGGAATTAACTTCCAAGTCCCTTTTGTTACCAAGTTTCTCCTTTTCGATATACGCTGAGAAAAAACGTGAAATGGAAAAATCTTTTGATGGATAATAAAGGTTAACTTTGTGAAAATAACTTTGCGAGTCTCGAAATGTATTGTCGTTTGTTTATTATGGATATTTTGCGCAAGATTTTTTTTTAAGTTGGCAAGTTTTATTTAGAAAATGCTGTGAAGTTGGAAGCCATAGAGAGTTTTCATGACGTCAAGACTCGGTTTTACCTAACCCTCGCTTTTTTAATGTTCTATTTTGATTGTGTTTTGTAACCATATGGTGTTAACAAATAATCATTTTGTAGAGTTCACAAATAAAAAACTCCAATTTTATTGGGAGTCAGAAATAAAGCGACCATTATCTCAAAAATTAAAAACAAGAAACCTAATATAAAGTGGGTGGCACCTTGAAACTATGTATAATATAACGCCTACCTAACCGCTAACTAAATCGGCGCACTGTCTTGTTTTGGTATGGTAAGTTACATAGTGCAACCCCCCTTTATCATAATAAATCACAATTACCAAGTGCTTAAACATAATCGTGTCTTTCGAAGACGATAGAATTTCAACTTGAAAATAATTATTATCGACGATTGAAACCAATTTGAATACATTTTACCTCAAAATAAGCTGCGCACTTCTCAAAACAACGGAGAACCAAATGTCTAGCGGAGATGTCATAACGCAAAATCTCCTAAGAAAATAGCGCGCCAAAAAGTGGGTGTCCGGGGAACGAGGAACATTACTATCTTCGCCTTGACACGCGTTCTAATGATTATTTTCAAAACAAAATCACCAAACAATCAAGACCAATTTGAGACAGATTGGTTTTGATTTCAGAAGGATCCCGAATCACGCCCGCTTGACCTACAAGAAGGCGCCTGACCTACCTTCCTTATGGTATCTCCACTAACTTTCGTTCCTCCGTGATCAAAACGCAACATACCGTAAAGATGGCTCCTAAAACTTCTATTGGTACTAAAATCCAAGATTTACTCCTCGATATTCAAAGCATTCTCTTAACATACGAATAAGTTTGACATTGTAACATTTTGCCTCGCTAAGGTAAGATTTTACGAGTACTTACTATACGAGTAAAGTTAAGTTAGCTTTATATACAGGCATTCATTTTGTTGTTCAAAATGTATTCATTAGTTTGGGAAGCTTGTTTGCTTTCTTAAGACCCGTAAAATATAAATATTTTTTCTAATAAGTACTAATAACAATAATACGACATTTGCGTCTTGAGCAATTTTTTTAAATGAGGTTTTGTTTCAGTCAATTTCTTTCAATGATTGAATTAGAAAAAATTAAATGCAACTTCTGCTAGCGGTCTCGACCAACCGGATAAAAAGGTATAGCCTATAGACTCTCTGGATAAATGGACTAAGTAATACTAAAATATATTTTTTATGTTGGACTGCGCATTCAAGCAAAAATACAAGCAAACTCAACATTTAAGCTAAATAATATTAATATAAAAGTTAAGTTGGTCTGAATACTGTTGAAACTAATATACTAAATGCATTAACCAAATCGTTGTAATTAAAACTATAGTGAGAGTTATCTCTTGCAATTACCGAGCATCGTCCCCTAAAGTCCACTTATAGAATCCACTAACTTAATATTAGCTCTAAAATACTTAACCTAACTACAACTCTGTATTGACCTAATTAAAATAACTTACTAGAAAATAATCCGGCCGAAATAAAAAGTCCATGAATTTTAGGTTTAAAACCGAGTTGAGCGGACGTGTGGAAATCCCCGGATTATAGTTGGAGCGAAGTTAAGTGACTGCAATAATCCTTGTAAACGTTAATAAAACTGTAGTGTATGTGTCGATGGTTTTTTTGAAGACTTTTTTTAGTTTTCTTTTTTTTAATTTTGGTTGTCTTAGTGGCTAGTTTGTAGTTGGAAAGCCTTGGAGAGGACTTGATTTCAAACATGGTGATATAATAACATATTTTTAATTAACATCATATACATGTATTATTAGGATATTATTTGAAAAGCGTTAAGTAGGTATATGGAGCAATAAAAAAACAAACTACATAATATATATATTAAATATATGAATAAACATGACTGTATAATAAATAATATTTATTAAAATTAGCATAAAAATAACGAGTGATAAAAGTTCAAAGAGCAAATTTTGTTGCCATCCGAAATATTTTTATTAGTTGCTTATAATATAACGTAAAACAGGTGTTTAATTTAACACTAGAATTTGCTGTTCAAATTATAATAGTATTGTTTTGTTTCTATTCACATGCATTTAAATTTTATGCTGCAAAACAAATGAGTTGTGCAATTTTCCTATTTCAATGTATCAGACTTCGAAATGATATACAAACTCATTTACAAGATATTAAAAAAGAATTTACAATAATTCCAATTAAATAAGGTATTCACTAACGATCATTTTGCTCAAAGAATCAACTTACATCTACAAAGATTATTTCAATAGAACTTTTCTTCACAATATCTATTACGCTAGTTTTTCTTAACACTTTTTCCATCCATTCAACGTCTCCAAGATTTCTATCTCCAATTTAGAAGAAAACACTTTTTCCACCGAGTCTCAGGGTTGACAGTAAATAATTACACCCTATCGTGGCTTATAAAACCAGAAATATATCAGAAACCCTTTCAATAGGCTCTATTGGCCAGCTTAACGACATACTAGGCTGTCCATTGCAATCATATGACAAATAAGACCCGGTTCAAGCCGAAAACCGGGTCGCAATCGGTCAAAATGTCCATTTCTGTCCGTTATGACATCCATTTTAGCGAGACCTCCCTCGCCAACCAATTTAAGAAGAACGTTAACGTTTATAAAAGGTCAACACTTTCTGGTCGTATGAAAAATGACATTTAGTATCGTATTACGTAATACAGGACGTTGTACGATAACACGGAGTAATGTGACGTCATTTTACACGTCTCGGGAATCGATACCCCATTGCACAGCGATTTCAGGCTAACGGCACTAGCATTAAGATTGAAAATGGTTTGTTTTTTATCAAGCCAATATTGCTATCTAGATAAATTGCAGCGTCGAAATGTGTAAAAAATAAGGTCATGTTTGCGTTCAAATAAGCGGAAAAATCTGGTTTAAAGCGGTTGCAACCGGCGCGCGTCTGTAAGCACCGGATTATTAGGTGCATGCTGGTTTTAACAGAATTTGCTTATTCCGCGCCAAGTGAAAATGCGTCTTAAAATGTTCCGCAGTTGTATTTTTTAAATGGGTTGATTTATTACTGCAGTTACTTGAAATCTGGTTAAATCCAGTGTTTATATTGTTAAAAGCTTGGAGAACTTAACGGAGTTACGTAGTTTGAGTGCTTCTATTCAAATTTAATGTACACAAGACTACTCATGTAATTTTCACAACCTTCGCAGCTTGCGGGGTGAGCAGAGCTTTTAGTTAAGTAATAAGTAAATTGAGTTTTAATAGTTATTTGAAACTATAGGTATATTTATTAAAATAGACAGGAGCTCGTGGCTAAGTAATAGAAGGCACGGCTCGATCTATCCTGGCGCGATCGTTCCATGGATGGTTAACCATCCTTGGTGTTTCGGAAGGTATGGCAAATTCGGGGGTACTGGCTGTTATTTGAACATCTTTCGGAATCGTTACGGGTAGTGGGAAGTCTGAAAGCATGACAATCAGTCTTATCAAGGTGTATCGAGTTGTCCAGTTAACTGTATTGAGGAGGTCAGATAGGTCGCTCCATGTAAGACTCTGGTACTAAGTTACATAAGGTTAGATTGAAAGCCAACGCCAACATGTGTAGTTGGGAAAAAGTTAGGCGTATGATGATTTACTTATATATAGAAGAAAGAAGTTTCTAAGCCTTCTACAAACTCAATTGGATGTTACAGCATCCCCTTTTTTATGAACACTTTGACTGCAAATCCTGGTTCCTCATACATTTAAAGCAGTCTTTTTGCTGGCATGTTAGCTAAGTCCAGTTAACGGGCCATACGTCTTCATTAAGTGTCGACGGCTCAACCAGGCCAGTTACAAGTTTAGCTGTTTTGTACCGGGATTACATTGACGGCTGTTGTTTGGGCGAAATTAAAATGTTTATTTGATTTTATGGCAACTGATATGGTGGTGTATCTGGTTGTGGATTGATCTACCTAGCCTTTTTATCAACTATCTTGGGGTTGATTTCAAGTTTTATGGGATGCAATTGAGACCACATTAATTGGTTGTGGACCGCCATTGAGGTTTGCAAAATTTTCTACCTAGAAGGTTGTACCTACCTATTTTACTTTCTTCTTATATGATAAAAGTTATTAAGACTTAGTAAGTTGCAATATATATTGATCGATCATCTTATTGTATTAAATTAAACTTTGTAATAACCATACGTTCACATGCATGTTTTATGTATTGATTGACATAGGGAGAGAAGTAATCTCCTAAGCATTTACATTGTTATGAAAGTCTATATTTTATTCATTCCCTTTTATTGGGATTTCAAAAGAGCAAAAATGATTCGTCGAGTTTTATATCTGCATGTCGATTCTATAAAATATCACAACTCACTTCGACATCACTCTCACTTCGACTTCGATCTAAAGGTAGAATTCCGTGGACGCGACAATAGTCAACCTATGAAAATGTATGGCACCGTTGCCGAGGCCCGTGACAGTCGCGCGCGGCCGACGAATTTCGTAAGCTGCTCGCGGCATTGTCAACAATTTAATTCTGGTTTTACTAAAATTCTATAGATGTTATTAAGCGCTAGACCATGTTGAGAAGCGTACGGCCGCGAGCGGCTCACGAAATTCGTCGTCCGCGCGCGACTGTCGCGGCCCTCGACAGCGGTGCCATACATTTTCATAGGTTGACTTTTGTCGCGCGCGGCTGCGACAATCGCGACCCACGGAATTCTACCTTAAAGTTTCGTGATTGACATTGTCAAACTACACTAGCGCTACACTATCGAGCGTGTTGACAAGTTGAACTAAATTAAAGTCGAGATTTTGACAGATCTGCCAAAATCTGTCTATCTATAGGGGAGGTAGGGGAGAGATGGGCAGTTGGGAGACATGATCAAATCAGATTAAAAGGGGGGGGGGGGGGGGTCCTTTTATTCTGATTTGATCATAGTTTTTTTTTTTTTATTGGGTAGTTTACGTTACCGACTGGTAACGGTGTTCATCCATAGACTATCTGTCATTTCTGCGAGTTGTCAAGAACAAACACTCGTAAAAGTACTTAAATATTATGTTGCGGTTTCGGATCGTTATAAAGAGAAAACTAATGAAAGGTATGTGTATTTTCTATTATTAATGATTGATTGTCAAAATCTCCAGTTACGATTATAGTAAGTCGATGCAATCCACACCTATTATACCTCTAGAAGAGGTACTACAGCAATAGTTTATGGGCCCCACGTTTTTATTTTAGTCTAATATGACCGGGACCACCTACGTAGGTTGACAGGTAAGTAACTATTTTTTATTTTCTAGTTTTCAGTGCACATAAGATAAAACCGTTTTACTTAAGTTTTTTTACCGATTTTTTTTTTATAAACTAAGTCAAAAGTGTCCAATGCTCCCTATGGTAGGGAGGCTTGGACATACCATGTAATGTATAATTTGTAAATTTTTGTTCTTCTTCTTCAGTGAAAATTTGTGAGGTTATAAATCTGCGCTAAAAATCCTTTATAGAATCTTGTTTCAGGTACCGTTGCCAACTTGATCTAGGGACTCCATATTTATCAGCTGTTAATTTTATTTTTTAACCTTTTGATACCTCTTGTATTCCTCGTTATATTAAATCTTTAGGAATTTCCCGTCGCAAACCATTCTTTTTAACCCCCGACGCAAAAACGACGGGGTGTTATAAGTTTGACGTGTCTGTGTGTGTGTGTGTGTATGTGGCATCGTAGCTCCCAAACGGATGATCCGATTGTAATGCGGTTTTTTTTGTTTAAAAGGAATGTCATTCGGGAGTGTTCTTAGCTTGTTTGGTGGAAATCGGTTCAGGTCTTCAAGGTCATCAGCTCGTTTGTTAGGTGTGATAGGAATGTTACACGCTCAGTTTACTTGCAAGCATATGTGGGATCTAAAATTTGAAATACTAATGTCTTCTGGAACCACTGAGCTGGTCTGCTGTTAGGACACGAAGATAGGAGACGTAAATCTGAACTGCCTTTTAGTAAACCCATCGAGTTTGGGCTCGTTTAATTTGTCTTGACTAGTTTTCTACATGTTTCTAATTGACGAGAACCTAATTCTGGAAATGGGATGTGGCGGATGAAACCCTAGAATGATATATAACCCTGGATCAACAAAGGTCCATCTTTATTGTTTCTCAATCTGTGCAATTCTCCCAGAGCCAGTTTGTCATGAGGATTGTTAAACAGCTTCCTTTGGCTGAGATCGCATTAGCGAACCCATCATAAAAAGAAGGAAACATTAAGGAGCTCCTTTAAAAAACCATGAAAAAAAATAAAATTATAAATTAAAAAAAACCCCCGACCCAAAAAAGTACGCAATTATTATGACAAAATGTTATAAACGATAAACCCTATAAAAAGCAAAAAGTAACTTTAAACACTACGTAAGTACCAACTAAAGCATGTCAGACTAAACAAAATTTTGACGTGTCGACGGTTTTATTTAATAATAATAATAATAAGCCCCCTAAATCCCTACCTTACGTCCGAGCTGAACACCTAGCCACGTGGGGGGCGGACACGCGTACTGTACAATAGTACAAAAAACTTACGCGGCTAACAAGGAAAAGGAGACCCTTTATGGAGATATGAGCAATGAAAGAAGGTATAATTTACGGTCGCTTCCCGGGGAGCGCCGGGGCGCATCTGGAGCCGATGCTGGATGCCACAGCATGCGAACCATCGGCGGTGAGGCGTTGAGCAGGCGGGCTCTCACCGAAAATACAGCTACAGCCGGTCGCAGTGAGTTGAGCAGGCGGGCTCACTGCGTAGATGCTACAGCCGATTCCACGGGCGAAGATACTATTTCCTTATTCTCTTCCATCCCTTCAACTCGCCCCTCCTACATGACAAGGCGAACATCGACCTTGTCTTCAAGTACGCTTGCTAGTGTTGTGCAAGATGTCAATCCTGACACTGAGCTTGCATCCACTACAGGCGCTTCTACTAAGCGCAAAAAATGGACTGATGAAATGAATTCGTTTATTCTGCGCACTTACCTTATGTTAACTGCATTAGATTCCGACACAAGAACATACCTTGAACCACTCCACCTAAAATTTATAGAAAAGTTCCCAGATATGCAGGTTAGTCGACAGAGAGTAGGAGATCAACGCCGAGCAATACTCCGAAACAAACTACTACCACAAAACATTATAGACCAAATATACACAGAAGTTAAAGAAGAGCTGCATCAGATGCAGACAAATCATATTCAGCACACACAAACATCTGTCGACCACCCACTTGAATTAACACCAGCACAAACTTTAGGTGCACCACGCACACTCCCTGAAAGACAAAACACACAAACCCGCACACAGACACGAATGAGATGGACTAGCGAACAAAACGAAGCTGTTATGAGATCTTACTTCCGAGTGACAAACTTAGGCATAAATGAAACAGCACACCGAAAACCCATGTATTTAGATTTCATAAATAGTTGCCCTTCTCTCGCCCATGTCAGTGAACAACGAGTAGCTGATCAGAGAAGAGCTATAGTTAACAATAAATATATTAGTAATGACAGGTTAAATGCAATTAAATTAGAAGTAGCTGAAGAGCTGAGGCGAAGTAACCAAAATCCACCAAACAGAATTATTATAGAGACCAATATAATAGATCATTTTCATAACTCTGATAATACATACACTCAGCCCGCAAACCCGGTTATAGATACAAACACTACAACAGAAATAGCGCATACTGAACATACAGAAATAATACCAAACCCACAACCCGATTCCGAGAGAGACCAATCAATAGACAATACCTTCCAACAGGCATATGAATTTTACAAAGCGACTAGTCCTGTAGACCGAATTTATATTCCAAAACAAAAACCTTCCAAAAAACTTGCTAAAATAATTAACTATTTAAATACTATCACTATCCCTGAAACGGTGAACGCGGAAACAGAATTTCATAATTTACAAACAGTAATATACTGTGCAGCATGGACTGCCGCTAAAGTTAATGGAGCTAAGATAACATTACAGCCAAAAGCAGTAGACCCAGGTACGAGACAAATATACAAACCTAAGTGGCAAAAACGTCTAGAACGAAAATTAAACGATCTAAGGTCAAAAATAGGCAAAATTACACAGTTCATTAAAGGCAACAGAAGCAGAAAAGTTATTAAGCACGCAAATAAAATCATGAAACAGTATAAAATTCACACTGTACACGAAGAACCAAACACACAAGCTATACACACATTAGACACACTCCATCAAAAACTTTCAGTTGTAACTGGCCGACTAAAAAGATATAAAGCATGCACACAAAGAAAACAACAGAACACACAATTCACAAATAACGAAAAACTTTTTTACCGTAACATTAGGCAAGCAACATCAAACGTACACGAAATCCATCAAATCGGTGACGAACGCAACAACTTAGACCCAGAGACGGTACACAACTTCTGGGCTAGAATTTGGGAGGAGCCCATCCAACACAACGCTGATACTGACTGGATACAGAATGAACTCAACAATAATAACACAAACATACAACCAATGGCTTTCGAACACATATCACCACAGGTCTTTCTTAAAGTTCTCTCTAAATTACACAATTGGAAAGCACCTGGATCAGATCATATCCATAGTTACTGGTATAAGAAGTTCACATCCGTCCATGGCCACCTACACACCCACATAAACTCATTTATTCAGCACCCAGAATCAATACCTGCCTATATCACGGCAGGAACTACATTTATGATACCAAAAGACCTTAATGATCTCGCCAACCCAGCAAAATATAGGCCGATTACTTGCCTGCAAACCTTGTACAAAATCATCACATCCTGTATTACTGAATTGATATACCAACACATTGACGCCAATAACATCTTGGCCGAACAACAAAAGGGATGTCGAAGGTTTAGCCAGGGATGTAAGGAGCAGCTTATCATAGATTCCATAATTCTTAAAAAGACCCAAAAAACTAAATCCGACCTTTTCAGCATGTACATAGATTACCAAAAGGCATACGACTCCGTACCTCATTCGTGGCTTGTACAAATTTTGGAAATATACAAAATACACCCAACGCTAGTAAGCTTCCTAAGAACAACGATGACAACCTGGAGCACGGTACTAAAACTCAATATTGCTGGTGAAACACTCCACACCGATCCAATCAAAATACAGAGAGGAATTTTTCAGGGAGATGCGCTAAGCCCCCTTTGGTTCTGTCTTGCCCTAAATCCCTTATCTAATATATTAAACTCCACCGCACTAGGTATTCCCTTAAATAATACTCACGATAATGTAGCCCACCCACATAACAGCGTTCTAAGCCACCTGATGTACATGGACGATATAAAGCTTTATGCAAAAACCGAAAGCGAACTACATCACTTGGCTAACCTTACAGAACAATTTAGTAATGATATTAAGATGCAATTTGGTATTGATAAATGTAAGATAAATTCAGTTAGAGCAGGACAGAACTACCAACACTACTATAGCTTAGGGAATGGTGCACAAATAGAACCGTTAAATGAACAAGAAACTTACAAATATTTAGGATACGCACAATCACGCCAAATTCACTTTAAAGACACGAAAAACAAACTCAAACAGCAATTCCAACACCGACTCAATGCTATACTGAAAACACAACTATATTCCCGAAATACCATTAAGGCCATCAATACTTATGCCATACCTGTTCTGACCTATTCATTCGGGATTATTAACTGGACCAAAACAGACCTGAAAAGCTTACAACGCAAAATTAACACCACACTGACTAAATTCAGAAAACACCACCCAAGAGCCTGTTTGCAGAGGCAGACACTACCGCGGAAAGAAGGAGGAAGAGGTCTGATCGACATATTAAATCTACATAACAGACAGATCGCAACCCTTAGGCAATATTTCTTTTCCAAAACCGCATCCTCGACGCTCCACAAACTCATAACACAAAACGATAAACATTTTACACCTCTCAACCTAACAGACACAAACTCACAGAAAAATGAAGAGGTAATAGATGACAAAACAAAATTGTTAGAATGGAGCCAAAAGTCTCTACACGGAAGACATCGTCACGATTTATGCCAAACTAATGTCGACAAGGAGGCGTCGAACGCATGGCTTAATCGAGGCGAACTCTTCCCGGAGACTGAAGGCTTCATGATAGCGATACAAGACCAAATAATAGAGACCAAAAATTTCAGAAAACACATTATAAAAAACTTAACTAATGACACTTGTAGGAAATGCCATAGCGCCCCAGAAACCATACAGCATATTACAGGTGCATGCAAATCAATAGCCCAAACTGACTATAAACATAGACATGATCAAGTAGCCAACGTTATACACCAAAACCTAGCCCATCAATACAAGCTCATAGATTCTGTAGTTCCTTATTATAAATATAACCCAGAAACCGTCTTAGAGAATCCTACAACAAAACTGTACTTTGATAGAGCAATACTTACAGACCGCACAGTACACTTCAATAGACCAGATATTACCCTAATAGACAAAGTTAATAGAACCGGATTTTTGATCGACATCGCAATACCCAATACACACAATCTTCAAACAACGATAGCAGAAAAATTAAGTAAATACACCGAACTAAAAGACGAGATAAGCCGACTCTGGCATCTACAAAAAGTCACAATAGTACCCATAGTCTTATCTACGACCGGCGTTATCCCCAAACAACTACACCAATCCCTCACCTCCCTCAATCTCCCTCCGTACACGTATCACTTATTGCAGAAAGCAGTAATATTAAACACGTGCAGACTAGTCCGTAAGTTCCTACAATGCGAAATAGATACAACAAATATTTACACCAATACACATACACACCCTGTCACACAATCTATACGACTGAACCGAAACAGTCCTAGTATCACCACCAACCCCACTGATGACTACTTGGCTTAGGCCCGTGTCACCAGTTTTGTCCGGCTAAAAGCCGAGAAAAAACAACATAAACAAAAAATAATAATAAATCATTTATTTCAGGCCTTTACACCCATATAAATTACAAACAATACAAATAAATTAAACTTATCATAATAAAAATCACTAATAATTCATCTCAATAGGTTGCATTACAATAATTAAATTTCACACATTTATTAAAATAATATTTCTACATTATTCAGCAGATGAACCATACAGCAATGGTTCACGTACTGACAGTCAAATCGGTCAGAAAAAGCTCTCAGAATACTATTGCGGCTGCCTCGCACCCTGCGCACCAGGGACGTGCACCTTTTCCGCATTATAGTGTGGAAACAATCAAACCGTTTAAATATCTCGTAATGTTGAAACTGATTGTAATTTTTAGGATAGCTCTTTGATTTTATCTAGCCAAACATAAGAAATGGCAATAAAAGTTGATTATCTGTAAAATCTGATTTTTTATGCAATAAATGTGAAAAAGTGCCCATCGCTCCCCTACCTCCCCTAAAGTATGAAATGACATTACGAATCGAAGTGAAATGCGAGTTGTTGATCGAGTTTTATAGAATCCCAATACAGGAAAAAGTGCTGCCCCATCGATATTTCAAAATATCTTTTATGGAATATTTTATTCAAGAACCAAATCCGTGAATTTTAAAAATCATGTACATAAATTCTAGTGCTAGCGATTTTCCTTGCTTCGCTTTTCAAATCTAATTTGCATTTCAAATTCAAAAATGGAAAACGGTCTGGACGCAACGGCCGGTACGGGTAAAACAGTATGGAAACCTTTTTCGTGATTTAATTTTTATAATTAACTTGTCTGTGGGCCATGTGAGGAAAACAAGGCTTGTTTGTATGTAGTTTTTATATGTAATTTGTGCAGTATTATTTGGTAAATATAATAAAATTAGGTATCTAATCTCTGTCACTTGATACGATAGTTATAGAAAATTACGAGGTGAATTTTCGAGTTATTTTTCTACTCTTATATTTCCAAAAATGATGCAGTACATCTCTTTATCATCATACTTAATGACTTTAAATTAATCACTTTAAAATTTATTATTAAGAAAAAAACGACTTTTCGACTTAAAAATCTGAAACAAACATTTCCTAGACATATTAAAAGTCATAGTTAAACCTAGTAATGTAAATTGGTACACCTAGTACCTAATAAATAATACACTTTTTGTAGCATTTACCTCAAAACTCAGTTGGCAGTTAGTTAGAATGATATAAGCCGTTAACCCTCTTTCATTTCAGACTTTTTGGACTATAGAGGTAGCAATACTGAAAGGTGTTAGGTTAGTTTTCATATATTTTCAGCTTTAAAAAAGCGTTGAATCCGATCGTGTATTAAAGGTAGAATTGTGAGCAAAACTCGGTAAGGTTTTATGAATACCAAATGATGTAATGGATGTCTTGTTAGTGAGAAATTTGAAAATACTTCGTTTATTAGATTCGTTTTCGTAATTTTTATAAGTGTAGATGCATTCTACAGTTATAAAAAACTGGGTTTTTTGTGTGTTTGTTTGTTTCTTTGACTGAATCGATTTTAATTTTTTTTTTCACTGTTTGAAAGCTAAACTACCAGATGACATAGGTCATATTTTATCCGATAGGCGTAGGTATGGAGTAAGTATGGGATGAAGTTCGCCTAATACGCGGTAGAACCGCGAGAAACGGCTAGTATTACAAGTAGATGGTGCTTTTAAATCTTGCGTGGAATAAATAATTCAGGGATAATGATAATGCAGACTGGAGATTTTTCACCTTTATAAATCTGAACGTACTTTTCCAAGGTATTTTTTTCTCAAAAATAATATAATATAAGATCTACGTACATTATGAACGTCTGTTTTAGCTCATTTTTTTAATGCTAGCTCTTAACTAATGAAGTAAAAAAATGTTAGGTAAATGGTGGCCTTAGTACCAACATATATATTTTTTTTCATTTTTGTTTTGAGTGAGACTGAGAATGGAGGTCAAATGTCGCATGGAGTGTTCACCCATTGTATGTCGGAGTGATACGCGAGACAATTGATTTTCTACTGTTCTGTAATTAGCGACATCTATAAGCAGTTAAGTCCAGAATAAGTCATCATCACAAATATTTATTATGTTACAGCCTTTTTATCGTCCCACAGGCCTCCTCTCACACGAAGAAAGATTGAGCGTTAACGAATATGTATATATTTAAATATGTTTTTTTTTACACCTACAAAGGAGACCTACCTAATACGTATAATGACAGTGAAAAGTATTTTACATGTGATTTGGTGTAAAGTATCAATATAGATTCAAAGATAAATGATAGATAATCTTCAAAGCAATTTCGCAGTTATATCAAACAATAACAGGAGCTATCGACAAGTTAAATACTATTCGTAACAATGTTTTTGGAACTAAACAAAACACTGTATTCGTACAAATAAACTGGCCAGTGCAAATTGGGTTGCCATACTTTTGATTGGAAAATTCAGATTCAGATATAAAAAGTCCGTTTTGGGACATACAACGTTAGATTTACAATTTGTAGGTAAAAATTGAAAAGGCCAAATACTTAAACACCATTCCATTTTAATGACAGCTCATCATTTTATATTATCTTTCACTCCGGTCGTATTGGGTTGCCGTCCCATCGGGCTATGAGAGTGAAGGAATAGTGAGTGCCCACGTGCAAATGCTTGTGCACTTTAATGTGTTCTGCGCAGTTGGCTGATCTCCTTACAGGAGAACAACCGCCGTAGCCGATAATCAGCTAGGAGGACATCATCATCATCATCTTTTACTTGCGTCAAATTGCTGCGATTCTTGATGAAGACTTTAAGTTAAGTAGCGTGTGTGTATTTCGAGGTAAGTATATTAGTGTAAGTAGATTCTTACACTCACAATTACGCTGACAAAATTAATAAAATCTTATCGTAATAAACGTTGCATCCATCACACACACAGTGAGACACATCAAAATTACCTATAACATCCTGTTTTTCCGTCGTGAGAAGAGAAAGAAAATGAGCAACGGTACTTGAACTAAAAAAGAAATAACATATTTAGCACCCATTCCAAAAATAGCCAGCCTTCACCTAAGTAAATGAGGCTTCCATTGAAAAACCTCGAGTACAGAATATGAACGGGGCACCGGTTGGCACCCTCAATCATAATCAATCATAACTGAATGTTGGCAGCCCTGGAGAACAAAATGACTAGCGGAGGTGCCATAACGGAAAATCTCCTAAGAAAGTTAGTATTATTACTATTTTTTCTAGCATGTGGTGTCCCACTGCTGGGCAAATCTCACCATCTTTTTTCCACACTTCCCCATCCTTCGATGGAGTCCACCAGTCTCGACGGAAGGCGTCTAGTCCTAAGAAAGTAGTGAGCCAAAATGCAGGAGAGCGGGGGACCAGGAATCTTACTGTCTTCGCACTTATACGCCTCCTTTGGACCCGATCATTTTTTTAATACCAAAAATCGTTGACAGATGTCTCAAAGAACTTGAACGTTGGTTCACGCGCAACTGATTGTTTTGGTATTTGACCTAGAAGAAAGCGCCTGACCTATCTTTATAATGGCATCTCTGCTCATCTTTCTTTACTCCGCGGTTGGCAGCCCTGGATGGCTATTGTTTTTCTTTTTTCTCCCTTCCCGAGTGCATTTCGGTGAAAAATGGAGGGTAGTTTTTTGTAAACAATGTTCGCTTGTTGTTCGCGTTTAGTTGCTTTTTGGGGAAGTTCGTAGCGTGATATATTTTTGCGAAAAGTTCTCGACAGCTTGTTAATGTTTTTCTTTTGACCAGAGGTCATTCACATTTAGACTCTACAGACTAAAAAAAAATTTTTGTCGAGGGGAACCATACTTTAACCTTCCATTTTTTGGACGATTTATGCTAGCTATTAAATTGCATAGTTCCAAAATGTCATTGCTGTGGAGATAAAACTGGCTAAAAAATAAATTTTGACACTTCGAATTATAAATATAAATTGAGATAGCATAATAAAAATACTAAATTCATACCTCTAGCTTAATTCAAATTTTATCTGCAACTAGATAATTACTAAAATGTCAAAAAGTCACAAAACCCCAGTACATTACACTACAAAATATTAGCTTTTAAAAGCACTATTGACTGGTGTAATTTCAAATTTCCCCAGTGTCCTTGGAGGGTTATAATTTCATAAGTGGGGTAGTATCAGTGCATGTCCCTATTAGCTAATATAACCACTCAACCAACGATGGTCTGATTGACAAAGATGTGTTTCGTTGCTAGATATGTTAAGTTTTTTTTTTTTTGTAAAGGAATTTGTAGGAGAGTGGAAGTGGATTGTGATTGGTTGTTGTGGTTGTGTAATAATTTGGATGGCGTATCTAGATATTTTATATGCTTTGTGATCGAGTTTATAAAATTATGTTTCAAATTTTTTGAACTTTAAAAAGTAATAAATACGCGTATGGCGTTCGCTCTAAGCAAGTATATAAATGATACTCTTTTTTTTATTTAAGGATGTTTTAACAATGTTATATCAGTTCCATCGTAACCTTATCCTACGAAAACACAATAATAGTCTATGTAAATATGTAATCATACAGTGTACCATTAAACACTTTTCATCTCATATACTGAATTTAAATTATACACCTTAATTTTCGTCAGAGTAAAATTGGGCGTAAACTATCGCTTCCAGCTTACAGTACAGTCAATGACAGATGTTTTACTATCCAACAGTATTTTAATGGGTTTGTCCGACGGACTCTAATAACCATACCTTGTAATTAGCTAATGAATTGAGTTTTCATGTCTCTCGCGAACACTGAATGATGTAATGTTCAATAGTAGAGATGAGTTTTCAGTAGTTTTTATTACCACTTCTGACTGGGATTGTACCTGTAAATCAAAAAAATACTCTGTTTAGTATATTATTTTCATTCAAAAGTCATACACAAAAAAGTGAAAGTAAATATCACTAGTCAGGTAAAGAAAATCTATAATTAAAATAAAAAAATCTGAAGAGTTCATTTATTAGCTTCTTTAGACGTGCTAGTCTCAAGAACTACTGGATCCATTTGTTTAAGTATTTCAATGTTTGTATGCGCATTTATCGAGGAAGCCTATACTTACTTTGTATCCGGGTGCGTAAAGGAGTTCCTATGGTACGTGTGAAAAATCTAATCATAATACACAAGACTTTCTTTCTTTAGCAGAATATTCAAATACTAAGGTATTAAATATAGCACATGTATGTATTATGTATGGTAAATAATAAAAGTCTGAAATGAGAGGTACTTAAAGTTTCCTTTAAGCTATAAGAACGCTTTAATATGGCAATAACACTGCCAAGTACGGAAACGATATTAAACTTTATTTACAATAAACAGAAATAATAATATGAAATATGTTCGTCCTATTTTTGCTTTGATCAGCTTAACTGTTATAAACTAAAATAAGGTTATAGAAAACTAAGATAAATCTGTTTTACATAGGTGACCTCATTTAAAGTTTTATTATTTTCTTTGACCAAAGCAAACCAGCCGAGTTCTTTAGATCGCCATACCTACTCTTCATTATGACAGTTAAATAACAAACATTTCATAGTTGAAAACTTTCATTAAATGAACGACAAAAGGATTGCAGCCGTTAAACCTCTTTGTTCCTAATGGAGGATATAGCCGACAAAGTATTTAATTGATATCCACCTTATAATATCTACTTGATGTTAAGATGGTAAATAACACCCAAAAGTTTTTCTATGTTGTTCATTTTCGAATGACCACCAGCATTACCTACCATGGTATTTACCTAATTTGCAGCCAAAAGAGAGTAGAATAGAAAACTCGTATTTAATTAAAGAAAAAAAAAATGCCCTTAATTGTATCCTTGTAATTTACATACGGTTTTCCGTGTTTTTACTGGATGTGAGTCACACCGTATAAGTTTATTTAAGTAAAAAGAATTTAAATAGCTTACGATCACGAATTTCATGGTCAGATAGAAATAATATCTAAGAACAAACGTAGTTAAAAAAATAACCTAGACGAGTTATTGTTTTACCTAACTGAACGTATATTTACTTCAACGTATATTTACATCTCGACGCATATGAATAAAAATATCTTTCTTATCTATGAAAAATACAAAAATTTCCGTATACAAAAAAATATTTAAGCCTGTGCAATATCGAACCACTATCCAATAACGTCAAACAGCTAATAAATAAAACCAACACACCAACGTTATACGGAACATAATATTTTTGTCACTTATAAACGTTCGCCACGGTGTGACAGGCGGCCAAGTTAATAGCACCAGTGTGACCAGTTCGACTAGTTTAATTACAATTACTTACACACCTTTCATTGTGTTGCCATTTGCAATATTAACGGGAATACTGTGAAAATTGAGTTTTAGTTTAGAATTTAGCTATTTTAGTGGACTTAGGTATTGTAGAGGACATTTTTATACAAAGTACAGGCACTTTGATGTAGGTGAGACTTTTTAATACGACTGTAGCTATAATTAGCAACTATTGGTTCAACCGATGACACCTGAACCAGTCGCGGCCAATCGGTACTACTAGTAATGTGTGTTTCTAGTAAAAAAATCGAGCGGAAAATTCGGAGCTTGTGTCAAAGCGCTCTTATGCATATTCGAATGAGACGCAATAGAAGTACTTAGTATTTAATTCTGGGTTACTGAGTACTTGTCAGACAATTTTGACATTGGAAGAGACGCCGGGCGCTGTCTGTTCGAAGCAAACTAGCACGCAGTTTAAAACTTAAAAGCTAGTCTGAAATCGCTCAAAGCAGGACACAAGCAAAAATTAACAAATGTAACAAATAAATTATCTACCTCACCTATCTTACGTCTAAATAAAGGTCCACACAGTCCAATCACAGTCGATCGATTTCAAAGTCACAATCAACACACACAATGTATCACTAACTTAATGAAACAGAAAAAAAAACAAAACAGAAACCAGTTTACATAATCACCTTGTAACGATGACCTTAGCTTGCTTTCTTGTAACCTTGTTACACTCTTACTTTGGCGACCTCATTATTTTGACCTTGAGTTTGTTCCGATCGCATACGGAACCTATCATTGGCGAATTGTCGGCTGAGCTGTTTTTTGTAGAGTGATGTCATATTTTAGTTGTTTTTTTTGTTTAGTTTAGTCTCGCCTTTTGCCTTAGGCTGTGCAATAAGTATCAATAGGTCCTGGGTGTCATTGAGCATCTTTGGCAGTCGTTAAGCCAGTAGGTCTGACACCAGTCTTACTAAGGGGTATTGGGTTGCCCGGGTAACTGGGTTGCGGAGGTTAGATAGGCAGTCGCTTCTTGTAGAACACTGGTACTCAGCCGCATTCGTTTAGACTGGAAGCCGATTCCAACATAGTTGGGAAAAGGCTCGTTTTTGTTGTAATGTCGTTTTAAAAATTTGCATTTCCTCAATCTCAAGAGAATAATTCCCGCTTTTCATCATCGTTCATTATTTGATACTCGTATGCAAAGAAACCTTCAAATCGCAATTTGAATCCGAACATAATTTTCCCTATTTGAATTTCCTTCCTTGTACGTCCTCTGTTTTAGTCCACTTTTTTTTTAATACAGTCGTCGACAAAAATAATATTTATTCAAGGAAGAGGATTGTTTCTTCTCAGAGTACAATTTTATTTTTTATTGACGTAAGAACATTATCCAGATAGGCTTTCATTTGCGAATCGTCTTCAATGGTTCGCGACTCAGGGTTCCCTGCGTGTAATCAGTATTTGCTGATCAGTCTTTTTGGCGAAACTGGCTTCTTTTTAGGCCAATATTTGTCCAATAAGGTCACTTGGCCAGTTGCTCGCCCTATATCACAGTATTTGGACTGTGAATAGTGCTGCGCATGATAAAATATATTTCTTCGCAGCCAGATAGTCTTTTGTTTCCAAAAACCTTCAGTGCTTAGCAGGCGTCTTCTTCAGCCTTCGTCATCATCATCATCATCAGCCTATCGCAGTCCACTGCTGGGCATAGGCCTCTCCAAGTGTCCAGCCTTAAGTATCAATAACTTTAACTAGCACTAACTGGTTTCTTACCACTAAGAACACATTAAAAAAACAAATGAAACTCAACTCTTAAACTGCGGAACAGTTCCCAATAAAACACAAGCGTCACTTCACCGCATTTTTTCTGAAGAAAAACTAATTATTTCTCGCTACCCGCCATTCTTTTCCATTGAGTCTCGTTACTGTATCTTAACGCCTTTCTTTTATTTCCTTTTATTTTTCCTTTGGCTGTCTCAGTGTTTCTTTGGGTGACACTTAAAATCGTTTTGTACTCGAGTGATTGGTAAGTGCATATCGATTGAATTTCTCTTTTTATCGAGTGATGTAATGATGGGATTTGAGAATCGAAATGTGTTTAGGGTTCTAAGTGTTTATTGGTTCTTCATTAACAATTCAATTGAAGTGTATGGGGATGAATGATTAGGTACTTTTTTATGCTTCAGTAATATGGAGGGGGATTGTAGACGCTTGTTATAATATACAACTGGTCGCACCATTTGATTGACTTAATCTCATTTCTGTAAACTTTGCAATGCCTTTTGGAAATAAACTACTAACTATTCTTATTGGAAATTGATTGTTTTCTGTACTTATATTATAAATAGGTAAAATTGCTAAATAAATTCTGGATTTTGTGAACTATTTTGAAACTGCTGGCTCTAAGCAAACTGTGTGAAAATTGATCAATTTTTAAAACTATTTATGACTGATACATATATATTATTTTTCCCTAAGTAACCTTCTTTCGCTAAATACATATTCTAAAAACCTACGAATTCATTAAAACCAGTTCACAACCTTAGATAGAATTGCAATCACTATGACAGTGGTATTAAAAACTTTTATATGCAAGTTATAACTCACGATAAGAGAAGGCATAATGCTTGATGTTCGTGCTTACGTGGCTATCACGTTTTATGACTTTAAAACTATCCCATATGTTGACCTGCACTAAATCGTTAAAATATTCAAAGTTATCACTTAAGTTATGGTCAGTTTTGCGGTCAAAAGTTTGATTTAAAATTGCTCCTTTTAGTACCTTACTTGGCTATTTTTATAGGTTTGTTTAAGTTAGCGATCAACTGTTTTCGATAGTTGACTGATAGTTGAGTTTGCAAATATATACTCCATACTTATCAAAGAGATGGTTAAAACCCGTGATCATAGCAATATCGTAAGACCATAATAATCAACATTTATCAATGAATTTGTGTATCTATAATAGTTATTTATAAAGCTAAAGAATTTATTTACGAGACTTAGAGTTAAAAAAAGACTTTTTGAAGCTGGCTGTAGAGTAATTTTATCCGTTTGCACAAAATCATTGCCCTAGGGTTTAGACAAAGCCACATAAAACAACCAGTAATACTTACATAATGCTCTAAACTACATACCTCACGTATTCAGTCATATTTACTAACATACAGTCAAACCGCATCGCAAACAGACGAACATTGCATAGACATACGTAGTTGTAGATAATCCTTAGTGTTGTACAACTTAACTCATTAGATACTATCTAACTAACGACGGTTTCTACTCAGTTTGGGGCACTTCCGACAGAATATTGTAGGGTTGAGGGTAGATATAGAGTTATTGGGGTAAATTGAAGGTAAGGATTGTGGGGGCATTTTTTTATGAAATTGGTTGTGGTTGTATGATATACATACTTGCAGTGGGTGCAGCTGTGTAGGTGGATCCATGTAATTTTCACACAAAAAAAGGTGGTTGGGGCTTTTGGTAAGAATCTAGTAAGAAGGTGGGTTAGAAGAGACGATAGTTTGAATGAAATTTTTTAGATAAGACTGAGCTTCCAATCGGTGTCTGAAAATCAATGCCTATGTTTGGCAGAAGACTTTGGTTGAGAAATTATAGTTTAACAATTTAGATTTTGATGGGATTAGGGCTATTTACTATTTCATTGGCTCTTAGAAGTAGTGCTTGATTGTTGATTCGACAAGAAGATGGCATACAGTTAATGTCCTAAGCCGTTACGTCATTTTATGAGAATAAAAGTATAAATTACTTAAATAGACATAGTTTAATACCCTTTAACAAAACCTTCAATCTTTTCCATATCTCAAGCCTTCCTGTCATTTACACACAAAATGGCCGCTTGACGCGATATCACCTCAAGTTAAAGCACATAACTTAAGCTAAGTTTATATAGCGAGGCTTACTTGTTATGAAGACAGTTCAAGTTTGGGCGACAATAATGTACCAAGTTTCTATTTAATATTAGCCTCCCTAGCTTATAGTTCCGTCGTTTAAGTAAGGGTATATGCACGATGGTGATTGGGAGCAGTTGCGATCGGGAGCTTGTGGCCTAATGTGCATATATTTTAAGTTTTGATTTATCTTGTAGCTTGGTTACCTACACAGGCAAGAGAAAAAAAATACGACAAATAAGAATTAATACAGTTTACGCCAAATAACTTCTTCTCTTCTTGTTCTTTTCTTTTTACGCACTCTATCTGCATCTCTTTCTATTCTAACTCTCTCATAACGGGCCAGCTCAAAGAGATTTCTAATGAAATAATCTGTGCCTTTGTACTATCTGTTCTATTTTTCTTCTTCTCAGTAGTCCGTGTGTGTACATAAACTGTTAAATAAATAGCATTTGAATTCTGAGGACAGTCATTTGATCACTCACACAAGCGCAGTTATATCTATCGTGTTCGTAATTTTTTTAAACTATTGTGAAGTCAATGTAGCCAACTTTGGACAAGCAAATCTCGTAATCGTAAATAAATCGTAATATCTAAACGTTTAGTTTAATATCTCGCTAAAGGCATAACTTTATGCTTCAAATACCTACATAACCTCGTTACACTAGGTTCTATCATAATAATGTGATGATCGGCTCTCAGTTGAATTTAATTAATCCATTTCAGCGTACAAACGCTTCTACTAACTACGATAATGACGTAATCTCCATGTTACGTATAACCACGGAATAAGGAAATATAGCGGAGATACCATAATGTAGGTAGGTCAGGCAGCTTCTTGTGAGTCAAACACTTAAGGTAGGCATGATCAAAAGATTAGTTACGAGTGAACGAGGCATTCGGGTACCTTGAAACAATGATTTTAGGCATTAAAAAAATGAGCGGGTTTCAAAGGAGCATAAACGTTCCTCGTCCCTCGAACACCCGCATATTGGCGCGCTACTTTCTTAGGAGATTTTCCGTTTTGGCATCTCCGCTAGTCATTTTGTTCTCCATGGGTATATAACCTAACATACTTTAACAGGTAGGTATCTGTGTGAACATTAATTGGTGACCTCAATCTCAGAAACTACTGCATTTAGGGATTTAGTGGAACCCGATTAAGGGTTTGTCACCCAAACTATGTTTGGTTCACTGCGGTTTCTGGGTTAACCCGATGTCCGGAAATCCATAATTTCAGTTGAATACACGAGGAAGAATTTAAGTCGTGGTGGCTCAATAGTTACAGTACCAGCCTTTTAACTAAAAAATTGTGTGTTCAATTCCAGGTTGTGAAGAACCAATGTGATTTTATGTACTTTCTAAATATATCCAAGACAACAATGACTGAGTAAAGGAGAAGGGAGTTTCATTTTGAAGAAGTCCGAACTTTGAATACTAAAATCGCCGATCCCCTTTGAGTAAGCGCTGATAAACGCTCAATCCTTCTCTGTATGAGAAGAGGCCTGTGCCTTACAGTGGGGCAATAAAAAACAGATGGCCCAATACTTTGCATGCCGTAAGGTGGAATGTATTGAGACACCACTTTTTTGCACTATATCTGTAACACACATTATACGCAAATAAATGATTTCTATTTGCAAATAAATTATTTCTATTTCTGTTTCCAATATAAACACTGTTATCCTAAACCAAGTGTGCACGATTTAATTGGTCGACCCAGCGACATAATCGGTCGACCTTGTATAAGCAGCCCAAAACACTTACGATGCCCAATATCTAGATTATAGCAGCTTATCGAAGCTAATAAATTGGAATAGCTATCGCTCTAATGATGTTCGGGACCCCTAACTGAGTTTACTTAACTATCACTTAGGCTTGTGTGTTATGCATGTGTAGGAATAGAGAATATGTGTGTATGTGTGTGTGAATGTTTAGGACAGCTGTAAGTAGTGCCTGCAGTTTTTACATCTATCTATACAATGAAAACACTTATTAAGTTTGTGTACTCACAAACAAAAAAAATTAAGGCTCTGAAACTACAGAACCGATTTGAAAAATTCTTGGATTGTTGGAAAGCTACACTTTACCTGAGTCTATATGTATGTTATCCCGGTACGAGCAGTAGTTCTCATGGGACGTGAGAGAACCCACGGGAAAACGGCTAGTCAAGTATGAAATGGACGCGCTCGATTCCATAACTAACTTTATTTTTAAAACAGCACTTTGGACTACATTTTAAATACAGATAAATATTTAAAGCATTCCAATATTTTTTGCAACAAAAGACTAGTAGGTATGGATCATATTTCTTTTTTTATTTGCCACAAAAAAAAATCTATTGGAACAGAAAATATCAAAATTCAATGCACATGAACTATACCGATAAAACTTTTTGCTCAACTCAGTTATTCAAGTGCTTACATGATAATGAAGCCGTTACTAAGACATTACCATGTTTGGGGTCCTAAACAGTCCCTATTGACCCCCGCCGGGTCTAATGTGGGACATTTTGGGCCCATTTGCTTTTATGTGATCGTATTTACTGGGGGGCTGAACTATCTTTATGGGGTTATGTAATTTCACCTGCAGTGATGGGTTAGAATGGGGGAATAAGTATTTGTAAGTTAGATAAGTTACATTGTTAAGTTATGCTCATTTGTATGGGTTGTTAGCTTCGTGTTTATGTACTTGAAGTGGAATTAAGTTTTCTGTTAGTTGAAGATTTGACAGGTATTTGAATGTTTATAGATTCCTTGTTAAAACAATGTAAAATACAGAGAGAATTCTATACATAATTTTATGCATATTTTATGAGTGCGACATATTCACATTTTAAGTAAGTTTTGTATCTTATTTCAGGTTCATCGTTTGCCCGGTAAATAATTTGCTTTAGTGTCAAAGCAAAAACATTATTAGGTACGTATTAGTTACTACACTGTCTAACTAATGTATCGCTCTGTAGGGCGCACACTTAAGTACGCAATAAGTGAAAACAGACAAAAGTGATAACGCAGCTTTGGACTGAGTTAAATAGAACTAAAAAAAATGGATTGAGAACTCCTTCTATTAGCAGTAGATTAAAAAGAGTCATATTACTGAAAGACGTCCGAATAAGGTAAATATGTATTAACATTTTAGAATTTTACCGTGCTACCAAAACACGCGAATATATAGCCTGTCCCCGTAAAAGCTTGTCCCATTACAAATTAAGGCGAGCTTAACCTGTAAACTGACTATAATTAACGGCCCACTTTATTGTAACACTCTTGTTTAAAGTAAACGTCGCATTTTAGGGTTAACTGTGTTGCCATGCTTGCGTATGGTAATTTTATTTCGCGTATACACACGTAAGACTGGCTAATTTTGTCGTGTGCCTATTATATTTATGGTAATTTTCGAAAATGGTGGTTTTTTGTATGCAAAGTAGGGGAATACACCTAAAGGATCATTTTTATAGAAAAAAGTATTTAAGGCAAATTAAATCTCAGATAACAGATATTTTCAAATCAGTACTCAACTTTGAGTTCACTAAAAACCTTCAGAAATAATGAAAAAATCCTTTACCTAGAAGTGGGACGTAGCATAAAATATTACATTAATATCACATATCCGCTTTTAAAAACGAAAAATAACTTGCTGACTTTTCCTAACACTACCTATTACTATCAGACTCCTCAATTTTCCTATAAAAAACCAACGGTTACTACAAACAGTACTTAATCTTACTCAAACAGCAACAAAACTTAGACTAATTCTCACAGCGTACTTTGATAACGTTACTTACGCGACGCTATAACAAATGATTTACCGTACACCCGTAATGAAGTCTGTGCCTCCTAAATGCTGTTTAAGTACTGCCGTTAATTAAATTGATGCTATTAATAAAACCGGCTGAAGGTATGTGCTGGCATGGAGGACAAAATTAGTAGCGGAGATGTCAACGCAAAATCTCTTTGTAAATGAAAGAAAATGCGGGTGTTCAAAGTTAACGTCAAAATTGTTTGTTAAAGTAGACTTATTCTATTAGCACTTTGTAACGTCAATATTACAAAAAGGATAGCACCCCAAAACGACCTTTTACTTATTCACCTTGTTCGAGGGACGAGGAACATTACTAGCTCCGCCCTTTTCACCTCCTGTTTCTTTAGAACACGTCCTTTATTTTCAAAATAAAATCACCAATCAATCTAGACAAATCTTTGATAGATTGGTTTGATTTGACAAGGAACCCGAACTCTCCCTTAGTTCTAGTAACTGATCACGCCTATCACACGTTGCTTGACCTACAACAAGCCGCCTGACCTATCTTCCATATAGCATCTCCACTATTTATCCTTCCTCCGTGGTGCTGAATCTGTGTGAGTTTCAGCGCATCAAAACTTCAAGCGCTTTGTCACATGTCACATGGAAAGCGGTGTATCGCTCAGGATTTGCTGGGCTGTGTATTGAATGGTATATGCTCGGTACATAGTATATATGAAGATAGTACTTATTTATTGAATGTATATGTCATATTTTTCTGTGGAAGTGAACTTAAAGGCACCATAAATAAAGTTTTTGTAGTCATATGAAAAACAATAAATGTCCCTAGCTAGACGAATAAATATTGGTTTTAAGTAATGATATCTATTAGATATTACGATAGACTGGTGGTTATCTTATCATTGTTAATAACTATAGTTATTCTTAAAAATCTCATGGTATAATTTTTTCATCTGAATTCGAGAAAAATGAATTGAATTGTCAATTTCCCTCCAAAGTTCAGAAGAAGGTACAAGAGTATTTTTCCCAAAAAATCTAAAAATAAAAACCTGTTTCCTATTAAAAATTGCTCTTGTATAGAAAAATAGATGTTACAACCGACAAACACGGAACATTTAAAAGTTAAAATTTCCGAACTGTTCCCGAACAATTCTCAAGACACATTTGTTAAGAATTTGTCAACATGCAAGGACGAAATACCCGGTGTCAGCGGTTCTACAATGAAAACTTAAACGTTATGCGGCTCTGTACCCCAAGGGTAACTTTAAAGTAGGGTGACTATAGTTTTTGAAAATTTGGGAAATTCTAGTGAGGTGGAATGAGGCGTTACTTTGCGGAATCCATGATATTGTATGTTAGGCAATATTATTTAGTGTTAATTACGCAAAGGGGAGATCGTCTCGCGGATTTAAGACTAAACATGGGTATTTCTTATCATTTAATTTAATTTGAGTCAATGTTTTAATATTGTGGTTTTATTGTTTGTGAAATAAATATTCTTAATTTTTAATCTATAAATTATAAACAATATTTATATCATAATACTCAGCTAGCTAGCTAATCTGTCACTAATACTACTTTTAATTTCAGATTTCAGATAACGTAGCAATTTTATTTGACATTCAGAAAGACATAGACGAGCCACCCATTCAAATAGTTATAGTTATAGTTATAGTTATAACATATTTATTCAAAGTAGGCTGAAAATCAGCACTTTTCGAACGTCAATACAAAAGACAGCCCCCAAAACGCCCGCCCTTCACCACTTCCTATGTGTTTTTGCTGGGAAGAAGAAGTGGTGGAACAAACTCCCCAGCAACACAATTCTGTCTGTATGGTTTGAAGAACCGTATACAAATATTTAAATATCACTATACAACATTGTGTACATAAATTTGTATATAAAATCAATTCAAATAGTTAATCATGTTGGCTAGTACACACCTTACCCATACCTATTACTCAAGCAGTTACAAAAGAAATCTATTAAAAAAAGAGTGAAAAATATAAAAAATATAAAGCCTCCATTCAGTGAAGATAGATGAAAATTCAAAAAGTATGAATCGTTGAATATTTCAGTACATAATTTGATATGAATTTTATACTACAAATGTAGTTTTTCTATTATTTCTTTCAATTTATATTTGCCATTGAACTGAGGTCATCAATTTCCATAATTATATGGTGACCGATAAAATAGTCGCATGCTGTGAAAGTCATCAGTAATGGTTTATAAATTGGATTGCATTATTAACTCAATAAATGCTTGTGTCTAAATTGGTTTGACTGCACTGTCATTGAAATGAAAGTAGCGGGCTGATCGTTATTGGGATTAATATATTTTTATTGGCTTTGAATATATTTTAATGCGTTAGTTCAGTGCACTTTAGGGTATTAATAAATAGATTCCAGATAAAAATTCTATGTATTTTTTAAATAAAATACGTTGTCTTTTTATACACAAAATTCGCCATTGGTATGCAGACAAAATTTGTTTTTAAAAGGGAGAATTTAGTTTTTATTGGAATCCAGGAAAAAAATGATTCAAGTTATTTTCATAGCTTATACTATTACAAGTGGCTAAATCAAAAAATATGTGAGTAAATCAACAAAAAAACTGTCCTGGCTCTGTTAAAAGTATATCCACCCTACTTGCTACACAGAGTGACCTTGTACCGACAAGCATCTTGCTGAAGTCTGCGGCAGCTCGAACGTGCTCCAATGTATGCATTCATCATTGTGCATGTCCATGATTATACCTACTGCACCAGTACCTACAGGTCAAACGAGTAGTTTGCTTGTTTGGTAACTTGATTAGACAGGTTCTATTTGTATATAACTTGGAGATCCTTGATTCTATGTTTGACAAGACTTCGAGGCTTATTGTCAGTTGCACAAACGTCAATTAAAGTTAAAGCTTCATTAAATCTATTGTTAGCACTTTCTTTGTCAACAAGATAAAAAGTGACAGCAATAGATTTAATAAAGCTTTAACTTAAATGGACGTTTGTGCAACTGACGGTTAGTTTAAGGCCCGCGAATCGTTTGATGATAAAGTTAAGCAACGCATGGCGCGGTTGGTCCTTGGATGGGAGACCATCTTGCCACGAACAGTTCAAGAGCGTGTTTTGCGAGCGTGATAAACCGTAAATCCTGGCTCTCATTTGAACATTTTTGGCAGTCTTTAAGGAGAGTAAGAAGTCAGTAAGTCTGATAACCAGTCTTAAAAAGGGGTATCGGATTGCCCATGTAACTGGGTTGAGGAGGCCAGACAGGCAGCTGCTGCATGTAAAACACTGGTGTTCAGCTGCATCCATTTAAAGTATAGATGCCAATCCCAACATGCATAGTTCGGAAAAGCCTAGGATGATGATTATAAACAACAAACCATAAAAATATATCATCCTGCTAACTCTAGACTAGACCCAAAACTTTACACAGCCAATAAAAACTATAGACACTCCCTATCTACGTCTTAAGATCTGTCTAACGACTAACTAGAGCCGTTTGACCAAAACATCAGCTTACTCAGGTTATTTCTCAAACCACACACGTCCATAATTATATGGGTGGGTAGTTACAATAAAAACTAATGAAGCGACCTCTACTGCCTATTAAAGGCATCCGTGAGACATTTACCAGATTTTTTCTGGTATTTGGTTTCTTAAATATGGTTGGTCTTTATTTTCTTGGGAGATTTTCTGAATATAAGGCTGGTGTGTAAGAAAATTGAGAGAAGAATTTGTCGAATAGGTAAACAGAGAAAATATTTATATTTAACACATATTTGTAGATACATGAAACTGGCCTTCTTCTTCGTGTGTCCGGATAAAATATAGCCTATGTCACCCGAGGATAGTGTAGCTTTCCAACAGCGAAATAATTTTTCAAATCAATAAATAAAAAATCCTCTTTAAAAATATTATTACTTCAGATAACTCTAGGACCTTCAAAACGAGACATCTTTTGCATTGTTTATTCTATATATTGTCTATACCTATTACAAGATTTCGAAACGAGATTTGTAAACCAAAATTGGGTCCAGTCAAAACAATACAAAGGCAGGTAACAAGCAAACTTAACACTAACTTGTACATACGTTAACGTTCATACTGTAATGTTCTTTGTTATTAACTTGGACCCCAAACCCTCACGTTTGGGGTCCAAGCTTAACTTCATAATCAAGTTGGTGATATGAGGTGGTCGCGTAATAAGCACTGGGTCATATTCATGGAGAACAAAATTACTAGCGGAGGTGTCATAACGGAAAATCGCCTAAGAAAGTAGCGCGCCAAAATGCGTGAATGTCGAGGACGAGGAACGTTACTGTTTCCGCTTTTTTACGCCATCTTTGGAATCCGCCCATTTTTTGTAATACCAAAAACTAACAGATGTCCCAAAGAACCTCAACGCCTCGTTAGTTCACTCGTAACTGATCGTTCTAATCAAGCTCGCCGTACGTATTGGACCTAGAAGAAGGCGCCTGAGCTACCTGCATTATGGCATGTCCGCTCATCTTTCCTTACTCCGTGGCACTGGGTCATATTACTTGCTTGCTTCTGCCCCCGGTTTTGGTTGCAACTTTCGGGGACATGTGTCCTTTGTATTAGATTGTAAATAGTTTTGTTGTCTGTTGATATGTGTTATGTATAAACTGATGGTATTAAAAGCAATGAACGAGCGCAAATAAAAAGTATTGCTTTGTAGTAACATTTGAATCGGAAAAATAACTGAACTCAAATACGTATTTTATTTATTAAAAATATATTAAATTCGGGGTTTGTTCTTTGTTTCATAGCATTTAGTTCGACGATTACAAAAATCATAGTTTCATGTTTTTAAATATCTACTTAGGCAGTGGTTTCACACTCGTCTCCTGTGACATTCTTCGCACGCCTTGACACAAAGTAGCCTGTAGCCTTTCTCAATATATTGACTAACACTGAAAGATTTTTACAAATCCACAAGATCGTTCGCGAGAAGAGCGAAAGCTACCTCTTCAACTTTATAAAATACAAACTGCATTATTCAGTATTTGAATCCCGAGACCTTAAAACCAGCTTGCATTATACTCCTAAGACCTACAAACTCAGATCTTAGATAGGTGACCTAACAGTACCTAACTAAATAGATCAAGCTTAGGGGAGCGTTCCAAAAACAGTTACGACCAAACCTGTTGCTTAGAGGGTAATATTACATTGTGGAGCTCGACATAGTTTAAATACTAAACCCGTGTCTTACCCTAGTAGAATTTCTAGGAAATTATTCACTAATTAAGGCTTGTATGATCGAGTTCTAGGAAGATTCCTTTGGCGAAGTCCATATTGTAAAGCTCGTGGTTGTGTAAAAGCCAAATGGTTCGATGAACAACGTTTGGTGCCGTAGGTCCGAGGATGGGTCCCATTTACGTCATGTTGTTTTCTTTTGTGTTTCGAAAAGCATGTGACATAGGTGGATCCTAGCTGTTATTTGTACATCTTTGGTAGTCGTTTCGGTAAGTCAGAAGCATGACAACCAGTGATAGTGTTATCAAAGTGTATTGGGTTAACTGAATTGAGGAGATCAGATAGGCAGTTGCTCCTTGTAAAACTAGTACAGCTGCATCCGTTTAGACTGGTAGCCGATCCCAACATAGTTGGGAAAAGGCTGGGGGACAATGATGGTGAGAGAAGGCAATAAGCAACACGCAGGTGCAACATGTTGCGATGCACTAAAACGTTATTGTTACAGACAATATTCAATCTCTAGCAGGCACATCAACAGATACATAGAAAGGTTATAGAAATCAGTAGACGTACATAATTCCACAAGCAATATAGTCAGAGAAGGCACGTTAAACTGTAAGTCCGGCTATCATTGAACATCCTTGGAAGTCGTTACGGGTAGTCAGAAGCCAGTAAGTCTGACACCAGTCTAACCAAGTTGTATTGGGTTTCCCGGGTAACTGGGTTGAGGAGATCAGATAGGCAGTCGCTCCATGTAAAGCACTGGTACTCAGCTGAATCCGGTTAGACTGGAAGCCGACCCTAACATTGTTGGGAAAAGGTACGGGAGATAATGATGAGATGTAGATGTGCATAATTCCACAAGCAATATAGTGGTTGAAGGCAATAAGCAACACGCACGTGCAACATGTTGCGATACACTAAAACGTTATTGTAAGAGACAATATTCGCGAACGTTGGCGTCCGTATTATGATCGCCGCGAACGTGCGTAGAATACGCAGTACGCGAACTTATTAGCTTAAGGTTATATTAGAATATTGTATGCGTAATAGTGTGTTATTAGAGAAATGAATGTAGAAGAAAAAAAACCTCTACAGCTTTGTATTCCTGAGAAAGTGATTTGATTGGTAAAGATTAGAAGGCAAACGGACAAAGTCAGGTACCCTTAAAATCTGTATTATTTAAGCTATGAGAAAGTCGGTAAAATGTCATCTATTATATTCTAAAATGTTTTTAAAGCTTCTAAATATTTGCGAATTTTAGTGCTGAAGAGAACAATAGCAATTATTTCAATTATCCTAAAAACCAACAAAAGCGAAATTGTTTTTACAATATTTATTCACATGCCAACCACGTAGTAATTATACATAAATATTCTGATTGGTTAGCGTTATTTTATTTAGTTAATATTTCATTTAAATAGTTAACAATGGCGAGTTCGTTCACATCGGAATTTACTAAAATTGATTTACAACTAAATTCTAATTACCACTAAAATAGTGATTCAATAATTTTAACGTATCGTTTACGGAGGTTAATACCGTAATGCATTTACGGAATAAGTACTTCGATTAAGATAGAATGGGTGTTAATATTTAGTACAGGGTTATAGGTTCGGTAGAACATTATTTTGATTGTTTATGAAGTGAGCATGTGAGAGTTAGTTAAGTTGGTAGATAGAGTGCAGTTTCAAGTATTTTGACTGCTTTAGGTTGCACTAAAAATGAAGATAAATATGAAAGTACATAACTCTTTCTGACTGTTTGTTTAACTATGGGAACACAGATGATCAAGAATATCTTTTTCAGGCTCTAGAAACTAAATAAAGACATAAACTACTTTTTACCCGGTTGCTGGATGTGGTTCTTCAGGGACATAGATAAAACCCCGGGGAACACCTAATTTCATATAACAGGTTTGTAGATTAACAAAAAAATACAAAAAATTCATTGTATAACATAGTAATAACTGCAACTACATTTAACCCTCTCAAAACCCACAAAGAAAATGTCCCCGAAAATCTTCAGCAAAACGGTCACTATCTAAAAGTATCATCCCGCATTCTAACCCTCCACTGCCGATAGTGCCGCCTTGACATTGCATGCGGGGGTATTCAGGACCGCATGCAGACTGAATGTATAATACGAAGACGGGAGGGTTATTCGGATCAACGGTAGCGACGTGCTCGCCTAGGCAGAGGTATATGCATCATACGTATGTAAAAGGGATGTTTTAAGGAAGATATTTTTAGAAGCTTTTATTTGGATAGACATAGCTTTTCGGAAAATAAACACGAATGGTTTAACCTGCAGTCACAATGTTAACGTGGTTAGCACATGATAATGCAATGTAACGTTAACAATTATGTATATTTAGAAACATATTGAAATTAACATGAAATATTCATGTCTGCTTTAATTAATGATTTCAGTAATGTACACTTCTGGACACATCTATAGGCCCACCTTGTATTTTCAGTTTCGTTTGGTCCTAGCTAATTTTTTATATTAGGTCGAGCAAAAGGTTTGTATGCAGTTTTCAACCTTGCCCATTCACAATTTCATTCAATAGTCTTTTTTTGAATTTCGAATACAGAATTTAAAGAAATAAGAGACAATTTGGAGCCTGCTTGTTGATATCAAACAGTCGATTACTAAGAAAACTTGGTTTTATTGGTTTACTTGGACTTAATTCTTGAAAAAGTGATTGATATCTTTGGTTTTGCAACAAACATTACTTATTCTTTACATTAAGGTGAGGTTCTCTCAATAATCTATGGATACTTCACCTGAAGTCGCCGCCCAAGCTGTGGCACTTATTCAGGCCGGACGCAGCCAAAGAAACGTGAGTGCTCAACTTAATTTAAGTTGATCTGCGGTCTGAAATGTTTATCGGAGGTACCTAGAGACTGGCGGCTTTGTTCGTCGCCAAGGAAGGCCACGATCTCGGGTCACAACTGAAAGGCAGGAGCGATTCATCGCGATGACCAGCTTGAGAAATCGTCACCTTACCTCCATTGAGACACAAAAACAACTTCGCGACTTCCACGGAGTATCTGTGAGTGCTCGAACTGTTCGGAGAAGGTTAAAAGAACACGATATGGTACCACACAAGCCAGCTAATGGGCCCAAACTAACGCGAACCCACCGAACAGCGCGCCTTCATTTCGCACGCAGTCATTTAAATTGGACACAGCAAGATTGGAGCCGTGTTCTCTTTTCTGATGAGTCCAAAATTGTGTTTCATGGCAATGATGGAAGGAAGAAGGTCTACCGACGTAAGGGAGAGCGTTTCGCACAATGCTGCTTTGAAGAGATGGTTGCTTATGGCGGTGGCTCAAAGACTGTCTGGGGCGGTATATCCGCGAGCGGCAAAACTCAACTTGAGGTTGTTACAGGACCACGGCTGCCAACATTAAACGCTGAAAGGTACATTCGTGAGTGCTTAGGACCTCACGTGATACCATACGCGGACTATGTGGGCCCAAATTTCCTTTTTATGCATGATAATGCAAGAGCCCATGCGGCCGGCATTGTCAGGGAATATCTTCGGGATGTGAATATCACAGTTATGGACTGGCTAGCCAGAAGCCCAGACATAAACCCCATTGAGCACATGTGGGACAAGCTAAAAAGACGTGTTAGGGCTCATCAGCCAGTTGCCCAGACGATGCAGGAGTTGAAAATTGCCATAGAAGAGGAATGGGAGATGATCCCTCAAAACTTCATAGAGCGGTTGATAACTCTATGCCTAATCGTATGAGAGCTGTGGTAGATGCCCATGGAAGCAACACACGTTATTAAATTAAACCTTTATTTGATAAAACATGTTTTTTATTCAAAAATCAATTGCCTTTAACGAGGCACATATCCGACTTGTTAAGCGTAGCTCCATGTCGTATGGTATTCCAAATTCAAATTTAAAACAATACGATCGAAAAAGAAGGTAAAATGTATCAGGTTTAAAACTGCATCATCAGTTTTTTTCAATCTAGCAATCATATTTCGGTAGGGGCCATCGAAACCAAAACTCTAAGGTGGGTCAATAATGTGTCCAGAAGTGTATAAGTAAGGAGTCGTGGTGGCCTAGTGGGCAAAGAACCAACCGCTCGAGTATGAGGGCGCGGGTTCGATTCCAGGTCAGGCAAGTACCAATGCAACTTTTCTAAGTTTGTATGTACTTTCTAAGCATACCTTAGACACCAATGACTGTGTTTCGGATGGCACGTTAAACTGTAGGTCCCGGCTGTCATTGAACATCCTTGGCAGTCGTTACGGGTAGTCAGAAGCCAGTAAGTCTGACACCAGTCTAACCAAGGGGTATTGGGTTGCCTGGGTAACTGGGTTGAGGAGGTCAGGCAGGGCAGTCGCTCCTTGTAAAGCACTGGTACTCAGCTACATCCGGTTAGACTGGAAGCCGACCCCAACATAGTTTGGGAAAAAGGCTCGGAGGATGAGTAATGTATAAGTATTTTCCAGAGCTCTAAAACTAATCAGTGTTTTATTCTGGTCATATAGTTATCGGCACAAATCTTGAGCTCTGAACTACATCTGCGCACAAAAGGGACCCCATAATTTACTTCTGTGTAGATGAAGATCAGAGCTCAAGATTCGTGCCGATAACTATACGTGCGCAGAAAATCTGTCTAAAAATATCATACTTAATTGCTCCATTTTAAACATCTATCAATTCTAGTAATAACACTCAATTTTAACCTGAAGAAATCTTTATTCTTATTAATAACTTATTTCATCTCCCCAACTCAGTTCCGTGGCTCCACAAATCATAGGTTCTAAGCTTCATGTCAACTGTGCTATAGATAAGACCCCAAGAGAACAAAATGACTAGCGGAGGTGCCATAACGGAAAATCGCTTAAGAAAGTATCGCGCCAAAAATGTGAGTGTGCGGGGGACGAGGAACGTTAGAAGTAGACCCCTCTTTGGACCCGACCATGTTTTGTAATACCAAAATTCGTTGACAGATGTCTCAAAGAACTCGAACGCCCAGTTATTTTATCGGTAACTGACCGTTTTAGTCATGCCCACTGCACAAACACCTAGAAGATGGCGCCTGACCTACCTGCAACATGGCATATCTGCTCAACTTTCCTTACTCCGTAATGACCCCTGAGGTAACTGCAGGGTTATTTTTTTCCAATTTTATTTTCTGAAGTGTGAATGATAGCGATAAGGAACTCGTGTTATTTAATCGCCATTTTTAAGGGTCGGAGGTTATTTTCCTTTAATTAACTGTTGCGGAAAGATTGGTGAGGTGAAGTGATTTTTTAACGTTCCCCGAAATTAATGATGGTGAATAAATTATCTGAGAAAAATGCGTAATTTACTCCAGAACAAAATGATATTGGCTACCAAAAAAATGCAAAAGAGAAGCCTCGAAAAAGGTACATGGTAAGTGTCTATTGTACCATTTACATTACTCCGGGAAGAATCAAAAGCAGCATTTTTCCTACTTCCCAAAAAGAGGAAGTTCTTTATTCGTATGTTTGTATGTATTTTTTGGCTTCATAAGCCTGAAAGGCTTGGCCTTTCACCAAATAACTCACAATAAACAATCTACTTAATTTCATAATCGTTTTAATATTTCTAATCTAAACCGTAAAATCGCTGTAACTGAAACCGCACATCCCATAAAGGTTATTATAGTTTTCCGCCATAGTTATTTGGTGACAGAGTGCGAGATGAAACAAATAACATTTAGAGGGTGCTCTAAATGCACACTGCAGACTAAACAGTCAGCCGACAGTTGCCCGATGGTTGTCAATTTTTTTGTTGAGAAAGTCTTGATTTCAATGAAAGTAAAATATTTGGTCTTTGTAATGTGCTTCTTATTCAACTTCTTACTGATTTAAACCTGGGCTTCAGATGGCAGAAACTGTAGGTCCCGGCTGTCATTGAATACCCCTGCAGTCCTTACGGGTAGTCAGAAGCTAGTAATTCTGACACCAGTCTACTAAGTAACTGGGTTGAGGAGGTCTGATAGGCAGGCACCTCTTATAAAACATCACAGCTGCATCCGGTGCGACTAGAAGCCGACGCCAACATAGTTGAGAAAAAGCTTGGGAGATGATAGACGATACTGATTTATGAGCCCAAACAAACTATCGGCCGTCTAAAAGTTTGCAGTGTGGCTGAAACCGCATATCCCATAAAGAGATGAAACAAATAACATTTACACCGTGGACACGCGACATAAAGATTCATTTATTTGCGAGACAGATGGTGGCGAAGTAATTAGTACTGTAATAGTATAAAGATGAATGGTTTGTTTTCCACTGTTTGAGGAAATTGTGTCTCTTTGCGTGCTGCGGTATTTTTCTTTTCAGGGTGGTTCTTGGAAAGTGATTATTTTATGTAGGTTGGAACTTATGTCATTTATCTATGTGGAACTTATTACACAGATCTACATTTCTGTATGTCTGTCCTTCTAGTTTGACCTAGGTTTGATTTTAAGTAAGGAATTCATTATTGGGAAATTTGCCATCCATCTCCAGCCTTTTACCTGGTCATGTGTGCATTTATACCCAGAACAGTTTTTTCCCTGATTTGCTTAGCTTTTTATCTTTGTATAATTAATAGTATTGAGAATTACTATATTTTCCATTTGAACTCTTAACTTAATGCTTTGCTTAAGCAGGGATACAGGGATTTTCAAAGTATAGTACTTATTCAGTCTGCTGATCTGAAACAGTTGCTATCTACTTTGCCAAAACCATGCTTCGTGTTACTGGGTTTCATGGCCTCATGTTTATGGAATTTTACCCGACATCGAAACAATTTAGTTGAAAAAGGCGTGTAAAGTTGGCTGTTGAACAAAAAACTAACAATACATATAGATTACTATCTTTGAAACGGCGGTGACCTCACCAAGGTCTTTTATTCAAGAGGTTAATGTACTGCAAATAATTTGATAATTACTGTGAATGGCACGTTTTACTTTAATAGCTGTGACTGTTTTAAGGTCGAAGCTAGGTTCAATCTAGTTGGAGAAAACTGCGAGAGGTATATTCGAAAATATAATCCATAAAATATAGGACATATAGTGCCACCGAGTAAGCTGTTAAATCCTGCAGTTTTGATTTATGATATTCACCCAGTAAAAGTCATATTGTCAGGAAGGTTTTGGGCATGAACGTGGATGGATATTGTGGAAGTCGGTATGGTTACACAGAATGTTACCTTGAGATGACGGCAGATAAAAGAGTATGGAAGAAGGAAACTTGCTGCGCTGACCCCAAACCAAGTAAAACGG
The DNA here is from genome assembly GCA_033682625.1 of Helicoverpa zea x Helicoverpa armigera. Lineage (NCBI taxonomy): Eukaryota > Metazoa > Arthropoda > Insecta > Lepidoptera > Noctuidae > Helicoverpa > Helicoverpa zea x Helicoverpa armigera. The sequence goes on from JAWIIS010000047.1 coordinate 2,620,788, forward strand.
GAGTTCATCAGAAAGCTCCCATAACTATTATAGAATTTGAAAAGGGGACCATAGAAGAGATTATTTTTTGGATATTGAAGGAGCTCGTTGTTATGTAACAAAAGCCACAGCAGTCAATCGTTCATAAGGTTAAGCAACGGTTGGCTTGGTCAGTCCGTGGTTGGTTGGCCATTTTGCCATGACGAGTTTCTCCGTGTTTCAGGTGACATGTAAAATGATGCCGGCTGTCATTTGTACATCTCCATGTACTCTCTCTATGTACAGGACCCACCAATTTTCCGTAATGAATGCCAAAGGGCCGTCTTGCCAAGAGGTTTCCGGTTGCCTAGCAACTTAATAACAATACATGCTAAAAATAACTTCAGATATATTTCTGTGCGAGGTCGTCTGTTCTGTCTGACACGAGCCATTTTTGTCTATGTACGTACTAGATTTAACCAGTTCATGATTAACAATTATTTACATTGTGTCGAGAAACACGTGTAAAGTGTTTAAATAGATTAAATTGTTAACATTCTATAAACCACTTCAAAATGATCCGTGACCAAATGTTTAAGTTGAATGTACTAAAATGTTAGGCACTAGCTGTTTCTCATGGTTTCACTCGCGTGCCGAGGATAAACTACTTCCTACACTTAGATAAAAAGTTTCCCGAATTCCTTACCTAAACTCAAACAAAATATCATTTCATACCCTATTGTATATATTTACCCTATTTGTATAGCCATTTCACCGCAACTCTGAAACAACATTAAGATCAACTTTCGCATTTATACATGAATTTATTTAATTATTTATGCTTTATGTCCAAAAATTGGAACATTGGTGACCTTATATTCTCTACCAGTCAACTATCGTTCGATCGAACGATCGATTTTCCCATTATCCTTAAAGAGCAATGCCAAAACGAGGGGTCAACTTAAATTGGTTATGTCCAAATAGTTCAATAACAAGCATACTTTGCGGAAATATGGGTATGACATCACAGAGGTCAACAACCAACGAGGTCATTTGAACTATTTGAAAAAAAACTCAAGAAAAAACTGTAGTAACCTAACCATATCATGCAAGTCATTCAGTGGAACATTTTGACGTACTTTGGTTCAGGGTCTTTTAAACAAAATATTTTATTAGCTTTAGCACGCGGTTTGACCTACGTCCTGAGTGAAAAGTGGCTTACATCAATGTTGAGGTCGGCTTCCAGTCTAACCGAACTCAGCTAAGTACCAATGCTTTACAAGGAGCGACTGCCTATCTGAAGTCCTCAACCCAGTTACCCGGCCAACCCCTTGGTAAGACTGAGTGTCTGACTTTTTGGCTTCTGACTACCTGTAACGACTGCCAAAGATGTGCAAAAAGCCGGGACCTACACCTCATCATAAACATTGCTTTTCTTAATATTATTATGCATGCTTCTTTACGAGTACATAAAGTAACTATTCGTATGTAGGTATAACTTTGCTTTACCCTCAGGGAAAACAGACTTGATGCATATGCAATATTACATACGTAATTACCTCTGAACTATCTTGAGAGGTAGGTGGTATAGTATGTATGTAGAACAGTTACTCTTACGTGGCTTGGAAATTATCTTTTAGAGTCATAGTTCATTATATCCATTTTTTATATGGACTTGTACTTCAGGATGGAGAGGCAGAAGTAGACCAAGGGAAAGACGGATTGACTGCCTGAAAGAGGCATACGAATAAGAATTGAGTAGATGTCAGTACGACGGCTGATAGAGAGAAAGTAGAAAACATTGCAGCGATCCGAAGTAACTTGGTAACAGGGTAGGAAGAAGAAGAAGAACTATGGATATGTGCGCTCTACATAAAGTCCGAAATGCAAAACAAATGACGGTCGACTAGGTGCGATGAGCTTATAGTGAGTTGACCATGTGAGGTACACCCGTGGTCTACCTAATGATAACGAACCTAATTATGGAAACCGAGCGGAGTATAGTGAGCTATGACATGGCTATGACATTTAGTATGCACATGCTTTACTCAAAACATCAATGTAAGACTACAGACTACCACTAGAGACTAAACAAGAAATAAAACTAAAAGCTGTTAAACTAAGCTATAAAAAAAACAAAACATTTAGCTTAAGAGGTGTGCAGACCGACCGGAAACCTACCGTAGTGCTCTCGGACTCAGCAGTTACCGGTAAGACGGGCACTTTAGTCACGTGAGTACACTGCTTTAATGGATAGCTTTATAGTGTGCACTGGCCTTTGTAGAGTTAAAGACACTGCATTATTTAGTACCTTCATAAAATCTTGTCTAGTTCTCCGAAGAATTAGGTGAACCAGTACCTATTAGAACTTTAGTATCTAAAATAACCTACATTCGATTACAAGGAACTCGTGGCAAAATGGGGCTACACTGACGACAATAGCTGCGGGTGTGGTGCCATACCACAAACCATGCGGCACCTTCTATGCTGCTCACTATGCCCCGACAGCTGCATAGTGGATGACCTTTATAACGCTACTGACAATGCCATATGCGTAGCGAAATATTGGGCCTCCAACATTTAAGTTGCCATCGACTCGCCAAGAAGAAGTGGCAAAATAACAGTCACAAGGGTCTATAGATCACAAGGTAAAATAAACGTCCGTGGATGTGTGACCGTCTATGTCATAACGAGTTCCTCTGTGTTTCAGAAAGCACGTTAAATTGGTTGGTCTCGACTGTCATTTGTTCATATTCGGAAGTTGTTACGGGTAGACAGGAGCCAGACAGTCTTACATCCAGTCTCACCAAGGATTACCTACGCGGTTATCCAAGTAAGACAGGCAATACTTATTAACGAGGTACGCGAAGGAGTTTCCTCAATAAAAACAAAGTGCACCCTCATTTTTAGCATAACCAAACTTTGTCGCACTCAACGACATGCAAAAAAAAATATCTAGACTATAATTAGGCACCCTTTACAGGATACAGTCCTACCAACCGACAATACCCAGTCACCGTGAACATACTCAAGTACATATATATATATGTACATATATAATTAATTATATAATAGTAGTCGAGTCAGCGATGCGAAATTCCTATGCCATATGGTATGAGGGATCATGTTACTATCATGTACCCGTGTGAAACTGCCAGTATTATAGTATTAGCTTTGAATATGTAATATTGTGCCTGTTTCTAGCTGAAAAAGGTATTTGTGGCTTAGAAACAAGGGTCAATCGATGTTAAAGTTAAGCAACGCTTGGCACGGTATGTCGTTGGATGGGTGACCAGTGACCATCTATGTAGTGACAAGTACCTACTTAAGTGTTTTGGAAGACACGTTAAGTTGATGGTCATTTGTCATTTGTACATCTCGGGCTTTCAGGGTACCTATTTCGAGACAAGAAAGTCTAACACCCAGTCTTACCAAGGGGTATCGGGATTCCCTTGTAATTGGGTTTATGAGATCAGAAAAGCAGTCGCTTCATATATAAAACACTGGTACAGAGGCAATCTAGTACTAAAAGGATTTTACAAAAAAAAACCTAGTACCTATTGTTCACAAATAAACACCCAGTTTCTTATTCAAAACGGACTGTAGTTCCAGAGATTAGCATGTTCAAACAACTTTACAATATAAGCATAGTTACTGACAGCAATATATGTATATTGCCACCGAAATACTAAATGATACAAACAATTATGGCGTCGTTTATTCCCGAGACTAACTAACGAGACTATAAAGCACCCATATTTGTAATTCCAAGAACTCTCGAGAACCAATCAAAAAGTTCCGAGAAACTGATATTTTTGGACTGACATTCATGAATTGATTTCAGTTCTTTTTGAAGACGTAGATTATTAAATATTCTAGTGCTTGTCAATTCTGAGAACGTTGTTTTTATTATATTAGAATATTAGGTTATTTATTTTGTTATTAATATTACTTTTTTATTAATATTTTTAAGAGCATTGAAAACTATTTATCATGTGTCGAAACATGATTGTTAACTAGATTTTTGCCGGGGGTTTCACATGTTTCTCGAGTGAAATACTTCGCGTACGCGGGCAAAAATATTACTGCTTTAGGCTATATTACTGCTAAATTTTGTCAAAATCCGTTCAGAGGTTAACATACTTTAGCTTTTCTAATGTTAGTCGCAGCCAGTAAGTCTGACAACCAGTCTTACCTAGGGGTATTTGGTAGCCCGGGTAACTGGGTTGAAGAGGTCAGATAGGCAGTCGGTTAGACTGAAAGCCGACCCTAACATAGTTGAGAAAAGTTAAGCAGATGATGATACATTTCATGTATAAATCAAGAATGTATCGAAGAGTATCGAATTTTCATTTTCTATACAAAATGGGGTCATGAGTTTATATAGGATCTTAAACAAATTGCTTAGGTAAGTGAAAATATTTTACATATTCGTGACAAAAATGTGCTTTTGCTTGGTTGTAAAGTTTTATGCACTTCTCAAGCTGGGGTTGTTTATATTCCGAGTTGTTAGCAAATTGACTGAGATACTGCATTTTGTGAAGGATTTTTGCAGTATTTTGCTGTATTGGGATTTTTGATATATTGGAGACTAGGTTATATCAAGTACATATTTAAGAGCTTATATTCGAAACTTTTCATATTGGCACGAGTAATTTGCTGCGCCCTAACAGGGTAATGTATACCCAGGATAAGGATGCATTTCTGTAACTGTATACATTTTTGCAATAAATAAATAAATGTAAAATAAATATTAGTCATACATAAACAATATACACACTACAATACACTGCAATAATTATACCCCAGTTTTATAATATTTTAGACCTGTAGGCAGTTTCATCATTTACTTTACTTCAAGCAAATATTACTTACACACCGGAAACCGCAAAATAAGTAAACCATAATTTCATGATGCACTCTAGTTTATACCACAAACTTTTGCCAAACGAAAGTCAACCTTATTTACTTAGTGTTAAAGTTCACACATTAAATCAAAGTTTATGATTACGAAACCGCATTCATTGTAATTTGTACCTTAGTGAATAGAGAATAAGGTTTAATTTTGCAAGTGGTAGTGTACTTAATAAGTTGCAGGGCCATATGGTTACCACAGAGTGGCTATGAATGGAGTGGAATAGTGTAAAATGTTTTATATCGCTATAAAATGTTAAGTTAATTACAATGTGGGGAGTTTTGAAGATATATTAGTTTGATTAGGTGCTAATGTTTATTAATTCTGTGTAGAAATATTGTAGAAAATTGTAACCTGCTAAATAATTTATTCGCTTAATATTATTAACTAGCTTCTGCGTTTCACCCGGGTCCTGTGGGAACTTCTCCACGAACCCGGCTAACAAGCAACTTATAGCCTCTACGGGCTACCTAACACTGAAAGTATTTTTGTGATCGCTTGTCGTGAAACTTAAAAAAAAAAAAAACAACCAACCAACTGTTCAGCTTTATTATATTAGTGTAGATAAATAGCAAATATTAGCAAATATATGTCAAGTCAACGCTCACAAAGAAGTAGTAGCACAAAAACTATTACTTTCAGTATTTGAATTTTCTCTAAGACCACGATAAAACCTTCAGCGAAAAGGTATTTGGAGCAATTAATAGCGTTTCGTAACCTGTATTCAGAGCTATCAAGACTGGACTTCCATTGGAAAAATAATGAATGCAAACCATGGAGAACAAAATGACTAGCGGAGGTGCCATAACGGAAAATCGCCTAAGAAAGTAGCGCGCCAAATTACGGGTGAGCGGGGGACGAGGGACGTTACTGTTTTCGCCCTGATACGCCTTCTTTGGACCCGAGCATTTTTTGAAATCCCAGAAATCGTTGACACACGTCTCAAAGAACCTGAACGCTTTGTTACTTCACTCGTAACTGATTTTTTTGGTCATGCCTACCGTACGAATTTGACCCAGAAGAAGGCGTCTGACCTACCTGCAATTTGGCATCTCCACTCTTTTCTTACTCCATGATACAAACCCATTGAAAGGAATGAACATTTAGCATAAAAATATTCTCGAATCAGATTATTTTGCTATCCAATGACGCAGGAAATCTTAATGAAACCCCTCTTACAAAGAGTATATTTTACTTACGATCAAAAAACTGCTCTGAATCGGCAATTACTTGAAAGTAAATAAAATGGAAATGGTAAATACTCGAGGATTTTCATACTTTATTAATTGGTGTTGGCAAGTTTGTGGGTTTTTATAGAATTATGGCTAATTACTGATTTTGGTGCTACTAAAGGTCGGTATTTTCTTCAAACGAACTAACATCATATTCATCATTTTTAGAGCAATATTTTAGATTTATACCGTAAATAGCTTCTGCCAGAGACTTTACCCGTGTTCCGTGAGAACTGCTCTGCGCACCTGGATAAAAAGTAAGATGTTGCTTTTTCTCGCTAAATAGATTATCTAATACAATAGCAACAACACAACAAGAACAAGAAGGCTCAATCCTTCTCTGTGTAAGAAGAGGCCTGTGCCCAGCAGTGGAACAGTAAATATGTTGATGACATTATGCTGATCCCAGATCCTGCTATATAAATACAGTGACCAAGCTTCATATTAAACTCAGTAATCCATTCCCCTTTAATACAGAAAACCAGGTCACCTGAACTTACGTTCCACCGAATTTCAAAGACAACATCCCCAATACGAAATTGCTTACAATTCAATAAATAAGAGTAAATTGTTCGATGGTAAACTGTAAAGCAATCAGTGCGCCATTTCTGAAGGGAAATGAGTCTTCCCAACAGTTTATACCATGGAGAACAAAATCACTAGCGGAGATGTCATAACGGAAAATCTAAGAAACTAACGCGACACGAAATGTGGGTATTCGAGGGACGAGGAACGTTACTACCTTCGTCCTTACACGCCTTCTTTTCAAAATATAATCACCAATCAATCAAGACCAATCATTGACAGACTGAGATTTTGATTTGAGAAGGCCCCCAAACGCCTCGTTAGTTCTAGTAACTGATCACGCCTACCGTACATTGCTTGACCTACAAGAAGGCGCGTGACCTACCTTCCTTATGGCATCTCCACTACCTTTCCTTTCTCCGTGGTTTATACTCACACATATACAAATTATGTCATTGTACGAGAGAGTTTCGGGACTCCTAAGATATGTAAATGTGTTGACGCTGCATGTCATTTAATATAGTTTGTAGTTTGTCTGAATGTGCGCCTGATTTTGTTTTGAAAGTAAGCGGAATTTCGGTGGAGTTCGCGCAAAATTTGTCAGGTAGCAAATTCATTTGCATTAAATACACCTTTGACTATAGTTAGTAATACTTAGTGATAATTATGATGGTTTCTTTATCAATTTATCTTTAACTAGCCATTTTCCCGCAGTTTCACCCGAGTCCCATGGGAGCTACTGCCCGCACTGGGTGAAAGAATATTTAAAATTGGTCAATTCGTTTTTTGAGTTTATCCATTACAACCAAACAAACAAAGTTTTCCTCTTTATAATATTAGTATAGATTAATAACTACTTAAATAAACGGGATAAGTCTTACGACCACTGCGCACTTCTATTTTCTAAATAGGCATTGTCTTATTGAGCCCTCAATGACCTTCAACAATGACACCAACCCAATAAAAAAAAACCTTAAGTTTCTCAGTCATAAATCCAAGCACGAAATACAATTGTAACAAAAACAATCAGCGCTTGTTTACCGAACTCCTAACTACAAGAATCCTTCGACTGGCATCTAAGTCTTACAATAAAAGAAGTATCTTTCTTGAACACACAAATCACCCTTCAGGGTACGTTTGTAGGGGCATCGCACATAGCTGTACGCGGTAAATAAACATATTAACCTAAAGTGGGGGCTCGGCCGATGGGCCGATGAAATGTACTGGATTAATTTATAAGCGGCAGCGATTTTGTTAGGTGGGAGGGTATTTGTGTAGTTTAAAACATGAAAAAATATATTATATAAAAACCACAACTTTACACCATTCAAAATAACCCCATACAGCGTTTTCGCAAAATCGGATTTTATGCTCGGTAATTCGAGCAAAAATCCATGTCTGTACGGTAGGTAAAAATATAAGTGAAAACTAATTACCCCAAATTATTAAAACATTAGAATAACACACCATTTTAGGTCTAAATAGTCAATTTAATGATGAAACATATTTTATAATCGTTTATCAACACTGAATTTTACTTCTATTCAACGAACTACACGTTCCGAAACAAACCCGCTTTTTTCTCATCCCTTGTGGCCCTCTCACTTCAAGTTCTCCCAAGGCACGCTCCCTGAATGTTTAATTTTATTGAATTCCTATCGATCCTCCGCCAGATGTTTGGTAAGTACCGACTTATCCCTTTTTACCATGTCTCTTACCATCCATATTTCTTCTTCAAACGGCCTGTATTTATGTAAGGTTTAGGCATATAGGTCTGGTTTTGACACAGCAAAGGATATACTTACTACTGCAAGATAGTGTAACACTTGTACTTTTTTCGAAAGAAGCTAAAAATATATGAACTCAATCTGGCTATTAGCAATAGATATGCCTACTTATTTCTGCAAAATATTGTAATAGTGTCATTGTTTTTGTTTTGTAATTCGATAGAAAATAGAAAATTGTGGTTTACAGAATTTTGACTTTTCTTGTATTATTGCTTAATAGTTGTCCATGTATTGTTATCATTTATTTTATGTTATTTTAAAGGGAGAAAAGGCAAACTTGTGATCATGGAATGGTTTTCGAAAATAATGTTATGCCCTCAAAACACGTACCCACCCATCAAAATAGCGTTATCGTTAATTAATCCCCAGAATTACAATAACCCCAGTTAAACCTAGCTCGATCAAAGTTTTATGCAATCGGCCGCAAGTTGTTCAAACTCCGACGAACTTAAGCCGAGCTTCGGCCAAGTTTCCCAACATCTTGTTTGATGTTGTCTACATCCTAATGGTTCCGTAGATGCGGTACGATACAAACCGCTACACGGAAATTAATTCGACCTACGATGTGCGAATACAGTATACATTGGTGGACTGCCTCGTTGGTCTAGTGGTCGCAAGCGCGGCTGCTGTGCTCGAGGTTCCCGGATTCCCGGGTCGGGCCGAAATCGCTTTGTGGATTTTCTTAAACTTTCACAAAGCAGCCCGTAGTCTGGAAGTTGGTGATTGATTCACCCGTGAATCGGAGAGCATGTAATGTCAGTCCTGCGGCTGATCTCTCTCCGATGGTGTCGGATTGCCGTCCCATCGGGTTACGAGAGTGAAGGAATAGTGAGTGCACCTGTGTCTGCGCAAATGCTCGTGCACTATAATATCTCCTGCGCAGCTGGCTGATCTCCTTAAATGAGAACAGCCACCGTGGCCGAAATCGGCCGTGGACGCCATTATTATTACATTGGTGGCCAAATACGTCTTGAAGTTCCCAGGTCTGTAAGCCACAGCAGTGTATACTAAAAGTTTGGAAAACCTCGTAATATTAAATGATGTTTGGAACTTAGATGAGATAAAACCCACGCTTCCGAGTGTGCCGGAGATTTGTTATTAATATGGTAATAGAAATGAAGTTTTGAGCTCGTAAACATGGCGTTAATATCGACTGAAAGACTTCTGAAAGGAAATGGGAAAGTTATGAATTTGTAATTTTGTTGCTGAGAGTTTTCGCTCTGTTTTATGTAATTAATAGCTTCTGTTATACGTGAGTTTACTGTGGTTACTTTAAAACTATATGTATGTCTAACAAGTTTAGATTAGAATCCTTTACTTCAAATAGGTATTACTCCCAAAATGAGTTCAAGTCTCAAGACCGTGATGACTGGTTTCAGACTTTAAATAGTCGAAAAGTCTATTTCTTCTTGTTCATAGCGTTTATCCCGTCTTGTGACGGGGTCCGCTTTTCGTATCTTCTTCTTCCACTTCGTTCTATCCTGGACAATTTCATCTTCGAATTATGAGTCTAAAAATGTAGCCTATAGTTTCCTTAATAAATAAAACCTTTTATGGTACTAAATGCTAATATTTTGATTGATTTCGCCCATCATCTAATATATGCACGACCATCAACTGTCAATTTACTCTAACCCCATTTACCCAAGTACATATACCTGAAAACGAGTACTCAAAGCATACACCTAAAAATTATCTACGCAGGAGAAAAAAAGCTACGCCAACGCTAAAAGCTTGCACTTTAGATGTTAAAGCGGAAAATTGTAAAAAGATTGGTTACCAAAAAACCTTTCCGTTAAATATTAGCGAAGCACTTTACAGGCGCATAAAGGAATTTCTCCTTTACGGCTGCTTGCATCTTGTCGGAATATTGAAGCGATGAAGGTTAGGTGTCACTGAGGGCGGGTAGCGGGGAGCGGGTAAAAGTAAATTACAGTACCTATTGGTTTTATAATTTAATTTCAAAAAGTCTGATTTCCTAGATGTGGGACTCGACAAACGTATGTCTATAAATAGGCTGATGTCAGCTTAAACACAGAAGTTTGTAGCCAAATAAACTTCTCTACTAATACTTTTTACACATAGAATTTTGCCTTACTATTTCATACTTTTAATATTTTACTCAACTAAGCTTTATATACATGTGAAAATTATCCAAAACTATGTTTGATAGTACACCAAATTAAAAGCAAAAGTACTTAAAATAGACAGAAAAAGGTTGAACTAATAATAATTTTCTAGAAAAGTTTAATTTCAAACAGTTCAGAGTTACCAGCTTATCTATTCATAAACTGTAAGTGAAGTATGTTCGTAACTACTCTAATTAATTACTGCACATATTCATATAAAGTTGTAAAAGCTCAAGAACATGTTAGCGAATATTATAGAACTTTAGCGGTTTAGCGCTGAGAAATTAACTGAACATTCATAAGTAAGTTTAGTTTTGTAGGACTGTCATACTTTTGAATGAAGGAAAAGAGTGGATGGCTTTTCAAAACATTGAAATAGGTATATAAATTATTCTATCTATATAAAATACTAGCCGTTTTCCCGCTGTTTCACCCGCGTCCCGTGGTAACTACTGCCCATACCGGGATAAAATATAGCCTATGTTACTCGTGGATAATGTAGCTTTCGAATGGTGAAAGAATTTTTAAAAACGGTCCAGTAGTTTTTGAGCCTATTCATTACAACCAAACAAACTAACAAACAAAGTTTTCCTCTTTATAATATTAGTATAGACATAGAAAACACATTTTATCCCGATTTTCCAAAAAAGAGGATTTTCAATTCAGGTATGTATTTTCCGGAATCTTATGCTAGAGCTAGTGCTATCCTCGTGCTATCCATGTAATATGGTACTATCCATGTATAGCTGGGACATTTTTGTGGGAAAAAGTTCCCTTAAGTCAACCTAATCTTAAATACTCAAGAAATAATTATACTCTTTAGTGATTTTCAAAAATTATACCTCCGATGAAAATAATTGTACAGCAAACAAAAATCTAAAAAAGCCTAAAACTTATATCTATCTATCTATCCAATAAACCGAATTTTCTCATTTAATAATACAAAAACACCAACAATTACTTAATTATCTTAATGAATTCCGCTCCGCTCCCCGCTCGCAGCCTAACCTCGCCCTGTTTGGTCGTTAAGGCAACGTGCAGCACTCATTGACGGTAGCTTATTGCAGCTGCGTCGTCGTCTTTCGAACTTATTAAATTACGCGATATTGTTGTCTATGGCAATTTTGGTCCTCTTGTACGCAAAAGGTATTCCTATTAAAACGGGGAGCTATATTGTTTTCTTGGACGTCTTCATTATACTTTGAAATTAATATTACTTTTTTTGAAGTTGGTCTATAAGCACTGAGCAAATTTTGATAAAAGTTCGGGACTGTAGAAAACAGATTTTGGGCAGATTTTAAGCATACTGTAGGCAAACAGTTTTCAGTTGGTCTTTGTAATGAGCGTAATACCACTAATCTTCTTACTAATTTATGAGCCCAAACTAACTATAGGCCGACTAAAAGTTTGTGGTGAACGGGTACTCTAAAGAGCTCTGAATTTTGACATATTTTTGAATGTACAATACATTTACAGAAGAACCGTTTAAAAACAAATCAATTGTTTATTTAGTAAAGGTATTGCTAAATAACAAATTAAATTCCACCAATTATTTCCCCAAAACAAACAAACGAAGCAACATTAACTACACTTCGACGTCACATGTGTCGCTACGTAAAGTTGTCAACAAATGTGTATGTCGCAGACAATGTGGAGCGTCGGCGCATTGAGGAACTTCCTAATTATGTGGAACTTGCACAATTAGTGCACGTGAAGCGGAGTGGCCTGATAACATCGGTCGCGTTGTCTCAGGTACTTGTTAACTTAAAGCGTAACCATAGTGACTGGTTAGTGACGGATTGTCAAAGAAATCCTTCACTAAGGAACGGCTTAAGTAAACATTCAATGTCTCTGAGTGTGTCCATAAAACTTTAAGGAACTTCCGAATTTTGACACATTTTAATGGAAGATATTCAAAAACAAATCAATAAATTCGCTTATTTAAGCGATTGCTTAATAACAAATTAAATTGTAGCAATTATTTACCGAAACAAACGTTCACATGTGTCGCTACGTAAAGTTGTCAACAAATGTGTATGTCGCAGACAATGTGGAGCGTCGGTGCATTGAGGAACTTCCTAATTATGTGGAACTTGCACAATTAGTGCACGTGAAGCGGAGTGGCCTGATAACATCGTTCGTGTCTCAGATACTTATTAAAGTGTAACCATAGTGACTAAATCTTTAAGGTACTTTCGAATTTTGACACATTTTTACAATGGAAGATATTCAAGAAACCCATTCAAAAATAAATCAAAAACTTACTCATTTAAAAGTATTCCTAAATTAAAAATTAAATTGTAGCAATTATTTACCGAAACAAACAACATTAACTACACTTCGACGTCACATGTTGCTACGTAAAGTTAGCAACAAATGTGTATGTCGCAGACAATGTGGAGCGTCGGTGCATTGAGGAACTTCCTAATTATGTGGAACTTGCACAATTAGTGCACGTGAAGCGGAGTGGCCTGATAACTGCGTTCGTGTCTCAGGTACTTGTTAACTTAAAGCGTAACCATAGTGACTGGTTAGTGACGGATTGTCAAAGAAATCCTTCATTAAGGAACGGCTTAAGTAAACATTAAATGTCTCTGAATGCGTCCATAAAACTTTAAGGAACTTCAGAATTTTGACACATTTTAATGGAAGATATTCAAAAACAAATTAATAAATTCGTTTATTTAAGCGGTTGCTTAATAACAAACTAAATTGTAGCAATTATTTCCCGAAACAAACAACATTAACTACACTTCGACGTCACACATGTCGCTACGTAAAGTTGTCAACAAATGTGTGTGTCGCAGACAATGTGGAGCGTCGGTGCATTGAGGAACTTCCTAATTATGTGGAACTTGCACAATTAGTGCACGTGAAGCGGAGTGGCCTGATAACATCGTTCATGTCTCAGGTACTTGTTAAGTTTAGTTGTTATGTTCCTGTTGGAGGTCGGTTTGTTTCGATAGGAAGTTGAGTATTTGTTGTTATGCATATTTGATGTAATATGATGTTTTACTTCAAGATAAGAAAAAAGATACCTATACAGCTGTTATTCGCTGTCGATATGAAAAGATCTTTTACTATTACTGTTACAGCCTTTTTATCGTCCCACTGCTGGGCACAGGCCTCTTCTCACACGGAGAAGGATTGAGAATTAATCACCAGCATCATTAATTGAAAAGATCTTTTACTTCAGTTTTTTTATTAATTGGTTTGTCTGTGTGTTTGACTTAAGGTTTTTTTCCTTAAGTCAGGAAAAAATGTAAAATCATTTACCATCATTTTATTATTATACGTTTGTGACTTCTGCTGTCATAATATTAAGGAAACAATTACATATGAAAATCTGTTCGAAATTTGAATCACTAAAAATTAAACTAAGCTCGAATATTTTACAGCCAGCAATATCATTTTGGAACTAAAATTCAAGATTCGCAAAGGCGTTGCAGTAAAACTAAGTAGATTGCAATAAAAGCGAATGTTACATCTCTTACTAAGTCGGTTTATATGTCTGACTTGCAAGTGCAGTGTTGTAGACTATTAATGCAAGTTTACATCAGTTGCAATGTTATGTGGATGTTTAAGAGGCATTTTGTTGTGATTTTGAAAAAAAAAAAACACAAAATATATACAGCTTCTATTTTCTTTAAAACGCAATCATGTTTTTTTATGTAATTTTGGACTCGAAGATGCAGTCACAAACACACAATAAAAAACCCCTTATGGTTTTATATTTTACTTTTATATAAAAAAAAAATGCTCTATATACGGTATAAGTTTCTGATGCTTTTTAGTATTAGCTTTTTACTAAGATAGTTGTATCTGTATCTATGTTAATAAAAGAGCATTCTGTAGTAAGTATACACATTTATGTATTTTTTCTTTTCTCTATTTAATTATCAGGCATTCCTAAAAACACCAAATCCCCAAATTGCCAACAACACAAGCAAACCCAGTAGCCAGGCATTGTACATTAATAATGAAAGTTTTCCTGCGACACAGTCGTGTTATTTGCTTACGTAATGAGTGCTTAAAGCTCTAAGCGAGTTGCCTTGTGTGAAACAAACCTTCTAGTTAGTGTGCTAGTGGAAATAGACGACATAAAGCCGGTTTTAAACTGTCAAATTATATTGTGATGCGTTTTAGAAATTGTTGCGTTAATTTTGTGAGGAAGATATCTTTTTAATGAAGTTGCTGTTGTTGGTAGTGTTCATAGCTTTGTCTACAATTTTCGCTACTAGTGTTAAGCATATTGTATTATATTTATTTATTCAGTTATGTAAGATTTGTTAAAATAAGTTTGCCAGAATCATCTTTTAACTAGCTGCAAACAAATCAAGCTTCACGTCCAAGGGTGCGTTTTTTCCTGTAGAAGTATGCATTTACTATTAGTATATAGTGTACCTACTAAAGAACACATCAATAAAGGCTTCAAAACCCCATCAATTGCCATAAAAATGTTCTAAACTGTGAAAGCGTGAAAGCATATAAAAAGACTACGCAACTTTTAAAATGTTGAGAAAGGTCAGTTTCGACGTCACTCTTGAAAGAGCTTGAAATCGACGAAGGTTTTACTGGTGACCGTGGCGAACGAAATTCAACCCTAATCGTCTTCATTTTAAGGTTGAATTTTACCTTTCAGTCTTGATGATACAAAATTGAGACGCATATAAATTCATGCTGAAAAATGTATTGTTTAGCTTTTAATATTTTAAAATGTAGGTGTTCGTGTAGTTCAATTAATCCCCAATATACAACTACATATTGTTTGGTAGCAATATTTTTTCCTACATAAATATATTTTACTTTTTTAAGCCACTAAAATTTCACTAAATGGAAGCTTACATTATGGTCCGAATATTATCAGGAATGGATTTTATTAGAGCCATGTTTGATTTACATATTGTTGAATTTATTTGTACAAATACTGAACACTGAAATGTTAATGTTGAACTATGTAAGCTTTTTGCTTTCAATTTTCATATTATTTTGGGTAACACGTTAATACCAATGGTTTTTATCATCTAGGGGTAAATAAATGATATCTGACTGTTATACCTACCACAATAAGTGAGCTGTATGTGTATAACTTTCGTCAGTTGTTTTATCCACATTTCGTGGGAACTTCTCTGCATACCCGGGTAATAAATTCGAAGACTTTTTCGATAAATAGGGCAACTAAAAATGAAATAAATTTTCAAATCTGATCAGTCATTCCTGCGATTAACACGTACAGGTAAACAAATAAAGTTTTCAGCATTATAATTAATTCTATCATGAAAAATATAGTTCTATAAATGAATTGACTTTATTTACAGTAAATTGCTCAGTTTTTAAATCTAGTTTTAAACTAAAGATAGTACTCAAGTCTGAGCTTTTTTCGTTTAATCCTGATTTATCACTATCTGTCTCACTGAAATACGAGCTTAGTTACTTCAGATTTATTGTGTTATAGTTACTTTAAAAGTATTGTTTTCTATAGATAGAAAAGTAGAACTTTATTGTGAAGAAAGTGTTGTAAATATTTTTGCTACATCATCCACTAGCGACCCGTCTCCTGTCTTCAACAGATATAAATTATATGCCTACCTGAATATTTCATATGAATCATTCTATATCTATCATAGCCTAGCCTTTTCCCAATTATTTTGAGGTCAGCTTCCAGTCTAACCGGATGCTGAATACCAGTGTTTTTCAAGAAGCGACTGCCTGTCTGACCTCCTCTACCCAGTTACCCGGACAACCCAAGGGGTATTGGGTTGTCCGGGTAACTGGGTCCGGATAACGTAAGACTAGTTATCAGACTTTCTGGCCTGAATCCTACTACATAATAGCCAAAATTTATGAAGACCTGTTTCGTAGTTTTGAAATTGTCGCGAACATATTAACATGGCTTAATCTCATGATAAGACAAGTGGACTTATGTAATTACACCAAAAACAAAAACAAATCAATTGTTTCACCTCAAAGGATTTTCCGCCCAACCGACTTGAGTAAATAATGATAATTTGGTAGAATCGAGTTTACAAATCGGCTTTCAGTGTGTGGCAACCCTGAATGGGATTACAGGGATCAGTGATCACTCATAAGCCTTTGGTTACACCGATATGCTGTTAACTAACACACATGAAATGTGAGCGTGTGTGTGTTTACATACAACATATGTTTTTGAGGCCGTGTATGATAACACATATTATTGAGTGTGTGTGTTTGAGAGTGTGTAAGTATATGTGTGTGTGTTACTAAGAAAATGTGTTTGTGTGTGTGTAATTGGATTTTAGTGTAAGTAATCGCGTTCTGTTTATTTCGTCTATGATTGGTTAGTGTAGGGAATTATGGGTGGCAATGTTTCCTGTCAGTAATGAAGGTGTTTTGAATGTCTATTTAAGTGAACGGTTGTGTTTCGTTGATATTATATTGAGGAGCTTCCTAGTATTGCTTGCGTATTTATTTTTAGTATGAGTGTTGCTAAGTACTTACTCTGTACAGAAAATACTATGACAAATATAATAAGGCTTTTGCACAAAATCACCCTTTATGACAGTAGGTAAAATATATCAGCCAGGTGAAAGCGTATTTTTTTATATTACAAACTTTTCATTAATTTATTTTCTATTTATTTTAGAGTTCAAAACACATAACAAAAACCATCATAACACTTTACCAGTGATTTCTAGATCACCGCTGCAAAATTCAAACCGTACCAAGAAGTTCATGCGAAACTTGTGTTCGTCTCCCCTCCACTTGACCTGGAACTAACACCAATTTGTTACACAGGGCAACACAAGTGCAAACTGTCTTAGATGTGCATCAAAGTTGACTAAGTAAGATCTTAATTAGCAAGCCGAAGTTCGATAGCCTACTTGTGTTAGGTCAGCTACTTTGGTACCGTCTTAATTAAAATTTAGGCTCTATTGAGCAATAAAGTTAGGTCGTTGAACATAATTTTGTGGGCCTCTTCTGAGTTATTTTTTTAGCGTTGCATCTTGGAGAAAGTCTTCGAAATATAGTGTTATTAAATAGGTGGACTAAATTAACTCAACTTAACTTACTCCTAAAAAATAACTTTGAACTTAAGATCGCCATGATATATTTTTTTTGCAAATCTCCGTATAATAATGGCACGAATTTTGGTGACGCATTCGATTCCCAATCAATTAAGTACCCATGTAACTTTCCTAAATTATTATGCACTTCCTTTATACATAGATACAAACGAGTAAAGGTAAAGGAAATTATTTTCAGAAGTCCTGGAGTAAAAAAAATGAATTCGTCAATCTACATTAAACAAAGCGTGGTGGTTAACGCTCATTCCTTATCTATATGACTTCCATTAAGACTTATCTGGAGTGGGATCGCATCAAAATTACAATAGGTGAGAAACAAACTTACTTCCACGATCGAAAGCTTGAAGTCCAAAAGCTCCCATAGAAACTCCACAGGTCAGTTCCTTCCGGTATCGTTAATCTAATCTGTCAAAGAATAGGCGTGTCCATCTAATTTCCATATACAGAGCAATTCCGTGGTATCGGCTAAGGGTGGGCGGGTTGTGTAACCAGCTTATGTAAAGCTTATCGTGCCTTGGGAACTGTACTTAGGGCTGTTGAGTTATGCCAGCAAATGTTTTATTGGGTGTTTTTCTTGGGAGATTATCAAATGGTTGTCAACTCCTTCTGCTGAGTAAGGGGATGTGTCTGATCTCCACGGAGTAGCATTTTACACAGGACATCTGACTCAACTGGAGCTTATCAACTCTGTTTTCTGTGCATCACTATATAATGCCTCTTTTCAAGACAGATTGATAGACTATCTGGCTTTTAAATACCGACGGAAAATGTACAAATGACAGCCAACCCCCAATTTAACGTGCCTTCCGAATCTCGGTATGATATGGATCTATGGACCTTTCGCTGCAAGCGTTTCTTATAGATTGATCAACACTGTCATACCTAACCACTTAGTTACGAGTTCCTCCAGATTTTAGGTCATTCCTTTCTAGAAAAAATAAAATAGCATCGCTCAGTACTTTATCAGTTTTACATGTATGCATTTCAAAATTACATAACTGTCCTCATATAATCTGGCTAACTTCACGAGACTGTTCCAAAATTTCAAATGCGAGTTGTCAATTGTTTTACAACTGTTCTCTATTCTACTAGCCAGTGTGTATCAGACAACGTTATCAAAGGTTACATAAGCGGTCATAGGTAATCTAACCTCGTTACCTAACTCCAGTTATGTTGTACCTACCGGGTATGTAGGAAGAGTTATATAGTTAGTACTACAATTGGTTACCACTGAAGTTGGTTGTTAGGTTGAAAAAATTATGGGTGGGTTACGCGCTGAAAGACAAGAAATCTTTAGTGATATAATACAGAGGAGTAGTTTTCTTGTTTGTTTGTTAGTACCTTAGAGGCACCGAAACTATCCATTTGAAATTCTCTTTGACTGTGGAAATGACACACTTTTCGAGTAACACAGGGACTGAGGAAAAGCGGTTAAATTACAATCATTTCAAATTACGATCATTTTCTTATAATAAACAACTATCGTAAATACAAAACCTAATAAATAAGTTACTCCGAATTCAATAATTGTGAAAAAAAGCATATTAGTTTTCTACTAAAAGAGAAATGAAAACCATATATTCCTAGAAAGAAAAACATTTTCAATTTAAAAACGATTAACATTCTCAGTATTTTGCATTACAAAAATTGAAACTGAACTGTTGTCTTTTTCCTTTATATTCCAACATTTAAATAATCACACTGTAAAACCGACGTTATTGCTTTAAGAATAACATTCAAAATGGCTCAACATTTAATTTTCACAACATGAAATATATTGAGTCTGCCACGCGGCAGTCATATAAAAATATTATGTAATAATTTTCTGAACTTTATTACCAAGCCATAAAGTTCAAAGTCGTACGTTATTCATAATGAAAATGTAATTGGTATATATTGTAGAGGGTTTATTAAATGATAAATATTACGATAATCCCATATTTATTTGGGGTAATTCCTATGTTATGTGACACAAAGGCCTTTGAAAGTTCCAAAAATGTGATGGAATATTTTTTTAATCATAATAATGTGTTATTTATTGATGTCGTAAACATTTTCGTACAAAGAAAGGCTTTATGGTTTTTGTTAGTTAAAAAAGATTTTCATAGAAAGACCAGTATTAATAATATGAGCTTATTTGCTACAGCTTTCTGAAATAGACCTTTTTTGTTAGATATAAAAAAGAAAAAAAATCCAGGATAAACTATTTTATATTATCTGGTTTCTATTTTATTATAATAACAATATCTAAACCTGTATTATCTATGCTATTTCCATCAATAGCTTACAAAACTCAAAGTTTCAAAAACTATGGAATGAATAAAAATCTTCACTTTCAAATCTATGTAAACTTATCATCGGAAAATGAGTTTGTTTGTTACCAAAAACAACAGAACCAATCAGAAGGGAAGCTCATATGAATGTGGGATAACCTTTATACGTAACTATGCCTGTACCTATCTAAACTAATATTATAAAGAGGAAAACTTTGTTTGTTTGATTGTAATGGATAAATTCAAAAACTACTAGACCGATTTTACATATTCTTTCACCATTAGAAAGCTATATTATCTGCGAGTAACATAGGCTATATTTTATCCCGGTGCGGGCAGTAGCTCCCACGGGACGCGGGTGAAACCGCGGTAGAACGGCTAGTATACTATAACAGCTAACCATTTCACGCGAACAAAATCGTCAACAATAGTATAGGTACCAATTTAACACAATCTCAATTACTATATCAATTTTGAACCTATTATGAAGTCCAGTGTTTAGTAGATTATCACTATTGTCATTATTATAATCACATTATAATCGTTGATGACCAATTGAGTGTGCGTATGACCTATTCATAGCAAGTGATAATTGATTCTGTTCAGTTAATAGTTAGTACTTGTATTTGAAGTAGCTCTTGGTGTCTGTTGTATGTGTAAGTGTTTAGAACAAAAGAATAGGAGAAGAGAAGAGAAGAGAATAAGAATATAATAATAAAAATAAACGAGGGCTAGGAAATAAGTATCCTGGTCCAAACTTTTATATGCAACATTTTATATGGCGCGTTTAGGTAGATAGAAAATAATAAAATTATGAACAAGACGAATAATTGCTGAAATAATACGTGGTAATAGGCAAATTAAATTGAATTTAAATTTAAAAAGTTCCAACTCTCTGTTTTCACTATTTACTTACCGAATGGGTTACTAAAACGTATAGTACATTCCCAGTCAATAGCTTCTCAATAAACTAGACAATTTCCAACCTAAAACTGCTAAACAATAGTGTCACTTCAAACTAATGTATGCGGTTAACTAAACTAGCGATGAATTATGAAACCCAATCCGCCGTACCGTGATACGATATTCCATCCACCATATCAGCGCATAATCTCCAAATATTAATTACACGTAATACCGTTGTAGTTAACAATAAATAATTTACATACATATTATTAATTAATAATTTATCTGTGGAACTCGCACCGACCCTTATACCCTGAAGGATTAATCGTATAACGCGCACAGATTGAAATACGCGCGTTTGTGTACGCAGAAGTTATTTGGGAGTGTGCTCTGAAATTCGGTCGGGTTATAATATCAATTTAGTTTGGATCAGAGCTGAAATTACGTAAATGCAAATAGAGATAGTGGGAACTGAAATAATTGATAAGGTTTTAGCGTCGGGTGTTGTTTCAGGACAGTTATGGGTGGGGTGATAAAGGACTTTGTTACTTTAGACTTGGGATTAAGGTAGCACCTTTGTGTGGGACTGATTGTGCCCTGTGGGATCGGGGATATTATTTCCCTTTGTATATTTAGTATTAGAGCTAACATCATCAATTTTACCTACAAGTAAATCTTAAGTGGCGTGTTGTTTAAGACAGTTCACATTGAATATTTAGAGACGGTAGACGGATGCGTGCTGACCAGACCAGACTAGTATGGTTGGTGCTCATTGGAGAAGGCCTACATGCATGCTTGTGTGTAAAATTTTCGAAGAAAGCAAATATGAGCATCTGTGATTAATATTTCTCCTGCATAGCTTAGAACGCTTATCCAATGATAAGGTTATTTATTTGATGGGAAGAAGACTACACTGTTTCTGGAAATATGGTATATTTATTAGCATATTATGCTCATAAAAGTATGAACGATATATTTATTCCGCTTAAATAACCGAATCAAAGCACCGCAGTGGTGCATAACTAGACCGCTCTGCGTCAATCGCCGTCAAAATAAACTCTTTTGCAAAAAAAAACGGGCACCTATGTAAAATCTTAGTTTTAAGGACTTTACGTGTATTTCAAAGGGTTTTAATGATTGTAGTATGTTTCTAGCATCAAAAGAGTTAGTCGAGCATGCGTGAGAGTGTATTCTAAATTTGAATTTTGTACAATTGCTAAGAAATTGGTTAAACCTTGTTTTGGACTAATCGCTAGCAGAAAGTTCGTCGGTGTTTTGAAAAATTTTCGAAGTGATTTTCAGGAAAATGATAATGCAGTTTTAATTAATGATTTATGTACTTTTTTACTAGATCAAAACATTTTTGAAAAACTATGCGTATTTGATAAAATTTTCACCTGCTCTAAATGGGCTATACTGATGATTGATGGCAATGTTAAGAGTTTCGGTATTTTAGTGTAAACCATTCTATTATTTAGATATTGTACCCACGTGTTTTAAAATATCGCTTTTTCATAAATAAACACTATTTAGAAGAGTATCAGTACTTTGAGCTGCGACAAAACCAATTTAAAGTAAGCAGTGCCGATCTCAACTCGTCTCCCATCAGACTTTGAAATTTTTAAAAGTCTTGAAAGTCTACAAAATACAGAAAATAGCACATAGACTGTGAGCACGAGGTCTTAAGGTCTCGTAGTCAATGATTTTTAAACAACCTCGTCTCTTGGGAAACTCCGTAGACCTCTGAAGATCTATGAGTCTGAGCGTTAAAATAGCGTGTTTTTATCCCACGGATATTTTATTAAATAAATTGCCTACAATGAGATTTTCTGGCATCTACAGCACTTTCCTGTTTAAATCATAACAATAATTGGCTATCTGCTCATTTCTTAAGAAACATACGTTTGGCCAATAATTTTGAATGCTTGACTCCCTTTCAGCTAAATCGCCGTTTAGTAACCCGATACCTATGGAATTATCGAGAGCTTCAACGCGGCAATAATTTGACTTTTTAGATAACTTTAACCCTCCTCATCATTTTTCATATGGTTAATTTTAACATTTATCACAAAATTTGGTATTTTTTAAATGTCAAAGTCCGATAGGAGACGAGTTGTGATCGGCACTGCTTACTTTAAATTGGTTTTGTCGCAGTCAAAGGTACTGATACTCTTCTAGATAGTGTTTATTTATGAAAAAGCGATATTTTAAAACACGTGGGTACAATATCTAAACGATAGAACGCTTTATACTAAAATACCGAAACTCTTAACATTGCCATCAATCATCAGTATAGCCCATTTAGAGCAGGTGAAAATTTTATCAAATACGCATAGTTTTTCAAAAATGTTTTGATCTAACAAAAAAGTACATTAATCATTAATTAAAACTGCATTATCATTTTCCTGAAAATCACTTCGAAAACTTTTCAAAACACCGACGAACTTTCTGCTAGCGATTAGTCCAAAACAAGGTTTAACCAATTTCCTAGCAATTCAAATTTAGAATACACTCTCACGCGTACTCGACTAACTCTTTTGATGCTAGAAACATACTACAATTATAAAAACCCTTTGAAATACACGTAAAGTCCTTAAAACTAAGATTTCGCATAGGTGCCCGTTTTTTTTGCAAAAGAGTGTATATACATAATTTGCGACCACAAAGGCTGAAATAATAACTAAAATTCTACCTGAATATTACACACGTACTTTCACAATAACATTGATAATCTGCATGGTTCCGATAAATCAAATTGAATATAAACTATCAATTTAAATAGCCACTAAAACTATTTATCTCATTAGGCCCCGGCTACCAATTTGCATTAATAATGAGATGTTACTGAACCAATTTGTTGATACGATTAAATATACATTTTGTTGTAGGCTTTCTTTTTGTGTTTGTATTTAAATTAATTTGAATTTTGTCTGTGTTGCCTTTTCCCAACTAGGTATGTTAAAGTCGGCTTCAAGCCGACGATTCATAGAGGATTGCTACTTTTTAGAGTTCCGTACCCAAATGGTAAAGCGGGGCCCTATTGTTTTCGCTCCTCTGTCCGTCCGTCTGTCCGTCCGTCCGTCCGTCCGTCCGTCCGTTTGTCACCAGGAAACGTCTGTCTGAAAACTAGAATAAAATAAATATTTTGGGGGCTCCCATACAACAAACGTGATGTTTTTACTCATTTTTGCTCTGGTACGGAACCCATCGTGTGCGAGTCCGACTCGCACTTGGCCGATTTTTATTTCCAAAGAATGCTACTCTAACCGCTGGCTATAGCCAATAAGAATTATTATAAAAACAGTGATCTTTCAAAATGGTCTCTGCATTTTTCTGCAAAGGTCCCCAATAATAAAACATAAAAATATGTATGTAAGCACTTCTTCTTTCTCCTGTCCTGTTCCCAATTTTACTTGGGGTCGGCGCAATATGTCATTATCTTCCATTTTCCCCTGTCGTCATACTGACACTCATTCCCTTCCTATTCATGTCATCTTTCAGGCAATCCATCCATCTTCTTCCTCCTCCTTTCCATCCATCTGCATTTATACTTAGCACACACTTTGTTCCATGCGTGTCATCCCTCCTCATTACATGCCCATACCATGACAATCTTCTACTTCTCATCTTTTCTGTATATAAGCACTGAAATCCAATTAAATCAAAAACCAAACACTACCCATTAATTCTAAACCTCATAAAATAATTTACTCCAAGTATTAGTTTAGTTCAATATCGTAGTAATAATTTAATTAAACTTGGTGTGATAGTTAAATATTGGTGCAGATAATAAATCGTTAACGATTGGATCTGTAATGAAGTATGTTTTATGAGTGTTTGATTAAATTAACTACGATCCAGGGAGCTCGAGGGAACAATTACCATTCGAATTGAAACTTTATTTTTATAGTAGTAACGTGCATTATTTAATTCTTGTTACGCGGTAATGTTTATGTACAATTTTCTCTGATGAAATTTCCGATGGAATTGATTCTATACTAGTATCGTATTTAAGCGACTTCGTTGTTCGTCTATTTATCGGTCTGTTCTACTGTCGCCAGCCTCTACCTCATGAACCACGATAGACAATTGTTTTTCTGTAGGAAATGTAATATTTCTGTTGTTGCTAAAGTATATACTGAAAAATTGAATAAATTAAATATTTAAGGGACTCCCACACAACCAAACAAATTTTTTGGTCCTTTTCTTGCATGAGTCACACTTGGCTGCTCAACTATATTTGAGTATTTTTTACGAAACATTTACATACGTTCTAATTTAAAAGGTAAGTAGAAGCACCTTACCTGGTTCTCTTTTAAAAAGAGGTCTACATATCGAGTTCTTACATTACAATATATCTCTGTAGAAACCAGTCGATTCCCTTCGCGAACAACTGGCAAAGACAAAGAGTCTTGTCTGCCTCCCTTATGTAAGAACTTTTAATGGTATCGGAAACTATAACTAACAAGAAAGCTAGCTTCTGTAAATAACATTCTTGAAATGTATAGTATTAGTAGGTTCCGACAGTGGGTTTACTCGCTTCCTGAGGGAAATATTTCAAGGATAAAAGTTATCTATACCTATGTTATTGTGACGTGTGTATATTATTGCGTAAATATCAATGTAATATTTAATATACATAGGTATAGATAACTTTTTGTATAATAGTTTGATCAAAATCCTTTCATTAGTTTGCGCGTGATAAAGCACTAAACATACTCACATATATGCTTACTACCTCTGTTGTATTAGGTAATGATTAAAATAAATATATTGGTAGGTCTCTATTTGTCTCAAATATAATTGCGATTGCCTATTTACAAATACGCAACCATCCGCTTTCTTAAAAATGTTCATCAATACAAAAAAAGAACACACTTCAAACGTTCAAAAAAGCAACATTGTAAGTCAACGAAAAAACACACCTGTAGGATCGAACATTTTAAAAGAATTTACAAATAAAAATTCAATCGGTGTCACAAAATCACTCAAAAAGGTTGTTTTTCCGTTGAAAAGTCGAAAAAATATTCGCGTGTCCGAATTTTGTCGACATAAACGGATTGGATCGAATACATTGCTTTGTACAACTGTATTGGCTTCCCAATGCAGTTAGTAAGACGTGCATTGGACATGTTACTGATGCTTATAGACGTCTAGAGTGACCGCGTCAATTATTGTATTGGTTTCATATCACATTTGTATGTTGGTCGACTGTGAAATTTTATGCTTATTTCGGTTGTGTCGTAATTTGACAGCTGTCAAATGTTATTAAGGTCAATGTGGATTGTCAAGTTTGAGTGCAAAATGTGTGGTTGTTGGACGATAAATGAACTTACCAAGGTATTATTTCAAACTCAGTTTTTTTCTAATTACGTACTGCGCTGTATAAAGCTGCGAGGGTGTTTGTTTACCTGCAACAAAAGACAAAGTATTGATAAGTAAAAGATGCAAAAAAAGGTGCAGATTACATAATATATCGTTTGACCTCAATTACAGTGTGAGTCTATAAAATGTGAACAAATGGATTAATGATAAAAAATATAGAATAAAATTACAGAAATCTTAATTTTGGTGTCTATAAAATTAAGCAGATTCCGTCATTATGATAGTGCATATTGTAGACTCACACTGTATGTATAGTATCTAAGTTTCAAAAAAACTCATCACCATCCATCCTTCGAACCTTTTCCCAACTATGTTGGGGTCGGCTTCCAGTCTAACCGGATTCAGCTGAGTACCAGTGCTTTACAAGAAGCGACTGCCTATCTGACCTCCTCAACCCAGTTACCCGGGCAACCCGATACTCCTTGGTTAGACTGGGGTCAGACTTACTGGCTTCTTCTTCTAGAAAAACTCATCACCAACACACCAAAAATTAATTCACCAATGTCAGATACCAACTATTTTAGAACAAAGAAAACATAAATCTTCATATATTATCACCATCTAAAATCAGTTTAGCAAGTCAATATACAGGTCCGCAACAGGCAATGGCGGGTATTATCCCTGTTGGGCCGCAAACTACGGTACAGGGGCCCGATTTTAATCATGACATCACATTTGAGGGCCCCAATCCTCGGAGATAGGCGGTAGGGTGGCAATGATCGTTTTATGGATGTGGATATTTTTATGGTGTATGTTGGGATGATAATTTTGTGATTTTGTTTGTATGGGTTAGAACCAGAAACTTAGAGTTGTGTTTGGATTATAAAAAGTAAATTATGTATTAATTAGTGATAATAACCTTAATATAACGTATACTCATGTCATCATCTCCAACTTTGTATTTTTTTGTCATTCAATTATTATATCTTTTATTGTGTTCAAATTATGCAGATCTACATGAATCTAAAATTGTTCCCCTGATATTTATACCGTTCTTATTTTTAAAGACTAAAATAAAAATTTTAAAATAGCCGTCCATTTAGAAATTCAATAGAATGCGCCAGTTTTAGTAAACAGAACTATAAAAATATAAAGAAATTGTGTTTAGTCTAGATTGTGAACGCGAATACTATAAATATGACTTTTATTTGCTTGTTTCATTTGGAGAGAAATGTGAAAGAATACAGTTGTGGGAAACTGTAAGCGGGAAAGTTGAAGACCAAAATTAACTATTCTGCTTATCTTAGTACATTTGGCTTAATTATAGCTTATATTTCCCAGTACACTTTAATTAATATTTTTCTCGACATCATCATCATCATCACTCTTAATTTCCACGCTTGCTCAATACGATTTCAGACTTTATTGTAAGGAAATCTCATTTCCTTAAGATGTTTTTCTTCACCTGTTTAATAAGTCAAGATGTATAGGTACTTAGACTTCACAAATGAAAATGATATTACTAAATTTATTTTACAATAGGTAAACCTAATTTAGTTGCTATGTTTTACAAACTGTTGAAATGGAATATCCTTCTTACTACGTATTGCATGGTTACCCTACACTCCCACTCTCAGCGCTAATGTACTGAAATTTCATTCGCTTGTGACTTTAAAGCGAATGAAGCGATTTTTTCAGCTAACCGTTATTGCTGGATTTTAGGAAACAGCGCTGCAGAAGATCTTTACTCAAACGATTCATGAGAATTGGTTGCGATTTTTCAGTTTTTGGTATACCTACGAAAACCTGGTTTTTAGCTTTTTGACGTATAGGTTAGCGTTACCTATTCTAAGAATTAATAATATACGAAGTTGTAAACGTTCATCAAAATAACCACTACTCGTAACTGTAATTTGGCATGCATATATCTATGTATAACATCAATTCTTCGAATGTTTTCAATTTGCTTTTGATTTTCGAGGAACGATTTTTTAATTTTCCCTGTACTGTCTGATTAATATTGACTGACCATTTTTCTACTTTTTGAGAGTTGGTTGCCCTGAAGACTATTAAAAACTATTATAGTATTTGATTATTAAAAACTTTACTAAGGTTGGGTTGCAACTAGCACTATTTAACTATAACAATATCCTAATACATACTTCTAAATATTTCCTTTCATCCAATTTTTGTAACTAAACTAAAATAAACTGAACTTGTGAAGGGTGGGTGTTTTGGGGGCTGTCTTGTGTAAATTCCTAACAGACGACCTTATAAAGGTCGCCGGAAGACGCTGGATGCAGGTCGCCTCCAACAGGTATCTGTGGAGATCTAAGGGGGAGGCATATGTTCAGCAATGGACGTCCTATGGCTGAGATGATGATGATGACGTTCAAAAAGTGCTGTCTTGCAGCCATATTTGAATAAATGATTTTTGATTTTGATTTTGACTATAACAAGAAGCTTGTTTAAAAAGACCTGGGTTCACAACATAATTTTCAAAAGACATCGCACAATTTTCCCCAATCTATATCTTTAAAAAGATAAGCCTTATAAATAATCAGGTAATATCTCACAGTGTTCAGATCGGTGTAAAATCTCCGTAACGCATCTCGCGTGAGAGAAGATCATTATGGCTATACAATCTATCTTGTAGGGGATGAGCCGATTGTTCCAAATTGGGCAGAGAGGTGCCTTGACAGTCACGATCGAAAGGGAAAAGAGTGAGCCATGGAAATGGGTAGTTTCTTGGAGTTTCTTGCCCGTTCTTCTCCATAGGAAGCTACTTTTGGAATGGGCAACTAGAATCAACTTTATATATATTTTTTGACGTTCATAAGTGCTTGTGAAGGCCGAAATGAAATAAATGATTTGATTTTGACTTTGAATTTTGATAGAATACTGTGTCTGTGGTAAACATACATGTTAATAACAGTTTTAATATCATCACCTGTCTAGCCTTTTTCTAATAACGTAAACGGTCGTTTTGAAAAGGAAAAGAGTGGGCTGTGAAAATACGTAGACTTTTGAGACTTGAATTTTGATAGAAAAAAAATGTTGGTGGGACTTAAGAAGTAGTTTTAATATCATCATCTGCCTAGCCTTTTCATTAAACTTTAAGTCGATCTGGTACCGGCTAAACACCTGATCATTGTATTGTGCGCACTACCATTCATCTCAATACTGATTTATGAGCCCGATCAAACTATCGGATGACGAAAAGTTTTCAGTGTTCAGAGACTCCTAGTGCACAAATTAATTTGTAGATAACACTATTAAAACAGGCATTATTAAGTTGTGTTTTAAATAGGAAATATAACAATTTATTTTATTTCCTCTACACATAAGTGCGTCATAATAATTTAATTTCAAGCCTCAAAATATTTAACCAAACCTACCCTTACTTTACTTTTTCACGAACCGTCACCCAATTTCGAAGATAATACGTAAATCAGAGCATCTATCATGACCAAGTCTGCGTAACATTATGGTTCGCTATCAATTTTGCGAGCCTCAGTCGATTTGTTCAGCCAAATTGGGAGTTTATTCTTTTGGCAAATCGCTCTTCAGCTTATGTTAGTCTGTATAATCTCGTGAGAAAACAATGATTTAGATCGAGTGATACGTGTAGAGTGTAAAGTTTTGTTTTAATGTTATTTTAGGTTAGGTAAAGAATCTCTATGGATTATTTTAACCATGAGGTCTGAATTTTATCACTGACAAGACGCCTCTATTAATTTTATTCCGAAAAGTTTGTTTGTTTGCTTGAACGCGGTAATCTCAAGAACAATTTGAACTATACTTTTTTCAACTGATTTAAGAAAATATTTTTATGTTACATAGCATATTTATCAAGGGAGTTTCTGGGCTTCTTTTTCTCTAGATGGGCAAAGTAACTTCTTCTTAATCTAAGGGACGCGGGCAAACCTACAGGCAGAAGCTATTAACTACATGATCATTATTAGGAAACATCAGTATAGGTGCATAGGTATAGTTATCAACTAACAGAGGAATTCCTACAATTTCTTAGCAACGTTCAAATAGTTAAAACGGCATCATATCATGCATATTCATGTGTCTATGCCTATGCATGCCTCGAGACATTCCTCGCGAGCCTATTAATAGCCTTGGATTGGTGACATGTTATATTGTTCTAAACTATTGCTTCTAAACACCAATATATGTTATTAATGTACACTTTTAGCAAAACAGGGAAGGTTCTGATCATTATTTGAATATTTTATGTAGTAATTCGTCTGGTTTGTAAACAAATACCTGTGTATTGGCAAAAATAAATTATCTTTTAAGTCTAAACGCAATTAATATCTGTTTAATTTATGCAATTAACTTTGATTTATATTTCAAAGAAGGCGTAGAATTCAAAAAGATACCAGAATCTAATCAGGGTCAAATATATTTTTTTTACCACGATGTAAGAGAGGTGGTAAAGAGGGGTGATAGAAGTTTGATCACTATATGTGTGTATATCTGAAATTCTGAGTTTTTAAGCGGATGAACTTATTTGGATGCGGTTTTCTTAGTTGAAAGTTGGTTTTCTAGTAGTTGTTATTGGATAGGTTCGATGGAAATCGGCTATGTCTATGTTGTTTTAAAGTAATCATTTACATTCTAACAGTCAAAGTTACACACATATCTATGCGTAATAGGGTCATTGTGAAGGCATTGTTTTAATAAATAACCAATTTTATTCAAAATTATTTCGAATTTACTATTTAATCAACCTTACACAATACTGAACAATAGTCCAATAGAAACTTGAATATATCTTAACCCTGTACCGGCTGTACCAATAACTCGGTACCACCGGTTGCGGTCTATTTGATCCCTGACACGAGGTATCAGTTTCAACAGGGTTAAGTTTGCCTTCGGGGCACTGCTTAATTCAGATAAATGTAGGCTCATTGTTATCAGTGGTAGATCAGAGATTTGTACCTAGTTGATTCGTATATTGATACAGAAATAAGTTTTTTTTCAAAGCGAGTTCATAATCCTTGTCATGTCAATGTGGTTTTTCTTGCAAAATGTTTATGTTACTTAGTTTTTGACTTTGTAATAGAGTAGTTTCAATTGTTTACCATTTGGTAAAGGAATCGTTAAAAATAAAAAAAATGCGAAGTACGGAAGGGTAAAACAATAATTGCATATTAAATTAGTTAATTACTCTAACCAATTCAATCAATAAAAAATGTGACAAGGGCAGAAATATGACGATAATGTGTATAAAAAAATCGGTCGCTATTTAATTTTGGCCAATTTTTTTTTGAACGCTTCTGTTTTGGTCACTTTAAACCACAATGATATTGCAATCAACATTTCTATACAATATCCGATTAGCATGTTTGCATGAATTGTGGTTAGAATTCACAGTTAACTTTACGTAATATTCCGACTGTTTTTCCCAATGATTTGGTTAAATGTAAATACACATTACTATTTGTATTTTATTTACATTTGTTAAATAATGGTTAACATATTGATTTTAGTTATAGTACACGGATACCCAGATTCAGATCTACTTAATAATAATAAGGTACTCTCTGAATACTATAAACTATCTAAGTACATAATATATTTATTTAGTTTTGTATGACGCCAGCCTATAGAAAAAAAACTATACCTATTCGACGTGTATTTATATTTTATTGATATGAATCTGTTCTCTCGTCACGTTGAAATTGAATAAATAAAAAATATTATAAGTACATAGTTTTTTATTCGTAAATTACTATCAGTCACAAAAAAAAAAACGAGAAACAAAATATATTCCGTATCCCACAAATCCATTCAAAAAGTTTACCACATTTTTCCTCTCCAAACCCCCAAACGCGACGGGGTCATTTCGACCACTCATTAACCAGATAGAAGCCGCTGTCAGCATACTCGCCCCATATATTTTAACAAGCCACGCTAATTTCCCATTTATGGACCAACGCATGGAGGATGACACGATAGCGGAGATGCCATAAGGTAGGTCAGGCGCTTTCTTGTAGGTCAAGTGGGCGTGATCAGTTACTAGAACAAACAAAACGTTCGGGTTTTTTGTCAAATCAAGACCAATCTGTCAAAGGCTGTTTTTTTTTTTTGGTATGGCATCTCGCAGTTCAGCCTAGGAGGCTTAGGTAACCGGTATTTACCCTTTGGATGCCTAGAACTTAAGGCCTCCAGCCAGGGGTAAAGATTGGTCTTGATTGATTGGTGATTTTATTTTGGAAATAATGGGTTCCATAAAAGGCGTGTAACCTAGTAACTTTCCTCGCCCCCCGAACACTCGCTGTTGCTGAGCTATTTGCTTAGGTCATTTTGAGTTATGACATCTCCGCTAGTCATGTTGTTCTCTGTGGTCCATTCTTATATAAAAATACGTTATTTCGCCGCAAAAATAAGAATAAATGATGATCTGATTACTCTTATTTTTATTCTTGTCATATTTTTGCTTCGCAAATTGCTTTTTCGTTGTTTTCTTAGCGGCTGTACTAATGCGATTTTGGTATTGAATCGGATATTATTAGGAGTTTGTGGCACCTGTGACTTATGATATTTCCAATTGTATTAGTTACTACAAAAGGTTGTTTTGTTTCGCTAATGATCCAAACATTAGGTAAGCTAGGAAGAGAAAATGTTGGTACATTCTTAAAGAAAGTATGGATACTAAAATTTGTTTTACGGCAATTTTTATAACGCATTTTAATAAACTTGAAATTCACTTTGTATAGTGAACAGAACACTATCTAGCCATAAAATGCAACTGTGTAAACCGTATACTTGTTAAAAGCAATTTTATCCCCAGTAAAATTCTGAGAAATTTTACAGTCTATATTAATTCGGAAAACATACTGTATTGAACAAACTTGCACTTTAGGAGCTCACTGTAGACTAAACAGTCGGCCGACAGTTGACCCGATAGTAGTCACCATTTTTTTTAAAAGAAAATCTATATTCCAATCAAAGTTTTCAGTCAGGCTGATTCCGGCTAAATACCTGATCTTTGTAACGTGCGTACTACCATTCATCATCATAATGATTTATATAGCCGCTGATATGAGCCGCAAACTATCGGCCGACTAAAAGTTTCCAGTACACTCTAAATGTAAACTCCAACACTGTGAACATTAATCATTTCAGCAGCGAGTTATCCTCAATTTTTCGTAGAAGTGCAATCAGTTGACTGTCTACTGAAATAAAAGAAAGCTTGAACATAAGTAACAAGACAATATCAGCACGCTTTCAACGAAAATAACCTGGTAGACAGGTAGTTCGATAGATTATGACGTGCCCTATCGCGTTTAATAAAGCTGTGCTTTTTAGGGTTGAGTCCAAGTGATGGGCAGATGTTTTTTTGTTGTTACATGCTGTTAGGGAAATGATTTGGTGAATATTTATAGTATTTTGAATGATAAATTGGTGGTTTGGAATATTGTTTTTGGCTACTTGTATGAGATTGACTCGGCCTTTAAAAATTAATAAACAAACATTATGCTGTTTATATTCATTAAAAAACTTTAAATATTTACAATTAAAACTAAACTAGCCTGGTAAAAACCTAAAACTAAAAATTTTCAAAATAACCGGCCAAGTGCGAGTCGGACTCGCGCAACGAGGGTTCCGTACAAATCCTGAATGGATAAAAAGTGACTCTCGCGCAAACCCTTCAGTTTAGAACAATCATAGTTATGGTAATTTGGTGAGAGGCAAAATTTTATAATATAACTAAAATAGTAGGCCAGTAAATTGTAAAAGTTCTTTTATGAAAGTTATTTATTTACAACATTTTATAGTCATTATTCAGAAATCTGATTGAAAATAACTAATTATGTCTTAAAGGTCATTGGGCATATCTGATCCGCTTTGCAAAAAGTGGCGGACGTGAATCAAAGTAGTTTTAAATTGTGGAGAATAGTACCTATAACGTTTCTTTCAATATAAATATTTTACTAAAATTCCATGGAGAAGAATGTCCAGGATCGTTTAAACAATATAAAATTACAAGCAGTTTCAGAGGATTGTACAGGTTGCAATGCTCGTTTTTATTGTTAAAGAATTTTCATAAAGAAGGAAGATGCCAATTCGGATGACCAGGACCTGATGAGGATGTGAAAACCCTGATAAATCGAGGGCCCTCTTGAATATTTTAGGCACACATCGAGTCAAAACCAGACATGTGAGTGTATTTTTGAGGGTAAACAGTGAAGGTTTGGAGCTGATTTGATTGTGGAAACTACAGAGAGTCGATGTTGCAACTACCACGTGTTTGGACTTATTTTATTCGTATTGGCGAAGACTTTCCACATAAATAGGTTTGACTGCCATTGCGGGATCGACAGCAAAGATCAGATATAGTTGTGGGAACTCCTTTACAATTTACAGCAGTAGGAAATTCGTCTAAGGTGTCGGTATAACTACTGTATCTTTTGATCGCGTTAACTTAGAAGTTTGATTTTTTCACTGCCTAAAGGGACAATAGACCTAGGTATTTGGTATAAATTTCAATTTGATACCTTTATTAGTTCGTGAGAAATAAGGTAGTAAGGTTCATTTTATTAGAATATTTTTTTTATGTTATATAACTAAAAAAATGAGAGTTTCGGATTTTTTCCTATATTTGCATTATATGACAATGCTTCATGCCAAATTTCAAGACTCTGAGTTTACGGGAAGTATCCTGTAGGTTTTGATTCCTTTGCGAGTGTCGAAAATTTGTTGAAAATATCGACATAATCGGCTGTATCTTTTGATTGGCTTGGCTTAGAAGTTTGATATTTTCACAACTTAAAGGGACAATAGACCTGAGTATTTCATGTGAATTTCAGCTTAATACGTCCATGCGTTCTTGAGATAAAGGGTCTTGACAGACAGACAGACAGACAGACGGACAACAAAGTGATCCTATAAGGGTTCCGTTTTTTCCTTTTGAGGTACGGAACCCTAAAAAAAAACGCTCCTTCGCTGTCATCTGAGAGCGTGGCTAAGAAAGCATGGCTAATAAAGTTTTTTGTAAGATTTCCTTGGAATCTTTGGAAAACAGACAGTTATACGTATATGGTTTTTTCATAATCTTAAATCGGTGTATTTTTGACAATTATTTTTAATGTTCTTATATTAATACACAAATTCCTCTCGCCACAGCTTATAAATCAGTCCTCTTCTTCGTTCCTCCACCTGCACCCTTCCATTTTCAATATCAATCTATATCAATAATCAAATCGGAGTGCCTCCACGGTGGGTAAATCAACTTTTTAACGTTGTTATTCCACTGACTTTGCTTATAGGCACGTTCTAGACTAAATTGGGATATTGAATCAGAGGACGTAAGTCTTGAAGATATTGTGTTAGGAAAAACTAGGTTTTGGGGGAAAATTGGTCTGGCTTACTTTAAAAGTGACTTGATCATTTACACTTACGCGATATAAAACATATCCATTATAGGTACAACCTAACAGTATATTTTTCTAATAAGCAGAAAGCATAGGGTTATACTTCTACATGTGTGACGTAGGTAATTTAATTCCATCGCCTCCCTAAACAAATAAAGGATATAGGATTCCTGATTTTGCCATTCACGGGATGAATTGCGCAATCTCTGTGGGTCTGTTTGACCCCTACGATTGTGTGGGCGGGGTGTTTTGTGACATCGCCAGTCGACGGGTTGAGTGTTTCAATACTTTGAAGTGGGTATGGATTGGCGGATCGGGTTATGCGTTTTATAGCTATGTGTTTGTAAAAAAATAAGTAATTTTGTAATCATGTGTATTTATTGATGTTTCAGTGTTTCCGCGGAAACTACTTTCCGCACCCTGGAAAAATATCTAAGTCCTTTCTCAAGCTGTAGACTGTGTAGTTTGTAGTTTTTGTTGTGAAGGTCGGATCGACAGAGTTACTTTCGCATTTATCTATAAGTACTAATATAATATTATTTGTACCCTAAAAGCTATGAAACTACTGAATCTATTTGAAAAATTCTCTTACTATTGGAAAGCTACTCTATTATCGAGTAACATTGGCTATAGCTATTAGAAGAAGTTTTTCCAGGTCGCTGGCAAGACCGCGGGAAAACACCTAGTGTAGTATAGTAGAAATAAAGGTTTTTAATGAATGTATTTATTTATTTAATTATAATTAATGTCATGTAAATATGTAGATAAAGTATCTAACCATTAAAAAAAATATGTATTTCTTTAATAAATGTGTCGCAACCTTTATATTGGCATCTCATTGTGAACCACCTCGATAACCACTTAGCTATGTGGTGCTAAGATTATAATTGTATTACATAATTGCATTGTTCAACATTGTTGGTTAATCATTGACAATAATTCATTATCCATGGTTGACGGGTACTTGTGCGTGGAATAATTAGCAGCCGATAAGAACATGTGTACATGGTATTGTGAAATTATTAGATGTACCTACCTACTGGTAAGAATGAGAAAGAAATAAACATTTATTTGAGTTTTTTTTAAGCAATTTCACCTTTTCGGTATGAGAAGGTGACTTGTTATAACTTAGCATTAGGGCAAAAATATTAATGGTTAATAGAATGTCGCTATTCAAAGATCTCGTCTCCGCCCGCCCCCTCAGTAGCATGCTTAAGCGGCGAAATTCTATTGTTGATTTAAAAATACATCCTCTTTAGTAGACATTACTAAATAGTTACTGGCTTTAGTGAACCATTAGTGGCTATAGTCTGTTTGGCAATGTCTGTTATATCGTTCATTCAGATATCAATAGTAAAAGATCTGGCTGCACGAATGATGACCTAACAAGCCCTCACATTAGAATTTTCGTTAATCCACTTGAAAGTCTCTGTATTGAAACTATAGCAAAGACTGCTATACCCAATAGGTTCTAAAGTCAAGCGTTATTATTTGTTCTACAATAACAAGCCTAACAAAAGACCAAGAAACTGCACAATCCGATTTCCTACCTAATTTCAAAACCAGAACATTTTTATGGCCGTCCAGCCCATACAGGCTCTAACATACGTTCCTCAAAATAACAGAAACCAATACATTTTTACTCTATACTCCCCTTGGGCCGAGAGGAGAAGGGGGGAGTTTACGAGTGTCATAAAAGTGGATAATATACTTAGTCTGAGGGTTGGTCTCATGGAGAACAAATGAATAGCGGAGGTGCCATGATGGAAAATCGCCTAAGAAAGTAGCGCGCCAAAATGCGGGTGAGCAAGGACGAAGAATGTTACTGTTTTTGATCTAGTACGTCTTTTTACCCGACCATTTTGTGAAAAACCTAAGTCAAAGTCAAATGTTTTTATTTCAAATAGGCCTTTGTAGGCTCATATGAAACGTCAAACTATTTGCACGGTTCCAGAAAGTTGGTCTTATTTAGAAGAGCCGGCAAGAAACTCCATACCAAAAATCGTTGACAGATGTCTCAAATACCCCGAACGCCTAGTAAGTCCACTCGTATCTGATAGTTTTGGTCATGCCGACTGCATGAATTTGACCTAGAAGAAGGCCTGACCTACCTGCAATATGGCAACTCCGCTCGTTTCCTTAGTCCGAGGCTGTACTCGTGATCGAAATACGTTAGTATCGGCGATTCATTTCGTACGAGTGCAAATGAAAAGGCCCGGATTAATGTAGTCTTGCTAAGAGAATGGGGATTATTGGTAATTAATCCGATTCGATACTGACCTAACTTTCAAACGTAAAAACTGTACGACTTTTTTATTTATCTGTAGTATTTTTTTTATTTCTCAATTTGTGTACACGTTTTTTAGACGGGGTTAGGATGGTATTTTGTTTTCAATTTGTTACAAGTCCTTTAAAATATTTTCTCCTCTCTTCACATTATTATAAATTCTAAAGTTTGTGGATACGATTGGTACTCTACTATTGCTGGTTGAATATTGATGAAACTCAGTTACTTAGCTTACAATAGGTGCTAATACATAAGATATGAAAGTTATGATTAGGTTTTTTTTTAGGAACATCAAACAGTTGCATTATACATCTATAACAATGGCCTGTTGTGGTCTTAATGTTACTCACAAATCTATCCACAGGTAGGTATGATTCTGACTCAACTACTCGATGGGTTTTGATGAAACTTAGCATTAAGACAGCTTACATAACACAACAACATATTACAGAAAGCAATAAAAACAAAAGACAAAATTGCCATCGAAAATGTTGCCGAGTTTACTACCTTCATAAGCACATACACTAAGCCTCTATGAGTCCTCTCTCCCGTAGGTATAAACTGCGCCCTCAAACTTTATGCGTCCTATCTGATCGGCTGTAAAGATTTCTATTGAATTGTAATAGACATTACAATGTGTTAAAGGTGATATTAGTCGACATAGAGTTGATACTACAGAAGGGATCTTTTGAAGAGTTCATTTATAGTACGACAGTTTATAGACTAGTTTTTGTCTGCGTTATCACAAGCATTCTGAGGGAACTACTTCCTGCACATAGATAAAAATAAGCCCGTATATTTTCTAATATGTATGCTATATTATTGCCAAGTTCCATCAAAATCTGTTCAGTAGTTTTAGCGTGACAGAGTAATAAACATACACGTATACACATACAGTGTGACAAAATTTCGCATTTATAATATTAGTAGGATTCACATCGGAGCTAGTAACAGTTTTACGTATCAGCTGTCTATTTCTCACGAAAGTTCTGGAACTTTCCCGGAATAGGGATTGTATGGGATTAGTTAATGCTGTCGGTACATAAATTCGTGGCAATTAGGTACTGGCTTTGGGAGAAATGGTGAAAAATTGGTATGACTAAAGCATTTTCTAGACTTAGCAACAAGTTTAGTTAAGTCTAGTCTAGACACTTATGTACTACAAATATGTAGGTATTTTAGTTTCCGTTTTTCTAAGAAGTTAACAAACAAACTTTTTAAGATCAATACTAATGTTATGAAACTGAAGAGTATTTCGGTTTTTTAACCCGCTAATCTAGCGAACTTCAAAATTATTTCAGTGAGAAATAGGTAGACCAATTGTGCCTAAAATATATTTCTTATTTATAAGAAAGCCACATAACCTAGTCACCCAAATCCAAGCCTAAAAGCCAGCGCACACTGCCCACATTTAATCGA
Organism: Helicoverpa zea x Helicoverpa armigera; assembly: GCA_033682625.1. Taxonomy (NCBI): domain Eukaryota; kingdom Metazoa; phylum Arthropoda; class Insecta; order Lepidoptera; family Noctuidae; genus Helicoverpa; species Helicoverpa zea x Helicoverpa armigera. The sequence goes on from JAWIIS010000047.1 coordinate 2,660,003, forward strand.
CCGATAGTTTGATCAGGCTTATGTATCGGAATAGACATGAATGGTAGTGCGCACATTACTACGATCATATAACCGGCCTGTATTAAACCGACTTAAAAAATGTATTGCCACCTTTACCTTCAAAATAAACTGCTAGCCAACATCATCTGCCTAGCCTTTTCCCTAAACCGCCAGCATACCCAAATATCGGCCAACAGTTTAGCTCTGCAGCACTTCTAATTGCACCCGGCTACGAAAATGCAAGTGCACTTTACGACTTTCATTTTACGACCTGCGACAGTCTGCTATAGTTTACGACGGCGTCAGCAATAACTGACGGGAAGTCGTTTTAATGACGCGACTAGACTTTGCGACTTAATGACGTCTTAGTTAAAATCGTTAATGTGCGCTGGAATGATTGTTGGGTGGTGAAGTGGCCTAGGTTTTTTGGCTATGAAGTTGGTATTTATGCATGTTGTTCTGTACCAATTTTTTGCAGTTAATCCGTGGATCCATCTTTGTCGTAACGCGAACATTCGTGCCTCGAATCCCGCAGTAATTTGAACAACTTTGGCTGCCGTATGAAGCTTGTCAATGTTGTAAAACACAGCCAGAAGCTAGAAAGTCTATCATTCAGTCCTACTATAGGGTATTAAATTGTAGCGTGACTGAAATCTAATTTTGGGCTAAACATTTGGAAATAGATATTTTAGTTTTATCGACTCTACAAAAGAACAACTGGACTTAAATTACTAGCATAGAATACCACGTCAGTAGCCGTCAGGCGGATTTGAGTAAACTCTGACACTATAAACCTGCTCACTTGAAAAGATGAGAAAAAGACTAACATAGTTATATCTATAACACAAGAAACATATTTTTATCCCACAAGACTTAACGTATGTTACTTATATAACATTTCTTTAAATCTCCCATTTACTATACCACCACGCTTCAAAGGGACCGATAAAAGTTATACAAAAAACGATTAACCACACCACGGTCAGTTAAGTCGCGTGTTTACTTACATTAACACATTTTATTGTAATATAGTTAACCCGGAAAACAAGGACGAGGGTTTAAACTGTTATTTTATACGTTTATGATGTTAATCTGTTTCTATTAGTGGTTAAATCGATTGCCGGTCAAGTTAAAGTTAAACGTAGTTAATTTGATGAGGTAGCGATATTAGAAAAAGCCGCGCCTTAATTACGTAACAACGAGGTAGGTAATTGACGTGTGTTTCCCAAAGGAGTTTGATGTACTTATACATTGATGCCTATATGTGAGTTATTACATTACTAAATAACAATTATGACGCAATGTATTTCGTTGAATTATAAATAAATAATTATAAATAATTAATTGAAATAGGTGCATGCTCAAAGCGTTGTTGAAGGGATTTAGCTGAATTCTTGTCTTTAGATTAGGTATACGAATTTAGTTCGATACCCCAGTTCTTTCTTTATATCTAATTACTGTTAAGCTGGCTAGGCACCGACCGAGGATATGAGGTGTAATAAGCATGTTACACTGCGAGCATTCACGTATGTTAGAGCCTACCTACTTTTACATGGAAACCAGTGAGCAACATGCTACTTAATATAACATGTTACATTACATCGCAACATCGGTCAGTGCTTTACACATACCGCCACCGTGGTCATAAAGAAAAGGATAAATGCTGCCGAAGTCACATAAAATGCAAACTTTACAAGGAGCATTCCCAAAAATACTCCACAGCACATCCCCAACCATGAACACCCCAAAATCCAAATTCACAAGTCCTTAACAAAACCTCTATTTGCACGCAAGCCGAACACCAGAATCTTCTTTATTTATTATTATAAATAATAAAACCCGTTCCTCTAGTTATCCGGGAGTGAAATATGTCGTTTGCACGACTTATCCGTGCCTTATTTGGCAAACAAGAAAACCAGAACATTACGCCAACACAAATAGGTGCTTGCGCAAATATTCGGTGCAAATATAGCCCGGCAGGGGAAATAAATAAAAGCGGGAAGCAAGTGAGAGGACAACGACACTTTGTGGCAACGACTGGATGTGGCAATGTATCTAAACCTATAGAGTAAAAATCCAAATAATAAATAACCATTACCAAAATAATATTTTTATCCAAATAATAAATGAAAGAAGGCGAATTGCCCAGCTTGGGGAGGCCTTTATACAGCAGTGGCCGTTTTAAGGCTACGACGACCATGAAGCTCAAAAACAGTGAGGTTAATCTACATACATCGACTCTTTAAGGAATTGCTTAATTAATATTCGTTGAAATCCGTTCATAGATTGCAATTACAAGTTTAGCTGTTTAATCATTCCGAGAATCCATTACAAAACAGTGATTGTCAGACACACAGGTTCATGTAGAATATAACCTTACCATTTATTCATCTGGTACTCTCTGACTAGACTCCTGATATGATAACATATAATTTGTGGAAATAAATTTTAGGTTCCGACTACACTCAAGTTTTTACTCCAACTACACCCAAGCCTCTTCCATTGACTCGACATTCAGGACACTAGGCCGTAAAATTTTGAACAGTGCCCCCACATAACGTTGTAAATAAGACTTTACAACTTTCAACCCCCATGCTTGCCCATGGGGGTGATTTCGACCCTGTGACGCAATAGATAATTAATTGGAAGCTTGTTAAACGCGAAGTTTTCGGCATAGTCTTACGTAATTCACGCACACATGCGCAAGTTTTAATTGTTTGTGTTATGTAGGAAATTAGGTATGTTATGGTTGTTTCTAGGCGTATGTATGGTGATGGTAATAGGATAGTGTGGTTATTACTAATGGTCCATGGTTTTAACAACTGCTGAATTTTTTCAGTTTCATGGAACCTACTTGCACACCGGCTCTTCAAGTTTTGACATGAAAGAAGAAGGCTTGAAAATAACATCCTCCTCTCTTCTACGTTGCGTGCCCTACAGGGTCCATACTGTACTATATTATTACGTAACACCTTTTAAACATATGGAGTGCAATAAACGTATTGAGTATTGAGTATTGAAAAAAAACATAAGTACATAGATCAGCTGCCTATATTGACTGATTCTCTATATTAAAAAATATGCCTCTATTTCAACATATAAATATTAGTGTCCAACTGCCCGGTACAGGTCTCTTCTCATACAGAGAAAGCGAGAGTACTACATTAAAGGAGTTTCACTTGACTAAATCGAAAGCCTAGTACTTTACAGGCAAATGCTTTAGTTCACCACTTATGCTAAAAATGTATAATAATATGAACCAGCCCGTGAATGTAGATGGATGGAGAGGAAGAGGGAGACTTAAGAAAAGATGGATGGATTGCCTGAAAGATGACATGAATAGGAAGGGAGTGAGTGTCAGTATGACGAGTGACAGTGGAAAATGGAAGAGGATGACATATTGCGCCGACCCCAAATTATATTATGAACAGGGCATGAGGAAGAAGAGGAACAGGAAGAAGATGAACCAGCCCAAGGTTATTCAAGTATACTCCAGTAAAAAAAAAAAACACATCAGAAGGTATTTGTCGCGTGTTACAATTTAACTTTGAGTATTTCCTAGCTTATATCAGAGAAAGTATTCCTTTTGTTAAAATATTTAACTAAGAGTTTTAATAAGCCTTATCTTTAGGCGGCGGGCCTTTGTTCCGGGTGTTTTTAGGTTAAATACCTAGTTTGAGAAATCAGCTGTTTTTTATAAGCGTTGTTGCACGAAAGTGGTATAGTTTGACTAGGCTAAGTTTGTAACAGTTAAATATACTAATGACTACCTAGGCTTCTAGTGTTTTTATATTGTAATTAGCTTCCACCTGGCGATTTCAGGAACTACTGGTCAGATTAAAGAAAAACAGAAAAAGTATGTAAACAGGAATATTTTTGTGCGATTTTCTCACGTTTGGCTGAACCGTGTTTGAAGCGGTTTTCAGAGTAGTATTTTTTGGCGTTAAGAGAACGTTTTAGGGTTTGTTACCTATAGGTATTATTAATATTTTTTGTAAAAGGTTTACAATAAAATGATTCATATCAGACTATAAGTAGTAAGGTTACCGAGTCCATTACACTCTTGCTAAAATAAAAATTTGTTTCGCAACAGACTTAATCATAAACACATTTGTTTATACGACCTTTTGGCATCAATAAACATTTATTTTCATATTATACTTTGATAGACATTGAAGTGAAATATATGTTGTTTTTATATTGGGATTTTAATGTTATTATTGCTATTAAATATTTGAATGTTTTGAAACTTTTTGTTTCACAATAGGCTAGTTTCCTAAAAAATAATAATTAGTCCGTCTTATAGATTGTCCAAAATTAAGCGATACGTATTTTTTCTTTTTTAAATTGGATCAGAACTTGTTAAGATATAGCGTGTTAAAGTTGAGTGTGACGTCACAAGTTGCTACAATTTTCAGGACACTGTGACGTAAAAGGCCCCCACTCCTAATTTTTGAAGTGTATTATCTTTGTCATTTTATGTTTAATTAAAAAAAGAAAAAATACGTATCCAATATTTTTTGATTATCTAAAAAGCGGACTAAATATTATTTCATTATTTCGACCCTGGACACTACCCTTACGTCAAAAATATTTTTTTTAATTGGCAATCATCAAATGACCCCTCCCGCTGTGGGTTAGCAGCATGAGGGAGTGTCAGGCTCTTACTGACTAAAACCCACCATGTTCCTTCTTAAGCCCTTTATGTACCATGGCCGCGGTAACTCTTTCGAACAATCCCGCAGATACTACTGGCTAATAACAAAAAAAAAAATAAGTTGAGAGTTCCTTTTTCAAAATGAGTCGTTATTACAACGGCTATTGTATCGCGGTCAATTATTATTTACCAGTAAATTACACGTGCTTTGAATACTTCATAAAAAAACAATCGCCGATCTCTACTCGTGCACTACCTTGAATCTAACTGACTTAAAAAAACGTAAAATTTAGAATCCGATAACGATCGTTTAAAATTATCGTCGTAGGCACGTGCAAATCCGCCACGGTTGCGTAAGCGACTGCTTGCATAATGCGAAGAAAATAACTGACATTGGTACTACTTAGTGAAAGTATTACCTACATACTACCTCTACAAATAATCAACCCTATGTACCCAAAAATAAGGTCGACTTTTGTATAAAAATTGTATTGTATGCTACCAACGATGGCGGTCAACGCGTTCTTTTTTCAAATCGTCAATGATGTCACGTTGTGGGTTGACACTGGCCGATATAAAGTTCGGCCGCAGAAAAAAGTTTCGTTGTAAATGAAAAAATGGAGTTTGGCCCAGTTATTGAGAATTCGGGGTATTCTTCTGTTGTGAGAAACGGTGCGTGGGTGGCTTTGAGATAGACGGATGACCTACCGAAGGTCGTGGATAGCCAATAAAAGTAGGTGGGCTGTAAACCTTTTGTTACCGGACTTTTTGGGAGTAGCAATCTGGAACTTACGAACTAATCTGATGAAAATCTTTTCATTCTTCTTAATAGAATTAATAATAAACTCTATTAAAAATTGCTCTCACTATGGAAGTAATATTTAGAGGAATTGGTTCAATCGTTTTCTAGTATGAGACCGATAAACGCATTTCACACGAATTTTGATAACGCTGTTCTAAAAGTGGAAGTTAGGCAACGGGAAATGTTATTTCCGAATGTTATTTCAAAACAAAGTTGTTTATAATTTCAATAAACTTCATGAATTTACGTAGATATGTATGTATATGCAGCCCAAATATCTGAATCAAATAATAATATTTGACTTCTTTGCTCAGTAGAGAGTTCGTCTGGAGAATAAAGTGTTTCCTCTGGTTTGTTATTAGAACAGTTACGTTTTCACGTAAATATGCTAAACCGATTGATCTGAAATTTCGCATAAAAACATGCGAAACCCTTAAGACTCTCCGTCTTTTCGAGCCTAGAACGAAGGGGATGTAGTTTTCACAGGACGTGGTCGGAATCTAGTCTAGTGAGTAATTCAGAGTGACATGGATTTTATTTTTGGGATATTTTGTGAAGTCCAACTAAATTTTCTAAGTAATATATTTCCCACATAACGTAGGTACGTAAATCGTGCAATACACGATGATAAGTTACCGCAGTAACTTCGATTAGTGACGAAACCCTCTTTTGTAATGTTGGCTAGAGTATTTGTTAATATGCTTACAATCTACACACGTTTCTTCACGGTAGAATAACTGTCTGTTGTGGCTTACAATAGGTTTGTTAAGCCTATTTATAGGGAAATCAAAGATGCGTAAAGATATATTTTGTTTTATTTTTCTACCGATTTCAAAAAAGGAGGAGTTTCTTTACTGGTCGGAATCTGTTATTTTTCTTTAAAATCGATGTTTTGCTACATTCCTAAATTGTACTTTACAGTGTGCATTAATGTTTCTAATTGTTATTTTAATCAAATAGTAAAATTAATATAAGTAGTATGTCTTGCATGTGTAGGTAGGCATACTATGGTCGAAGTAGTTTGCACATTTATTATGGCAACCTATGGGTCTTCATCATTTTTGAAATGTATTTATTTCATGAAAAAATATTTTTAAACCCAAATAATAAAACACCAATACCAAAATTATTTCCAATGTGTTACCGAATAGGTTATCACTGAATAAAATCTAAGCACCGACATAAACTCGTAAATAATTGCCAGCGCAAAAAAACGAGGCATTATGAAAAAGTACAGAGCAAAAAAAACAACGACCAAAGAGTTATTGACACAGCTCATGTTTTTCAAAATGGCGGCCGGTATTGTCCTATAATGTGTTCCGTATTCCACTTTTGTATTGTTTTCCCGCGCTTGTACAAAATTTATAAGTCGTTAGCGAATTGTTATTATTGCTTCTTTATTGAGACAAAAAGTTATGTAGGGACGTTTTTTGTCCTGTTAATTTACTGTTTATTAGAGTAATGGCTGGGTTTCGGAATAAATATTAAGGTTTATGGACAAATACGAACGGCGTGAATGAAAAATGGCCCGGTTCGTAGGGTTTTTTCGGTTGCCTTATCAATTATTCATTATATTGCTGTTTCGGGGTGTAATTAACCACTAAATTACTTGTTGGAGTGTCAAAGAAATTAGCATAAAGGTAAATGACCAACCGATTCTCTTTTTTAGGAAATTTTTGCGTTAAAAATTCTGACTCATTAAATAGTAACATCTGTTTCCAAATCAGTTACTAATCGTCTTAATATATTCAATATTAAACAGAATTATTCAACAATAATTGACCTCCAAAACTATACTATGCTTCAACGACCGTTGACACCGACCAAAAATCTTGAGCGACTGCGGTTCAAGGATCAAGAGAATTCGCATCATTTTTACAACCTACCTTTTACAGCTAATTTACGCAACATTAGCCTTTATGTCTTAATAATAAAGATGATTGAAAATGCATAGTTAACGTTGTGATTTTCTGTAATCGTTTCGGAAATGCTTGGAAGATTTCCTCAGTGCATTAACCTCAAGTGTTTTAGCTTCGTGTGGGGAACTCCAAGGTTTTCGCTTAAATTCGGTTCCAGTTCGTAACCTTTCGTTATTGTCTTTAGTAACTCGTAATATTACGTAATTCGGAACTTAGGGGTAAGTACTTCATTTTCTGTAATAATAATTTGGTGGCGGAGGAATAAGAATCATGTTGTGAGGAAGATGATGAGTATGAATGTGGACGGATATATAGCAAGAGGAAGACCAAAGAAACGAAGGATGAATTGTGTGAAAGTGGATATGGTAAGAAAGAATGTTACTTGTGAGATGACGGCTGATAGACGGCAAATAAAATGGGGATAAGGGCAGGAGGATGATGATGTATAATTTGGTGGCTAGCTCGCCCATTATTTGTATTTGGGAAATGATAGCGTAGATGCCATAAGGAAGGTACATAGGTCTTTAAGGTCAATCAAAATACGTTAGGCGTGATCAGTTACTAAAATTAAGGAGGCGTTAGGAATTTTTGACAAATAAAAAAGAATCTGTTAAAGTTTGGTCTTGATTGATTGGTGATTTAATTTTCAAAATAATAGACGGTTCCAAAGAATGCGTTAGAGGGCTGAGTTAGTAACCTTCCTCGTCCCCGGAACACACGCATTTTGGCTTAGATTTTGCGTTATGATATTTCCGCAAGTCATTTTGTTCTTCATGGCGCTAACTCAAACTTCAGTTACGTACCTAATTAACAATACATAACATACTTACGTAACTGATGCGACCTTCGTGTGAAAGCCAGCTCTCTATTAATCTATGACCCTTGGGAATAAGAGAGTCCTTGACCTTGAGTACAGAACATATACATACTTCCAAAGGTCAAACTAAGTAGAGTGTGTCGAGGAGAGAATACTATTTAATGCGGAATGTGGAATTCCTTTTTATTTCAGGGAGCTTTTTTAGTTTTATTTACTTTAGTGGAGGACTAGATTATTTTAGCTCTGTGGGATTCTTGAAAAGGAAGGACCATGGAATGTAAAGGTCAGTTCAATGAATAGGGACGCTTTGAGTCTGGAAGAACCTTAAGGCCGTTCTGACACTAGGCTACGTAAGTTTCTGACAATCGACTATCACACTCTGTCTGACGACTGTCACTATTACAATAGCTGATCTGTGGGTTTTCAATTAGAGATTGAGATAAAGGTAATTTATATGAAGTTGGATGATTGGTTATCGTAAACCGCCGTATGTTGGTCTCTAAGTAACTACCGCTAACGATATATATTTTTACGCAAGTAGATTATCTACGAAGTATAGACATCTACGAAGGGGTTATTTCTCCTCTTATCTAGAATAAAAAGTTTCCCATGGCTCTCATAGAGTTCACGGATTAATAGTATTTTAGACATTTTTAACAATCACTCAATTGAGTTTTCAATACAAGTTTTAAAATAAAATGAACTTGCATCCAATAAAAGTTACTACAAACAAACAAAATAAAATAAAAAAACAGAACAATTCAAAATGACAAATCGCCATCCAATCGCCATTAACATTTGTTACCAACAAATTAATAAAGATTTGTTTTGTTTATAATCACTTTCACGGAAACTGCCTTAAACAAATAAACGTTTATGTTAATTACGGGTCTACCTGCATATATTTGAATTAATTAGAACCTCTGCGTTATCGTCTACCTGGGGACAAATAAATTAATATTATTACTACAAAGTGTTTCATAACATAGGTATAAATTATTGAACAATAGGCGGTGAAGGAAAATGCCAAGACTTGGAAAACCTTTTTTGCTTCTACCTGACTTTTTAAAAGAATTTATTATAAATTATTTATACATTTTGTCCAGTTAAAGTATATTGTAAATCATGCAAAGAAATGTAACTTAACTGCGATATAAATACCTACATGTCAGAAAAAATGATTTGGTCATCAATTAATTAAATAGGTAAATAAAAAACATGTTGAAGGAAACACCGGAAAATCTATACATATATCGTAGCACAAACGTTTCCTTTAAATCATCAGCAGACCTCCTTTTATTTATATATACATACTTACAATACATTATACAAAACCATTCTAGTAAAATCATCAGACTAATTTCTTTTTGTAAAAAGTACCCTATAGTAAACTCCAGGTTATCACCTATCTTCGTACCATTTAAGTTCAGCTAATTTATTTCAAAATCATGACACACGAACTTAGTTTTACATATTTACAATATTAATAAGGAACAATGATGATTCGAAGGCCCACAATATTTTAAAAGTTGAACCACGTAAAATTATTAATAAACAAACTTATTAATATTAATTAAAAATTCAGACAAAATGTTAACGTCATATGTCATTGTTACGCAAATTAGTATAACATGAGACAATTGACAGCACACTGTAATTTCAACTCTATTACTTTCAAAATACAGTTGAACATCAAATGTACACTTTTCGTGTTGTCATCCATTTTCCGACGTTCAATGAACTACAGTTTTAAACAAATGTAAAATTATTATTGTTATTGTAATGTTATTTGCTTTATGTTAAGTATAGTTAAATTTATTTGTTAACATATAATTTAGTGGTGTCGGTTATCATCACAATTATTTAACATAAAGTTTTCAATTTATTTCCTGTTACTCTTAAAGTTTAATTTATACGAATACTTATTTAAATGTTCGATATAATTATTTCATTTATAAATAGCAGATTTAAATATGTTTTAGAATGTTTAATTTTCGTTATAACTAAGTCTCTCTGTACTTATCCCAATCATACTTATAGGGGCACAGAGTATTTTTTTTATTCTATAATCACCTATTTCCTTCTCCTCCTACAAGCTTTTTCTATTAAAAATTGTCTTTTAGTCGTCATTGTATCGAAGCAATAATTTTCCTACCATATGCTTAACAAATCAAACATGTTCTATTCATAGCGATTGTGATTGCAAAAACAAGTGACGGCGCGTACGCACCAAAATAGAATTGGTTAAAAATACTCGAGTGGGTAATACTGGCTATGTAGTACCTATTAAATAGTCTGTGACTTTAATAGTGAGTTGGTAATAAGTAATAGATTATTATTGTTACGAATCGAGACCTTGAATTAAAAGAGTTCAAAAAGGACGTTACATTACGGCTCCCGGCTGTCTTTTGAACATTTTAGGCAGTTATTTCAGGGTCAAGTTGAAGAGGTAATTTAGGCAGTCACTGAATATAAAGCATTGAAACTCAGCTGCATACGGTTAGACTAAAAGCCGAACCTAACGTACATAGTTAGGAAAATGTGAGGCAGATGATTTTTTACGCTAGTATTTGAAAAATGAATAATATAGTTCTATAGCATCCTAACCTTAAGTAATTAATGTACTACTTTACAATTTCTAAACAAAACAAATCAAACCAAAACAATAGCCAAGTCTACAATAACAGAAAATAATATACATTTTTAATAAACAATTCCAGTTCGTGACACACGCGCGGACAGAACTTCCATTTCGTGATAATGTGCGTTATTGGCAGGGAATCACGATTATCATTATATGTAATGTTATAGATCGATGCGACTGTGGCCGCAGTATGTCGTAGAGGTCATTGAACTAGATATGTTGACGTGTTGTGCCGTCTAATTGTTTGTGGGTCTGTGGTGGAAAAATGTTGGGAGAAACGCAGACATGCGCATTTAGTACGTTTAGTAACAAACAACTATACTAGTGTGTAGTCTATGGTCCAAGACATAGTATGGTCTATGGTTGTAGGCACCTCTCTTCTACGATTTTGACAATGTGTGTTAACGTGCTCTGTAATCTTTGTAATATTAATTAAGTCCAATAAATAGTTTTCTACAGTTTAAAAGTCTTAGTCTTTTATTATTTCAACAGGTTATGGGCTTCTCCCGATCTGTAAAGTGTAGTACAGTGAAAATACAAAGTAAATTAGCTAATCTTGTTCAGTAAAACGTATAACCTAAAAATTGAGCACGCGGTCGCCGAAGTTTTTATATTTCAGCTATAATCTCTTGATAAAATGACATCAAACAATGGGTCATTGGTACAAATTGAAAAACTTACTGGCCGAGATAATTGGACAAGCTGGAGTTTCGCAGTGCAAGCATACCTGGAACTCGATGATTTATGGGATTGTGTCCAAGGAACAAATACTGACCCAAAGAAAGAAAAAAAGGCTAAATCAAAAATAATATTACTAATCGATCCAATAAATTTTATACATATCCAGGATGCGACTACATCAAAACAGATTTGGGAAAATTTATCAAAAGCATTTGAAGACTCTGGTTTACTGAGAAGAGTTGGTTTATTGCGAGACTTAATTAACAGTAATTTAGAAACAAGCACCAGTGTAGAAGATTATGTCAACAAAATCATGAGCTCAGCTCACAAGCTCAGAAATATTGGATTCACAGTTGACCATGAATGGCTCGGGACTTTGATGCTGGCAGGTTTACCCGAAGAATACAAACCTATGATTATGGGTATAGAAAGCTCAGGAGTAAAAATAAGTGCAGATATGATTAAAACTAAACTTTTGCAAGAAATAAAAGCTACACCAAGTAATTCAGCTCTGTATACAAGTAATAAAAATACTCAAGCTAAGTTCAAAAACACTCAGCATCAGTCAAAGTCAAAAGGTCCAAGATGTTTTAATTGTAACAAGTATGGACACCTTGGTAAAAATTGTTGGTTTCAGAAAAATAAATCACAGAGTAAAGAAAATAATAAAGGTTTTGTCGCAGCTTTCTCAGCCATGCAACTGAATGATTGTATTAACTGGTATGTCGATTCAGGTGCTTCGATGCATATGACAATGCATAAACATTTACTACAGAATGAAACAATACCACCGATATCCACAATCAAAATTGCAGACAATAAAACTTTACATGTTGAAAGCTGCGGTGATGTGATACTTCACATAGCTAATAAAGATGGCACCAGCAGTGAAATATTAGTGAAGAATGTTTTATATGTGCCAAAGCTGTCTACAAACTTATTATCAGTTAGTAAAATAATAAAGTCTGGTTGTACAGTGGAATTTGATAAAACTGGCTGCTCAGTATATAATTCAAATAATCAAAAAGTGGCCACAGCAAAGCTAATAAATGATACATACAGACTGAACATAAATTACAGTAAAATATTCGCCATGCCAGCAAAAGCAGAGTCAATTACACATCTATGGCATCAACGTTTGGGCCATCTAAATTATAATGATGTTCACAAGTTACCTAACTGCACGACTGGTGTACAACTATCATCACAGAAAGAAAAGTATGTATGTATTAGCTGCCTAGAGGGTAAGCAAACAAGGCAATCATTTCCAAGCAATGGCTCCAGGGCAAATGGGTTGCTAGAGCTAGTCCACACAGATGTATGTGGCCCGATACAAGTTGCTTCGATTGGCGGTGCCAGGTATTTTACAACTTTTATTGATGATTTTTCAAGAAAAGTCTATGTTTATATAATTAAAAGTAAATCAGAAGTGTTTGAAAAATTTATTGAATACAAAAACAGAGTAGAAAATGAGTTGAATAAAAAGATTAAAATTTTACGCAGCGATAATGGATTGGAGTATACTAATAACAATTTTGCTAATTATTTAAGGAAAAATGGTATATTACATCAGACTTCCAATCCATACACGCCACAACAGAATGGTCTGAGCGAAAGAATGAACCGAACATTGGTTGAACGGGCCAAATGCATGATGCTTAATGCTGATTTACCGAAGAACTATTGGGCTGAAGCTGTAACAACTGCTGCATATCTAATAAACCGCTCACCCACACATGCTTTATCAGACATTACACCTCATGAAGTTTGGACCGGACAAAAGCCAGACTTGAGCAATATTAGAATATTTGGTTGTCCTGCTATGGTGCACATACCCAAAGAAAAGCGCCAAAAATTAGATGTGAAATCTCGTCAGCTAATCTTTGTTGGGTACAGTGAGTGCACAAAAGGCTACCGTTTTATAGAACCAAAAACTAATAAAGCAGTGATCAGCCGGGATGTACATTTTCTGGAAGAAAACATTAAAAGTAAAATAGTAGAATCAATTTCTTTTTCAGCACCTGAAACAAAAATAAATAATATTAATAAAGAAGAAGAAAAACAGCAATTGAAAGATAAAAATAATAATGAAAAGAATAATAAGAAAGAAGAAAAATTAACACATATATACTTACCATTGAATGAAGAAAAGTCTGAATTAATTACACAAGATGATGAAAACACAGATGAGGAAGAGCAGTCTTCTTCAGATAATATGAGTAACAATATAACAGATACCTCAAGTAATGCAGAATATGAAGATCCATTAGATGACACATACTTACCAAGTCAGAGTGTTGACATATCACCTGCAAATGAAACAATTATAAAAACCCGTCAGCAAAAAAGAAAGTTGGAAACAAATAATGGAAGTTCATCTTTATACATTTGCATGAATGGTGAGTCTACATCAAGCCTTCTTAACAATGATCCGCAAAGCTTAGAAGAAGCTCTTGAAAGTAATGAATCTGAAGAATGGAAACAGGCAATGAAAGAAGAATATGAGTCTCTTATTCACAATAATACTTGGTCTTTAGTAGATTTACCTGATGGGAAGAAAGCTATTCCATGCAAATGGGTTTTCAAACGAAAATTTGATCATACTGGAGAAATCAGTCGTTACAAGGCTAGACTTGTTATTAAGGGTTACAAGCAGAAAAAGGGAATAGATTACAATGAGATATACGCACCTGTTGTACGATACACGTCGATTAGATATCTCATAGGCATAGCTGCAAAATACAATCTTGAAATTCATCAAATGGATGCCATTACAGCATTTTTGCAAGGAGATGTTGATGAAGATATTTACATGTCTCAACCACCCACTTTTGATCGAGGAGAGAAAGTGTGCCATTTAAATAAAGCTATATATGGCCTCAAGCAAGCCAGTAGACAGTGGAACAAAAAGCTAAACTCAGTTTTATTAGAAATTGGCATGAAACGATCAAAACTTGATCCTTGCATTTATTTTCGTATATTGAACAAAAATGATATTTTATTTATCTCAGTATATGTCGACGATCTACTTTTGTTTTTTAATTGTTTTGAAACTGGTGAAGAAATAAAGAAAAAACTCAAAGATAACTTTAGTATGAAAGACATGGGAAAAGCAAAACAATGCATTGGATTCAGAATAACACATGAAGATCAAAATAAAATATCACTGGATCAATCAATGTATATTAAAAAGATACTTAATCGTTTTGGTATGGATGATTGTAAACCAGTCTGGACTCCATGTGATCCAAACACTCAATTAAAGAGAGCCAAAAGTGAGGAAGAAATATTGAGAAACATACCTTATCAAGAAGCCATTGGGTGTTTATTATATTTGTCACAAGGGACAAGACCCGACATAACATATATTGTAAACTCATTAAGTCGGTACAATGGACAACCCACTGCAGAACATTGGACTACACTGAAGAGAGTTTTAAGATATTTAAAAGCCACCATTGATTATAAATTAACATATGATGGTAACTTGGAAGGCAATGTTACAGGCTTTTGTGATGCTGATTGGGCCAGTCATTCTGAAGACCGTAGATCCTGTACTGGATACATTTTTATTCTTCAGGGTGCTGCAATAAGTTGGTGCTCTAAAAAACAATTAACTATAGCCCTGTCAAGCACGGAGGCTGAGTACATGTCTCTGGCCACAGCTGTGCAAGAAGCTATTTGGCTGAAACAATTAGATGAAGATTTTTGGCCTGAATCATCAGCTATTCCTATTGTTGTTTATTGTGATAATCAAAGTGCCATTCGCATTTCAGGTAATGAAAGTTATCAACAGCGCAGCAAACACATTGATGTTCGCTACCATTTTATTCGAGAGAGGATTGCTGCCAAACAAGTCCTAGTAAAATATCAAAGAAGTCAAGACATGACTGCGGACATTTTGACCAAAGCGCTGCATAGACCAAAACATGAAGCTTTCAGCAGAGCGATGGGTCTGCGTTCAGGAGAGAATGTTGGGAGAAACGCAGACATGCGCATTTAGTACGTTTAGTAACAAACAACTATACTAGTGTGTAGTCTATGGTCCAAGACATAGTATGGTCTATGGTTGTAGGCACCTCTCTTCTACGATTTTGACAATGTGTGTTAACGTGCTCTGTAATCTTTGTAATATTAATTAAGTCCAATAAATAGTTTTCTACAGTTTAAAAGTCTTAGTCTTTTATTATTTCAACAAAAAATAATAATATTATAAATCTTCTTTTCTCAAAAAATGTAACCTATTTTACTCAGGAAGAGTGTAGCTTTCCAACAGTGAAAGATTTTTTCAAATCGGTAGTTTCGGAGTGAAAAAAAACAAACAAAAGAGTGTTTCCTCTTTATATATTCTCTCTCTCTTTCTAGCTATTTATCCCACATGGTGGTGGGGTCAGCTTTCCTAATTTTTCTTCTCCACTTCGCTCTATCTACGATATCGTTCTCGGACACCTGGCACTCCTTCATATCTTTTGACACCACGTCCCGCCAACTGGTCTTAGGGCGGCCTCGTGATCTTCGACCGGGGACAGAAAGTTGCAGCGCCAAATTTCCCACGTAGTCGGGTGGTCTTCTCTTTACGTGGCCATACCACCGTAATCGGCTCTCCTGCAACTTATCCGCTACATCCCGCACCCCTAGGCTTCCTCGCACGTATTCGTTGCGGATACGGTCGAGCCTAGTGACGCCACACATCCACCTCAACATCTTCATTTCGGCAACCTGGATGGTATGTATGTGCCTTTTGGTTACAGCCCATGTTTCGCTGCCATATGTCAGGACTGGACGTATGATGGTTTTGTAAATCAAACCTTTAAGCTTGACCGGCATTCTTCTGTCACATGTCACACCAGTTACTTCTCGCCACTTTAGCCATGCAGCGGCTATTCGGTGTTGAACGTTGCATTCCAGATTTCCTGAACTGTGCATCATACTACCCAGATATTTGTACTGATCGCACATGGTGACCAACTGCCCATCGATGGAAATCGGGTTATTGTCGCGAGGATCTGGTTCGTTCAGGGACATGAATTGGGTCTTTGCAACGCTCAGCACAAGGCCACCGGCCTGCAACTGATGCTTCCATGACAGAAGCGCTACCTCTAACTCAATACGGCTCTCAGTACAAATGGCCACATCGTCAGCGTATATAAACGTCCACGCTGCTGAGCTTTGTGCTGCCTCGGTGAGCGAGTCCAAAACTAAGCAAAACAAGAAGGGACTTAGGACTGAGCCTTGGTGAACACCTTCCGTGACCGCTACTGATTTTGTCTCCCCCACCGGCGTTCGTATCAGCGATCTTGCATTCTTGTACATGTCGGCAATGACACTGATGTATTGTTCGGGGATATTCTTCTTGCGGAGACTCCACCAGATTGTATCCCTCGGAACTCGATCAAACGCCTTTTCCATGTCCAAGAAAGCAACGAATAAAGGTTTGTTCTTGGCGCGATATTCCTCAGCAATCGTGTTGAGAGCAAACACAGCGTCCGTGGTAGATAAGCCAGGTACGAAGCCGTAGTGATTTTATGACAGTGAGCATTCGGATCTTAGTCTGCTATCTATCACTCTTTCAAACAGCTTCATAGTGTGACTTAAAAGCTTGATACCGCGATAGTTATTGCACTCGTACTTGCTACCCTTTCCCTTGTAAATTGGGACTATGGTGCTCAGCCTCCATGCCTTGGGCATTCTGGCGTTGAGCATTACATGGTTGAGTAGATTGGTTAGCAACACGATTCCATGCTGGCCCAGGCATTTCCAAGCTTCCACGGGTATGCCATCAGGTCCTATGGCCTTCTTATTAGACATCCTCTGAAGCGCTTTCTTCACCTCCCAAGGGTGTACTGGAGGAATAAGACCTGTGTTACATTCCAGTTTTGGAAGCTCAAGGGCTGTTGGCTTATGATTAAGCAGTTGTTCATAGTATTGATGCCAGGCTGATATGACATCGCTATCGCGGTACAATAAGTCACCATTTGGACTTTTAAAAGTCTTACACCTGGCGGGATCTTTTGTGCTCTGACTACGCTGTTTTGCGAGTTTGTAAATAGACTTTTGGCCCTCCTTGGTGTCTAAGTGATCATAAAGGGTTTTCTGGGAGTTTGCCTGTTCAATTGCTATTACTCTCTTGGTATTTTTTTTGGCAATCTTGTACATTTCTCGATCCTCTGGTGTTTGACTGGCCTGCCAGGTCTTAAAAGCCATCTTCTTGTTTAGGACAGCTGTCTGTACCGTTTCTGTCCACCACCAGGTTTCTCTTTGGTGTCTATTTCTCCCCTTAGTGCGACCAAGAGTTTTATTTGCTGCAGTCATGATGGACTTATGAAGGTGCTCCCAGGTGGTGTCTATATCTGAGTCATTTAACACCTCAAGGTCGGCTAGGTGTTGGCAAAACTCAGTGATTTTGTCGCCTTTTAGATTCCACCATTTCCTCTTTATATATTAGTACATTTAAATAAATATTTCAAGTAGGAAGTATCTAAGGTCATTTTAATGTTTTTATTTGGTAATAGGATACTTGCTTTTTCCAGCGGTTTGCCCGCTTCTCGTGGTAACTACTCCGCGCACTCAGATAAAAGTAACCTTCCTTGGTATCTTAACACTCAAACAATCACAGACCAGGCAGACGATAATTACAAAAAAAAACTTCTAAGATACCAAAACTACGGCCTACCTTCGCATAAAACAAAACACTCAAGTACTCAAGAACAACTTAAGGACCGTTAATCTATTTACATACTACGTCTAACTGTTACCAGAGAGCTGTTAAACCAGTCTACATTTAGTAGACTGCTTTACAACTGCTAGGCGCCAGCGTTTGTGATGCGTGAAATCAGAAATCTACGATCGATTACTGGTACCCACCAGCAATCAAATCAGGGGTTATTATAAAGAGTAGTTAAAGCTTTTTAAAGTCGTGGTTTAGTGGGTAAAACACCAGATTCTGAAGAGACTAATTAGTGTAGGTACATGTTTGATTTCAGGTCAGGAAACCAAAGTAACTTATCAAGTTTTTATGTATGCTAAAACTTAATTGCACCATTTAACTATAACCATAACCAGCTGTATATTTGCCGCCCCTTAGTCAAATCTTACTGAAAATGGTGTGGTTTTCGTTACACTTAATAGATGGTGCAATTAGTGTATCTTGAACATCAGTGGGATAGTAAAGGTGAAGGAAAACATCTTGAGGAAATGTAATCACCAATCCGCATAGAGCAAGCGTGATGGTTAACGCTCTTTGAAGCTTTTCTATGGGAAATCATCAAATGAAACCTCCCGCTGTGGATGCAGCGTGAGGGAGTGTCAGACTTTTGCTGACTCATCATGTTCCTTCTTAAGTCCTTTATGTACCAGGGCCGCGGTAACTCTTTCGAACAATCCCGCAGCCCCGGCAGGCATTGGCCCTGCTGGCGATGGGAAGAGGCCTGTGTTCTATAGTGGGAAAATAAAAAAGGCTGATGATACATGCTGTTTTGTTTTTCGAATGCAGTTCAAAAAGCGAACAATAGCGTTATGTTTATTCGCTAGAATGCACATTTGAGCTCCAAAGTGTTTGCTCACTGCATTCACGTCATTTTGACGCAGAGCGTGTAAATATTATTCCATATTTTATTAGGTATCAGTGTAAGGTGCTTTTGGTAGCGGGTGAGTATATAACTATGTTATATTGAACTAATTTGAACATATTTTGTCATATATTTAGATTTGGCTCTGATACTCAAATCCTGAATGACATATTATTTCACAGTCGCTGACATTCGCTGATAGTCGCAATTATAAAGGCTTTAATTAATTAATATTAAAAAAAAATAGAAGCTATTCAATTAATTGATTCATCTTTATTCATATATCAATTGAATATTAAACACAACAAAAATACAGACGACCAAAAGATAACCCAAGTAACCCGCTGTCAGTAACACCGCGCTACAGACTCGCTCAAGCTGTGCCGAGCATCGCACGTGTTTTGTATGGCACATACATATTTTACATGGAAGTTTGCAACAAACATTAATCATTCGCCAACTTAGCCTACAGATGGCTAGAACTTCAACTGTTTTATGTACAATACTCAACCGATTTGAGGATAAAAATAGTACATTATGACACTTTAATATGTGCAAAAGTTTGAGTTGATTTATGATTTTCGTGTGTCATAAGAAGTTGGGTTGAATAAATAGAGGCAATGTGACCGTTATGAGAAGTATATGGAGTAATGCCATTTTCTGTTCTACTGGATTTGACTTTTTTATAATAGAAATGAATAAGACGCAAATTCACCGATAACATAAACGTCAATTTTTCTTACAACAACTATTTACCATGAAAAATTTACGTGATTGACAGTGTTTTAAGTAAAGGTACCTATCTGAATGGAATATACGTTTTTACATTTTCTCAGATACGCTATAAGTTGGTCCAGTTCTAAAATATTATTGACTGGAAAGATTGCAGTTTCTTCGTATGCCAAAGGCTAAACTGTATCATAGTTGACCACTATCAGCCAATGGTTAGGGTCTCAAAGAAATGTTATTCGGTATATCATAGTTCAACACCGTGAAGAAAAGTAGTTCGTTGTTAATTCCAGATTACTAATAATAGAACACAACATATAAGAGCACTAATTACGTACAATTTGAAGATACAAAGTCAACACAATGTTAGCAAAAGCTGTTTGTTGAAAATAACATAATTTGCGCTGGGTTCGAATTTCAATAACATTATTTAGCTAACAATAACCTTTGCTTGTAATGAAACGTGCAATTCGGGATTTTCTACAAAACATTGCTATTATGTATTTCTAACTATGAATGAACTAATTTATAATGTGTGTCCCTTTCTCGAATGATACCTGAGCGTGTTTGGACATCTTTAGCAGTCGTTACGGGTAGCCAGAAGCCAGAAAATCTGACAATCAGCCTTATCAAGGGTATTGGGTTGCCCGGGTAACTGGGTAGAGGAGGTCGGATAGGCAATCGCCCCTTGTAAAATCACTGGTACTCAGCTACATCCGGTTAGACTGGAAGCCGATCCCGACATAGGTGGGAAAAGACTCGGTAGATGTTGAATCCTGATCGTGTCAATAATTTATGATGTACTTAAAGTCCTATCATCTTGACCACAGATATACATTTTACAATACGTAAATACACATTAACCAGAACACTATTCATAATTCCGGTCCCAAATCATCATACGACCTTACACCACTTCAACTATGACATATGCCTCGATGAAACGGCTTGTCAGTTAAGATAGACTGGATTGTTTAGTTAACGTTGATTGAGATGATAATTCAGCATCCAGCCGCTGTCATTCTCTATGATTGATCGATACTTTGGGTGAAGAAAGAAAGCTTCTGAAATTGGTGCCTATTTTTAGACCTAAATAGAATTCCGTAGGTATTTTCGGAGAGTACTTTTTTTCAGCTATCATTTGTTTACCTTTGAAAGTTTTTATGGGTGAAGCCAGAAAGTCTGACAATCATTCTTACCAAGAGGTTGACAAGACTCATAGAACGACTGCCTATGTGACTGACCCTACTAGCCCAGTTACCAATACAATATGAGATTTAGTAATTTTAAATGGGAAGCCGATGCAAGCATATTTGGGAAAAGGCTAGGCAGACGATAATGCATATAAACGGGATAAAAGAATTGAAGCACATACGGTACAATTAATTGGAAATAAATTGCTTTAAACACAATTACTACCCATTTTACGTATTTAATGCGCGATAAAACTGCAGCTATTAAATAAAGCCATAAAAGACCGGCCTTCGAAACCGTTGCTTCAAAAATACCGTATTCACCAACCAAATAGTTTTCATTCAGACACCAAGACCGGAAAACGCGCGCGGAGAAAAAAAATTAGACCATTTTCAGTGGTCAAAAAAATTCGTTCCATTTCCAAGCATAAATATTCACTGTGCAAAGTTACGTTGAAACATTCAGGAGTAAATTGACAAGACAGAAGGAGATAAATAAAACAAATAGGTAGAAGGAAAAAGGGTCAAACGACGGTTCTATTTTCATGTAAATGCTGGCGAAAGGTTAGGTCGTATTGTGAGCTAGGATAAGCTAGTGACTGGGAGTTATTCACGCGAAGAAATATGACTCTCATTTGGTGGTTGACCGTTGTCAAGTTATCACGGTAATGTGTCTGAACTTAGGTCACATAATATACTAGAGTCGTTTAATAAATGGACGTGAATATATTTTGTCTGTGCGTAGATAGGGTAATAATGATTATTTTTGTCGTTTTGGTTGGCGAAAATACAAGTTTGAATAAGACTAGGCCGCTCTTTGGCGTTGTCGTAATTACTAGCTTACTATGTGATAGGAATAATGAAAATGATGGATAAGAGTGTCATACCTACATATAAACTTATATTATAAAGCAGAAGAGTTCTTCTTTTGCTTATAACTTGCCCAGATTGAAAACATCCTGTAGCGTTAGATAGCCTATTTATCGAGGAAGAATATAGGCTACATTTTGTCCGGGTGTGCGAAGTAGTTCCCACTGGTGAAATCGCTAGTGGAACCTTACACTACAGCAATAGTAACCAATATTTTCTTGTTATAGGGCCGTCCCCACATGGTTACAAAGACAAAAGGTTATTAGGCATACAAAAGCAAAAATGGTTAGGCCCTAACTTAGTGCATATCTGCCTATCTCTTCAAAGTTCAGGATAGTAAATGCATATGCCCTCAAAGTGCAATAGGTCCCATCCCACTATGGTAGAAGCACCAACTACTGTTTAAAATTGGTCCATAAATTGGTACAGTCAACTTCAGGTCAGTGGTAACAGTTTTATAGGAAAATCGTTCTTATTACTATTGTGTTAAGGTGCATGACAATTACCACTGATGTGCAGTTTACTGTACTATCATCATCTTCAGTCCAAACTTGGAGATAATTGGGACTGATGGGAACAATGATAGTTTTAACGGTAGCGATAAAATAAGAAGCCTGTATGGTTACTGTTCAAAGGTTTATAAGTTTCTTCCTTATTTGAACATCGGATGTTTAAGTTAACTTTATTGTACGTAGGTGTAAACTATAGCGTTTAACAGATATCATTTAAAATGTTTATGTGGCCAGTTTTTATAATCTAAAAATTTAAATACCACCCATCATGTTTCCAAATTGGTTCATCCGCTTAGAAACATTGGTGCCAAAGACAGACAGACAGACATAGTGATCAAACTTATAACACACCTTTTTGCGTCTGGAATTAAAAAAAATGCATTGAAAAGCATTTTCTCAAAAAGATTATGATGCTATTTTGCACTCATAAGGATCAAAATCAGATTCAATCAAATCGGTCATCATCTTGTTTCATTTCTCGCTCATCTCACAGTGAGACACTTCCTTATAGAAGCACCTAACAGTCTTCAATCTTTGATGTGTTGGGGTGAGCGCCCCACCCACCCCACCGAACAGTACAAAGGTGAGATAAAATAGGATGTTTACAGTTCGATGAGATGCTTTCGACTTTTTGTCCCGGGAACTTAGAAGTCGGGAATATTTAAGATAGACATACATATGTATGTATGTAAGTACATATGTGTATGTGTGTAACGGTTTAGAGGAGGGAGAAATATTGTTTTAATATTTATAAGGAATTATTTGTTGTTTATTTGTTTGTTTGTAAAATGAAGGTGGTGGATGAAGATGTGAATAATTTAGTTTTAATTTCAGTAGGTATTTACTTTGTTCTTTTTTTTATTGTGCAGTACGCGCCAAAAAAGCTTTGAAACTTTGCAACTCTGAAGTAGGTATAGTTACAGTTACTGTGGTGTTTTGTTCATATTTTTGAATATCATGAAGTCAGTAGTAGCCAATTTCAGATATGAAAAGCTTCAAGACAAGACTTGTATGAACCATAGTATGAATGAACAAATGAAGCTATTTGGCGCCAACTGTACTATACAGTAATTTATTTTAAAAGCATGAGTGTTTGTATTACATCTATTTTATGTAAAGTGTACCTACATATGTACATTTATTTATTCAAACCCAAAATTAAAGTGTGAACATTACTTTTTACTAAAGATTTAAGTATTAATAAAAACGTAATTTACAAAATAAATTGCTACTGTAAATACATTTCTCGTAATTCAGACAATTTTGCTTAAATCTGACCCAAAAACTGACCCTCATGAACTCAGTGGACAATTTAGCAGTTTTTTTTTCACAAAAATAAAAAAAAATATTTTTAGCATTTAAGTAACTACGGTGTGAGTATATCTTAATCACGAGGTTCGTTGTTCGGGCTGTCTCAAGGTCACATGACCGCGTGTCACACCGAAGCGTAATATAAGGCTACAGTTGTTGTAAATAAAAAAAATAGTATTTTGTGTAACTGAGAGATGTTTGTTCTGGGTCGAAATTGTCTGATTAATTGATTAACAAAATTTGGGGAGTTAGTGAGGGTTTAAATATATTAACCTATTTTTCACGCTGGCGGTTTTTCAAGTGGGTAAAGCGAACGACACCTCTCGGTTCGTGCGCGTGGTGTCAGTCGGAAAATTCGCCAGTGTGATAAGTCGGTCAAGATGGAATAAAATGGACAGTCGATAGTTGGTCTGATGGCTGGCTGACAGTTTATTCTGAAGGGTATCGTGAATCCAAGTTAAACTTTTTAATCAGTCTGATACCGGCGGGACACCTGATCGTTGTCATGCGCGACCTACCATTCATCTCCATACTGATTTATGAGCCCGATCAAACTATCAGCCGATTAAAAGTTTAAAAGGGTGTAAACTTTAAGGTGCTAACTGCTAACTGCCGACCGCACTTGCAGCGATGCAGTCAATATCTGAGGGCGACTGCACATGCTGCTGCCACTTCGATCCAAAATGGTTTTATGTAAATACATACAAACCAGTACTGCAGCTGCGGCCGATTTAATGTAGTCGGCAGTGGAAATCAGCAGCTTGCATTCAAAACGTACCTTAACACAGAAGTTAACGAATACAGCTATCTCAATGTTATTGTAAGCAAATAGTTTGTTTATAAACAACATCTTGGTACAGTTACTCGTCTAAACGACGCTTCAGTTGAACTCACGCCAAGTAATCAGCATTTACGATTTGTCAACTAGTCTAGTTTTTGTACTAGTAATGTTTTTGTTAAGGCACTTGTGGTAATAAAAATAATGTGGTCTGACTGTTTGTGAGATTTTGGTTTTGGAACATTTTGTGAGAATGCTAAGTGCTGTAAGCTCATTTGAAGATTGTATTCTAATGATTTTATTTACTTCGATACGTATGGATATTTGGTGTTTTCCTATACTTACTTTATTTAGGTATTATAGATTTGTATTGTTAATGGATATGCATGATTGCACGAATGGAGAAAGTATTTGTAATAAATTATTATTTGAGAAAAATATAATCAAGAAATTATTCCAGATAGATATTAACTTTATTCATCGTTTTTTTTTAATTTATGTGTCAGTAGCATTATTTAATATTTCAGTGTTTATTTTAATGATTACCAAAATCCTCCGCATCATTTAACTGAAGAAATTAATAAAAAAACATTGAATACGAGACACCCATATTGCTGTGTTGTCGTATCTTCAAACTATGTTGAGGTAGGTCCGGTGTCAATCGCTATCCTAATGAATGGTTTGAACTGATGCCAAGTCATTTGTCTAGCAGTTAGTCGAAGAATTTATAACATCTTTGTAGATATACATATATAGGTTTGACACTGACCTACGCTATGTAGGTATATAGGGAGTGTTACTAACATAGATTTAAGTTTTTTATATACTAACAATTTTGTATAATAAATAGAATATGTATTTTAGTCTTTAAGGTATTTATCTATGGGCCATTTCAGCCTGAAAATAAAGGTATTTGATTTGATATCAATCTAGAATTACTTCCAAAAATATATGGTCCTGTATGAAGGTTTCTTTAAATAAGATATGTATTTTTATCGTCATATAATGACGCTGCTTTTAAAAATAATAATAAAAAATGTGTCTAGGAAAGTACACAAAATATAGGTAAAAGATAAACTTTTTACTAAAAAAAAAAACACGTTAGCAAGTACAAGAATCTAGTATTGTTTTTCACTAGAATTTTGTAACAAAGGTACAAAGATCGTTATCACTTCAATACAAGACATAAAAAAACTCCGACATTCTACAAAGTACTAGACAGTCAAAGAAAACATTTTCCTTTGAAAAACTTTCCACGAAGGTCACTTTGTTCAAGTTTTTTCTCCGAATTCTTTAGTAGTCGCACACTGCAAACTTTTAGTCGGCCGATAGTTTGTTTGGGCACGTAAATCAATATGAAGATGAATGGTAGTATTACAAAGATCAGGTATTCAGGTATCGGACCAACGAAAACTGATTAAATTCACCATTTTCTTTTTTTCTTACATATATGTATAATTTAGCCTTATATTTACAGAGTTATTAACAAAAAATATATTATAACAGGTGTATTTACACTAAAATTAAAAAGCGTCATAAAACTCCTCATCGCTGTCGACCGGGAGCGTGCCCAAAAGGTTTGTAGCATCACTACACTGGCAATGGCCCTAATCCAAGTTCGTAACCATTTTCTAATCTGTACTAATATTATAAAGCTTAATAGTTTATTTGGTTGTTTGTTTGAACGCGCTAATCTCTAGAACTACTGGACCGATTTTTTCGAATTAATCGAGGCAGACTAAAGGCTACTTTTTACCAGGGTCCGTGCAGAGGTTCCCACGGGATGCGGCTAAAACCGCTGGCAGAAGCTTGTAAAAAAATATTTTGCCAACCATCGGGCCAACTGTCGGCCAACTGTTTAGTCTCCAGTGTGCTCTATCAGACGGTATTTTGTTGAGGTAGCTCCCACGTGTGAGTGCCAACCAATCTACTGTAACGGATTGTCAACTAGACTAACCCCTTATTTATATTGACGTATTAAATCTGGGAATAGACTGGTACTTTATTTATTGGTTTTAGTATGAGTATATTAGGTTTTTATTTGTGTACTTGACATCATCTGCCTAGCATTATCCCATGCCTATGGCTACCTGGATATAAACTTGCATCTGGTCTTGCTCGATAAATAGGCAATCTAACATTATTATTTTTTTCTAATTGGCCAATAGTACCTGAGATAAGCGAGTTCAAGTAAACAAAGAAACTTCAGCTTTATAATATTAGTAAGGATCTAGTAACTTTCGAGTTATAACTGAAAATAATCTATGTAACAATGAATAGTAATGAAATACCTACAAATCAAGACAAAATAAGAACCAAAACGAGCCCATCAGAAAAAAAAAAAACAATTTATTTAACAAAATAAACTATTTCAGACAAGGACAAGCACTTTCCATGTTATTCCGAATATTGTTTACAAATTGTAAGATGTTCCGAGAAATGTTTACGAAGAGTCTGAACGAATCTCTTGCGTCAATTACGTTTGTCAATGAACCGCTCTAGGTTTGAGTCCGTGCCAAGCAATCGGGCGTACGTAATAGATTGTCGACTGTTTTTTTTAGTACGGTAGAACTTGAGGATTTGTAATTCGGCTTTTCCTAGGTCTGAGGCGTTTTTTGTGTGCTCGTTTTGCTTTAAAAAACCGTTTCATTTATCAATTTGTTTGTCTTCTTGTAAAATAGTTGATCATCTATCTTAAGCTTGGCAAATTCGTATGAAATACTACGGACGGGATGGGGGTCGTCTACCCAAATTACCACGAGTTGCTAAACAATACAATAATAATACAGGACATTTGACAATTCAGTTCGCCACAATGTTTATCTTCACATATTAATAAAAAGTGTTCTTAGTTTAACTAAGAAAAACGTAAAAACGAACATACAAAGCTATTTAATTGCTATTTGAAAACTCGCTAATAAAAATGACGATTACGAGTAAATATCAAAGTACCATGGAAATTCCCCTGATAGTAACGTTCCCAACCACCCGCGTGAACCATCATCCTCCGAGCCTTTTCCCAATCATGTTGGGGTCGGCTTCCAGTCTAACCGGATTCAGCTGAGTACCAGTGCTTTACAAGAAGCGACTGCCTATCTGACCTCCTCAACCCAGTTACCCGGGCAAACCATAGGAGTGTCATATTAGTACTAAGTAATTTGAGAAGCTTAAAAATATACAGCTTGTTCACCTGAAAAGGTACCTAGCTATTAACCTTATGTAAATGAACTGGATATAACCATCAGAATGACGCATGACGTAACAAACAAACAAATGAAGCAACAGCCTTAAAATCTGAATATGCATTGTTTACATTAATTTACAACAATAGGCAATAATAATTAACTGTGTGGGATTGTGTTACACTGACCTACTTGTTGACATTTTGCTTGTTTGTGAGGAAAATCACCTTTGTTAACACATTTTTTTTTACAATGAAATAACTCGTACTAAACTTTTAGGTAAACTTATAAACTTTTTTTTCAAAATTAAACTATTTAATTCATTAATTATACTACATAGTTTGTTGTGTTTCAGAAAGCACGATAAACTGTAGGTCCTGTACACTGGTACTCAGCTACATCCAGTTAGACAGGGAACCGACCCCAGCATAGTTGGGAAAAGGCTAGGCAGATGATACCACGAAGTATACCTACACATATTTACAATCCGAAATATAATACTAGTCTTGTTTAGATAACTACAGTTTTGCAAGGTTATATATATAAAATTATAAAACTGGAGAGTCTGTTTGGCTCAACGCTAATTTAATCGCTCGCTGGTCAGTCAGAGTTGAGAAAAACCTTCAGTGTTTTATAGCCTATTTATCGAGGAGCAGCCTACAGTCTATTTACCAACCAATTTTTCTTTTTCAGATATACAATATAAGTAGTATAGCCGTTTTGCTTAATCGAACTATTATCTTGTAAGTGAAATTAGGCCTAACTTGTTTATTTCCATTATTTTCGACCACAAACCATCTGGGAAAACGCTAGATAGATGATAATGATAACATTGCGTGTGTGACTTGAGTAAACCTACTTTTTAAATACTTAGAACCAGAATATATATTAGGACTGAAGCTATATTTTTTATGTTTAGGCTAGACAAGTAGTCTGTAGTCTAGATAATTTGTAACTAGACAAAAAATATTATATCAATCATAGTTTTCTAATGAACTTTTTAAATTAATTGGACCTGTGTAGGGACAGAATTTCGACCAAAAGTATGTGTTGCAGTTGACATTTAAAATATCACTAATTCAGGATTGTTGGAACCACACCTGAACATCAAAGAAAACTGACTCTTTTTTCATATACTGCCTATAATTCACATAGAAAATGCAGTTGAAAATACTTAATAAATAGTTTTCAATTTAGTTGGTTCTTCACCGGTTTGTCCACACAAGATAATTATTTACACTTGAAACACATACGAATGTTTGTTTCCCAAAAGTAAATTTTTGGTGGACCTTCAGTAGAATCCCTTGCCAGTATTAATGGGGCAGTGACGTAATGAAGCTAGAATAGCCTATGAATATACTAGCTTGGAGCATGGTCTAATTTATGAAATGTCAACTATACCTTGCCCAATTTTGTAGTATTCCGACAAGACATTTTGTAATTCTGCATAAAATGCATGGGGAATTAATTATTATTATAGAATAATTTGTCATGTCAGATAGAAATGCATAATACATATTAATTTTATGAGTCATTAAGAAATTAATATGGATTCCTGTCTATTGAATATCCATTCATTTGTGTCCATTTGTGCTAGAAAGTGCAATTACTTTAAATATGAACAACGTATATATAAATATCAATTACAGCAAAACGCATGAAATGCTACACCTTTTTATAAGGTTATATGCATTGATATATATGTTTATGTCAATAGTTATATTTATATATTTTTATGTAAATATAGATTTCGTTTATTTTAAAATATAATGTACAGATTTTATTGAAAAATAAAAACCTGTATGTATAGGTTACTTTTGCATTGTGTTCGGTGTATGGTGTTATGTTCAAAAAACTTTTTCTGTCAATTTATTTTTTCAAAACGCTCGCTCTTTTAACTTGGACCGCACACACAGGATTTGCGGCGTAAATTATTTTCTTTATACGCGCAAAGGTAGGTATCTGTTGTAATTCGGTGATAAGCGGCCCTTGTGAGCTTGTTGGTTATTACTCGACGGGGCAGGGTGGGGCAGAGGTGGGGCGATAGTTGGGAGGGGGAGTTGATGAGCTGGTGTCTGTTGATCGTTATGTAGGCAATATAGTAGAATTGGTGAGTGTGTATATGGCTGTTGGTATTTTGTTTTGAGTTGAAGTGATCGGTATATAAATATATTAATTTATTAAAGTCTTTATGTGACAAAGTTTCGAGTTTGTTTTGAGTGTTTGGTCGAGTTAAATTTGTATGGGACAGCAAACGTAATTATTTTGCGTATTTTTCTCGATATAACGGCAAGAGATACCTAGGCGGTCATTATATTCCCAGAATATTGAACTAGTTTAAAAATAAGTATTGAAATTGATATTCAACGTGTACCCATATAACAAATGGTACGAAACCTTTCGTTCATTCCGACTCGCACTTTAGTTTTCTGCTATGAAAACCTATCCAATCGAATGAGTCTACGAAAACAGACAGACAGACGAACCACAGTTCAGTCTATATTAGTTTTCTCTATTTACTCACCTTCATACTCAAAGGTTTGACTGAAACCGACTTCGAAACTTGAAAATTTTCATCTATCTCACTTGAAGTTCTGAAGTCGACGACTTGCGGCTTTCCAATTTGGATAAAAGGGGTTTTTGTTTATTTAAAACTTGGTGCTCACGTTCTGAAATTTGAACGTGGTAGGAATGGAGTCTTTGTGAATTTTGGTTTGAGTCCTGTTGGGATGCAAGAATGTTACTTATTACCATCATGTTATAATGCTAAAGAGTCTGTGTTTTTGGTTGAAAGAGCTGATCTCAGGAACTACTTACCTACTTACTAGCCCAATTTGAAAAAGTATCTCAGTAAAAGATGTCATGAAGAAGTACCTCTGAGACACGGGTGAATCAAATTACCTGTAACAAAAGAAAGAAGAGAAATTAGTTATGGTACCTTAAAGTTTGTCAATCTTAACGAGAAACTGAAAAACAGCAAATTATTATATAAAATGTTAGCTGGATATACCTATTATAAAATACTTATCTAACTGATCAGGATGTAATCTAACTATTAGTTCCTAAGATCTAAGCGCGTTAAAGGAAACAAACGAAATCTTCAACTTTATTGTATTAGAACAGAATTGCTTCTCAAGTGAAACCCTAAATAAGAGCGAAAAACCCAATAATTTGTTTATATCAAGAAAATCACTCAATACATTTGATGACGTCAGTCAGTCGCAAACTAATTGAAAAATCAATTCGTTTCGATGTGTTACGTAAAAATGTATATCTAGTTGAACACGTGGATCCGGCTGTTTAATTTGTTTCAAAGTCTACAGTTTTATAGCTGCTGTTAATAGTGAGATGTAAATAGATTTAATGTTTAAAAACTAGTAAGATACAGGATATTATCAATGAACATCTAATATAGGTAGTAGTCAAAATTGTTTAGTTATAATCCCTTTAAAAACTTCAAGCAAAGGGCACTACAGGTTGCGAAGTAACTATTAAGGTAATCTGTGCTACGGAAATTATTATAAAGTACAACATAATACGACATTTGAGTTATCTATTTATGTAAAATCGAATAAACATGGGTACCATTGAGAGAAAAAAATACATATTTTACAAAATAGTTTACTAATTACTTCTCTGTGTCAGAGGCCTGTGCCCAGTCATGGGAGGATAAAAAGGCAGATGGATAATGATTTACTTGAATGATTTGTGCGTGAATTCTTATTCCCATCATAAGAAAACAGAAGCTAAAGAAAACTACTTTCCACAAACAAACAAACGGACACAAACCTACTTTAAATAGATAGGAAACGTATTAAAAACCGATCAGGCAGAACAAGACCTTTGACAATGTCATGCCCCCCTGACATTGCGGACGAAACCCATTGCGACGCTATGCAAATTACTTGATAGCAGTTAGGACGGGTTTAGACGGGCGTATTATACGTTTTAGACGAGCGTTTTTTACACTTAGAACGCTAACATTACGCGTTCATAAGCACTTATTAGCGCGAGCAGGATTGACAGATTACTCTGCCGTGTGCAAGTAAAGCGCATTGATTTTTATGTCGTATGATTGTTATTGTTGGTACGTATACGTTGTTACGTCAATACGTAGCTAAGATAGCGAAGATACGTACGCTGCAAATTGCAAGTCAGGCACCAGCTTTTTGAAGTGCGCGTTCGTTGAAACGATCGTAAAAAATACCTAAACAATCTCATAACAAAAGTACCAAGGACAGGGCTCACAGCAGAGACGTATGTTTCCACGGGCTCTCGATCTATAAACGTCAGCTGCGTAACCCTTAAAATGTTACCAACAATTTGTGGTGTACACAAAATAGATAAGCATTATTTCAATTGGTAATATTTGTGGTCTAGGAAAACAAAATATCATGTTTGTGGCAATTTAACTATTTTAAAAGCCACAAATAAAACAGATTATTTATTTATTGTTGATTCAACATTATATTTGACTAATAGAGATAATATTGTGTGTAGTGTTAGTTAAGTTTGTCATAAATAAATTCAAAAAATACTAGGTATATTTATTTATTACATTTTAAAGAAGGCTTACAGACTAACAGAAAAAGAATGATATAATGACTGTAATATTATCAAATAGCTAAAACTGAACTGAATACTGAACGGAATTTCATTCGGTTTTTACTAATGGAAAGAGTGGTTCACGAAAAAGATATAGGTACATTATAGAATTAAAGCCCACTGGGTGAGCCCTGAATACTAAGCTTTCTAGACGACAGTTTTTCGACGAATTTCCTTCAGGGGTGCAGTAAAATTCGCAAGAGACTCAACTAAGCTAGTAACCTAATAAAAATCCAATTACGTACAACCTACATTCTGAGTGCTGTGTCATAATTACTGATGGTAATGGCATATGACGTCATCAGTCGCCTTCAGGGTAGTGTTGCGGGTCAGACATGGAGAACGAAATGAAGAGTGGATATGTCATAGTGAAAAGACTCGTAAGAAACGTCGCCACCAAAATGCAATGTTTGGGGAAGAGGAAAGTAACTATCTTTTCCCTTCTTTAGAACCTATCAAACCAAAAATCGTTGACAGGTATTCCAAAGAACCTAGATCTGGGGGCGGTCAAGAAGAGTAAGCAAACCCCAGCGAGGCCCCCCAAGACCAAAGCCGGCGGGATTGATCGAAAGACGCCACGCCCTTGTACATAAAGGACTTAAGAAGGAACATGATGGGTTAAAGTCAGTCTCACACTCCTTCATGGTGCATCCACAGCGGGAGGGGTCATTTGATAATTTCCCATAAAAAGGTATCCCAAAGAACTGATAGTTTTGGTCACTCCTACCGTCTGCATTTTAACCTAGAAGAAGGCGCCTGAACTGTAGTTATCGGCACGAATCTTGAGCTCTGACCTACATCTGCGCAGAAGTGATTTATTAGCAAAGAACCAATCCCGAGTGACGGCTATGACGCGATGCACTGCGGGCCAATCACCGCTTTTGCCCGCCCCCGCGCTTCACTTCTTACCACAAAAGGGACCCAATAAAATACTTCTGCGCAGGTGAAGGTCAGAGCTCAAGATTCGTGCCGATAACTACCTGCCTTATGGTATCTCTGCTCTTTCCTTATTCCATAGGGTCAGCGCATCCCAAGACACTCGTGTTGAATTACTTAGTTATCTCCGGAATATCCCTAGACGAATATGGCCGGGTTTTAAAAGCATGTAAGTAAGTATAGGGTTATGTAAAATTTTCTGTTTTTTTTTTTGTTGATGGAGTAATGTCGTCAAGATTTTTGTGGAATAAATTACAACAATAGCCCACTTAACATTGTGATGTCAACCATTATGTATTTTTTAAAGAAAATATTTCATAAAATATTTATGCTTAAAAGGACATAATGGTAAGAATGGATGATAGTTAAATGTGTGTGTGGTAAGAGAAAAACAAGAAAAATATAATATTTTAAAACATGAACTTGAGCTATTTTAAAATATCTTTTGGTATGCCTAAGGCTTATCCCAACTGTATTACTATGCACCATTTTCTTTAATTTACACCAACAAATAATGATCTACAGTTTATTACCTAACACATTTTTCTCTACATTTTACCAATAAAGAATGATCCACCGTCTTCGTAAACGTTTCAAAAACAAAGCAGTCATTCTAACAATAAGCTTTACGAGCATGTTAGCAAGTTCATGGTCAAAAGAAATAACAAATGGGACGATTAAACTCCCGAAATTAACTCGAGATGCACGCTCGGGTTAATTACGTGATGTCAATTGATAGAGATTGCTAATGTCAAATTGATGTTGACAGTTGTGAATTCTATTTTTGAACGTGGTGAATTACCTTTTTTATTTTAAAAGAGGTTATATTTGTTATCGTTAGTGAAAATGTGTATGCCTGTGTACAATAATTTACTAATATAGTACACGATTTTCTTGATTATTCTTTATACCTACAATTTTATTACTGATCTACAGAATATCGTTAAAGTTTTGAAAACAAAGCAGTCATTCTAACAATAAGCTTTACGAGCATGTTAGCAAGTTCATGGTCAAAAGAAATAACAAATGGGACGATTAAACTCCCGAAATAAACTCCAGATGCACGAGCCGGGTTAATTACGTGATGTCAATTGATAGAGATTGCTAATGTCAAATTGATGTTGACAGTTGTGAATTCTATTTTTGAATTCGGTGAATTAACTTTTTTTTATTTTAAAAGAGGTTATATTTATTATCGTTAATGAAAATGTGTTCGTCTGTTTACATTTTTTTATTTACATTGCGGACAGTTGTTGTCTATCATTCGTGAATAATTTATTTTTTATTGCCAATAACAATTCATTAATAAGACAAAATAACTATTACCGTTGCTATAGAAATTAAAGCGGGTATATGTACAAAACGTTTGTTCGGTAAACTCTCATCACATTATTTTCACAAGTTAGAATTAATTCTTAATCCTGTACTTAATCCTCAAAACGAACTCATTAACATTTCAATTCCCTCAGCTAAACCAATAGCAATAGCAGTGAAAATAAATACCAATTTACCTAATTAAAGCCGACTACACACGATTGCCTACGCAGAAATCCTTCGAGCACGCAATAAAAGGAAAACCGGGGCCTATGACCCTACCACAATAAAAACTGCATGAAACCATCCGGGCTAAAATTGTAATGTCGACGCACTCGACAGCTTGTGTGACCTTAAAAACACACAATCAAAATTCAACCGTAAGCCCTTGAAATAAATCACAAATTGAAAGCACCACTCAACGATTTTTACGCTCGTTTAGAAACAAAACACAATCTCCATTGAAGTTCGCACTGCATATCACATGGCGTAACATAGTGGTTACGTCAGACAATTTTACACGTTAACACTGAATGAATAGAGTTGATATTCGTTTGGGAAGTCCTACTCCTGTTCTTTGAAGCCTGGATAATGCCCTTTGTCGGTCGTTACAGTTTTTCATAATCGACCTATTTGCTTTTGGAATACCGTTCATTTTTCTTCACTGGGATGGTTGTGTCTCGGGTTGAAAGGATCCTAAACGCCACTGCGTATGTTTAACAAAATCGTACCTTAGTTGAAGGTGGTAAGGTTGATTTTTGATTGTGAGGGATGCGTGAAGTGTCTGCGGTGTCACGACATTGCATTCCAAGCGATGCGAATGACTCCGAGATGACAACGGCCAGACAAGGGCAGCCGGTACTTACTCATTCGATGCATCGAGCCAGTGTTCGTATGTAAATAATATCTCGAAAGTGATTTTTATAGCGCAATACATCAAATACTGGGTAAACAGAGAACATGGTCGTGAAATTATTAGGTCAAGCAAATATTGTGTTATGGAAGTCGTAAAATATGGGATATCGATTTTATTGATGGGCTGATTTTCCTTTTATAGGCCATAAATTGAGACTGTACCACAATTTGTATCAATAAGTTCTAATTAAAAGAACTGTACACACAATTTGTACCATTAGAAGAAAACAAAATATCCTTTTCATTGTCAATGTTTTTAGAGAATAGAATATACAAAAAAAACTTTTGAAAATAAATGGCGTTCAAGGCCAATTTCGGCACATGACGGCTGTTCTCATATAAGGAGATCAGCCAGCTACTCTCAATACATTGAAATTCTATTAAAATATAAAATAAACATAAGTAAACAAAAACACGCGTGTTCCTATTAACAGTTTATTCTGCAATATGTAACAACATGATACAGTAAGTCCTATCTTTAGAGTTGGTTAACTTCGAACCGAGAACTTTTCGTTTTCAGTACGGAATACTAAGTTGGGGCTCGCGTGAGAGTGAATTGGGTCAAATAGCAAAAGATATCTTCATGATTATCACTTCTATAATATTAATAAAAAGCTGAAGAGTTTGTGTGTTTGTTTTTTTAAGCGTTTTAATTTTAGGAAAATTTTATCTTCTTTAAAATATGTTTCAATGCTCGATAATAGGCTAAAGACTTACCTCCACACTCAGAGACATTTAATGGTTACTTAAACCACTCCTTAGTGACAGAATCTCATAGAAATTCTGCACTAAGGAACGGCTATGGTTACCATTAAATGTCTCTGAGTGTGTCCAAAAACTTCCATTTGTAAAGAAACTTGTATTTTTGAATCCAAAAGAAATTAGATCGGATGATAAAATATATTCATACTTTTTCTGCTTTTAGATTTCTACTACAAAGAAAACTATATTTTACAGAAACTCTATAAAGTTTGATGAGAAAACTTCCGCGCTGTTTTTAAAACGAAGGAAAAATATTGACTGTATTTTATCATCTGATGAAAGGTATAAAAAAGAAATGGTTTAACTTGACTAAAAACTAGTATGAATTTTCACTTATAATACCACAAGAGCTTCAAAATTATCGGGTATTTTCCGATAGGTTCGTTGCAAACAAATGAAGGAGTCAAGTTTTTCAGGTTAAAAAATCACGAGCGCGAAGCGCGAGTGATTTTTCCTGGAAAACTTGACGACTTTATTTGTTTGCAGGGAACCTTGAGGGAAATGCCAGAGAATTTTGAAGCTCGTGTGGTATTCGGGGGATTATTTTTCCGTCCCAAATGTCGGCCACAACCTGTCAGTTTGACATAGCAACGACCAGAGAAAATATTCAAAAAATTATCAGTATAATACCATGTAGGTTGTACCACGTGACGTCGAATGGTGCAATTCTATTGGTCGATATTTGGGTCGGAAAAATAATCATATTTATTTGTGAAAAAACCGCAAAAAAACTCAATTATTTCATAACGTATATAGGTATTTGTAGAGACCGCTCAATTGATTATAATTTGTTTTGGTAGTAAATATATTTTTAACTCAAATGAAAACATGTTTGTATAGTAGGTAAATTAACATTAATTTGAAAGTTCAATAAATTCTTTGAACGGGGTGAATGACCTCGGCGTTAGCTACTATCTGTCAAAGTCTTTAAAATTGATGACTTCTCAGAATAACTCAACTCGCAGGGGTCGAAAAATATTAGTATTCATTGGTTTTCAGCTATAAATTATAAAGATTTTTTTAATACGACAAAAAAAAGCTTTTTCAAAACCGTAATCCGGTTAGTAACTAAAAGTTAAGGGCTTATTACACTTGACTAAATTCAGTCGTCTAATTAGGTTTGTCTAATTAGGTTTCTAAATAATTTAATGAAACCTACCTTCCTAAATGCGATTACATTTGACTGAATTTAGTGACTGAATCATTTAGACGACTGAATTTAGTCCAGTGTAATAAGCCCTTTAGTAAGTAAAGAAAGAAAATATACAAAAAAACAAAAGAACATACTTCCATACGCAATATCTTTTTCAGTCTTCCAAACTTAAAACAAAAATATTTTTCCAAGAACTTTAAACTTCCGAAAAATTCCTGAAAAAAAAAGCCGTAATAATATGACGATTTGTAAGCGAGAGCCAAGTAAGATAATTCTCTTATCCTTTCGGCTGTTCCCGGCACTGATGGCTCATTGAAGTTTCACTTGGGCTGGCTCCGAGCCAAGAAGTCGGGGAATTTTATTCCTACCACCCAAGATGGGGTAGGATATCGTTAATGCTGTATGAACGAGCCGACTTTCGAAATTGATGTGGACGGTCATTTGTTTGAACTAAAGTATATCTTATATAGATGAAGATTTTGGTTAAGCGTGCTAATTGTAGGAATAATCTCTAATTTGAAAAGTGTTTGAGTGCTAGTTAGCCCATTTATAGAGGAAGGCTTAGGCTTTTTATCCAGGTACGCGAAGATTTCCTCAAAACACGATGCGCGGCTGAACACGCTTAAAAGTGCTAACTTGTATAAAACCATTTGCTCTTTCTTTTATAAAGCCTGATAGATAACATGGTCACGTCGTGTAGTTTAATTCGTTTAAAAATACAATAGCTTATTATTTAAATAATTTGTTTATATCAAACATGCTGCATACAACAAACAACAATTTGACGTCAACCAATACTCTACTTAAACGTCCACGACCATATCAATTCAATAGACGCAGAACCGCACACATTATTTAAAAGCCAGCCTTCCAAGAAATCCTCGACCGAACAATACTCCGAAACTGAGTTTCCTCGTCAATTTTCCAAAGTCCTCGTTCGTCGGTGGTCACAATCAATAGCGCGTCAGTATGCTATGCGTCTACGTGCATGCAGTTTGCATATTAATGGCTCAATCTTAGATCTAGCCATGACCGCTCGTTCCATTCTATTGTCTGACGTTTGGGGGGTGCTCGGTATTGTTGGCGGTTTAGATACTGTGAACTTCAGTACGCTTTCTATTTAAAGATATTTTAGTTTTTTCATAGAGAAGAAAAATACGAAGATCTCCCATGTAATGGCCGATAGTTGACTTGTGGGTGGCTGACAGCAATTTTTTTAAGGTTATCGTGATGTCGTGAATCCAATCAAACATTTTAGTTAATACTATTATTATACATTATTATTCATCTTTAATCAAATTTACGAGCTAGAAAAATCTGACGGACAATAGTCTGCGCATCTGCAATAATTTAAACCAGTAGCTTAGTTGAAAATCAATACACAGTATTCACGACAAAAGCCTTTTAAAAAAAATAGAGCAAAAACAATCTACCACAGATGGGTTGAATCACCCGTCAGTAACAGGAGCAGAGACAACGTTCGTCGCATCCCCACTGTTTGCAATTAGACGATCCGATTGCACACATTTAACATTTGCCATGTCGCCCGTATTTCCACGAATTCTACGATTTATAACTCCTAGGTTTAGTTCGAGATAGCACCAAATTTATTGAGGGAAACCAGCTGGAACAAAACTTGGTAACATGTTTTAAATGTCGTGGTACTTTTTTTGCAGACTTTATATTTAATTTTTGGTTAGAGAAATAGTTGTAATAAAAGTCTTTGAGTATATTTGATCAATTAGGGCAAATACGGGTGTTTGTATAATTATGATATATGACATTTTCTCGAAGGTTACCTTTGTCTTGAAATTCGTTTTTTTATCCGTTACTTACTGGAACTAAACACGCTACTGAAACCTCAGGAATAGTTAGTATTTATTACAACCAAAAACTAATCTTCTCTTCGTAACAAAGTCTAGACTTACTTAAAGACGCAACATTTAAACTACAGTCTACCAAAACGTTTAAATAGTATACAGCTAAACTTAGACGACTTCACACGAAGCGTGCAAACACACGAACAAACAGACAAGCATACACACAAGGAAATAGCGTTTAAAGCGCTAATTCCTTGTACAAACATGTATGTGGACTTGTTAGATGGTGCTAATAGGCACGTTCATTCACTCCTAAGATATAGTACGTTGCGTCATGAATGAATCATTGTGTGGCAGTGAGAAAGAAGATGAGTCTGTTTACTAAATAAATTGTGGTTTTCTTGAACTTCAGAGCCATCTGAGAACTGATATTTATACGAATGAAAATTATAGACAAATCAGCCACCCCTTATGGGAATGCAACATACAAATTCCATCGAATCTTCTTTCAAAGCGATCGCCTTGCATAGCTAAGTCACGCTGCAATTTCAGAAGAGTTGCCACGGCCCTGGTACGCAAGGTTTTAGTCAGTAAAAGTCAGAGACACTCCTTTCACAAAGTATCACAAAGCAGGTGAAATCTTACGGTGATTTTTAACCTACCCAAAGCACTGTATGGCTAAGTCTAGACGTCGCAAGAAGCAAAAATGAGTTTGGTTGATATTTAAAGAAATAATAACACTCAAAATATATTATTATTGAATCTTTTTCTGAATACTTTTGTTAATAATATTCCAAGAATATAAAGTAAATAACAGGATGCTCTTAATAAAGTAAAGATGATGTGTTGTCAAGCTTAATGCCTAATATTCCTCATTACAGACACAACCTACAGATTTTTATTTCAGTACGTTCCTAGAAACATATACCCATCCTTCTTTATTAATGACTAAGTAGAAAACCATGTTAATATATTTATGTATTAAGGCTTTTTAGAGGAGTTAAAAAGAATAAGACGTTATACTTTAAGAATAAAGCTTTTTTTGGGATAATTGAACGGTACTCTTTATTTTGCCTTTAGATAGTAGACCACCAGACTACGTGGTATTGGTGCTGCAACTTTCTATGTCCGGTTGAAGATTTATAAGCCTAAAAAGATATGGAGTGGTGAAGTATATGAAGGAGTTCCACACATTCGAGAGTGACTGCCAAGATACAGTGAAGTTGAGAGAAAATTAAGAGAGCTGACTCCACTATGATATTCCAAACCCCCCACTTTGGTACCTTTCATTGAACAAATAAGACCAAAAATCGAACAAAATACATTTTCTATTACCACCTAAACGGCTACACTTGAAGCCAAATTAACTTCCGCACTATCCAAAGAACTTCAAAGCGGAGTAAATCAACCGGAGCCTTTAGTAAATATAATGAGGATAAAGCCCAATCCTACAGATCGCAAAAAGGATTCCATTTTAATCAATTAAGTGGAAAAATCCTTAACACATGACGTCCGCACTCTAAAACCCTAAAGCGATTGGCGTGAGTGGCCAATCCCGGAAAATAGTTTTTGGTGCAAAATGTAAGAGCGAAGATGTTTTTCAAACGACTTCGTCGACTATAATGTTAAATGATTCTTCTAAAATTATCAATGGAAAAGTTTGTGAGGATATAGGTATGTACGTGTTGGGTTTGGCGGTATGTTTGTTATTCTTTCGAATTACTGGATGGAAATTCATGAGATGTGGCTGTAGTATAGTGTAGCTTGCAGTTACATTGCACTAATTACGATCATCAAAAGTATTAAGCTTTATATGCCTCCTTACATGGCTGTCATCTCTTTGCCGACCATATATATTTTAATTTATGCAAAATTCCATGTCAAAGGATCGTAATCGAACTACAGAAGTGAATGATGGCATCAAATATTTGAGAGCAATATTGTTTTTATGTTGATATTTATTTGATCAAAAAGTCTTAGCTGTATACTGAAAAAAGGTTCACTTGGATTTTGATTTATATTCCCTTGAACTACTTCTATATAAAATTTTATCACAACAACCTCACCAGTGTTCCCGCTTCCTCCTCTACCCTTCACCATGCTCATAGGTAAAAGTGGAACGTTCGGACCTACAAGATTGCTTTTGGAGTACCATTATCCTGTGTTCGGCCAAATGTGAGCCTTTTATTAACTGGCGTTTTATTTT
Source organism: Helicoverpa zea x Helicoverpa armigera (assembly GCA_033682625.1). Classification (NCBI taxonomy): domain Eukaryota; kingdom Metazoa; phylum Arthropoda; class Insecta; order Lepidoptera; family Noctuidae; genus Helicoverpa; species Helicoverpa zea x Helicoverpa armigera. The sequence goes on from JAWIIS010000047.1 coordinate 2,701,377, forward strand.
ACATCTGTTCGGAAGTGACCCTCAGTAAAGATTTGGTGGAAGATTTTCGAAACCATTTTCAAGTAGGTGACCTTCGGTGGTAGTGGAAATTAAGTGTCTTTTGGATGTATCTAAAGGTCAATCGTAATGTATTTAGGAGAATTACAGACTTAGCTATCGGAAATCGGATGTCAAAATCAAAGTCAAAAACGTTTATTGAAACTAAGCTAGTTTTTAGCACGTTTTCACGTCAAATTTACAAAAGGACAGCACCCCCAAAACGACCCCCTTTCACCACTTCGTAGTGTTATAGCTGGGAAGAAAAAGTATGTAATGGAAGTATGTCTCTAAATAGATTGTTTTATCGTAAAGAAAGTTACATTTTATTGTAAACAGCAAACATTATGATTGCCGGATTAACATAGGTAATACTTTGGATTTGGATAACACTGAAGGTTCATACAACCGAAAACTAAACGCTAATAGGATAGAAACCCAAAATGATGAGCCTAACAGCTTTCATACAGACGCACACTACATTATCTTAAAACGTAATTCCTCTCTCCGTTGTTGTGAAAATTACATTTCGAATCTTTTTGAACCACCCCCCCTTTTCCCCACTTCGATCATCAAAATGCAATTACCGAAGCAATAACAAATATCAATAACAAGAATACTCCTCGATCTCGAAGATTCAATATCGTTATCAGAGCAGATTACATTAAAGTCCAACATTTATTGGAGGAACAATAGCTCTTCCGAGGTCATTTAGTCTGTGATAAATCTAAGCCCTTTGGTTGACAAAACACTTCTGGCAGTGTTTCTAGACGTTTTAGTACCGGGTTATAGGGATGTACCTCGAAGTGGATCAAATGGAATAGGGTAACAGGGTCATTTGCCATTTTTTTTACTCCAAGGGGCAAGTTTTTAAAATTGAATTTTTTAGTATCATTTTTCAATACTCAAATATTTTTTTTAAAACTACACGAGTTATGCGGCCTTCTATATTGATATAACCTGTCTATAAGATTTCTTTGATAGTTTTAAACTTCGGTCAGTCTCTTGGGGACCTATATTCGTATCTATGATTTAATTTCTTTCTGCGTTTAAATCTGTTTCGTACTTATGGCAGTCAAGTGGTCGTTTATTGATGCTAATTCTTGCTAAATTATTAACGTGATTTTTTTGGAGTTTTCTTTGAACCTTAATTGTTGTTGAAAGTTGGGTTGACCTTTTGGCTATGAAAGAAATGTCAAAAAAATCTTGCGTTCGTTTTTGAAGTAGGCAATTAGCAAACTGTCGAGGTGACTTAGTTTTTTTGCCAGAAATACTCATCAAAATATTGTCCTAATTCGAAGCTTCACTCAAATTGAAAGCGGTAATCCATCTTACTTTACACTAAGTGCCAAAATAATTAGGCCAACTAATTAAGTTAGTTTCGCATGTACCCGGTAAAGTTGGTCCGAGGAGCAAACTAAGCGAAAATGTACAAGTTGTTATTACGACTACAAACCACAAACTAACGGGTTTGGTAATTGATTTCTAGATTGTACTCACTTGCGTGTAACTATCCCTACGGCATTGGTATGTTCACCCATTTCTCATTTGCGTTTCTCGGTATACTAAAATATGTATTACCTAAACTCCGGTGTTACCCGAGTTGGGAATTCCACTGTACATTTTGAACTAGTTTACTTTGTCAATAGTTGTTTGTAACAGGTAAAATGTTGCTAAGCTTGATTTTAGAAGCGAACCATATTTCAAAAAGCATTCACTGGTTGATAAAGAACTTCTAAAATAAACAAAAGACGATTCAAACAGTACTTAGCTGCACCTGCATCGCCATAAACAATTGATGTGCTATTATCCGCTTCAGCATTCCACAAAGGGAATATAAGCTTGAATATGGAAGTGTCTACATCATCCCTGGGACCCTGTTCCCGACAACAGACGGCACTACTCGGGAATTAATTGAAAGCGAACATTGCCGTTCAAAGGAATAACAGAACATTCTAAATATTAATATGGAACCTTTTGATCGCTTCTTGATGATACACCTATTGTTTCAGACGGAACCTTCAATACAGTTGCGGATGCTGAAAGGGGAATAATATTTCATTACGTTCCGATTGATACGTTTGAAGATATTGATGAAATGATAATAATAGGGGAACTTGCTCGAGATACAGGAGGGTTCGTCGATGACTGATTTATTTGAGGAATTGAATAACGTTGTGATTTTGATTGTAGAACAACGTTTATTTTCAGTGATTGAGTTTTTAGAAATTGATTTAATTCAATCAGTGAATAAGGAAGTTTAGAGATAAGAGTAACAATCAAAAAAGCACATGTAAGAAAAAGCAAACAAACAACAGTAATCATAAAGACTAAATCACTGTCACCAAATAATAAGTAAACACAGCTCAACATTACCTATTCATTCTCAAACTAAGAGGCAATCCATTACTTCTAACGCATAAAGAATTATCCCTTCAAACGCTGGCTAAGCATCCTCAGGTTTATCGAAGTTCAGCTCCAATTATTCCCTTTTGATGTCAAGCCCTTGTGCCGAGAGCCGAAGGCTTCGCCGAATTCGCGTGTTTAATGTATTAAGTGCGTCGGTATTTCGCCTAAATGGATTTGGGAATAGGGAGCACAGATTTTAGAACGTGTGTAATGCATTGAACTATTTTACCTCGTGTTCTGTTAATAGCTACAAAATGGTGTAATTAAACACCTTTGAATTCCCAGCAACAGGTATTTGGATTATTATTTGTTGCTTCAGCCAATATTAAATCAGCTTTCCCATTAATTTATTTGACTAGACCTTTTTTGGTGCCATTGATACCAACTTTCGCATTCCTTTGTATTCAGAAAGATTTATTACCTTTTAAGTAATGTAATTTAATTTTGCTCTTCGCTCGTAAATTGCTAATAACTATTTCCACTTATCTTCTGGCTCAGGCAGCCTTACTTATTCCCTATCCGTAGTACTAATTACATTCCTTTTGAAAACCGTTTAGAAAAAGTTATGCACGCCAAATGAAAGTGCTCTTAGGACGTCTTTGATCCGTTTCTTGGATTTTACCTGCCTCAATTAGTTTCCGAAAGTCTGCCAAGCAAAAAATGGAATATCAAATTATTTATTATACATTTCACGATTCCATAAACCTGTTGGAATTGAAGGACTCTTCATAGATACCTAAAATACCTCTAGTAATTACTACTTCAAATGCTTTATAGTCTTTGAAAGGAGTTTAGGAACTTACGTGATCTTTACTGGACAAGTCTGAATTGGATTTTTAAAAACTAATGTACGGTAGACCGCACGTCAGTGGTAACTGTCATGCACCTTAACTCAATAGTAATAAGTACGATTTTCCTATAAAACTGTTACCACTGATCTGAAGTTGACTGTACGTATCTAAATCAGATCGAAAAATTATTAAATTAAAAATATACAAAAAGCACAGAAGCTCTTAATTCACGTGTTTCCAAGTAAAACGTTTCTATCAAAATGTAATTTGCATATTTAAAAACATCTGTCAATTAGTCCTAGCGACTGTAAATCGAAAGAGTGCACAAATATTGACAAGTTGTCTCCAATAGCTAAGCAATCAGATGGAAGCACGACGGATTCTACAACTTTTACAATTTACCAACTTTCAAGTAGTTCATACTGATTTTATTTGATGTTCTGTTATTTATTTTCCTTTGCTATTTCTAATGATGATAGTAAAATTCCTTTTTTTTTCATAAAATATTTTACACAATTAAGAATAATATTCATCATCTGTAAGAATCACGGTGTTTCTTTATCATCCCCAAAGCATTTTTTTTAATGTTTTAAGATTTTATTTAACTTTTTCTGCCAGCGACTTCACAAGCTTTCCTAGGAAAGAACTTCTGAAGAAGGAAAAAGTAGTCTGTATGCTATTTTGATGTATCTATATTATAACCAAGTTATGTAATTTTTTTATCTATTTAGTTATTTAAGTTTCATTATAAATCATTCGGAAGAATTCGAAAATTCATCAATATATGTAAACTTTCCCGTTAATAATATCAGTAGGATTTAGAACACTTGGCCTTGCGATCACCTTCACTTCTATTATCCCATACAACAAAACATGTGTCACCTCCAAGTTTACCAAGTACCTATTATGGTAATGTGTTGTTTTTGGCAACCCAACGTGCTTCACGAATACGATTCCCGTGCACTCCAAATATTTATATTTCCACGTGACATTATGGAATAATACAGACATGAAAATTATTGCCGTTTTTCCAACACTTGGATACACATTATTATTTTTGTGTAAATAGGTTTTTTGTATATAAATAAGATGCTGACATTTTATCTGTATACAATTCGTTCAAAAATAGACTCAACTCATTATTTAAACAATACTCAATCTCTTCATTATTCGCTACAAATTTACAGAAGACGAACGCCAATTTCTGTTTATTTGTTCCTCTGAACAATTGAAAGGCTCTATTTAATAAAAGACGAAAAATTGGAAATATCTACGAAACATCACAATCCAAAGGGAACTGAAACAAACATTCGTTTCGTTCCAGAAAGGAAATTTGATTGGGACTTGAATTTTATTAGGCAATTAAAATTCATAAAAAATGTTTCAAAGAGGACCTTTTTTGCAATTCGCAAATGGGGGACCCTCGTTTCAATAATCTCTTGTTTCTGATGAATATTTTTGGGACGAACCTGTGATGAATATCTTTAATTACGGAATCAAATGTTCCTCACAATCCAATTTTGGACGTAGGAAATATAGCTATTGGAGTTTCAATTTATCGTGCGATAGCGCCATTTCCTAACACCAAAGAGCTAATAAGCAATCAATTTGTTGGTTTCAATTTATCAAAAGCTTGTCAATCAATTGATGATTCTATCAAAGCGCTCGAAACACAAATTCCTGTCGTAAACAATGACGGTGGTTCAAAGGGGCACTTCCGTCAAACGAAAAGAGTTTGGACAAAGGAATGAAAATGGGAAAATTTTCGGGAAATATACACCTCGTTTTAATCTCCATCCTTTGTTGTGGATCGTTAAGATTCGAGGCGGTTGGACAGAAGTAATTCACTACGTTCATTAGAATAACGAACGTTCTATGTACTTTATCGCTAGATTGAAATTATTCAGCCGCGTTACTCTGGTATCTCTATGTTAGTTTGAGAAATTTAAATGGAAGCTTTTGAACGTGTTGCGATCCTTGTTACGAATGAAATGTTCAACAGTTTAACAGAGTTGTACAAATTGTTACTTGAATAGGATAAAGCAAGGAGTGACCACAATGTTATCGGACATAATTATATAATGTAGGGTATGTTATGAATATTAAAGTGGTATAAGCCGAATTATAACCTAGTTTCCATCTTCGCGTTTCACCAACCACCTGTAGGAAGAAAACCTTCCTCAATAAATAGGTATTTTTTTAAATTAGTCCAGTAGTTATTGAGATTAGCACGTTCAAGCAAACACTTCAGCTTTATAATATTATTATAGACTTCAGCTGCTTTTCAGTTGCTTTATTACAATACTTTTTTCACAATTATTAATCTACATCACACATGAAACCATTTTAAACCTTCCAAAAAGGCATACTATAACCTAATAATAAATTCTAACCTCTTACCTTTTACTATAAACTGCGTCTAAATTGAAATAATTCGCCGGCATCCTCGGCATTACTTCATATTCCCGTAACTTGGACATTATTGGATCACCAGGAATGTAAGTTGTATTAAATCCTGAATTCTCAGGCAAACGGTTCGTTAGTCTCTTGGTGTTTGTCAAAGGTATGAACTGTTTCTATGGCTCGAGTTTCATTTAGGATTTTAGAGACGTTGCAGTGAAGTTACTTTGTGGTCTAGAGTTTTGGGAATATTTAAATGTATTTGGATTTGCTCTCCCTGTGTAAAGCAGTCATGGATCAAGACCATCTAGTGGTCTAAATCCGCTACGGTATAATGGGACCCTTGTACTACTACTTTTTAACGCGTAGATACTACATAATTTTCAACAGTATTAAAATGGGTACTCTCCATTGACCTTTTTATGAACGCCTGATATTTTGCAAATAACATTAGGATTAATCAGTACGAAAAATATCTTGAAAATACAATTTTGAAGATTCCAAAAATTTGACCCCATAACCGTACCAGTCCCAAATTCCATTCCCTATATTTTCAAACTACAGGAGATTTAGGTCGGGTACACTGCTCTAAATCGCAATTTATAATTAATTCATGCCCTACCTACCGTTGGGGAACACGTCGTTATGGTACCAGCACCCGGAGGAATACTTGCTGGCTTTTAATTTATATTGAGTGATCATACAAAATGCGGAATTTCAGATATCTACGTTAGCTACTACATTACTACTACTGGTAGCGGGAAATCTATAATAACATGTAAAGAAGAAAAAATGTGTTTTATTTGTTTGCTTGAACGCGATAATCTCAGGAACTACTGGTACGATTTCAAAAGCGACATAATCTGCGAGTAACATGGGTTAATTTTATCCTGGTGGTTCCCACGGAATGCGAACGAAACCACAGGAAAACGGCTAGTTCAAAGTTTTATTATATTGTTACATTTTGCATTAAAAGTTTATCCGATTACATTTGAATGGTAAAGACTTAAGCTATTATCTTCATTTAAAAATGCTTTGGTATATTATCACCGCGATCGATAATATCGAAAACTTTTTTTGCTAATTTCCCGCTACCAGTTGAAGCATATTAATTTATATTACTAATACTAGTGACCCAACAAAATGCGGACTTTCAGATACCTACATCAAACGTATTCCGTTGATTTTTGTACAAGTATTTGACTTAATGTGTCGTGGTAATGAAAAATAAATACCGTGAGGATCTTGCGCTTGGAGGAAAGACGGGATTTGCAATTGAAAGTCCGTATTTATTTTCGATTCCCCGGAGTTTCGAATTTAATGGCGCTAAAATGGAGTCGGTTTGATTACAATTTTACGTTTCAAATGTTTATTTTTAGATGTTACTTTGTAAGTATTGGACTAGAGGGATACGTTTACTTGTGAGATGACGGCAGATAGAAAGAGTATGGAAGGAGAAAACATGTTGCGCCAACACCAAATAAAATTTGGTTAAGAGCGGGAGGGTAATGACTTTGTAGACATAAAAAAAGATTTTTTTAATAACTTGTTTGAGCTAACTACATAGACAACAAAACAACAAATCGTTCCTTCGTTCGTGGCTAACCACATACTAATTACCATAGGTGTCAGTCGCAGGATCTATGTAATCTGAGTATAAAATAAAACTTTTTGACGACCTCGATAGTGCAAAGGTTAACATGCCGACTGCCATAGCTGAGATCCCGGGTTCAATTCCCGGTACGGTCAACATTTTTGTGATGAGCATGCTTTTCGGCCATGGTCTGGGTGTTAAGCATAGGTATTTATTTTAAGTACATATGTACATTTGTAGCTTTATGTAGCTATACGTTATTTTTCAGTCGCATTAGCACCCATAACACAAGTTAATTAATAACTTACCATGGGGCTTAAATAAACCGTCTATGAAAAAGGTCTCCTTATATAATAAAACCGCAAACTTACGAAACATTGTAATAAAAACAAATGACGGTTTTCACGTCATAAAACATAGTTACATAAATTGCATAAAAAAAGAGTCACAGAAGCCTTTTAGAATGAACACATATGACGTGCATTGTGCATTGCAGTGTAGAGTTTCTGTGTTCCCGCGCGGTCTGTTAATTTGACACCTAGTGTAATGCGCTCCAATGCTTTCTTTCATGTCTGTTTGTACGTCGATTTATATTATTTGTGTTTGTTGTATTCAATGTATGTTAAAATTTATATTTTTTTAGTGATTATAAAAAACGCGAGGTTAATTTTGATAAAGATTGTGAAAATTCATAGGCTGTCATTGAACATCTTTTACAGGTAGCCAGAACAGTGTTATTTGGTTGCCCGGGTTGAGGAGGTCAGATAGACAGTCGCTTCTTGTAAAACATTTGTTTTTTTTTGTTAATTGTGAAAATGCGTTCTGTAGTTCTGACGGCTAAGGCAAGTTTTCCTAGTTGATAATTGATTTTCACACAGAACTTCATAAATCAATTACAGCGTTATTTTTCTTAAAGTAATATAAAAAAAAGAATAACAGTCGAAAATATTTTGTGTGTACAGACTTCTGTTTTATGAAATGAGAGCAAAAATAAACGGTACAAGCTTATCTACATAAAACCTCTTCTAGAAAACTCTAAGAAAAATATATTCAAGAAAACATGCATTTTTCATCTCAAAACAACTTACTATTCTTAGAACACATTGCGAGAGATGGCATTACTTGCATAATAGAACTTTCGCGAACGTTTCTTAGTATGGTAGATAAAAATGTTGGTGTATGTTGTATGAAGATTAATTTTGCTGACTGGTTTATTGAAATGGTTGAAAAATTGTGCTAAAAAGTTTCGTTTTTGGAAAATTATGATTATTGTTTTTTGACTCCGAATGTAGCAAATAAGTCCTATGTAGCTACTTTATAATATAATCCTATATTACTATTATCGCATTTAAAATAATTGATAACTTTTGCTTGCAAATGGTTAATTTTAGGGTGAGCTGAGGGCACCATGTAATTATAACAATAACTAAACCGTTACCAGCTGCCAAATTGTTGACTTCTTGGTTCACTTCACAATAACAAGGCGTTAAGTCCGCCTTTGTACATTGTTTTTGTGTAAAATGTGTGCAAAAAGTGTAATAAATAAATAAAATAAATAACAGCGATAAGCTAGAGCGTGAAACCCACCCTTATTTTCTGAAGATATTTTCAAAAACCTTCCGTATGCAAAATATATCGTGTCTTATAAAAGAACCGGACATAAACCAGCAATTTCAATTACCAAGAAAAACAGTCGGAAAAACATAAATTTTATAATCAAAAACACTTGACCGAAATTCCGTATTTCCGCTTGGCCGACAAAAATAAAAGAGGCCACTTAATTGAGGCCAATCACGACATTGTGCAATTTTCAATGCACTGCAAACTCTGCACAAATCCGTTATTTTGGTAGAACTTGGCCGACAATACTTCATTGTAAATTCGTGCAAAAATTACTAGTCTAACTAACCATATGTAAGAGGGTTGTAAACGCTTTGTTAAAAATATACGCCTCGGCAAACGTAGTGTAGGACGTCCTCAGGCACGGTGGAGTGATGGCTTGCGCAAGACGGCTGGCAGGAGCTGGATGCGAGAAGCCGAAAATAGATCTCAGTGGCGTGCACTTGGAGAGGCCTATGTCCAGCAGTGGACTGCGATAGGCTGATGATGATGAAAAATATAGGATTTGAAAAATCCGCAGTGTTTATAGTTTCTAAATCATGTGTAGCATTAAATGCGATTTTCCGATGGACTACGGAGATTGGACGAATAATTTTTATTGTATATAATTTAGCTTAAATGCTATATGGTTTTCTAGATAGACGATTTTTAGCGGGCACGCTCGGAAACGCCTGCTTAAATCGTATTGTGCCACCATAGTACAGTAGTTAAACGTGACTGTTTAGAATCGTCCCCAGTGTCGTTTGATGCCCGGTTTCTTGCAGATTCATGATGGGTAATTCTTTCATACATCGTTTTTATATATTGTTTTATTAATCCTCATGTTCGGAAGAATAATAATGTTGGGAGGAATTAATAAAATATCTCTACAAAACCTTTTTCTTTTACAATCCGATATTATTCAACAGTATAAAATATTGAAGCGTCATATTTACCTTTTTATATCAGAAAAACGTAATTCCAATTTCAATATTCAAAAAAAAAACAACGTCACAGGATTAACACAACAACAAAAAAACAAAATGGAACCCACATAAAAAAAAACAACAACTCTATGGCACTTAAAACAAATGACAAACAGCGTTCGATAATTCGAAATTCAAACGTATCGCGCGAAACAGTTCGTGCTTAGTCGCGCTCCGGTCGTACGTACACTGAGTCGCGATAACCGATTGTGGAGCCAGTGACGCGCGCTTAGTTATCGATGATGCAATTTTTATGATGTAGTTAAAGTTGCTGGGTGTAATTTTTTAATATTTTTTTCGTGTACTCGTAATCTTTTATGAAGAGTTTTTGAATGGGTGTACTTAATATAGGATTGCATGGGAGTTACGGAGGCGGTTATCAAGTTCAAGATTAAAGTTTCTTCGATACTCAACTCTGATAAAGAAACAATAAAATAAAATGTAATTGAATTAGTTTTCGATAAGTAACAACGTTCAATGTTGTTATACAAGATGTTGAAAATCACAGAATTGCAAAATATGTAACACACCGTTGCAAAAGGGCATGTAAGCTAGCAACTCAAACGCGTGTTTTGTTTTCGATAACGAGTTGCAGAATAGTGACGTGCCGAGTTGCCGACACTTATCGATTATGTAATAATGCACGTAATATATTTCGAAGGTATATTTCTATTAATTTTTACTGCTGAAGTAATTAATGAGCCGTGACGGCTGTAACAAAAATGCTAGCCTAGCGAAACGTAATTTTTATACTACTCTTTGTAGCCTATGTCACTTGCATATTTAAAAAAAAAGGATTGAACCTGACTTGACTTGATGTTTGCCTGGAACCCAAAATCGGTTGAAACAAAGTTTAATTAATATTATAAAATGTCTAATCTGTCTAATCATAATATATAATGCCATGGATCTTGAATACTGATTAAAAAAAGTGATGTTTTAATTATTGTAAATTCTACCTAGAAGTGAAAAATTAATGAAAAATACAAATCGTTTTAGTAACTCGACATGAAATGCTACACTATTTTTCAATTATTTATTTATAGTTAGTTTTACATATCACAGTGTGTTTGTTTTAATTAATTTATATTATATTAATTGGAAAAATTATTATATTCAACACTTTTATATATAGTATTGAGATAAGAAATCATATGTCATAATGACGTATTTGATTCCTCGCAATTTTGCCAGAGCGTACAACATATTTTTTATTAATTATACATATATAATAACCATCTTAATAAAAACCTTACTTAAATGAATCCATAATGTCGCAATACATACAAGTTCGATAAATAAATATTTATATTCACATTATCATTCAAGTTCAAGATTAATTAGCTAGTAACACTTCTCACTGTCATAAATCAAAATACCAGTCGTATGGAGATAAAATTACTATTTCTGATAACCTCAAGCAGTAAATAAACATGTACTTAGGTGAAGAATAACTGAGGTCTTTGACCTGTACTTAAATAAATAAAAACTTATTATATGACAAAGTAAGGTATATTTAATATTAAATAAGGTTGTATGAAAGAAACATATTTTTTAACTGAAGTAAAAATATATGTTTACAATATCGATATCTTGAAGTTGTAACTGCACTTTATGCAAGACTACTTTTTTTCTAAATAAAATTAACAACATAAGTATGCAACTTCGAGTACAGAGGCCGGCAGGTCAACCCATCCAAATCTGTCAAATACCAATAAAAAATGAACCTTCCACCATTGCAATAAGGTTGAAAATCTATTGCAGAAATTCGACCGATGTATGTAGTCTTCAACACTCAAGTATGGAGAAAATGCGACCTAAATAACCCACTACCCATATTTACACATCATTCAATTACGATTACTTAGTCCACGTGCGATCCGCTATCATCATTCATATCGGAGTCAACGGCCGCTGAACATATTCAATTTATAGACAATCTTATCTCCATAATAGTGTCATGTTTACTTTCAATGATAAATAATCTCACTAAGTGGTTGATTGACCTATAACCACGCCAGTTAGTGGTGACCTCTTCGGTGATATAGTAAGTATGATTAAGTTACTTCGTTTTGGCTTTGTTTAGAGATTTTTTCTTAAAGATCAATTTACTTTTGAATTGATAGTTAATTGATCGTGGATCTGATTTTCTTTAAAAACAAAAAACGCTTAACTAAGGGCGATACACTAGGCCAATAAAGTTAAAAGATCTAAGAAATGAAGGTTTATATTTTTATGATTATTTCATCATCATTGCTGAGGCCATTTTATCGTCAAAGTGTGTCAGAAAGACCTCTCAAGTCAGATAGCAGACGTCCGTATCTGAACATAGGACTCCCCCGTTGATTTCAAAATATCTGTCAGAAACGGCGTATTATTACAATAATAAGTTAAGATTATTTTAGCATCAACACTGGTCTTAATACAATAACTTTTATATCAAACAACTGATTACAACATTCATACTTATAATGATATCGTGAACATCTGGCAATGTCTAAGGTTAAAGAGGTCAGACGGCTCACAATTTGCACCAAGGCAGATTTGTGTACGTTTATAAATAACTATTATCAGACATGATGTTGATGTTGCATATAAATTAAGACATAAATTGGCTTTTAGCTCAATAAAGCTATAATTAATATACGATTATATTTTATGTTCATTATCATATCATATATCATTCATATAGGGTTCGGCTGTCAATTCGGCTTCATAAGCACAAGTGCTCTCCAAATATTTTCAATTTTTCGTGATTTAGTGACTGTGAATGCGATAAAAGTGGAAATAAAGTGTTAATAGTGCCGTGTTATCGTTATCCAGCGTTAAATCTAGCTAAAACAGGCAAAAAATTACATTTTAAAAGTGCAATTTATCCCAGTGAATTAACATCTACCCTCAATAGATTTAACTTTTATCTGCTCCACATGAAATGTTATTGTCAATGTCAAAATGACAACTGACATCTACTGTCACAGCTACGAGCCAGTGTTGCCAGGCCTAAGATAATAATTCCGTATAAAAATGGCCCAATCGGTAGAAAAATCCGAGATGTCGGAACCGAAAAAACACTTAACACAACAAGTGTTCAACAAAACTCTCTTCTCTCCCAGACCACGATCACAGAGTCAAACCGCCAATACCGCTACTACACCTATACAATACATAGCCAATATTGAAACTACTAATAATGAAAACAGCCCAAATCCAGAAGAAAGCAGCGAAGGCTTCAAAATGGTAACTTCTTCCAAAAAAAGGCAACGTGATAGCCCAGATGAACAAAGAAGCGAAAAACAAACCAAACTTAACAACTATTGGCTAAGCAAACCAATTGAAACGTCTAACAGTTTTGAAAACTTAGAAGTTAACATAGCTAGCCCTCCTCAACCAACAGAAAAGCCAGATAAACCTCCCCCCATTTTTGTAGACAAAGTCTCCAACATCAAACCACTATTAGAAATGCTTAACAGTGTTGCAATAAATAACTTTGAAATTAAAGTACTGAGAGAAGAACAAGTCAAAATCCAACCTAAACATCCAGAAACTTATAGAAAAATAGTAAAAGAATTGGAAAACCGGAAAACCGAATTCTACACCTACAAGCCAAAGAAAGAAAGGAGTTTTAAGGTTGTCCTTAAAAATATGCACCCATCAGTTGACTTAGCAGAGATCACCAATGAGCTTAAGGAACTAGGTCACAATGTCTCCAACATCTGGAACATCAAGCAACAAAACACAAAAAAATCCCTGCATATGTTTATCGTGGAACTTGAACCAAAAACAAATAACAAAGATGTTTATAAAGTTACAAAACTACTGAATTGTTGTGTAGTATTTGAACCTCCAAGACCTAAACGCAGCATACCACAGTGCGCTAATTGTCAACATTACGGCCACACCAAAGCCTACTGCCGCCGCAAGCCCAAGTGCATTAAATGTGCAGGAGATCATACTTCAGCAGAGTGCCCACGCAAGGAACGATCCGATTCAGTGAAATGTGCTTTGTGCAATGGTAACCACCCCGCAAATTATAAGGGCTGCTCCATCTATAAGGAGATAGTTAAACAAAAATACCCTCCTCTCAGGAGCAAAACCTATAAAGATAGCTCAAATCAAATTGCCGAAGGCAGCCTTACTGAAACGAAGAATACCGCACAAGAATCCCAGTCCAATAAGCCACCTCAACGTGAATACCCCCGCAAACCAAACATTAATTATGCTCAAGCCGTCAAGGGAGAATACAATACTCAACGAATTGAAAAGGAATCAATGCAAACACACCAATCTGACATGCAACAACTGCTAGAAATGTGCAAACAAATCATGCTACAAATGACCACGTTAACAAATCTCCTTATCAACCTCACGACTAATCTATCACAAAATTCGACCCATTAAAAATAGTTATATGGAATGCCAACGGGCTGTCAAAACACATTTTGGAGACCAAAATGTTCCTCCAAACAAATGAAATTGATATTCTTCTTGTGGCAGAGACACACTTTACAAACAAATCATTTTTCAGCATACCGAATTATAAAATATACCATACAATGCACCCGGATGGTACGGCACATGGTGGTTCGGCAGTTCTGATCAAGGAAAAAATCAAACACCATGTTACAAACTCATACTGCACCGACGCTATACAGGCTACAAATATAGTAATTAAGGACTGTCATGGTGAATTACTAATATCAGCTTTATACATACCCCCAAAACATAACCTAAAGAGCGATTCATATTCTGCCCTGTTTAACAGCTTGGGGCATAGGTTTATCGCGGGGGGTGATTATAATGCTAAGCACGTCAACTGGGGATCAAGAATCACGACATCCAAAGGTCGCGAACTAAACAAATCCATACAAGAAGGGAAACTAAGCGTAATCTCAACTGGCGAACCAACATATTGGCCGTCTGATCAGAAAAAGAAACCGGACCTAGTTGACTTTTTCGTAACAAAGGGAATACCAGCACATTATTTTAAATGCTACTCTTGCTTCGAGCTCTCCTCTGACCATTCTCCTGTTATAGCCGAACTGAAATATAAAACTCACCTCGTCACACCACCCTGCCGATTGCACAATAAACATACCGACTGGAAATATTTCAGAGAACTGGTGAACAGTCATCTTGACACTAATATTCCTCTTAGAACAGAAGATAATATCACAGAAGCTGTTGAATACTTTAATAACTGCATACAACAATCTGCCTGGGCAGCTACTCCTACTCTTAATGCTACACAAAAGGCCACTAGATACCCCAGAACAATTAAAGAAGCAGTTGCAAATAAAAGAAGAGCCAGAAAGATTTGGCAGCAGACTAGATATCCCGAAGACAAGAAGATCTACAACAAACTAACCGCAGAACTAAAAGAACTGCTAAACAACTACAGGAACGAAGACATCTCAAACCACATCAAAAACCTGGATGCAACTGCTGCAACAGACTATTCTCTCTGGAAAGTAGTTAGGAAATTAAAGAGACCGACTCCCTTTCAAGCTCCTTTACGAAAAGAGACCGGAAACTGGGCAAAGAGCGACTCAGAAAAAGCAAACCTATTCGCAGAACACTTGAAAAGAGTATTCACACCAAATCCAGAGACAAGCCCTAAAACATCACTAGTCAACGAAAAACTAAGCCAAATTTTCCAACTAGATCCACCGATTAACAAAACTTCACATAAGGAAATATTGGGAATCATCAGACAGCTAAACCAAAACAAGGCTCCAGGATATGATCTAGTTACTCCAAAAATTCTAAGGGAGCTACCAGACAAGGCAATTATCTTCCTAAGCTATCTCTTCAATGCTATCCTACGAAGGGCCTTCATACCTCCCCAATGGAAAGTGGCAGAGATCATTCTTATACTAAAACCAGGCAAAAGCCCCGATGATGTTAAGTCTTATCGCCCAATTAGCCTGTTGCCTGTGACATCCAAACTCTTTGAGATCATCTTCCTAAAAAGACTGTTGCCTGAAATTGAAAAAGCAAAGCTTCTACCTGATCATCAATTCGGTTTTCGTGCTGCTCATAGTACCATAGAACAGGTACACAGACTAGTAGAAAAAATTCACCATAGCTTTGAAAATAAAATGTACTGTTCCGCAGCGTTTCTCGACATTTCACAAGCATTTGACCGCGTCTGGCACGAGGGACTGTTATACAAGGTCAGGAATGCGTTACCTATCAACTTTTACATACTTATAAGGTCCTATCTCACCCAACGGCATTTCTATGTAAAACATGGTGAAGATATATCTGGACTACACCAAACCAGCGCTGGAGTACCCCAGGGGAGCGTCATGGGACCAATCCTCTACCTGATTTACACATCAGACTTACCAACGCCAACTGGATCACTTATCGGTACTTTTGCTGATGACACAGCCATTCTTGCGTCAAGTAGCGATCCTATCAGAGCTTCAGAAATGTTACAGAGAGGTCTTGATGACATATCAGGATGGCTGAAGGACTGGCGCATAAAGGCAAACGAAGCCAAGTCAATAAATGTTTCTTTTAGCCTCAGACATGGCGAATGTCCCCCCGTAAAACTCAATGGAGTACAGATACCTCAGTCTGACCATGCTCGCTACCTTGGCATTTACTTGGATAAAAGACTTACATGGAGAAAACACATATTCACAAAAAGAAAGGCTCTTAGCCTACAAACAAGAAAGATGTTCTGGCTTCTGGGAAGGAGATCTCAACTCACGCTGGAAAATAAACTACTTCTTTACAAGAGTATCCTTAAACCGATATGGTCATACGGACTGCAACTATGGGGCACCGCCGCAAACTCGAATTTAGAAATACTGCAGAGATACCAATCTAAAACCCTGCGCATGATAGCAGACGCACCCTGGTACATCACCAATGAAGCAATACACCGTGATCTGAAAATAATGAGTGTAAAACAAGAGATCCTAGAAACACTTAAAAAATACAAAAAGAGACTCTCTCAGCATCCCAACACCCTGGCACAAGGACTCATGGAAACCGGCCCAACCTTTAAAAGATTGAACAGAAAAGCACCCCAAGATCTACTGCAAATAACACAGGTGTATGCATCACTGGATGCATGACACGCACGCCCCTTTCCACATTCATAACATCCAGCTAAATGTCAAGTCGGAAAGACAGACAGATTGCAGGACATAAATAATTAAAAAAAAAAAAAAAAAAAATATATCTGTCGGAGGCGAACATCAGGAATGGCACTATCGTCCGACATCAGTTAGGGTAATGAAGCAAAGAGATAACTCAAAGAAACTCAAAATTCAAACGAACTCAAAAGTCAAACGTTTATTCAAATTAGTCAGAACAAAAGACAACCCCCAAAACGCCCGCCCTTCGCCACTTCCTATGTGTTTTGGCTTGGGGAGAAGAAGTGGCGGAACAAACTCCCCAGCAACACATGTCTGTCTGTTAGGTTAGAAGAACCTTTACACTTTAATTTCAAAAGACACTTTACACACTTTACAATATGGATCTACAACAGTACTACAACACTAGGCAATAACACTAGGTACACTACACGTAACGAAAGGCAGTATCGAGATGTGCGCAGCACGACGACTCGACCAAGACTGAGCTCCGCGGACGCCACGCCGACCACCACGACTCTGCCAAGCGCGCCAAAATGTTGTTTCACCGGAAACGCCACCAGAGGGCGCGCTTGCGTGACGTTTAGTGTCCGTACTATTGACAGTCTCCGACACGGCCATCCTGCGTAGACCCACGTCCTCGTGGGTTAATCTGCAACAACACAAACACAGCACAGTATGCACAGTACAACCTCGGCCACTCCTGACCACTATGTAGCACACTGAACAAAAGTCACACAGATCCATCTGAACCACAGAACCACATAGGGTCATAATTACGCCACACAGGCTTATTAATATCGCTCACACTTGAATGCCACACAGGCTACCAACTGCCACACAGGCTCCTAGCTGCCACACAGGCTCCTAGCTGCCACACAGGCTCCTAGCTGCCACACAGGCTTCTAGCTGCCACACAGGCTTCTAGCTGCCACACAGGCTCCTAGCTGCCACACAGGCTCCTAGCTGCCACACAGGCTCCTAGCTGCCACACAGGCTCCTAGCTGCCACACAGGCTCCTAGCTGCCACACAGGCTAGTCATTGCCACACAGGCCAGTCATTGCCACACAGGCCAGTCATTGTCAAGTTTGTCTGATCAATCTAAACATTTTCAATGCAATAGAATGCTTTCACCTTGTGCGATGACATGCGATGTCCTGGCCTGCCGCAACTCACACGGCCTCCACGACAAATCCGGGGGAGGATGACGCTCCAAACAGCAACTGCAGCGCACCTCGCCCGCCGCTTGACTAGAAGACCTCGTCCTGTTCTCCAGGCTCGGTTCACCTTAGATGTTATCTGTTAAGTCAGAAATGGAAAGTGCTTAGGCATCAAATATTGAAAACATATGGGTCAGCAACAAACCTTCTCGATGGTAAGACCTAAACACATGTTATGGGTTTTAAGAATAGCAAAATAGCACGAAATTAATGAAAGATCGAATTGCTAGTCAGACTGAACTTGTAAATTTCAAAATCATTACAGCTACGGTTGTCATTCACATCAACGCCTACTTCATAGGCTTCACATAACCGTCGTGTCCCTTAGCCGAGCTCTCAGCTCATCCTGGCCTCCTAGGGACCACAACCACAACTATAGTGACATGACACCAACTGTACCACAGATGTAT
Source organism: Helicoverpa zea x Helicoverpa armigera (assembly GCA_033682625.1). NCBI lineage: Eukaryota > Metazoa > Arthropoda > Insecta > Lepidoptera > Noctuidae > Helicoverpa > Helicoverpa zea x Helicoverpa armigera. Next base: position 2,719,932 of record JAWIIS010000047.1, read on the forward strand.
ACGGGTCTCTTCCTGGTCACCCCGATGCCGTCACACAGGCCAACGAGTCTCTTCCAGGTCACCCCGATACCCATCTTAGGTACAGCTTAACACAATAAAAACAACAGTACCGCAGACTTTACATAGGTCTCTTCTTGGTCACCCCGATGCCATCACACAGGCCAACGGGTCTTTTCCAAGTCACCCCGGTCTCCATCATTGGTACAACTTAGCGCAACGAAATTACAGAGTAGGTGAACGTAACACTTTACCAAAAATCTATCGTCTGATGCACAATTCAATCAAATGACGCAAAAACTGAAATATTCTAACTTTAGGATATTGATGAGATCAGATAACTAATAATTTTCAACTCTGGGATCAAACCTGTGAACCTAGGTTTCTGATTATCTACGATTCCACCAATTAATAAGCGCAGTGGTAGCGCAATCAACGAGACTGAAACTGTCTCTCAAGTTTATAAATGTCGTAAGACAAATAACCTTAAAATAAAGCAAAAATGGATCGGTCTCACCGGGTTTCCACTCAACACCTCAACGCGCATGACGATGCGCAGTACAGCAAGGCTTTCGCGGACGTGAAGCCACGTAGATACACGAGCACCAACACTCCGACCTCACGATGACACGTCAGGCTCCTGGCAGCTGGGATGCTCCGCAGTAATTTTGTCGCCAGATTGCACAATAACGACCGTCATTGTTGAAACATGAAAACAAAGACAAATTCGGTTAATTTTCTAGCATACCCTCGATAACTAGCTTGACATGTAACAATGGAAAACGATACCATTACCATAACCGTGGTTACCATACTTGTACCTTTGCTGAAATTCTTAATAATTCTTCTACTACAAACTCACATTTGAAATTATCGACGTTCTATTTTTTTTTTTTGTCAATGGGCAGAATTTTATCTTCGCATGGCGAATTCTTAACACATGTGGGCATTCGGATTACATCCCACTTCTGATGTCGGAGGCGAACATCAGGAATGGCACTATCGTCCGACATCAGTTAGGGTAATGAAGCAAAGAGATAACTCAAAGAAACTCAAAATTCAAACGAACTCAAAAGTCAAACGTTTATTCAAATTAGTCAGAACAAAAGACAACCCCCAAAACGCCCGCCCTTCGCCACTTCCTATGTGTTTTGGCTTGGGGAGAAGAAGTGGCGGAACAAACTCCCCAGCAACACATGTCTGTCTGTTAGGTTAGAAGAACCTTTACACTTTAATTTCAAAAGACACTTTACACACTTTACAATATGGATCTACAACAGTACTACAACACTAGGCAATAACACTAGGTACACTACACGTAACGAAAGGCAGTATCGAGATGTGCGCAGCACGACGACTCGACCAAGACTGAGCTCCGCGGACGCCACGCCGACCACCACGACTCTGCCAAGCGCGCCAAAATGTTGTTTCACCGGAAACGCCACCAGAGGGCGCGCTTGCGTGACGTTTAGTGTCCGTACTATTGACAGTCTCCGACATATCATATAATGTAAAAAATAAATGACATATATAAACTTATCGATACTTTTCGCATTACCCCATCACCAATGCAGTACATTCGTCGAATGCTTGTGTTGAACACGATATAATATTTTAATATTCATAATGCATTTTATATCGATAACATGCATATTATAGTGCAGTATGTTACTACTACATCATAAAATCAATCATAACAGGAGCTACTCTATTAATTAATGGGCTTAAAACCATTTCTGGTTGCACTAAAGGTTCTCAACTGGATTCGGCCATTTTCGCAAAAAAACTTTAAAATACAGAAATATTGAGTGGTAGGCTCTTCCCAGAATATTAATAACAAACAAATCTGCTGGTGGATCAGTTAAAAAATGAAAAAAAAAACTTAAAATTGTACATACCCAATACCCATGTACCTATGTCTTAACATATTCGAATGCAACCATCCGTTCAAAGTTCTCAGAAAGCATTCCAGCAAACCGCGTTCTAAAATTCTTTCAAACTATCACATTTCATAATGCACCTCGAAAGTAGAACATCGAGACATCGAAATAATATCGATACACTTACCCAACAATCGGTATACATCGGGATCGAGTACTCGCTTCTTTCACAACTCGGTATGTCCACATAGTGTAGTAATATTTCTAACGTTACACGTTCAAAGTATACCTAAGGAGTGCACGGTGCACCAAATGTATTCTTAATGACGTTCGATGCACGCCTCCGGTATAAAACTGCTCGCGAGTTTCTCAGGTACACGATACCAAGTAATCCCTTTTTAAAATTCTTGAATTTAAAACTTTTTCGAATTTGCAATTGGAATCAGCAAACAAGGTTTTAAGTTTTAAAAGTAGAATAAATATTCTTCGCTGAGCGAGATTTTAATAAAACATGATCAGTATGTTCTCTTTGAGCTCGTTTTGAAGTAATCAGTACTTATGTGCATTGCATAGTAGCTTGATGGCAAGTTGAGCGTATTAGGTTAACGATTGAAATAAAGCAGTACGCTAGTATTTTTGCAAGCAAACTTGCGCATATAAAGTAAACCAGATTTTTCAATTTTTAAAAGTATAATATCTTTCCTTGGATTTTAAAGAGCAAAGCAATAATTTCTCGTTTATTAAAAGGCAACGAGCGTCCAATAAAACAATTGACATGCAAATAAATTTCAATAACACTCGAAAGTTATTTTTAAAATTCGAATACGAGTTCATAATTCAAATTTATCGACACTTAAATGAGAAAACATGGCTGCTCTATGCATAATAAATTCTTAGCAATAAGCGCCACCTAGCGGTTTAAGTTTGAGCCAATAGTGGTGGCAAGCGTTCAGGAAGACTGGTCATCAATTATTCTATTTTCAAAGCACGTGTACTGGGTGTTTTAAGTTCTAGAATTAAATTGCTTGTTTCCTGTTGACGATGCGTACTGTCTAGGGATGCCACAGAGAAACAAAAAATGCAGTTCTTAAATGAGGTTAGTGTGAATGTAGTTTTTTACTTGAAAAATGAGGATATAACTAAAGGGCTATGAACTGCTACTTTTGTTTCCTCATTTGTATTGTGTTTTTAAATATAATAATTGGGTCAGATGAGCACCTAATATGTATTTAATAATGTAAGGGTGGGTTGCACCATTTAACTATATCCATGACCAATTTCACTGGTCATGATTTAGTCATTGCAAAAGAAGCTTTAAAAACCGATGATGACGATTATTAGCAGTATTATTATTGAATTTTGTAACATTTGGAGCTCAACTACAAAAGCTAAAATGAAAAGGGAAACCTTTCAAAAATATAGGACATGTTATTATATGTATTTTATGAATGTAGTGGCAACATAGTTTCCTTGATACAGCGTCATACGTGAACTGTACTGATTTCCCTAAGGCTGCTGGAATCAGACTTAGCTTTCTGCATGTGATTGCATTTTTACTTCAGTTTCTGAAAATGTGGTCTGAAAATCTGATTCTTAATGGATTATATGAAGGTTTTGGGATTTTAAGATCTGCCAAAAATATGATTACTTTTCTGTTTTTGATAACCATTTTCTGTATTAAATATCTTTGTTTTTTTTTCTGTGTTGTTGTTATTTGTATCTTTCTTAAAATGCGTTTCTTAACTGTCACGAAAAATAATTCCATAAAGCAAAACCATATTAATCAATACTTTAATAATAGGTACCCATATAAAACGTGATTAAATAAAATCCTTTTTTGAACTCTAGACTTCGGTTTCTGGTTTTTAATAAATCATTACTGAATGCAAATTTGCAATTTAAAGGGCTATGATACACTAACTGTTTCCCGCAGGTTCGCCCACAGATAGTATATATAGGCCTTTTGCACTATAATAGTAAAAACAACGAAAAAAAAGTTAACAGCACTCCATCTCACAAAGTAACCTCAAAAACAATTGCTAAAGGTCTATAAATAAACTCTTTTGCAAAAAAAACGGGCACCTATGCGAAATCTTGGTTTTAAGGACTTCACGTGTATTTCAAAGGGTTTCAATGACTGTAGGATGTTCTTAGCATCAAAAGGGCTAGCCAAGCATGCGTGAGAGTGTATTCTAAATTTGAATTTCGTAGATTTCCTAAGAAACTGGTTCAACCTTGTTTTGGACTAATTCCTGATAGACAGTTCGTAGGGGTTTTGAAAAGTTTTTGACGTGATTTTCGGAAAACTGATAATGCAGTTTTAATAAATGATTAATGTACCTTTCTGTTAAATCTAAACATTTTTGAAAAACTATTCGTATTTGATAAAATTTTCACCTGCTCTAAATGGTCAGTGCTGATGATTGATGGCAATGTTAAGAGTTTCGGTATTTTTGTGTAAAGCGTTCTATTGTTGAGATATTGTATCCACGCGGTTTAAAATATCCCTTTCTCATAAATAAACACAATTTAGAGGAGTATCAATATTTTGGGCTGCAACGAAACCAATTTAAAGTTAGCAGTGCCGTTCACAAGTCGGCTCCTATCAGACTTTGACATTTTGAAAATTCTTGAAATTCTACAAAATACAGAAAATAACGCATAGACTGTGAGCACGAGGTCTTAAGGTCTCGTAATCACTGATTTTTAAATAACCTCGCCTCTTGAGAAACCCCGTAGACCTCTAAAGATCTATGAGTCTGAGCGTTCAAATATCGAGTTTTCATCCCACGGACATTTTATTCAATAAACCTATCTACTCCAAGGTTTTCTGGTATCCACAGCATTTTTCTGCTTAAATCATAACAATAATTGGCTAACTGATCATTAAAAAAAAAAAACATACGTTTGGCCAATCATTTTGAAGTCATAACTCCCTTTCAGCTAAATCATCGTTTAGTAACCCGACACCTACGGAGTTATCGAGAGCTTCAACAAGGCAATAATTTGACTTTTTGGATAGTTTTAACCCTTTTCATTATTTTTCATATGGTTATTTTTGCATTTATCACCAAATTTGGTATTTTTTTATGTCAAAGTGTGATAGGAGACGAGTTGTGGTCTGGTTCTGCTAACATTAAATTTGTTTTGTCGCAGCCCAAATTACTGATACTGCTCTAAATTGTGTTTATTTATGAGAAAGGGTTATTTTAAAACGTGTGGACACAATATCTAAACAATAGAACGCTTTACGCAAAAATACCGAAACTCTGAACATTGCCATCAATCATCAGCATAGACCATTTAGAGCAGGTGAAAATTTTATCAAATACGCATAGTTTTTCAAAAATGTTTTGATTTAACAGAAATGTACATGAATCATCAATTAAAACTGCATTACCAGTTTTCTGAAAATCACGTCAAAAACTTTTCAGAACGCCCACGAACTTTCTACCAGGAATTAGTCCAAAACAAGGTTTAACCAGTTTCTTAGCAAATCTACAAAATTCAAATTTAGAATACACTCTCACGCATGCTCGGCTAACCCTTTTGATGCTAGTAATATCCTACAGTCATTAAAACCCTTTGAAATACACGTGAAGGCCTTAAAACCAAGATTTCGCATAGGTGCCCGTTTTTTTTGCAAAAGAGTGTATTACCCGGTGAGTTTATAAAGGACCTAACCCAATATCTTCGGAAACACGCCAACACGCCTGTTGCATTATTTATACTAGTACAAACTTATTGGAAACAGGGCGACAGCGTGTTATGGCTTCGGAAAATTCTACGGGAAATATCGTGGTCTTACTAATTGTTTAAGGTTGCAAGTTGAAGGTGGAAGTACTAAGTTTGGTGGCTTTTAGAACCTTGTCATTTTAAGCGAGGTATAAGATTTGGCAAGCGTCATGCATTTGTATTGACGTATGGGAGAAGAGAGCAAGTGAACTTCTCGCATCAGGATAAAAAGTAGCCTTTGTCGTTTTTCAGGCTTTAGTTAGACTACCCAATTTCATTAAATTTCAGTTAGTAGTTCCAGCTTATAAGCGCAACAGACAAACAGAGTTACTTATACACATTTACAGTTAATATTAGTAAGGATAAAGAGTATGTTAGAATTATTTATTTATAAGGAAAAAGCAATAAAGAAAACATCTCTTCTAAGAATATTTTTCTTTACTATATAATTTGAAAATACGGAAAATACCCCAAAAAATTTCCACACACAAATAAAAATAGAACAATACACCAAACATCTGTTCTATTTACTAAAATCACTGATATACTAAAAACTAGTAGAATTCTAAGTTTTCTCAACCCAACACGAGATCCCTTCTTCCACGTTCATGCACCTTTTCATAACGCAAGAGTATTTCCACTTGACTGGAGTCAGCCTTGCCCAACCCTTATCACGACTTCTATTCTCAGATGTACTGGGCTAGAAATGTGACCTGATATTTTTACTAATATTGTTGTAAAAGCGTTATTCTGTTTGTTGCGATTTCACTTTAAAAGTGAAGTGATGTGAATGAGATTCGGTACCTACATAGGTAAATAGTCAAGGGTAGGCTGTCATTTACAGTCACAAAAATATTATTATTATTATTTGAACATCTTTGGCAGTCATTTACGGGTAGTCAGAAGCCAGAAAGTCTGACAACCAGTCTAACCAAGAAGTATTGGGTTGATGAGTCAGATAGGCAGCCGCTTTTTGTAATATACTGGTACTCAGCTGCATCCAGTTAGACCGGGAGCCGACCTCAGCATAGCTGGGAAAAGCCTAGGCAGATGATGATGTACATAGATACATAGTTTAGAGCCTGAGAAAGGATATACCTAGACATAATTTATTCGGGTGCAGAAAGTATAGTCCCGTTCCTTAACAGACGAAAATAGCAAGAATTTTAATAAAAGCTACTCAAATGCAATTATCTTAAAATAAACATTACTAACAAACAATTAATAATTTCCACACGAAGTTGCACTCATTGAAGCACTCAAACATTGCCGTATAGAAACATTATAACTGAGGGGAACAAGTCAGTTTAAAACTTAATAAAAGCTTAGTTTAGCGTCCCTATTAACTGTAACTCGACGGACATAGTACACAAAGAGGGTAGGGTGAGTTTGCATTGGCTTAGGAATAGCGACGATTTAGAAGCGATATAAGCAAAAAGGAAAGATGGGTAGCTAAAATAACTAACTTCTACCAGCAATTACAATCGCGTCCCGTGGAAACAACTTCGTATATCTGGATAGAAAGCAACACATAGCCTTCTTCCTTAAATAGGCTACTTAAAACTAAAAAATATTTTTCATATCGGACGAGAAGTTTCTGCGATAAGTGCGTCCAAGCAAACAAACCAGCCCCTCCCAACCCCAGATAATGGAAGGCAGAAGGCAACCAATTATGTCAACTTAGACTACTCTTATAAGTGCATTGTCGAGCGAGATGTTACACAGGTGAATCTAAAATTGTACAATGTTTCAGCGGAACATACTCGTACGAGCAACTTACATAGTATTAAAATTAACTACACCCAAAACTACCTTCTCATTTGACAGTTTAAAATAGTAATTTGGAGATTTTATTGCGAATTCGGGCTTGTTCGTCCGTTACGTACATTGCCATCAATTTAACTTAATTTAAAAGCACTTAATTATCCTGAATGGCATGTTTGCGTTGCATACATAATGATAATGACAGCTTGTTATTTCAACCGCATCATAATATATAATGCATACATTTTCGTTAATCATATTATGGTCGTGTGTTCGTCTGTGTTTACTGATAGGTATGGTTATGTTATTATAATGTCGGGATCTATAGTATTATAGATTCTGCAGTATTACAGATGTTACAGCTATTGACGTAGTAACAAATAAATAGTTGCGTACATCTACTATCGTAGGTACGGTAGACTGGACATCAGTGGTAACTGTCGTGCACCTTAACTCAATAGCAATAAGTACGATTTTCCTATAAAACTGTTACCACTGACCCGAAGTTGACTGTACCTATGTTTGATAACCAAATACATGAAATACATGAAAGTAAATCTCGCCGCATTAAATTCGGTTAACATTTGTAAGTACTATTTTTTTGTACAAATTGAATTACATATTTCCTTTTATTCAAACTTACATTATAAAACCAAAGAATAGAAGATTAATTATACAATTTTTGGCAGCAGTTCCGACGTTATTACACCTAAGTTCTTAATAGTTTGAAACTATTAAAATAATATAAACACAAACTTCAATACTAATAGGATAAGACCAGTTATAAATTATAAAGACCCTCCAAACAAATTAAAACGTTTATATGATTAATGGAGTTTATTAAAACTATTCTACAAAGAAAATCGCTACCATCCCCGCTCCGCTTACCACAGCCATCTAACCCCATCCCCTCGCAACAATTGCATTTAGAAACCCATTTTGTGTAATACAGCTCTTTGTTATTTGCATAGAAATTTTCACCAAAGCTTCAGATTATAATACCGTTTCCCAGTTACCTTATTTAATACACATAACTGACTTTTCAGAAAAGTGCTTTCATTAAGAGCACACTGCAAACTTTTAGTTGGCCGATAGTTTGTTTGGGCTCTTAAATCAGTATGGAGATGAATGGTAATGCGCACATTATGAAGATCAGGTATGTAGCCGGTATCAGACCGATTGAAAACTTTGATTGGAATCAAGATTTGTTTTAAAGAAATTGCCAACCATTGGGTCAACTTTGACGATCTCGAGGGTGCAATGATTACCATGCCGGACTGCCGAACCTGTGGTACCAGGTTTGATGCCCGGTTCGGTCGACATTTGTGCGATGAGCAGTTTATCAGTTGTGTTAGCACCCATAACACAAGTTAATTAATAACTTACCATGGGGCTAACCAACCGTGTGTGAAAAACGATATTTATTTATTTACTATTTAACTATCGGCCGACTTTTTAGTCTTCAGTGTACGGCTACTCTTTTTCAGAAAAGTGCTTTCATTAACGCTAGATGGTTTTTCTTTGTGGATGGGGCATTTCATGCATTGTTGGTTTGCTTTCTTGTTAACCCCTTCACAGTGAGCTGATTAAGCTACAAAAGGGTTAATTGCAAGATGTTTTTTTTTCATAATTTGGGTGGTTATTGTGATTAAAGTGTTAGTTGAATGTTTAAATGTGGGTCAGTGGTTCCTAATTCGTTTTTTTATGTAACAGTTGAAGACACAGAGTTGCGTGCCTCTTGTTGCACGTGTGTTAAGTAAAAAAAAAGGAAACCGCTTTTCCTACTTCTAGCTTGAAAGAAATACGCCGAAATGTTTCATCAAACTGTACTAAACTACGATTTTTCAACATGTTTCTGTCTTTTTAGTTTGTTAATTTAGTTATATTAGCAAATAATATGTTTTTAGTTAAACTATTACTTCGCAAAAGATTTCTAAAGATATTAAAATAATTGTCTTGATTTATATTAGTCTTAGTAATAATTTTATAAAAAATACAATGTTTTTGAAGTTTAAAAGGCACAGCAAAAACCTTTGTTAGCCATACCTTTTGATTCCGGAACTCTTTGCTAGTAAAGTATGTACCAAGTTAGTTCTTCACAAGTTTTTTACTTGAAAAACTTATTTCTTGGAGAATTTATTGAGTGAAGAAAATGTAATAGAAAGTGTTCACTATAAATAAGGTAAGAAGACACTGTGAGAGATTAGACGGTTATTAGTATTAAAAGTATAGGGGAAAGGATTTATTTATGGGTATTTTGGAACACCTCATTTAAAATTAAATACTATCTTTTATTACCGGGATTTTTTCGATATTACTTTTTGAAAAAACATCCCTTCCTAAAAAGAAAATATAGAATTTCATTGCATTTGATATATGCCAAAAAAAAATATCACAAAAAACATCGATAAAAGTATGTCACATCACTAGTCCCGAAAACTCAGCATTATTTAATCATCTAAATTGTCCTTACACCTGTTGACCCTACTGAAGGGAAGTCAATCTCCATAGAATGTTTTCATTAAACTTTCTTAATTTATCTATCCATCGAGGGAGGGTGCTGCTTCAAAATTATTTTGTTCTTAATAAAAGGGCCTTCTTTCGGATATTTTAAAACTTGACTTTTTTGCGTTACAGACTTATTCTTATAACATGTTTTATAGATTTATATTTTATGCTCTTGGCGTTAATTAAATGTATAATGACGGATAATGCCATCATTACTAGAAATATTCGAAATCATCATTTGTCTAGGTTTTTCCGAAGTATGTTAGGGTCGGCTTCCAGTCTAACCAGATGCCGCTGGGTACCGGTGTTTTACTTCTACTTTATTCGACTTCCTTAACCCAGTTACCGGAAACGTAAATAAAGTATCCCAGTTAACTCAAAATGGCAGTCGGAACCCGTAAATTCATCGTGACTTTCAAAAACTGTGGAACTCATCCTGACATTGATGGTCCCTCATTCAAGAACCAACCGTGTTATCTAACCTTATGATCGATCTATGTGGTTGCTACTTAGCCACTCAATCAAAATAAAGCCACTCAGTAATAATAGAAGCTTCTACAGCTTATCATAAGCTGAACTAATTTCAATATTATACCAATTTTCATTAGCGGCGGTTTCAAGCACTTAACACGTTACAACTTTGTCTAAACCTGTCAAGTACCACGGTTGCGGTTAGACGTACGTATGAAATCTCGACAAGGACCAACTTCCTTCCATAGGTAGGTAGTAAGATATGTACTGTACATAGAGTTTATATATTAAGCTCGGCTTATGTATATAAACGTTATTAATGCCTTTAGGAAACACGCGTGCTTGAACGGTTGTCTAGCATGTATCAATATAGGGATGGGACACATTATGAAAATATGTATCGATATTTTTGAGTTTGTTTAAACTTTTTTCTGCTTTTTAATATATTAACTGGTGATTATAATTTAGGTCTGGATGCAATTCAAAGTTTAAATTGAAAATAAAATTGCAAAGTTTTTTCAACGCCTTTTCATATTTTAAATTCTTGCAAAATACTTTGTAAGTTAGTACCGCCAAATGGCATTTACAGTAACTGTTGTATAACCTTCAAGTTAATAGGTTATAGAAATAGTTAAAGCTGAGGTAATTTGCATCAAGTGTGAAATGTTAACGGGTCAAAATAAGACTTGAGTAATGGATAAAAGATTTATTAAATCCTACTGAATCATTAGTTAACTGCATTGCAGTGAAAAATAGACAGTTAAGTTTTAACGTGCGATTATTTCGTTTACATTTTGCAGCAAAAAATAATGTAAAATTATTTGTAGTGTTTTAAATACTCTTAACGAAATATATTTATGTTACTGTTTTCGATTTGATAAATACTTATATGCTTGTTATATTGGCTAGGGCAAAGAAAAGTTTCAGGAAAATCATAAGCGACAGTCACCAGTCGTGTGGTAAGTGGGTTGAGGAGGTCAAAAAAACACTTAAAAACACTGATAAGCTACATCTAGCAAGACTGGAAGCCTACCCCAAAATAGTTGAAAAAAAATTTCATCGACATCGATATTATGCACAACATCCCATCACTAAAGTCTCGAGTCTTCGCCCGGGGTTATACCGACACTAGATGCACTGGCTTTCTACCTATGTATACTATTGCACCTCTAGGTTTACCTGAAAACCGGGATCACTGTCGGTTGAGTAAGCAAAGTTCGTATAATGTTGGCAGCATTAACATTTATAGTGAGATAATGTACCAGAAGCTTACCGGTATAGGTAGGTACTTACTATGAGTATGGTGTTTCGTTTTAATTTGTATAATAATTCAAATAAAATAATAAAGAAAAAAAATAACATATTTGCTTATCCGAAATAAATTGTGAAGAGTTTCCAAAACAAAATAAGTATATCATCTATTTTTATATTAATCATAATTTTGTAAATTTTTTGACGCGTTTTAGTTAGTGTTTTTTTTTTGTTTTACTAGGATAGTGTTTTATATGTATTGTAAAATGTAAATATCTATGTAATTTACAATAAAAAATATCATCACCAGATCATAATTACATGAAGACATCAAAGATAAAGATTACCAAAAGGATCAGTATTAGAAACTCAATACTCAATTGTTCCCATTAGCAACCTTGCCTGTACAACCCTCATTACGGTACAAAGGTACCCCATAAATATTTATATACGCCATCAAAAACAGGTGTTAAAAATGTCACAGAACAAAGCACTTCATTAGGCGGTCCGTCCTGTGCAAACTTGTAAACGGAAGATGCAATTTACATGAATAAATAAACAAATTATCTGTCTGTACGTCCGAACTCGGGTTTGTTCAACAGGTGCTCTTAATTTCGTATCTAAATAAAATTTTATGTTGCATGTACTTTAACTGTTGCGAGTAAAGTGGACGGCCAATTTTGTAGAGATTAATATGCAAAACATATTTTGTTATGAAAAAATCTAGACTTCAATGTTTCATTTAGAACACTGGATTTAATCGATTGAGCATTTACTTAAATTGTTTTACACGGATAATCTTTATATAGGTACAAATCTTTTCAAGAATGCAATATATAATAATACTGATCAATTTAATATCAGTAACTATAACCATGTGGCTATGCAGTTATTTAGGCAAATTTTTATTTCGGTGCGGGAGAAGGTTCCGAGTAAAACCGCAGTAAATAGCCAGTTATAAATAAGTACTTATATAAGCCACGATGGAAGGCCGAAATTATACTCTGAAAATAAAATCTTCAGCGCAACTTTTTATTAGGAGTAGACTCTTTAACGTAATATGCATCATCATCTCCCAAGTTAAATCATTGCTTAAACCTCACCAAACACACAATTTCTTTACAAACACCATAATTCTTAACAAATTGCCAACCATTTCTATTGCAAGCGATGACAAATGAAATCACGACAATTACACTTCCCTTATAATGTTACGGTTCAAAAGAAAATTCTTTTGCCCCAAACATTTATTGTGCCGTTTTAAAATCGCGTCTTTTTGACAAAAGAGAAACATAGAGAAAGGAATGATGAACGGATATGCCATAATGCAGGTAGGTCAGGCGCCTCATTGTAGGTCATATAACGTACGGTCACCGTACTACGGTGGGTATGGCCAAAACGATCAGTTGTGAGTGAACTACCGAGGCATCCGGGTACTTTGAGACTTTTTGGTATTACAAAAAATGGGCGGGTTCGGTTCCATATAAGGCGCATAAAGGCGGAGACAGTAACGTTTCTCGTCTCCCGAGCACCCACATTTAGGCGCGCTACTTTCTTAGGAGATTTTCCGTTATGGCATCTCCGCTAGTCATTTTGTCCTCCATGGAACACAAAGACATTTGAAAACGCCCCTCAAATTTCGAGCAAAATTCGACAACTGAACTGAAATTTATCTTCATACCTCTGACTGATAAAGGGTGAACCTTTTGAAGTGGTTATTCAGTAATATTCAACTTCAATTTATTTCAAAAGAATAACTTTTTGAATATGAACAAGCAGACTGAACTGAAAATAATTACTTAATTTTTGAATAATTACAGACGACGCGTATTTTGAGCGTTGCTAAAACAAATTTGCGATTCAAATATGAATAGAAATTCGTGTACATACATAGAAAATCTAATAAACAAGCTGAAATAGGTTGGCTTCAGATGTTAATTTCATTTAAAACAACGATATTTCAGCTCGAACATAAATTCGACAATTTATATGGAAATTAACTGAGAAACTACACAGTTAAGTATCTATTTTATTTTGCAAAAGATTTAAGAAAATGATTGAAGAAATAATAGCTGGTACATGTTTTGGATGTCGAAGATAAAAATACAATGGGAGATAATTTATTTATTTTTATCATGTCTGTTATTTTGTCAGAGGTTAACTTTCGTCTAAAAGTGAGAAACGTCGGTGACTTTCAGTCTAGACAAGATGCTGAAAAAATCTTTTGAAATTCTACTTTACTTGGCATTTTGACGCTATATTTTTAAGAAATATGGCAAGAACTCACAGTACCTAATTAGAAGAAAACTATATTTTTTTTTAGAAGACTGACTTAATTATGAAGGTTGCTTTAATATTTAAAAAGATTTAAATTGTGGCTTTATCTGTTCAATTTAACGTCGTCTAATTAAGCAGAGAAATATTTAGATAGCACACGTACGAAATTATGAGTAAATCGTATTATTTTATAAACTTAATGTAATTAACATTTATTAATGTAAGTAGTAATAAGTTTGATAACACCGAATAATTTTGGAAGTAAATTAGAAAAGTCGAGTGGAAAATCTGCTTTTTAGAAACGCCACGCTTCTTCTTATCAATAATGTTTATTTACACAGTCATATTTTTAGTGAAGATCTTATTATGCATATACAGTTATAGCTTTGTAGTCCGCAATTTTGATAAGCTAGCAATAATTTTTTTTTGTATATATTTTTCTAACTATACAAAAATCAGTAGAAGCCAACTTGGTACCAGGTAAGCTTCTGGACAAAACGTATTGAACAAATGTGCAAGGAACCAAAGGGCAACCAGGTTATGGGCAAGTATTAAGCAAAAACACGAGTGATATATGATATATCAACTATATGTGTGATCCGATTGCAACAAAATAAAAGCAGACATCCACAAATTAAATAAAGCACAAAATCGCAAACAGATTTTCAGATAATCACGAGAACCAATGAATGGCCACTCGTCCGACAAAATGTCATTTCAATTCAACGTTCGAATGCAATGACATTAACGAGAGTTCTCGAGTGGTCACGACTCCGTATGAAAAAGACGAACCTTCACGGTTATTTTGAAGATTATTTTTATCGAACAAATTCTTTTTGGACAGAGATTTTTGATCTGACTTTTATTTTTTGAAAAATTCTTTTCTATCTGGAATTTTAGGTTGTATAACAGTCGCTAAAGTATCTGAAAGCACTTAACCCTTTATCATTATCATCTCCCGAGTCTCTTCCCAACTATGTTGGGGTCGACTTCCAGTCTAACCGGATTCAGCTGAGTACCAGTGTTTTACAAGGAGCGACTGCCTATCTGACCTCCTCAATTCAGTTACCCGGGCAACCCGATACCCCTTGGTTAGACTGGCGTCAGACTTACTGGCTTCTGACTACCCGTATGTAGTATTTAACCCTTATTTTTGTACATTCGATTCTTAACGTCAATGATTATAAAAGCTTTAACTACCAAAAGTCTGTCAATCAAACGACCTCCAATCTGAAACCTATCCTTACTACCCAGATCTAAACTTAGCCTTTTTCAAACCATAAAAGATTTATCAGCAAGCCAACTGTCCACTCATCCGTCTCAATAAAAGAAAAATCAGTGACGTAATCGCCAAATTGGCTCTAAGAGTCTCTTAATCCTGGTATCGATCAGGCATTGTGCTCGAGACTCGGAGAATCGTTCAATACATAGAGAACAAAATGACTAGCGGAGGTGCCATAACGGAAAATCTCCTAAGAAAGTAGCGCGACAAATACGGGTGAGCGGGGGACGAGGAACGTTACTGTCTTCGCCCTTATACGCCTGTTTTGGACCCGATTTTTCTTTTGTAATATCAAAATTCGTTGATAAATGTCTTAAAGAACCCGAACAAAACCAAAAATCATTTATTCAATCTTGGCTGCACAACAGCACTTTTTGAACGTCAGGAATTTACATAAGACAGCCCCCAAAACGCCCACCTTTCACCAATTCCTATGTGTTTTTGCTGGGAAGAAGAAGTTGCGCAACAAACTCCCCAGCAACACATAACACCTCGTTAGTCCACTAGTAACTTTTCGTTTTGGTCATGCCTACCGTATGTATTTGACCTAAAAGAAAGCTTCTGACCTACCCGCATTGTGGCATCTCCGCTCATCTTTTCTTTCTCCATGGTTCAATATGAGACTGGAAGCTGAGATGAAAGGGCTTGGAGATGGCAATATTCTTCTGACATGCGATAGTGAGGGTGCTCGAGCAAGGACGAATCGCTTTATGTAAGGATTTTTGAAAATTGTTGTTGTTGATTTAAATTGTTTAGCGAAGCATCGTTGGCTCTTCAAGTGACTGTACTTGCTGGTTTTTCTTTTAGTGAAAAAATTAGGCATTGCAACTTACAATGCTTTTATACCTACAGCTTTTTAGGATTTTATGTATGAAGATATTCCTAAGAAAATAAAATATATATCTGTCAAAGATTGGAGCATTTTAGCCAGTTATAAAAATAGCTGACTAAAATACATCAAAACCCAATTCTTCTGAGTAGTAATCCCAAATTATATAAGGGTGACTTATTATGTGAAATACCTTCGGCAAATCTTCATAAAACTTTTCCGCGTGACGTCACAAGTCCTTAGGAAACATACCTTAATATTCTCGAGCCGAAAATCTGAAACCAAAATAGAAAAGCCATTAAAATCATAAACATGGCTGACTTCTTTGACCAAAAAAGTGTATTTAATGACGTCAACCGTTTAATGCTTATGCTGTTGCGAGTTAACGTAATATACAGGTTAACAGAAATGGACAATAGGTCAACTCCTCGCAAATGTGAGAGATACATACATACAAAGCTATCATTACTAATCCATTATTTCCCAATGCGTTAGTGTGGTAGAATATTTCTCCTCTATCATCTTTCAATTCAACATAATACATATAAAGTAGTTCTTGTGACAAAAAAAATACCAGTATACATATAATTATCTATGAAATTAGATAAAAAGTGCGAGTCGGACTCGAGGTGGAAGGGTAAATATAAAGTATTTAGATATCACAGTTCGTGAGAAACAGCCTGGTGAGAGACAGCCAGAATGACGGCGGAATATTAAATAAGAGTCCCGTTCACAACCTTTGTGTTTGGAACCTCTACAACTTAAAACGTCTGACCTTTACTACAAGCCAGTCCAATTTTATTACTCCCATCATTGGCCCTTATGACCAATCCTTCTGGTCTAACCTATTTAGTGACAAAACACATCAGACTCGGTCATTTATCATGGTGACAGATCATTTCAGGCTCTCTGAAGATCCAGAATGACAAATGTTACGGTCAGGTAAAAAGGTCCCATGTTTCTTAAATTTTACTTAACTGTTTCCTGATGATGGCCGAAAGGGCCTAAGCATTTTTGTTAAATGGCGTTTAGTGTGTTTGGTCCTGTATTTTGTGATATTTTATAATGAAATCTGTACATTAGGCAAATGTACAGTATTTTCCCAACTTCGCTGAGGATGACGTCCAGTCTAACTGGATGCAGCCGAGCACCAATGTTTTATATAGAGGGACTACCTATCTGACCTCCTCGTACCAGTTGCTTGGGAAACCCCTTACCGTCTTACCCTTAGTAAGACTGATAGTCAGACTTTCTGGATTCTGAGTAATCATTATACTATAAAACACGGCAGCTAGTATCTAAATTTTAAAGTCTCTTCAAACCCGGTTTATGTAAATGGCATACATTCCCCAATAATCAGAATCCTTTCAAAGGCGTAAATGTAAAAACTAAACAATTGGCGGGTAGACTTACGCTCAAACTATAGCAATAAAAATCCAATTCTTGATTTAGAGACACCCCTATGAGTGAGAAAAGACAGGAATTTTCTTTGTTGTTTCCTTAGCAAGGAATGTAATAACTTCTGCGTGTGTGACATGGCGCTAAAAGATTTTTTCAGGAAAAGCATTACGCAGTTCTGTCGCAATGCGTGCTTTCTGCTACACAAACAGTGCATGGACACTTTCAGTAGGAAATGGAGATTTATAAAAGGATTACAGTGTATATTATTATATGATAAATATGTATAAGTAAAGAGCATTTAATCATGAAGCCGTATTTAAAAAATAAAATGACAATTAATACAGCCATTACTGTAAAAGTTATGTAGCCTATCCTATAAAGGTCCCTTTGGAAAATCTATTTAACCTTTTCACCGCCACGCCATATCGGTATTCCTATGCCCTGTACGCCAAGCCCAAAAAATCTTAATTAAATATCTACTAAAAAACACATAAAAGTAATGATTTAATAGGTTTATTTTGTATTTTTCTGCGACCTGTTTTTTGTCGAGTATAGCCGTCGTTGGCGCACAGGGCACGCTTGCTCATGTCGGCTATAGCCGACATTGGCGTTCAAAAGGTTAAAAGGATATTTTGATGTCCTGACAACGAAAAAGTTCAAATGTATATATAAATAAAAAATAATTGTTCTTCGTTAGTCTGATTAAAACCCGAGAACGGCTGGGCCGATTGAGATGATTTTGGTTTTAAAATGTTTGTAGAGGTCCAGGGTAGGTTTGAACGATACGAAGTTCGCGAGGTCAGCTAGTATGAAATAAAAATATATTAATTTAAAGTTAATCCTCAAATAACTGTCTACTAAAACTACAACTTCACAAAAACAACTCGAAGATGCCATTTTAGTAGACCCCCAAAAAGTTGACCGAAAAGGGAAAAATCTCCGCGAACTAGATCAAAGATCTGTCACATAAGATCCGCTTGGAGCCCACATTTTGATTGACGTGGTCACGAGATAACCTGGGCCCTTCCCGCATATATATTACCTCGTCAGACCTTACTTTGTACCATTCAAATGATGTATTCACATTCGGATTGGGGAACCGTCTTAATTTGCAAGTTTTGGGGTCTGTTTTGAAATATAATTTCTGTGAACGTACATATGTGATATCCTCCTAGCCGATTATCGGCTACGGCGGCTGTTCTCATGTAGAGGATTAGCCAACTGCGCAGGACATGTTATAGTGCACTAGCATTTGCGCAGACACAGGTGCACTCCCTATTCCTTCACTCTCATAGCCCGATATGACGGCAATTTGATCCGACGTACATATGTACGGTAGACTGCACATCAGTGGTAACTGTCATGCACCTTAACTCAATAGTAATAAGTACGATTTTCCTATAAAACTGTTACCACTGACCTGAAGTTAACTGTACTTTTGTAAGAAAAACGTCCCCTATTTTAGCAGCGTCTTAAAGAGACTCTTCTCCAGTCCAGCTTGCTTGATGGTGAATCTTATCTTAATCGGTTTGGCCGTTTTAGAATGAAAGAGTAACTGACTAACAAATATGTTAATGTTTATAATATATTAATTAAAATCTATATAAAATATATAGTTACCTAAATATTTTAGTAGATACGTGCATTCTTAATTCAAAGATTTACCATTCATAAAAGTAAATAAGTATACAAAGCACCTGTTACAAAAATAACAACACATTTTCCATTCAAAACGAAAATTACAAACACAATAGCATTTCTCATCTTCCTTCTAAAATAAAGTAAAAACAGTAAACGCGAAAGAATTAATACACGCGTTATTTCCTTCACCCAGTAAACCATAATAATTCCCAATTCTGTGTACAAAGGGCACATTATCTAAGGGCCATTTAAAAAGAAAGCGGTCATGGAGAACTAAATGACTAGCAGAGATGTCATAACGCAAAATTTCCTGAAAGTAGCGCGAAAAAAAGCGAGTGTTCGGGAGACGAGGATCGTTACTAGCACCTCCCTGACGGGCCTTCTATGGAACCCGCCTATTATTTTCATAATAAAATCAAGACATCAATCTTAGACAAATTCGTTTTCAAAGTCAAAGTCAAATCATTTATTTCATTTAGGCCTTTACAAGCACTTATGAACGTAAAAAATTATGAATAGGTTTGATTCTAGTTGCCCATTCCAAAAGTCCTCCGGGCAAGAAACACCATTATGATTTGACAAGGAAAACGAACATTTCGTCAGTTCTAATCACTGACCTACAAGAAGGGGCCTTACCCACCTTCCTTATGGCATCTCCGCTATCTTTCCGTCCTCCGTGAAGGCACCCCACTAAATTCACTTTCTTTCGCAATAAGGGAAAGCCCTATTGTTGTGAGGTGGGAATGAGTATCTGACATTAAGAGTTTTTGGTGGCAACTTCCTGGATTATTATTTTTATTTCTTTTGATTAATGGAGTTGAATAAGGGTATTTGTTTGTTTTATGTGTATTTACTTTTGATTGTTTTATTGCGATTGTGGTATTAAAAAGGCGTGTATTTTTACATTTAAATTCTTGAGATTTACAATGTAATTATTTACTTAAATTATTTTGTATGTCTTTTGCAAAAAAACAACATAATTCAGATAATTATTCGAAAAAATAATGTCTATTTCTTTGAGTCAAATCAAAAATAATATTTTATAAACAAACCGGACTACATTGAAGGATATATCCTCAATCAACTTTATAAAAAAATACCAATAGTTTTTCCTAGTTACCACGTTACAAAACACAAGAGCCGTTCATTCAATTTTTGCCCCTCGAAAGCTTTCAATGCTTCGATCGCTGTAACAAAAGAAAGTAAATACTGGACCTGAACACTTCATATCTAATCCTGAACGACATTCAATTTACATTTTCAATTTTTTTTTCCTTTCTAGAATTTTCTAGTGTTTGGCCGATGTCCTTGTTCAAATATGGCACTGGGCGTCCTAGCTGTTCTATATTTAAATAGGTTTTTATCGCTTTTCTTTTGTTTCTTCAAATTGAAAAACATTAAAATTTGAGATATCCTCATTAGTATTTTGTGCCATTATTGCATCGTAATATAACTTTAAGTGATTATTTCTACTACATTGTTAATTTATCCACTAAAACTTGAGATATCAATTTAAATACTCCATTATCAGTAATGGCTCCTATCGTAAAGTACCTAAACTAATTACTAGGGTTAATACTATCGCGATTACAGCACGTAGCAAGCAATTGTGGCTGGATCCTTGAGCGCCATTCACTCGATCTCAGTTACTCAGATTGCCGCTGTTTCGAAATACCTAACGGGGCCAAGTACGCTTCCTTTCGACCAATCTATTCATAGATACGGTTCATGTAAATGTGCTTTACCAATACTTGTAATTGTATCCGAAATACCTGTTCCGAAAACTTGGGACAATGGTGGGTTTTTTATACAAAAGAACAATGTTAATTTGTGGGTGAGGTAATAAAAGTTATTACATCCAGACCGATTTTAGGCCACGGCAGCAGTTCTTAGGAGAACAGACAGCAGCGCAGGACATATTATAGAGCACAAGCATTTGCGCAGACACAAGTGCCCTCTCTATTCTTTCACTCTCATAGCCCGAAAGGACGGTAATCCGACACGACTGGAAAGCGATCAGGCGCAGGACCGACACTTCTTTACCAGCTCTCCGATGTATGGGTTTATATGCAGTCACCAACTTCCAGACTTAATTCTCAGAAAACTATAAGTTCACATACTTCGCATAGGTAAGTCATTGGAGTCTTGGATAAACATATGTCTTAACATGATTTAGTACAAAATGTAGACTAGATGTCCTAAAAATTTTGATATATGTGTGTTCAAAATCTCTTGAGTAAAACATTGCTGTACATTTATACGTAAATAGAGACCATATCTACATCGCAACTGAAAACGATTCAATACTCTTTGCAGTCCGAAAGCTTTTCAATTGCGCCTGATAGAAATCATTGAATATTCGTATCCAGTGAAGCGATTATCCAATACGTGAAGTCCAATTAGTTGAGCATGACACTTGTGATTGAGTCACTCGGTCCCAGGATTACTGATAACTGGATAACCATTGCACGTTACAGTTAGCATATAGGTAAAAACGTCAGTTGGGGAGTTAAGCAAAGAAATGTATGAGTTAAAACAGCAATTGTAATGCTATTGTTAGCGGGCTAGCCTTTACCCAACTATGTTGGAGTCGGCTTCCAGTCTAACTAGATGCAGGTGAGTACCAGTGCTTTACAAGGAGCGACTGCCTCTTTAACCTCCTCAATCCAGTTACACAGGCAGCGGGGCCCAGCAGGGCCAAGGCCTGCCGGGGCTGCGGGTTGTTCGAAAGAGATACCGCGGCCCTGGTACATAAAAGGCCTATGACGGAACACGACGATTTTGATCAGTAAGAGTCTGACACTCCCTCACTGCTGCTAACCCACAGCGGGAGGGGTCATTTGATGATATTAAAAAAAAAAAGTTACACAGGCAATCCGATGGGAAGCCTGGTTGTCAGATTTTCTGGCTTCTGACTCTGCTATTGCCGATAGTCCCATAAAAAATTCGATAGAAGAGCTTATGGCTAAGTAAAAGCCCCATGGGACGACCGATTACAAGAACGGCAACTCTTGGCGCGATAGATCTGTGGATGAGTAACTTTATTTTGACTTTACGAGGTTTTCCGTGATTAAGAAGGCATGGCTATCATTTGAACGTCTTTGTAGGTATTCAGAATCATGATAACAGTTTGATCTGCCACGACCCCTCCACGAAACATTTACTAAAATCATCATCATCATCATCATCTCAGCCATAGGACGTCCACTGCTAAACATGGGCCTCCCCCTTAGATTTACTAAAATGATGCAAACAATTCTTAAGCTAAAGATTCTAATAGCTCGTAACGAATCATTTAAGGTCATTTTATACTTACAAATACAAGCAAGTAGCTGTGATTGATGCCAACATAATATCATTGATGCCAATATAATGTCAGGTTAGCAATCACAATGCAATTTGAACATTAATGGGTTAAGGTGACTAGAATGCTCGCTGGTTAGAGAAACCACACACTGCAGAATAAATAGTCGGCCGACTGTTGACGCGATCGTTGTCAATTTTTTTCTCAAGAATATCTTGATTCCAAATAAATCGATGAGTCGTGGAACCAACCAACCTCTTAAGTATAAGAGCGTAGCTAGGTTCGATTCCAGGTCAGGCAAGTACCAATGCAACTTTTACAAGTTTATGTATGTACTTTCTACGTATATCTTGGACACCAATGACTGTGTCTCGGATGGCACGTTAAA
Organism: Helicoverpa zea x Helicoverpa armigera; assembly: GCA_033682625.1. NCBI lineage: Eukaryota > Metazoa > Arthropoda > Insecta > Lepidoptera > Noctuidae > Helicoverpa > Helicoverpa zea x Helicoverpa armigera. The sequence goes on from JAWIIS010000047.1 coordinate 2,742,660, forward strand.
ATTTAGGTCCTGGCTGTCATTGCAAGTCCTTGGCAGTTGTTATTGTTTGTCAGAAGACAGTAAGACTGACACCGGTCTACCAAGGGATATTAGATTGCCCGAGTAACTGTGATGCGGAGGTGAGATAGGCGACTACCTACTCTTTGTAAAACACTGATACTCAGCCACATCCGGTAAGACATTACTATTTAATATTCATACTGATTTTACATAGGTACATTACCCACCATTCATATTTTACATAGGTACATTACCCACCATTCATATTCATACTGATTTATGAGCCCAAACCAACTATCGGCCGACTAAAAGTCTGCACTGTGCGCGCCTACTCTTAGTGCAACTAATTCTAGAATGCAATTTTTGAAATAAGAATGTTATTATTATTTTAATGTTGGTAGTGTGAATAATACTTTGATTATAGTAGGTGGAGTGCTGAAATTAGCTTTTAATGATTTGGTGATTGCAAGTTAGTTCTCGTAAAACTCAATCCAGTTTATTATAAAACGGGCTCCTAAAAGAGTACCTGCTTCAGTTTTGGCTATAAACCATCGTCCCTAACAAAGTTATTGTTCTAAACCTATAATATTATTTTATTGATTCCACATTAATTAGTACCCATTATAGTACCTTCGTAACATCCAGAAAAATACAACTTTTATATCAGTACATAGATACAATAAAGTTTAATAAATAAGGCGACCTTATCCCAAAAGGATTTAGTCAGGGAATTGACGTTACTTTACTTTAGGCTTAGAAATACCTTTTACGTGTCAAATAGTGGGCTATAGAGATTCTTAGGATCGAAACACTTCTTAGAAAGTGTAGGTACTATGTTAACATTATTTTAAAGCTACATACTTACTTGAAAATGTGTAGAAGATGTTATCCTTATCTACTAATAAATGCGAAAGTACTCTGTTTATCCGTCGCACGTGCACGCCAAAACGAATGATATGATTTTAGTGCTCAGATAGTTAGAAGCCTGAAAAAGGACAAGCCTCGGAACGCGCATAAAACTCGGGAAACAACCCTGATCCCCCGAACTTCGTATTTTTTAAACCTTCCCTGAACCTCTAATAACATTTCAAAACCAAAATAAGTCAAATCGGTCCAGCGATTCTGAAGTTTTAGTCAGACTAACGAATAGCAATTTATTTTTATATTTAAGATTAATGCTTTAGCATTGAAAAATGTCATTGTCCAATAGATTTGACCATTTCACACACTTTTATTTACATTTTCCACGTCCACGTCCATACGCAAGCGACTCTATAATTCATCGTATTCAATTTTCATTCGTGGAGCGATTTCATTCACTGATACCGATGATTGATTTAGCTCCCGTCTCCATTCCTATTAGTAGTTTTATCGTTCATTCGTTCGTTCCTTTCAAAATTTGAATGTTTGAATGCTTCGAATAAGATTATCGTTTCGTATCAATTGTAGACTTTTGCGTTTAAAGATCCATTTATTAGGTGTATTTTAATAATTTTATTTCAGTTATATTTTAATTAAATTGTACTATAAATAACATTGACTTTTTGTCTGTAACCTTTTAAATTGGATCTATTGAAATCAAAAGTTTTGCTTGAACACTTATCTCAAGAGCTACAGGACGGATGTGTAAAATTGTTTCAGTTTTGGAATTTAGAGAAATTGTAAAAGATTATAATTTCTTACTAAAACCTCTATTCTACATGAACAACATTGAGGAAAAATCCCAAAAATATTCCCGACGACCCTGAAAACAAAAACCTAAAACAGCTCAAGTATCAGATCCATCAAATCACAAATTGGCCTGTCCAGAAAAAACCAGTTCGATCCAGAATTTTAAACAGAATCAAACGAGTATCAAGAATGTTGTATAGTGTTCCCTTTCGTTTTCTATACAATCTTGGTCCTTTCCCTTTTATTTGCAACCGGTTTACTCTTGCGCGTGTCTCAAGTACCAAGCCTTATGTGTAGTGATTTGAAGAATTCCTTTTTTGAATCCGAATTATGAGTAGAAATTGATCTTGGTTTGAAAAAACTAGAAAATAAAAAAAATAGTTACTTACCTGTCAACCTACGTAGGTGGTCTTGGTCATATTAGACTAAAATAAAAACGTGGGGCCCATTAACTGTTGCTGTAGTACTTTCTTCTAGAGGTATAATAGGTGTGGATTGCATCGACTTACTATAATCGTAACTGGAGATTTTGACAGTCAATAATCAGCGGCTTCACCAGCGAATGATCTACCAAAGTGATCATGATCTACCAAAGTATAAAGATATGCTTTGCCATAGGTAGGATTTCAGAGGGGCCCCACGTTTTTATTTTAGTCTAATATGACCAAGACCACCTACGTAGGTTGACAGGTAAGTAACTATTTTTTTTATTTTCTAGTTTTCAGTGCACATAAGATAAAACCGTTTGACTTAAAAGTTTTTTTACCGATTTTTTATTTTCTAGTTTTTAGTATTTAATGAAAATGCCTACCGAATATTCCTCATTCTATCTAATTCATTTAGTGCATCAGTATTACACGGTCTTTTACTTGATAATTTATTACAATCTAATAAAAAAAAAAAAAAAAAAAAAATTTAACGACACCAAAAATCATCAAGTGACCCCTCCCTGGGTCAGCAGCGGTAAGGGAGTGCCAGACTCTTACTGACTAAAAATAGTTATGTTTCGTCGTAGGCCTTTTATGTACCAGGGCCACGGTAACTCTTTCGAACAATCCCGCAGCCCAGGCAGGCCTTGGCCCTATTGGGCCCTGCTGGGGTTGCTGACAGTCTTCTACTTGTGTAGCCCTTTCATTTGATACCCATATTGAGGGGGTTGTGGAAAAATATGTAATCCGCCATTTTGTGCCGGCGGCCATATTAGATTTACAATGTTATTGATATTACTATATTGTATTGTCATTGGAATAAAATGTGTATACAAAATTTCAGATTAATCGGTTGACAGGAAGAGGGTGTTTGAATTACTAAATTGGACCCAAGAATAAAACAAACGGGATGAGCTAAATAAAACCGTTTAAAAATTGTTCGCAGCCATTTGGTAGCGGCGGCCATCTTAGATTTCAATTTTGCATAGTAAATTGTATTCTACTTGTTGAGACCTTTCATTTGATACCCATGTTGATGGGATTGATAAAACCTAAGTTATCCGCCATTTTGTAGAGGCCGCCATCTTGGATTTGAATTTTATATAGTACATTGTATTCTACTGGTTGAGCACTTTCATTTGATACCCACATTGACGGGATTGATAAAACCTACGTTATCCGCCATTTTGTACCGGCGGCCATCTTGGATTTGCAATGTTATTGATATTACTATATTGTATTGTCATCGGAAATAAAGGTGTGTACCAAATTTCAGATCAATCTGACAACAGGAAGGCACTGAAATTTCAATTTCTAAATTTGACCCAAGAATGAATAAATAAATAAAACAAACGGGGTGAGCTAAATAAAACCGTTTAAAAAGGATGCATGTATTTATTGAATTTGGATTGAGTGCAGAACTGAACAAGGTTATATAACTTAAGGAAAAAAGTAAAATACCTAATATAATAAATGTCACATTAAGTGCAAGAAATAAAAGTCAAGGCCAGTGTAGTATTTACTTTTTATTATAATTGCTTCAAAAACATTTTAACATGTTATTAATATCGAAATTCTTATTAAATTACTTTCAATGTGAGTAAGTTTGTTAAGAGGTAATTTAGTGCTAAAACTTCGGAACTGATTGTGATAGCTATTTTGATATTGATAAAGATGGTGCCCTGGTATCAGATATACTTATATTTTATATCAGAATGCCCACGTAGCCACTCGGGATGCGGATGAAAGCATATAAGCTATCATATAGGTACCAATACATTATTGCATATAACTATTTAATTATAGTAAACAATATGCTACTTAAAATCACTATTTAACGCAGACGGCTTCAAAATCGAATCATAACACCTTAAAAAAATGCCCTACAAATCACCTGTCATGTCACAGATTACTACATAACTCACACACAGACACACAACGTTTGCATGTGTGCGTGACGGAACGCGGTTCAAGAATGCGCCCCATCCCGTCAGACCAGCGCGACGAGGTTCACTGGTCCTTGTGAACTGATGCAAATATTGCACTTTTAACGTCATGCGTTTGTACTAAATTTTGTTGTAGGTAAGTAAGAAAATGGAGTGATGTAAAAAATATGGTTATGTCATCAGTTGTCGGTCAATGTCATTAGGGTATCGTATCAGAAAGTACCTATAGGAATTGAATGCCATTATAAGGGGGAAAAAAAGTATAGGAATATTATAATAACCTTTTTAACCGAGGGTGTTATGGTAATAATCTAGGTGACAAAAACTGCTAATACACTAGCGAATTTTCAGCGCAACGTCGTTCGATTTTTATGGGCGTTTCGTGCGTAAATGCGTTGCAGCAAACAATTGAAAGTAGTGGCGAAAGATGACGTTTAAAAAGGCAAGTTTTTAGCTAGTAATTTGTGCTTTTTGTAATTTGAGTAAAGCAGAAGTTTGTAATTTATGTTTCGAAAAGATGCTGATACTTCTATTTGGAGACATCTTCAAGAATTTGATACCCTACGAATACCAAAATTTTAATCGTAAATGCTGTATAAAAAACTTTAACCTTTAAACTTTTACCGGTGAATTGCAGAAAAGAATTCAACAGATAAATTCAAAAAAACTACTAAAACTTTCCCCCGTCAATTTCCCAACAAAAGCCCAGAGGAGAAATATATTTTTATTTCATGAAGGCGCGAATGTTTCACCAATACAATAACTGTCAGAATCAATTGATAACTTTACGGGATTTTCGTAATCTCACAATATTTTTTATGATCCACACTGGTACAAAGCTAGTTTATAGGAAGATTTTGAACGAAGAAAATCTTTTGAATAAATCATATTTACAATATTTCTATCTGTTTATAAGGTATTTTTATGGGAAATCATCAAATGAACCTTTCCGCTGTGGGTTAGCAGCGTGAGCGAGTGTCAGACTCTTACTGACTTAAAGCCATCAAGTTCCTTCTTAAGCCCTTTATGAACCAGGGCCGCGGTAACTCTTTCGAACAATCCCGCAGCCCCGGCAACTAGGGCATAGAAGGGTCCCAGTATATTATTGTAAAGCTTTTTTATTTACATAGAACATGCCACAAATCTCTTCTCATACAGAGAAGGAATGAGAGTTAATCACCACGCTTGCTCAAGACGAATTGGCGTTTTCAGGTTTCTAAGTTCAAGATTCAATGTCCTTTACCAAAAAAAACAAGTTTATATTAGGACACATTCTTAACTTATAGTATAAGATAGTTCAGTATTATGTAACTAAATTAGTATTACAGACACGTTTTTCGCCTATATTCTTGAAAAACTAGCTTCTAAGTACCCGCCTTAATATTTCAATGCCACTATTCTCATAGTAAGAAGAGTTATAGTGGGTTTTGATCCGATAAACTGTGTGTTTTTTTCCCTCGAAACTGGGAGATTAATGCTACGATTTCACGGGATTTTACCTTGTATAATTCTGAGTGATTTTTTGTACGTTTCTTTCTTTTGAAATGTTGGAATTTCTTTGCGCGATTTAGCCACGTTTTTTGGGTAGAATAGTTGGTGTTATTGAAGTTATATTTTTATATTTTTACCCTCGGTGATTTAGTTTTGGAACTTGGAAATAGTAGAAAAAATATTAAATAAGTACTTTGACCGTCACTATCTTACCTTTGAAGATCATTCCAATATATTTCTTTACTTTCATTGACGTTTTTCTTACTGATACCTACTGCCGATCAGGCTATCTAAGTATACATAGGTTTTGAATAAATTGACATACATATACTCCTCAGCAGGTAAGTACCTGATGCGTTTGTTGGTTATTAACCTTTTTTTTTTATTATAATAAGTTTCACCTATTCGTTTGACTTTTAACTGACGCGTACAAGAACACATATTACTTTCTTCTCCCATTCTTTCTCAAATCAAAACACATGTAGGTAACACACAGCTAATCATCATTACAACTCAAAACCCTCATTATAATCCATAGCAAGCTTACGCCCATAATCAGCCATACCCATGGCTCTCGAATCCATTGTTTGTGACTCAATGCGTAGTTCATCGACATCGGTTCAGCTTTATTCATGTAATTACCTTCACATACAGCCCGATAGTTCGTTCACTTCATTCGATCGTTGAATGAATTGTGAATGTTTGTCATTGGGTATGACAATCTAATCAACTTTGCATGAGAGATATTCAATTGTTTTGAACTTAAATAACAGTTTTGACCGTGTATAGAAAATGTTGAAATCATGTACAGATGCCAGCATCTGTTAATTTTTACCAATCGAACATTAACCTTCCACTATTGACATAAGATTAAAAATTTATTGGTTAACTAGCTTCCGCCCGCGGCTTCGCCCGCGTACAGTTCGGTTTTCGGTTCGGTCTTTCTTAAGGTCAACTCTATCTCTGTACCAAATTTTCTTAAAATCAGTTCAGTGGTTTAGACGTGAAAGCGTAACAGACAGACAGACAGAGTTACTTTCACATTTATAATACTAGTAGGGATTTTGACAGATTGAGGCATGTTGATGTGCTGTATCTAAATACCTATGTTGTTTTATTCATATACCTAAAAGAATTTATCTATTGAGACCCTGTGTAGATTCCAAACTTTAAGTTGGCCAATAGTTTGTTCAAGTTCCTAATGAGTAATGAGTATCGAAATGTAGTGCGCACATAGAGCGATCAGGTATCAGTCTACTAAAAGGTTCGATGGGATTCACAATCACTTTGTAGCTAAACTGTTGGCCAAGTATCAGTCGACAGTTGGCCGACAATTAAGTCTGCAGTCTGCCTGGGCTCCAAATGTCTGTCATTCCGCGATAATTAAGTGTGGCGTGAACATTGTGAGGCTTCTAAACATGAAAAAGCTTTAGCTTTTAATGTCCACGTGATTATATCAGTGCTACTGTCCCGAAATTGAAATATCCCATTAGGGAAAGTACCTAAACCATTGATTAGTACTTTTCTTTCGTCTATGAGGAAAACTGTCTCCATCTACATAAGACAGTTTAGTTAATATAGTTTCTTATCATTTTTAACCGACTCCAAAAAAAGGTGAATCTCAGTTTGACCTATATATATTGTGCGCGATTATTTTAATTTCCGCTGAACTCATTTCGATGCGGTTTTCAGCATAGCATATGTCCCACTCAGAAGGACTCATATCATTGAAGTCCGTTTATTTTTTTGTAAGCTTTTAGATAACATAGAAGAATTTACTTTACAAAACCGTGTTAACCATACATTATTATGTTAATGATACATGTCTCTGTAGCGTACAAAATAAATAAATAAAACACATATAGGTTACGTAATATTCACATTTGTGTGTACATTGTTACAATTCTTAGGAGAGGCGTGAAAAAGAAATTGTTGAAATTGTACCGCCAATGTTTCTTGTGATAAAGCATAATATAGCGATTAGGAAACAAATGCGGTATTTCGCGTATCGTTGTTTGATGTTTGAGGTATGAGAAATTTAAATATGGTAAATACCTCTTTCTTACTACAGGTTGGATTTGCATTTGTTTATGTGTATAAAAAGTCTTTTGGCAAAGAAAAAAACTTAGAAAGAAACAAGAGGCATTTCAATTTCTAGAAGAAGTATTTCTTTTAGATTTTATAAGTATGTACACTAGCTTCCGCCCGCGGTTTCACCCGCGTCCTGATATGATATGACTGTTTCCCGTAGTTGGATGGTAACAAAAACGTCCTATGTCCTTCTCCTGGCTCTAAACTACCTCCCTGCCAATTTTCAGCTAAATCGGTTCAGCCGTTCTTGAGTTATAAGTGGAGTAACTAACACGACTTTCTTTTATATATATTGATAATGATAATCGAGAACACCATTAAACTGTAACGATAACTAAACCATAACCAGCCGTTCAACAGACCAAACAGTTAACAACAAACATAATGTACTATTTACCCATAATGAAATTAGCGATTTGACAACTAATAAAAATGGTTCACTAATCGTTATAGTTAAATCATCATTACTGAAACATAATCTACGTAATAATTTACCAATACCTAGTTTACTAAGAATCCACCAGTGGAGAAATTCAATTGGTTGTTTCAAATATTCTCCGCTACGCTTCGTTTTGGGCCTTAAAACAAAATAGCAAATAAAAAAGGCTTTCTATAACTCAATCAGTGCACCATATCTAAACATTACATTCATCGTTCATCAAAAGCATTCAATTCATTCCTTCATTCACTCATTTCCCGCGCTTTTATTGTATTGTTCGAACCGCCTTTTGCGTATCAAGTTAATTTGCAAATTGACCGAATGAATCCTCTGTGCAACTTAATGAAATGAATTTTGTTCATTTTTCAATCAATTCCAATATTGAGACTGTTAATTTTGTTTGAGTGCATTGTTTTCCAATATGTCTGTTTTGTATTTATTGTTTTTAAAATTAAAATTCAATGACTCCATTTTATTTATTGTTGTCGAATTTTTAAGTTAAGTTAATTTAATTAGAAACGTTTCGTTTTTTTCCTTTGACTAATGCAGCTTTTACCATAGCTCTCTAAGATATACTTTGCATGTCACAGTGGTTTTTCTTAACCTTTTTTAATGCGAAATCATCAAATGTACCCCCCGCTGTGGGTACAGCGTGAAGTCAGAGTTTTACCGACTAAACTCACCATGTCCCTTCTGAAGCCCTTTATTTACCAAGTCCGCGGCAACTCTGACGAACAATCCCGCAGCCCTGGCAAGTTCCTTCCTGACCTGAAATCTAACTCACACACTAGTGTCTACCTACTCAAGAGGTGATTGCTTTAACCACCTAGGACCATCACGATAAACAATAATGGACACACTCAGAATCATTTGATGGTTACTTAAGCCGTTCCTTAGTGCAGAATTTCTATGAGAATTTGTCACTAAGGAGTAACTTAAGTAGGTAATCATTAAATGTCTCTAAGTGTGTCTAAGTTACCCCCGCACGGGTAAGACACACAACCGGTACTATTCAGTACTGCAAAACGTTAAACAAAAGAAAAATATCAAATAGCCACAAAGCTATTGACTGGGAGTTAGCCACTCGATCATAATGATCACTTTGATCAGTCAGTCGGCAAGTTGTGGCGAACTGGCAACGTGTGCGAGGTTTCCTAACTATTTTGTTTAATGTTTATTTTGGGTTTAGTTTCGTTTGGGTTGTGCTGATAAGTATTTGTAAATAAAAAGTGTTTTCTGGGTGGTGTCAAGGTGATGTGACTTTGTCAAAGTATTTTTTTAAGATTCCATCAACTGACTGCAAATTACTATCAGTGAAAGTAAACACTCTCTCTCTCTTTCCTACTACATGGTGGTGGAGCTAGCTCCACTTTGCTTTATCTATGACTTCGTTCTCAGACACCTAGCACTCTTTCATATCTTTCACCACTACATCCCTCCGTTTAGTTTTGAGTTAAATTGAAAACTTTGGGCTATTAAAAAAAATGATTTTGGTGAAAATCTGAATAGGGGAAATATATGTATGCTACAGGTAATTTGCATTGATGCTATAGGATATTTTTCATATGCAGCATCTATAATTTAAATAATTTATTCGTAAATTGTGATCTTTCCATTCGTCATAGTCATGGTTTTCATTCGTATTTATTTATAAGCAAATTCAGTCATCACCTAGCTTTACTTAAAGTAAATATTAAAATTAGTGGTACAATGTATGTGCAGATTGAATCATTATCCACTAGGTACGTGAATTGGATTTGCTTGACATTTAAAATAATAACCACTATTTAGATAGCTATTTGTGTAATAATTGAAATAATAGGCGGCTTACTGATAGCAAATCTTACAACCAGTTATTGTCCTCAATCACAGTTATAAACTGCGTGATAAAACAATAAAATTACATATTATAACAATTACTGTTACAGCCACTATAATTACTTGGGTTACCTACAAAATACCTTGACTATACAAAAGGCATTTCTTGGCATAAAACATTAATCTTATTTATTTGTCTAAGTATTTACGATTTTTTGTACACACACATAATAAAGAAAGACGACAGGAATGAATTTACTTCTCGCTTCTTCAAAAAATATGCTCAATTTTCCCACGGATTCCCGGTTTTTTGAAAAAACTCTTACCCTTACCGGAATAAAATACTGAGTATGGTTACTTATGGATAGTTTTCCAACAACAAAAGAATTTTTCAAATCGGTTAACAGTCGTACAAACAAAAAAATGCCTGTTTACTATATTTATTATAGTATAGATTAATCAAAATATGTTCCACCCGTATTTAAAACTGTAATCTATTCAATTTTGGTCACAGGTTGAGTTCCATTTTCCAAAAAAATGTATAATAAAATCCCATCACGCTGCGTTCCACAGATACCGAATGCCGCTTATTCATTCGTTCACATTGGTTGGAGGCGCTCAAAAGGTTCATTCATTCGTTCAGTACAACTGTTCAATAGAGAGAGATGTTGCGTACTTCAATAGTTCACCATTGTGGTGACTCCTTATCGGTAAAACGATTCAAAACCGTTTTATAAAGTCATAATAAATGTCATCTGTTTTCATATAACATTTCAAAATAGATTAAGTTTACAGTAAAGGTCATCATCGGCCTAGCCTTTTCCTAGCCTGGGTTTGTTTCTGGAGTAAATGGATGTATCTGAGAACCACGATTTACAAGGAGTGATTGCCTATCTCCTCAACCCAGTTACCCAGGCAACTCGTTACATGTTATACGATATATAACATTTAGCGTATTCAGTAAAATTTTAACTTAAAAAACGTGTTCTATCTAATTTGAATATGTGTATTTGAGTATGTTCGAGTTTCAACGTCATCGAGTGTTGAATCTCTCATCTTATGGGACCTACTATTTAACGTGACTTCCGTAATACTAAAATATTCGTAACATAAATTGCCCATCCACGCATCGGCCACACTAAGCGTGGCTTAACTTTGCTTAATCCCTGTTGTTACGTAGGCAAGAGGTCCAACTATCCTATTTATTAACCCACGAAAAACAATTCTCCAACAAGTACCAATCAAAGACCAAAAAAACTAAAATAACAAGTTCACACAGCATGAATTCAAGTTTTTATTCAAATCCAAAGAGGTTAATATCCTTAGGTCATTATTCCGATCCATGGTCATTTGTCTATATGAACCCCGAAGTTCAGCGAAGTTCAAGGGCATAATGGGACCTTGTGGTTGACCTTGAATATTGTGGCGACATCTGTCGGCGAATGGGAGAACAGTGAGCGTTGTGTGATGATAATGTAGTGCGAATTTTATGGGCTTGTAACGCCATCTATGAGATAAGGTTGGAAGTAATTGCGCGTAGTAATTAAGTCAGGTATTTATTAATAAGTTTTACTTTGCTTCATTTTTGATACATAAGCAAGTTGACTGTGCAAAATGTGGATGGTAGTTGTACTGCTTATAATTTATCAGTTTCTTTGTAAAATATAGAATTTCAAAAATTAAGAATTTAATAAGAAGTAACTGAGTTTTCATAATTATTTCATAAAGAACTTACTGTTCAGCTACTTTACCAAATCAGGCATAAATAGGTAATACGGAATAATAAGGTACATAAATGTGCCTCGAATATTAGGTAAGTACATTATAGACCATTGTAGACCTATAAGTATGTAGATAATTTACTTTTAATGACAAACATGGTTTGTCTACATATCCATCAACTGAAAAAGGAATTATGCACTTAAAACGTATAGAAAAACCTACTTAAGTATATGAACCAACACCATAGAACTAATTTAACTGTTAATACTACAATGTCATGAATAACCTTATCAGATAGAACTAAAAATCAATACACGAACTACGACTATTCGCCTTATCTGACAGATAAACTGTATTTACATAGATATGTTGATAGTGCAAGTATTTCTATGGAAATGAGGGTTTTTTTTATACCGCAGGTTTTTTGTGTTTTGATTTGGATTTCGTACTGAAAACAGGAATGGGGAAAGGGGTGAAGCGGATAGGAAAAAAATTTGTAGTGGACAGTATGATACAGAAAGCGAGCTATTTTTTTCTTTATTGCAATACTAGCTGGTGCCCGCGACTTCGTCTGCGCAGGTTTAGTATTTCGAACAATATGTTTACAAATTGTAGCCTATGTGTTATTCTGATGTATAAGCTATATTATTGTAAAGTTTCATTAAAATCCATTCAGTAGTTTTTGCGTGAAAGAGTAACAAACATCCATACATCCATACATCCATACATACAAACTTTCGCGTTTATAATATTAGTAGGATCATAAACGCGAAAGTTACTCTATCCTTCTGAATATCAGTCTGAGTTTCACGCCGAAACTACTTGAACCGATTCAAATTACATTTGGTATACTAATACAGCCCGAAAAAGGACATACTTACTTTGCTACGTTTCTTTGTACTACGGAAGTATGTATATAAAAGTAACAGCTAGTAAAGTCATAAATAATACATGCATATTCTAGACGATATTATTCTTTGTAAGGTAAGCAAGTAAAGTAAGATAATTAATCATACATGTCAGCAAATGTTACTGCAATGAAGTTGTCAGTCAATTGTGTCGCAACTCGCTACGTAGACTCTTGCGCAGCTTATGAACAATGCTTGGTTATGCTGACATACGATATTTAAGGAGACTTTAGAGTGAGTATGAATATATAATTTTCATGTTATACAAGCGGATTTATCTGTAGAAAATATTTCCCGCACCCAAGTAAAAAGTAGCCTAATTTATACCTTCTAATGTAATAAAGAGGAAACACTTTTTTTTGTTTGTACCCTAAATCCTCCTAAACTGCCAAACCGATTTGAAAAATTCTTTTACCATTAGAAAACTACATTATCTGCGATTAACATAAACTATATTTTAGCGGGTACAGGTAGTTCCCGCGAGGCACGGCTAACCGCGGAAAAATGGCTTACTTTATACAATTTTATCGAAATCGGCTTAGTCGTTTTAACTTCTAGACTCATCGTCTGGTACCACCACATTTGGTTTGAAAAAGAAGTCTATCCTATGTATTTAAAAGATTCAAAGTTAATGAAGTTCTTTATTTTGTCAATCTAAATATTAATTTGATTTATAGCTTATCCATCAATTATAGATATTTGAGCCGACATTAAAAAACCTATCATTTCCGAGGCTCTATTCACGTATAATATGACAGATTGCAGTGAATTAATTTTAAATCCAATTATTATGACATACGATAAAATCATTAAGTACAACAATTGAACTTTTGAACCATTAAATTCATAATTTAATTATGTATTATATTATATTGTATTATAAAAGCTAAAAGATTTATTTTTGTTAGTAATAAACTCAAAAAATACACGTACTATTTAAAAAAATATTTCACACATTTTATGCTGAAATATCCCCAAGCTAAATAATTATTATATCGATAATTATTTTATTACCTACTTCCAGAATCGAGAACTCTGAAAATTATTATTATTGGAAACATGGAAACGGTAAACTAGTTAGCTAACATCTAGAAAAGACAATAGAAATGCATAAATCTTATTGCAATTACAAATATTAATTGTAGCGTAAATTATTCCTACATTATCTAGCAATTATCATAAAATCTAAGCTTAAAACAACGTTCTAATATCGCAAACTAAAGACTAAACAGTCGGCCGACTGTTGGCCCGATGATGGAAAAAAAATTGAATCAAAGGTTTCAGTAGATCTAATACCGGTTAAATACCTGATCTTTGTAATGTGCGTACTACCATTCATCTTCATACTGATTTATGAGCCCAAACAAACGTGGCCGACTAAAAGTTTGCAGTCTCTCTTAGTATCGTACAACCATCGTTCTCACAATAGCTCCGATGATTAATGAACTTCTATTTCTGCGAAGCTTTCTAATTTATCCATAACGTTGACTTTTTGATATGAACTCGTAAATACGGGCTAACAAGGTTTCAACGTTGAGTAGTTTGAAATATATCACTGATTTTGTAGTGAAGAAAATTTGTTTTAGCAGATTTAGAATTTGTTCGTACAAACATTAAACGTAGCGTTTAATAAATATAAAGACAACCTCACAATCTCACAAACCTTGCTTACTTTATGTTACGAGTTGTATAGATAAAGTAGTCAAATATAAACCCTTTGATAGTCCAAAGTGGTAGCCAGTAACATTATAGTAATGCAGCCATCCAAAGAGTCTAGGTTTAGGGGAGAGTGGGGGAATTGCGGACGCGGGGTAAAAACGGACTAGCATGTATCTACTCACTCCTTCCCCCCGCGGCAGCCCGGTGCTGTCATCTGTTTCTTTAAGCCATTTTAGTGCCACGCAAAAACTTACGACAGCCGGCTGCGCACAGTTTGAACGGTAGGTATTTTTTTTTTTAAAAGTGCATAATGATCTAATTTTCAGTGTTTTTCAATTCAAGGGACAAGTCTGTATACTAAGTGATGGTAAAAAGTGATATTTTCTATGGATAGCTTTGTCAATGGGGTTTGCAGCGCCAATGTTTGTTTTTATGGAACGTTTTCATAACTTACAAATTTCTCTCTTTGATTTAAAAATACCCAGTGGGGATAATTGCGGACAAGCCTTGCGGGGTAAATACGTACGTCTGCAATTACCCCTAATTCGATAAACTATTATGAAATCAATCAATAACTACTCATTTTTGAATGCCTCGGAAATATATATAAGAAAAAAGAACAATCATACACCATCGAATCAATACAAAAAGCTGTGCAAGAAATAAAAGACCAGATAACTTTTCGTCAGGCGGAAGAAAAATATGGTATTACCAGAGCTACTGTGTTTGACCAAGTGAAAAAGGGCAGTGTTTCTACAATACCAAAGAGAGGTTAAAATCCATTTTAAACGGAATACAAGAAAACGAACTGAAAATTTTGATTAAAATGTTGATGTTGAAATGTTGATTACGTTTGCATTTATTGTCAAGAAAAGTACAGTGATCCACCCGCCGAAGGTTGGATTATGTGTTCAAAGTGTGACAAGTGGGCTCATGAGAACTGCACTGTAGGAAGTTCTTCTAAAGGCTTTACTTGTGATTTTTGTAGCGATGTGGACCTAGTCCGTGAATACCCCATGCTGTCCGTAATTGACCCAGGGTCAGTCCGAATTTACCCCGAGCGCTACGGGTAATTACGGACAGACAAGGTTTTGTTTTTGCTAAAAATATTATATTTATTGACTGATCTCGTATAATAAGTATAATTGTTTTTGTAGATAATTAACTAAAGATTAATATTTAATCAAGACAGACTGATTATTACTGATAGTACGAATGTTGTGCGTTATTTCCCTTCAGCGTCCGCAATTCCCCCATCCTCCCCTACCTGTAACAAAAAAGAACATTTATTTATAAATAAATAAATTATTACACTCACAAAATGATCAAAGAAAGCAAAGCTTTGTAGGTATTACCACAATAAGCAGCCATATTAATACGTAAAAGTTTCACAAAACCATAAAGTTGGTTCCAAAAAGTTTGTACCTAAGTCTCTTTGAGAGACCATAAAAGAGAAGAAAATCTTCAGCCTTACGCCATATTTTACAGAGAAAACAATGTTGATTTTTGCAAATATCATGGAGAACAAAATTACTAGCGGAGAACGCAAAAACTCCTTAGAAAGTATCGTGCCAAAATGCGGGTGTTCGAGCACAGATTACTATATTAGGTTCCGGGGACGCGTTAAGAGCGTTACTAGCTCCGCCCTTACAGACTTTTTATGGTACCCGCCCATTATTCCAAATAAAATTACCAATCAATTTAGAACAATCTTCGACAAATTGGTTTTGATTTGACAAGGAATCCAAACGCCTCGTTTGTTGCAATAACTGATCACTTCACCGTACCTTTCTAATGGCATCTCCACTATTTTTCCCTCCTCCGTGGGAAATATGTATGAAAAAAATGACGTCTACGTATATTTTTCAGGGTTTTTCCGCGGCACCAACTTAGTTAGGCATTTACTGTAATGCATGTAAAATGTGTTTTTATACAAACAACTTCGCGTTGCCGCTCCCATTTTATGATAACACATAAAAATAAATAGGCGTTTACCTGAAGAGAACGTGCACACCTAGGTACAAAACTGTATACGAAAAACAACCTTATATTCCAAGAATACAGTCGAGTTTCGCTTGTCCTTTCTTAGGATAGAAAATTAATTTTCAAGATGACAGTACTGGATTAGAGTTTAGATGCATATTTTTCTTTGAAAATGAATGTAAAATAGATGTTGGATGTGTGTTTTTTTCTACAAAAGCTAGAAGGTAAATCAAGACGAATGCGGGCGAACCATATCTACTTGTGTGAGCATACCTTGTCTTTACATATTTATGTGTATATCGGGTGTGTCGTTCACAATCACATTAAATCCTATCGCATATACTTTATGATATTCTATGAAGAATTGTAAAAAAAATAACCTAATCCACTCAGTGGTTTAACCACAGGAGTCATATTTCGTTTTTATAATTTACAACATCATGTGTAAAGCAGAGATAAAGTTAGGAGTATCGAATGTTTTGACCAGTTGACAGCTGTCAGTTTTCAAGGGAGAATTTCAGTTGTTTGTAATGACTGGCTTTTATATGGTGTTCTAATTTTCACACATTTTTATTCTATTTACTTAGTTTGAAAAATCATTTTTTAATGTTTACGTATTTTTTTTTGTTTGTATTAATCGACATATATTGACCAGTATGTTAACGCATTTCATTTAATGTGATTGTGAACGACACACCCGATATAAATTTAGACATACAAGTAAAAACGACCCGCTGTCGCGAAATAAAACATCTGTAATTTCGTACATTCTTTTACAACCTACACATTTTAACCAATTAGAGACAAAACCTAACATTGCTTAATAACTCTTTTGAAATCTTCACCAGTGGGCAGTAAAGTCATTGACCTTTGCAAACAATGAAAATAAATAAAAAATATGCCTTAAAAAGTGATGTAAGACCGACGTGCCAGATAAACAGTTCCTTGTAATACTTAATAGTTTAAAAAATATATCTAAATGGCGTGGTCTTGGCGATTTGTATCTTACCACGAAAAGTGATAGCAAAAATTTTATCAAAATGTCAGACTTACCTAAAAGGAAAAATAAAATACAGGTATACCTAACCTGTGATTTTTTTGCTGAATATAATCTTGTATACGCGATTATGTAGATTTTTTTCGAGCTTGTGTCAAAGGAATTTCCGATCATATTCATACGAACACGAAAAAATTGAGAAACAAAACATGAAATTGACGCAAAGCAGCGGTTATTCCTAATGGTTGAATTCACTATAAAATAACAACAAATAACTTAAAGTATTATTTATTACCTAGTATACATAGTTAAGCTAGTATGGTTACAGCATAGTAGTAGTTAAGCTATTTTAATTTTTTAATAAACAAATTAGGATGACGTACAGAAAAAACGCTACGCAGACTATTTTTTTTTCTGAGAGTGAAGATTGAAGGAAAGGGAGTATAGTACAGAATATGTATCTCCCAGTCCTAATACCGTTACCAAAGGTCTAGTTAATCACATTACATGCCGGACATTCGACCAACGCGGAACAGACAACTATGGAAGATCACGACTTGGTCACAGGTCAATTCAGAATCACGATGTCGTCTGCTCTCGTAGCAAGCGAATTTCAACCCTATTGTAAAGACAAAAGGTTGGTTATACTTCTGTAGGAATTTTCATATGAAAGTTAAGAAAGTAGTGTGTTATAATTACTGGTTATTTGGTCTAGAGTTCAGATTTTATTTGAGCGGAACAGAATTGCTTAAGGGGTTGTATTATGAAAGGACTGACAAAAACTTTAGAACAACTGACGGGTTCATTCTGAAAATATTTTATTTTTTATCAATCACGATTTTTTATAGAAAGTTAGGTATTCAAAAAGTTATTATCAACACAATATAATATTAAAAATATAGCTCTAGAAACGGTTTATTCAACATAATTGTATTTTTTTATCGTATCAATCGTAATGCATATCTTTGTGATTGAAGTTATGTTAGTTATCCACAAAAAGTAATTAAAACTAACAAAAAACTATTGATTCTGACTAAAATGAAGAAAATAAGTGTGCTTAATTAGTGTCTATATTTTGTATAAAAACATTCTTGAACATGAATCATACAACAAACGTACATAATTAAATTAAACCTACAAAGTGAGACAAAGTCAAATGATGTACAAAGAACAAGAAAGTATTGTTCACAAAGAAAGCGTAGCTATCAAAAGCGTAATGATATGCAAACTGATGTTGCACCAACCTTATTCTTTGTGCAACTCTTTCCGTATTACTATTCTGTTTTTATTTCAATTGTTAGGTTCGTTTTTGTTCGTATTTTGTTTAAGAGTTGTCATTTTTAATTGAAAGGCATAATCTGTATTAATCTTTCATGTTCTGGTGGAAAACTAAAACACAAAAAAAATATTTTGAAATCATCGTCAGCCTTTTGCCAAATCTTTTCCAGACTAATGGGATGCAGGATACTACTGGTAGGTGTTTTGAATGAAGTGACTGTCTAGGTATCTGATCTTCTCAACACAATACTACTTGGTAAGACCCTCCTGGAGTGTCATTCGAAACACGGAGGAACTCATTAGGACCACAGATTACTGAAGACTACGTAATAGGACATAGATAATAATCACTATCCGCGCCAAGCGCCAATAAAGGTACTAAATTACCTTTAAAATATATAAAGTTACAATACTCCTAAAAATGTAATTGAATATGCTACCTTTTTACATAGAGCTGCCTCTATGTAAAAAATATTAGATATAGAGATATTCTCTTTGAACCTCTACATCAAAAATTTTACCGCGAAAAAAAATGTGATAAAATAAAAAAAATGGAGGTAAAATAAATCCCATTTTACTCCTAGTTCCGCAAAAATCGCAAACCACAGCGTTTCACGGTAAAATAGAGTAAATATTTTATGGGTCAAACATTGCAGAATAGCCCGGGCTCCTATTAGCAGCGTGGCTAGAGGGCTCTCAAGCCACTCGCCTATAATGAGGCAGGTATGTTCTTACTTGTTATGTGTTCCTGGTACCTCTCCGGTGTTGTACCGTCTGATTTAACTAACAATACAAGTACAAATAAAATAAAACTATTCCACTTTCGAAATATTCCCTACGAATTAGGTCCCTTGGAAGATTTTTCCAGCATTTAATTAACAAAAAGAAAGCGGAGTGTCATCTAAATCTATACCAAATAATACTCAAACTGTTCAGCCGTTTGGAGTGAAAGAGTTAATTATTTTGCTTTATCAATAAACTGTCCCAGCAGTGGTTTTACCCGCATCCCTTGGGAACTTCTTCTATTTAATCTAAGTATCTAATAAGACTCCTGAGATTCAAGAAATCAAACAAACTTTAGCTATGCATATATGTACATAATATTAGGTATGTATAGTGATCATTGATCCGTCTATTATTACATAAATATGCTAATACTACCTAAAATAGAAACGTATTTAATCATCTTCGTAAATAGATTAAATGTTTGAACGATTAATTAAACCATTTATACTGACTTCATTATGATAATTTATTCATTAGTAGATTAATTGCCCAATACAATGCATTATGCACAAGTATCGGCATTTTGTGAATAAAATTGAAAGTCAAATGGATTAAAATCGTTGTGTTTTATAGAAGAAGTTCAATATCTAATCTGTTTGACATAATGCTTAATTTCCGCCTTGCATGCACAAGTTCTACGAAATTATTTTATAAAAAAAAATAAGTTAAACGATCACAATAAATTGATAAAACAACTTTCAGGTATTAAATAAACATTCATCTTTGGAAATAAGTATGTATATTTTTATTAAGGAAACCGCAGAAAACAGCTAATTGTTTATATATATTATTATATGTTTTAATACTATGCCTATCACTGAATTTTTTTGTAAAGTAATATATCTCATCATCTGCCTCAAAAATACTTATTTTTCCACTAGATTATTAATAAATCTACAAAAAGTAAAAAACCCGGGCCTGCCTCAACACAACACAGATAGGGCAAGGGCATCGCACGGGCGGAGCGTGAGTGCAATACCAACCAAACACTAATAGTTTTATATGATAGGTACAACACTGCGAGTTTTATGCCTACGTATTCAATAACTCGTAGATGACTGAGACGCAGAGGAAATTATAGCAAAATTATTAAAAATGAATAAAAGAGTTTTTAATGGATGCTTGATTTCTATAAATTAATTTTGATGGATATTAATTGATAACTCTTAATATCTAGTTACATTTAAAATTTTAAATCAGTACATTTATATTTTAAAATAAATTCGTCTATATTTACATGAAAAAAAAAACTTCAAATGATACTTAAAATTAAAATGATGGATATTTCATTTTTCATACGCAATGAGCAATCGTGGTTATTAACGTTAAGCGTTAAGCATCTCGGTTTGAGAAGAGGGCTTTGCCCAGCAGTGGGGACAATAAAAAAGCTGGTAAAGATAATCATTTATATTTCTAGTCTTTTATTCAAGACACTTTAAAATTAAATCAAAAGGTTCAAAATCCAGCTAATCTGACAAGAATGCGCCCATTACAGCACTATGTTACATTCGAATCCATTGAATGAGCGAATGAACGAGACATTATCGGTCCTACCTCAACATTATACTGATAGGGCAAGGCCATTGAGCGACTGGGGTAGAATGCAACGGTATTTTGATATTGGTACCGTATTGTAGATAGGAATAAACTATGTTTTTAGTACTTTATTTCGGTCTACTAGGTACATTGAAAATATTGATATGTATAAAAGTAGAATTACGTTAAATAAGTGACAAAGATTTTGCATCAAGAAAATTATTTTTACATGTATGGCTTAGTGCACTAGTGGTTGGACTGCAACAGTTTAAAAATAGATCAAAACATAAAAAGTAATTGTCCAACAACATAACAGTTTCTTACCATAAAATCTTATCCTCTCCGCATAACCGACGCCCATTATCCTCAGAGAGTCATCGAATCGAATAGGTACGCCGCAATATTACCTACTTGGACCATCTGTTATAATATTCTATGAGATTCTTGACCCCGCTCGTGACCAGAGAACATTGCACTGCGCTCAATTGGACGATGCGTGTAGGTATGTTATACGTAGGTATGTAGGTATAATATCTATGCATTGCAGTTCCGTATCTACGAAGTTAGTCTATGTAGTAATAGCAGTTCTTGTTAATGTTGTTTGCGAATCAATTTAGAAGTTTTTTGGTAGTTAATTGGGTATGTTTGATTGATTGGTTGTAAAGGTAAATGTTAAGGATTATTCCGCAATATATTCTGATTTGAAAATAATGTGTTCTTGATTTTATGATTTAGGTACAAGGTCGTATCAGGATGAATACTTAGATTTGGTTATATGTAACAATGTTAGACTGAGAAACTTTTATCCCTAGAGATAATACAATACAAGACTTTAATACTATCACAGTGAGTAATCTTGCTATTACAAAACCACTTAATACTAAATCAAATCTTGTACCAGCTGCAACTCCGCAAACAATTCCAAAACCGAGACTTTGTTTCATTAAGATCTCTCCATACTTTCCCCACTCAATTCCCGCTCAGATATAAATCTAGGTACGGGTTTCAAAACAAAAACTTGCTAACATAAACTACAATTTCTAGTTTTGTTTACGTCCGGGCAAGGATTGCACAAGCAACTTACTTCCAATAGGACCATTGAAACTAAGGTACCGTCAGATAAAGACGTTGAAGAATGTTTTTGTATTCCTGATTTATTTACTAGAATAAACCCTGATGTCTACCCACATCACGTTAAAGTTAATAAAGGTACTGAAGAAAAGGTATCAGACGTAAGTGTAAATTATATAACTGTTGCTAACCTTTTAACAAAAGTTGATGTAACAAAAATGCTTAAAAAAGGGACGGAAACTTTGAAAGACTGATATCATTGTAGTCAAGCTCCTTTATGGAATATGTTTAATTTTATCGCAAAGGGACACAAACTCCATGGAATTTAAGCTGTACAAAATTCTTTGACCGAGCGTACTTACATTGTGTAACTTCTTCGAACCAATATTGGCCAACAAAATTTAAGCTTCTCGACTGCCAACATAAAGGCTAGGATTTTTATTTTCATTCACTGGGTACCCTTATGAGTTCCTTGCTTTGTGGTTTTCATTTTTATTCTTTGCCAGTTTTGCTATTCTTCTGTTGAACAGGCTTCTTTGTGTAGCTTATTATTTGTAACGCATTGAAATGGATTATTTTCTCTTGTATTTGTGATATTTTGCGAATTTATTTCTTATGCATGGCTATTCGTCTCTTGTGGTGTGTTTATATGCTGTTCGGTGTTTGATTTTTCTTATTTTTCTTTCTTATCTTCTTCGAACAGAGCATTGTGAAAATCGCAAGATTTAGATATGTTTTTAGATTTTGCAGCTAGTCTTCTACTACGCAAATTATACCAAGTCCTTTGCCAATGAAACTTAACTTCCTAATGTTACCTAATCTGCAACATTAGGAATGATTATAACGGTTCAGTGAAGTAAGCAGACAACTGCAGCACTAGTGTGAGTGCGACCCACGTGGCGTACTGCAGTTTCCTCACAAACTGGTTCTGCCCACACAGCTGGTGGTTCTAGTGTTAGCGGAGATTGATATTTTGCTTTAGATTATTTTGTGTCTATTGCTTCATTGTTGTTATGGTATGCTTGTGATTTGTTTTTTTTCCTTCTAGCCACGTAACTTACCTTAATATCTTTGTAGAATTTAGATTGTTCGTTAAATGACCAACGATGCACTCAAAATCATAGGTGCTTTAGTATGTTATCAATTACAAGCGTCCCGTGGAAACCATTTGTCGTAATTGGTAAACATAACGCCCATGGCCCTCGGGAATAGTGAAGCTTCCAAACTGTATTAGATTAATTTTTCAAATTGGCTTCGGAACCTTTAGGCCACGAAGAGTCCTCTTCGTAATATAAGTACAAAATAATAAATAAAAGTTTTTAAACAGATTATAATTTGACCCCTTTACTCAAACATAAAACTACATAAACTATATTCTCCGCTACAAAAGCAACCACACCTTCAATTGCATAACCTCTACCGTTTGAACCCTCTATAATTATTCTATAGTCATAGTCATTACACAAGCATGGCCTAACTTCACCCTATGTTTTATAGTTACCATGGCTTCCCATGAGGCGATAACAAGTTTTTGACCTACTTCAACAATACTAATGGAATTGATTCTAGGAATTTCATTTGTGTGGTGTTAAGCATATTCGTGGAATTGCCGTATGGGTATTGTTATGTCTCACTCTTACTGTTAGGAGGTTTAATGAAACACAGTTGTATATCTAGTAAAGTGCGTGCGACACGTCCGCTCGCCTTGACTGCTGTCAATGTAATGCCGAGCGGGCGGATCGCATGAAAACATATTTATTTAATTATTTTGCAGTACATCACATCTCTTCCTTTCAATATATTTTGCATTTAATATATTTGCATTTTTTTACTAATCACTGTAACTACTCTGAATTTTATTTTGGTTAATAGTCACTATTTAAGCTATGTTTAAGCTGATTTTATATAATTCTAGTATTTAAATAATTTAAGTATAATATCCTAGTTTTAACAATAATCATCAATAATAATCTACACAATACCAATTTAATCATCCGTTTCTATTTCTATTTCACCATCGTCTTTTTCCCCGTCTTCATTGTGAATTCTCCATTGTCCCTCTATTTTCTTGAGGTGAACTATGTTTCTTCTTATGTTTTGACCTGTTTCATCATTTTTTACATTTATATCACCACCGTTAGCACTCATTACTGTGTGTGGAGTAGGGTTGAAATCAGGTGTCAATTTATTTTCTTTTATCATGTTTTTAACATAAACCTTTTCTCCTA
Source organism: Helicoverpa zea x Helicoverpa armigera (assembly GCA_033682625.1). Lineage (NCBI taxonomy): Eukaryota > Metazoa > Arthropoda > Insecta > Lepidoptera > Noctuidae > Helicoverpa > Helicoverpa zea x Helicoverpa armigera. The sequence continues at coordinate 2,766,712 of JAWIIS010000047.1, forward strand.
TATTGATTTCATTGTTTATAGCTTTCCTTTTCCTATCTTCAATCACTTTTCCCTTTTCTTTTGTGATTTTATCTTTGTCATATACTTCTAGGTCCATACGCCGGTTTTCGACATCTACAGCGGAAGGGATTTTGTCTCTGAATTGTCTATTAAAAAATAGTTCTGAGGGTGTTTTGCCAGTTGTACTATGGGGAGTGCTATTGTACATCATGAGATAGCGAAGGAGATCATCCTTCCAATCAGACTTTTGGCATTGGCTAATTTTCAAGCGCTTAATAATGTCGCGGTTTTGTCTTTCAACCTCTCCGTTTTGTTGTGGCCAATATGGTATAGAATTATAAAGCCTGATGCCAAATTCTGAACAGAAGGACTTGAACTCCTCGCTAATAAATTGACGCCCATTATCTGATGTTATACTGACTGGAATACCTAGCCTGGAAAACATTTCTTTTAGAACATTAATAGTTTCACTAGATGTTATAGATTTCATAATCTTAATTTCTTTGTAGCGGCTATAATAATCAATGACTACTAATAAGTTGTGTCCACTTGGCAGTGGGCCTAGAAAGTCTATAGCTATATCGGTCCATGGTTGTATAGGTAGATCGCGTCTCTTCATTGGTTCAGGGAGGCTAGGTCCGGAAACTAGAGTGCAACTTTTACAACTTTTAACCATGATTTCCGCGTCTTTGTCTATTTTAGGCCACCAAACTTTAGTACGCAATCTACTTTTCATAGCAACAATACCTGGATGTCCTTCATGTGCCGATGCGAGCACTTGCTTGCGTAATTCCGTGGGAATGATTATTTTGTTCCCACGTAGTAAAATATCGCCGTGCATCCAAAGTTCATGCTCAAAGAGTTTATAGTTATTTACTTTGGGGTCCCAATTATTTCCAGAGAGAGCTAATTTTACTAATTGAATGTCTTCATCACTTTTGGATTTATCAATGATATCCCCCATAGGTACAGCCACTGGTCTAGCAAATTCTACGATTTTATTAATGTGATGCTCGCTATCATGGGGATGTGAATTATGATTTGGGCATAATCGAGACAGGGAATCAGCAATATTGTTTTTACCAGGACAGTAAACAACCTTGTAATTGTATGCCTGTAACCGTAACACCCATCGTTCAATTCGTGCACAAGGTTTTGATCGCGGCCCAAATATTACCTCGAGAGGTTTATGATCAGTAATCAGCTCAAATTCTTTTAACCCATATAAATACATGTTAAAATGTTCCACAGCCCAGACCAAGGCAAGTGCCTCCTTTTCGGTCTGGCAATATCGCTTTTCAACGTCCGATAAACTTTTATGACCAAAAGCAATAATCCGAGGTCCTTGTACATCGATCTGCACGAGGACTGCTCCTAACCCTACAGGACTAGCATCTGCCATGACTTGTGTCCTATCGTGTGGATCATAAAAACCTAAGGTGCGAAGGGCACTTAAACTTTCTTTTAACTCTGCAAACGCAGCAAATTGTTTATCTTTCCAATATTCTGTTATGTCGGCGTGTTTAGAGAGTTTGTGTCTTAAAATTTCTCGAATTGGATCGGTCATGGTGGCCAATCTTGGGATCCATTTTCCAATATAATTGACAAGTCCTAAAAAACTTTGAACTTCTTCGACTGTTTTAGGTTCTCTGAATGATTTTATAGTTTTAACGTACTTATCAAGGGGCCTAATGCCTCGTGGAGATAATTCATGCCCCAGAAAATCTATTTTTGACGCGTTAAAAATACATTTTTTATCATTAAGGACCACATCGTTTTCTTTCAAAACTTGTAACACATGTTTAAGTCTATCGTTATGTTCGTTAACGTTACTGCCAAACACAATAACATCGTCAATGAAATTAACAACACCCTTACAAGGGAGAAGCATCCTTTCCATAATTTTCTGAAAATGTTCGGGTGCACAAGATATACCAAACATCAGACGCTTATATCGAAACAGACCTTTACTGGTTATAAATGTTGTAATATCCCGACAATCTTCTTTTATTTCGACTTGGTGGAACGCATCTTTAATATCAAGTTTAGAAAAGATACATGACTTCCTGAGCTTTGGTAGAAGTTGGGTCATTGTAGGTAAAGGATGATTCTCTCTTATAATGGCTTTGTTTGCACATCTCATGTCGACGCATAGTCTTAAGGTATCATCGCTCTTAAGAATAGGTACTACCGGAGAAACCCAAGTTGTAGCTTGATCTACTGGTTCAATGATGTCTTTTTTGACTAATTCATCAAGTTTATCATTGATTTTATTTTCGAGGGGAATTGGTACTCGCCTATATGGCTGACATATGGGTGTCACAGATGGATCTATGGCAATAGCCAATTGGACATTTTTGAATTTAGGAAAATTCTTTGTATATACTAGATTTATACTCACCCCTAATTTAAGCACATTGAGACCTGTAGCTGTATGCTTGCCCAACAAATTACGGGTACCATTTTTAATTACATAAAATTTCGCAGTTTCCGTTTCTGGACCAACTACGATTGATGCTTCAAATGTGCCGAGCACATCCAGAGGATCTTTTGAACCGTATGCCATAAACACTTGATCGGAACCTGGATGCTGGTTAGACACAACTACAGCTTTTGATTTTAAATATTCCCAGGTTTTATCATTTATTATATTGTTTTTACTCCCAGAGTCGATGAGCATATTTATGTTGACACCACCCACTTGGCAAGTTATTTCAGCGTCATCGTCAATATGAAATATATAGTTTACATCACTGACTGATGGTTTGATCTGTGGTTCATTAGTTTTAGTTTTTTTGTTGTCATTTTTTTGTTTGTTCCAAGTATTGGGTGCTTTACGCTTTAGTTTCCTTGTTCGACATTGACTCATGAAGTGACCTTTATAACCACATTTGTCACACACTTTGTCCCTGGCGGGACAACGTGTATCATCACACTTGTGATTTTCACTTTCACATCTTGTACACCGTGTGTTATCCGTGTGAGTACCCTGAGTTCGGGTTTTGTTTATTCTTGTTCCAATCCTATTAACCTGTTCAGTTTTTATTACTTGGAATTCCTTTAATTGTCTTTCTACAGTTTCGATTGAGTTGGCTTCTAAAATAACTTTTTCAATTGTAGCGGAATCTCCTAACTGTAATATTTTCTTTCTAAGGTCTGATGAGGTACATTTTTCAGCAATTTGGTCTATGAGAGCGTTGTCTTTGTTAGAAAAATCACATTTGGAACATTGATTACGTAATCTAACTAAGAATTTTTCGAATTTTTCGTCCGGTTCTTGTTTCATTAGTCGGAATACGTGTCGTTCATAAACAAAACTTTGCTTCGGAGAAAAGTACTCATCTAGAATCTTAATGGCGGACTCGAAAACATCATTAGAGTCGCCCTCTTCAACGTGTGCACCGGGAAGGTTATAATAGATATCTTGCAATCCTAAGCCACCGGTATGTAAGAGTATTGCTCGTTTTTTTAAGGGCGGGTCGATGCCTAAGGCTAGAAGGTAGTTTTTAAGACCTCGTTTCCATTTTTGCCACCGATGGCCTAATGAAGTCGGATCACCATCGCAATCGAAAGTTTCTATGGTCGGTAATTGAGACATGTTGGGACAATCTGCAAGTAAGCATGAAAATTGCTTTAGCGCCTACTACTAAAATTAACCACTGTACCTAATAGTAGCATATGATTATAATATTATTTTATATAGTGATTTAGTATGTATTGTATATACAATTCGTAGATTGTGTTTAAATACTCTAGACTGAACTTTTGGATTGGAACATGAATCATTTGTTTTTGTGGAATTGCATATACTGGTATTTAAAGTTTTGTACCAGTATATGGGGAACTTGATGGATATTTACCCATTGGAATAGTATACAGTATGTATTTTGTCATTATTTTCGACTTGGCTAATACTTACAGGCACAATTAGTTGTTGTTGTGTAGTAGGTGGCTTATTGAAAAGAACAAGCGTCGAGTCTAATCGCAATAGACTGTTTTAAAGTAATCTTTGCACTAATCATAGTTTCCTTACTTAACTTTATGAATTTGTAATATACTTGCATTGCATACAAAATAAAATTAAGGTTCTATGAACGATAATTAATGTTTAGATAAAATGCTCAGTTGTACGGTATTACTCAGAATGTAAGTATTTATTATTAAATGTAATGTGGGTAAGTCGAGAATGGCACGGATAATATCTCAGTATGTTTTTGGTAGTGATAGTTCTGCGTTATTTATACAATGCGGGTATGATGGAATGAGCACACCTGCTACACAGCAATATTTTATTAGTAGGTAAGTATTAGCAGGCACTGGCTATATTGGCCGAGGATACCACTTGTCACTAATTTGTTTAATCTTAAAATATTTCCTATTTTACCAAACAACAAATTAATCTCCAAATCCCTTTTTAAATTGAATAGGAAAAGAAAACAATATTCACTGTGACAAAATAGATAACCTCGGTAATTCGCTTTTTTTTTTTTACGAGTAATATAAACTGCATTTTACTCACGTTCTTTATCCTCGTCGCCAATGTTATGTCTCACTCTTACTGTTAGGAGGTTTAATGAAACACAGTTGTATATCTAGTAAAGTGCGTGCGACACGTCCGCTCGCCTTGACTGCTGTCAATGTAATGCCGAGCGGGCGGATCGCATGAAAACATATTTATTTAATTATTTTGCAGTACATCACAGGTATAATGGCATATGAAAGGTGGTTTCGATGACGCAGTGGTAATTTGCTTTGTGTTTATGTGGTTGATTGGTTCATGTTAACAGGAATATAATTGATTAATTGTGGATTATGACGGTACTGGTTCTGGGTATGATCAGAAATAAAAACTTGGAGTTCTATACTCAACTAGTGTTGGGTTATCATACTGTTGAGAATATTTTTCGTAACTTATAGATTTTTTTTTTAAAGTACTAGTCTCTACGGCTTCACAACCATCCCAAAGATACTTCTTCCCGCATAAGGATAAACAGTCACCTTACATGTTATTCTGAAGCTTTCACGTTTAAATTGTAATCATACCTTCAAATATTTTGTGTATAAGTAAGCTATATTTTATCCAAAATTTGTAATTCGTATCTAGACCAATTAACACAGCAAACTGACCAAAACACAAGACAAACAATTCAGGTACCATTTGATTGGTGGATAACATTCTGCGTTGTTACCAACATAATGTAAAACAAACATGTTTAGGTTCTAACCCAGCGTTATTAGTATAAACTAAGAGTAACACACTGCAAACTTTTAGTCGGCCGATAGTTTGTTTGGGCTCATAAATCTGTATGAAGATGAATGGACCATGTTCCTTAAAAGGATCATGTAGCTGCATGAGACTGACTTAAAACTATGATTGGAATCAAGATTTTCGTCAAAAATTGCCTGCCTTCTTGTCAACTGTCGGTCGACTGTTTAGTCTGCAGTGTGTACTATAAGATATTGTTTATTTAGTAATATTACTGGGTTTAATAGTCAGGAGTACAAACATTACTGCAAGCCTGAATCATAGCCAGCTGTTATATTTTATGTGTTACTGACAAAGATTATGAAAGAACATTAAAATATCAGGAATGCATAATTATAAGGGTAAAGTTTCTATAAGGCTGTGTAACTGAAAGGCGATTCGCAGGAATGGATGAAGACCCTAAATTGATGCTACTATTACCAGCAGACTGTCGTGAAATGAGAATGATAATGCTTGTCGAGATTTTTTTTCAACATACTTTTATTTTCATCATCATCATCATCAGCCTATCGCAGTCCACTGCTGGACATAGGCCTCTCCAAGTGCACGCCACTGAGATCGATTTTCGGCTTCTTTTATTTTACTTCAGTGCCATTCGAGCCCTTAGAGATCTTTCTGCATTTGAATAAAGTGAGGTCTACTTCTTTTCCCAGGGTCTTTTTCAGTACGAAATTGCATAGAAATCGGTCTATCGATGTGGACATGACCTAAGAGAGAGAAGGATTTAGTTACGCTTTGACACAAGAAGGTATTTTCAAGTAAGTAAATAATATTTTCAATATTATTTATTTTGGCGTATATGGGGACTTCTCAATGTAATACCTATACTAAAAATGTATAATCGACAAGATTAGTACCTACTTCAACTCAAGAACGTGTAGGCACAATACGCAATATGCACTATCATATCTGCTCTATTTCTCTAATCTAAGGTTTCAACAACGTGCAACAATAACCGGTCCCCGTCAAGTTTTGTTAACGTGGCCGATTGATACGACAATTTCGCAATGTCGGGTAAATTAGAATGTGCAGTTTGGAATTGTGGATTTTCCGTATTTCGGTGTTTGATTGCTGTGCTGCATTGTTGGGGTCTTCTATGCAGCGATGGCAATTTAACTGGCACGTTAAATAAGTTGGAGATCCGCTTCGAATAAGATTTTAGTTTAATTTTGAACTTAATTGACTAGTAGGTACTGCTGAACTTCTTAAAACAGTGCATAGTATCGCATTGTTCTGCTAGTATATAAAGAAGTTTTAGAAATGATGAGTGAAATAATTTATACTTATTCAATTTTTATATTTTGCAAAATTAACCCACATAATCTACTTTAAATAGAAAACTAGGTTCGTGAAAAAGGAACCCGTTTTTTCAATTAATGCAATGAAAATAATGGCCTGGTTATTTCCAAAAGATAAGGTACATCCATTTACTTATTAATACTTATGTGTGACATACTAAAAAGTGTTTTATCCAAATTAAGTACTTCTAAGCCATTTTCAAATAAAATTCTAGTACCGTAAAATCGTGACATAAAATCGTTTTTAAATAGCGTGCAAATGAAATGGAGACCGGTCGTAATGTTATCGTTGGGGAAATCGTTAAAATTGCTATCTAATTTTATTATGAACCGTCATTTCTACCACAGGGATTTGTCGGTAAATAAATACAGTAGCCCAACTTGTTCTTTTTTAATTATAGTAAAAACTGCAAACATTTTTGGGGCAGTTTTGATGTTAGTGCAGTTTGTATTTTCAGGTTATCTAACCCATTGGTATAAAAACAAAATTATACGGTAGCAAATAATTATCATTTATATCTACATTATTTTATAAGGCTTGTTGTCTTTAAGGACTTTAATTTTTAATCATCGTCATCAGCCCATCCCTTATGCCAATATTATTCAGTAAGGATTTTTTTAAGAGTGTCTATGGAGTATATTGCCGGTTCTTCTCGAAACCAGAGTGGGTTGCAACCGTGCCGAAAAAAAAATACGATTTTTCCTTGGACTTTGAACGGCTTAACATGTCTTTTTCCTAAAATGAAAAACTGTATTAGAATTACCGTTTCTACTGCATTTCCTGTACAGCAATCCGTAACAGAATGTTTATGACAACAAATACACCCGCTGATGGTTTAACCATAAATATTAAATTTGCTCGTAAACTGTTTTATACTTTTCAAGTGATATTGGATCGGTGAACGGTGTTTCATGGCGTGTTTGAGAAATTTAAAATGGAGTATTTTGCTGACGGGGTAGTTGCATGTTTCTAGTGAAAAAAAATTGTTTGAATGCCGCGGATAACAAAGTCTAAAGAAAAAACATGGATAAGTTAACGTCTTATAGTATATTGCTTACTATATTCTGTTTATTATTGAAGTCTTAAACATGACCGTGGATGGATAAAGGAGTACGGGTCGAGCAAAGAAACGATTGGTGGATTTTAGAATTTACGAATTGGGCGAGAATGAAGGCTGAACTACACTTTATCTAAAGCAAAATAAGTCATGACGATTTACCAGCCAAAAAAAGGTGACAATTTGGTAATAAGTTTCTTTTTATTTTTCAAAAGAGGCACATACGTCACCTACGTCATACAAGTAAAAGTATCAACGCATTATCCAAAAATGCGTGGAGCCTTTCATGTGCGTATGTAATCAAGTTGAAGATAATCACAAACTTTCACATTTCTAATAGTTTTCGTAGAATTTAAAGTTAACTGACGTCACTATCAGCAATATACAAGGAAAGTAATTGGTGTCATGGCATATTAAACTCATTCGTATTTTCAACGTCTTACATTTCGAATAGACTGATATTGTTTTTCAATTATAATATTTTTACTACATTTTTTTACATTATTCATCAATATTACGGTGTAGTCTCAGTATTCCTCGTATCCTCCTGCAGGCTATGCACGACCGGGTTTGTTGGCGTTTCTTGGGAGCGTTTCTACATTCAGGAGTATATGTAAATTGGCTGATATGATGATGATGATTCCTTCGCCTGCCCTCGTCCTAATTTTATTTGGGGGTTGTCCCGGAATATCCTCTCCCTCCATACTTCTTTATTTGACGTCATCTTATAAGTAACATTTTATCCATCCACATCATCTTTCACACGATCCATCCATCGTTTCTTTGGCCATCTCCTTCCTATATATCTATCTGGGTTAACTGGACTTCCTCACAACATGATCCTCATTCTTCTACATCACGTGCACATATATCTATTCTTCTATTAATTTGCTTAAAGGAAAAACAATTAAAACTTATTAAACTACAAACAGTTTTGCATGAACTGGACTATAAATAGTTTAGCCACGTAATAGATGGTCTCATAGACTGTCAGTGACCGCCTAGAGGATGTTACACAGTCACGCATCAGTATTAAAATATTATTGCTAGGCAGGTTCAATTCGTATGCCTTCCTGTTTGAGACTCGTTTTAGACTTCATAATTTTAGTTATTTAATTTTAAAAGTTATTATTAGAAATTACGCATGCTGCAGACTTAACTATCAGCTGACAGTCGTAAATCCAATCAAACTTAGGTATAGTCGGTCTGATACCTGACGAGTACGTGATCGTTATGATGTGCGCTTGTAGTGTGCACATTTCAACTATCACGTATCTCAGAATATTATAAGTAGGTATGTATCGTAACTCAGAATCAGCGTATCAAAAAACTCCACTCAGTCATAAACTGCCCAGTGTTTTCCCAACTATGCTGGGGTCTATCTGACCTCCTCAACTCATTTACCCCGGCAGCCCTATAAGACTGGATGTCGAACTTTCTGGCTTCTTACTCCCGTAACGACTACCAAAAGATGTTCAAATGACAGCCGAAACCCACTAAGCCTTTCAAAAATCGTGTCTCAGAATCAACTCCATTACAAAAAAATATATCTATATCAATCTCATTTCCTCAAACTCCTTTTCTACTAACAGCAGTTAATACAAAAACAATATAATAACTGCGTGTATCTATAACCATCTGTTTCTCGAGAGGTCATCAAACCGCATAATGGCCGCCATTTGTATTACGCGGCGAGTGATGTCATTAGCCATTAACTGCATTGTATGTCGATTACGTAATGCAGTGGAAAGGAAATTGTGAACACGTGGATCCTATTTTGAATTGTTTGCAATTTTCTGGTATGTTTTGTTCTTATTTTAGGTAGGTATAGCTTCCAGTCTTCCACCAGTGGTTTCATCGGCCTCCCGTGGCAAGTACCTACTCCACGCTCCCGGCTTAAAAGTAGTAGCCTATAGTAAGTGTAGGTAATCTTCTTCGATAAATGGGCTATCAATACTGAAATAATTTTTCGAATCAGTCCAGTAGTTTCTCATATTAGCGCATGTCAGCCACCAATAATACAAACAAACAAACTTTGGCGTAGTAAAATAGTTACCTCGGAATGCGAGTGAAACTATAGACGCAAGTTAGTAAAAACTATCAAAAACTTACATAAGAAATAACACTGACCTAATTCTGAGTCTAAAATAATCTTAAAATCGAATCAAACCCAAATAAATATGAAAATCTGAAAATAACTTTGATCCACATCAAAAGCTGAATACTCAAAGAATTATTCAAAACGTCAATAAAAAAGCAATTCAATAGAATAATCTAGATTTCTAGACTTTGAAAAATCTCATTTTTTACGCCTTTCTTGTACCAATCCATTGAAATTGCAAATTCTATTTCGGAGTTCTGAATAATCGAGGATAGGAAAGTATAATTGAAAAGGGTCCTAACATTTGGGTTAGGATCGTAATTTGAGATTTAAGAACTTAGAAATAGCATTTAAAAGCTACTTAAGTTTAGAGAGGTAAAGTTAAAGATTAAGTAACAAAGGACAGTGGGCAAAATGGCACAAGTCTTGTAACGCTCTGAGCAATATATCTCTAACCTTACCTTCTTAAAAAACTAGCTTCCATATTTTCTCATTGTTTTTTAAAGAGATTAAAGTTCAAAAACAAGCAAATTTTCTCAATAAATCCGCATTTATTAATCATCTTCAAACTAAGACCTTCATCCATCCGAATATTGCAAACAGAACATAGACAAAACCACTAATAGTCAAACAAAGCATTATCCAAATTAAACACTATCTCACACACGACCACTCAACGAAATCCACTAAATCACCATTAGGCAAATCTCTCGATCCCTAACTAAAACACTCGATTCGAATACCGATTACCGAGTAGTATCGACAATGGAGTAATCTTAACATATCCGACTGAACGTAATAGGCTAGGTATTCACACATACCGGATTGCATCGCCGTATACCCTGGAGAGTCACTCCACTCCATTCGCGGAAGGCACCAGTGCATATTGGTTAATTCCGGATCGAACCGGATGAGACGAGATATATGATTTGTTAAAAGCCAGGATTTACGGAGCGTAAATTGGATTTTTATTGAACTACAAGTTGGTTCTAGGTTTTTAAGGTTTTAAATTGTTATCGATGTACAGTGTACCTACACTCTACACGTATTGTATATTTATTTATTTGCAAAAGGACTTCCAAGGCTCAATAGAATTGGATTATTATTATTCGTTCTAATTTACCATCAAAGTGACCCTTATTTGTAGATTGTTTTTTTTTATAATTAATTAAATTCTTATTAACCTTTAGGTATTAAAAGAAAGAAAATAGATATAATTATACTCTCTATTGACGTGACAATACACTAACTTATATAGAAGAGGAATCTACTTAACTAATAGGCCATTAATGGCCATAACAGTGACGCACACATAAACAATTTGACATACTAAAGTGGATTCTTCAAATAATTGATACAACGTTTTTAAGTAAATTATCGTGAGAAAATATTGTCGGCCTATCAAAGCAGCTATTTATATCTAGCCTTGAAGATACATATTTCTTCAGTTTTCAAGTAACTATGAAGATATTATTAGACTCTATTGAAACATTTAAAGAAACAATTATTTTTATGAGCTTTTTAAGTGCCTGCTATAAATAGCTTTTAATTACACATCGCGATTAAAGAAACAAAATTATTAAGCTCGCAGCTAAATATTGCAAGTCGTGATTATTTAAGATAGGTACAATATACATAATGTTCATCTTGCTTTGTATGACTTATAGCCTCTTCACACCAATGTAGATGCTGAGAATGAATGACGAATAGCGATGATTTAGTATACAATATAGAATCATAAGTTTTTAAAAATTTTTCTCATTCTTATATATAATACTCTTTGATGCCAAATCTACGCTGGTAACACACACAAGTTGGTATATTGGCAGTCTAGCAAAACATATAAGCTACCTTTAACGTGGTTGCTAGATGCGCGTGGAACCGCGGGAAATAGATAGTTTCCTGTAATTCCAGCTTCGATCAACAAAATCACGATACAAGTCATCCCAAAAAACAAAAGAAACTCGTCATGCAATTTCCAATAACGTCTTGACCAGCTATTAAAACCTCAAAACACGAAGATCTCGAAACACGAGCTAGAACAAATTCTCTCAACAATTTCTAAGACATCTCCCGGGTACCCGGTTCTATTACTGGAAACCAGTGCTCTTTGAGATGGTCAATATTCTGAACAATTATATTATAGATTCGTAGGGAGAAGTTTAATCGAGGTTTGAAGGGGATACTCCAAGTTCGACTGATTTGCAGATTATGATAGAATATTCATTGGTATAACAGTTTTATCTGCCACTAGGTTTTGCAACCCGTATCTCGTAGATGATACCTGGGATTACCTCATGCCCGGACAAAAAGTAGTCTATGTCTGTATAAATGAGCTGTTTAACATAACAGAATCTTTGCAGATCGGACTGATCATTTCCGAGTTTAGCGCTCTCAAACTTGTTTCTTTTGTTTTAACTATCTTATGTGACATTTCTATATATCAAAACCAGTGCTATATTATGTCCGGGTTGTTAATCTCCACATTCAATTTCCAGTATTTGTTGTACATCCAAGTTTTGAAGCCAAAGGCCCGCCACACCATTCCCAACTATTGCAATTTCCCTAAACTTCGCAGAAAATGCATTGACGCATGAAACTCGACTCATTAAAATGTTTTACTGTCTTGGAATCCACAACGGAATTAATCAGAAAGGAATAAGGAAGTAGGAGAGGTATCTGCGAGTTATATGGGAAGTTTATTTAGAAATCCACTTCGGAATTTAACCGAAAACCTTGTCAATAAATTCCTCCATCGCCCCTATAAAGTAGATAGCGCGAATGTCATCCTACTACCTGACAATCCAATTCCATCTCTACTTGTTCGTCTCAAGGGGTTTACCCGTTCGGAGGAAATCCGTACTATTCAATGTCCATACTTGGGGGTACAGCAAACTAGAGACTAAACTATCGGCCGATAGTTGGCCAAATTGGCGGACAACAAAACTTTTTAGGCGGTTTGATACAACCGTGTTCCTGATCGTGGTAATGTGCGCACTACCATTCATTTCCATACTGATTTACGAGCCCAATCAAACTATCGGCCAACTAAAAGTGTGCAGTGTGTTCTTCCTTATTCTGTTCCTAACGTATTGTGAAGATTTGCGGATCCTATTTGGGCACGATTGCCTTTTGTATGCCGTTTTGAACGGAATGGGCGAAATACCGATGTGAAATGCACTTTTAGCAGTAAGTACTACGGATTTTTCAAATGAAAATTCTTGGGTTGCATTTAACAGCTGGCAGTGGATTTATCTACATTTACTAATATTATAAAGCTGAAGAGTTTCTTTGCTTGCTAGAAGGCTCTAAACTACCGAGGGTATAATTAGAAAAAAATATTCAGCGTTTGAAGAAGACAGCTATAGGCGGTATTTTATCCGGGTGCGCAAAGCAGTTTCTACGGGACACGAGTGAAGCTGTCTGCAGAAAGTAGGGAAAAATGCTTGTAAAAATTCATCTTATTTGGGAAGTAATTTTCATGCTGAAATCCTTCATAAAGCCTAAGACTAATGAAGCAATAAATTAGTACGGCTTGTTTTATTAGGCACATTATGTGGTGTAGTATTACAACATTTACAATGCCAATTAAGCCCTAATCAGCCTGTTAGTGGAGGTAGTAATAAGATTTTTTAAACTTAGTAGTAAAAAGTTTATTTTTTGCATGAATTTTTTAGATGGCATAGTTGGTGATGTATCCGTCTGCCATGCGTTCGATTCCCACAGGAATCAATTTTTTTATTTATTGTTCCTAATTTTAAGTATAATGTGTAAGTACATATTTGCAAAGGTAAATCGGTATGAACTATATCGATATATAATATCTTATCTGTTTATTAAGACGCATATTTTCCCTCTTTTTATATTCTTTCTTTCTTTCTATTACGATTACTCCGTAAAAGATTATCTTCGAAAACTTCCTTACGATTGATTAAAAATAAAACGTCCTACTAAGGTGGTTTTCCACATGTTCCCTGCAAGCACATTTTATCCCACCAATCCCTTGGGTGGCGAGCTCTCGAAGTACATTCAATCCACTATACACAAGACCTCGGAGGAAGGAAAGATAGCGGAGATGCCAGGCCAGGTAGGCCAGGCGCCTTCTTGTAGGTCAAGTAACGTACAATAGGCGTGATCAGTCACCAGAAATCAGAACCGATCTGTCAAAGATTGGTCTTGATTGATTGGTGATATTATTTTGAATTTGAATAACGGCCGGGATCCAAAGAAGGCATGTAAGAACGGAGCTAGTAACGTTCCTCGTGCCTCGAACACCCGCATTTTGGTGCGCTACTTTCTTAGTAGATTTTTTGTTATGACATCTCCGCCAGTCATTTTATAATGGGTCTTGCTTGATTGGTGATTTTATGTTGAAAACGGACGGATTCCATAGAAAACGTGCAAGAACGGAGCTAGTAACGTTCCTCGTGCCTCGAACACCCGCATTTTGATGCGCTACTTTCTAAGGAGGTTTTGCGTTGTGACATCTCCGCCAATCATTTTGTTCTCCTTGCCCAGAACAGATACGAGTAGATACCCCTGTTTATTTGTCCGCACAATGTGTATTATTTCCCTGAAGTATAGTTTCTATGTATGGCTAGGTCACCTGAACTGGGAAGTGTAGACGTATTGATGTGATTGTCACTGTTGTGTGATGTTTTTCTTTGACAGTTACTTGATAATCTTGAAATGCAACTTTGACTGAGGATTCAGCTTAATTATGAAAATGGGTACAATATTTTGAAAATTATGTCATAGGAACGTCATGAACTTTTAAAATCATCATTCTCTGAGCCTTTTTCCCAACCATGTTGGGGTCGGCTTCCAGTCTAACCGGGTGTAGCTGAGTACCAGTGCTTTACAAGAAGCGACTGCCCTATCTGTCCCCCTCAACCCGGTGACCCGGTCTTCCAAAATCCTTAAAATAAATAAATACTGGTCAGAAGTGAATATTTATTTCAAATAGCTTTATAGCATTATCGAGGGAGGCTGTAGGCTACTTTATAGGGTGTGAGTGTGTAATTGTCACTAGACGCGGGTCTAGCCGCTGGCAGAAAACAGTATTTTCTATATTCACATTAATATGTTTTGTTTTTAAAAGCAGGTTCAAAGAGTTTGCCAATAAAACTCTATTAATATCATTTATTTCCTACAAGTGTACAGTCGCGATCTCAATTACTAATGCGTTTTTTTCTTTCACAGTGTTACATAAATAACAGCGAATAAATTCCTATTGCATAACTACACTTGTTAAAACTCGATATTTGTATATCATTTGCTTAAGAGCCCGCGCATACTGCAAACTTTTAGTGGACGTGGCTCGTTGGTAGGAAAAATAATTGTTTTTAGAAAATCGAGTATTAAATCAAAATTTGTAATCGGTCTAATACCGAAATATTCTTCATCGTTGTTATGTGTGCTCTTCCATTCATCTTCATATTGATTTATGAACAAAAATCAACTATCGGCCGACTAAATCTTTGTAGTGTGCGCGCTCTTAGTATAAACTACACTTGTTAAAAGTTGGTGTTTATATATCATTTGCTTAAAGGCGTATGTCTTAGTAAATAACATTTTAATGTCATGTTTATTGTCGTTTAATATTGTAGTTCGGTTGTTATATGTCAATTCTATTGTTTGGTTATACCTAATAATTTGTGCTGTAATTTGCTTGTATGACATTTATTTATCTCGTTGAGCATAATAATTTACTTTAATAGTCACTTTCGCATATCTACATAATATGAGAAACCTACCCGGGCATGTAAAATATATAGGTACCTGTCTCAACTTTCAACATAAATAACTGTTTTGGCGAAAACCACAAGAAAAACCATTCAGTATTTTTACAGATTATCACGAAATGCAGACACGTACAGCAGACGTCATTTGTTATTTAATATGTTCTCAAAACTACTACACTTATTAATCTTTCAACCAAAGATATATTTAAAACAATATCTTAATTTAAAAGATAAGCAAACAAAGTAAAACAAGTGAACCCCCTAGTTCTAGACAGGAGACATTTTTATCTAAAATTTATTAGTCATTAAATTAACGAAGGATTTTCCTCGGGAGCTATTTGTTGTGAAGAGCATTCTTTGGCCTCCATCTTAATTGTTAAGTACGCCTTTAAAGTATTTATACTGCCGTACTTAAGTTTATAGATGGGGTAACATAACAATATATCTTATAATACCTTTTTAATTGTATCTTAAAATACTTAATCCTTTCTAATATGTTGAACGCGTAAGTAACTCTGACTCTGTCTGTGACGCATAAACTACTGAATCGATTTCAATGAGAAAGGATTATAGGCAATATTTTATCCGGGTTTTGTTTTTAAATTCCACATCAGAGGCCGTTAGGCAGATTTGAAATTTCTGACACTAGATTCTAGTGTCACCTGTTCTAGTGTAATCACCAATAATGTTTTAGTTTATAGTGTTTAGAACTTGATAGGTGATTAAAATCTACAGCTCTCTCGATAATTCGATTGATTGATTGATAAGAAGAAGAATCCGGTTGCGGGAAGCGGTTCTCCCGGGACGTGGGTGAAACCGCGGGGAAAAGCTAGTACTTTACACAAATACTTTCCTACCAATTGCGATATATGACATTCTGAATCAAGAACTAAACCCATACTAAAACCCTCTAACACTACCTAAAACCGAACTATGATCTACATAGCGACCGGTTGCAGTTTAGCGACTCACACGCAGCGAGTTGCGTAACCGCCGTCTGATTGGCTGGCTGCCTCTGTGACACACGGGTCACTGGGGTAGACGGTATATCTAGTTTACTGCTGTAATAGTAAAACATGTATGTAAACTACAACTATAAATATACCTGTTGCAAAAAACATGTTAAAAGTAAAACATGTTTTTACATAACATAAACCCTACAAAGTTTATTATGCAAAACATAGTTTTTTGAGCTACTTTAGAAGTACTACTTTTGGAAAGGGCAACTAGAATCAAACCTATTTATAATTTTTGACGTTCATAAGTGCTTGTAAAGACGTAAATGAAATAAATGATTTGACTTTGACTTTGACATACTATTAGTAATTATATCAGAAATTTTGTTAAAAGTATGAGTTCCTAGTCAGTCCTATCTGTAAAAATGCCTGAAATTATCACATCAAGTATATTTATGTATGCCTTAATCTTTGTAATATAGCCATTAATAACAGTGTACCTTATAAACTTTCATCTTCATTATCTAATTCTATTGACTATGACTATGTAGTAAAAACCGCTCAAAACATAACACTAAGGGGTGATTTTTCAATCATCAGGTAAACTTCTATCTGAGGAATAAATACGGCGGATTGACATATTTTCTATTCAAAATCTATTTCTGTCAAAACGTCAAACATAGTCGTTAGATAACAGTTTTCTGGTGATTGGAAAATCAGCCGTAAATAATTTATTAATCCACTCGTCAAACTAAATATTTCGCGACCATCTTACCATCGCACGCGCATACTGAAACCGGTTGTGCATATGGCCGATGACTCGCGAGACATTGCATAACGACCGAGTAATTGGCACGCCATGTTACGTTGAGACATAGTGTTGGTAAGAATGGAAAACTTTATTGAAAAGTTAAACTTGCATGTTTCTGCATAGCGAGAATAGAATGACAGCCAGAGTAGGACATATACCTATCCGTTTGAGTAGCCACTTATGTTAAGATAAAAAATCTTAATACGTCTTTTTACACAGTTGCATATTATACAAATAAGCTGATCAAAGAAGCTGGAATAAAGTACGAATAATAGTAAAAATGATCACTACAATAAAGATGAGTAACTGAAAAATAGAATGTGTAACAACCGGTCAGCCAGCTGTTCAGAACTTCAGTTAGCTTTTCAGTTTATTTAGTTGCTTTTTTAAAGCCTTAATTAATCTTATGAATTACTGGGATTTTGTTTGATAGTGATAGTACTAATACGTATATAATATGTAGCACATTTCTCAGGGAAAGCTACGCGTTTTAGTTATCAAATAAAAACTAGCTTTATAACCAACATGTTGGCCACCAACTTCTTAGATCTGCTCCCCATTCTCATCGACCGTATATCACATCCCAGTCGCGTGCTCTCGCGCACGTGTCTCATACCGTCACGCCGATAACTCCAACACTCTCTTTGTTTTAGCGCAAACGCACACTGAATACAATCGAATACAAATACAAATGGTCAAAACATCGGTGAGTTAAGTAAGTTCCGATTTCGTGGATAGAAATCTTTTTTTGGTAGTTGAAAGTGCGTTGAGGGGAAGATTGATTTACTTAGGTATGCGGTTGTTTGTAATATACGAGTAGATTGTATGGAATTTAAAATTGTTGTTGAATTCTGACGCAGTTTTATTTTTAATTTTATTAAAGGGTTATTTTTAATCAGCTTTCTAATCATCATCTAAACAGATTGTTTTTTTATTTTTCACAATAAATTGTTTTTTTTAGCTGCTTTTAAATTTGGGTTTGGGTTTAAATTTGCCAAATCAACTATTAAATAGATAGTAACAAATTCTTTGAAATCGGTGAAGCGAAGTTTACACTAAATTAACATACCTAACTCACGAAAAAATAACTTTATTAAAAAACTCAACCCACATTACATGCATGACCGTGTAATCGGGTGAATGCACCAATTACCGTCCGAACATAACTTAATTAATTAACTATCAAATACGTTAGTTAACACAAGTTATGCATCCATAACTCGGTTAAGTGAAATTTAAGTTATCGTTAAGTAGAGCACGGTTTATGTAACTTCAAGGTTAAACGTCCATTATGTAGGCACACGTGTTATAAGACAATGGGTTCTAGTAGGTATATTATTTTAAACAATCAAGGGAAATGCTTTTGTTTCCATTTGAATATAATTCAACATTTTTGATGAGTTATTTAATAATTAGTCATTATTAGATCGTCGTGACACGTGTATTTAAGAGACAGATTCATAGTTGATTGGTTTCCTTTCTTCACTTTCACTAACATTAAAAAGGCAAAAGTTCGTGTATGTGTGTGTATCTTTGTTTCCTCTTCACACGCATAGTTGAAAGGATTTCGGCAGTAATATAGCTTATGCATCAGAATAACAAATAGACTAATTTCTATTTGGGTGGTGGGAAGAGGTTTCCTTAGGACGCAATTAAAATTGGCAGAAGCTAGTTAATGTAGTTATGCTCTAACTGATCAATGAAGGTATGCCATGCTTGGCTATATTTATTAGTAAATTACGCATGCCTATTAATAAGAATCGCTATTACATAATATTCAGATATTTACAAATAAATGAAAGCAAGTACATATACATAACCCATTCCCACTCTTATTTTTCTTACCAAGTATAAATTTTACTTAGTATATGTTTATTAACGTACTGTTAACGTTAGTACATACATGTTTATTTAAGGCCTAATAATTTAAACTGTGACTAACAGAGTTCTAGTTATCGTAAACTAGTTTACGGTTTCCGATCACCAACTGGTTATATTAGTGACGGTGTTTACTTGTCATACATTTGTAGTGCGATATGCGATTTTTACATGGTTGTAATAAATCGTCTCTAACTAATACTTTGTCTTTAACTAGCTAATCTAGTAAAATGTCTTCATAATAAATTCGAAGTTGGATAAAAGTTTTCAAGTTTTTCCAATAGGTCTTTCTCGGTTCATTATTATATTATCAGCATTAACATAGGCTAAATGTTATCCCGGTACGCGCAGTAATTCCCAAGGGATACGGGTGAAGCCGCGGGAAAACGGCTACTTAAAAATGCACTTGTAGGTACGTTTGTCTGCATCTTACTCATAACTTTAATTAAAGGTTTTAAATATGTTCCTTTTTTTGAAAAAAAAAGATCGTATTTAGAAACTTCTCACTCTCAGTTTTTGACCATGTCACATCACAGGTCTGCAATAAGTACCTATCATTTTCCTCATTTCCCTCACGTACAAACAGAAAAGACTGGAGAAATTACCGAAAATACCTCGCTTTGATACTTGAATATGTAATGAAGACGTTAAAATAGGCCTTTTCGTACTTACGGGCTTTTTATTTTCAAAGAAAGTCTTTAGCACACCTTTTGGTCCTTGAAAAAGGATGCGGTAAAAGTTTTTGACTTCGGTTAGGATGGCGAAATTTTATTCATTTTGACATAAGTAATTTTTAATTTAAATACGGAGGAATGTGGATCATGTGAAGAGCATGGCAGTGGATGAATATAGTGGAAGAGGGATGTTAGTTATGAGATGACGGCACATAGAAGAGTATGGGAGAAGGAAACATGCTGCGCCGACACCAAATAAAATTGGGATGAGGACAGAAGGATGATGATGAAAATTTATTTAAATAAATATTCTAATATAATCTACAGTTTCGACAGTACACAGATGATGTTTAATCTAATAAAAGTATGTAAGAAAATAAAAACTATTTTAAAACAAACAGTAACAAAACTGAGAGCACAAACCAATCGTATGCCTTTAGTGAAATTCACAGCATATTTTTTAAAACAGTTTTCGCTACATTTGGTATTTTGGCAACGTTTCCAATGTTACTTTCGTAACAAAGTGGAGAGTGAACACATACGGACAAGATGCTATTTTTAGGGTTCCGTAATATGCAATAGTATAAATAAATTATAGATCTTACTATATTACGATTAGTTGATTTTGTATAATGTAGCTAGGATCACTCAGGATTAGATGTATGTAATTACCTGTAACGAAAGAAAAATTAATCAGTTACCAATATTAATACAAAAAGTATAAATCATCCTACGTAAACAATAATGTATTGTTTTGCAAAAAAAATCTAAAGAAATATAATCTATTCCTAAAAATATTTAAAAAAAAGTGTAAACGTAATATCTTATATTGAGAGAACAAAAATATTTTTTTATTTTTTTGTAAATGCAAAATCCAGGCTATGGTTTATAAAATAACTTTATTTCTACAATAAAAATAAAAACTACACATATAGATATATAGCACACCATATTTCCCTTTAAAATCTTGTAGGGTAAAGGTACCTGTTGATGGTCGCGTGCCACGGAATTATTATCGTCGCCATTTTGAATGTAAGTGTGTATGCGTTACGGTTTCATTTGTCATTTCTGATATACGTCACGTGATTGGCTCGCCAATTTGTCCTTGTTTGAATCGGGTTCCGCACGCAATCTTAGGATTATTTCTATGGGATAATTGAAGTGCATAAGTGTTATTTTATTAGCATGTTTTAATTTGTTGAGAAAATTACATTCAGTTACACAGGCTGTTGCGGAAATAAGTCTTTACTAATATTATAAAGCTGAAGAGTTTGTTTGTTTGTTTGTTTGAAAGCTCTAACCTCAGGACTACAGGTCCGATTTGAAAAATTATTTCAGTGTTAGGTAACATTTATTGAGGAAGGCTACTTTTTATCTGACTTTGAGAAATTCCCACCGAACGCAGGTAAAACCGCTGGCAGACGCTAGTACAAAACATACACGTAACAACATGTATGCTATCTGTAAATACATCAAATTAATATTGAAAAGACTTCGCAATAAAATAGAGATTCTCACAAAAGCCTATTAAAATTTTAATCCTTTAGTAAACTTTGTTCTTTGAACAAATAACACCCGTAAATATCACTAACTGAAGATTATTCAGTAAACAAACGTTAATTAATTCGTTAAATTATGACAAGCTTTCGCTTAACAATATTAATGTCTTTAATGAAACCTTTGGAACTTACACTGATTTATAAAGTGAATTAATCAAAATATAAGGATTGGAATAGGTGACTCAATTTATGGATGAGTATGAAAACACTTTGATTGAAGTGATTTTATGAGTATAGAGATATTTAATAATCAACGGCCTTCTAATAGCGTAATGTAATATTTAATGCCAATAAATATAACATTATTCAGTATTATTATTTGCTTGGATATTTATGACTGGACGCTAATCTTCTTAAAACTTATTTTAATTAAATCTTGAAAGTCATGAAAAATTGTTAGCATTGTAACCAAAATTTTGTTTAGATTTTTTTCTTTTCTAAATTGTGCAATACAACTAAGCTAGAGGGTTTAAAAATAGTGCGTCAATTTCTCGGAATGTCTCGTCTAAATAAAGATTCAATTACTCAATTAAACTATATTCAGGCTGTTGAAATTATTAATTTATTTCCGTAGGTCTTCATAACTTGAAATATAATTTAAAAAATATATTGAAAGATTGAGCCAATCAATAGATCAATAGATTCGAATAACTATATAACTATTAAGTCATCTGTGGTATTACTTATTTACCATAAAACGAAGAAACTTTATTGCTTCATTTTATTTAACTGGCTAATCAATAGTCCTATTCCTTGAAACGTATGATTACCTTAATGGAAAAAGTTACGATGTAATTGCGCATACGGTCAGGCAAAACGGTAATTACAAATAACTCGTTTAATTATTTATTTTATCACTAACGTTCTTTGAGTATTAATAACTATTTTCCGCAGTTTCATGCGCATTCTGGCGGGACTTCTTAAGGCCAAAATATAGCTTATCTTTTATTAACTTAGGAATAATCTAGCTTTTCAACAGTGAAACAATTTTTAAAATCAATTCAGTAGTTTCGGAGCCTTTATGGTATCAGCAAACAAAAAATGTATTATTTTTTAAATTAGTATAGATAATCATAAATACTAAGCCTTGTAAATACGGATTAATCCATTTTTTTACCACCCAGAACAATATGGTCAAAAAATAAAATGAGATTTTTTGGTGTTTTTTTTTTTACTAATTAAAAAAATATGCATTCAAAAGAAATACACAATCATAAAATTCACGACCTATATAACTAAAGATAAGGTTGAGTAAGGCCTTTATCAACTACAAAGAGGTCGGTAAGGTCGACGCGGTTTATCGGCCGACAACTGGCCCTTCCACCCTATCAACGGAAAGTGATAAATCCACTTCTGCGTACTTTAACTGTTTGTTAAATGGCCGCCGACTTTACATAGTCGTATATTGTGAGAAAAAGTTATGTAAACTTTGTTTGTTTGTTGCATGTAAATGGTGGTGGTGTTAATATATAATTATAGTGTTTTATTTTTATTAAATTAGATTTTTAAGTAATAAAAGGACGATGGGCGTTTTGGTACCCCGTCCAACAGTGTTGATTTTAGTACCATTGCGTAGGTCTTGGCAAGGCAAAAAATGTTTACTATGACGACTAGTCCCAAATCCTTGTCCGTTTCGCGTAACATCGACTAATAGTATGTGTAATGTTCATAAGTCATCAACGTAGATTTAGTTCTTAAATCTAACTGTATTGAATAAAAACTGATAAAGTAACAAAAAAAACAGGAATTTGGCCTTCTTAAAATGTTTGCCTGCCGACTGCTTTAAAAAAAGACTGCGCAAACCTTTGCAGTTCTCGCAAAACTAGCTTATGTATTTGATGAAAGTCTTTCAGTATTAACAATCAATTAAGGTTGAAAAGTCAGAGAGATGTTAATATAGTACATTTTACGACTTAATCTTGCTCCTCAAGAGGTGCTGAGATAATGATGAATTTCTTCCTAAAAAAAGATGAATAAAAATAATTTGAACTTTTGTCAAATCAGATGATGATTGTGTTTACGTAGTATGACTCCATAGACTATTACAACCTATAGATTATAATAGAGTGTATCTCAAACAATGTAAGATGTCTACTAAATGAGTTTAAAATTATTACACTAACGACATAAGCATCTTAATGAATTTGCATATATGGATGACATACTTGTTTCTGTGTCGATTCAATTTTTATCATTACTCGGTTCGGACAGCTAATTGAGGCAAGCCCCATAGTTTTTATTATTCTTCACGTAAATACCTTTCTAATGATATATCATGCGTTACTGTTGGAGCGGGTACCAAATCCCATACAAAGTGCCCATTGTCCTTTGTGGGTCAACTAATGTCTGTGGATTATGGTCTTTAAAAGAGTATGGAGCAGCTGTCAACGTTTTGTAATCAGATTGCTGATTGAACAAAACCGGCCAAGGGAGAGTTGTACTTGCAAACGAGAGGTTCCGTACACAAACAAATATAAAAAATGATGACTCTAGTTTACAGCACATATGTATTTGGTTGATTTAGCGGCTACATCCCACTCTTTGGAACCGTGCATCTAGCTTTTGACGTTGCATAAGCACCTGTGGGTCATAAAATAAAAACTTTTGACTTTAAACAGAAATACATGCTTTGAGAAAATTTCCCATTTCCCAAATATCCCATTTTGCCTTGTGAGTGCTTATGAGTGCAGAACCCTTGAAAGTTATGTAATACTTAACTGTAGAACTATCTTATTTCGCCATAACTATCGTCATTAATAGTTCACTTTGTCAGAAAATCCCCCCTTTTTATACCAGGAAAAATCATAAAGTTACTGCATGAAAGAACTGACATATTAATTGCAATTTTGCTTCTGCACGTTTGCGTCATAATTTCAGGAAGAATGGAGTTTCGGGCAAGGAGTACTCATCTAAATTATACTGAGTTTCCTGATACCGAAGATATGTAATAGAAGAACTTATTTTTTATTTTGGTTGTAGGAAAAAAGAGTTAAAGTGATCAGGGTGTATTTTTGTCTCAGCAGCTACGGTAGGACCACATAATATTACATAATATTCAAGATATAAGTATGTGGAGCTCGTCTAAGCAGAAGTAATGCAATGTTATCTCTGTATGAGAAGACTGTGCCCTGCAGTTAGGTAGGGATAACTTTATTAATTTGGTGGTCCAATTTCATAAATGCGCTGCAGCATATTTGCACACTAGATGGACGGACGATATGGCCAAGGTCGCCGGGGAAGCAGTGGATGCGGGTTGCTGAAGATCGAGCAAAATGGAGAACCTTGTCCAGCAGTGGACGTCTTTCGACAGACACGAAGATATTTGCAAGTATTTTCGTGACCGGATCGGACGTGTTGCAAGACAATTCTAAGGGTGCATCTACACGGTGCAAGGAGCTTACGCATGTCGAGGCACATGCGCAGGTTACATGCATTATAAAAACGTGCGACTCGGCGCATGTACCAAAGCAACGTACCCACCCGCGTCCTCTTGTCACTTGCACATGTTAACTTGCTCCAGCTACATGCACCGTGTAGACGCACTCTAACTCCGTCCCATTCATGATGATGTCCTCCTAGCCGATTATCAGCTACGGCGGCTGTTCTCATGTAAGGAGAGCCAACTGCGCAGGACATATTATAGTGCACGAGCATTTGCGCAGACACAGGTACACTCACTATTCCTTCACTCTCATAACCCGATGGGACGGCAATCCGACACGACCGGAGAGAGATCAGGCGCAGGACCGACATTTACGTGCTCTCCTATGCACGGGTGAATCAATCACCAACTTCCAGGCTACGGGCTGCTTTGTAAAAGTCTTCTAAACCCGGGACCTCGTGCTCAACAGCCGCACTTGCGACAACTAGACCAACGAGGCAATAGTCCCATTCATAGTGAAACTCGTCACGGTATATTCTCAATACAAACAAATTACATGTCGTGTTTGATAACAAGATCTTTATTTGTTTTTTATCAATCACCTGCGCACCCATTGTCATATTGTTACCTTTGATCTGTTATATTTTGTTGTTCATTGTAAAACTTCCGCTTTGAAAATATACAGAGGTTCGCTGTGTATATTGCCCACGAATGATATAAGGAATATCTAGAATATTACATCGAGGAATTTTGTTGATTACTTTCTATGTAAGTATGCAAAGGAAACTGCAATTGACACAGAGTTTTGAAAAGATATTCATAAACTCTGAGATCCGGTCTTATCTATCCTTTTCCCTACTATGTTGGGGTCGGCTTCCAGTCTAACCAGATGCAGCTGAGTACCAGTGTTTTACAAAGAGCCACTGCCTATCTGACCGCCATACAATACATTCTTAGTCATAGGCATATAATACATAGTAGAATATGCTACATATAGTGACCAAATGTTAATGACCTTCACACAGTATCAACTCCATTCCTAGAAGACGGTGACTAATTAATTTATCCAATGGACGAGAAGTACTTCCATACCACGGAGGAACGAAAGACAGCAGAGATACCATAAGAGAGGTAGCTTAGGCACCTTCATGCAGGTCATGGTAATGTACGTTAGGCGTGAACAAAACGATCAATTACTAGTCACGATTGATTGGCAATTTTATTTTGAAAAAAATGAGTGGGTTCTGAAAAAGATGTATTTTAGCAAGCTACTTTTTAGGAGATATTGCGTTATGACATCTCTGCTAATAATTTTGTTCTCCTTGGAACACGGAATATTTGAACTGAGAAGAGAAAACAAATGACATTAGTCATCGAATCATGCGCAGCTGTCGAGTGTTATAGTTTAAAGTAGTTAAAGGCAGAGGTTAACAGTGTCTTTCCTGTAAAGAATTGTATCGTCATAGCTGAGTTCTGTTTGAAAATACTTTGTGAAATTGATTAGACCGTTTTTTTTTTATGAATCATTGTTTAGACCTAGCTGGACAGCGGTCCACCTCCGCGTGTGTGTGTCTTTTACTGATAAACTCAAAAACGACTGCAGGAATTTTACTAAGATTCAAACCAATGAATTCAGACATTAGTTCAGATATTTATAAGAGACTCTAGACTATCTATGTAAATCGGTTCAGTAGTTTTGGTGTGGACTGACAGACAGTCATTTTCGCATCATATTTTTTTATTATATCTAGCCTGTAGTGTCCCACTGCTGGGCAAAGGCCTCCCCATCTCGCTTCCACCCTTCCCGATCTTTCGACCGTGTCCACCAATCCGGACGATAGGCGTCTAGTTCGTCACGCCATCTCTTCCGGGGCCTACCCCGCCTGCGGTGTCCATCCTGAGGTGTCCACTGGGTGATAATAGTGGCCCATCTCTCCGGATGCATTCGGCTGACGTGTCCGGCCCAGTTCCATTTTATATTATAATATTAGTAAAGATTTATTATACGTGCATATTATTATTATATTATGTCAATGACGTCATTACAACGGAATACGAACCGACAAAGGACACGGTAGGTCATCCCGAGGACACGGGTTCATATCGTGAACTGTTTATCTCTGACTCCTATTATCTTTACAACGAACATTGTATTAAATTACATTATAATGACCTGTAGGTACATTACATTGTTTTAAAGTATTGTCTTCTGTCTGCCTGTTCAAAAACTGTCGAACAGATTGTCATGCAATTTTCACTTAAAGACTTTTACTCAAATTATCAGAAAGATTTGGGTGTACCTACCATTATCCGATTGAAACCTGAAAACTGATACTTGAAAGGCTGTTGCTTTAACTATTACTGATGGATTTCTATAAGCTGTCTATCCGATGATTTGCGATAAAAGATTGAATTTTGAAACTAGCCCCATATCGTTTACAGCTAATTTCAATCTCTAATCTTAACCCAACGTGTAGATGTATGTTAAAGAAATCTGGATTAGGCTACCACGACCTGTAACCCTTAATCGAAACAATAAACCAATCTAGTTTACCAGAATCAGTCACGTTTAACTTAATTAAACCAGATTTGGATCCTACAGTAATGGTCCCAAGGTCGGCACGAGGTCGAAATGTCAGAAGGACAAATCAAAATTAGGATTCCTTGTTAGTATCAAAATATGGAATATCTTTATGGTTATCTATACTCATATTAAAAAATTAGAGATAGTTTGTAAGTAATTATCTCAGATTACCATTTGAAGATTTTTTTGGTGCTGAATAACCCGGGTGAGTGATGTATTTCACAAGGGATGCGGATGAAACTCCGGGCACACGCAAATGTTAATTCTGCTCGGGAATTAATGCTATATAGCAGAATCAATTTTTTTAATGAATGAGGGTCCT
This sequence comes from Helicoverpa zea x Helicoverpa armigera, assembly GCA_033682625.1. NCBI lineage: Eukaryota > Metazoa > Arthropoda > Insecta > Lepidoptera > Noctuidae > Helicoverpa > Helicoverpa zea x Helicoverpa armigera. Next base: position 2,794,345 of record JAWIIS010000047.1, read on the forward strand.
AAAATTGACCAAAACCGATTTAGGTATTTCAGTTTACGTTCGAGGTCTTCAATAACTTTTGATCAAAATGATGCGATGATATTTACTTTTCGATCCCATTTCTTTATTACTAATAGTTTCGCAAAGCCCTAAAGATTTTCATCTAAAAATAACTCAAACTGACTAGACACAGAAAATAAGCGTATAAGTATTTGAAGATTAATAAAACAATAAAAGGATCCATTTATTCTTCTGTCATATTACTCTGTCTACGCTTTTAAGATATATAATAATAAATAGTTTTGTTACAAACGATTCAGAGTATACCACGGAGGAAGGAAATATGAGCAGAGATGCCATAAGGCAGGTAGGTCGGGCACCTCGTTCTAGGTCAAGTACGCATAATGACTATAACCAAAATGGTATGGTGGTAATCAATTCTCCACTAGGTAGAATTGCGTGGGTTCGATATCAAGTCAGATAGTAGGTATGTTAGAAAGTAGATGATCATATTCTTAAGATTATCTTTTGACGAGTAAAAACAGTGTAATAAATAATGAAGACAGAAAAATGCTAGTAAAATAATCAATTATTTATGTGTCTTTATACGAGATAGTTCAAAAATCACTAACATTGTAAATTAAAATTCAGCTAATAAAATCGAAAGTACAGAACCATTTAGCAAACAGGCGGTCTCTCATTCGCGTCGTGTTTTGAATGTCCAAATTAATACGAATGCTGTAGAGGTCCATTGTTTGGAACCTGATTTATATTCTGGAGATAACACTACATCAGAAGTTATGGAATCAGGCTTTAGATTTAGATTTTTGGGAAAATTAAGGAATTACAAGAATAAAAGGAAATCATCTACATTTTTGGACATGATAAATATGCAGTAAGTAGTAAACTTTCCTTGACATGGTCAGAGAAGTTTATTTAAAGTAGGTATAGGTACATGTAGTACAAAATTTATCGGATATGTATCGGATATTATCGAATATGTCATTAAGAATTAGAATAAGAATTTATTTACTTGCTTGAAATAGGGTTACAAATAACAATTATGTTGTAGGGTCTCAAAATACAATTATGTTTCTTCATATCTATAATAATGTCCACGCAGCTTAATCTGCTTTCGGAAATAAGTACCTTCCTCTCGCAAATTACTATTTTTAAAAGTTTTTCTTTAACTGTTATGTTTCTGTTCTCCTAGTCAAAATATCAAACATTCTATCACAGTAAGGACAATTTAAAACCAGTTAAATCCAGCCAATCATTCAATCAAAAGGCCTATCCATTCATATCTACATCGTGTCATACAATTAACTATTAACATATGTAATTACAATACTGTTCATTTAGTTTTGAGTGACGCACTGACTGTCAGACTGATAATGAATTAGAGCTTCCGTTCGAACGATAGTTCTATCTTATTGTTTTAATTATTGTACGTACTTTGTTTTATTTTGTTACTATGTAAAAATAGGGTAATCAGCTGCAAGAATTATGTTTCATCGAGACACTGTCAAATGGGTTAGGCAAGTACCAATGCAACTTTTCTATGTTTGTATGTACTTTCTAAGTATAACTCGGACACCCATCACTGATTACAGATGGAGGAAAATATTTCGAAGAAACCTGGACTTTATTTGTCTGAAATCACCAATCCAAATTGAGCAAGTGTGGTGATTAACGCTCAAACCTTCTCCGTGTGAGAGGAGGCCAGTGCCCAGCAGTGGGATGATACAAAAGGCTGATGACGAATCGTGGAAAATGGCTAGGTAAACTTCACGAATTCTTGTAACAATTCTATGTATCGAAATTGAAAATAGTTGCCATATGTAGATTCAACTGGAACAAAACTCGAGTGGAAATATTTTAATAGTGTTTAATATACGAGTAGAAGGGAACAATGCTCGCGAATATTACGCAGCATGCATTCAACAGCAAACTGAACAATAGTGGAGATTCGTTAGTGATACGTAAGCGGTATCTCGTACTAGGAAAACTCGAAATTCACAACACTGCTAGATTTAGTTACTAAAATCACTACATCCTTCATCTTTTGGCTAGGCGCCCCAAAATCACTCAATAATCATCAGCCTCCATCTTTTTTAAGGGGATATCATCAAATTACTCCAGCTGTGAGTATGTGGGAGCAGCGTGAGGAAGTGTCAGTCTGACTAAAACCCACCATGTTCCCTCTTAAGCCCTTTATTTACCAGAGCCGCAGTAACTCGTCTTCCTAACCTCTCAACTATGTTTTGGTCGTCTTCCAGTCTAACCGGTTACAGTTGCATGCCAGTATTTTACATGGAACTATTGCCTATCTGCTTCCTCAACACCGTCACACGATACCCCTTAGTTAGAATGGTTGTCACATTTTCAAAAGTCTGACTACTCATAACGACTGACTGCTGATTTTCAGCCTAGTTTGATTGAGTAAATGATTTGTCAAAGCTTCAAATGACAGCCGGGATCCACAATGAGTCTATTAGAAACTCTCTCCGGCTTCTCACGGTTTGATATGTACCTATATTTAACTATTTATAATATTAGTACTTGCTGAACTCGAAGTCGAATGTAATTGTCACGTAGTAACGGTTAACATACCTACCATAGTTGCTGAACAATACTCCATGAGGCTTTGTTCCAAACGCACTATAGGCCAGTATGTACCATATATGTAGCAGCCCGAAATGGTGTTGCAAGACTATGCTAACAGTTACAGCTTTGTACGAACAAAATCAAAATACAAGATGAATAGTCTTGACGATTGAACTTTCTTCTTTACGGTCATTCATCTACTTAGTCTTTTCCTAACTATATGGGGGTCGGATTCCAGTTTAACCTGATGGAACTTAGTACCACTGTGTAATGGAGCGACTGCCTATCTGTTCTCCGCAACCCAGCAACCTGGGCTACCCAATACATGGGTATTGGGTTGCAAGACTGGCTGTCAGGCTTACTGGCTTCTGACTATCCGTAAAACTGCTGAAAATATTTAACTTACTACTACTAAAGATGGCAATGGCAGCCGATACCCACCTGCTCCATATTTGACATACAAACAAATAAAGTAAACTTTAAACTCATACTCATATTTAACTCATACTTAAGAGGTTGGTTATTTACCCACTAAACCACGACTTAAAGATTACAATGTAAGTAAAGTATTTTTATATCCTTATCAGGTTTCAAGGGCAAGTCGTAAGTATTATCTTAATGGCATTTCAATGTAGACATTGTCCTTTATCGTAAACGAGTTTTTAACTTGCCAGTAGGTCAGTGTTTTACAAAAATGTGGGTCACAAAATACCTGTTTTCGTTCATGATTGGTTTTTGATGACTTCTATGAAAATATTATTTTTTGGTGTGCAATGTAGCTGATAGTCAATTGTCAGAAATTCTATGTATCTATACTGAAATTGGTACCTAATTACTAGTTTTAAATAACTGAAAAGCCTTTTTGAAAAGGATAGTAGGTAAGTACTACCTACATGCACCTTTTCCAATGAAATGAGAATTAAATTCGAAGGAATCTATACTAATATTATAAAGCTGGAAGAATATTTTTTTAGTTTGCTTACAAATTTTTTCTCAGAAACACATTATTATTACCAAATTCGCAAAGAACAACATTGCCCCTTTAAAAACCCACCAGACAATTAAACGCCCAAAACTGGTTCAAACCAGTCTGCTTTCAAGTATTTTTTACTGGCGGTGACGGTATAATCTGACCGCATTTTAACTGGCAAGGTTAAAAGTTTGACTTTTCAAGGACAGAGATACACTGATGTCAAAAATATACCTATCCGTTTGCCGAATATTGGTACCTAATATTTGTTATTACACAATCCTTATTTTCCGCCACTTTGAAAAAAGATGTAGGTACCTGGGTACTTATTTCATCTGCATTATCTAGATCAGACACAAATATAGCATAAGGACTGCGAAAGTCGAAGTAAACTTTGTCTAACCTTAGAATAAAAGTCTAGATCTCAAACTTTTTTCATTATTCTGTAGTAGGTAACTAGGTACTCAGACTAAATAATTCAGTCTACCCCACTAACTATCTATTCTAGTAATAAAGCACACTAAGTAAATATATTAGACATAATAAGTACGTAGGTACTTAAACTCTTTATTAATTTATTTGACGACCTCGATGGCGCAATGGTCACCATGCCGGAATGCCGATTCTGAGGTCCCGGGTTCGATTCCGGTTCGGTCGACATTTGTGTGATGAGCATGCTTGTTGGCCGTGGTCTGGGCGTTACAATATTAATATATGTAGCTACATGTAGTTTATAATTTTTTTAGCACCCATAACACAAGTTAATTAATAACATACCATGGGGCTAACCGATCATGTGTGAAAAGGTGTCCCGACATTATTTATTTACTCTTTTAATTCAGGTATCAAGGCCCACATCAATATTTACAATTTTACAATACTTTATTTAAACTTAAACATACTATAAATGTACCTATCACATACAATATTCTTAAATCTCTTTGACACACAAGTTAGTCCTTAATAAAAACAAATAAAGAATAATATCCCTATCGAAGGACATGGCTCTTGCCAGCAAAACGCTGCCAATTATTCAAGCAACATAAATTGGAAGCTGCTTAAGGAAATGAAGGCTTATTTGTATGTATAATACGTGTCATTGTTTATTGCTATAAGTAGGTAGGTACCCCGTCTGTCTGGTGTCCTAGTACTTTTCATGGATGGTCGTATTATATGAGGGATGAAAGTATTGTTAAAAGCTTACTGCTTCGATGTCTTGCAGCCCTGGTATCATGAATGAATTAGTATTATAAAGACTGCTAGAATAGAAAATTATTCCTTTTTAAACGGTTTTATTTAGCTCACCCTGTTTGTTTTATTGTTTATTCTTGGGTCAAATTTAGTAATTCAAATTTAAGTACCTTCCTGTTGTCAGATTGATCTCAAATTTGGTACACACCTTCAATTCCGATGACAATATAATATAGTAATATCAATAACATTGTAAATCCAAGATGGCCGCCGGTACAAAATGGCGGATTACATATTTTTTCCACAACCCTCTCAATATGGGTATCAAATGAAAGGGCTACTCAAGTAGTATACTGTCAGCAACCCCAGCGGGGCCCAACAGGGCCAAGGCCTGCCTGGGCTGCGGGATTGTTCGAAAGAGTTACCGTGGTCCTGGTACATAAAAGGCCTACGACGAAACACAACGGTTTTTAGTCAGTAAGAGTCTGGCATTCCCTCACCGCTGCTGACCCATAATTAGAATAAGGAATATTCGGTAGGCATTTTCATTAAATACTAAAAACTATAAAATAAAAAATCGGTAAAAAAACTTTTAAGTTAAACGGTTTTACCTTATGTGTACTGAAAACTAGAAAATAAAATAAAACTGTTACTTACCTATAAACCTACGTAGGTGGTCCCGGTCATATTAGACTAAAATAAAAACGTGGGGCCCTCTGAAATCCTACCTATGGCAAAGCATATCTTTATACTTTGGTAGATCGTGAGCTCGGCGTTAGCTGGTGAAGCCGCTACGGCTGATTATTGATTGTGAAAATCTCCAGTTACGATTATAGTAAGTCGATGCAATCCACACCTATTATACCTCTAGAAGAAAGTATTACAGCAATAGTTAGGTAATGGGCCCCACGTTTTTATTTTAGTCTAATATGACCGGGACCACCTACGTAGGTTTATAGGTAAGTAACAGTTTTATTTTATTTTCTAGTTTTCAGTACACATAAGGTAAAACCGTTTAACTTAAAAGTTTTTTTACCGATTTTTTCTTTAAATAAGGGACACAAAACCTTTCTCATTTATAAGTACTTACTTTTGAAATGCTACAGTTACTGATTAACAAAATATACCCAATTGATGATTATTATTATTGTCAGAGAACCAAGGTCATCGACATAGCCTACCGAATCAGCAAGCTGAAGTGGCAGTGGGCTGGCCATATTAGCCGAAGAACCGATAACCGTTGGGGTAAACGAGTTCTAGAGTGGAGACCGCGCCTCGGCAAACGTAGTGTAGGACGTCCTCAGGCACGGTGGAGTGATGACTTGCGCAAGACGGCTGGCAGGAGCTGGATGCGAGAAGCCGAAAATCGATCTCAGTGGCGTGCACTTGGAGAGGCCTATGTCCAGCAGTGGACTGCGATAGGCTGATGATGTGATGTGATGTGATGTGATGATTATTATTATTCATTTATTCATTGAATTTAATACACTTTTTTCAATCAGTTTTTACATTTTCCCAAAATTATATAAAAATGGAATAAATTAATAAGAACCATAAATAAAATTTAATTTAGGTTACTTCATAAAAGGAAGTCAAATTTTCTACAGCAGTGGGGTTGAGGACCAATTCCTCAGCGTTACAATGAGCCCCGTCTTACTGGTGACTCTTCAACTTGGTCACGAAGACCTTTCACATTGGCTTTACGCCTATCATCGGACGACTTACCGCCGTTTCAACTGCCACATGAACCCATGGGCTAACACAACTCGGCATACTGCCGAGGCACGATGAGACACAGACTCGGCTGCGCTCCATAATCCACAATAGCTTTCCTCAATAGCATATTGCTTCAACACCAGATATAGGATTAGATCAGCCCTACATCTGACCACTGATACACTGTGTAGAAACGGACTCCCCGCTTTGCCATTGCGAAATAACGTGCCGGTGCTAACTCGCGATAAAACTCTGATACCGCGATGTAGAACTTTTCGCGTTTACAACTAAATTACTCGGAAAATCTAACATGTAATATTTTTCCATCAATCTAGAATCTTATTAGAATATTTCAACACCAAAACAAAGTTTAAAATATAATGTTTTGTTAATATATTTTTGCGGGAAAAGGATAGACTTATATAACTCGCGGTGGTAACGAGAAGGACAGCAATCATAATAGGCTAACTGACGGCAAGGCGTGCTATTGTGCTGCCATCTCTTATGTGGCTGTGAAACTACGCGTCCCTGAAGTAACCTAAATAAATATTTCGTATGAAATATTTCTTATATTTTATGATTTTTTTTGGTTTAGTTAAAATTGCATTCTGTAATCATTTTGTAATTAATTTAGTAATGAATTAATAGTATTTCATTATTATTCAAAAATTATTTGTTTTACTATGAAACAGAAAAGATAATATAGATTTTTTTCATACCTTAGTTTTCAATTGGATTAGTTCTACAAACAATAATTATTGAGACACGACATCAGTTCAATAAAAACTCAATTGATAAGTATTTTTTTTTACGATTTATATTATGATTGTAACACAATGTTTTGGAAAATTATTTCATAACTGTTTTTAAATACCTAGCTATATTGTTTATAATGATAGATACATTATAATTTGTCTTAATGCCCGGTTTACATTATTCCAGTCCAGCGATCCAGTCCAGTACTGGATTGCTTACTGGAAAAATGTAAACCGGCACTGGAATGAACTGAATCCAGTAAGCATTCCAGTCCAGTAACTGGATTTGCGGTCTACTTTTGAATCCAGTGCGACCAATCCAGTGCAACTGGAATAATGTAGACGGCCAATCCAGTGCTATTCCAGTGCTGACGAGGTACACATGTGTTGGTTGTTTTTGCGGACTTTTTTTTGCAAAGAAAAAGGATTTAACAATGGTGAAGAAGTTATCTGAAGACGAAACTGTAAAGTTTGTCACTATATACAGAGAAAATCCGTGTTTATGGGATATAACATCAGAACTTTATAAAAACAAAGTTATGCGCCAAACTGCTTTGCAAAATCTGTGCATTGGTATGGAAATTGAAGGATTCACACCGGAAGATGTGAAAAACAAAATAAAAAGTATTCGTTCGACATACTACCTTGAACTAGACAATCATCCACATCTGGTGCTAGTGGCAATGTTTACCAACCCAAAGTGAAATGGTTCGCCGAATTAGTTCCTTATCAACCTCATTAATAACTTCTTGTAGCAAGAGTGATTGGGCAATGGATTGGGCACGTTTGAAACATTTTCGGAACTGATCTCTTCTTGAAATCATTGTCACTATAGTGTTCACACTTCAACGGCTTCTAAATAACTGGAATAGTGTAGACGTACAGATCCAGTCCAGCACTGTACTGGAAATCTCGCTAGATCACTGGACTGGAATAATGTAAACCGGGCATTACAGCCATATTTCGATAGTAATTATTTTTTAATGCCTACCTACTAACAAAAAATAATTTTCCAACTTTGTCTGAATTATGAAATCTTGAACTAAACTCCTTCCGATATCTCGAATTAGCCAATATTTTTGGCTGTTAACTAAAATCTTAGACTTACTTATTGATAGATATGTATCTAGAACCAAAAAACAATTAACAAAAAGAAACTGGTTTCATTCAAGACTAGTAGGCACCCCTTTACAACTCTTAGTACAAATTACGACTTTAAAGAGGGCGACTTGACCCTTGAAAATTCAAATTTGCATATCCACAAAAGATATCTGCATCACGCTATCAAAGTTTTCATCCAAAATAACATACGTACAAATATTATTTTAGTACTTACAGGAGTCCGTACTCTTCACAAGAAGGCAGTATTCGTGGAACGGCTGCTCTGAACTTCCATACGTAGCCTTGTTTCGGTCTTTAAGCCAATCTTAACATGTCGTCATAATGTTCATTAGTATATCATTAACGTAGGGCCATTGTAATGCATAGATACCTCATATAAATTGTAGTTAAGCAGTTGATGTAACCAGGTAATAACCTATACAATTGATGAAGACACTTTGACTCCCTTTTTTGACCTTTTTGAACAGCATGGTGTTACAGTTAGATACAAAGTATTATGACTATTTATTATTACTAGTGTGACGTTTCCTAAAAGCCTGCAACAAAGCATTTAACTTTGACTTCATGTTACGTTTTCTTTAATTTTCATGTTTTAAGCACGCATAACTTAACTAGGAAGCAAGGAATAGACACCAGTATTTAAATTACAATGTTTCAATTTGGAAAGGACTGTCATGATCAAGACAATGATCTTTGGATTGTACGTAATTATAGGTTACCCAATCACGTCAATTTTGGTACAGTACCAATTCTACGTGCTGTAGTTTTTATAAGTAAGAATATGGTGTATGTAATTCCTTTTGGAATTGGAATCTAAAATCTACGCAGTTTAGTAACCAATTGCCAAAATTCTCTAAACGTGCTATTTTATTTATTTTACAATCTTTAGATTAACGAGGTTGTCATCTACAGTTCAAATAAATACCTATTTATTTTATACAAATTCACATAGGTCTTTTTCCTTATAAAATATTCACATGGTGACACAAAGTTAAAAATGTTGTCGTTCTAACATTCTGTCATTCAATTTTAACCCTTATTTCGTACAAAATAAAGGTCTGTATATCATTTACTGATATATGAATCAAATGTTTGTGAGGTAATAAATAATGTTATTTTCCTGTTTCAGGATGTTGTTGATAAAAATATGTTTGAAATACAGAAATATTAATAAGTCGAGTAAGTATTGGATGTGTTTGATTTATGAACAACTAAATGCTGCCTTTGATTTGAAGAAGATGGAGGGAAGTGGTTGCATGCGAGCTGCTCATGACCGGGATGGTTGGTGTTCCTTGCGGCTTACGTTCAGCTGTGGACGGCAATTGGCTGATATGATGATGATGATGATGAAGCCGCTGCCCTCAGTTTTACTCGTGACCCGAGAGAACTGTTTCCCGTAACTGGATAAAAAGTACGTCTATGCCATTTTAGAGAGCCTAGACTCCAAACTATCTCCGAAATCGGTTCAGTAGAATTGACGTGAGACCGAGACCGATAGACATACAGAAATGACTTTTGCATTTAATAATTTTAGTAACTAAGAAGGGATTTATTAGTTTTTTTGTTAATTACTGTTATAACTTTATACCGAAAGCTGGTCATGGTGTTAATATTTTATTGTGTTCTAGACCACGTTAAATTGAGTCACCGCTTATTATCAAAAGAAGGTTCCCATAACATTCTTGGTAAGTAGGTTCCAACAAATGTTACTAGCCAGAAAAACTGCCCAATCCATAGTATATATACTATAGATTGGGCAGTTTTTCTAGCTAGGTATAGCTCCTCTTTAGTAGGTCCGGTTTATTGGCAATAAATGCACAAGCCCACTTAAGGAAGAGGTCAGAGTAGGAAATTGTTTGTGTTCCAAGTTATAAGAGTTAGCGAGTCAGAAGTAACCAGAAATTTTATGTATATTATGTAAATGTGTAATTTAAGGGTCAATTTCATCTACTGTCATTATTTTGTTGCTTATTTTATTAACAAAAATTTTGTGATATCAACATTTGAGAATTAATCGTTTTAGAACATCAGCAGGCCTTGGACTATTTTAGGTTTTAATTTATGATACACAGCTGTTTTCGCTAATCGCATGACTATCTTGTTGAGTAAGCTTCCTTTTGAGGTTTCTATACCATATTATTTTACTTACCTACAAGTTTTTACATTGAGTTAATTGTTCCACGATCTTCACACCGTTTACACTTAGAAATAAATAAATTGGACTATGTGGTACTTTAGATACAGGAAATTGAAATTGATATGGTCTCAAAATCATGGTCTAAATTCTATCTCTAGTTACCAAATCCACAGATGGCTTATTAAAATCCACCATTTAATTAATTTATTTTACCGCGATCGCTTAAGCCTTGGACCGGTCCATTCTCAATAAATTAGTGCAACAACCCCCTGACCGGCACTTAAAGGCAGACTTACGGTTATACTACACTTAGCAAATGCGTTCAATCCCACAGACATTTTTTTTCCCAAAAAAGTAATCCCTATCACCATGTCCATAAGGTTTAAAATGGCCTGTTTATTTAATTGGTGTCTTACTCTGGGCTCGTATGGATTCAGACTCAAAATTTAAAGCTTGAGGAAGGAATCATCCTATTGGAAAACCTGATGTGGTTTTCACCAATAGATCAGTAGAATAGGATTTAGTTTTATTACACTTCAGAAGTGAAGAGAAACATATAAAGATTATTTTGAAGCGTCTCGCCACACATTTAGATAATATATTCAATACAGCATACTTTGTTTGCTAGCAAAAGCAATACGTATTTCATCAACCATTCGTAATAATTATGTTGTTTATCTGAAAGCAAGAAGCAAATAAATTCGGAGCAGTTATATCACGAACAGTTTTCTAAACAGCCATATTAAAAAAAACTTTGGTTTAAATTATAAGAAAAACTTTATTAACATTTTCGGTATACAAAAAAAGTACGAGTCCAACGCAACGGCAGTACACGGCAATTGAAAGCAGACAATTGCAGCGAGGAAATGAGCGGACGGCAAAAAGAGAGAGAAAAAAGAAACGCCGGAGAACGACAGACTGACGGCAGTTTAGGGTTGTTAATACATTGAAGAAGTTTTTTAACGGCTTCTAGGCTTTTTGATGAAAAAAAACTCACTTTTATAAATTCTAACCTGTTTATGTAGACCGAAAACTTATTATTTCATTCAGCAGACGAGTGACAGGGAGTAACGGAAGAGGAAGACATATTGCGCAGGCTTCAAATAAAACTGGGAACAGCGCAAGAAACAGAAGAAGTATCAAACACGGGTAAAATCTCGCCTTTATACATATTATGTAGTGAAATGGTACATAACTAGGAACCAACTTGCAATATTCTTATAGTCTAGCCTTGGTATAGAACCTTCAGTAAGTTCATTAAGAACCACCAAGGAGCATACTATCTCCACTTATAAGTTTTTGATACAATTTCACGTAAAGTTATAATAACTTACTTTTGAAACAGTCAGCGGGTATAAGCTTCCATATAACGTAAATTAGATAAAGCAAGATAATATAAAACAAGAACATAAAGTTTTCCCGTATATGACAAATTCATTCAAAATACCGGACTCTAGTTTCAAAAATATTCATGAAATTAAGAGAATTAATACTAATAAAGTTTGTTATTCATAGTAATAAAGCTAGGGGTTGCAACCCTATGGTGACGTGTGAAGGGGTAGCAAGTCGAAATATTGCGGGACGTTCGCAGTACCCGTGATTGGTTTTTGGACTTTTGGTGGAGGCTACGCGATTTTTTTTTTTGGTTTTTTATCCTGTCCGATTTTGAGTCAAATTTTGTCATAATAAAAATGTAGGTTACACGACTAGTATACAAACAAATACATATTTCCCTTGATCATCATGCGTTAATGAGTGGATCAATTATACCTCATTTTATGTTTTTTATTTGGAAATGTTAAATAAATTATCCAAGAAAAAGCAAGATAAGTAGGTACATAATTTTCTTAAGAAAAGATTCTACGAGAATTATGAAAGCCATTAATTTCGCTTATAACCTCATACCGTACGAATATACCTACTTAGCTTTATATTTGGTTTTCTTTTTTTCCTTTCATAAATGTAGTTAGTGCGCCAAAAATATCTTTCCGAAATAGTCTTAAGAAGAAATTATAGGTTATGAAACATAGGTAACATCAGTGAAATTGCTGGTTTAATAACATTTTTATTGTAATAATTGTAGAACATAATTAACTAAAACAATACAAAACCTGTTACTTCAAACTTCACGTATGCCGATGGGACGTAGCGTTACCTGTAAATAAGAGAAAACTGTTAACTTACATCAAATTATATAATTTTACGAGTTGAACAACAAACTGTTTTAATAATTTAGTCATCTATTACAGGTTTCCTAAGGCCCAGACTCCATTTATTTATTTATTTGTTTTTGTTCACATATGTTAGGGGAACACAACAGGGAAAGAAAGAATTAACAAACGTAATGCTTACTTAAAAAGCGAAGAGGAGTAGATCGAAAAGTTTTTGAATAACCAATAAAAATATCCACTCCGCTCCTCGTGAAGTCCTTTAACGTAATTTCAGCCTTTATTCATTTTTTTTTCTTCATATTAAAAGCATGTTAATTTTTTCTTAGATTCGGTCTTTTTAATACACACTAGCTTCCGCTCGCGGCTCCGCCAAAAAGTAGCCTATGTGTTAATTCAGGGTATCATCTATCTACATACCGAATTTCAACCAAATCGTTCCAGCCGTTTTTGCGTGAAAGAATTACAAACATACATCCATATATTCTCACAAACTTTCACATTTCTTAATATTAAGTAGGAGTAAGATTTTTACTTTAAACTTTATCTGCCTATAAAAAGCATTTAAAAAGCAAAAAAGAACAACGAACTGTTTTAATAATTTAGTCATTTATAGGATTTCTAAGGCCCAGACACAACTTATTTATTTGTATGTTTTTGTTCACATATGTTAGGGGAACACAACAGGGAAAGAAAGAATTAACAAACGTAATGCTTACTTAAAAAGCGAAGAGGAGTAGATCGAAAAGTTTTTGAATAACCAATAAAAATATCCACTCCGCTCCTCGTGAAGTCCTTTAACGTAATTTCAGCCTTTATTCATTTTTTTTTCTTCATATTAAAAGCATGTTAATTTTTTCTTAGATTCGGTCTTTTTAATACATACTAGCTTCCGCTCGCGGCTCCGCCAAAAAGTAGCCGATGTGTTAATTCAGGGTATCATCTATCTACATACCGAATTTCAACCAAATCGTTCCAGCCGTTTTTGCGTGAAAGAATTACAAACATACATCCATATATTCTCACAAACTTTCACATTTCTTAATATTAAGTAGGAGTAAGATTTTTACTTTAAACTTTATCTGCCTATAAAAAGCATTTAAAAAGCAAAAAAGAACACCAAAAAATTCAAACATTGAATAACAGCACATCGCGCAATGCTGGCTGGTGTTAAATAAAAAAAAACACATGAATAGCGAAAAGGAAGGAATTGAAACCGAATTTCCCCCGAAGACTGGCAAAGAATAAAAACATCAGATACGCCACTAAAGAGTTCCGACGACATCCCTGTCTGAAACAATTTGGAATTGGAAAAACGGTTTCCATTACGAAATGGAAATAACGTTTTGGAAATTCCGACTTTACCGTTTTCTCTACCAGAAACTCGAATTGAATTGCTTAAGTTTAAAATAAAGATTTTACTTTTTTTGATTGACTGAGGACTTAATCCTTCTAAGTTTCCAACTAGATTTATGATTGCATAACGACACGACAGCGGATAAAATCGAAAAAAAGAAACAAAACATAACTTTGAGTATTCATAATTTTGTGCGAAATACATAGATCATAGCATAAAAACATGAAACGATGGATAGATTGTGTGAAAGTCGACATGGGTAGAAAGAACGTTACTTGTGGTATGACGGCAGACAGAAGATTATAGAAGACGAAATTGCTGTGCTTATACGGAATAAAACTTGGGATAAAGGCAGGAGGACTATAAGACTATGGCATATTACCTATGTGTTATAGTCCATGTAACAACTCCAATATACCTATTTGACATCTAATAAGACACTTAATATTCTCTAAACAGTCCAATAAGCCACTGTCCTTTGTAAATAGCATACAGAATCAAGCACAAAGCTTTAGCCATTAAATTTGAAACGTATTCGTTCAATAGTAGCGAGGCTGTCCTTTTTCGTGCAAAATGGCGAATGGCGAGCATGCTGAAACACGTCTTTGTCAGATACGGTTTTCAGAAAAAGTTTACAAAGGCCATTGGGTACGGTACTGGTAACTTGCATGGGTTTTGGTCATTTTTGACGCTACTTTTTAATCTTTGAATGTTCACTTCTATTGTGAATTACGTTTAAAGTTTCGTTTGTTTTTGGGTAGGATGCAATGGAGTGGTTTAGAGTTCGTTTGAGTGTGATGGTGGTATGTGAACTGGGTATAAAGTGTTAGTGTTTTGTTTCACAGCTAGAATGAATTCACAATAAAAAAAAAACAATTTGATGCGGTGTGTTAAGATGTAGTAAATATAAATGTATTTCTCTTTGAACATTTTTTTTTTATGTAACATGTGACTATACTTTTATTTTGTTTGATGTTAAAATGGAGGAATCATTGAAATGGAATAAAACATTACTACACGCTTTATAATGAGGGATTACTTCTTAGAACTAACACTCCCTTATTAGAAAAACCTCATCAAAAACAAACAAACAACAAAGTAACTTTGATACAAAAATCCTTTGTGTAATTTAAAATTCAGTTCCAATTAACAGTGTAAACATTTTAGAAAAAGCGACTCGAACCCCACTGACTTGATTCAAAGCCAAAACAATTATCAGAGAAAAATTAACTTTCTAGAAAGTTCGCGAAAAATAATGAAGGGTTTCGTTTCCAGAAGGGTTGGTTGTACTATAAATAATTGTTATGCTCAAGCCTTTTTAAGGATTAATTTGTAGGAGCCCTTGTTTTTTTAGCTAATATTGATATCGGCCTTGGAAGTTGGGGTACAATAGCTAAAGCGAATGGTTTGGAATTTTCGAGACCACGAAGCCTAAAAGTGGGGATTAGGACTTTAAAAGCGATTGTGAGAGTTCATTTAACGTAACTGAGTATACATAGGTAAGTACCTTTATTATTCCAAATTCGTGGCCTGGTGATTAAATAATCGGTCTCTTAAATACGAGTGTGTGGTTTCGTTTCCAGGTTATGTACTTACTAAGAAATAGCGTATACGCTGATGCTTAATGAATGGTGAATAAAAGGTGAAGGAAAACGCCTTCAGCAAAACTGAACTTTCAGAAATCGTCAATCCGCCTTGAGCAAGCGTGATGATTAGCGTTCATTCCTTCTCTATACGAGAAGAGGCCCAAGCATTGCAAAGGGATAGTAAAGAGATAAGTGTTTAAGAAATATATAATTCTATGATTTGTATCACAACATGAAACCTAACATATTTTTCTATCTCTATTCTATACTGAAACTTTTCCAAACTCGAGATTTTCAGTATAGTTCTACGAAATTTATACAAAAGGGAACGGGGATGGTCTAACTTTTCGTTTTTACTATTAAATGAAGTTTAAAATGGGGTTAATACTGGTCCAACGTTATTTTGAAGTGCAGTACAACTTTTTGTCCACTTGGCTTGTGTCAAAGAGCGAATGGGACGCTTAAGCTTAAGTTATCAAACTGAAATACAAAAATTGTGTATTAAAGTTGGTTTGTGCGCTAAGTATGTATTAGAGGGTAAAAAGTGATATACTTGATGTTAATGTGTGTACTTGTTTGGTGATTTTGTGTACTAGAATAGAATCTGAAACAGATTTTAATTAAAATGTAAATAATACAATAATGTATATCATTATATTGAGTTACTATTATTTACTAAAGTTATAATAAAGTCATCTGAAACATTTTTTTAGTTTTTCAAATCTCGGTTCAAGCAAACAAACAAACTTTATAATATAAGTATAAATTTACCATTTTGTGACTTATATTCTTTAGCTAGATATCTTAATGTAAAGTGAATGCCAGTAAAATACAACCTTCACAAAGGACACAAATGTCAAGAACTTAATAAACTTAAACTTAAAATAACTAGCGAGACAAAATCAAAATATTTTGAGACAAATTGACAATCAGCAGGTGGGTTTAAATGGCTATTATGTGCCTTGTCAATCTCAACGAGACTAAACGAGCTCTCACATTTCATACAAAGTCATTTGTAGGACGAAATATTCAAGTAGACGAATTTGTACGTAAAGAGTAGGGACCTAGGTATTTTAGGCGTAAATTGGAATATAATGTTATGTTATGAAAAGCTTGGATTTTTTTTTGAAGTAATAGGTATCTCATAAGTTATGAATACGGTACGGTACGGTAAAATACGTGCTAAGGAACTAAAATACTGTGTTTTTTTTTTTCTCTAGAGATGTATAATAGGTACCTACCTACCTAACTGATTAAAAAATATGTATATTTTATATAATAAGATACTATACGGACAATACTACTTTTATATATCTTAATCTTTATAGTGAAGTTCAAAACTGATCCTTGCCAAAGTCCACGCGACAAAAGTTAAGAACAAAAAAAGATAGCAAAAAAAAACAATCTTCACTATTTTCGCGACCCATTGAATAATAGAATTATCTGTTTGTTTGGCTTACTTCGTCCTTAAACTTATGTGAAGTTTGTAACGTATAAGTTTTCTGCTACTTGATACGATCTTTGACAATGGTGGTCCAAATACGAAATATCTTCCTTCCTTTCATGAAGCAGTATCATGGAAAACAAATGACTAGCGGAGATGTCATAACGCAAAATCTCCCAAGAAAGAAGCGTGCCAAAATATGGGTGTTCAACAAAAAAAACCGGCCAAGTACGAGTCGGACTCGCGAACGAAGGGTTCCGTACCATTATTTAAAATGACGTTAATTGTATGGGAGCCCCCCAAAATATTTATTTTATTCTAGTTTTCAGTATTTGTTGTTATAGCGGCAACAAAAATACATCATCTGTGAACAACTCTTTAACTATCTCGGTTCATGAGATACAGCCTGGTGACAGACGGACGGACGGACGGACGGACAGAGGAGCGAAAGCAATACGGCTCCGTTTTACCCTTTGGGTACGGAACCCTAAAAACACCAATCAATGAAGCAGAAGCTTCATCTGACTGTTTTTGGTTTGTCAAGGACCAGAACGCCTCGTTAGTACTAGTAACTGATCACGCCTCGGTAGCGTGGCGTAGTAGGTACGGTTACCTACTCTACTTGACCTACAAGAAGGCACCTGACCTACCTTCCTTACGGCATCTCCGCTATTTTCCTTCTTCCGTTGGTGGTCCAAATATGGAACATGTTACATCCTTTCATGTAGTATACAATGATAGCAATATTATGTTTAACATACAATGTGATACAATTGTATGCAGTGTCGAGTTGGCAATCGGCCCGAAGTAGCTTGTTTTAGTTTATAGAACTTGAGAATTGAAGTTTAAAATTTCGTATGGTTTATATTGGTGACCAGTGTTTTGTAAAGGCAAAGAAGTATAGTAGAAGACGTGCTGTGCTGACCATATGGTGAAAAATTATTTATTTTGCAAACGTGGTTTTAATAGGACGTTCGTCATTATGTCATTATTGTTTGCATGACTTTAGATGGTAGATATTATTCGGGACAAATGAATCTAAACGCAGAATTCTTAAACGATAAATACTTACAATCACTCTAAAAGAAGCTTACAAAACAAAAACGTCACCAACGTCAACGCTTTTGTTTATCACCAACACACTAATCCACCGATTACTCTCAACTGATAAACTAATCCGAAGTCTCCAATTATTCCCTTTTACTAACAAAACCGACGAACCGGAATCAAGTTTTCAAGGACCCCAGTCCTTTGCCATCACGAATTAACCAAGAAAAGTTGAATGAGAAGGGATCCCTTGTAACCATGGAGAACTAAATGACTAGCGGAGATGTCACCGTGTAAAATCTTTTAAAAAAGTAGCGTAATGCGGATGTTCGGGGGACAAGGAACGTTACAAGCTCTCCGCAGCCAATTATTTTCAAAACGAAATCACTAAGATCAATCTTTGACAGACTGGTTTTGATTTGACAAGGAACCCGAACGTCTCGTTAGTCCTAGTAACTGATCACGCCTACCGTACGTTGCTTGACCTACAAGAAGTCCCCTGACCTACATTCCCTATGGCATCTCCGCTATCATTCTTTCCTCCGTGCTTGTAATTTTTCCCATCGCACCTTTTTCCCTGCCCAATTTATACGGATAAAGTGATTAGGAAATACATAAAGACATATATATTCGGGATTGAAAATATAATGGACATTAATTTACGTAGTTTCTCGGGTGATGGTGGGAACTTTTTTTGTGATTAGATCTATTTTGTGATAGGAAATTGGGAGACGAAAAATACTGGTTAACCTTATTGGACGTTTCGGTGGCTTTTGTATTTATTTTGGTAAAGAAATTCTATGAACTATTTGTAATTTTTTAGGGTCAGCAGGCAATTTGAGCGTAGCTTATTTCTATGTTGGTTCGGGCACCAGTTGCAAAAATACTTGAATGTAATTCTGATACTGACCGGTTAGCCTGATCGATGTAACATGCTCACTATCGTTCATTTCCATACTCATTATGAGCCCGATCTATCGGCCGACTAAAAGTTTGTAGTGTGCACTTTTAAAATTAACATACGAACAACAGCAGGGTAGGTACGATTATAAATTCAGAAATTAACCCGTTGGCGCAAAAAAGCTATTTCATTCAAGACGTAAAATTTCAACTAAACTCCGGTCTAATTTATGTAAAAGTCGGTTTTTAATTACACGGTAGTAAGTGCTCGGTTCTCATCAAAACTTCAGGGCCCGACTTTTCTATTATGCAACTCGGGGTAGCTACGAACAAATTTAGTTTTTAAATCCTAGAACAAAGACTTGGAGGTTTTCAATGGTTAAAACGTGGGTACTTATTGTTAGCTTTGCATGGACTTAGCGGGTTCATATGCTAGTTACATCAGCAGTTTTGGTGCATTATGATTGCCAGACTTATGTCATTTCTTTTCGAAAATATGGAGGTTTCAATAAAAGCTCAATATTCAACTTTATATAACATGATGTAAACTAAAAATAAAGAAATTGTATTGAGTGCTCTTTTTTTAGTTTGGAAATCATCAAAAAAGTGAGTATATCAGAATTTTATTGACTAGAAGAACCTAACATGTTCCTTCTGAAATCTTTCATTTACCAGGGTCACGTAGGTAACTCTTTTGAACAATTTCGCAGCCCCGGCCTATTTTGGCTAATATAATATAGCGTGATAATCTGCCTCATCCTCTTGCCCATATCCCAATTTAATTTGTAGTTATCGCAGCATTTTTCGTATTTACATCGCAGCCTGTTTTCTTCCGTAACCATTCTTATATCTGAACAAATTGATCACAGTTCACCCTGTAACCCAAAAAGGTTCTAAACTACCGTCATTGTATCGCCAAAATCGTTCACGAACACCTTGACTCGATACACCCATTTAGGCAAAGCTTATCTTAAAGGCTTCATGTCATGATATCATATATGAGGTCATCAGTACAGTTACCGACATTGAGAACAAAATGACTGGTGGATATGTCACAATGCAAAATCTGCTAAGAAAGTAGCGTGCCGATGGCTGGTGTAAGGGGCACGAGGAGCATTACTAGCTTCTTCAAAACCCGCCCGTTATCTTCAGAATAAAATTACCAATTAAACTAGTCGAATCTTTGTCAAAATTTTGAATTGACAAGGAACCCGTACGTCTCGTTAGTTCTAGTAACTGATCCCGCCTACCGTGCATTACGTTGACCTACAAGAAGGCGCCTGACCTACCTCCCTTGGCAACTCCACTATCTTTTCGTCTTCCGTGGTTATCTACATGTTTAGTGATGAACTCCTAAACGTGAGGAACTATGATACTATGATAAGCTGGAACGACAGGCTTCGATGTAGTGGTTTGTATTGTGTGTGGTCTGAGATAAGAGTGATGGGCGGTGTTAGGTATAGATTCCGTATAGGCTTTTTAAGAGGTGATACTTTATGCTTATGTCTGAGTGGCAGTCGGTGGTTTATTTAATCTTTAACTATGTAAGTAAATTATAAAGGCAAAATCTTTTAGTGTTAGATAGCCCATCTATCAAGGATATAGGCTAATTTTCCGGGTACGCGAAGTAGTCGATGGTAATGAAAACTAATTAATTCTTGGATTAATTTATGAAAATGACATCTCATCTCATCATTCGTGGAAATGTTATCCGAGTTTAGCTGGATAGCACCCAGCAGTCATTTACTTTATTTCCTTATCTACCAATATGCCTTTAACGCATCAATCAAACATCATTTTGAAAAAAAAAACGCTCACAGAATTGCAATTTTCAAAAGTACGTGTGTATGTATGTGGTCTTTGCTCTGTCCAGTATCATGGACACACACTAGCTAATTGACCAGTCTGTCATCGGAATGGACGTAATGAGCGATCCGTGGAACTGTTATCCGAGTTTAGCTGGATAACACGGTAAAGTCACATCACTAGCTGGATTATCGTGTTGTGTGTTGTTGGAGTGTCTTCACTAATTTGCTTGTTTGTGACGTTGTAATAGGTCATCTGGGGATACACCGAGGCGATTTTGAAAATGCTTTCATTTAAGACTCGTTGTTTGTTAAAGTAGATAATAAGCTATATTTTGTCTAAGCTATAGTTTTTACAAGAAATAGGTCTTGTCTCAAAACTTGAGAAATAGCTAGAAGAATTTATATTTATGGTAAGCTAGAGAGTTTGTTTTCTAGACCGCGGTAGTCCTAAGAACTACAAGTTCGATTTAAAAAATCATTTCTGTGTCAGCGAGCCTATATGGAGAAATGTTTATTTTTTATTATTATGTATAAATTATTTAGGATGTAGAAGTATAATGTGTCTAATTAGGCATAATTTGTTAGAAAGTACCAAGTAAATAAATAAAAAACCACGGAACTCCCATCCAATTAGCAGCCTAACTAACCGCAGCTTAACATTTTACTAAAGCCACCCTTTTCATCTAACCCTCAAAATAACTAAGGGTTTATTAAATATTAATTAAATAATCCTTTGATCGGTCGAAGGATCTTGGCTCAAAGGACCGGAGTGAACGGTTAAGATTACATCTATCCTGATATTAACAGGAGATTAGGATGGGCGTTTGAGGGTTAAGTAGGAGTAAACGATACTCTTGTTTTAACACCTCCTTTAATGTTGTGGCATGTTGTTTGTTTGTTTTGGGGATTTTAATGCGTTTTAAGAGGGTGCATATCTTGTGTTTTTATTATCAATGCGGAAGATTGATGGTTGTTACCCTTTTGCGCAAAAAGTACTTAATGGATTTTTCATCAAAATTGGCATAACTTGGCAAATAATAATAGCTTATAAATTAGAATACTATGTTATATGCTCTTTACCCAGGTCTCCTCAGGAAACGGGTGAATGACCTGCGAAAGCTTTAACAAACTATTCATAAAATCAAAATGTTTGCTGAAGTAAAAATGATACTTTAATGCAATAATGCATTAATACGTTAATGCAAGAAGCTGTTGTTTAATTATTTTTTTTAATATAAATTATTATAATAAAATATACATAAACTCAGTATCTATAAATTATTCAATATCCTTTGTTCGTAACAGGATTCAGTTTAAATTTTTTTAACTTAGTTACCTCTTCTTTTATTATGCAACCAATGGTACTCCAAAATAGAGTACCACAGCCCGGAAAAATCCCACATAATTCTGCAACTATTTACAAAGGTCAAAACTAGTTTCACGGGACCCTCTCATTTATAAGCCGGAGCACAGTTTTAACAAACTGACGTACTTTGCGCATCATTTTTCAGACAACCGCAAACTATTTGTTTTGTCTGACCCCTTGATATTATGTTGTTACTGGTATGCAAATGATGGGGTGTAGACATACCTAGGGTATATGGTGTGGTATGGGGGTTTTCAGTTAAGGGTGATGTTGTATGTAACTATTGATATCTAAGTTGAGCCTATTGTAGGAAAATAAAGTTTAAGTTTTATTGATAGCATGTAAATATTTGAAAAAAAGTTATATTATGTAAATAATTTATATATCGATATTAATTTGGAATATAACATAGGGTTTTTTTCAATACCTATCTATTTTTATGTGGTTTTGAATAAGTAAGGGTTTTATGAAAACAAATATTGAAACTGACTGATATGAATTATAAATTGGGTAAACTAGAATTAAATATATAATAAGATCAATAAGACGTTAGGATATAATGTAATGCTAACAGAATACATCATTTTTTCTTTGTACCACCCGGTCCATACAGTTTCACCCGTGCCAAGAAAAAAATAATCTACAACCATAGCAGACTATTATTCACAAATAAAGTCATATGAATACTTCAATTACACACACAGAGACAGACAAAGAAAGAGATACAACCCACAAAAGTAACAGAGTAAATAACATTACCTGTAAAAGCGAACACGAACAAACAGTCATTATTCAAGCAGCCAAGCAAAAAGATATATATGTCTTATTGATGTCTTGCCTACAGTGTAATCTACCCCTTACCGTAGTAGGGTTACCTGTGTCTTTGTCACCTTAGTGAAGCCAATTTGTTTAGGGCATTGTCTTAGAGGATCATTATGTCATAGAATAAAAGTTAGAAAATGTCCAATTTGTTTACATTATTATCCTAGAGGATAATTATGTCATAGAATTGGTTAGAAAACGACTGTCCGGAAGCAAATTGATTCGTTGACTATTGCACTTCAGTTCATCGACAGCATAAAGACAGTTTTCTTGAATTCTTTTTTTTACACATTAATAATTCTTGAATTAAATAATGTCATATAATTTTTTTGCATTCAATTCTCAATGTTCACGAGTTGTTTTCAGAAAAACGGACGTTCGTGTAGTTGGTAAATGGAAAATGGTCCTTATAAGGTCTTTTTTTTCAAATAGGACGATTTGTATCGGTGCGGATGCCGTGCGATCAACTTTTTTCATATTTTCATACAAAACTTGCGGTACGAAAACCAATAAAACACGACACGTCAATTTTCAAAATACCTTATGAATCCCATTTTCCCCGACTACATAAACGTCCGTTTGTCCGTTGTTTAAATCAGAATTGCGTGGTCAAAATACACTCTCTCTGATATATATTAAAAGCCCCTTTGTAAAGTTCCTGTCCACTTACAAACAGAAAAACAGAACCTGCATTTATTTGAGGTTGAATAAAAACAAATGAAAAACACAGAGTCACAACCACCCCGTATGTACATATGTACACACAGAGTCAATAGTAATTCCATTGAGACAACCGTTTTCACTGCATTCCGGTTCACGCTAAATAAACATTGTAAAAACAACTCCAAAAAGTCCCTTTATGCATCATGAAACCTTTAAAGAACTGTACAAATACTAGCTACACAAGTACACAACACATGTCAGTGTTGCCCCACGCAACATAATATTTTCCCTTTTTTCCTGACACATTTTTTCGTCTGACAACCCTGTAGGAGGCATAATACTGTATATTTCATAGCCACTGTGCAGACCTCTATGCGTTTGAGTTATGATCACAGTTTATATTTATATGATTTATACGGAGGGCAACACCGGTGATAAGTCGTGAAAAAACGGCTCGCCGTAATATTATTTCTAAAAATATATATTAGTGTGAAAATCTAGCTTAAAATTCATTTATTATTGTGAAATAACATAAACAAGTGTTGCTTATAGTATAGTTCATGTGTTTTTGTCGTAAATTTTGAAAATACGAAGAAAACATTACTCGGTGAAGTGAACCAGCTGTCAAACGGACGGATTTGAAATCTTCAAACAAACTGGGGAGTATTGTGTTTTACTTGTATTATATTACTGTGTCTCTGTGTTTGTACACTAAACAATACATAATACACTGCTCATTGTTATGAGCAACGTCCATACACACACATCGGCTCAGTTACTGTCTCCTTCTGCTTGACAATATTGTGGAAGCAGAATCGACGACGTTAACGTTCGCCCCAGACACTCATTCACTACAAAATCTACTACACAAAGCTACTTTATCTATTATATATTATAATGAACATCCTTTTCATATTAACCTAATTTCAAACTCAAATCAAATATACGTAATCTATTGTTTACATTTCTGTCCCTGTAAATTTATTCTTACAACTAAATTTCCTAGTCAGTTTTTCTATATTGTTTTGTAAGTAACTTATTATCTTTAATCATAGTAGTATAGTGATACATATTTATATATCTCAATAATCTATTAAACTTTTAATTTGTTTTTAAATCACCCTACCCTGTTTACTTTATATTTTTCCTTCTGTTTGTTTTAATTATTAATCTTTTTCGTTTTACTCAGTTCTAATTTTCATTGCAGTTATAGGTACTTATGATCACCCCCTGATTTTGTCCTAAAAGACAGTTTTCAGCCACTTAGCTGTATACTTTCACATTTCAGATTAAATTGAGAAAGTATCAACAAAATGACGACCCGCAGAGCCACAGCTATCAAAGACTTAGAAGACAAGCTGAGAGCCACCCTGAAGGATCTGGAGTCCTCCAAAAAATTTGCAACCAGCTGCTGCAGGAGAGAGAAGACAGCGAGGTGGAAGTTAAGAACGTTGTTGACAAAAACACTGTTTTGAAGAATGACCTGGCTGAGCTGCATATCCAGCACATGGACCTCCTCGACCAACACAACCACCTTCAGCAAACGGTGTCATCATTACATGAATGCAGTGAAACGCACCATCTTACATTGAAGCGTATAACTGATCTAGAGCTCGAGTTATGTGAGGCCTACAAGACAATATCTTTGTACGAGTCTGCCAAAGCTAGGGATCAGACATCCGAGACCCTCAACCTGTTCACTGAGTTGGTAGGAAGCTCCACAGCAGCGTGCAGCTCGGCTGAAATTATAGATTTGACTGGGGATGTTACCATAATGCAATGTCCATTGGTTTTAAGTCAAAATAAACTCAAGAAATACATTAAATGTAAAAAAATTATCAGGAAGTACCGTACTGTAAGGAAACAGAATAAGGTGAACAACTGTATGCACCTTAGGAGAGAACGTGTGAATCTAGTACAGCAGTTAAATACTTGTTCCCTGGAACTTGAACAGTGCAGAGCTACCTACGACCTGGACATACAGCAGTTACACGACCAGCTAACCGTCAAAGAAAAATTGCTTTCATACATCTTCAGTAAATATGAAGATTGTCAAAAGGAACTAAGTGCCCGCTTGCAACAGGCCGGTGAGCTAGTGGACCTGGTGAAATATAGTGCTGAGAAGTATGAGGCATTGGTCAACAATCTCTCCTCCAACTGTACACAACCTGACACACTGCCTGAACCCCGGCTTGCAGCTAATCTGCCAGAACCCCCTCAGTCCGTTGAGGGCCCCTCTAACATCAAGCAATTTAATTCAGTTTTATTCACAGACAGGTTTGGTAAAGGTATAGGCTCCTACATTCAACACTCACTCTCTAAATCACACATTGTAACTAGTCACTGCTACCCTGATTTACATTTCAATTATATCATAAAAAACATAATTAATACTCAGTTCGATGCTGACTCCACATTAATTCTTTTAATAGGTGATAGTCTTGATTTAACGAAAAGTGACATTGCAAATGGTATCAATGCCTTAATAAAACTCGATCTGAAAAATATTATACTTTGTGCATTATAGTAAGTTCAACTCAGTCGTGCGCGCGGCCCTATGTGTGGGTAACCCTTGTACATATACAGTGACTTTGTGTGCGTGACAAGAGGTACAGTCGGGTACAATACAGTTATTTAGGGGTTGTATACGGGTGTTTAAAGAAAAACAGTTATTACGTAATTTAATGTTTATTTATTTATAATGATTATGAATCGCTACTTGAAAAATCAAATGATGAATTTTCGGATTCGCTACTCTCCAAGGTGAATTATAAATTCTGACTCCATGTCAAAATGTCTATAGTAATCTTCTTTTTTCTTTTATATATGTCGACAAGTATTACCGCACATCCCTTCATCAATTTGACTTAAACGTTCATTTATGAGTTTCATTATTTTCGTCTTATTTTGGTCGACATTATGCAAAGCAATATAATTTTTTTAAATTCCCCACACATTTTGTTTACATTATTATACTAGATTATACCTCTTTTTATATTCTTAGTCCACACTTTTATTTATTGTGCGCGTACCCCGAGCAAGAAAATATGTAAGAAGTATTTAATTCATCTTTTAGATATTTCACCTTATTTATTTCTTAGATAATGTCAATGTCAATTTGAAAAGACGTATGAGTAAATTATATTTAATTTAATAAGAAGCTTTGAATGTTGTTTCATTTTTTGAAACGCTTTACCTGACTCCTTAATAATTTCTCCGTGAATAACTAGTATTTTCGTAAACGACTGTACCCATAACAAAAAGCGATAAGAACACGTCATGCTCGGACGACGTCACTGTCACACGAACGAAAGTTGTATATTTACAAGCCGACGCACACATAGGGCCGCGCGCAAATCTGAGTTGAACTATCTATACCATATTCAGATTGCTCTTCAGACCAACAAAATAAGTATGTTCATAGTTTGAACAATTTATTGTACACTTTGACATGTTGTCATAGCGACAAATTATTGTTTTTTGACACTAACAAGTTTGTTAGTGATTTTTATTTAACAAGGGAATGTATGTATTTCCCTAATAAATATAAAGATGTGATTGCTTCTTTGTTAGCATATAATATTAACAGTGTCATAGATAACAATATGACAAAACCTAGGATAAGCGACGAATCAGTATTGTCTAGTTTACCTAACAATACGGTGATTGAATATTTAAACTAGCTCCTGAGACAATAGAAAAGCATTGTAGTAACCTTATTCTCTTTCATCAGAATATAAACCGCTTTTCTGGCAAAATTTTAGAAATTGAATTATTAATTGATAAATATTCTATTGATATAATATGTCTTTGCGAGACATGGTTAAAGCCTGATAAAATGTCATTTAATGTAAATAATTTTGTGGTTGCCAGTGTGTTTAACAGAGTTTCAGCTGAGGGTGGAGGTACAATAATCTTATCTAAAAGTAATTTAAAATTTAAAAATAGATTAGACATTAGCTCTGGCTCTGTTGATCGCGTCTGCGAAGTAGCATGTGCCGAGATAGAAAGCCATATAATATTATGCGTATATAGACCACCATCATCAAATTTTTCTTTATTCCTCATTCATATGGAAGATATTCTATCAAAAGTTTTTAAAAGTAATAAATTAGTCTATATTTGTGGTGATTTTAACATAGATCTTCTCTCTGAATCATCTGATAAATGTAACCTTTTAGCGTTATTTAATTCATTTAATCTAAATTATTTGTTTAATGATCCTTCTAGAATTACGGCTACTTCTAGTACCTGTATTGATAATATATTTACTAATAACAGTCATATTGAACATTCTTCCTTAATATCTGGTGTACGGTCGGACCACAAAGGTCAGCTTGTTAGTTTTAAAGCGAATAAAATAAATTCATTAAATAAGAAAATTACCTTTAGACCATTGAACAAAAAAACTTTGCAAAAATTTAAAGATAATACTTCGGATAAATTAAATAGTATTAACATAGACTGTAAAAAACCAAATAAACTATTTAAACATTTATTTAATACACTCTGTCTGGAACTTAATAAGTCATGTCCGAAAAAAACTATTGAAATCACTCACAAATTTAAATTCAGTGAATGGTCAACTAAAGGGATTAGGATAAGTAGGGATGTCTTATATAACTTGTACCACGAAAGGTCCTTGACTTCTGATCCATCTTTTCACGATTATGTAAGAAACTACTCGAAGATATTTAAAAGGGTATGTATTCTTGCTAAATCGAAATCAATTAGTAATAAAATAGCCAAATCAGATAATAAAATAAAAACGGTCTGGAATATTATAAACGTTGAAACCGGCCAAACCAAAATGCGGGATGCTGACCCGCGGTTAGTTATTGATAATGCTGTTATCTCAGATAAGGTAGAGGTTGCCAATGCTTTTGACACCTTTTTTTCAAACATTCCCGTAGAGGTTACCAAGTCCCTTAATTCATCTTCGATATTAGCTGAGTCGTTACTTCGACAAAACTTCAGTAGAAATGTACCTAGCTTTAAATTTCAATATGTTTCTGATTACACGATTAAAAGAGCATTCAAGTCTTTAAATTTAAAAAAGACTGAGGACTTATGGGGCTTTTCTGTCACAGTCATTAGCTCCATTATTGAGAGCGTTGCCCCAATACTTAGTGAAATTTTTAACCTCTGCATCGACAACGGTATCTTCCCTGACTTGATGAAACTCAGCAAAATTATTCCTATCTTTAAATCAGGCTGTAAGAAAAACCCTTCTAACTACAGACCTATTTCAATCCTTCCAGCCTTTAGTAAAATCTTCGAAAGGATCATGTTAGACCAGATGTTAAGACATTTTAATTTAAACACCATATTTCATGACCGTCAGTACGGCTTCACAAAGGGTAGGTCTACCACTGACGCAAGTGCAAGATTGATCACCCAAATCTTAAGCGCCTGGGAAGATTCGCGGGATGCTGTGGGCATCTTCTGCGACCTTTCTAAGGCGTTCGATTGCGTTGACCACGACACTCTCATTTGTAAGCTGAACCACTACGGAATTCGTGGTAAAGCTCTCGCGCTCGTCCTTTCCTATCTATCAAATAGACAGCAAGTAGTGGACATAAGTGGCTCTACTTCATCTGGGTCATTAGTAAAAATGGGCGTGCCGCAGGGCTCAATTTTAGGTCCTTTTTTATTCTTAGCTTATATAAATGATCTCCCGTATATGATGTCTGAGATCTCTGATATTATTTTATTTGCTGATGACACTTCCCTTGTCTTCAAAATTAACAGAAAGGAATCTAGTCCCATAAACGTAAACGATAGCTTGGTTATTCTGAGCAAGTGGTTTGCCGCGAATAACTTGCTTCTTAATTCTTCTAAAACCAAATGTATTAAATTCTCTTTACCCAATGTAACACCAGTAGGGCTCAATATCGTTCTGGACGATAATAAGTTAGATGTTATTAGTCAAACCGTCTTCTTGGGCATCACCATAGACTCTAAATTGCAATGGGGTGCCCACATCTCAGCAATGTCAAAAAGGCTGAGTTCCGCAGCTTATGCAGTCAGAAAAATAAGACAGATTACTGACGTTGCTACTGCTAGGCTCGTGTATTTTGCTTACTTCCATAGTATAATGTCCTACGGTATTTTATTGTGGGGGGCAGCGGCGGACGTAAATTCAATATTTGTACTCCAGAAAAGGGCAGTTCGTGCAATTTATGGCCTCGGCCCTCGCGAGTCACTGAGAGAATTATTTAAAGAAATTGAAATACTTACACTTCCTTCTCTTTATATTCTAGAAAATATAATGTTCGTACGCAAAAACTTAAATCAATTTATTGTTAAAAGTGATATACATTCGATTAATACAAGAAACAAGCACAAACTAGTAGTTCCGAGATTCAGATTAACGAAATCGAATAAATCGTTTTTAGGGAACTGTGTCCGTTTTTACAACAAGCTGCCTAAGTGTGTAACCGATCTCACGGATATAAAATTTAAGAACACTGTAAAATCCACCCTCATTAAAAAAGCTTATTATAAAATTCAAGACTTCGTTGACGATAAAGATATTATATGGCGATAACTCATCTCTCCATGTGTGGCTTCCCTGGCAATTAAACGTCTTTTTCTTTTCTCTTTGGATTGTATTGATTTACTGTTTACCTTTCAGTTGCATTGTATAATTTTATCAGCTTACTATTGTTATGTAATAGAATGTTTGTGAAAATATTACTTTTTAAAAGAGTGTCTATGGAGTTTCTTGCCGGCTCTTCTCCATGAGACCAACTTTTTGGAACCGTGCAACTAATTTGACGTTTCATAAGAGCCTGCAAAGGCCTATTTGAAATAAAAACAATTTGATGATTTGATTTGATGATTTGATATATATTTGCGGCGCGAAAATGCTTCTGATGAAATATTTGTGTTCTCTTTTATATGATCCTAGGTAAGTACCTAAGTCGAGTGTAAGAATTACTTTTGTATAGTTCTGTAAGGCATTATGTTTTTATAACGCTGTTCTTGGTTGAAGCACTTCTAAGCAAGTATCGTACTTCATTTGTTTTAAAGCTCGTAATACTATTTTCAACCCGAAAACAAGTGGATTTGAACTACAATGTATAAATTCGGAGGAATAACTTGACGATTGCTATGACCCCTAAAGAAAAAAACATAGTAATATAATAACATAAAAAATAAAACTTCCAAATTGCGAACCTGCTCCTTTTTAGGAAGTCAGTTAAAAATAAATTGTACTGACAAATTGCATAGGGAATTGAAAAACAGTATCGATAAACAGTGTCGATAAATCCCAAACTCGATTCAGAATCAATTTTCTACACCCGAAACTCGGAGCTGCACTCTGTCTCGATTCCTATACACAAATATTCAGGATTGGGTAACTAAATTGAGTTCAACACTTAATCCGTTTGAGAGATCGTCGCAATCACGTGAAATCCTTCACACAAGTGATTGGTTCAGATTTAGAGGAGCCTCAGTGTTAGCGGAATCTGTAGAATTTCTGCTTTAGTGTGTATGGGATAAGCAGAAGTGGTCTTAATAATAATTTTAATGCGATTGTGCTTTAAGGTATTTCTTAATCGGCTTTGGAACGGAGATTGGTACGGAGGTTCTTATTTTGACTTGCGCCTAAGTATGTTTGTGCGCGATTATCTCGCATTTGACTGAACTATATTGATGCGGTTCTTGACACATAAAGTTATACCGCTGTATAGAGTACAATGCTATGATCCAAATCTCAAGTCATTATTATTTTTGTCAGTGGTAGTTCAGGGAGAATCTAGGTCATAACATAACCTGTACTAACTTTTATAATATACCCACTGATATATTTTAATACACCCCGCCAACTGTAACAAAATCTCAAGGGCATATTTATCATTTACCCGCGCACAATCGCACCGCATACCAAGATTAGAGTCTGCGGTTTTGTTAGAATAATTTACGTATCCCTTACAAGCCGGCATCTTCTTAAGGTGAGCCCCAAGATAAGAAAATGTTACATAATGAAGGCCTCTTCGCCGAATTGTAAGGAAAGATTAAGGATGTACCTTCATATCGATAAAAGAAGGTAAAAATATAAATGGGTGAATGAGCACGAGTATTACGTATTCAGCTGGCTGTTTTGTTTTGTTAAAGGTGAGTGGGTGAATATATGAAATTGGTTTTTCTGAGCTTATGGATAAGTACTCGCGCTCGATGACTATTTTTGGAGGGAAATGGAAAAGTACTATGAGAACACATGAATTCATAAGTGTACCTATAGGCAATTCTTTTAAGGGATAACACAGAATTAAGGGTTGATGAATGCTCGTATTATACAATATTCTATTTATGAGGCTTGTTTTTATCACACTATACTTAGCACAGACCCTTTGATACTTAATCCAAACACTGAGGATTTACTAACAAAAAAAAAAAAAACTGCGAAAAAATAATTTCATCAATATCCCCCACCACTTTTGTCTCACTATCAATCCAGGCTTTTAGACAGAGCATTTCATCATCATCATCATCAGTCTATCGCAGTCCACTGCTGGACATATGATAGGCCTCTCCAAGTGCATGCCACTGATCGACTTTGGGCTAATCGCATCCAGCTGACCGAGGATTTACAACACCAAAAAAAATATCGACAAAATAATTTCATCGATATTCCCCCATCTCTATAAAAGTGCGAGTTACGCAACAGGGCATCCGACTCAGCGGCCTAGTACATCAATCATACTCTGAAATATTATGACGTAATCTGAGAAGCCAATAAGTGGAGCCACAAACTGTTTGTCTCTTCAAGAAGCAGACGTTAAAAGTATTTTGAAGGTCCAGATAAAATGTATGAATAAAGTAAATAGATAAGAAAAAATTTGGAGGTAAAAAGGTCTGATTTTGATAATCCACCTTGAGGATTTTTTGACCTATGTATGTTTGTTTTTTGAAGAAGCAGACGTTAAAAGTATTTTGAAGACCCAGATATATAGTTAAGAAGAAAATTTGAGGTAAAAGGGTCTAATTTTGACAATCCATGCTGTGGTTTTTAGGTCTTTTTCTCTCTAAAGATTATGAAAGAGGTGTAATGTTAGAATGCTTCTTATTTTACAGATTGTGTCAAATATCTACGCTTTTGTTCGTACAGACATTATTGAGAAGCTTTGCTTGACTGAAGTTGGCTGTCTTCAATCATCATCCTTTGATCCTTTTTCCAAACTATGTTGGGGTCGGCGTCCAGTCTAACCGGATGTAGCTGAGTACCAGTGCTGTACACTTAAGTTGACTGTCTTCAGTAACATTGCCAAATTGTAGAACTATATTGTCATAGGTATGTCGAAATTAATCCAAAAATAAAAAGAAATGATAAATAAATTGTAACACCCACACTTGGACAATGACGGGGTTAAATACTCCATTGAAAGGATCTTTTGTAAAGGCAAAGGTATCTTGTCAGTAAATAAATTATTTTGACACCCACACAAAGTGTATGAAGATTCAATGACCCTAATAATGATTCATAAAAACATAAGATCATTGGCTTATACAATCTTCCACATTATACTTAAGCTTGTCTTGTATCACAAGCTTAGCGAAGTGAAGCGAAGAAACACTTTATTTTATTGAGTAACTGATATAGTCCATTTATCGACGAAGACTATAGGCTCTTTTTTATCGGGTGACCGGAGCAGTTTCCACGATATGCGGATGAAAACGCTGGCAAACTAGTCAAAAGATATATTTGAATAACGTTTAATCTTATCATCATCCGCCATTATATAGGACAATGACTAGAATAAGACCTCTTCACTAAAATAGTTTAAAAAAAACATACAAATATACAAACATACAGGTGAAGCTGATAAAAAGCGTGTTATGAAACCGGCCGCCGACGTATGTCACAAAAACTACTGACCTGGTGTTTACATGGTTCTGACAATGGATACAGTGATTTATGTGAAAGATCTTTGGTTTTATTACAAACCTATTTTTTTACAGTGTATTGTCCTGGTTTAGTATCTTAAAGTTTAGCTCTTATAGCTTTTACAAAGTATAGCTCATAATGTGCTTAAAGATGTACCTAACTGTTTTGCACAATACTCAAAGTTCAGTCAGATCATCAATTTACGGTCGAATTGATTCATCATTTAGTTTAAACAGTGACCTCTACCAGTGAATGAATGATCGTAAATCATTATATTTCATTAACTTTAGGCAGGCGTACATATTACGGCCTACAGGTAATATCAATTCTAAGTTTATTATGATCGATCAATGTTGGCAGGCAATTTTGGCGTATATGTATGGTTTTCATATAAAAATATTGTGTTGACACAGGTATTGGATTTTTCTTAGTACGCCATTGAGGTGGGAAGGAGTCACGTAAACGCCATCATACCTCCTTGGTGTAGAATTTTTTTTTCTGAAGACGGTATCAATGGTTTTAGAAAACTTATTATTAATGCGAATGTGGAGAGTTACTTTAGTCTATCTGTCTGCGGCGCTCTCACTTCAAAACTACTGAACTAGTATAAATGAATCTTGACAGATAATCTATAACCTGAAAAAGGACATTGCTAATTTGTATCCGGATGCGGGAAGTAGTCCTCTCAAGGTGTGGGGAACAACTAGTTGAATTATAACTCGCATATAATTTATGGTCTTTATATAACGTCCATTAAAATAACCACACATAACATACCCATTCATATCCTAAACCCGGGAACAGCCTCCATTAAAGCCTAAGAATATTAGATCCTTTATCCCTTAAAACAACACATTTACATAAATTGTGAGAAAATTCGCGATCGCCCAAGGCTAAGACGCACTTTATGAAATTCTTAACATTTTCTGCCTCCAAGTAGATTAATATACTCTAGTAATTATAGAACTTTTGACGGAGCGACTGACTAGAATATTAATAATCTAAGCATGAATCACGCGTTTTTTGATGAAAAAATTGGGCAGAAGTTCAACAATAGACTGTTGTTTGAAGGTTTCGTAGGTA
This sequence comes from Helicoverpa zea x Helicoverpa armigera, assembly GCA_033682625.1. Lineage (NCBI taxonomy): Eukaryota > Metazoa > Arthropoda > Insecta > Lepidoptera > Noctuidae > Helicoverpa > Helicoverpa zea x Helicoverpa armigera. The sequence continues at coordinate 2,828,961 of JAWIIS010000047.1, forward strand.
CCCAAAGTTAGCCGAACTCCGGTAGGAGATGGCGCCACATAAGAAGAAGGTATCCAAAATTCCAAATGTCGTTGTTATTTTGCACTGTTTTTTATATGGTGCAAAACCACATTTTAGAGGTCGCAAAGCGGTTCGATTACCGGGCATTGCTTGAACCTTCTCCAGAAGTATCTGATTCTTGTTCCATCGAGCTATGAGAGTGAAGGAATAGTGAGTGCACCTGTGCCAAGCAAATGCTTGTGCACTATAGGTAATACGTCCTGCGGAGCTGGCTGATCTTCTTACACGAGAACAGCCGCCGTGGCCAAAATCGGCGTTGGTCGCCATTATTATTATTATGTGAAAGGGACTTCTGGCTTAATTTTCATGGTGGTCCTATCAAGGCTACTCCTAATTTTATGGCTCATTTACATCGTTTGTTTAAGGCGTTTGGTTTTGCGTTCCTAATTCGGGAACTGAGACAATGGCGGCATTTAGCTAGGGGCTTTTCTCTGAAATAAACGATAAAACTGTCCTTAGATTTATAAGTATTTATAATTGAATTTGTATTTGTACGATTTAAATTCAAATTTAATTTTGGAGAGAGAATTAGTTACTTATTGGTTTTGTTTGTCTTATTTTGGGAACTTTATTCAACTATTACAATATGAAATTCAAGTGCTTATGGAATTATTAAATGGTATTATTTAGTTACAAAATTAGTTTAAAATTGTCATTTATTCTGACAACTATATAAATGTATTTGTACTTAATTATTATGTAATGCTTTTTCCCTTCAAGCACTGCTATATATATCTTATATTACTTACAAACTGATACAGCCATACCTGTGATGTATTTGTGACTCATACGCACACTCACACAAACATGCATACAAAAACGAGATAAAGCACGGAACAAAGACATAAATCAGTATTATTGCATTCCATAGCCTTTAAATTATCAACATGTTGTAAAGTAGCTCTAAGAGAATCTATAACATACATAAAACATCATTACTGAATATTAAAGTGAAGGGTTTATTTGAACCTTAATTTAAGAACTACGTATAGCAACAATTAATTTAGTTTTAGATTTTCAATTATCGTGGGAAATCGCGTGTATAAATCCGACAGTCAAACATGACATGGGGGACATTGTAAACTCTATAATAGTCATGTGGTTTTTTCCTCGTAAAACAAGTGAACGATAATTCAAATTGGTCTACACATGTATATAATAGACCATAATAAGTAATTTAGCATATCTCGGACCTAGACTCCATTAAAATGGAGCGCCATTGGTTGTATAAAAACTTCTCCAATCTCCTTTGGTGGAATATAGAATCTAATTCTATAGAATCTCCGTTCTATAGAAATGTGTATTTTCTTGTTTTCCCTCTACGTAGGTAAATAAGAGATACCTTTTGACGAGCACACATGTAACTGGATTACAATTGCAGCGCTGATGCTGGGCAGGCTTTCAACACGTTATTGAGTTAGGCCTGCGTTCCCGAGCCGGACACTCTCATTGCGTTACGTTTGATTTTAGAGGTACCTATATGCTACGAGTGTGATAGAAATGATGTTTTTTGTGTGATTGATTTACTAATTTTTTACTACGACACTAACACTACAATTGTAGTTTTTTGAAGGTCTTATAGTTAACTGTTTTAGCTGATTGATAGATTGTTTTTGTTGGAAACCAAGTAGTATTTACTTACTTAACTGATGATTGAAGTTTCCTTTAAATGTATCCGGAGTGTTATATTGCGAAGTAGATTTTTTTTAGGAATGTATATTTTTTAATAAATGTACCTATTTTAATTGAAAATCTGCACTTTAATCCTTTGTTTAGGTTTGTTTTTCAAACCAGCAAACATACAATTGTTATGTCAAATTCTTTAAATAACATTTTGTTTAAAGTCCTAAACTACTAAAACAAATATTTTTGTTTTGTATACCTAACTCAATTAAATAACAAAATCAAAGGCCAATAAAAATCTAAAACCAAACTCTTTTGTACGAACAATATTATAAAACAGTTCTGTGATCGGGTCAAATAATCCGATTTAGTTACAACTTTTTTATATAGCTTTTCTATTCAATATACGCCAATATTGACTCTGGCAAATCCCGGGGGATATACATATAGTTGGGATTGGGAAAAAATCATGGAGAACAAAATGACTAGCGGAGATGTCATAAAGCAAAATCTTCTGAGAAAGTAGCGCGTAAAATACGGATGTTCGGGGGACGAGGAACGTTCATCCACCTATTATTTTCTAATTAAAAGCACCAATTTTTTTTGACGTCAAAATTCACCAAATGACCCGCTGTGGGTTAGCAGCGGTCAGGGAGTGTCAGACTCTTACTGACTTAAAACCGTCGTGTTCCGTCGTAGGCCTTTTATGTGCCAGAACCGCGGTAACTCTTCCGAACAAAAGCACCAATCAATCAAGACTTATCTTTAACAGATTGGTTTTGATTAGACAACGAACCTGAACGTCTCATTAGTTCTAGTAAATGATCACGTCTACTTTACGTTGCTTGGCCTACACGAAGGCGACTGACCTACCTTATGGCATCTCAGCTATTTCCTTCCTCCGTGGCAAAAATCCACTGATTCGGCCAATCAGAGAGACTTTTGCTAACATAGGAATTTTCTATTACAGTCGCTGGTCGACAAATATAGTGTATTGTTGGCGAATTTCAGTATAAAATATTTTTGTCGGAAACCTTAGGGAGTTCGTTTTATTTGATTGCAAGTGTTATGTTGAAGGTAGTTCAGGATTATGTGAGGGGGTTTTGGTAGAATTTGTCGCAGGAAGTATAAGTTGGTGAAAAGACTTAGATATTTTGTCTTAAAGTTGAAAGTTTCGTGCTAGTATTGCAGTTTAAAAACAGAATTAGTTTTTTTTTCTTATCAGAAGTGATGTCTGATTTTTGGCAATGTTTGTCTTTACTGGCTTCATGGGTTATCCTCTACTATTAAACTACTTTTATTGAAGTCTAAAAAAACTAAAAGCTTTCTCTGCAATTGAAAATCTAACAATTTATATAAAGTATTTTTAAACTTCTCGTGGCTTTTACTTTTCCAAAGATTTTTTAAAATGTTTTTAACACATAATCTTCTATATTTTCTAAATGGACTAAACAGAATATTAAGTATTCCGTAATAAAGTCTCCGTCTGTTATTCCGTAATAAATCTGAGAAATATTTTTACGCTAAAGAATTTTCACATAGAAAATTAATAGGCGTAAAACGTAGTACGTACTTACTTTTATAACAAAGTGTAATTATTTTCTTTTTTAGTTACACTGATAAAAATCTTTTAAATAATTTTTTATGGTGAAGGAAATCTAACGAAACCTAATTAATTACTCATAGTTCAAAAAACGTATAAAATATTTGTTCCTTGTTATACATAGAAGCTAATTTACTAGTGTGATAATCTGTATCTTTAAAATGAAAAAAAAAAAATATCTCTTGCATAGGTACAAACTCTTATTTAAATTGATATAAATCCTTACTCTCCTAATTTATCGTTTTCAAACATCACAAATTATAATAATATCTATTCATAGCTAACCTTCACACTACCGTATACTTTTTTGACCATAACCCTAAAAAGTTCAAGGTCATACAAATTGATGTCAACAACCTTTTCGTGACCACTAATGACGAATCTGAGTGTACAGTTCTATAGAAAAAAATATTTATGTAAAGAAAAGTTAACAAGTTGAATCTAAGTCGTAACGAGGTCAAGCAAAGTCGGGTTACACAATATTACTCATGCGGACGAATGAAATTTCTTTCACTCGGTCATTCATTCATTCCTTTGTGGTTTAGGGTTGACAGATACTTTATGTTGTACAAATTGTTTTAATTATTCTTTGATTTTAGAAAACCATTAAAAAATATTTTTATAGGAAGACAGTTTTATTATGCGACGAAAACTAAATATGCAATTTATTACGTAGGTACATAAAGGTACTTACCGAATATTTTTGAAACTATATAAACGCTACATTCGTCTGATTCTTAATGATAAAGGACTTTTTAATTACATTAACAAACTTAAAGGCATACCAAAAAAAACTTACTGCGCACTACAGTAACCAATCCATCGTTGGTTGGATTGAATTTTAACACAAGCCCTACATACCTCGAATTTCAGTCTCTAATCTAAAAACATAGATAGATAGGTTATAGAAATCCACAGTTTATCCACCATTTGTTATTATCGGCAGCCCTACAGCATATCATTCGCTCAACGAAAGCGAAAGTCGTTACGCGGTCACGTCGCCATTTTGAGGGACATCATTTAAAATTCGAATGTAGTCTGTGTAGTTCGTATATCAGTATTTAACCTGAACAGCCAGTAGGACATTTTGTTTTTAAATAAACCGGTTTAATCTAGTTTCAACTGAAAGCGAAAGTGATTTGTTTTTTAGACGCCTTTTACTTTTTTGTCGATGTAAGAGTAAAATGTTGTAATGTTTTGGTTACTTGTGATATAACACATGTTAATCATCTGCCTAGCCTTTTACCAACTATGTTGGAGTCGGCTTCCAGTCTAACTATCTCTATAGATTCCCTACCTGACCTCGTCAACCCAGTAATAACCCTAAGTAAGACTGGTTGGATAGGCCCGTAACCACTGCCAAGGATGTACAAGGACAGCCGGAACCTACAGTTTAACGTGCCATCCGAAACACAGTCATTGGTGTCTAAGTTATACTTAAAAAGTACAAACAAACTTAGAAAAGTCGCATTGGTAATAGACCGACTTGGAATCGAACCCACGCTCATAGTTGAGACATTGGTTCTTTACCCACTATTATAGGCAACCACGACTTCTTACTTACTTTCCTGTCGATATAAATAAGAACATAAAATGTTTACTTGTGATATATATGTATATAACACATGTTAATGTCAGATTATAATCTATATTACAAATTACGATTTATGTACCGAAATAGATTGATTGATCAAACAGCTTACTTTACCAGTTATATGCACAGGCGTGGGACGAAAGTATTAAACGCGATCTAATGATAGAATCGAGACATTTACATGTAATTAAGCTTTTGTTAACAATAATTCCACGTGAGTATTTTATACCCTAATATATTATATTGAAACAGTATAGGTTAAATTACCGATAACTAGCTGTTTATCCGCGGTTTTTCTCACATCCCGTGGGAACTATCGCCTGAAACCGGAAAAAAATATGGATTGATACTCGGCGATAGTGTAGCTTCTCAACAGTGAAAGAATTTTGAAATCAGTTTAGGAGCCTTTAGGTTCAAATAAACAATCAAAAAATTGTTTCCTTTTTAGTTATCATATTTGTATAGAAATAAGGTTGCTTTAAACTTATGTCAGTCTAATAAATGATGGTTAAACATGTTAGACAATTGAGTCATTCTTAGACAATAGAATGTAAAGTTAGTGTTAAACTAAACACTTATTATTGTGTGCAGTGCTAAGTGTGACTAGATAGTGTTATAATTTAAGTATATAATTACTTAGTTCATTATACAGGTAAGATGTGAATCTATTTTAGGTTAGTAAGTAGTGTTAAAGCAAAAACCTTTCAGGTACGAGTGTTCAGCACAAAGCACTGAGTAAAGATGAAAGGAAAACATCTGAAGGAAACCTGGACTTTAGTCCCCGCTTGCATAAGCAATCGTGGTGATTAATGCTCATTCCTTCCCTTGAGATGATATGAGAAGAGGCCTTGCAGTGGGATAGTAAAAAGGCTGACGATGATATTTTTTTGTGTTCTAGACTGCTATCTAGATAAGCAAGTTTTCCATAGAATAAGTGATAACCAGGGTTTGTTACATAAGATCTTAAATTAAAAAAGAAAAAAAAAACAAAAGACCTTCTGCCCAAAACTTGCACAGTGGTTAACAAATTGACGCAACAGTGATGGGACATCGACGTAACTTTGACGCAACGTCACGTAATGACTCACTAATCGAGTGTCTTGATCTAATTGTCGCGAGGAGGAAGTCAGTGTGTTGTCAGTATGTAGGCTAGATGGTACTGATATCAGTAGGTATTGTACGCCGTGAGATCTGGTTTTAGACGGGTTTGTTTTGACTGGCGAGTGAAGTAATCGAAGGATCGAAGGAGGAGATAATGATTTATCATTCAGCTTCCGCAGTGAAATTGAGTACCTTCTCCCTTTTTTGAAGTCGGTTAATTTTTTTTACTAATATTATGGGTAAATGTGAAGGCAACTACATAATGTCTGTTTTCGCAATTTGAAGTTATAACTACTGAACTGAATTAATTGAATTTTGGTACACAAATATTCTAGCTAGAGCTTTAAAAAGTTTAGTTTGCTCTTTGTCCGGGTGCAGGTATTAGTTCCCTTGGGACGTATGTGAAACCATGGGAAAAAGCTAGTTACCTCATATTTTTGTGCCTACAAAACATCAAAACAAAATAAACATATGTGTGAAAATATACGACTGAAACTTTGTGCATATTAAACAGCAACCCGTTATTTTCAACTTTGACAAAATACGTAATGCGCGTGTTCAGGAAAACATACGATTCACTGTATTCATAACTTTATGAAAATGATTTAGAATTCATTTAATGAAAGACATTTTTATTAGCATGGAGAATTTTTATTTGAAAACGAATAAGTAATCTATATTTTACCATGTATCCGAAATGATAACCTACTAGCTTTCCACCGCAGTTCCAGCCGCGGGAGGGAGGAATTACTCCAAACATTTAGATAAAAAGTAACCTTTTGTCCTTTCTCAGGTCCTAGACATATTTGTACCTTTACTTTAAAAGAGTTCAGTAGCTTTGCCATCAATGCGCGACAAACAGACGGACAAAAAAGCACAACTAGACAGAATCAAGCCAATGAATCCAGATAACACAGCAAATATAATTCCAAAAAGCCGACTATTTACTAGATTTTCAGAACCGAGCCTGTTCAAATTTCCCACCCCTATATTTCCAAATAAAGCTCGAGGCAAAGTTAGAAATTTTCCAAACTCAAACGCGAAGTTGTGTTCACTTGAGTAAATAAAGGTATATGTGTTACCTCACTTAAGGCGAAGTTCGTTGTAAGTTTATAAACACACTCTTATCGCTACTGTGTGTAACGCTTATATCTTGACTGCGTTTTAAATTATGACTGACTGGATTTTGATAAGGTTAAGGCTTGTTTTTGAGGCGTGTGATGAGAAAGTATGGTTTATGAAGCCGTGTGTTAGGTGTGGGGTAGACATATTTCTGCAACTGTATGCTGACGTCAGAGCCGCGTGCATCGATGAAGTGAACTATGGCTCTGCAATGAACCTTTATCTATATCTATACTACCTACTAGACTCTCATAGCTTCGCAACTATTGAACTGCTTTGAAAAATTATTTATATTTAAGACAGTTCCCTAATACCTAACATAGGCTATATTTGGTCCGGGTACGAGTAAAAGCAACCATAGAGTCAATCTTTGGGCAAATGTTAGTAAATAGCAAAGAGGCCGTTTGCAAAGTTTGTCTTAACCAAAGACTACGTTAATAAACTATACCTAATCTACTCTATTCAATTGAATCAATATACTTAAGATTACCATTAATTTATATAATTTAAACTATGTAGAACTTATGCTGTGGTGCATGTGAAACCGAGAAGAACTATGGCTAACCAGCTCGAAGCCAGTTTCAAAGACTCTGTGTAACTAAAAAGCTATATTTACACATTGATTCACCAATGTGTGAGTGACACAACCGATAAATGATTTACGATCCTCTCCGTTACTTGCAAATGTTCAGTTTAACTAATATTCGCATCTTAACACGTTCTGAAGTGACGGGAAGTAGTAAACTATTGGGTTTACGCAATAGTTATTGTTACTGAACAGTAATGGGTAGTTAACTACAGTTAATAAACCCATTAACTGTTAAATGGTAGAGCTACTCTTAAGTGTGATATATTTAAAAGTGAATGTCATTGTTTAAATTATGGGCTGCACTGTGGGTCGATGCGTAATGTTTTTTGGTCATAATTATTTTCGTAAATGTATATTTCGAATATTTTTATGTAATTAGAACCCCAGTCAAAATTAGTTCAAATAAGACGGACATTCATATTCGTAATTTTATCGCCACTAAAAATCTGACCACAGAAACCTCGACGACCTCGATGGCGCAATGGTCACCATGCCGGACTGCCGGACCTGAGGTCCCGGGTTCGATTCCCGGTTCGGTCGACATTTGTGTGATGAGCATGCTTGTTGGCCGTGGTCTGGGTTAGTGTTGCAAAAAAAACCGTTTTTTTTCTAGTGTGAAAAAAAACCTTGAAAAAAAGCCAGATAAAAAACTGTTTTTTTTCTGGGCCTTGTTTTTTTCAAGAGTATAATAACTCTTAAATTGTTAGGGCATTTACCGTTAAAGATTAATACTTAAGGTTACATAATAGAGTCTTAGGTTTATTCTTGAATCTACGGTACTTTTCTGATAAAACAGAACCAAATTTCATGAAAATATTGGCAACATTCATTTATATTAACTCAACGAAAGGGAAATTTTGAAAATTGAACTAAAAAGTAGGCTAGAAAAAAAACCAAATTTAGAAAAAAAACAACGATGCAAAGTTTTTTTTCATGTTTTTTTTCAATAAAGTGAAAAAAAACAAATCGTTTTTTTTTCATTTTACATCACTAGTCTGGGTGTTACAATATGTATTTATAAATATGTATATATGTAGCTATATGTAGTTTATCAGTTGTGTTAGCACCCATAAAACAAGTTAATTAATAACTTACCATGGGGCTAACCGACCGTGTGTGTAAAGGTGTCCCGACATTATATATAAGAAACAGAGCTTAGCGACTGAAAAGGGCAGGTTCTATGTAGAATCGTACAACTTATGGTTAAGGAACTACACCGCTATTAAAATGCGATAAGCAAAATAACGAACTAAAATAGGAGCCATTATAAAATCAGAAATCACGGAACACTATAAAAGGTCTCAACAATTTGCATTCGTATTCACAATCCTATACGTCAACGCACCATTGAAATACATACACAGCGTGACAATGTACGTACACGAGTTAACAAAATACGATCAGATAACAAAATTAGTACAACAGCGTGTCATATCAGTTGGAATACAATGCGAGCACATAAATTATTCAAGTCAGTTCCTTCATGAGCGCGACAAAGTTCGTGCAACCTGTTTTGATTGTGGACACAGAGTTTCTGTGTTTGACCACTGTGTCTGTTGCGTAATGTTAAGGGTAGTTTGCGGGTGATGTATGTGCTTTTAAGTAGAATTTTTTGTGTTATACGATATTTTATTATTGTTTAGGGTGAGCTTTTTCTAATTGAATTGAGTTTTTTTTTGTGAATAAAGATTGACCAGCTTGTTATCGATAAATGGAGACTAGTTTAGTTTTGGAGTAGATGATATTTTTGCAGAGGATTTTCTTTGATTGACAATTGTTTTTAATGTTTTTTAGCTTATAGGTCAAATCCTGTACAAAGGCCAAAGGTGTTTTTGTTTGTTTGACGCGCTGTTTCGGTGTTAAAACGCCCCTTTATCGAGGTAACCTTTTTTATCTACTTCTTAACCGGGTGCGCGGAGTAGTTCCCACGAAGGCGTTGTCGCTGGCGAAAGCTTTTAATATTCGGTATAGGAGTAGTAGTAATATATATAAACAAAGCTTTAAATGATTATTATCCTAATAAAGCAGGCAAAATATATAGCTATAATTCCGATGTAATAGTAACAAAAAAAATCATAATAGATAATAATCGAAGTGAATGGGCAACAAGCTTCTAATATATATTATATATATTATATTATATATATATAATATATATTATATATATTATATTATATATATATAATATATATTATATACTATTCATAATACTAAGGCAGACGAGCAAGCTTTCAATAACTTTCTTCCGACAAAAAAAAAACACAACCAATATTATCTAACTTTAGTACCTACACACACAGATCATCCATTTCATAACACACATTAAAGCTGAGCTAATAACTGCAACACACAGCTTCAGTTGGAAAACGCAGGATGCACCGCGCTCGCAGGTCGTTAACCCCGGTTCACGGCGGTATGAGCCGGTTCAAACCGGTTCATGCGGTCAGGGTTGAAGTTTCAGATCTTTGAGGTTATTTTGCACTTTTTTTTTTGGGGTTTTTTGATGGATGGTAGTTTATTTTAGTTAACTAGCGTGTCTTTGGCTGGTGTGTAGATGAAAAAACTTACCCATTTTTTTTATCAGTCTGCCAGTTTTCGAGTCAAGAGATATGAAGCACACAGACATAACAATGATTTTTTTCTTATACCTAATTTCCCATATGAGACTCAACATTAGTGCAGTTATAAATCACTGAAATACCTAATACGTATGATGAACTCTGTTACAGCCTTTTAATCATCCCACTGCTGGGCACAGGCCGCCTCTCACACAGAAGGCTTGACCAATCATGAACTCCGTATAGTAATTTTTGTGTTGGTCGCTAATAGACATACAGACGCAGAGTATGTTGTGTGAGCTTAATAAGTTTATTTTTTATTGATAGACCACACAAATTGTACCTACATTTTTCCCAGAATTTAGTAAATAAAAAAGTAATTAATTCCGAGTAACGAATATTAAAACTATTTCGGAAATGCATTTTATTTCATAGAGTTAATGGAAAAAATAAACGAAATCCATTCACAATGATGATAGTATGATTGAATTGACGTCAATCACGCAGTATGATAGGCATGGTAATATCGCATTTCACTTGAAATCATCATTTATAATCTGACATTTATCTTCGGACAATTTAATTATTAAAGTAAGAGTTATTGGCTATTAAATTATTATTAACTTAAAGATTGAGTAACAGTTGACTGTTTTACGATGACTGATTAAAGGACGATGGGCGTTTTGGTACCCTGTCCAACAGTGTTGAATCTAGTACCATTGCGTAGGTCTTGGCAAGGCAAAAAATGTTTACTATGACGACTAGTCCCAAATCCTTGTCCATTTCGCGTGAAATCGACTAATAGAATGTGTAATGTTCATAAATCATCAACGTAGATGAAGTTCTTAAATCCAACTGTTTTGAATAAAAACTAGTAAAGTAAAAAAAAAAAACAGGAATTTGGCCTTCTTAGAATGTTTGAATGCCGATTGCTTTAAAAAAAGACTGTGCAAACCTTTACAGTTCACGCAGAACTAGCTTATGTATTTGATGAAAGTCTTTCAGTATTTACAATCAATTAAGGTTGAAAAGACAGGAGACGATGTTTACATAGTACATATTACGACTCAATCTTGCTCCTCAAGAGGTGCTGAGATAATGATGAATTTCTTCTTAAAAAAAGATGAATAGAAATTAATTTAACTTTTGTCAAATCAGATGACGATTGTGTTTCCGTAGTATGACTCCATAGACTATTACAACCTTTAAATTATAATAGAGTGTATCTCAAACAATGTAAGATGTCTGTTAACTGAGTTTAAAATTATTACACTGACGACATATGCCTCTTAATGAATTTGCATATATGGATGACATACTTGTTTCTATGTCGATTCAATTTTTATCGTTACTTGGATCGGACAGCTAATTGAGGCAAGCCCCATAGTTTTTATTATTCTTCACGTAAATACCTTTCTAATGATATATCATACGTTGCTGTTGGAGCGGGTACCAAATCCCATACAAAGTGCCCATTGTCCTTTGATTAAGTATCTATAAGAGTTACCGCGGCCCTGGTACATGAAAGGCCTGCGACGGAACACGATGGTTTTTAGTCAGTAAGAGTCTGACACTCCGTCACGCTGCTAACCCACAGCGGGTCATTTGACGATTTCCCATAAAAACAAAGATAGCCCATGTATCGAGGAAGAATACTGATCCGGTTGCATGCAGAAAATCATACGGAACACTCATGAAACCATTTACGGAAGCTAGTATTAACCAAATCCCTTACAATTAACATATCTCAAAGCATTTCACAAGACAGCAGCACTATCAATAATGTCCTAACTATTACCAATTACCGATACACTTTGCTTAACCGCTCCAATTAATACTAAACCTAGCAAAGCTTTCTGACAGCAAAATAATAAACAATGCTATAGATATTTGGGTCAAATCGAGTAATTCTGAACCAGCCAGGTGGCTGAGAAAATCGGTTTGCGAAATGTGTAGAGTGAGAGGTTTTGAAACGAAAATCTGCATAGTTTGTTGAGGAAAATGTATGAAGGTAAGGTTAAATCTGGGTAAGATTTTGTATTATAAACTAATCTTAATGTTACGACAAAACTGCTTATACAAAAATCCTCAATACTAACTATTGTTATAATTGCAAAAGTAAATCTGTTTATCTATCGCACCTTCACGAGAAACTGGTGAACCAATTTCAATAAAAATTGTTACATACATATTTTACACACAGTTTCGGAGGGCGCGATAAACAGTAGGTCTCGGCTGTCATTGAACATCTTTGGCATTCGTTACGGGTAGTCAGAAGCCAGTAAGTCTGACAACCGGTTATCCGGGTACCTGGTTGAGGAGGTAAAATAGACAGTCGCTCTTTGTAAAACGCTGGTACCTACTCAGCTGCATCCAGTTAGACTGGAAGTCAACCCCACCATAGTTGGGTAAAGGCTGTGCAGATTGTGATGATGACATACAGTTTAGAGCCCGAGAAAGGCCATAGGTGGTAATAGTTACCTATAGAATCGCGGCTTGATCCGCAGGCAACAGGTTATTAAATAATAAGATAAAATCCTATTCTAATAAAATCATTATTGTTTTCAAATTCTAAATTCAAACAATACTTCAGTCAGAACACTGAAAGTACCAGACCACAGACAATTACGAAATTATTTAACCAACAAGAGAGTAGGTACTATTGTTTATAACAATAGACAAACTAGCGAAGTTCCAACAACTTTTGCTAATCATTGTGGTGTCGGTTCTAAAACAAAGGGAGGAACCTCATTCATCTTTTATGTTAGTTCAGAATATTTTCACAAAGATAAAGATGGAAGAAAATGCTGAGTAAGTCTTGGCTTGGTCTTGTTTTGTAAAAGATAATTCGATATACAAAGATTATTATAATTACTTGAGGCCATGTTTGTTTTTAAGAACAATAGAATCATCGGCATGAATCTTGAGCGCTGACCTTCACCTGCGCAGAAGTGATGTATTAGCAAAGGACCAATCCCGAGTGACGGCTATGACACGATGCGCTGCGGGCCAATCCGCTTTAGCCCGCCCCCGCGCCTCACTTCATACCACAAAAGGGACCCAATAAATTACTTCTGCGTAGGTGAAGGTCAGCGCTCAAGATTCGTGCCGATAATTATACTATTATTCTGTTTTTATTAGAAATTCGACTGTCTATTGACCTCTTCAACCCAGTTACACACCCCTTTTTAAGTCTTATAGTTGTCATTATCTGTTTTTTGGCTACATGTAACGACTGCCAAAGACGTTCAAATGACACCTGGGATACCTACCAATTTAACTTGCTCTTCGAAACAATGAGGAATTGTTCCTGACAGGGTGGTCACCCGCGGCTGCTTAACCTCTTGATCGATCTATCCATGCGGCTGTTAATTACTGAGAGTTTCAATAATCTATCTCTGCTATGGACTTACTAAAGATACAATGACATGAACCCCATATAAATAAAGCCACACTATCTCTAGTGAAGTAAATCAACAAATGGCTGGCTATTGCAATCCACCGTAAGCCACGAAGTTCTCAAAATAAATTCAATCCAAAATAAAGGAAATAATCCAAAACACAAAACCTCAAATTATATTTCGCCGTCACAAATATGACATTTTGATTGGGTCTGCCGGGACCCCGTGTGTACAGTTTAAATTGTTTCAATAAACTTTATCTCAGAATAGACTGCAAAACTCAATGTATTAATTCTAGGTTTAAATTCTAGGCACTAACCGCAAAGGCTGCGTTAAACCACAAACTAAACCTTGTGTACTTTATATTGGCAATTTAAGTATTTAAATTGTTATGTGATTAAAAACAGTAAGTAGTTGAGATAAACATTAAATTAATAGGTAAAATACCTTTTTTTTAACGACGTCAACAATTATCAAATGACACCTTCCCGCTGTGGGTTAGCAGGGGAGAGGGAGTGTCAGACTCTTACTGACTAAAAACCGTCGTGTTCCGTCGTAGGCCTTTTATGAACCGTCCGCGGTAACTCTTTCGAACAATCCCGCAGCCCCGGCAGGCCTTGGCCATGATGCGCCCCGCTGGATAGGCAAGATACCTAAAGGTAAAAAAGTGTAAGCACTTGACATAATATAAACAGAAAGAGTAGCTCATAGCAAAGTAACAGCCCCACGAATCGATCAATCCCGTGTATGGGTGACCAACTTATTGTGACGAGTTCCTCTGTGTTTCGGAAGGAACGTCAAATTGGAGGGTCCCGACTGTTTGCATATCATTGGCAGTCGTTACGTGTAGTCAGAAGCCAGATAGTCCGACAACCAGTCTGACCAAGGGGTATTAAGTTGCCCAGGATTCAGGTCAGGTAGGCAATCGCTCCATGTAAAACACTAGTACTCAGCTGCAACAAATTTAGAATAGTTTTGAAAAGGCTAGACAGATGATGATGCAAAATATTCCCAGCTTTAGATCAACATTCTGTAACCAACTCGGATATAACTCTGCCGTCTTTCTCATTGTAATTTTGGACCCAACAAAGGCGTCCTTTTATCGCATTATCCGCTATTCCGTAAGATAAATTATCTATCAGCTTATAAGTAATAGTATTACTGTGACAGATACAAATAGGTGTACCTTAGGAGATGCGGGTGATGCATCAACTTTGTGCGATGCAATTATTGAAAACTACCATTAATTTTGTATTGTATTGCAAGAGATCGTGTTTTGTATAAGTGAAGTATTACTTTAGGTATGTACCTAAATATAACTAGAAAGTAACTGTTTCCCATTGTTCCAGCCGCGTGCTGATACATCTTCTTCCAGCACCAGGATGAATACTAGCCTATAGCCTCCCTCGATACATTTTCTAACACTGAGATTTTTTTCAAATCATGGCTGTATTTTCTGAGATTTCAGCAGTAAGAGCACCACACTGCAAACTAAACAGTTGGCGTTTTTTTCAGCATTTTCATTATTATTTATGAGTCCAAACTGTCGGCTGACTAAAAGTTTGCAGTGTGCGGGTACTCTAAAGGTTTTAAACATTGGTTCACCTAGACAAGGCCGAAACCGAAGTAAACAGCTACAGTTCAAAATAGAAAACCCTATAGCCACAAAGCATACCTACTTATTTCACAACACACAACATTTACAGTGGTTGTTCAAAGATAACGTAGGCTTATCGGCACAGAACGAAATGCTTTGTTTACGCGTGGTCACCGCATGACCTGACCACACCTGGGTTTAGCTGCCGAACGTTTGTTCAATGTTGTAGCTTTGAATACGCGTAAATATGTGAAAAGTAGCCTAAAGTCTAAAGCATTCCTGGTTTAGGGTCCGTTCAGACAGACCAGCTCAGGGAGGAGAGCAAATTCCTTAATACGTTAAAAATCGAGTACTTTATCTGTAGTATTGCATGTGCACTGCTTTTGTCATTAAGAATACTGGAAGGCGCTTGGTGTGAAATAATAATAATAGCTGCGTATGCTTTCTCGGTCTTGACGTTTGGCTAAAAATGTATGCTCTTTCTTTCAGCCGGTCTGTGTGAAATAAAACAAAAAGTATATATTTTGAACACTTATAGTTAAAATACATGTGTATTATTTGTTTGTGTTCTAATGTGAATCATTTATAATAATTCAGAACTCCGTTTTTCTTTCGCGTTTCCGTCGCCGGGAAGCAGTGGACACGGGTAAATGAGGATCGAGCAAAGTGGCGAACCTTGGGGGAGGCATTTATCCAGGAGTGAACGTCTTTCGACTACACCTTTCTTCTTTTAAGATTTAGGTACGGACATCTATCATTCAAATCAAGTCAATTTATAGTTTCACGTAAAGCAAAATGCATCAGTACCAATAAAAAAAATAAACAAAAGAGTGCATTTAGCGCAAGGCTGTGAAACCGGCACGGAAATGCACGATTACCTCCGAAGTTGTACGAATGACCTGCCTAGCCTATGTGTGTTAGCCAACGCTAATATGTATTTAATTTTGTTATATCTGCTATGTACTTGTAGTGTAACAAAGAGATCTAGTATCTTGCTAAATAACACGTCAGTTGCAGATTATCATCTCCCGAGCCCTATCCCAACTATGTTGAGGTCGCAGAAAATTCTTAATTTGGTCTTATTAGATGGAAACCAGTTTATTTAATCCTTAACTGCAAGTCCAAAAAGACTGCCTTGATTTTATTTGTACAAATATATATTTACTCCTAGGAGTGTTGTTTGTGAAATATCGTCAAATAGAATAGCATAGAAATGAAGACATGTCGCGCCGACCCCAAAATAATGAATTGAGATAAGGGGAATTATAATAAACTCTATTACTTCATATATACCATGATAATTGTTAATTGAAATGGAAATTGTGAAATTGAAAGAAAAAAAAATTAAATCAAGTAGGCCACCTATGAGAATGAGAATGGAACATTTTCACAAAATAACAAAAGAAAGTAAAGAAAAATGACAAACCTAAAATAAACTGTTTCTAAATTCACTCACTAAAATTAGCCATATCGGTTTCAGTTGGAACCTACATTCAACTAATGTTTAAGGCTATAATTTTCTATGAAATCAGCGTTGACATTTAAATTATTAGGTAGCACAAATTATACAGTGACTCATGTAGTCTAGGCTAGGTTACAGAATACAAAATAATATGATACTACAATTGTTTTATGCAAATATCTTTGGCAAAATGTTACCTATTGTGGTTATAATTACTTACATACATTTGTAGGTATAACTTTGTTTACTTTTGCTAATATTGTTGTATTTTTCCACATTCACATAAAAACAACAACCAGTTTTAATGATCCGGATGCACCCGGGTAAAAATTAGTCAATGATGTCCTTTTTCAGGCTCTTGGATAAATATAATACACAGATAGTTTATAGCTTGAAGAACATTCTAGGCAACTTTATATATAAGTGCAATTAGTAGTTCCCTCAGGATACATTGGAATCATAGGGAACAGCTAGTTATATATTGAATATATGTATTTTGTCAATACTAATAAAATAAAGAGCAATCATTTTTTTTATTTGTAGTGTTGGCCCCGAAATTACTGAACCGATTTGGAAAATTATTTTAGTTTTGAACAGCTACACTCTTCCCGAGTAACATACATAAGGTATATTTTATGGGGAAACCACGGGAAAAGGGCTAGTACCTGATAAATTAATACTCTAGATTCTATTACTCAACGGTCGAGTAGGTAATATTTAGTTCAAGTGCTTTATAAATAAGTGAATGGTATGTACCTATTTATAAGGTTGTAACAGCAATATCTCAACAATAGAATTTCTCACGGTGTTATTTACACTATTTTATCTTCACTGTCTATTATTATTTCTTAGAGAAAAAATGTTTTGTGAAATATCATGTTTTTAAGATAGTGTTAGGTAATCTAGACTGGAGTGTATTTTAATTGCTTTAGCAACAGCCTCCCAAGTCCGAGAGTGTGGGATCGATTCCAATCCTAGGCATGTAGAAATTCAACTTTTTAAGTTATATGGTATTTCTATGTGCAATATCTTGGATACCAATGACTGAGTGAAAGTAAAGAAAAACGTCTCGAAGAAACCTGGCATTTCAAGTTTAAACCTCAAATCCCAAATCTGTGTCCTGCAGAGGTAAGTACATCAAAGGATTGACGATGACTCACATTGATAATTAAAAATGAAAATACATAGCCAACAGTTGTTTTGAAGAAACTGATGTTTATGATGTAGCCAATCTGGCCCTTAAAAAGCTGCAGATGACTTACTCTCTAAATAGTATTAATAAACAAAATGCTCGGTTGTACCAACTTAACATACAGTTTCCCTGATTATGGGTTGCTATAACCTTCCCCGGTCAACCAAGCAGAGTTCCTTCGTTTGTGAATGTAACAGCTGGTGAAGGGCGGAAGCGAAGAGTTAAGTTTCATGGCTTGGTCTCACTTCAAACTGTTTTAGGTACTGCATTTGTGTTCTAGAGGGTATTATGGTGGTAGCAATGTGAGGAAAAATATCTTTTATAATGAACTGCTGCTGAAAGCAAAGGTTATTTTTGCTAAACTTATCTCGTATGGATGTGAAAAAGAAACATATACTACTAAATAATTTAATCAAAAATATTTTGACTGTTATCAAGTTAAGAATTTTATACAGAAGCATAGGGCAGTAATATGCGAAGTCGCCAATAAACATAGGTCTGTACATAGTTCACAGATCATAAGACCCCTAAGAAGGTCTTTTAAACACAACTATGGGAAACTGCATTTTTAAATCCTAAAACATAGTTACTGCTCACAGTGCTCAAAAAGCAGATTTACCAGCAAACAAAGAGCGATATATTCTACATTCTACAAAAACATTTCACAACACACCAATTACTATTTGCAACTATCACAAAACATTCTCACATATTGCTAAACAAAAAACGACGCAAACCAAAAGTAATTCACGCGATGTAGAAAGCGAAAGGCAACTTTGACCGCACATTCGGAACAGTTGGGTAACAAACACCGAAATTTTAATTATTAGAACGTTACTATTCGGAATCAGAATTAATTGAACAGTACAAGAAATTAATTGTTTTGAACGCGATATGAGTAAATTTTGTGATTGGATTTTTTTGAGTCCAGAACTTTGCATGGTTAGTTTTCAGAAGGGAGCAAATTCGGGCTCTTTAGTCTATTTGTTTTAAATAGTACACATTGTTTGTTCTTACACTTATTCTTAATTTCAAACACCATCATCTCATCATCTCTCGAGCCTTTTCCCAACTATTTTGGGGTCGGCTTCCAGTCTAACCGAATGCAGAGTACCAGTGTTTTACAAAGAGCGACTGCCTATCTAACCTCCTCAACCCAGTTACCTGGGCAACCTAATACCCCTTGGTTAGACTGGTCTTAATTTCAAACATACAGTTTGTTTATACATAGATAAACATAGGTGAAAGTCCTTTGATAAACAATAAAAAATCAATTCAGACTGTAATGTGGAATTATTTTTTATTACGCTCTTAACGTTGTTAACACAATGGCATTCCATTTTAAAAGCATTTGCATGTAGAGCAAAGAAAAACAATTATCAACTAGACTGAAAGAAAAATTACAAATTTTAATGAACCAATTACTAAAATAATGAGTAAAATTGCCTCTTCTAGAGTGAATGCACACTGTAAACTTTTAGTTGGCTGATAGTTTGATCGCACTCATAAATCGTATATGGAGATGAATTTTAGTGTACGTACATTACAACGATCAAGTATCCAGCCGGTCAGTTTTCTTAAAACAACAGTTTACTTTGAAACTTGAATTTAAAAATTCGTGGTAAATACATATATGTTTTAAGAAAACTGACGCTTATGTTGTCGATTAAAACGGACCTGAAAAGTTTGATACTATTTTATTTTTGTTACTGATATTAGTTCCTATTTATACATATACATATATTCAATTTGTTAAATCTACATATTTACAAAAATAAAAGTCTGATAGTATTCACGTTTATCATCAAAACATACTGTCCAATCTATCACCAATCACCGGGGCAACTATCGGCCGACAATTCAGTCTGCAGTATAAAGAGTTCTTAATCCAACAATAATCTTTGTCCATTTTTTTAGCTCGCATATCAGTGACCAATCATGTGCATGTTCGATGCACGTGTAAGAAACTCGAGCTCGGTGCAGTTGCGCGAACCTTACGTCATTGGGACATTCACCCGATGATGGCCGATCATATGAGATTGGGATAGCAGAATTAATTATTGTTTTGAGATATTAAATTTAAATAAATAATAGTTTAAAAAAACTAAAAAACACGCTTTTTATAGAAAAACGAACTAAAAAATAGGAAATAAATTTTAATGAATTTAAATTAAGAAAACAGTGTTAAAAATTTCAATGAATATAAATTAATAATAGTGTGAATACAAAAAAAAATATTTAAAAAAAAGCGTGGGGTGCATGGTGTCAATAGTTATAAATATTTTATTGACAGATATGAGTACAGTGATTTTCATTTCGATAATATCTTAAAAAGCACCCCACGCTTTTTTTAAATATTTTTTTTTTGTATTCACACTATTATTAATTTATATTCATTGAAATTTTTAACACTGTTTTCTTAATTTAAATTCATTAAAATTTATTTCCTATTTTTTAGTTCGTTTTTCTATAAAAAGCGTGTTTTTTAGTTTTTTTAAACTATTATTTATTTTCTACTTTTTAGTTTGTTTTCAAACTATTATTTGTTTTGTAGAATTAAAATTCTCTTTAGTATACAAAAATTTGTCAATATTAGAGAAAACGGCTAAAGATAATTATTGGAAATAAAAATTAACATCGAGTCCTGCCTTATCGACTGTAGAGAAAAATTCTAGAAAATTTTAATTAATTTTCTTACCTTATCGACTACAGATGAAAATTATATAAATTAACAAAGATCATATTTTGCAAATTGAAAAGCCTAGAAGTCGGTGTCTAATGGATGTTACTAAGCTAATTTTGCCACCGACTTCTAGGCCGATGCACCTAAAATTAGTTTTTTTTTGCTTTTTAGTGTTTTGGGAATTCGGTTTAATTTTTTTGTAAAAAGGTTATTTATTTAAAGCTTTTCAGTGATACTAATAGTTGTCACTATCCATACAAGTGGGAAGTTCTCATCAATACAAAGAATATAAGTCCAAACGAGGTATTTTACATATTCAGTTGTCGAGTTCCCTTGACTTTCTCTGGTCTCCATCATCAGGTCAGCTCCAAACCTTCACTGTTGCATAGGTCTTGTCAATACAAATAATTTAAGCCCAAACACGAGGTAGTTTACATATTCAGTTGTCGAGTTCCCTCGACCCTCTCTGGTCTCCATCATCAGGTCAGCTCCAAATCTTCACAGTTGAATAGTGCTTTTAGGCGTACACCTAAGTGTCAAGTTTTTACCCTATGTATGCCTACAAGTTTTGAAGGTTGCCCTCAATTTCTCAGGGTTTCCATCATCAGATCCTGACCTGATGAATATGGGACCAACTGGCAGCTATTCCAAGTCGAACAAAAAAAGAATCACGTAAATCGGTCTATAAACCTCGGAGTAATCGATGTGTATGTGTAACCTCCTCCTTTTTGGGAAGTCGGTTAAAATGGAATAATTTTATCAAATTAGTGTATTGTCATCGGTCCTCAATAAATCTACAAAGTTTGAACGAATTCTGGCCGTTTAAAGTGGGTCAAAATCGCGCCCAAAGAAGTCGGTTACAAACAAACATACAGGTGAAGCTAATAAAAAGCGTGTAAAAAGTAAATTATGGTATCAGGCATTACTTTGTGGAAATCAAGGCATTCAATGATGATGATGGAAAAATATGTAGTGTAATATACTTATTTCTAATGTCGCCGAACTAAATATATTTCCTAACATAAAAAAAAAACATTTAACAATATAAAAATGTTGATGATTTATTTTTTCCTTCTCTCAAGTTCAACATAATTGGGACATTGCTGGGCAGATGATGAGATGACGTTCTCAAGAGTCAACAGCGGGCCTAGACAAAAAGTAACCCATGTCTATAAACCACATTTTATCTCTATCGGTTCTACCGTTTCATAATAAAAAATAAATCGTAGATAAATCAGTGTACAGATTAGCAATGCTTTAATGATAAAGATTTTAATCCATTTTGACCTTTATGAATGCTTATTAATCTGTTTCCAATCCAACCATTGTTTCGATAATTTAGATATCCGACTTTGACTGTTATCAGACTGTCTAGTTTTTATCGTGGTTCGGAAGTATTAGTTAATTTTTATCAGCAATTGTTTCCTGTTACAATCATTTTTATGTGATTAATAATAGTATAATGAGCTATTTAAAGATTGCTGATTTGAAACTGGCAACTATGATTTGACTACCATTATAAATATTGTATGTGGTTTTGTTTGGCTGTGTAGATATAAATTCGATATAGGCATAGTAATGAGAAAAAAAGCGTTTCTGTCACATCAAGGGAATCAATATGGATAGGGGAGATACTTAGAGATGGATACTAAGTTTCCTACGCACTTATAAAAGAACTTTAAATGGCTTTTAGCAGCTTGCCTATAATCATGTGCCTAGGCTTTTCCCAAACTACTGTATATTGGGGTCGGCTTCAATTCTTAACCAGATGCAGCTGAGTAACATTTCATCCGTAAAATTTTTTAGCAATTTGCCCAGTTGATATAAAATGAACCCTTTCAAAATGCTCATAGTATTTCATCATAAGCCAGCGCTTTTTCCAGCTGGCAAATTAGAAGATTTTACACACAATAAAGCCCACAACTTTTTCATATCATAAACTTCCCAATTGTTCAAATCTCATTCGTATAACCTGCGTAATAGAAATCAAAATGATTTTGGCAAGAAGTAACTACAGAGTACTTTCTGCCTACGCCATCAAAAAGGAGTGACATTATATAAAAAATGTGACATTTATCATTCATTAGTGAAGCCCCATTGCCTTCGGATCCTTAGAAACTGTTGATCCTAGCTTAAAGGTATATGATGCCACAATGTCGACAAACCATAGGAAATATATGAAGTGACGTTATCGTTAAAAGATAAGAAAATCCATGTAAACACTAAAGCCTATGTACTGAAGGATAAAATGGGTTATCCTTGAGTGCATATACTGACCTAAAAATTATATATCCGTGTGTACTGGATGATATTCTCATAGTTTTATATGGAAATCTTGGTGGTGCTAAATACATAATATCATTTATAATTTACATACTTCTAGAACGTTCTACAGGTACACCACCTTTAACATTTTTGACACTTACCATGTTTCAGAATAAGAACCAAAAGACCTTAAATATCTGGATCAATATTGACTTTATATTTCTTATACTTGTAAACTCAAGGTCTCCGCCAAAATTCAATTCTGTGAGAATTTTTCCCATTTGACCGATATTGTATTGTTATTGATAGGACTACAAATAGTTTGAAACGTGGAAAAAACTTTGTACTATCTCATCAGCTGATTTTGAGCTTCAGACGCTTTAAAAAACTGCAGCACGTACGTTCTATGAAGTAATGAGCTGTCACTTAATCTCATAGATTTTGTACTTTCAATTGTAAATCTATCAATTGTTTCTTTTCTTTCTTTCAATAGTTATTTAAATCATATTATTCTATGTTATTCCCTAGTTCTGAAACTGCATCCCATAAGGTAAAGTCATCAACATATACTTTTAGTACTGTTATTGTTCCCATTTTGATATCAATACAATGTTGAACTACGTCATTAACTTATTCAGTACATGCTATACATACAATATACAATGTACATACATATTTATATACTTATCTCTATCATTATGAACATCTGTGAAAAGATGGCTGTTGATAACCATAATTTGTCCAAAGTTATCCAACATATCGATCTATTAAATAATATTATGGCGAAATAAGTAATTTACGAATTTGTATAACACTTCAAGAGTCCAAATATAAATAAACAGCTGATAGGTACATTATGACAACTTATCATGGTTCCATTTATAGCATACTTCCTTGAATCGTATTCACCAGTGTTTTGGAGAGCCTTTGCTTCACCAATTTTGATGAAAAATTGTGTGTTTTCAGCTTGAGTTGTATGAACATACGACGTAGGATATTTTTGTATGTCATTAGGCCAGCTGTGTTGATAATCCTAGAGGAAACTTATATTGCGTACTACATTTTATGATATGACCTCTATCAGCTACATGAGTTAAACGTACTTTACGATACAGTACGTACGAAAATATATACACATAAAGTCGTGTATATGCCAACAAATTGAAAGGAAAACGGCTCGCTCTACTTCAAACCAAGCGTAACACCGTAAAATATGTTACCGAAAACTGATTACAATTGTAGGAAAACAAACACATATATATAGAATCGAGGATAAACATGAATTTACAACACAAGGAACCATTGAAGTATTAGTGCGTAATATTTACCTTAACGAGAGCCCTATCAACGTAGTGCCTATAAAAATATGATTGAACGATATTTTGATGGCATTACTTACCTTATGACGAAGCGGAAATCGATAACACACGTGGCGACCTCAAACGCCGGTAGGCGAGTAAACCAGAAGATATATAACAAAACAACAAACAAAATAAACAAAAAAAACACACGAAAACAACGAGATTTCCTCTCAGTCTCAACTGTCACTGAAGAACTAAGTACACGTTAACATACACACAGAATTTCGGACACCCGGCGTTTACCCGGCGAAAATAAAACCATTAAAAAACGTAAAATAACCAAAAACAAAACCTCCTGAAGTAAATTAAGCGTGTTTTTTAACGTTTCGGTGAACAAATCGATTGTTTTGAACGTATAACACAGGTATAATGTTGATATTTTTATGATTGCAACGAGTTTTTAGTATGAAGAGCGCGCGTCACACCACTGCATACATCGGCGGCGCGGCCTACACTGAACTGAACGTAGCCAGAGAAAAAACAAACTAGCTTGAACTGTGCCTCTTTGGCCGCAGTTGGAAAACTAGGGTTGTCTCTCTCTAACTCAGTGTGTTTGTGGACCATTTTCCCGCTTAGCAACGTGTCGTTGCGGACTTTAGTGGTAGCCTTAGTCATCAGTGTCTACGACTGTTGTTCCCTATTATACATACATCCCGATAAGTACCTGCTTTATAAACACGACACTCCTCACTTTGGACGCACTAACGTGTCATATGCCTTGCATCCAGGTGTTGGCAACAGATTTCGGGATGCACACTTACAAATTCACTTGTATCAGGTCAATTTATGATTGTGATTTGACTTACAATGAGATCGGGTTACATTGAATGAGTTGGTTGCTAACTGTTTGATATAGATATTGTTTGAATGGATATTGTTAAAATTACTTCCTGTAGCTGAATAAAATATAGCCTGTCATCCGGTGACAGTGTATCTTCCGAGTAGTGAAATAATTTTTCAATTCAGTTCTTTAGTATGGAAGCCTTTATTTAGTGTACATACAAACAATACTGTTGAAGTAAAGATAAGTTTCAAACTAAAAATAACAACAGTTTAACAGTTAATGCATCAAATAGTAAAAATACATGGCATGCTGGAATAAATAATATTTAGAATTAAATTACAATCTGACCTTCTATGTGTGCTCTACATTGCTGTAAGTAGAGGTAAATAAATTTTGGGCTTCTTCTTTTAATTTTCCTGACGTCTGAAGATTTTTTTCCATTTTGATAGCAGGCACAACTCGATAAATATTGGGTGAGGTCAGTAATTTGAGGTCAGTAATTTGTTATCATTTAGGGGTAAACTTTAGTGTAGCATTGCAGGCTTCATATTTCATTTCTTGTTTTTGGAATAAGTAGGTGAGGATATAGGTGAAGTAGTTCCTTTTTTGTGTTTTTTGGTGGAAATCATTAAATGACTGTGAATGTGGGTGTACCATATTACTTCTGGAGCTCTTGATGTACCAGGGTTGTGGTAACTCCTTCAAACAATCCCGTAAAACGTATTGAAATATCGTTTTCTATAATTTTTTCCATGATGGAGGTGAAACTCAATAACTTGTATCCATAGCTTAGATTAATATCTCTGAAAGCCTTTACCTAATACCATACATACTTACCTTAAAACCTTTACATTATACTACCGACTTCTTAGAAAAACTAAACAAATTATTGCCGCGTAGTTTCGCTCGACTAATTCTATTTGGCTTGTATAAAAGGCATAAAAGTGTGTGTCCACTATTTATATTGAGGATAGCGTCACAAAAATAATCCTATTACCTGAAAGAAGACCCGTGACAACATACTAATAAGTGAAATTAGATTTATTTATGTAATACTAAAAAGTCGTGGTGGCCTAGTGGGTAAAGAACCAACCTCTCATGTATAAGTGGGTTCGATACCAGGTTAGGCAAGTATCAATGCAACTTTTCTGAGTTTATATGTAAGTAAATCTTAGACACCAATGGCTGATAAAAAGGTGAATAAAAACATCTCGAGGAAACCTGGACTTTAAAGTCTGAGATTTCAGACTTTAAGGTCCAGGCATTGAGCAAGCGTGGTGATAAACGATCAATCCTTCTCCGTGTGAGAGGAGGCCTGTGCCCAGCAGTGGGACTATAAAAAAGGTTGTAACAGTAACAGTAACAGTATGTTATACTGTTTCCTGCGTTTTCACCCGTGTCCTGAGACCACTGTTTCCCGTAGCCGGATGGTGACAAAAAATATCCTACGTCTTCTTCGCGGATCTAAGTTCCCTCCTCTCTAATTTTCAGCTAAAGTGGTTCAGCCATTCTTGAGTTATAACTGTTATAAGAAGTGTAACGAACACGACTTTCTTTTAAATATATAGACTAGCTATTTCCCGCGTGTTCACCCGCGTCCCGTGGGAATGTCTTCCCGTACCTGGACAAAATATAGCCTATATCAGATACTCGGAGGTGGTGTGGGGCTTCGCAACAGTGAAAGAAGTTTACAAATCGGTTCAGTTGTTACGGAGTGTTTGTTGCCTTTGATTGTTTGTATGTTTATACCTTTACAAACAAACAAACAAAAAATGTTTCCCCTTCATTACATTGGTTTAGATGCGTCTAAATACTTCAAAGGAATCGTAACCGTCCTTTATAGACATAGTATTTATAAATTATGCTTAGGTTTAGGTGTGTTACTGGTGTTGCTGTGTTGTTACTGGTTACAACCGCTGCCCATCGGAACTACTCCGAGCATCCTTGCCTTAGTAGCCTTTCTTGATATAATATTTACGGGCTATCTAACAGTGAAATAGTTTCTTTCTGCGGGAACTAATCCGCACAACTGGACAAAAACCAGCCTTAATACTGAAATATTTTTTACAAATCGTGCAACAAACTATTCATCTTTATCATATTAGTGCTATAAATAAATATCTACTATTAACATTCACTTATAATACCACAAGAAATGGGAAAAATGGGAAATGCCAGATAATTATGAAGCTCGTGTGGTATTCGGGAGATTATTTTTCCGTCCCAAATGTCGGCCACAACCTGTCAGTTTGACGTAGCAACGACCAGAGAAAATATTCAAAAAATTTTCAGTATAATACCATGTAGGTTGTACCACGTGACGTCGAATGGTGCAATTCTATTGGTCGATATTTGGGTCGGAAAAATAATCTACTGAAGTCATTAAAAAGTCACACAACACCCCTTTAATTTTCATCAAATGGCGCAACAATTTCCCAAAACAACTGCTTTGAAAAAAAGTTTTTTGTAAAATATTCGATTTCAAATATTCCAGGACTCAAATAAGTCGATATACAATATGTAACTTAATTAACGCACATCCTGAAATTAGTTTGTTCAGAATCGTTTACTGAATCGATTTAGGTATATCATTTTTAATATAGGTAATTTTTTATCCCAAAAATAATTAAAACTACGGAAATTATTGTCATATTAACCCTGTACAGTCAAAACAAATTCAAATAGACCGTAACTCAAAGTAATAAGACTTCGTGTATTGTCGGCTTTTTCCGTAGTTTCGTTATGTTGTGTCGATTCGAGCGGCGCGCGGCGCGATATTTGCATGCGTAGTAGTATGACCAAAAAGTTCTCCAAGAATTGGTATAAGTAACTAATTTAGTAAATAACAATGCATATACATGTTAAATTAAAAATTCAGTGTATGTATTATGATTATAACATAATATTCTAATTGGGGTGTTTGAGGGTGTGTGTTAATTACGTTACATGTTGTATATGTAAAGCGAAAAGTGAAATTGTTTGATGTTATTCATTGTATTAAGCGAAAGTGTTTTTTGTCCCTATGGTTGGCAAAATATATTTTAATTAAAGAAAATCTTGATTTCAGTCTGTCTGATGCCCGTCAAATACCTGATCGTTGTTATGTGTCCATTCCCATACATCTCTGCACTTATCAAGCGCCCGATCAAATTGTCGGCTAACTAAAAGTCTGCTAGCATTCAGAGGCCCTAGGTGACGACATACTATTATTTAAACACGTGTTTATGCAGTGAGTAATGCCCTATTGACACGGTAGTGCATACAAAAAAAAAATACCTAGTTGCAAATAATAACATCATATGGAATGTATTATGTATTTTACTGTCCGTAGGTTCATTGTTACGTTGATTCATCATTGTTATTATTAGCCTTATTAATAACTAGATGTTTTCCGCAGATTTGTTTGAGTCTTGGAAATCGAGAAAAAGGTCATGGTAGCCTAGTGGGCCAAAGAATCAACCTCTCAAGTATGAGTGTTCGATTCCAGATCAGGCAACTATCAATGTAACTTTTCTAACTTTGTATATACTTTCTAAGTAAGTATATCTTAGACACTATGGCCGTGTTTTGAAGGGCACGATAAACTATAAGTCTCGCCTGTCATTGAACATCTTTGGCAGTCGTTATGGGTAATCAGAAGCCAGAAAAATCTGACAACCAGTCTTACCTAGAGTGTTGGTTTGTTCGGGTAACTGAGCTGAGAAGGTCAGATAGGTTGTCTATGTAAAACACTGGTAGGTACTCAGCTGCATCCTGTTATACTGGAAGCCGACCCTAACATAGGTTTGGAAAATCTGGACAGATGGATGGTTGATTTCGAAGCCTTTAGG
This sequence comes from Helicoverpa zea x Helicoverpa armigera, assembly GCA_033682625.1. NCBI lineage: Eukaryota > Metazoa > Arthropoda > Insecta > Lepidoptera > Noctuidae > Helicoverpa > Helicoverpa zea x Helicoverpa armigera. The sequence continues at coordinate 2,857,786 of JAWIIS010000047.1, forward strand.
GTACAAACAAAGAAACAACTAATTTATTTTACTTAAACGGATCTACTCCCACGTCAAGCCAGGTGGTCAAACACTTACCAACAGTTCCGATATTAGATGATTCAGCTCCTGCAGGCAAACTATAAAATACATTAACATAGCTTTAATTGGCAAATGGCAAATAATAGCTAGTTGCGGTTAAGAAGTCCTTGGGTAACCGCTCACCGACCTTACTCAGATCACGAACTATTGTATTTAGGATAGGGCCGGGAAATAAGCGATTCTTCTAATATTCTTGTACCTAAGTATTAATTGTGGACTATATTTCGTTTTTTTAGGGAAACGGGACTATCCGTCTGTCCGTCACCAGGTTGTATCTCATGAACCGTGATAGTTAGAGAGTTGAAATTTTTACAGATGATGTACATATTTCTGTTGCCGCTATAACAATAAATACTGAAAACTATAATAGAACAAATATTTTGGGGGGCTCCCATACAACAAACGTGATTTTAAATAATGAGCGCGAGTCTGACTCGCACTTGGGCAGTTTTTTTATATTGTACTGACTTTGACAGAACAGACAGACAGGTTAAAGTTGTGATTATGTAGACAATCTTTGCTAACTCATGCTAGTTCTGTACTAATGTTTACAAATGCGACAATACCTCTATCTATATGTATGTCCATCGCATTTTCACCCCAATACTACTGAACCGATTCAAATTAAACTTATACATGTCGGAGACTGTCAATAGTACGGACACTAAACGTCACGCAAGCGCGCCCTCTAGCGGCGTTTCCGGTGAAACAACATTTTGGCGCGCTTGGCAGAGTGGTGGCAGTCAGCGTGGCGTCCGCGGAGCTCAGTCTTAGCTCAGTCTTGGTCGAAGCTTCGTCGAGTCTTCGTGGAGTTGTCGCGTTACTGCCTTTCGTTACGTGTAGTGTACCTGGTGTTATTGCCTAGCGTGGTAGTACCTAAACTTATTGTAAAGTCTTTTGATTTTTGTTTTGTAATGGTTCTTCTAACCTAACAGACAGACATGTGTTGCTGGGGAGTTTGTTCCGCCACTTCTTCTCCCCAGCCAAAATACATAGGAAGTGGCGAAGGGCGGGCGTTTTGGGGGCTGTCTTTTGTTCTGACTAATTTAAATAAACGTTTGAGTTTTGAGTTTGTTTAAGTTTTGAGTTTGTTTGAGTTATCTCTTTGCTCGATTACCCTAACTGATGTCGGACGATAGTGCCATCCTGATGACGCCTCCGACATACACATAATGGTTTTCTACAAAAACTTAAACATCTGTTGAACACTTGTCTAAAAAAGGGACCTTATTTCAACGTCATAATCAGAAATTTTAGATAAGTGCTCAACAGATGTTTAAAAGTTTTTGTGGTTTGACGTTTTTAGTTTAAACTAGAGCCTGACACATAGGATACTTTGTAGCCAAATGCTGGGTAGTATTATATCCAGCAAGTAGAATTATATCTAAAATTACTGACTAACTACTTCTAAAGCAGATTAGAAATCCGTGTCGGTTTTCATGGCCTCACAAACAATGCATGCCCAGTGCAGTTAGACATGCCTAATGAAAAACCTGAGCTATTCGGTACGTCTAGGAAGTTAACATTCCTTTGTGTTACCGCTTTGTAATGCTCTAAATGTCTATTCCATTTATTAGTGTTTAGGTATTTACTTACTTTTAGTATGTCTAATACGATTTATTATACTATTTGAGTAGAACAAGGATACTAAGTAACTTCATGGGTCCATGGATTGTAACGTTTAGTAGGTAATGCTTGATTGGTTTGAATAAAATATAGTATGTTCACAATTACCGGTACCATAGCAAGTATTCTATAGACTATAAGTGTTAAACAGCCCATTTATTGAGTAAGGCTACTTTCTAAGGGGTTAACTGGGTGGGAGTTCCTAGATAAAGTGTCATAGCATCGCTTGTATTTGCAAGTTTTCTGTGTTGAGCTATTATTTTAAATCAATATGCCAGTCACTTATATACAAATCTGACACTATATACCCAAAAACCTGCAGATTATGACATCTAATAATAAAACTCACTAGATTTTGTACTCCAATTTTTCCATTCATGTCACAATAAACATAATGTTAGTTACATTGTATCTACAGCAACATAATCGTTATTATACAAAAATACATAACTCATAGAAAGCAAATACAAATTCTTCATTGTTTCCAAATCACTGAATATAGAAAACATTGAATAACTTGACAGAACTCCGACTTTATTGTGACAATTTCACCCCACTTCGGAGCGCCTGTCCAATTTGTAATAGCAATGATCATTCACTCGTCGACAAGCTGCTTGCTATAAAACTTGGATATTGTTAGGAAAAATGTTCCAAAGATTTACATTTGTTTGTGAAGACTTATTGTCACGCTAGCGTTGTGTATATAGGGTGAGTAGAACATTGAAATAATTCATTCTATCGAGTTTTTTGCCGACTTCAGAAAAAGTAAGAGATTCTCAATTGGGATGTTTGTATTTATATGATGTACTAGCTTCCGCCGGCGGCTCGTGGTGTGTTGATAAAAAGTATCCTATGTTAATTCCAGTACAAAGTATCGTGTTAATCGGTCAAGTAGTTTTTTCGTGAAAGCAAAGCAAAAAAACGGACTTTCGCATTTATAGGTAATATTAGTAGGATAGGTTGTTCATATTTGATTACTAGTCATCGGATTATATGCACCACAAATTGGCAGAATATGACTGCAAATAAATATTATGCACTAAAAGGCCGAAATATTATGCAGTATCGAAACAATATAGACTAAAGAAAATCACATTTATTTTGACCGTAACTAGTAACTGTATAAATTGCAGTTCTGGCTAGATTGATACATTTAATAGGTAAGTAATCAATATTACCTTGATATCGGCTTCAAACGCTGATTTCATATCCATTTAGTTAGAATCATGCTTAGTCTGAATGTGTGCAGTTACCATTTTGGTTTATGTAGTAAGTACCTATTTACTACATAAACTTTCAATTTATTAGGCATAAACTATATCAAAAGGTTTTCATAATGAATTAGAAACGAAATATTAGTTACAGTGAAGCTAACCATAGCCAACGAAAGTGGTTTACAATACCTCATAAATATTTGATACATATGTGTTGAACTGTTATGTATTGCGGCAAACTTTGAGGCAGGCGCGTATTCGGTTGGTACAACGCATCGTTTATCTAAAATAAGTACATAAACTACTACTTTTAGTCCATTACCCATCGAATAATCATAATTTAACAATATCTCATGACCAAATATTCATGATGAGAAAGAGAAACGAATAAAGATTCTCAACTTAGCTCACGAGGTGGTCGCCATATGGAATGTCGACATGGTTGTTAATAATAATAATAAATCATTTATTTGCGAGAAATATGGTGTTACATTAGATCTTAATATATGTAAGTTTGCGTACTGAAACATATTTCACCCTTATTAAGGGTATGCAAAATAAAAATACTTAAAACTAATCAAAAGCTAATATTTAATACTAGAGGATATTTAAAACTAAAACAATATATTTAAAATAAGTTAAATTAAAATAGCAATTCTTAAATTACGATAACAAAAGAAGAATAGGAACAGTACGGCGTTTAGTGGGCACCAAATCGACATTTACTTTTACTTTTGTTGAGGAACTCTTTTACACTATAAAAGCTCTCTTGAATTAGCCACTTTCGTAGGGCTCTACAAAATTTGTTGTATGGCAAGTCAGTCATTCCCTTAGGCAGAGAATTATAAATTAATGGCGCCATATAAGCACAGTTTTTCCTAAACAGTTCCAGCTTAGGTACGGGCATTTTTAATGGAAGGCGATTAATTTTGCGTTTAAATGTGTTATCGTTAGTAACAAAGAGATCACCGTGGCTTTTGACAAATTTAGCAACTTCATAGATATATATGCAAGGTACGGTTAATAGTCTATGTGCCTTAAAGATTGGTTTGCATGATTCTGACCAGCTCATGCCGTATAGTGCTCGAATGCATTTTTTCTGTGCTATAAATAGTCTAGCAATATCGCAAGAATTTCCCCAGATCACGATACCGTACCGAATTATGGAACATACGTAGGCATGATATACCATAATCGAGGTATGTCGGCTCGTCACGTCTTTCACTTTTCTAAGCGCGAAAACGAATTTGTTGATTTTTATGCATAAACTATTAACATGATCTTTCCATGATAGATGTGTGTCAAGAATAATACCTAAAAATTTTGCACTGGTTATTTGTTTGATCTCTGTACTATTGTAGCTAATGTTTAATTCAGTGTTTTTACTCTTATAAGTTTTAAAATTAATAAGTTTTGTTTTGTCTATATTTATTTTTAATTTGTTTATTTCTAGCCATTTTATGACGTCTTCTAGTATTTTATATATTTCTCCTTTAAAAGTGTCTGCATTTTTGCAGTCCAAGATTATAGTAGTGTCGTCTGCAAATTGGACACAGTTATGTTTGAGAGCACGTGGAAGGTCATTCACGTATATAAGAAATAGTAGCGGCCCTAGAATGCTCCCCTGCGGCACCCCAGAACAATTAGCTCTTTGGTACGAATCAAATTGCACCACATTATTTGTTCCAGTATCAAATTTAGTAATCCTGGCAAATTGTTTCCTGTTTTGCAAGTAGGACTGGAACCATTGCAAAGACGGACCCCTAATGCCATATTTCTCGAGTTTTGAGAGGAGTATTGTATGATCAACAAAATCAAAAGCTTTGCTGAGATCTAACAATAGAGCTAATGTTGGAATTTTCTGATTAATATTATTAATGATGTTGTTTATTAAGGTAAATGTAGCTAGTTGTGTTGACTTATATTTTCTGAAACCGAATTGTTCTGGTGCCAATATATCATACTTGTCGAGAAAATTAACTACTCTTTTGAGCATAATCTTTTCGAACACCTTTGATAAAACTGGAGTAAGGGCAATTGGCCTGTAATTATTTTTGTCTGATTTTGCTCCTTTTTTATGCAATGGTTTTATTATGGACAATTTAAGTTGATCTGGAAAGCATCCTTGCTCAAAAGATAAATTTATAATATGAGCCAAAGGTTCCGAGATGAATGGAGCAATACGTTTCAATAATTCTGAATTAATTTCATCGTAACCAGTTGACTTTGAGTTTTTCAGTGAAATTATTGTGTTAAAGACTTCTTTTGCATCAGTGGGTTCTACAAAAATACTGGAATTGTTGCTGTTTAGATTTGAATTACGATACTGAGACTCATTATGAGAAGAAGCCGTATCTCTACAACATTGAACTACATCAATGAAAAAATTATTAAAAATGTTTGCTATATCGGACCCAGATGTAATTGTGCTGCCGTTATCAACAATACTTTCAATGAAAGCACCAGATCTGGGAGCAGTACCGTTGACATAACGTTTCACTACGTCCCATGTTGCTTTACCTTTATTTTGAGCGTTGTTAATGTAGTTTTGGTTGCAGAGCGACTGAGTACTGTTTATACATTTTCGAAGCAATCTGGAATATTTTAAATATGCTACTTTATTACTGATACTTTTATTCAAATAATAGTTATATCTCAAAGTTCTTTTGGTTCTACAGCTGCTTTTTATACCTTTCGTAATCCATGAAGTTTTACCGGCTCTTAAATTATTTCTTCGTCTTATGATGGGAAAGCAAAGTTTAAGAAATAATATTAATTCATCGTGAAATTCATTAAAGGCAACATTTGTATCTAATTTTTTTAAAATTTCGGAAAAGGATAAACTACTAATACACTCTACAAATCTGTTTAAGTTGCTTTTACTGTAATCTCGCCCAGTTGTAAAATAATGTTTAAATATATTCACATTTTTTTTGGTTTCAAATTCGATAGTTTGTGCTGTATCGTGATCTGATAAATAGAATTTGTGGGTTTTACCTACTGCTGTAGGAATATTACTAAGGATATTGTCTATGCATTTATCTAGGCGTGTTGGTTCCTTGATATGACACTGTAGTCCATAATTCGCAATTAGTTCCATAAATTCAATACTGGCTTTATCGCGGGCCAGAATATTGATATTAAAATCGCCGCATATTATAAGTTTACTCTGTTTGTGGCGAAATTTCGACAGCGTTTCATTCATTTTTCTAAAGAATACATTTATATTGGAATTAGGAGTCCTATAAATACATAAAATAATCAGTTTTAATTGAGTAATTTCTAGACCGCAGATTTCAAATTCTTTTTCAATACTCATTCTGTTAATGTCGCATAGTTTTAAGCCTTTGAAGTCATTACGCAATAGAATACAAGAACCCCCTCTCCGTTGAGATTGACGCGAAAAAATAGAGGACACATGATAATTATTTAAATTTAAAAACTTTTCCTCACCTTCTATAATAAAGTGTTCGGTAAGACATACTGCGATAACACGTTTGTTAGACTCATGTAATTCATTGATGGCTAAATCTAAATCATTCATTTTATTGAGTGCGCCTGCAATATTTTGGTGCATAACACTACAGAGTAAAGACGGTTTGCAGTTATTTACGAAAAAGCTGATCTTTGTTCACATTCGTGGATTTTACAGATTTATCTTTTTTTGTGACCACAGGAAAATAATATGGTATTGTACCTTTACAAGGGTTAATTTTAGGTGGGGAAGTTTTAGTATTAGAATCCATGTTTAGAAATGTATCATTAGAATCATGGAGAATATAGTACCTTAATGTGTCAAAAATAATTCTCATGCCATGTCCATTTAGTGCTCCACTGCGCTTATTAAACATTGAGCTGTCATAGTTTAAATCTAGGTTGGAATCACATAGTAAGGCATAGTTATATTTACAATTGTCTTGGTACAGCAAGTTATTGAAAATCTCAACCCTGGAGTTAAAAATATTATTATAACCATTAAATTTATAGGTAGGCAGACACATTACTACATTAGTGTGGGTAATCGACAATAAAGTTTCTCGTATACTCACCACCAAATCATAATAATTTACAGTGGACTTAAAATCATTTTCTCCTATAAAAATTAAACAGTAGTCTTGTTTACCAAAGTTATACACTTTTTTGTTGACATTATCGAGTAATTGTTTAATACCACAGTTGGTTGAAATAAAATGGCACACTTCATAACTCGGAAAACAATTTTGTGCCAATGTGAGAATATTATTAACTCTATTGCTACTGATAATACACATTTTTTGCCGTATACGATTTGACGCTAAAATCTGATCGGGATTTATTTGGGAGCATGAAGGTACTGCTAGCGCCGATCGTAGCTCGTTGTTCACCACCTTTGGTTGTATAAATTGACGTGTCATATTATTCACCCGTGATGTCACGCTGGAGAGACTGGTGGCGCCATCTATTGCAGGGTCGCTGGTTGGCGTATTTTGTCCAAGATCAATCAAAGTGCTGTCTTCGTCGTCAAAGGTATGCTTTATATTTCTTGTTACTTTGTTACTCGGCGTTAACGCTTCGGTCCCGGAGTCTGAACAAATGCTATGTATTTTTTGTGCTGTAAGCTTTTGTTTTAGTAATAAGTTCTCTTCACTAAGTTTTAGTATTTCAAGGCGCGCACTTTCGAGTTCGCTCCTAAGCTGTGATAACTCGGACTTCAAGTCTTCTTTATCACTAAAGTATCCAGTAGACAAGTCTGGTAAGCTTTGTCCTCTTATCTCAGAATTTGTGGATTCAAAAGAGAGATCAAAAGATTCATTTAACATTGTTTTATGTCGACGTATTGTTATATTTTCATCAGCCATTTTGTTAATTTTAATAATTATGGTTGCAGGTGTACAAAAATCGAGTATTAATGTGTGATGGTGGCGACACCTGGCAATTACTGGAACAATTTGTTTGTTAATATAATGTAGCTGTTCTGCTTCAATTCGATATTTGTTAATAGATGTCGTTATTTTGAAGAGTTTATTTGTAACCAAAATTGAATAAAAACATTTGGACCTCTTCGAGATTCGAACGTACGGTCCGTAATGCACGATGAATTCCAGTCGTCTTGTGTAGCCTCTAGACCACGCCGTTGGTACCAATGAAGTCGAAAATTATGGTTGTATTGTACGTTTTCTTAAAGTTCGTTATTTACGACACAATTTGAATTTTTTGAATTTTGTAAACAGTTGGTATGCCAGTATCGACACGGCCATTGGTCTAATAGCCAAGAGCCTCGATCAACACCTCATGAGGCTCTCGTAAGTAGCTGGATAAAGGGACTGATTCAGAAGGCAGTACTCCTTGATGCGACGCGTAAGGAGGTTTCTTCAAATGGTCGGTCCACCTAAAACTCACATAAATACAGGAAAATACCTGAATCCAGCCCCACTAACAAGCCAGTGAAATAAGGCCACAACTTACACTGTGCGGCTGGCTGATCGAAAACTGCGGTCCGATATACACGGGCCGAAATTACCCACAAATGAACGGTGGCGGCGCTCGGCCGAATTAGCAATCGTGTTTTGTGACCTAACTCTGTAACGTACAATGCTTTACTGCCTTCATTGAACGGGGGCTCGTGGCTAAGTGGCAGCCCCAGGGAGTGATCTATCATAAGGTTAAGCTAGGCCTGACGCGGTTGATTTGTGGATGTGTAGGTTAAATTGGTACATCCTGGTTGTCATTTGAATATCTTTGGCAGTCGTTACGGGTAGTCAGAAGTCTGAAAACCAGTCTTACCAGGAGTTATCGGGTTGCCTAAGTAACTGGGTGGTGGAGGTCATACAGACAGTTGCTCCATATAAAACACTGATTCTCAGCTACATTCGTTACACTGAAAGCTGACTTCAACATAGTTGGGAAAAGGTTAGGCAGATGATATATTAGGGAAACCAAATGATCATCAATAGACCGTATATTATTTAATGAGAAGGTTAATTCTTGTACGGTCTCATCGCAGTAGATTTTTCATACTAATTTTACACGTTATACATTTGTACATTATAAAATAGCGTTATTTACTTCATAAATAGTAGTCAACATATAACTGTGTAACTATCAATAACAGGAAGAAATTATCGCTTATTAACTGTGACTCACAAATAACTCGTGAAACTAAGTGGTGCGCGTTTCTCTACAAACTTAAAAAACCTTCACGACAATAGTGTATGGAATAAATTACCCATACAATACTATTGGCTGAAAAAAATCCTCGTCATCTAAAATCTCACACAGACAGTTTGCATCACTACAGAACGTACCTCTATACTTTCGCGTGCAGTTAGTAAACAAACTACTGGAGAAGTTAAACTACGACGAACTCATCCACATTAATTTGCAAAGTGAAGGTGTATCACGGAAGTGAACCTGTGTTAGCATTGTCGGAGAATATTAAACGGTTTTCCTGCACTTGTATATTCTTTCAACTATAACTACAGATACCTAGTTGCAGACTAACTATACCTAACTTGTTTTTGTGTGCCGTGTGGTGAGCAATCATCAAATGAACGTGTTGAACGATAATATGGTCCTGTAGTTACCATTCATACTGAAAAGTTCTGAGTTCTAACGAAAACTTTCTGACATTCTAAAACTGTCCTACGATACGAAAACAACAAACAGCCGATTTATTTTGAAGGGATCCACGTCACCAAAAGCAGGCGCGACGCGATCTAGCGTGGCGTAGAGTATATATTGAATTCGCCTCCAATCTCATCGCATAGCTTTCGCCTTGATTCACCCACGCAGGATGCATCCAGTGGAGTCCGGAATGTGCTACAATAAACTTTTCATAATATACATGAAATATCAAATTCTAATGTCTAACATTATAAACTGCTAACATTACAAAAAGGCCCTTTTAATTCTGCCAGTGCATCAGAATTGCAGAATTGAAACAGATTTGCAGAAGCCCATTATCATCACTACGCAATTCTCAGTCTTCTACCAAAAAAAATAATGCCAAAAGACGACTTACAGATTCTTTTACAATCCCTCCACTTGAAACACAAAATACAACCGGTATGCCAGAAATTCAACCCACCTCAGGGACTCAACATCAGGCTAGTGAAAAAGAGGCTTTTCTAAAAGCAGCCTCCCAAAACAGTGCATCAACATCAGCAGCATATCACCAACACGCAATGAACATAGCGCCCACCATAAATAAACGATTCGAAGAAGGTCCCAAAGACGAGCTTTGCATCGCGAGTTCACAAGCTTCTGTACCAAAACATGGAATTGCCTTACCAACGTGTCAACAAAAGAAGTACAGCACAAACTCCACTACTTATGCAAAATCCGAGCAGGAAAAAATAAACAAAGTATTTATCTTCGGAGGGCAACAATGTTCAGGATTGACAAAACATCTCATCTCATCAAGAACTCGAAATCCCTATTCGCAATATCAATTTATATCAATCGTTAAAACTCAAGCCAGTACAGAAGAAATACTCAACAGTGTTAAACTTTTCGACATAACAGAACAGGATAGAGTTATATTATTTATAGGGCAAAATGACTCTAATCCCTTTCACGTGTCAGCTGAACTTTGTTCAGTCATGAAGATCATAAAATGTCATGTTCTAGTTCTAAAGGTTTACAGAAATAGGTACATGAATCAATATAAATTAAATACTATGTTACGACTAATTTGTAAGCAATATACACGATGTACTTACGTTGACATTGATTATGAGAACTCTCATGATATTTTCTATGATTTATGTAAGAGAATAAATTATATACTTGATCAAACCGATTATAATCAAAGATTTTTGGTTTCCACTAGCAACTCTGTGTACAGAACATATTTAGGACGGAAAAGTGTACATATAAAGGATACCTCCCTTGATGCTTCTTGCTCAGGTTTGAACAAAAACAACAGTCTTACGATTGACCAATGCACTCAAACTGAACCAACGCCTGCTATCCAAGAACCTGCTTTAAATAATGTATTTTTTCGTAAATAACAAAACAAATGAAACATATGTAAGAATTCTACACCAAAATATTGCTGGTTTGTTTAGTAAGCGTCACTTGCTAGAAATTCACTTAAATGAACTGTTAGATAAGGGAAAAGAAGTGGACATTTTGTGTCTAACTGAGACATTCATTCAAAGAGGTCATGAACAAATGGCCAATGTGTCGGGTTACTCCCTAGCAACGTCATATAGTAGACAAGCAAAACAAAAACGGGGGGGAGTATGTATTTTAATTAAACGAGGATTACAGTATAAAGAACTAAACTATAACAATGAGTATTCCATAGACAAGCATTTCGAATGTTGTGCTATTGATCTAATATCCCAAAATATGTTTATAATTTGCTTATATCGAACACCTGACTCTGACTTTAACCTATTTATTGCGAAACTCACAACCTTATTGCATAAAATTACTTACAGGCATAGTAAAAAACTCGTATTGGCTGGCGATCTAAATATCGACACTATACAAACGAACAATAAAGAATCTAAGATTTTAGTAGATCTTGCAAAGAACTATAACTTACACTTGCACATAACAAAACCCACCCGTAAAAAGTCCTGCATTGATCACATTATAAGTAATATGGCGTATGCTACAGGTGAACTATTACATTTAGATATCTCGGACCACAACACTGCTCAATTGCTTAATATTCCTGCAATAAACAAAGAAACGCCACTATTGGAGTACTTTATTAATAAAAGACATTATAACGTAGAGTATTTACATAAATTCAGGGAATGTCTGCGTAGTCTATCATTTCTCGAGGTACATGAAGCAGAAAATATTGAATCGGCATTTCAATTATTTCATGAGACCTTCACATTGTTTTATAACCTGTGTTTTCCTACAACCAGAATCAAAAGATCCAATAAGGTTCGTAAATCTAAATGGATTACTAAAGGTCTAAAACTTAGTTGCAAAACAAAACGCTCGTTACGCTACAAATATTATATGGATAAATGCACAACAAACAAAATCAAATACAAAACATATTCGAAACTCTTACGTAAATGTATCGACCAATCAATAAGAATCCGTAATTTTGACAAGATAACTAAAGCAAAAAATGTCTGCAAGACATCATGGCAAATAATAAAACATGCATCAGAAGCCAATAAACAGGTAGAGATCATCGCTAGCATTAAAAAAGAAAGCTTGTTGATAAGTGACCCATATGAAATAGCTGAAACATTTAATCAATATTTTATTAATGTATCAACTACTAATAACTCTCTATTCAATACGTGTAAAACTAACATGGATAGCAGCATCTTTTTACATCCATGTAGTTGTGAGGAAATTCACAAAATTATAATGTCCTTGAATAACACCAGTGCTGAAGGCTATGACGGAGTAGCAACAAATATACTCAAGGCCTGTTCCGTTGAAATCACGCCGTTACTAACTCACTTAATTAACTTATCATTTATAATATAATAATAATCAATTTTAATTCAGATAAAACAATCCATTATTGTTAGTAAAGACATACACAGCTTATAATCTAGTATTAGTACATACACACATACATTTAGGCAACACATTAATTAAAAATTTTATATAATCATGTCATAACAAATACACAAAATACAATTCATTAAAACGTACACAACTCAACACTACTTCTGGGCACGGTTTGTAGACAACACTTGCGTCTTTGTCCAGTGTTTTAATATGAGGCCATCAGTCCGATCTGCCACAGTCCTCAAAAGACTGTTAGCGCTGCCCCGCACCCGATACATCAGGGATGCGATTCTCTTTCGGATGATAGCGTGAAAGTCATCAATACGCGCCTCCGCAAACATCCCTGATGCACTGCAGTGTCGCGGCAATCTCACTAGGGCCCTGTATGCGTTATTGAATTGGATTCGTAAGGCGCTGTAGGCCCTCTGCGTATAGTCGACCCATAGGCTGCAAGTGTAGAGAGATGTGCAGTACGCTCTGAACAGAGTATTCTTGACATCCCTTGAGCACTTTGCAAACCTACGGATCAACATATTGCTCCTGACTGTCAGCGCCCTACGTTCCCTTTCAATGTCATTATTATCAGTCTGCGTAGCAGTGACCCAGTGCCCCAGATATTTAAAAGAAGTGACCCACTCTAAAGTAGTCCCTACAAGTGTAATAGGTGGTACATCATAGCTTTTAGTGCCTGCCTTGAACAGCAGACACTCGCTCTTCTTTGCATTATATCTAAGTCCATGGGCCTCCGCATAACGCTCACACACCGACAATAGCGTTTTGAGGGCGCTGATCGATGGAGCTAGCAGCACCATGTCGTCGGCGTAACTGATATTGTTGACAAGTGTTCAGTCAATCGAACAACCTACCATAGTGCCGCTGAGCTCACGAACCAGCCGATCCACATACAGACAGAAGAGTTTTGGTGACGTAAGGCCGCCCTGCCTCACCCCACACTCCAGCACGTACGGATCGGATAGCGCACCTGCCCACCTAACCATATTGGTTTGATGACCGTACCAAAACTTAAACAACTCAATCAACTCACCTGGTAGCGTTGTTTCTTCATACATCTTCTTCCACAATACACCATAGGACACCAGATCGAATTTATAAATGGTTGTTTCCCTAGTCCACTCAAACTTTCAATAGTAAAGCCTTTATATAAAAAAGGGGATAAGGATAACCTAGGTAATTATAGACCCATAGCACTGGTCCCAATCATTTCAAAAATATTTGAATCAGCGATGCATAGACGCCTGATAAGCTTCTTTCAGAAACATAAAATTTTACGTAATGAACAGTACGGATTTCAGAAGGGTAAATCTACGACTTTAGCCTGTTTTGATCTAGTGAGTACCGTGGTTAAGAATCTAGATACTGGTAAATTGGTCACAGTTATTTTTTTTGACATGTCTAAAGCGTTCGATTGTGTATCCCATAAACTACTATTAGAAAAACTTAATAAATATGGTATTAGAGGACCCGCGTTAAGGTGGTTACAGACTTATTTATCAGATAGGAGACAATACGTTGAAATAGTAAATATCGATGAAACTAAAGAACTCCGCCCATATAAGTCTACTCCTATGGTAAATAATTGTGGTGTCCCACAAGGTAGCGTCCTAGGTCCACTACTATTTTTGACATATATTAATGATCTTCCAGACATAACATCGAAATCTACCATTTTATTTGCTGACGATATTTCTTTAATTGTGACATGTGATAAAAAATCCGAAATTGACACATATACTTCTGACATAAATAATTCCATAAATTCTATTATAGAATGGCTTAGCAATAATAATTTACAGGTTAACTTAAATAAAACAAATTTTATCCAATTTAGCACATACGGTAGACCACATAAAGAATTGCAAATTAAATACATATCTCAACCGATTTCAGAGGTAAATGAAACAACATTTTTAGGTATCACCTTAGACAAATACCTTAATTGGAAAGCTCATGTTGAAAAAGTGTGTGACAAAATTAATAGATTTGTTTATGTACTTTATAAACTACGCAAAACTTCTACACTTCAAACTGTACTAGCGGCATACTACGGATACGTCTTCTCTGTCCTAAATTATGGTCTGGTACTATGGGGCAACTCCACGGAAGTACAGAAAGCTTTTCTTGCACAAAAAAAATGTGTTCGAGCCATTGCTGGCATACCACCTTGGGAATCTTGCAAACCACTTTTTAAAAAGTTTAGAATTCTTACATTAGCCGGCATGTATATCCTGGAAGCAGCGAAGTTTGTAAAGCTACACCCTAATCTCTTTAAAACAGCCAAGGACTTGTACCCTAGAAACACGAGAAATCCAAACAGAATTGTCTTAGGTAATATACCCAGAACAACAATGTATTTAAAAAATTGTTATGTTATGTGTGGACTTATATACAATGCTATTCCTAGTAAGATTAAAGATTTGCCCTTCAACAAGTTTCGGAACATTCTCAAAACGTGGCTTATAGAGAAGTCTTTCTATTCTGTATCGGAATTGTTACAAAAATAAATATATATTTTGCATGCTGTGTCTATCTAAGTTATTTGTTGATAGAGTTAATTGTTGTATTATTGTATTGACGTTATAATTTTTGTGACTGTATAAAAACTTTTGCATGTCGTAAAGCGACAAAATGTATCTGGTACTGTAATAAATACCTATCCACCTTTAATGTAACCTGCATTTTAAGCAAATAAATTATTTGAATTTGAATTTGAATTTGAATCTCGAGGCATTAATTTTATACGGAACCAACCGCGGTACAAGGGTGTGCTGGCAACACTCCAACCTAATATATGCTGTTGTGGCTGGCAACATCGTGTTAGCGTTAACCAGCTCGATTAATGGTCTTGGACCATTTACCTTAGAACATTTGGCGGGAAAGTACACGCTGCAATATGTAATTTGGACATTCAGATGAAAAAAAAACAAAAGAATCTAATTTACTAATACTATAAACCTGAACAATTTGTTTGAAAGCTAATCTCATGAACTTATCGTCGGATTTCAAGAAATATTTTAGCGTTATCCATTCATAGAGGAAGTCTCAAAAAACTCAGGTAGCAATCCTGTAAAATATTAAACAAAACATTGATCTTTTTCAGTTTAAGAACTTCTCGTAGGTATAACATAGAACAATTAAAGAATATCACGTACAACACAGAAAAAAAATACTACTGCAATAATAATTCCTAACTTTCCTTGCCTAAAACCACATATGAATACAATTCTGTACATTGTACACTGGTACAACACTAAACGTCAGTCAAGCTAAGGCCGAGGACGAATGTGTTGCGGTAGGCCGACGTCAACGTCACGCACCTCGGCCTTTGTGACCGTTACAACACTAGTTTGGGTTTCACGTGATTCTAATTTACGAAGGAATATGACTTTGTATTAGGATATGGTGAAAAGGACTATAAGACTATTAATGTCTTGCAGTTTCCCCACAGTTTAACTCGCGACGAGTGAGAACAACTGCTCGTACTGAGATAAAATATAAACTAAATTAACCGGGAAGAGTGTAGCTTTCCAAAAAAGAAAGAATTTTTCATATTCGTTCAGTAGTTTTGGAGCCTTTGGGGTACAAATAAAAAAATGGTATCCTCTTTATTGTATTAAGTATAGATAACTAATAATTAAGTGATCTCATAAGCAGTTTTTTCATGACGTAACAACTTTCTGACACTGACAGACTTTTCACTTTTTCCGAGGAGTGTCGCTTGCCTGGTCGTAAATCCACAAATATGAAAAGGCTGTAAACTTTATAATTTTCATTTTATAACAAGGCAAGGACGAATGCGTTGTGGTTGGCCGACGTCAACGTCAGTCAAGCACGCTTGGCCTTTGAGAACGTCACAACACTGGTAAGGTAAAATTTTAAATTATGACGTCATACTTTTTTAAAGCCTTTTCAGTCAACGGCAGACTATTCTGTGTTTCGGAAGGCATGCTTAACTGTAGGTCTCGGCTGTCATTGAACATGCTTGGCAGTCGTTACGGGCAATAAGTCTGACAACCAGTCTTACTATGGGGTAACTGGGTTGAGGAGGTCAAATAGGCAGCCGCTCCTTGAAAACACTGGCGTCTGGTTGGACTGGCAGCTGAGCCCAACATAGTTGGGAAAAAGGCTCGGGAGATAAATGGTATGGCGTTCAAGTGCTTTGATTACTATTAGCATGCAAATGAACAGGAAAACACTTAAGATTTTCACTAATTTATGAATCTATGTAAAATACACGCTCCAAAAGCGTTCATCCACAGGTATAAAATATTAATATTATGATAAATTTCCTCCACAGTGTTCAGTTTAGAGAATTCTGAGACTAATGTAAGTTCAGAACGTGATGTCACGTCGAGAGCACCAGTGTACAATTTTGTGTATAACTGTACCATTGCACTTTATGCTGAAATTGTGCTCGCGACTGTACATATAGTCTAATATGTGAATATGTCAGTTTAAGTAGGACAGGTCAGCATTTTCGCCTTGCAAACGAAGTAGGTACCTTCTGAAACAATAATAATTCCTGTCTTCAAAATGTTGATATTTTTTTTTATATTTACAATTAGATAAAAACTTATTTTGTGATTTTTTTAATCCAAATGTACTCTTTGACCGACTTACAAAAAAAGGAGGAGCAATGCAACTGTTTGTTTTTATATATTTTTTTATCCACAGTGGCAGTCATCCTATCCTTCTCTTCAAGCAATATTTAAGTAAAAAACAAAATGCATGTTTCTTCCCAATAAAAGTTAGCATTATTAATACTGTTTGCTCGTGCAATAAATATGTTTTACAAGCTTCCAACGATGCAGGGGAAACAGCCATTATTGCGGCAATTATCGTTCAGCCGTTTCGGGGGTGCGTTAAAAATGTAATCGACCAAATCTGACCTGTTGATTTTGTATGCTTTTTAATAAACTGTTGCTGTAAGTAGAAAATTATTTAATGGCCTTAATTTACTTTGAGATTCTCTGTATTGCTAGCTGTTCACCCGTGTTTCAAGGGAACTATTTTGTGCACCCAGATAAATGTCGTTATATGACATAATCAGCATTTCTGCTTAAATTATATTCTGGTTTTTTGAGTGTATAAAATTTACCTGTAATAACTGATTATAATAAGCAAGCAAATTAATGTAAATTATTAATTCCAGTAATCAATTACATTACCTATAGTCAAATTATTTTAAAGCGATAATTTCAGCATATCTCATTTTCCACGAACGCCGTTATTGAGTCCTTTGCTACTCCATATTATCTGTCAGGCTGATTACCTAGTTAATCTCTGTATCTCCAGAGCTTTTTCCCAACTATGTTGGGGTCGGCTTCCAGTCTAACCGAATGCGGCTGAGTACCAGTGTTTTACAAGGAGCGACTGCCCATCTGACTTCCTCAACCCAATCACCAAGGCAACTCGTGGTTAGGCTGGTCAAAGTCAAAGTATGTTTATTGTGGGCATGTGTAAAATCATCGGCAAGGATATTGAGCCCTGACCTTCACCTGCGCAGAAGTGATTTATTGGTTTATTGCATTAAGTGTACAGTGCGCAAAGCGATCCCCACTCCTCCGCCGAGACCTCATTATCCGTGCCGATAACTATAAGTAACAGATCTTAACAATACATTCGAGTATCAATATGTCCTGCCTAATAGGTCCTGTATACAATGATTACATAGGTAGGTATTGGCAGTGGAATTAATATTTGGTCAACTATTTAAGAAATCTTGGATTGTGTAGTATGCTTTATCAATTAAAAATGAGTGTTAAACTTACTCCATGTTATCTGTCAAGCTGATTACCTAATCAATCAAGCCTGTTAACTAGTATGATGGATTGATATGACGTCACAAGTTCCGTGATGGTTCCATGTATTTTCATTAGTAGTTCATGTTTGAATTTTAACCAGAATGACACTTGTCCCCGTTTACATTACGCCCGAGTGACGGGCTTAGGCGGGGTTGCAGTTGCAGCGATCATAACGCTGGTAAAGTAAGTAGTAGTAAGTGGGTGAGCATAATGCCATTGTAAATTAATAATACCTGCAGATTAAATAAAACTACTTTTACGGATTTTATCGCGGTTATATTATATTATTTAATCACGGGCAGACTAAGCTGCCCGTGACCATGGATGGATGCTGTAAAGGATCCGTAAAAGTAGTTTTATTTAAATGTCTAATATTCGCGTAAGTGTCAGAAATCAACCTGCAGATTATTTAGACCACTTTTTATAAAGGTTGATTTAGAGCAGGCGTAGATTTTATACACGAAAAAGATACACTTAACTAGCATGATAGTAATCATGCTAAACTTGATACTGCTTACGAACAAGAAACGACATAAATCTGTTTTTGTATATATATTCCCTCTACATCCTATTGCGTTAATACCAAAATCATCTTCTTGTTTTCAAAGTCCAATCAATAAAATTGACATAATACCTACCTTGACCCCGCTAACACTGGAGCACCATCAATAATACCTCAGGGCTACCTCCCAATGGCATTTGTGGTCAGCTTTGCCGCTCTACCAATTTGTCCATCCAACGCCGGCCGTGGTTTCATGTTCGTTTGTGCATATTGAAAACTTAATCATTAATACGTTTCAGTGGAATTGTTCGCGAATATGTTTGTTCGGGATAGGCCTTAATGGGTTTTGGTATGATTAGAAAGTTGGTGTTAGAAGTTTGTGTCAATTTAAGTGTGTTTGGGCATTGAGCAGTTTTGAGTGTGGATCAAAAGAGTCCTTAACGTAGTTAAAGTGACCTTTACAGTACTTTCAATCTTGCTGATTTTTTCAGTTTTTCAGCACGCGAATTTATACTCCATTTTTCGTACTGTATTTGTCAATAGCATGCTATCGGCAACACCTGTAACGAGCAGAAAATCGGCTAGTATGTGGAAGACTCACAATATAGTTCATATTTAGTTTCTGAGTTTTCAAACATAGCACTTACTTAAATAATTACACTTATTATTCTCATATTACAGTACTTATACATACCTATTTACCTCAGTACTAACCCCCAAATCGTGTATCATAAACAATCTTTTCACCCCAAAAATACAGCAATCTTAAAGGTCTTTCTACGTTTCACTAAGAGGTCTGGTATTTACGCAGCAGTGACTCATCGTACACGAACTACCCTACACGTGGGAGTAGGATGCTACTTGGCAACACTGCTGACTCATTGTGTGTTAAAAATAGGGTTGCCATATACGAAAGTTTAAGTTCGACACAGTTATTGTGTGGTATTTGAAGATTACGTAGGTTGGAACGTGATTGAGTTCATAGTGACGTCATGAAGTATTTCTATTTTGGTGTGCTATGTGAATAAATAATTGATAATAATGCTTATTCTTATCTAAATCAGTCAGTCTTTACAATACTTTAATGCTAGGAGTTTTTGACGTGCATAGCAAAACCGAGCGGAAAAACTTTTCGCGCAATTTCAGATGTCAATTATTTGCTGTTTCTCGTACAAGCGTTACACAACGCTCAGGAAATCTTTCTGTCTCTTTTTTTTGAGCGATTTTTTTTACTTGATTTTATTTTATACAGTTAGCAGCATTTTAATCCAAATTATAAG
Source organism: Helicoverpa zea x Helicoverpa armigera (assembly GCA_033682625.1). Classification (NCBI taxonomy): domain Eukaryota; kingdom Metazoa; phylum Arthropoda; class Insecta; order Lepidoptera; family Noctuidae; genus Helicoverpa; species Helicoverpa zea x Helicoverpa armigera. The sequence continues at coordinate 2,877,788 of JAWIIS010000047.1, forward strand.
AAAATGAATGTGCGTAGGTTCTTATTAATTTTTTTTTGTTTTACAGACTTACAAAATACCTAAAAATAAAAATTTGTCTTAAACTTTTTACCCGATTGTTTTACTAAAATGTTCCTCCTAAATAAATATAAAAATAAAGTCGTATACTTATTTTGTGTGAAGGCTGGTAATACCACCCCTTTCACAGATGACTCCGACCCTCGGAAAAAACTATGTGTAAGCTCTGACTGACGCAAATTGGATGAGCAAATTAGGTGACTAAACGAATTTCTTTTGCTTATTTATTAGTCTATTTTCAAAGTAAATATTTGCTATTTTGGTTCGTCGTTTTGGTTCTAGTCTAGTAAATACAATACATGACAATGCTCATCCTAAAATCATATACAACGTTAACAATACGGTCAAAATTTTATATATGTAAATATAATCCCTTTATTTTATTAATTTGTTTGATTGAACACGCTTATCGCAGAAAATGTCTAGGCTGGAGTTAGGTAGCCCATTTATTGAGAAAAAATTAATAGACAGATGCACAAAATATGTAAGTCCTCCATGACATGGGTGAAAGCGCGAGAAACGCCCAGTTTAAGCACCAGGCCCAAGATGGCTTACAACACTTATATACTTTAGATACCTAATGCAAGAAGTAACATCAATATAATTTTAATTTTACTAACATTTATAGGTACAACTAAAATTTCAAAACCGCAAAAAGCACTCATAATTTCTCCCCAAGGTTTCTTTTTCAAAAGAGAGACCATTTAAAAATAAAACTCTCAAAACCAACGCCTATTAAAATTCATTCATAAATTCCTCTAATTAGAATAATATTTCGTTGAATTTTCTGTAAGCTAATTCATTTGATAAGAATCTTTTCAGTGAAAAGTCTGCGGGTCCTTTCATTGGCTGACTGAATTTCAAATTGAAGGGGATTTTGATACGACTGAGAAATTAGTTTGTATATTTCAATGTTGAAATGTATCGAAAATAAATTTAAAAAATCAAGAGGTTGAAATATCGTGAACATTTAGCTGATAGACGAAGAAACTCGTTATGAAATGTTAACCCATCTTCAGAGCGACCGCGCTAAGCGTTGCTTAACTCGATGATCAATTAATCCAGCTTTTACTTAGCCACAAGCACCTCATATTGAAGTAATTGTATCGGCCTGTATTATTTTTTAACTTATTTCTCTCTATTTAATTAATTTCATAAGTAATGTGTGTTTTCGTTAAAACTATAAATTAGTTCCATTTCTAGTAACACTACAAATCTTATTAGGAATAGTTATTAAACTTTATTCTCAGAATATACTATTCAGTCTTCGTAGAAATAATAAATAATAATTACAACATTTAATTCTAAGCTTAAATAAAAGCTATCTACAGAATTTACTTCACCTCTTCAAATTTAATTCTCAAAATAATAAAATACATCAAAATAGGTACCAAAATCCCATCAAAGCGAAATCAAGACCAGCTCAGCCTAAACTAATCAAAGTCTTGAAATTAACACCTATAAATATTAATAAACACTCATAAATATTGATAAGTGGGTATTAATTAAAACTGTATAAATTTTCATTAGGATCCCTGACCAAGTTTTACCTTGCCTATTATTAATTAAACATTGGGACAAGAAAAGCGTTTCTTGTCTCCTGGTCTAAACTTTTAGAGTACACTGCAGACTACAGACTAAAAAGTTGCTGGGGAGTTGATTCCATCACTTCTTCTTCCCAGCAAAAAACACATAGGAAGTGGTGAAGGGCGGGCGCTTTGGGGGCTGTCTTTTGTAAACTGAAAGCTGTAGCTGAAAATCAGCACTTTTTAAAGGTCATCTTTGAATAAAATGTTTTTTTTTATCTTTATGGTTGGCAAAAATATGCTAAAAGAATTCCCATCAAAGTTTTCAATGGGTCCTATACCGACTAAATACCAGGATCTTTGTAATGCGCGTACTACCATTCATCTTAATACTGATATGAACCCAGAAGCCAGTAAGTCTGACAACCAGTTTTACCTAAGGGTTTTGGGTTTCAAGGGTAACTGGGTTGAAGAGGTCAGATAGGTAGTCGCTCCTTGTAAAACACTGGTACTCAGCTGCATTCTGTTAGACTGGAAGCCGACCCCAACATAGTTGGGAAAGGCTAGGCAGATGATGACTGATTAATAAGTCTAAACAAACTATCGGCCGACTAAAAGTTTGCAGTATGCACTCTTAACGGAACACAATATAAATTAGTGTAAACGAATTATTGTTGAAGAAACAAGGAAACAATTTTAGCTTTGAATTAATCAAGAAGTTTACTGCCTCTCTGAATACCTATTTGCGGTATAATCCAAAGTTTTTAACATCGTTTTGTGTTTATATTCAGCGTGGTAATTGTGTAATAAGACAACTGACAACTTGGATAGACATACTCTTCGTCTTGACAGTTAAGTTGACACGCTTTACAGGAAAGTTACAATGAGATAAACTCAAAAACGTATGCAGTAGGTAATATATACCCAAAAATATGAATATATATGCTTGAATATATCCACTGCCAAACATGGCGAACCACTCAAAAACGGCGATCATGAAAACAAATATATACCTTATATTATAAAGCTGAATTTTTTGTTTGCTTGAACTCGCTAATCTCAGGAACTACTAGTCAGATTTGAAACACTCTTTCAATGTCAGTTAGCCCATTCATCGAGCGAGGAATTTTCAAAACTATTAGCCCATTTATTGCGGAATACTATTGACTACTTTTAACCCATTTTCGGGGAGATATACTCCCATGACATGGTTAAAACGACTAGCAACCGCTATAACCATATCATTTGCCTTACCCAACCCACATTCCAGGATAACTTCTTCACCCAAATACAGCCAAAAGATATACATCAAGCGCGAATCGTGACTCATACTTCAACGGAAATTGAAAAGCTTACAGGGACCATTAAACAGGGCCATTTTGCAAATTGGCTTTTGCAACTTACGCGACTCAATAACCTTCTGATGTATCCTATGGTGATAAGGAGACTGAGAAGTAGCGAAAAAAGGGTTCAAATTGATGTGAAGTGATTTTGGTGGGAAAAGGTTAGATGTGGTATCTGATTTTGGCGTCTAATGCATTTAGAATGTACAAGCATGATTTTGGTTAGGATAGGTAACTGTTTTGGATTCTTATTGTTTTACGGAGTAATTTCTAAGGCAGTTAATTTTAGATTTTATAAGAGGAAAAAATCCTAGAAAGCAGAATGTTTGTAGACCTTTATTATGGCGTTGTAATAAAGATGCAAAAAATATGTTATTCCGCAGATTTGGGTCTAAAATGTCTAACATGACTAGCATATAATTATGTACATCATCGAACAGAAACATTATTTGCAATTTGCAAAGAATTTTCTCTTAACGTTGTTCATTGTTAGTGATGTGACTGATGTGTGAATGATTATGAAAATCATGAAACTGAATCAGGAACAATTTGAATAAGCATTCATTCAAACATACGTAAAATACAACTATCGATACAGGACGAACATCGCTCGCTCAAAAGCAATTATATCATGCTATATATACTACCATAACATAGTTATAGGTAAACGTGTTATGTAGTATTAGGATTTGCATTTTGATTGGTACTGAATTCAACCTAAATAACTTTGACCATTTTGAATTTATCTGATTAATAGCTCATTAGTTAAATCTTTGGGATTGCTAATTTTGTCATTAGTAAAATGTTTATTTAACATGGTTAGATATTTAACATAGTAAGTAATAATTTTTGGAGGTTTTTACGAAAATCGCACAAGATTTGAATGAGATTTAAATTCGCAAATGATAATGACAAACACATGAAAATGGTAAATCCATAAAGGAAATAAGAACGACGTGAAGTTAAAATATACTTATATACTTCTCTGTAGCAGTATTACATCATAGATAAGATATAACAAAACAGTTTTAATTTATAAATGCTCCATTTATTTAAAAAAAAAACTTTCAAAAACAAAACCAGCACAGACTTTTTCAGTAATTCAAACAAACGCAACTCAACTAGACTTTCCATCATTTAATCACAAAGCTACACTCAAAATTCGACCTTAACGCACCCACATAAAGTCTATATTCGTCAGCGCAACTCAGCTAGACTTTCCATCATTTAATCACAAACCTACACTCAAAAGTCGACCTTAATATCATCCATATAAAGTCTATATTCGTCATTCAGGCAAAAACCGTAATATTACTATTCCTTATTCAATATAGTGAATGAAGTTTGTCGTTTGCAGGAAATAGATCCGCGCAGCAATGGCCGCTGTTACCGGCTGAAAGTGATCCCGTGGCCGGTCATATCCGGCTGGCCGGCCGGTTATGTCCGTCACTTCCGGCTCCAACGATGCCTTACTTTTGTATTCGGTTTTTCATGATCTGGGTTTACCTGAATCGAGGTTTTTTATTCGTTTGTTTGAATAAGGAATGGGAGTAAAACTCTTTGGTGTTTTTTTTTTTCTGTAATGCAATTTCAGGATTTATAAAACAGGTAGGCACTTATTTTTATCTTCTTTTTGTTGATGGAAGGAAGCAAATGAATAGCACAATAATGAATTTACTTCAATTTCAAACTAATGGGGTTTTGACTAGATGAACTACATAATAAATGAAAAATAAATATTTCTGGGGCCCCCCATATAGCAAAAGTTAAGTTTTTTTTACTTAGGTAGGTACATAAAAGTTAACTCACGTCGCGTCGTCACGCGCAAGTCTAACTCACACTTGACCAGTTTTGTTTTGGATAACAATTAATATATTATGGTAGCTCAATAACATATATAGGTACATAATGAAATAGATTCCTACTGCAACTTCTTAGAGATCTCAAAGTTAACTTCTCCCATATTATTCCTACATTATCATATGAAAATAGAGAATTGTATGCAAGAGCATCGCTAGGGATGCGCCTAAGTACATGAGGCCATTAAAAATGCTTGTAGGGTCCCGAAATTTCTCCGTACACCCGGATAAATATATGGCTTCGATAAAAAAGCTATCTAACCCTGAAACTGTTACTGTTACAGCCTTTTTATTGTCCCATTTCTGGGCTCATTCCTCCTCTCACACGGAGAAGGATTGAGCATTAATCACCACGCTTGCTCAATGCGGGTTGGTGATTTCAGGCTTTACATAATATAGTCCAGGTTTTCTGAAGATGTTTTCCTTCACCTTTTTATCAGTCATTGGTGTCCAAGATAAACTTAGAAAGTACATACAAACTTAGAAAAGTTGCATTGTCACTTACTTGCCTGAACTGGAAGCGAACCCACACCCTCATACTCAAGAGGTTGGTTCTTTACCCACTAGGCCACCACGACTCCTACGATTAGCGAGTTCAAAACTTCAAACTTCAGTTTTGCATTCTTATAGCTGTAGTTAAGTCCCAACATGTCATCTTTAAATAACACTAGCTTCCGCCCGCGACTTTGCCCGCATAGAGTTTGGTTACACCTCGTTTCCAAGAGAATTCTTCAAAAGTCCGGGATAAAAAATATCCCATGTTCTTTCTCAAGGTCAACTCTATCTCTGTACCAAATTTTATTAAAATCTGTTTAGGGGTTTAGACGTGAAAGCGTAACAGACAGAGTTACTTTTATAATATTAGTAGAGATTTAAACACACAGCATTTCAACATTACGAAACGTAGTCTCATAGTTTGTGAACTACTTAAGTTCGTCACCCGCTACTCTAGTGGCCCACACTGAAAGGCATTCCAGTACTTTAAGGCACTACATACAAGTTCTACTGTGATATTACTCTGGATGTCTGTAAGTAGTAGTAAATTGGTTTAGACGAAATTTCTGAAACGTGGCCTTATAAAGTCATATTTTATTTCTTTGCTTGATTGAATTTAATTGTGGTGATAGAAGTTTTTTTATCCCACTTCTCGAGAGGGGGTTCTCAATTTGAATGTTTGGTTTTTTTATGGCTAAGTAACTATCGTAGCTAAAGTAGTAAAGCCTGGCATAATCTTTGAAATAATCCAGTTGCAATGTAAGCAATATTTTCGTACGAGCTTCAACACGTCCCACGAAAACTACTTTATGCACCTGGATAAAAAGTATTTTATTTTGCTAACTAACGAAACTAACTGAAAGATTTATCAAATTGGAATAGTTGTCTCTGAAACTCTTCAGGTTTATAATATTGGTATAGCTTGTATTCAGTATTACATAGGGTTACAATCGACTGTATCGCTCTTCAAATGTCATATATTTAAAGAATCAACTTTTTGACAAAAACTAGGACATTATGACTTCACCACCAAAAACTTCACACACCATAAAACATAAAATAAACTAAAACTACATTGTTACAACTAACACTTGAGCGGAACCTGTTGCTGAAACATTTACGTCGTGTCGTCCAGACTCTGGGCGAGTAATCCAGAAGTCATGTGCTCGCCACCTGAATTATGGACTTGGGTAGTGGACGCCGCGGGCTCGGTGAACGCACTGGGTAAAGTAAACGTGGCGAGTTTGACGAACGTTTTACAGTGCTGAAGTAGCGGGATTTCCCCTTGGTTTTTCAGCCATTTTTTTGTTCTACAGGTTGTACCTATAGTGTGAGTGCACTAAAAAACGCCAGTGTTACATCCAGTAAGCGCTCCTATAAACTTCGTCTGAAATGTAAATAGGTTCTGCTAAATATAAATAAGGTAAAATCAATATCATCATTAACAAAGTTTTTTTGTTAGAAAATCTTTATTAGGTAATTAAATATCTTCGTTGCTGCCACCTGCTGTATTTGAAATATACGAAGAAATATGACATGAAGTTTCAGTTTGGGGTATTCAGAAGCTATAAAAAATCGATTTACGAAACTGACACTGGCATCTTATTATAAACTCCCAAACAAAAAAAGTTCTTACCTAAAAAAAAATCATTTTCATGTTAGAAAAAACCCGCAGCTCAGACGCAGCATTTTCCCCGCCTAGTGTGTTACCCTGTTAAAGTTTCAAACGATAGCCAGCGCCGTGCGTTAGTAACAAATTCATAACGTCACTGGACCCTTTATGGGGCTCGCTAACTGCCTAGAATTTCATGTTATTACTACAAAACTTGTACACTGTGTTTACAAGTTGGGAACTAGATTTTTGGGGTTATTGAAAATCTTTTTTTGGCAATTTTTTTTGCCATTTTCAAATGTTTAAATTATAAGACGATTTCTTAGCTGAGATGTTCTGGTGGCATAGTGGTTAAAGCTCATGTATGAGATTTTGAGTTCAATCGACCTGGACGAAACCTGGACTAAGTCGGAAATCGCCAATAGTCAAGAGCAAGCGCGATTAACACTCATTCCTTCTCTATATAAAAAGAGGTTGCATGTTGCGTTAGAAAAGAATAAAGGCTGATGATGATGATGATTAAAAGTAATATTTCATAGTAAAGGCAAAAAATATAGGTATGTTAAAATAGTTTTCAGATTTGCAAGAACTTAGCTTACAATACGACGATAAGACAATTATTTTCGTTACTGTTTGGATGACCAATGATAGAGATAGCCTTAATTTATTTATCAATGTTTATCAATTTACTGTCTTGTTGTCATAGCATTTGGAACGACGATTATATATAAGTTTTCTGGATCTCATAAATAGTACAAATGTTATAAAATCTTACTTACTTTGCTTTCACACTGGCAGAACCGATTTAGATGAAATTTTGCACAGCGATATATTTTACTTTGGAGATAGAGTCAGGCTATTGGAGGTAGTTCCCTCGCGGCACGAGTAAACCCATAGGAAAACCTCCATCAATATAGACGAAAAAGTTAACAACACTGCTCGAACTGACTATTGCATACAGACAAAGTCAAGGTCAAAATGTAGTACAAAATAAACCCTCAAAAGAAAACTGCAACAATAGAACTACACTAAACTGATATAATAATGATTCCATTCAAAGTTCCTTTTATAGAGCTCATTATGTTTGACAATCCATGTGGAGATAACACCCCTCTGTAAAAATCTACCCATTGACGCCCGAGGTAACCTTAGCTCGGAACATTCTTCAAAAGATTTGATCGTTTCAGCGCACATACATAAAAGTTGTAAAAATGATAACGTGTTCTAAGGGGTGATATGTTGGTAGTGCTCGATAAATGTCGTAAACGTGATATTATATCGTATACTTTCGTGTTTATGTCGATTGAAATAAGATGAATCGGTTAATATGAAAAAAGTCATTTCTTGGTGTTGAAATCAGTGTGAGGAATAGTTTTTTTTTCAGTTATACCAAATGGCTTTTGAGTTTTCAGTTCCTTGAAAACATAACGATACCTTATCATTTGCCACGTATAAAGCAATGCATCTGTTTAACATTTGTGAAGAAAAACCAGTCCATCCTTATCGAGCCCGCACCATGACTCACATAAAGGGGGTTGATAGAAAGCATCATCATAAAAGTCACAATTCCCTTAGTGGGGCTTTCCCAAAATATTTACGGCCTTGACTATCCATCGAATGACTCAGTATCATAATTTGGGAATTCGAATTCACTCGTAGCGTGACTCATACGTTTCACGAAATAGCATCAACCCTCAATTGCGTAATTGTTCCAAGGACTCTGAATCATCAATTAGAATCCATGGAAATATACAAAAAAAAATGTAATTGAAAATACATATTTAATTTCTGCTGGTGACTAGAACACTCAAATCACTGACATACCTACCTTTTTTTCAAATGACACCTCCCGCTGTGGGAGCAGCGTAAAGAAGTTCAGACTCTTACTGGCTAAAACCAATGGTGTTCCTCTTTAAGCCCTTTACGTATTAGTGCCGCGGTAACTCTTTTGAACAATCCCTCAGCCCCGGCAGGTTTTGGCCCTATTGGGGTTTGCTGGTTCTCCTTAACATTGCTACTGCATAGATCCTGTCAATACAAAATTTCTGCCCACATTTGAGTGTTTTTCTCGACCAGTTTCCACAATACACCCCCTTGACAGACGACATGTAGAATATGCAACGCAGTGAGTTTCCACGTGAACGGGCCCGTTCAAAAGATGGCCGTAGATGACGTCACAGATATTTATGCTCCAAAGAGTCTGCGATGTTACTCCACGAATGGAATATATGTATGTGTGTTAATTTTGTGTCGAAATGCTGATTTCAGCGTGTTAGTTGTAACTTGTCGTAGTGAATGCAGTAAATGTACGCTTACGTTTCTAGTGCTAGGGCCCAAGTTCACTGAAAAAATAAACACTAGTTTTCTTTACACATAATAATATTCCGATTTAAAAGTAATTTGTTGTTTTAAGAAAAACGGATGTTTATGTGAAATTGGGCTTAAAAAGTGTAATACAGGTGATCAAAAAGTGAAACAGACGTTTGATACGAGTTTAACACTCATCATAGTCATCATATATGTTGGGTTCGGCTTCCAGTCTAACCGGGTGCAGTTGAGTAGCAGTGTTTTACAAGAAACGACTGCCTATCTGACTTGCTCAACCCGGTTACCCGGGCAAACACCCCTTGGTAAGACTGGTAGACTTACTGGCACAACCGTGCTCGTAGACACACAGATTTGCTATTATACTGGAAGTGAATGTCTGTCAGGATCTATATTTTATGTTATTTGCAATTTGCATAGCAGGCAAAACCTACGGTCCTATTACACTATGCAAACATAATCTACGCCAAGTCAAACTTCTAGGAACTTTCATTTGTTTTTAACAAAATCAATCTTACGTACAAACGAATTAGGATTCAATAAAGAAAATAAGATTTTCTTCAGCGGTACGAAGTTGCATACGATATATTGTTTTAGCGTTTGGAAACTAGTAACTATAAGGTGGGTGTATCAATCAATGCTGTGTACCAAGGCAGATTGAGTTTGCAGTAAGCAAATGTTGGAAAATTGTTTGAGATTGCTCTTGAAGGTAGGGCTTATTCTAATGGTCGATTTTTAACCCCCGACGCAAAAAACGACGGGGTGTTATAAGTTTGACGTGTCTGTGTGTGTGTGTGTGTGTGTGTGTGTATGTGGCATCGTAGCTCCCAAACGGATGATCCGATTGTGATGCGGTTTTTTTTGTTTAAAAGGTATGTCAGTCGGGAGTGTTCTTAGCTATGTTTGGTGGAAATCGGTTCAGGTCTTCAAGGTCATCAGCTCGTTTGCTAGATGTGATAGGAATGTTACACGCTCAGTTTACTTGCAAGTATATGTGGGATCTGAAATTTGAAACACTAATGTCTTTTGGAACCGCTGAGCTGGTCTGCTGTTAAGGCACGAAGGTAGGAGACGTAACCCTGAACTGCCTTTTAGTAAACCCATCGAGTTTGGGCTCGTTGAATTTGTCTTGACGAGTTCTCTTCATGTTTCTGATTGACGAGAACCTGATGCTGGAAATGGGATGTGGCGGATGAAACCCCGAAATGCCGGAATGAAACGGATAAACCGATTTATATTTTTGCTGAAAATCTAGAATGTCCAAAGGTTAATCTTTATTGTTTCTCAATCTGTGCAATTCTCCCAGTGCCAGTTTGTCATGAGGATTGTTAAACAGCTTCCTTTGGCCGAGATCGCATATAGCGACCCCATCTTAAGATAAAATAAATTAAATGAAAGAAGGAAAAATTAAGGAGCTCCTTTAAAAAGCATGAAATAAAATTAAATTATAAATTTAAAAAAACCCCCGACCCAAAAAAGTACGCAATAATTATGACAAAAGGTTAAAAACGCTAAACCCTATAAAAAACAAAAAAATAACTTTTAACACTACGTAAACTAAATTTTGACGTGTCGGGGGACCGCTTTTTACCTTCATAAATACTTACATAAATCAAATGATACCTACCTAATTACAACATTCGTATTAAAAAAAAAACACGTATCTAAAGTAATGAATTAGAGCGGTCCCCCGACACGACAAAATTTAGTTTACGTAGTGTTAAAAGTTTTTTTTTTGTTTTTTATAGGGTTTAGCGTTTTTAACCTTTTGTCATAATTATTGCGTACTTTTTTGGGTCGGGGGTTTTTTTAAATTTATAATTTTAAAAATATGCGTACATTTAAAACAAAGAATAACAAATTATGCGTACCTATGTATGTCATAACTTTATTTACTTGAAAACATTGGAACTACTTATGGTAATTTTCGTGTTCGGAGATTTTAATGTGCTGGAAAATTACATCTCGAAATATTTTTGGTTTACATCACCCCTAAGAGTATCCACAATTTTGGGCTCATGATTCAGAATGAAGATAAATGGAAATTACAAAAATGTAAATAATGGTAGAACGCACATAACATCTTCCTGGTGTTTATCGGAGCGACTGAAAACTTTTATTAGAATCAAGATTTTCTTAAATAAATAAAAAATATCGGGTCAACTGTCGATCGACTGTTTAGTTTGCAGTGCACGGGTACTCTAAACAAAAGCTTATCCATTAAATATTTTATTATTCATGCATTTTTTATTTTATTCATTCAAACGATTGCCCGTCAAATATTTTTAACAGGCTGTCAGTACTTTTTGTTAGTCCACATTTATTTTTCATACAAGTTACATACCCAAGTTTTGCTTATGAATTATTTTTTAATCATTTGTTGTAGTTAAAATGAATATTGATTTGTTGTACTGAAAATAATATAGTTGTTTTGCTTTTTATAAAGAGGAAACACTTTTGCTTGTTTTTTTGTACCCTAAAGGCTCCGAAACTACTGAACCGATTTGAAAAAATCTTTCACTGTTGGAAAGCTGCACTTTTCCCGAATAACATAGGCTGTACAAAGGCATCGAAGCGGGTGAACACACGGGAAAACGGACAGTAGGAACACTTAGAATATGACTTAAATAAGTCAAACAAAAGCTAACAATTATAATTATTACGGGCAATTAACAAAATTCTATTTAATTCTATTATTTTCTAGATAGCAATTATTACATTTTGACCTCCAGACCTCCTTAAATGCTACAAAATTGCTGAACTAAACTTAATGACGTAACATTTGTCCTTTTAGATCAACCCTACTCAAATTATGTTTTACAAGCTATTTCCCGCAGTGTCACTTGAACCCTGTATTAATTTTTGAATTAGCCTATATTGTCCCAATGCTGGGCAAAGGCCTCCCCCATAGCCATCCATCTTTCCCTATCGGTCGCTATTTGTGGCCAATCCTTGTGGAAGCTGTCTAAATCTTCCCTCCACCGTTTTCTTGGTCTTCCTCTTGGTCGCCTTCCATCATCAGGGATTTTGTGGTGATGTTGGCCCACTTGTCTGGGTGCATTCTGTAGATGAACCCTGTGAACTGTTCGTAAATAATTTCTAAAATGTAAAAGAAAATTAAGAATATTATGACCCAATGTATCATTTATTCTCATCTTTCGTCAAAATTAAGGGTGTGTTGGCAGAAAGTGTAGGAAACGGTAATTGGGTATTTCTAAAAATAATTTTCACATTAGGTACCATTTCTTCTACCTAGCGTTTGCCCGGGTCCTCTTTCCGTATCTTGTTCTTCTAAAAATAACAATTTTCACATTACTACATAGGTATAAAAAGAAAATGGTTTTATGTAGGTTGTCTCTATGTATCCCTAGTTTTTAGGGTTCCGTATCCAAAGGGTAAAACGGGGGTCCCGTTTTATTGTATAACTTGTATTGTTTTCGCTCCTCTGTCCGTCCGTCCGTCCGTCCGTCCGTCTGTCACCAGGCTGTATCTCGTGAACCGTGATAGTTAGAGAGCTGAAATTTTCACAGATGATGTATTTCTGTTGCCGCTATAACAACAAATAATGAAAACTGAAATAAAATAAATATTTTGATTAATTTATTATATAAAGGTGTTTTTTTGCTCATTTTAAATAATGGTACGGAACCTTTCGCGCGCGAGTCCGGCTCGCACTTGGCCGGTTTTTTTGATAGTTTTTCAGGTTTCAGTATATTATATTATTTTAACCCGTGAAAAACCTGGCGGGTCGCTTGTCTTCTATAAAAGTTAAAATCCTCATAACCTTTTTGTTTTCCTTCAATTTTCAAACAAAACCACTTTAGAAAATTTAAAACAATTTTACATAGCGTAATAGTGTTTCAGTCATTCTTATGTAAATGTTTGTAACGGCCATTTTGAACTTGTAATTTATTCAGGAAATAGCTTTAGAGGAAGTTTGTTAACTGAGGCGGTGTCTTTAAACTTGTCGCAAGTGGTTCAACTTGAGAACTCGAAGATTTATGAATATATCTCGCTAGTTTGGCCCTGCGGCGACGCTTGGTGACTCGAAACTTTGGTTTGTTTGACCTTTGAAGAGTGGAATTTTGATGACTTCTGATTGGTTGATTTTAGGGTTCAAAACTCTACTCTGTTAATGAGTGCATAATTTTTGAGTGTAACCATGGAACCCATATAGTTACACGACTGTGATATAATTAAATCTATGATAAATTCGTATAATTATGATTAACGTATAGGAAATGTGTACAATACTTAACAAATTACACTGATAACTAAAAATAGTTATTTTCCGCTTCGGTTATTATCAGTAGCTTATCTTACTTACACATACCGTAATTATTTTTAACCCCCGACGCAAAAACGACGGGGTGTTATAAGTTTGACGTGTCTGTGTGTGTGTGTGTGTGTGTGTGTGTGTATGTGGCATCGTAGCTCCCAAACGGATGATCCGATTGTAATGCGGTTTTTTTTGTTTAAAAGGTATGTCAGTCGGGAGTGTTCTTAGCTATGTTTGGTGAAAATCGGTTCAGGTCTTCAAGGTCATCAGCTCGTTTGCTAGATGTGATAGGAATGTTACACGCTCAGTTTACTTGCAAGTATATGTGGGATCTGAAATTTGAAACACTAATATCTTTTGGAACCACTGAGCTGGTCTGCTGTTAGGGCACGAAGGTAGGAGACGTAACCCTGAACTGCCTTTTAGTAAACCCATCGAGTTTGGGCTCGTTGAATTTGTCTTGACGAGTTCTCTTCATGTTTCTGATTGACGAGAACCTGATGTTGGAAATGGGATGTGGCGGAAGAAACCCTGGAATGCCGGAATGAAACGGATAAACCGATTTATATTTTTGCTGAACATCTAGAATGTCCAAAAGTTAATCTTTATTGTTTCTCAATCTGTGCAATTCTCTCAGAGCCAGTTTGTCATGAGGATTGTTAAACAGCTTCCTTTGGCCTAGATCGCATATACCTAGCAACCCCATCTTAAGATAAAATAAATTAAATGAAAGAAGGAAAAATTAAGGAGCTCCTTTAAAAAGCATGAAATAAAATTAAATTATAAATTTAAAAAAACCCCCGACCCAAAAAAAGTACGCAATAATTATGACAAAAGGTTAAAAACGATAAACCCTATAAAAAGCAAAAAATAACTTTTAACACTACGTAAACTAAATTTTGACGTGTCGGGGGACCGCTTTTTACCTTCATAAATACTTACATAAATCAAATGATACCTACCTAATTGCAACATTCGTTTAAAAAAAAAAACACGTATCTAAAGTAATGAATTAGAGCGGTCCCCCGACACGACAAAATTTAGTTTACGTAGTGTTAAAAGTTATTTTTTGCTTTTTATAGGGTTTATCGTTTTTAACCTTTTGTCATAATTATTGCGTACTTTTTTTGGGTCGGGGGTTTTTTTAAATTTATAATTTAATTTTAAACTATAGGTACTGTGAAATAATCAATCTGAATAATTTGTTTGTTTGCTTCAAGCGTGCTAATTTTAGGAACCACTGAGCAGGGAAAAAAGAAAAACTTAACAAGGACAGATTTTATCCGTGTGCGCGGAGTAGTATCCACTGGACGCAAGGGTACCAGCTAACAAAATCTACATAAAAATAATTGAACCATTTCAATTCAAAATAATTAAAACAAACTACATAGCTACTTAGTCACGAGCCCCTCTTAGCTTAGAGTTTTTCGTAAACTACACGAACCTTTACACTATAAACTACATTTGAACTAAATCGATAGTTTTAAAATACATTCACAGCCTTAAATATAGGCTTCCATTCAACTTTCTACTGCTTTTACTAGGACACAAACAGACTGGTTTATTTTAACTGACCTTGGATGTAAAGGTCAGATAGTAGAAGTTCTGTCTTAAAATAGCTGGCTATCATGTGTATTGCGGAAGATTTGTGAAAGCACAACTATTTGTTTTAATATCGAGTGAGTATTATCTTTACGTTCATTAAATTACCTAATTATATAAAGCATAAGGCTTTGCTTAGACTCGCTAATTTCAGAAACTTAGTATTGGGTAGCCCATTTAAGTATTTAAGAATGCTATAGGTTGCTTTTAATGCAGGTGCGTGATGTAGATAGCCGAAAATAAATATCCTACTATATCAGTTGCCAAAAAACAACGAGGAACTCGTGGCTAAGTAACAGCCATACGGTTGAAACGAACTATTAAAGTTATCGGTACATAACAAACTATTTATATCGGCAAAGAATTTAGCTCATCATCAGGCTATGAGAGTGAATGCACCTATGCATTTCTGTGCAAGGCTTGTGCACTGTAATAAGTCCTGTGCGGCTGGCTAATGTCCTTACGAGAACAGCCACTATTAAAGATTGATAATTATTATAATAGTACTACAAATTCATGCTCAACATCACGTCATATGACATAAGGTTCTGACTCAGTAGATGACTATCGGAGCTTTATCGATAAATGTCATAAACATTCCGATATGAGCTACCTTGACGGGAATAATTACATTGATTTATCAGCGATACGTGTGGGTATTTAGAATAAACAATTGTCATAATTACTTTGCAGTTTTTTCATAATTAAAGTATTAGATCTTTTTCATTATGACGTCACTTTATTTTTTTTATTTTAGTAGTTCTTTAGAAAATGGCCGAAGGTAAGAAAAAAAAAATCATATTTTATAGGTCATATTTGAATCTAAATCCTACCTTAGAACGAATATTTTATACTGAAAAACACATAATGAAAAACTTTAGTATGTTTTTTATAGAAAAAAATAAAATAACAAAAAGTGGACTAAAGATAGATATTTCAATTTGTTTCTATTTTTTGAAACCAACATAGTTAAGAAAAGGGCTAGGCAGATGATTGTGTTAACATTTTTCATCACGTCCGTCATACGAAATCAATACAAGATACAAGTTTCAATGCAAATGCATTTCCAAAACAACCGGGTGTAGATGTCGCCAGAGCACCACCGGAACATGTGTGCCGGAAGTAATTCTTGACAACTGCCCACTGAACCGGAACTGTACGGATTTCAACTGAAAGCACTCCAATAGGATCCAGATTTCAGATATGTGAAAATTGTATTTCCCAAGTTTTCAAACTGAATATTTCAGTAGACTTGAATAGTTGAATCGATTTGATTGGAATATGAACGTTATTTTAGTAAAAGTGCTATTGCAAAATATTGCAATGAAAAAAAAAAGTGAAAAAAGTATTTTTCCGCTGTTCATATAGACAGACCATTAATTCGTATTGTTTTTTTTTTATTATTTAAGTGGTCAGTTATTGATATCTCTTATGTACTCTTCTTATATACTCTTCCTATATACTCCTCTTATATACTCTCTTATCTTCTCTTCTTATGTACTCTTATGAACTCTCTTATGTACTCTCTTATGTACTCTCTTATGTACTCCCTTATGTACTCTCTTATATACTTCTCTTATGTACTCCTCTTACGAACCCTATTACGTATTTCTGCTATATACTTCTCTTATTTACTCCTCTTATGAACTCTCTTATGTACCTACTCTCTTATGTAAAATCAAGTCTACCTACCTACCTACTTTTTCCTTAATAATAAACTGAAATGATGTATGATTCACACCGCGAAAGCAATACATCAATTCTTTATCAAAGAATTTTATTATTAACCCATTTGATTTAGTTACCAAAATATCTTTATTGGATAGCAACGTACCTTTATTAATCTATAATAGGGAAATATTAAAACTAGGTATCAAAATATTCATCCGCATCGCTGTCAGCTGGGATCGTGCCCAAAAGGCTGGCTGCATTGCCACGCTGGATGGCAATGCATATCCTTTGACCGAAGTATAGGCCAGCCCTTTGGTCACGAGTGGACTCCACTAATCGCTTACTAATTTCTCGAAATAGTCTGTGGGCACTTGGGCCCCATGGTCCCAGGGTTTCAACCCCAAACGGCTCAAAAATGCAATTGCCGGTGAGGTTTATATATTTGTGCCGCTTGAGGTTTTCCGCGGCCGCAGCAGCTGCACCGACACAGCTCGCCGTGCTGGGAAGGTGGGAAGGTGCAAGGGTGTCGACGCAGGTTGCGTCCCACACCAAAGACCTTCCCATCTTCCAAGGCATTATAGACATCCCGTCTGGTCTCTTGCCATCGTCGCGTGCCAAGCCTCTGGGTTCTAAAATGGCTGGCACTCCGGCGGTGACAAGAGCACGACGGATAATGTCATTTATGCTGGCGTGTCGTGCCATGCGACCAGCACTTTTGCTACAGGAAAGACCATGGTGCCCAAGGCGGTCCACAGATTCACCGCACTGGCAGCGATGCGGAGCCGCAGTGGGAGCGCCGAGGCGTAGGCATGTAGCGAGCCGGAATGTAGTGTCACCCAGCATGGTCCCAACGCTGGGTGACGGCAGTGCGTGAAGCCATAGCCCTGACTCCCACTCTCCCACAGCCAGTAGGCGGGCACGCTCAGCAGTATTGACAGATGTTTCAATTAGTTTATTTCTCGTCAATCTGCAGAGCGGCTCGTCCCACTGTCTCTGGGAAGCCGGGTTTTCAGGGAAGGCTGTGTTTGGGCAAGCCACTTTCCAGGCGTTCATGCCATCAGTCAGACACGGCACCTCAGAATCGACCAGTGAAGGGGCTAAAATTTTTCTGGTCAACTCCTTAGTGCCGCAGACCGAGGATAGGAACGCCGGTAGACTTAAACTGGAAATTTTGCGGACACCGAGGCCACCGAATCTGATCGGAAGGGTGGCTTGAAGCCACGCTCGGTCGTCCAAGGCCAAATTAAAAACAGATGTAAGAGTAGTACGGATAATTTGGTCAATTCTGTCTAAAAGATGTGGCTGCTTCCATAAGGGAGAGGAGCGAAGGTTGTATATAAATTTTGGGCCAAAACAACAGTATTTTACTAAGGTAAAAGCCGAATGAAGATTAATTTTAAAAAGTCTATCCGAAATGTCATTAAAATTTGAAATTTTGTTATCTATGAATGTTGTGAAACTTTCTTCCAAAATAGGTGAACCTAGGAGGTGCAATGATGTTTCGTCCAGAATTTTAATTTGAGGTGCTATGACATTAAATTTTGATATGATTGTCTGTCTGTCCGGGATGTCAGGAACAAAAATTTCACATTTTGATAAATTTAGATCCAGTCCAATCGAATGAAATTTTTCTATTAGGAATATGAGGTCTTGGTAAACAGTTTCACTATCTCCTCCTAGGGTCCCGTCATCCAAATACCAGGCGTTAAATTTTGAATTTAGTTTCTCTATTATGGGGTGAATAGCCAAGCTGAAAATGACCGGCCCAAGGGGGTCACCCTGTTGGCATCCAACTGCAGATTCCAAAACATGATCCTTGTATAGTAATTTAGAAGGGTGCCTGTAACATTGCCAAAGGTAACTATAAATTTCGGGTAATTCTTTTTTGGCCTCGGCCAACAAGGTGTCCCTGTTAACCGAATTAAAAGCGTTCTTTATGTCAACCTTAAGGATGACCTCACCTATTTTTGAGTCTAAAAATGTGGAGAAAGCATGTATAGCAGCCTCACAGCCCCCTTTCGAACCAAATCCGAGTTGCAGGGGCTGAAATTTGTTAGCAAGCACGTCATGATAGTGCTTGCAACAAATTTTGGCTGCCATACGCCTGTATGTACATCCTACGGCAATGGGACGAATGCCGCCGTCCTTTTTACGGAGCGCACATAAGTTCGCTCCGTAAAGCACGTCCACGACGGCATTGTTCACACCGCCGGAGAGCATAAGATTAACTAGAGCCGTAAGTTCCCTCAGAAGCGACTCACCAGCTTCCCCAGCGCCCGAGCCTACAAGATCCTTCAGATGTTGAGGGCTCAGGCCGTCGAGGCCGCCGGCAGAGCCGGTCCTGAAAGAAGCCACGGCTCCAGCTACTTGTTGGGCTGTAACGGTGAGGTGGTCGGAATTTAGATCTGGAGGGTCGGGGAAAGTGAGGTCATCCGAGGGAGCCGGGTGTTTACTCTCCAGAGCGGCAAGTGTTTCTGGAGAGTACGGCGCCACCACATCGCTGCTGAAAAGGATCCTAGCAGCACCCCTTATGTCACCCTCGCTTAATTTATCCTCTACATGTTGACACAAGTCCTTGGAGGTGAATTTGGAATTTACTGAAGTGTCTGGGACGAAAATGGAGGTCGAAAGGCAATTTAGTTTAATTTGTTTGGTTAATGATTTTTTATTTATCTGAGTTTTGTCAACATGTAGGATGCGGTAGGGAAGGGTGAGCAACTGTTCCCAGGCGCTTTCTGAATTTTCCAGGGTTGCGAGGCGGACGCATTGGGCCAGACTTGACGCAACAGTCCGCCTTGCACCCCTGGGCACTCTTTTGAGTATGGGGGTGTTACTTTTTAATTTTGAAAGTGAGTTCCAGAGGAGATGGTTTGTCGGAGGTGTAGTAACTTGAGGGGTCAAGGGGCACTGAGATACACTCTGCATCTTGTGGACTTTGCCTAAGTGTATCTTCAGGCCCCTTTCTCCTTTAAAAAATCTTGCCTGGGAACAGAAGGGGCATCTTACTGAGGTCTCAGCCGATGTGGAAGGTTGACACACGCTGCTTCCGGCGTCGCTACTGCCATCGTTCATTGAAACAGTAAAAATTTAAAAGCTTTAATCAAAAAAATACACTATGGTCTTCACAAATGTCTTCAAAAAATTATACACTGTAGTCTTCACAGATTTTCAATATGATCGGCCAGGGGGCTACCGCCCCCCGGCGTCTACACGGTCCGATGTTGCCTGATGCTTCTGGAAGCTGGGGCGAATGGAGGTTGTGTTTCTGTTGTTCTTCTTGGATTTGTATTCTGGTTATTGACATATAACTTTTGGAATAATTTTTGGATAACTTTTGGAATAATTTTAAAATACACCAACGGTTTGACAAATTCAGATATGAATCACAGTTTTAATGTGTTTTTATTTCCAAAATCCAATAAAATTTTCAATGAATTTAGTTACCTACGTAAATACCACACTTTGATACTAAGCCGCAAAATATAATTAATCATTTATTTATTTGGATTTCCAACAAGAAATACACATTACAGACATGTTTAGGAACAAATATTAACTTTTTTGTGTTTCCTTAATTATAGGAAATCAATATTAATAAATTTTGAACTTTGTGTTGTGTTAGTAACTGAACAAAAGATACACACGTGTGCTGGGCTTTCAGAAATACTATCATGGGTGTAAAAAAGTTATGCGCCATAAAACATTTTCTGTCACCATATTGGGCGCATGTTATGCACAGAATTACTATAGAAGGTCAACAATATTATTATTTTTACCTCTACCGCTAATGGATATGATGATGATAATAAGGTCCTCCAAGCCAATTATCGGCCTAGGCGGCTGTTGTGGCGGCTGTTCTCATATAAGGAAATCAGACAACTGCGCAGGACATATAATGCACTAGCATTTGCGCAGACACAGGTGCACTCACTATTCCTTCACTCTCACAGCCTGATGGGACGGCAATCCGACACGACTGGAGAGATCAGGGGCAGGACCGACATTAACGTGTTCTCCGATGCAATGTATTTGAGAAGGTGTGGGTTTGAGCAACGTGTAACCTCTCTTAGCTCTTTTGTTCAAGCTGTGCTTCAACTCAGTTAAAACCCAAGCAAACTATCGGCTGACTAACAGTCAGTTTCTTCATCAAAAGTAAAAGCCAAAGTAATGTCACAAATTAAAAGTAACGGTCAAATTCGTTTTATCTATTAGTTTTGCTGTACCTAACTTTAGCCTTGAAAAATTGAATTTGACCGTTACTCTTACTTTATGACATTGCCTTGGCTTTTACTTTTCATGAAGAAACTGGCTGTAAAAGTTTTTTGTGTGCAATAGGAGTACATATCCTCTAATTGCATCACTTAATTGCAATTTAAATTCCGTAATTATAATGACTCATGTTATAGTGACATTCCAATATTAAAATGTAAGATAAATCCTACTATACTACTAATATTGTAAGTGTGAAGGTGATGCAGCAAGTTTTGCTGTAATTTTATCATCTGCCTAAACAATTATATGAATAGAAAATACGAGTATAATACTTGGTTGAAGATGGCTTTCAGTCTAACCGTAGTGAATGCCTATCTGACCTCCTCAAACCTGTTACCCACCTAACACAGTACTGTTAAGACAGCTTGTCAGACTTTCAGCTGCTAACTACCCGTAACGAATGCCAAAGATGTTCAAATGACAGCCGGGACCTACAGTTTATAGTGCCCTCCAAAACACGGTCATTGCAGCATTGGTGTCCAACATGTATTTAGAAAGTACCTACATACAAACGTAGAAAAACGAACCCACACACATTCTTAAAAGGTTGGTAACCCACTAGGCCCCTATGGCTTATAAATAGGTACCAACAATACCTTTAAAAAGTTTTGAGCAAAATGGAACTTTTGTAGCCTGCCTTCTATGCGTCACTCATCCGCAGCTTCTTTCAAATCTGTGAAGAGATTTACACGTTTATTGCATGAAATAAAACTAGATATGTAAGACGGGTTCTGTTTACGTAATATTGTGTGTATTGTAGTGTGTGTACTGTGTATTGTGATTTGTTTTAGTATTAAAAATTAATACAATGACAATGTTATACATACATGGGTAGGAAGGTACTTCAATAGACTGAAAAATACTTTACCTTTTTTTTTAACGATTAACTTTAAAAATTGTAAATATACATAGCTGCATTTACTGGACACCGACTCTAGAACGATGCATCTAGGTTGACCATCATTTATATTTTCTTCACTAATAAACTCATAAATATACATAGCATACACAAATGCCCATCATTTTAATCCCCTTTTCAACACCATAACATTTCATACATTATCTAGCTAACTAAACAATGTAAATATGAGCAACTAACTCCATGTAACACGGGCGGACCCGCGTGCTTCGCCAGTGCACACCGACTGAAAGGCAATTACAACACGTAGGAGCTTCACCAGAGAACTTCGATAATGGCCCCTACTAATTGGGAACTTTATAGAGATAGATAATACCGTGGTTTTAAAATGTTTGACACGAGAAAATATGATAACAAAGAAATATTTCTGTCTCCTTTTTTCAGATTGGAAAATATTAATAATAACAGCCTTTTTATATCAGCGAATTTTTCTGAGCGAAATAACTGATAAGGCTTTAAATAACACAGTTTATGTTATTTAATCTTTTCTATTATATTCAATAAATAATATCTTATACTTGACTAAAAGTGTCCCTGTTATCTGGATCTAACATATGTTTTTTCAACGATCTAAGTAGTTGTTGACACTGACAGGAACTTAGCCAGTCTCCATTGACATTTATACTTATAAAAATATTAGTATTACCATCAAATATGACAATTTCTGCCAGCCTTTTCGGTGGTGCACTACTCTTAATCATTTTTAATTATTCTTTGGATGTAGTATCATCTCCATATAAATCTCGACAACATGTTCTTCTCTCCATCGACCACCTATAGCATAGAGTTGTATATAATTTTTCAACAAGTCCTAACTAATTAGAACTCCACGGCTCGCGGCGCCGGCCAATTATTCTTAGGTTAAACCTAAAGGCAAGATGCCGATAACTTGGAAGAAATTCCAGCATTTTTTTTATCTCCTCCCATTGAGGTACGCTCAGCTCTTAAATTAGTTTTAGCACTCTGCTGAGTTTTTCTTATTTTTAGATTTTATTTCTAAGAAGAAGTGGAATGAAATCTTGGCGTGTTTATTTTTCAGCTTGTGAATGAATAGTACCTAGGTGTATTTCTGTCTAGGTATAGTATTGACAAATAGTTGTCAAAAGAACGAGCGTCTAAAATTGAGCGTTATATTGTATAATTGTTATTTTACTTTAGGATTTAAAGAGGTCTTTCTTATAATATTTTTCTTCCTGGACTTTTTCTATAATTCTAGGTCAGATCGATACATCGCTTATGTTTTATAGTATCATTGAGCAAGCGTGGTGATTAATGCACAATCCTTCTCCGTGTGAGAGGAGGCCTGACGATAAAAAGGCTGTAACAGTAACAGGTGTTACGTGGTTACTCCCGCCTCAGCAGAATTTTTCCCAGCAACCGATTAAAAGTAGCAGTACCTCAGGGTCAAGATAGAATACCAAATAATTAAATCGGTTCAGTAGTTTTGACGTGAAAATGTGCCATACTAAAGTGACAGATAGACAAACAGTTAGAGCTACATTCATATTTAACATCAGTAAAGTCATATTTAACGGCGTACCACAAAAACTTTTAAACGACTGTTGAACAGTTGTGTAAAAAAATCTGATTATGACGTTGAAAAAAGGTCCGTTTTGCAGCTACACTTTTTTAAGACAAGTGTTCAACAGATATTTAAGTTTTTGTAGTAAGGGCGACAATGTTTAAAGACATAAAAAACCGTGTCAAATTCCACTACCCCACACACAGATCTTCGAAATAATTTACCAAAAAGTGCTGTCCAACGTTGCTACCTACCCTTCAAAATACGCATATAAAATTCACCTCACACACTCGGTTTCTTGACAATTCGCTACAGTCAACTGCGACGTAAAACATATGAAAGTTTCATGTACGTTCGCAGTGTTTGCGATCCTTTCAGGAAAGTAAACAAACCACGGGCTTATTTGAGAAAAACTTCTAGATCTGCTATTGATTCCCAAAGAGTGTTGTGGAGTAGCTTGATTTTTATTGCTGAGTTTTATTTTATATATGAACGTGCGATTTGAAATCTAGACTTTATTGTTGTAAAGATGACGAGTTTTTCATTTGTTTTTTTTTATTAGAAATTGTTGTAAATAATGTATGTAGGTAGTTTTATAAAAGTGTTAAGTTATTAGCTGTCGCGTTCGGATAAGACCTGTAAATATGGTTTTAAGGTGTTTTCAATAATTTTTTTTTTTTTTTTTTTTATGAGCCCATGTCAGTAGTTCCGATTTAATTGTATGTAGGAAGTGTAGGAACGTGCTATTTAAAATCTAGACTTTAACGTTTCTTTAAATGCTACCTATATTCTCAGGAACTACTACGATTTGAAAAAGATTTGAAAAAAGTCTTTTTTATGTACAAAATGGCCCATTTATCAGGAAAGGTTACTTCATATCCAGATTCACGGAATAGATCGCTGGAGGAAATTAGGGATTATATTACACTTAACTAGAACAATGATCCCAAAGTATTCAGCATATTCATTTAATATGAAATATAAACAATAATGATTTGAAAACCGTTATCCATGAAGAATTGATTTATATCGTTAATACGAAACCGCCATAATGAAACAACGGGATTGATTATTTCCTACGAGTAATATTTTAGTTGATAATCGAAATGTACGCGGGTGTAACGCTGCTTGCAATTTCAGTGAGTGAAATTTTAATTTTTTGTGTTAGTTTTATGGTTCTTTTATCAGAAGTTTTCATTGTGATTGATAACGGAGCAGTCTTGTGAAAACAATTACGCGGTATGGCAGTATATCTTAAAAGACGAAAAAGAAAAGGGATGGTTCAAAATTCATCAACATCGTCATACATTTACCGTACTGCTGAACGTAGGTCTACCCCAATGATGGAAAATGAACCATCCCTGTCATGGACACTATGGACAGCCCTCGTCTGGGCAAACATAGTATAAGAGATCCTGTTTCACTGTGGTCCGATGACTTGAAGGTGGCAGTCAGTGGACGCATGTGGGATTCAAAATGATCACTGAATTAGTCAATTACCACTTGATCTTCACTTGTTCACATTATCTGACGAGACAACCATTCAGCCGCCGAATACCTATAGGTAACGGGTGTATGTATAAGTCCGCAACTACGTTACCGGCTAGCCTCAATCCTTTGATTGAAAAATTCGTTTCGGATTAAACCAAATAGGTCTTTTACGACCTATAAACTAGCCTGAACATTTGGTATGACGTAGACTTACTTAAGCTCATGGTGCACGAAGTACTAACTTATCCGGGAGCGGGCAGTAGTTCCCGCTTAACAAAGGTGAAACAAGTGGGTAAAAATCAGTAAAATTTAATCACTAACAAATCACTACTGTATGGATATGCGTTCAGTAGCATTCGAGGTTATCGCAGACTGATTCCTTGTTTTATTACAGTTCATGTTTTGTTTCAGTTACTAACATTTGTAGATTCAAAAATTTTGGATGAGGATATGCTTTTGTACTGGAGAAAAAGTAAGTTTTTTTTTGCAATTTCGCGGATATTTTTAATACACAATTTGTTACTGTTTACCAGAAGAAACATCCGGTGAAATCTCGCCTAATAACGCGAAAAACTGAAGATAGAAAAACAAGTTCATGACCTCATAATCTTCAAGACAGATACTTTAGCCTCTCTCTAGAATACTCATCATCTGCCTAGCCTCAAAGAAACTCGTCGTGACCCCTTCCTTAGAACACAAACTGTTCATAGTGCCAGAGTACTTACCTACTTATTTTCCAAGTACATGCTAAAATGGTCCAAATATACAATAGTACTTGCAGTGAGTGCAGTGTGAATACAGTCGTAAGTAATGCGAAAGGCCAAATGCAGTCTAAAGTGGGGTAATCGTGTGTTCTGACCTCGGATTATAGAAAAAGTGGATATGCAATTGCAGAATGTACCTATTCTTCTTTTTATATGGCGTGGGCTGCAGGCTTAATCACCTAGCAAGCCCTGGTGTCAAAGTTTTAATGACAGCCTCTGACATGTATTGTGACAACGACTGCTACTGAGTAGCATTCGGGAACTTGCATATAATAAACTGATAATATAAATCTGAAGAGCTTTTGTTTAGACGCACGAATCTCAGGGTCAAAAGGAAGGCTATTATGCTTCTTTTTATCCTGGCGGTTCAGTTTCAATGAGACGCAGATGAAACCTCAACATTAAGCCTATTGAGATCAGTAATATCACTTTTATTAACTTCATCTTTCTCTGATCATTAGCTTTATTTAAAGTAAATAATAATTATGAAGAATACCGTATCCCCAATTTTTACTCTTTCTTTGGGAACCGTAAAAGTGAGTTGTAAGTTTATTGTTTATCTTAACACTTGCATGCATGTGTACTTGCTAATGCGTTTCAGTGCATATGAGTTTCATAAAACATTATATCACGATGTATCGTTCTTGGCAATCCTCAGCAAATCTTGCAAAACTAGTTTTTGTGTCCTTAATATCTATAGTCTATGCACTAATCTTAGGAAGTACTAGTCCGATTTCAAAAATATTTTAGTGTCAATATAGCCAATTATCCAGAAAGGCTATAGACGTAGTTCTCACGGGTCTGGACCTCACAAAGTATTAGCTGGAATTCATTACACGTCTCTTCTAGACTAGAACAACCCAAGCAATTAACATTACTCCTATTTAAATAATGTGACCCAAAAATATATGTGTCAGTTTTAATGTTCACAGGTGATTCATCTAAATGCGAGCCGTTCACCACCTACATGATAGGCTGCAACAAATGTGTATGCAGTGCTGACGGAACACCGTTCTGCACCAGAATGGCTTGCTTCAAGGAACCCAGGTTTTTAATGGGTAATGAATCTTCGTATAATGCTTTATATCGATGATGTGACAAGAGGTATGAACAGGCTTGTAGATGTCATCATCATCATTAGACTTTTCATCGTCTCACTGCTGAGAACAGGCCTCCTCTCACACAGATATCGTTTGAGCGTTAATCACTTCGCTTGCTCAATGCGGATTGGTGATTTCAGACTAACTGTAGTCCAGGTTTCCTTGAGATGTTTTCCTTCACCTTTTAATCAGCCATTGGTATCCAAGATACAGTTATAAAGTACATACAAATTTAAAAATGTTGCCTAGGTATGTACTTACCTGACCTGGAATCGAACACACGCACTCTTACTTGAGATAGGGTTCACCCATTAGACCCTTGACCACCATGACATTTCTACTAAAACTTTGTAGTGCACGCATACTAATAGTGTAATGATAATTTGAATAAACGTTACAAAAATCGCAATCTGCCTTAACGACAAAAATATTTGCGAGAACTATAAAACAATTATCGATAAGCGCAATAATAATTAGGTACTTTTGAATGAATCATGATTGTATATTTGCAGAATGACATGTATTTTTTTGGTAATATTTTATGCAGACATCAACATGAATAGAACATTTAATCCGTACACTTATCAATGGCAGTCACCATGATTTTCAATTTTTCCAATTAATCTTATTACTTACCTACAATAATTATACTGCCATGTTGCACAACTGTTGTTAAGAATTTGCAATAACGGCCTAACATTGAAATACTGTTTCACAGTAATTTATGAGATTAGCGCGTTCAAAAAAACAAGTGAGCTTTATAATATTGCTATAGATTTTAATGTAATATTAACTTACAGATTTTTTCAGATGAATCTAAAAGGATCACCCCAGTAGATACACCTGACCAGACCATTGATTCCGACGATACTTCTTCATCAGTATAACAAATATACATCAATAAATACGTATCAATAATATTATTTCTGAATACACTATTTTACTTTTAATTTTTAGTTTATTTTTCATGCACCTCAAGAGAGAACTAGAATAGATATAACTGATAATTTAAATAACAGCCTGTTTATCGTCCCACTGCTGGGCACAGGCCACCTCTCACTCAGACAAGGATTGAGCCTTAATCAGCCGATAAATTTACCATATCAAAGAATTCTACTGA
This sequence comes from Helicoverpa zea x Helicoverpa armigera, assembly GCA_033682625.1. Taxonomy (NCBI): domain Eukaryota; kingdom Metazoa; phylum Arthropoda; class Insecta; order Lepidoptera; family Noctuidae; genus Helicoverpa; species Helicoverpa zea x Helicoverpa armigera. Next base: position 2,905,745 of record JAWIIS010000047.1, read on the forward strand.
ATATCAGACACTTCACAAATTTCCTAGCTTTTTCACATGGTTTCATCCGCTTCTTGAGGAAACTACTTTACCAAGTCTGTCGCCCCTAAACCCGTTCATGGGGGGCGGAAAATGACGTTATTCTTCCTTCCTCTGCATCCAGTACACCTTCTGCAGCCGGTATGGGGAGTCAAGACCTCCCCCTTCCGATCCGCAGCTTTCTTCTGCGACATCACGTCCTCATAGAAGGACACCACCGTGCGTGTTCAACTGTACTGCTGTAAATTAATTACATAGCATCAGTATTAGAACTGTTTATTTTACAAAGCTGTCAACAGCTTTTGGTCGTTTTATAAACTTTATCATTCACAAAATAATATATACGTTATTATGCGGCAAAATAAATGGGAAGGGAAATATTCAAACATTCAGTAACGTAACATACGAGTCGTTAATTAAGCGGAGCTATAATTACGCATTAAGAACTTTAACTTGCAATACTCGGAATCATCACTCAGTTATAAGGGCACAGTGAACGTGTGTTTTGCCGTGTTCTTCCGCAATAGACGCAGTGGTGGCACCGAGCTTCCTTCTCCCTGTCCATGCGGCACAGGAACTTGCCAAAGCAGCCATGCCCCGACAGCACCTGCCTCACCCTGAACGACAGAGAGCCGTGCTTACTCCCTAACCAGTCGTCGACTACTGACCAGATCGCCTCGATGGCAGCGAAGGAATCACATCCTGAACCAAGATATAAGTCAGGTATTTGCAAGCTCATGTAACTTAGCATCGTGGAATAATCAAGTTTTTCATGATGACCGTACATTTCTTGCAATGAATACTACTATTGATGAAGGAATACTTTGATAGATTATTAATTGATATCTATCTTAAGTGATAATGATAAGCTAAAAGATATTATTAAGCCTACACTGTCAAGATGACATCAATTTTAAATTAAATTCTAATTAATATTACGTATAAATATGACTGAGAGTTTGTTTGTTACGTTTTCACACAAAAAAAATACTGAACTAACTTGGATTGGCTCAGGAATTTCAGGGGATGAATAGATGAAGATGGTTCTTTGGAAACGGAGATATGGCTACTTTTTATCCTGATACGGGGCATAGTTCCCTCTGAATATGGATGTAGCCGCTGGTGAAATCTCGTTTTAAAGTACCCAAGTACAAATAATTTCCTGGGCTGACCGAAATAGCTTTGTATGCCAATTAAACGGAAGATAGCATAATGACGGCATTTTTAATTGAAACGATCTAGAGAGAGCTACCTCATCGTGACATTTTTTATATATCGTATTTGTGATAGAAAATCTTCAAGGGCAGTGACTAATTATTATTAATTAGCGGTTTTAACTGCCATAACATTTTGACCTATTAGGCCAAAAATTTTTTTTTATTGGTGTTCCCATGTGCTAAGGCTTTAGCAGTACCTCTATGTCACAATATATTTTTTAGTTTCGCCGTGTCTTAGGATTTCTTCATAGTTTCATTAAATATGATAGAGAAAAGCTTCACTTTTCAAGGACTACTAGATAAGCACCAAAAAACTGCAAGGCAACACGGTAGTGTCCTGATTATAATCAGTAGTAGGTAATTAACTGCCGTTCTATCAAAAATAATAATAACATTCCTATAAGCCACGGTGTTATCACTGCGATAAAAAAACCGTGACAGGACAATATATATATTTTAAAGACAAACACCCTGCGGATCTATAGTATTCTTAATTTGGCTTCCATCATGGCACCATTTAATTTTGAGGGTGATACCCAAAATATAAATGAACGTCAGCTTGAGTTCATTAACAGTGCGATTGAAAAACAAGGATTAAAAAACAGCAAAGTGACGTTTCATGCTGTTGGAACGGCAGGTGATAATTATGTGGCAAATGTTAAAAGAATCACAGTAGAAGGAGAAAATGGCAATTTGAACATAATTGCCAAAATAGCACCTTCATCGCAGAGCCTACGGGAAAACTTTCACAGTGCATTGTTATTCAATAATGAGATTTTTGTGTACTCGAAAGTCATACCAAAGTTCTACCAACTACAAAAGCAAGCGGCTGTGCCAGAAGAGGAACAAGTTAAATTCCCAAAATGTTACGGAACATTTGACGAAGCACCCAATGAAATTATACTACTGGAAGATGTCAAGGTTGAAGGGTATATTATGCTGGATCGATTCATACCCCTCACAGACTACGTTGTGAAAGGTGTTTTAAAAAGTTTGGCAGTGTGGCATTCACTGTCCTATGTCTTAAAAAATAAAGAACCTGAAACGTTCAATTATTTCAAAGATAATTTGGTCGACTTATGGTCAATTCTTGCTGAAGACAAGGAGAATAATGAATCAGCAGTTGCTTTCATAACTCAAGTTGAAAACATGGCCTTGGGTGTTCTAGCAGATGAACCAGAGTACCAAAATATTATAAAAGGCAAAGTAATTTCTTCAGTAGAAAGAGCTGCAAAATTGAAGAAAGATGAAAATGGGAATAGATTTTCAGTTATTCAACATGGCGATGCTTGGACCAACAACATTATGTTCAAGTTTCAGGTAAGCGAATATTTCTAGATTTATTTTGTTTTCATAAATCGTTGTGCACCTTCAAGTGATTATATAGAAAATTTCAGTTATTTTTGAACATCAGAAAGCCACAAAATTTTCTCTTATGTATAAAAGCAAACAACTGCCACAATTGAAAGGAATACATAATATTAAAACCCTATTATTTTAATAGCTTTTGTAAAAATGGGAATCAAAGGAAGTACAAAGAGCTTAAAAGATTTTATCCATATTTAAAACAATATGGCTCATTTAAGATAAGAGATTTACCCATCAGTCTGATTCTAATTAAACTTTCTGTTGTATTTCAGGAGGACACATTAAAGGAATCTATGTTAATAGACTACCAAATGGCGAGGAACACAAGCCCAGTCGCTGATCTCCTGTACTTCTTCTTCAACTGCACACATCACTACGCTAGAGTAGAATACTTCAACGAATGGCTGGACTACTACCACTCGCAATTAGACAATTCATTATCCAACTATGGTCTCAAAGCTAACTACGTTTATCCCAGAGATCAGTTAGACGCTGATTTGAAGAGATACGGTAAATTTGCTCTAGGTAACGCTATACTAACAAATAGTATGATCAATTTGAAACCTGAAGAAGCCACTAAAGTTAAAGCGCAAATGGATTCGGGTGATATTGCTAATGTTGATGCAGTAGGCAGTATGGATAGTGCATCTTTACTTCTGTATAAACGCAAGCTTATTGGTATTGCTTTGAGCTTTGAACAATTCGGTCTATTGTAATTGATATTTAAAGGACTATAATTATTATTTATGAAACTATGTTACTTAATTAATAAGTGTTGCCTCAGGAACAAATAAAAAATCCAATATCTTGGAAAGCAAAGAAAAAATGTGTCGACATTCTTATTTGAATGGTGAAATTGATCGAAATTGAAAAATAAAAGAATTATTAATAACGCTTCAGTTTTTTCAACACATTCCACTATATTTATTATGCGAATAAATGATGACTTTGCAAACCAAAATATGATTAGAGATAATGATTATGATACGGATGTAACTGGTGATTAACTAGTGATGTTACTTTTATTTTAATGTTCATATTTATTACTAGTTAAGGTAGTTAGTATTTATAAGAAATAAAATACAATGTTTTAATTATGATACATGCTTTAATAAAATAAAAGAATAAATATGAAAATACTTCCAACATGAACGTTATTGATTGTCCACCTAATCCTAACTTTACCTTGTCATATCTTAGAATTGATTTGTATGAAAATTAGAAGGAAAATTTAGTTTAGACCTGAGGAAAGATATAGGACTTTTTATCCCTTTCTGAGTACCTACGGCAAGTTATCGGAAGGTAGTGAATTAGACTAGAACTCAGATTCAATCGGCTTTACTCGAAAACCAGCCACGTGGTTACAATTCCTGCCTTAATCACCATTTACTTACCGCAGTTTCTAATAGTAAGTATTATTGTAATATTTTTGATACCTATCATGTTTGACAAAAATCTGTCTCTTCGTGATGACTACACATTTTTTTCTGATAAAATAGATAGCATAATAACCTATGTACATTGTCAGTGAAATAAATTACTTTATCAGAGTGACTATCTAAAGGGTAGTCAGTCGTTATGGACTACAAGCAATTAAAATAAGCAACCAGAGAGATCTGACACCAGACCGACATTTACGTGTTCTCCAATGCGTAGGATCAATCACCAACTTCCAAAATCCGGGCTGCTTTGTAAGTTTCTTAAAACCCACAATGGCCCTACCCAGAAATCGAACTCGAGACCCCTTGCACAGAAATCGCACTATGCAACTACATGACTAGACTAACGATGTAAGTAATTATACCAGCTGGAAACCAAAACTGTACTTCGTCTCAGTAATAGACCCTACAACGGCAGTCAAATCCATCTCAGTATAAAGATAACGCCAGTACTTATACAATAAGCCAATTGATACATGTATATCTTTGAGGATTTCCTGCCTCTGTCGTCCTTACCATCATCAGCTCAACTCTAAACCTTCAATACTTTATAGATTCTCAACTGAATATTCACTTTTATATTTATTACAATATTGGGTCTACATTAACGTGTATTGGCGAATAATGTCGTCCAAAGCCAATTACACCCGACTGTTCTCATATAAAGAGACCAGCCGGCTGCGCAGGACATTACGGGCAAATGCATTTGCGTGCACACAGGTGCACTCACTATTCCTTCGCTCTCAAAGCTCGATGAAACGGGTGCAGGCTATGACGAATACCTATGTGGACAAGACTGCTAGGCATAAATCTTCGGCCGTGAATGTCGCCCCAGCATTCAAAGAATTCAAATCATCAGTGATTCATATTGTTATCATAACGTTTCTGACCTATATGTTTGTCTTTAGTGTCCACTCCAACTGCATATATTCCAATTAAATAATAGGTTCAGTTGAGATACCGTTACGTTGTTTAAATTGGTGGACTTCCTACCTAAAGTTTTGTAGTTGATTTTTGATTAAATTTAGAAAGACCTTGTTATCCTATGAGTTAAAAACACTGAAACTGCTACACGGAAATATATTGATTATATATACTCTAATATAATCTAATCAAGAAATATGATTGCATCATTTAATTCTCGTATAATCAACGCGATAAATAAGACTGAAGACGGTGACGAGACAGAATATATATATTTTAAAGGCACACTTCTTGCAGATTTAAAGTATTCTTAGTTTGGCTTCCATCATGGCACAATATAATTTTGAGGGTGAAATCCAAAACATTCATGATCGTCAGCTGGAATTTATTAACAGTGTGATCGAAAAATTAGGATACAAGAACAGCAAAGTGACGTTTAATGCTGTTGGAACGGCAGGTGATAATTATGTGGCAAATGTGAAAAGGATCATTGTGGAGGGAGAAAATGGCAATTTGTCCATAATTGCCAAAATAGCGCCGACATCAGAAGTCCTGCGACAAACGTTTGATAGTGGACCTTTGTTCGGTAATGAGAGTTTTGTGTACTCGAAAGTTTTACCGAAGTTCTTGCAACTGCAAAAGCAAGCGGGAGTGCCAGTAGAAGAACAAATTAAATTCCCGAAATGTTACGGATCTCTCAGTGAAGCACCCAATGAAGTAATACTACTGGAAGATGTGAAACTAAGCGGCTATACTATGCTGGATCGATTTATACCCCTCACAGACTACGTTGTGAAAGGTGTTTTAAAAAGTTTAGCAGTGTGGCATTCAATGTCTTACGTGTTAAAAGTGAAGGAGCCTGAAACCTACAATCTCTTCAGGGATACCTTAGTTGATTTATGGGGAATTATGGCTGAAAAGAAAGACAGCCCAGCACTTGTGTTTTTAAACCAAATCGAAACTATGGCCATTGGTATTTTAGCTGATTACCCAGAGTACCAGAATATTTTAAGGCACAAAGTTTCTGGTTCAATAGAAAAAGCCGCTAAGATGCAAAAAGTTGAATATGGTAATAGATTTGCAGTTATTCAACATGGCGACACTTGGACCAATAATATTATGTTCAAGTTTGAGGTATGCGATATTTTTCAGTCATTTATTATTTTGTTTCTTTTTTCTTGTAGAAAAAAAAATCTGTTTGTTCCGACTGACTTTTGTTTTGCTCACTAGAGATAGGAATTTGACATTACTTATATGGGTCGAATGCCAAAGTATTCCTATATGTATATTCCTAATAAACCAATCAAAAGATTAAGGGTCAATTCCCACTGAGAGAGCAGCGGCCGGCAGCGGCCGTAAGAGCACGGGCAATGTAAGAGCGCGGCGCGGCGCGGCCCAGCGCGGCGCCGCGCGGCCCGTCGCGCTCGCGCTCAATCCCTTGCATTTACGGCCGCTGCCGGCCGCTGCCGGCCGCTGCTCTCTCAGTGGGAATTGACCCTAATATATCGTTATAAACTACAAAACATCCTACTCTGAATCTGTGGATCATAAATATTCATATTATTATATTGGACCCAGATTGATCTGGGATTATATCCTCAAAACCTAGTTTCTCAATATTCTATTGTCAAAAATATTTTTAGTAAGTGTTTTTATTTCCCTAAACTCTAAACTGATAAATATCATAAATATTCACCCATACCTGGCATGAATAAAAATGATTACTAACCGCCAAAAATGCTCTTTTCTAAAATAATTATAAAATTACATGTAATCTAACGAATCTGTTTGTGGTATTCCAGGGAGACGAATTAACGGAAGCCATGTTAATAGACTACCAAGGGGCGAGGAACTCAAGCCCTGTCAGTGACCTCATGTATTTCCTCTTCACCTGCACCCATCACGAAGCTAGAGTAGAATATTACTATGAATGGCTGGACTACTATCACTCAGAATTAGACAAATCACTATCAAACTTCGGAATAAAAGCTAACTACGTCTACCCTAGGGATCAGCTAGACGCTGATATGACGCTGATATGTATGGAAAATTAGCTCTGGGCAACTCTATAGTAACAAATAGCATGATAGTACTGAAACCCGAAGAAGCCAGTAAGGTTAAAGACCAAATGGAGTCGGCTGATATGAGTAATATAAATACGGTGAACAATATGGAACCTACAACAATGTTGGCATACAAGAAGAAACTTATTGGAATTCTGGAGAGTTTTGATAGGTTCGGTCTATTGTGATTCTACTATGGTAATGCTAATCTATTTAATATGTACTTGTCTAACTAATCTTTAATTAAGGCTACATAGTTAAATGTAATGATGTGCGTGCCTATCAATGTATTTTTGTGAATGATTTGTTGGATGTCCTTTTATGATCTATAGAGATTTAAAGGCCGCTCATTGCTACCTCATGACCATTTATTTCTGTTTCATTTAATAAATAAGTAAGGAAAATACTATAAAAAATGAAGATAGCACCTAGAACATAAGTTCTGTCAGTTGCGTGATGTAAATAAGAGACTATTTACCACCATGTTAAACAATAACCACAATTATATCATAGTGAAATTATACCTGCCCAGTGTTTCTATACTCGCCTTTTATGATTAAATTATGATTATGTGTATTGAAAATGATTAAGTTAAAACTTTCTGAAAACATATTTGATTGTAATGCGGTCGTTAGGAAGGTTGAGATAGCGTCGACCACGGTTCTATGTAATGCTAATTTCACTTTTGTCTGTAAAAAAAAATAACGACAATTATTGTCGTTATTTTATTACTTTTAATATACATGATACTTTATGTTGTTGTTTTTATTGTAGAACTATTTAAGTCCGGTTATTTTATTCAGGTGTTTCGCAGGGGCCTATATTAAGCCCATTCCTATTTTTGGATTGCATACTTGTACTAGTATTTTTAATTATACCATTCAGTGACAATCTGTGATTTAGTGCTTGTAGTGGATAATTCATATACCCATATACGAGTATATGTATTTACATAGGTATATATTATTTGACTGTAAATAAGTCCAGTTTGTTATTGATACTTTTATGAATGCCGTATTTAATAAATGATTTGTTAATCCTATAGTTCCATTGCCTGAAATAAAAACTTACAACTGTGTGTTTGGATTATTGAATAAATTATTATTGAGTTTGTAAAATTGTTATAATGACTTTCTTTTTCCTTCGCGTTGGGGACAAGTTAAAGTTGTAATAATCCATATATTCTCCAGCATTTTTAGCCTCCTATAAAAACGACATATTTAATATGATTTAAGATGAAAATTTATCTATTTTCAACACCCTATGTTTAGAACGGTCTAGTCAAATATCTACAGTAATAATGTTGGTGATGACATAGGCTATTAATAGCAATATGAATGAGGTGGATACATTTATTTTGACGATAAGACAATTAAAAATAATAAACCCAAACAGTTTAAAAGATTACGTCAACATCGCTTTCATTCGATGAAATTAATGATTACCTGTAATTTATCATAATCTAATTTCTTGATCCATACTATTCACGGTAATGACGTGTTTGTTAACTTCCTTGAATAAATATTTACCCGATTAAATCTATCTATAATATTATACTATCTAAATACGTGTTCAGGATATGAATTATCTTTTTTATTTAAAAACTATTTATATAAATACGTATGGATGAAGTATAGATATTCCTACACTTTAAAGGATGCTAATAATTTAATCACCTTGATACTAAGTTTTTATTGTTCCCCCTTTTTTATTTTTGTAAATATGTATATGTAAATATTATTATAAAATACACTAGATAAGTGAATATCTCCTTGATAATTTTCTTCTCTTAACCTGTCTTAGCTGGAAAGGCATCGAAATTACTGCTCAAAATCGAAAGAAAAAGAAAAGCCCTTTGCGGTCTCTATTAAAGGATAACAGGATGTTACCATCATTATTCTGTGTTTCGAAGGGCACGTTAAACAATAGGTCTCGGCTGTCATTGAACATCTTTGGCAATCGTTATGGGTAGTCAGAAGCCAGTAAGTCTGACTCCAGTTAGGCTGGAACGGCAGCCGATTCCAAGATATTCGAGAAAAGGCTCGGGAGATTAGGATGTCATCCATATTATCAAATGGTATTTGAAGTTCAGTGTTGTTTCTATTATATAATAAGATTTCCATATCAGTGAAATAATTACGGTCACTACGATATTAATTACATTTCACACTGATAATTTTACACATGAACATTATAAACAAGTTTTCCAATGAAGCCAAAAAGTATTTTTTTTTCTTCAGGAATCGGCCTATAAATTCCTACTCTATTGTTTATTTTAGCAAGATATAAATAGAACAATGACTGTGTTTTGGAGGGCACGTTAATCTGTAAGTCCCGGCTGTCACTTAACATCTTCGGCAGTCGTTATGGGTAGTCAGAAGCCAGGAAGTCTGACATCAGTCTTATCTAGGCGTATTGGGTTGCCAACAAGTCTCACCAGAGCTATGGTAACTGGGTTGAAGTCAGATAGGCAGTCGCTCCTTGTAAAATATTGGTACTCAGCTGCATCCGGTTAGACTGGAAGCCGACCTCAACTCCCAACCTACTTGGGAAAAGGCTCGGGAGATGATTATGAAATGAACACTAATATTATTTGATGGGCAGCCAACAAAATATAAAGAAATCTAAAATATTTCGGTAAAATTTATATGCGATATCAGTATGGACATTGGAACAGTCTCAAGGCTAATATCAGTAGGTACAAAACAATTGGGTTTCAGAGGAAAATTATCGAAAAATTATAGATACTGATAAGATAACTGCATAAATAAGAACTAAATGTGTCATTAAACATATTGATAGAAATTATATTTTATAACTTATTGAATTACTCCTAAAATCATTTATCTGATACTAGCAATTTTCTGCGGTTACGCTCGCATCACGGTGAAAGTTACGCTATCCTGATAAAAATAGGCCTTATGAACTTTCCTCATGAATGGGCATTCAATTATGGTTACCACAGGAATTAAACAATTGGGACAGTTCCTGAAATCAGTTCGTTTAAACAAACATATTTAACAAGCTTTATAGTACACATTACTAAAAATAACTATACTGAAAATAAAAGGCTAATATCAATACTTTCATCTTTTATAAATAAGTTAAATTGGAACACAAAATTAATTCATAGTTTTACAGTAAACCGAACTCATGGAAACTGTCAATGAGTCCAACAATTCTCTTGCGGAGACGAAGAATTGTTTCACCCTGTAGATTTTGAGTTGTCATTGATTCAGCAATTTCGTTAATACCAGCAGTTCTCATGGCTTCCAAAATCTCAGCAGCTTCCGTCGTATCTCTCATAAGAACATTTGCTAGGAGAAGACTCAGACCAAACAGTAGTTTGGCGTATCTTTTCAAATCTGCATCTAACTGGTCTTTAGGGTAAATAAAGTTGGCTTTCAGCCCAAAGTTCGATAGTGACTTGTCTAACTCGGAGTGATAATAGTCTAACCAGTTGTAGAAGTTCTTAGACCTGGTCTCATGGTCTGTGCAGTTGAGGATCATGTAGAGAAGGTCGACCACTGGGCTGACGTTGTTTGAAGCTTGGTAGTCAATCATGATCGATTGTACTGGACCTTCTTCTCCCTGGAATCAAAATATGAAAGGTTATGATAGCTGCCATAAATCGTTGAGGAGTTCCCTGAAATTTTCTTTGTCTAATTGTAGTTTGCAATGGGTAAAATCTATGTTGGTGTAAAGATCTAGTCCAAAGAAAGTAGAAATAAGTCCAAACAAGGTAGTTTGTAGACATAGTTGTGGAGTTCCGCCGACTCTCTATCATCTCCATCATCAGGTCAGCTCTAAACATTCACTGTTTTATCATCAGGCATACAGCTATAATAATAATCATTTATTTCAATCCATACAAAGATCATAGTTTAAAATAAAATACAAAAAAATCATAAAAGTCAATAATAATAGTAGAATTAAATTAAATTGTTACTTATAAATTAAATTGTTATTGCTACGTTGCAACTGTGACCACATTAAGCATGCAACAATGGTTAATGTAGTGACAGTCGAACCTCTCAGCCAACATCCTCAAGATGGTGTTGGAGCTGGCGCGCACTCTGCGTACTAGGGATGTGCACCGCTTTCGCATCGTCGCATAGAAGCAGTCAATGCGCGACTCGGCGAACATCCCCGACGCACTGCAGAACCGAGGCAGCCCCAACAGCATCCTGTAGGCATTGTTGAATTGGACGCGTAGGGCGCTGTACTGTTTTTGAGTATAGTTAGCCCACAGGGCGCTTGAGTAAAAACAAGTGCAATACGCTCTAAAAAGAGTGTTTTTTACTTCCTTCGAGCATCGTGAAAACCTGCGAGCTATCATGTTCGCTCTAACAGACAACGCCCTACGCTCCCGCTCTAAGTCTGAATCGTCCTTCAAGTCAGAGGTCACCAGATGCCCAAGGTATTTAAAAGTGTCAACCCTTTTTAGCGGTACATTATTTAATTTGATGCTAGGAACACTATCAGGACATTTACCCCTTGCCCGGAAAACCATACACTCACTTTTCTTAGTGTTGTAGAGCAGGCCATGACTGAGAGCATATTCCTCACAAATGCCGATCAGCTTAGACAGGCCACACACCGAGGCGCTCAGCAGCACCATGTCATCCGCATAGCTAATGTTGTTGACACAAACTCCACCAACATGGCATCCGACATGCGTGCTGCTCAGCCTCTCGATGAGTGCGTTTACATAAAGATTGAAAAGCGTTGGCGAGGTCAGCCCCCCTTGCCTCACCCCGCACTCCAACCTGTATGGCTCAGACAGCGTCCCCGACCACCGAACTACGTTGACCTGGTTCCCGTACCAATATTTGAGTATTTGAATACATTCGCTTGGCAGGGATGTATGGTTAAGTTTATCCCAGAGGATATCATAGGAAACCAGATCAAACGCCTTCGAAAGGTCGAGGAAGCAAGCGTAGACTGGAGTTTTGCGATCAGTGTAGTACTTGACAGTCTCCTTCAAACACAGAATTGCTGTATCGGTGGATAGGCCAGATTTGAAACCGAATTGATTGTCATGTAGCTCGAGATAGCTACTCAACAGTGTGTTAAGAAGACTGTCAAGCACTTTAGACAGAATTGTAGCCAGAGAGATAGGCCTATATCTTAATATTTTACCTGATCCGTGTCTACCATTTCCAAAAGTTACCGATTTTTTAGGGTTCCCATCATACATTAGCCTCCTACCATGATGCACCCCTTAAAATAACTACTTTACAAAAAAACATCAAAATCAATTCGTAAACTGTGAAGCTAGCCGCGAAAAATATAAGAGAATTTAATTAGATCAAAAATATACAACGTATGAATCACATAATATACAAAACCGATTACGTGGAATAACATGGTCTGAGGAAAAACAATATCTTAATCCTTTATCATATAAATTTATAAAATGTCTTTTACCTACGGTTATTGCCAAGGCTTTTGATTATCTGATAATATTACAAGATTATTAACTGACGTGTCTATCGTCCCCATTAATCGTATTGCAATTACCGGTCAAGTTTGAGGCTAATCACCAACTGCGGGTTCTGAAGGAAAAATATTTTTACACAATGAAATTGTCACCATAGATAGCAATCGATTTATTGAATATTTTAAAGTAAAAAGCGATCTGATGATTTGGGAAATATTTGTGTGTATATTTGAATTATTTAGTTTATTTTTAAATGGTAATTTTATAAGTCAACTAAAAAGCAAAAAAAAATATTATTTTTAGGTGCATCGGCCTAGAAGTCGGTGGCAAAATTAACTTAGTAACATCCATTAACTTAAGTCCAGTAACTCTTCCTTTTTGGGAAGTCGGTTAAAAAAAAAGAAAAACATTTATAGCTTTGTTAGGTATTTGTCTTACAACCTAGCTCAAGCAATTATCGCCCCCAAAACTACCGTAATACATACATATATCATTTACATAATTTAGTGAAAATGGTTGATGTCGATTATGATGAACTGCACATCTACGTACATTTGAAAAAATTAATCCTTGTTTAAAGTTTTTAAAATATAACATCATCGCCCTATTTCTTGTCCACTTTAACTCAAAAAACCTTATCTAATTTAGTTGTAAAACAAATACGATTCCAAACTAAATCATTCGTTGTAACTGTACCACGTAATTTCCATGCAGAACCCTAAGCTGCGTTCAATCTTACCGCCTTACTTATCATGTGACTGTCTTTCAAATAATAATTACTAAAATAAACAAAATAACAATTAAAAGGAAAAACAAATACTTGCCATTTTAAACATAATATTGTTTGTCCATGCATCTCCTTGCTGAATGATCAAATGCTTTTGATTCTCATGCTTGAGTATCTTCTTTCTGACCGCAAACATGTCTGTCATTTTATTTTTTAATATTCTTTTATGTTCTTCATCCTCAACGACAGCAATTAGCTGATTCTCCAGATTTGCAATATGCATTTCAAATTGTGGAACTGCAGCCATGACATCCCAAACATCCATTAATTTAGCTTTCAATTGATCATACTTTTCAGGTTCTTTATTCTTCATTGCAAAAGAAAGAGAATGTAGTATAGCAAAATTCCTCAGAATGCTTTTAACACAATCATCAGACAAAGATTCAAACTTGTCCAACATAGTGTAACCTGATTCATTTAGGTCTTCCAAAATGATAACTTCGTTGGGTTGCTCAGTGAGAGTTCCGTAGCATTTGGCGAATCTTAACTGTTCTTCTTCAGGCACTCCTGCAGCTATTTGCAAGGACACAAACTTTGGCAATATCTCCGTGTACATAACAGTCTCATTATTGAACATGATTCCAGTGTTCGTAGTTTGGCGGGCTATCTCATTTGTGGGAGCAATTTTAATAATTAGCTTCAGGGTGTCATGTTCACCTTCGATGTGGATCCTCTTAATATTTGCCACGAAATTATCACCAGCCTTTCCGACTGGATGGAAGACCACCTTGCTGGCATTTAACTCTTGCTCTAAAACCACTTTATTGATGAACTCCAATTGGCGTTCAGATATATTGGACAGGTCACCTTCAAAGTTGTATTGTGCCATGTTTACCGTTAATACTAAATAAAGTATATTATTGAGTTTTAATTTATAGATTTTTTTATCTCAGTGAATGTAGAACGGATGTATTTGTGATAAGATAATTCTGTGTTTAAAGTGTAATTGGTTGATATGTATCCTTAAGAAACATAAAGATTTTATAATGTGGTTGCTAGTTATTTAATATTGTATAATAGTCTGTTATTGTTTGATGTGGTATTTTTTGTAAAAGAACATGGTCGCAAAATAATAACCCTCCATTTATCGACATTTTTATCTTCTTCTTCCTAATATTTAAGTAAAACTATTTTTGTAGCTGAGTCAACAAACAAGGTGTTTTATGTGTGACAAAAATCACTATTCATTCATTCAAATCCTAGTATAATTATTTTTGGAACATTTCATTTATTATTACTGGGTTTATAATCAATAAGGTTTGAGGTATACGTCAATTTTGGTGGGGGGAAAGTCCCCAATTTAAAAAGATTTATGCTTATCATATGACGTTAGTACGAACTAAATTATGAGGCAGAACAGTGTGACCGCAGTCAGGTGCTACGTTAATCTATCAAGTATCATATCATTATATCTTTAGCGTGAAGTGAATCATAGTAGTAGTACATTAAAAATTCTTCTGTCTGCAGCCTTCGCACATCCATATCAAAATAGCCCATAATCGTTGTCTTCGATTAATGGGATAATAAATTAACCCTGGAACTGACAATTTTTCTAATTATACAAATAGTTACAAACAAACGGACTGTTTAGATGTATATAGCTTAGATTATGTGGAATCCTAAATTAGTGAATTCATATTTGCCCCCTAACAGTTGCCATGCCTTGATAGTGAATCACACTGATATCAAATCGTAGCAACCTTAATTTATATTCAGTTTTAATCGGTAATTGTTGTATTTAAGATTAGATTAAAGTCCTTGTAATTGCGGTGGATAACCTATTCAGTGTGGTGAGATGTCATCGTCTGTTTTTTAAACTAACCAGGATTACAAAGGATTGCGATTGAATAAATGAAATGACTAAGTATTTTATTTATAGTTTTTCAATCTCAGTCTTGAAGATCTCTTTTTAATGAATAACCTATAGATTATTTTATTATTATTTCAATTACATAAAATAATACACGATAATCTGCCTTCATGTATCTGTGTATTAAGTTCAGTACTCTTTCGACAGATGGCAGTAGTTGTCGTTACTCTATGTTGGTTTAGTGCGCATTCTAGTTCCTTCCAAAACGTCACAGGTATAACTAAACCGCTATTCTCCGTAGTTCCACCCGAGTCTCATTCAACTTTCCGTATGGTGCTATAGAATAGCCTAAAATGTATTTCCAAAATTCTTGTCTTCCACAAAGCCTTTCCACAAACGCGGATTTTCCGAGCAGACTTTCCAAATGACATATCATCCGAGTCAGTACAGGTGATGTCACTTGGGTTTTTCAGCTTGGAAAATCCAATGTGCATGTATTTTTTTTTTTACTTCAAAATGCTTTTATTTTTTAAATAGAATCAAAAATGCTGATTATGATTTGCGTAGGTGACTTCAGTCCAATTTTCCAATAATATAATGTTTTATCAATTAATATCAACGAGTCATAACAACTTGCAGAAACAATAAACAGGTTTTAACAAATATTTATTGCATCATTTAATTATCACAGCTTAGAAACAAAAAAACATAAAAATCACACGAAATTAAATTCTTTCATACTAGCTACTAGGTCATTCACTTTCGTTTTGATTCGATCAAAAGTTTTGCTCTGCATTTGTTGGATAGTCATAGACTCAGCTATTTCACTCAATTCAGTAGTCTTTATAGCTTCCATCATCTCACTGGCTTCTTCAGTATCTCTCAATAGAAGGTTACACAAGAGTATACACAAGCTGAAGAGTACGCCTGAGTATTTCTTCAAATCTGCATCCAACTGGTTTCTTGGATAAATAGAACTGACGTCCATACCAAAGTTTGACAGTGACTTGTCAAGCTCCGAATGATAATAGTCTATCCAGTCGTAATAGTGTTTGGATCTAGTTTCATGGTCGGTGCAGTTCAAAATAATGTAGAAGAGATCTATTACGGGGTTACCGAAATTAGACGCTTGGTAGTCGATCATGACTGATTGAACCGAATTTTCTCCCTGGAAACAAGTAAAAGATTTATAAATAACTATGTAATTATATAGAGTATGGGCCATCACAGACACGTTTCATCAGAATCAGGATGTTTGGAATACAATAATTAATTTACTTCTAAGAGTAAAACGCATGCCACAAAGAGTGTACAAGTTGGTATGAACGTAGATGGAAAGGTACGTGAAATAATATATGGATAAATGAAAGACTGAGAATGAATAGAGTAGTGGAAGCGAAAAACCAATGAATAAATAAAAATAAAATACTTACCACTTTAAACAACATATTGTTAGTCCAAGCATCACCTTGTTGTATAACTGAATACTTATTATCTTCATTTTTTATTAAATCAGAACGCTTTTGAACGATGTCGCTAAGTTTATTTCTAAGTATTTCTTTATCTGCATCATTGTCAACAAATACCAACATTTCAGTTTCCATTGATTTTGTCACAATGACAAACTCTGGGTTTTCATACATGAGCGTCCAAATGTTTGTTAGTTTTCCTTTGATTTCTTCAAAAGTTTCTGGTTCCTGTTTAGACAACGCGTGTGAAAGAGAATGGTAAATTGCAAAGCTTTTTAAGATGCTCCTCACACATTCATTGGACAGAGACTGGAACTTGTCTAACATGCTGAATCCAGATTCTTTCAGGTCTTCTAAAATAATCACTTCATTGGGTTGCTCAGTGAGAGATCCGTAGCATTTTGCGAATCTTAGTTGTTCTTCTTCAGGTACTCCCACTGCTTTCTGCAAAGACAAAAACTTTGGCAATAGCTCCATGTACATGCAATGCTCATTCTTGAACATCATTGCCGTATTCGACATTTGTCGAGCCATTTCAATGGATGGTGCAATTTTCAGAATCATTTTCATACTTCCATTGTCACTTTCAATGTTGATCCTCTTTACATTTGAAGCGAAATTATCACCAGCCTTTCCAACTGGTTCTAATACAACTTTTTTGGCTTTCAAGTCTTGTTCTGAAATTACTTTCTTAACGAACTCTAGTTGGCGTTCCGTAATATTTTCTAAATCACCTTCGATATTGTATTGCGCCATGATTACGTTTAATACTAACCTGAAATCGTGATATTATTTTTTATTTATAGTAGTTTTTATCAATGAACAAGTCCTAATTGAATGGAAGAATATTTTGTGATAAGATTTAAAAAATATAGACTGACGTAACAACAGTATCTATCTCGACGATATCCATTGGTCGAAAGTTATTATCAAACAGCTTCCTCAAGTGGATTCACCTGAGTGCCGTCGTATCCAAATGTAGTTTTCCTCAATTTCCATCAAAATTTAAACATCCTCTTACCCTTATCAATGGATTATTACGTTTGTTTATTTATCATCTAGACAGATTTTGTTAGTGAAAATATTTTTCAATATTAGAATTTATTATCGATATATTTTTTCTAGTCATCTTAAGTTGCTAAAACAACACCAGATTACATTTACTAATTATAAAAATGACGAGAATAATCATTGTAGCTCTGGTTTGAGCCACAAGGCTTTAACTCCAGAATAGGAATAATATAATGAAATTCTCTTTGAATCATCAAGTCTAGAGAGTATTGCCATTATATCAAGCTACTTCAATCAGTAAAATTTTCTTAATCAACATTATATATTTTAGACCAAAAATTCAATATCTATCAAAGAAAGACAGATTCCAGTAGTTTGATGTGCTGGCGTCTGTACATTTGACTTTCCTCACTCCTCTTTACTGTCCATTCACCTAATACCAAGAATTATAGATCAGCCACAGATTTGAAAAATTGACAACCAAGCATTTTTGCAGCCCTAGTATTTATTTATATGTTGTCATTCTCTATTCTAGCAGCTGCTTATGAGAGTAAATAGTCTTTGTTTTTTCTACAATGTAAAGTTAAAATAACGAAAAAACTTTCTTCAGAACATTTATTTCGCACAAGGTATACCACAAGTTCTCCGTCTGTTTGCAACTATCACAAATACTCAAATTCTTGGAAACTAGTTATAAGATCACCCACTCTCTTCTTAATTCGATCACACGTCTTACTCTGCAGTTGTTGACTTTTCATGGCTTCAACCATTTCACTCATTTCAATGTTTTCCATAGCTTCCATTAGTTCACTGGCTTCGTTTGTATCCCTCATGAGAAGATTAGATGCAAGTGCGCAGACACTGAAAAGCATACTGGAGTATTTTTTCAAATCTGCATCCAACTGATTTCTGGGATAAACAGAACTGACTTCCATACCAAAGTTCGACAGTGACTTGTCCAGCTCCGAGTGATAATAGTCTATCCAGTCGTAGTA
The DNA here is from genome assembly GCA_033682625.1 of Helicoverpa zea x Helicoverpa armigera. Lineage (NCBI taxonomy): Eukaryota > Metazoa > Arthropoda > Insecta > Lepidoptera > Noctuidae > Helicoverpa > Helicoverpa zea x Helicoverpa armigera. Next base: position 2,924,289 of record JAWIIS010000047.1, read on the forward strand.
GTGTTTAGACCTGGTCACATGGTCGGTACAATTGAAAATCATGTAAAAGAGATCGACTACTGGGTTCCCGTAATGTGATCCTTGATAATCGATTATGACTGACTGCACTGAATCTCCTCCCTGGAAATAAGATTAATAACGGTTTAGAAACTAAATGTATATAAAGTATAACACACACAGGACACAAGATACACAGGACTTATTTATTTATTATAAACAGGTAAGTGCATAAATTATAAGCTAATCCCAATAAAGCAGTTGCAATGGTTTGACTGTGTTAGCAAACGATAACAAGACAACATAAAAAAACATTGCCACCTAAATGTTATTTAATTAATTTATACGCAAATCTCAATTAGTAACTATGGTCAACTATTTTTAAGAATATTGAATTCTGGTTATTATTGGTGTCCAACCAACAGGTGACTTGAGATTAAAAATTATAACAACTTTGACGGCTTTGTTTATACAATGACAACACATTAACATATTTATGTATAGCGTGCATATAGCGAAAATGCCGGGATCTTTTTGCTTGGCTTGGTCAGATCTTGATTGGTTTCCACTCATACCAACCATCAAGTTGCTTAGATCTGATATCTTTTTAACACTTTCTCAAATGCAAACAACTCATGGAAGTGGCTTCTTTATTTATTTATTGGGTTGCCAACACAAGCTACACAATTACATTAGTTATGCCATTTGACAGTATGGGTGAAGTGTTTAGTCCCAATTATAGGCAATCAACATCATTCACACATAATCGTTACGTAATAATAGAGTAAGATTTAATACTCACAAGTTTAAACAATATATTATTCGTCCAAGCATCGCCCTGTTGTATTACTGAATGTTTATTATCTTCATTCTTTAGTAATTCTTTCCGTATATGGTTAATATTGCTAAGTTTATTTTCTAGGAAACTTTTGTGAGTATCATTATCAAACAGTGCTATCATTTCAGCTTCCATTGCTTTTATCATCATAATAAAATCTGGTTTTTCGAACACAAGTGACCACATGCTCGTCAATTTGCTCTTGATTCCATCAAACAATTCTGGTTCTTGCTTCTGCAGTACATATGAAAGGGAATGATAAACAGCAAAGCTTTTCAAGACGCTTTTAACACATTCATCTGTCAGAGACTTAAACTTGTCCAACATAATATAATCTGATTCATTCAGGTCTTCTAAAATAATAACTTCGTTGGGTTGCTCAGTGAAGGATCCGTAGCATTTAGCGAATCTTATTTGTTCTTCTTGCGGTACTCCTGCAGCTTTTTGAAGTGATAGAAACTTGAGTAAAACTTCAGTATACATAATATGCTCATTTCTAAACTGAGTTTCAGTTTTTGTAGCCTGACGAACCAATTCAATTGAAGGCGCTATTTTAAGAATCATTTTCGTGTTTCCATTGTCAGTTTCAATGTTAATCCTTTTAACGCTTGATGCAAAATTATCACCAGCCTTTCCAACTGGTTGGAAAACTATTTTATTGACTTTTAAGCCTTGTTCTGAAATCACTTTGTTTATAAACTCTAGTTGTATTTCATTTATATTTGAGATGTCACCTTCATAGTTGCATTGTTCCATAGTGATTTCTTGTTATGGATATTGTAAAGATGTTATGCATTTAATGTTATTGAATATACTGAATCCGTGTATATGGTCGATTTAATTTATATGCTGTCTTTATCTGTATCTTAGTGATCATTAGTAATGATGATGTCCTCCTAGCCGATTATCGGCCACGGCGGCTGTTTTCATTTAAGGAGATCAGCCAATTGCGCAGGACATATTATAGTGCACAAGCATTTGCGCAGACACAGGTGCACTCCCTATTCCTTCACTCTAATAACCCGATGGGACGGCAAATCCGACACGACCGGAGAGAGATCAGGCGCAGGACCGACATTTACGTGCTCTCCGATGCACGGGTGTATCAATCACCAGCTTCCAGGCTCCGGGCTGCTTTGTGAAAGTCTTCTAAAACCCACAAAGCGATTTCGGCCCGACTCGGGAATCGAACCCGAGACCTCGTGCTCAGCAGCCGCACTTGCGACAGCTAGACCAACGAGGCAGTCATTGTAAACTAAGATACTAATTTTGTGATAAGATAAATTTTAGATGGTGTCATTTGTATTGTTTCTTAGTAGGGTTTATTGTTTTTGTTCATAAGCGTTGCGATACAAATATTAAAACCTGTTTTTAGATTCGTTGTTATATTACACTTTTTTAATAGTTCATGATGACAATGTTATATGCTTATCTTCTGAAATAAGCCCACAAAATAATATTTATAACTAGTGTTTCACTATGCCCAAAAGATTTTATGGCAAAGTTATTTGTGAGCAATGTTGCAATGACAAAAATAATAGGAGCTTAACACAAACACACAGTTATTGTTTACAGTTCTTTTGTGGTATCTCAAAGTCTTTTATCGAGTCGATTCCCTGAAACGGGTAAATTATAGAGATAGTTTAATTTTTTTTGACAAAGAGTACGAAAAATGACTTTTTTTAGGGTGTGAATTTTGTAGCACGAAATATTTTTGAGTTTTATGACTTTCATATGTAATCCCTTTGTTGCCCCAATTTTCTGGTAAATGGTAATATATTGCAATTTGTGGTACTGTAGCTCCAAAGCACTCGAACTGCCAGCAAACTCCCGTGGTCCCGGATGTGTCTACTATTAACCAAACTATGTTACTCAAGGACGCATGGAAAACACATGATCACTTACGCTATAAAAGATTTTGAGATATTTACGCGGGTGTTAATAGATATTACATAGATATTGCTTTATATTGTCTTACTTTTATATTATAATTTTTCTTTCCACACTAAATAATATTTCATTGCACGTATAGGATCAAATCTTTCACCCGTCACTTCACTTCCGTCACACGTTTAGAAACTATACTAACAACTATTTCGATACGTTCTGTCCCAACAAAAATAATAAAGAAACTGGTTCTGTTAACTTAAACCGTCAGTTAAGTGTTAACCTTGATAATCAGGTTCGTTGTAATGGCCACTTGTATTGGTGGTTCCAAAAAAAAACCGGCCAAGCGCGAGTCAGAATCACACACGAAGGGTTCCGTACCATTATTTAGAAAATGGGCATAACAGTTACGTTTGTTGTATGGGAGCCCCCCAAAATATTTATTGTATGCTATAAAATATGTATTTGTTGTTAAAGCGCCAACAGAAATACATCATCTGTGAAAATTTCAACTCTCTATCACGGTTCATGTGATACAGCCTGGTGACAGACGGGCGGACGGACGGACGGACAGAGGAGCGAAAACAATAGGATCCCATTTTATCCTTTTGGTACAGAACCCTAAAAATCGTCAAAATTTATATTTGATTACTTCAAGGTGATGTGTTAATATTTGGTTAGCTCGAGTAATTGACATTTTCCTGTTATTTCGTCACAGAGACATACTTGGTCTAATAATATCAGTCATCAAACTCAGTAAGATGAAGACATGGAAAACAAAATGACTAGCGGAGATGTCATAACGCTAAATTTCCTAAGAAAGGAGCGCGCTAAACTGATTTTGCGGTTAGACGCCTTTTATGGAACCTGCACATTATTTTCTAAATAAAATCACCAATAAATCAACTAACCAATTTTTTAAAGGTTCGTTTTAATTTGGCAAGGAAGCCGAACGTCGCGATAGTAACTGATCACGCTTACCGAACGTTGATTGACGTACAAGAAGGCGCCTGACCTACCTTCCTTAGAACATTAGGTTAGTGCTGTTATATTGTTATAACAGTTTTTTCTACTATGTATTGTATATACTTACGCATGGAAAATAATCGATAAACAAGGACCAAGAAGAAGAAAACGAAGGAGTATTTGAAATATATTCTTTCAGTTAAGTAAATTCAGGAGGATTAATTTTGATTTAAATATGATGAGTACTAATAGATAGATGCCATATTTGGAAGGTCAACTAACAATTAAGTAAATAAATCGAATCCAGTTATCATTGAGAGTGATTTTTTTATTTTTTTAAACGTTTAATGGTATAAAATCACACCAAAGCCTTAACCTTAACAACACCATATACTTAACTATTGCTGTTCAATTCTCAGCGTTTTGTTTGCTGACCCCGTAGTCGCTGGCATAAGGGACAGGACCCGCGTACGAAGTCGCGGGCAGAAGCTATACTTAATATGTAGTATAAAATATTCATTACTCTATTAAAACAAGTCGAATTGATGTAAAGTTTCAATAAGTTCACCAACTTTCTTATTAATACGTTCAACAGTTCCACTTTGCAGGTCTAGCGTATTCATAGTATCAGCAATATCAGCTTCGTTTTCCATATTTTTCATAGAATCTTTCAATTTCCCAGCTTCACTACTATCCCTTTGTATAACATTAATCATTAAAAGCACAATACCAAGAATGATTTTGGCATATTTCTTCAAGTCTGCATCTATTTGATCTCTTGTGTAGAATTCGTTGACTTTAAGACCAAAGTAGGAGAGGAATTTGTCCATTTCTGAGTGGTAGTAGTCAATCCAGTCGTGGAAGTGTTTAGACCTGGCCTCATGGTCGGTGCAGTGGAAGATCATGAAGAGAATATCACTCATAGGATTGTTGTTATTGGCTCCTTGGTAGTCGAGCATGACTGATTGTAGCTTGTCATCTTCCTGTAAACGATTAGATAAATCATGGTTAATGATATCGTCTAATAATAAGAGATTATATTTGAACATGTATGTGTATGTTGTGTTGGTTCAATGAGTTGTATTGATAAGAATATGACCATAATAATAATGGCGTCCACGGCCGATTTCGGCCACGGCGGCTGTTCTCATTTAAGGAGATCAAGCCAGCTGAGCAGGACATATTATAGTGCACAAGTATTTGCGCAGACACAGGTGCACTCCCTATTCCTTCACTCTCATAACCCGATGGGACGGCAATCCGACACGACCGGAAAGAGATCAGGCGCAGGACCGACATTTACGTGCTCTCCGATGCACGGGTGAATCAATCACCAACTTCCAGACTACGGGCTGCTTTGTGAAAGTACAAGAAAACCCACAAAGCGATTTCGGCCCGACCCGGGAATCGAACCCGAGACCTCGAGGACAGCAGCCGCGCTTGCGACCACTAGACCAACGAGGCAGTCATACCATATGACCATACTAAATGTATGAAACTGATAATTATGCTACTGGCATGGTAAAAGAGCAATTGAGCTGAATCGGGGGTCAAAGGTGTTCGTACAATCTCTTGGAAGAAGCCACTTGACGAAGCTGACCACAACAAGTGGAGAAGTCGTTTCTTCGGTGCCGGCAGTCCTTTCGGAAGTGGAAAATTTCTATGGCCGGTTATACGCATCGCATGCATCTCGACCTGATCCCGGAAATGAGGATTCTAGAGCCACATTAACACGCCATTTCACCGAAGACCTGCCAGAAGTCAGCAGTGGCGAAATCGAGATCGCTCTGAGACAGCTCAAAAATGGAAAAGCCCCTGGCGAGGATGGCATTACAACAGAGCTTTTAAAAGCAGGAGGTAAGCCCGTACTGGGGGAGCTCCAGAAGCTTTTTAATGCCGTCCTGTTTGAAGGGAGAACTCCAGAGGCGTGGAGTAGGAGTGTTGTCGTCCTGTTCTTCAAAAAGGGAGACAAAACCCAGTTGAAGAACTATCGACCCATTTCCCTCCTAAGCCACGTCTATAAGCTGTTCTCAAGAGTGATCACGAACCGACTTGCGCGAAGACTCGACGAATTCCAACCACCGGAGCAGGCTGGGTTTCGGAGCGGATACGGCACCATAGACCACATCCACACAGTGCGGCAGATTATACAGAAGACCGAAGAGTATAATCAGCCCCTGTGTCTAGCATTTGTGGACTATGAGAAGGCCTTTGACTCGGTTGAAATCTGGTCTGTTCTGGAGTCCCTGCAGCGTTGTCAAGTAGATTGGCGATACATCCAAGTGATGAGATGTCTCTACGAAGCCGCTACAATGTCCGTCCAAGTACAGAATCAGCAAACAAGGCCCATACCGTTGCATCGAGGAGTGAGACAAGGGGATGTTATTTCCCCGAAACTGTTCACTAATGCAATGGAGGATATGTTCAAGACGCTGAACTGGAAAGGACGCGGCATCAACATCAATGGCGAACACATCTCTCACTTGAGATTTGCTGACGATATCGTCATCATGGCGGAAACGCTGCAGGACCTACAACAGATGCTTAACGACCTGGCTGAATCTTCTCTACGCATCGGCCTACGGATGAACTTGGACAAAACCAAGGTCATGTTCAATGAACATGTTCTACCGGAACCGATTGCGATACACGGCGCCGTTCTCGAAGTTGTTCGGAAATATGTATACCTCGGGCAGACATTGCAGTTAGGTAGAAACAACTTTGAGGACGAGGTGAATAGGAGAATTCAGTTGGGTTGGGCTGCATTTGGGAAGCTACGTCGAGTCCTAACATCGTCGATTCCACAGTGCCTAAAGACAAAAGTCTTCAATCAGTGCGTCCTACCTGTCATGACTTACGGAGCCGAAACGTGGACACTGACGGTACGGCTGGTCCACAAGTTTAAAGTCGCTCAGCGGGCTATGGAAAGAGCTATGCTCGGCGTTTCTCTGAGGGATCGCATCAGAAATGAGGTAATCCGTCAGAGAACCAAGGTCATCGACATAGCCTACCGAATCAGCAAGCTGAAGTGGCAGTGGGCTGGCCATATTAGCCGAAGAACCGATAACCGTTGGGGTAAACGAGTTCTAGAGTGGAGACCGCGCTTCGGCAAACGTAGTGTAGGACGTCCTCAGGCACGGTGGAGTGATGACTTGCGCAAGACGGCTGGCAGGAGCTGGATGCGAGAAGCCGAAAATCGATCTCAGTGGCGTGCACTTGGAGAGGCCTATGTCCAGCAGTGGACTGCGATAGGCTGATGATGATGATGATGGTATATCATGCCAGGGTACGCCCATATGTTTCCACCTTAACGCAATATGAAAAAAAAAATATGAATAATTCTAAACACGAATTTGGCATACAATCTTATCGCAAGCTATATTTTTAGCCCTTGCATGCTTAAGACAACGCAATAAACAGTATTCTACAATTACAAAGCAATAAAGATTTTTGCCCTATCATTTCATTATCAAAATACGTTATGCACATTTACAATCTGATAATAAGCTGGTAATAGGAGCATCATTATTATCGTTAATTTATACTATATTTTCAATGCCCCTGTATTTTTAATAGTACACTAAAAACTTACCAATTTAAATAATATGTTATTTGTCCATCCATCGCCATGTTGAATAATAGTATGGTTTCTATCATTCTCAGATTCGATCATTTTTTTCCTCTCAAGTATGCCATCAGTGATTTTGTTTTTAAGCAATTTTTTATGATCTTCATTCTGAATAATTTCCAAAAATCCAGCTTCCATTGTGTCTTTAAGCATTTGAATTTGAAAATCACCGAAGGATGACCATGGGTCCTTCAAATCTTCTTTAAGCTGCTTGTAAAATGCTGGTTCTTTACTTTTTAATGCGTAAGAAAGAGAATGGAGAACTGCAAAGCTCTTTAAGAAATTTCTTACATAGTTATCTGGTAGACTCTTAAACTTATCCATCATACTGAAACCTGATTCACTCAAATCTTCCAAAATGATAACTTCGTTGGGTTCTTCACTCAGAGATCCATAACATTTCGCGAATTTCAATTGTTCTTCTTGTGGTACACCTGCGGCTTTCTGCAGTTGCACAAACTTTGGCAACACTTTTGTATATACAACATGCTCATTTCTAAACATTAATCCACTTTGGTACGTTTGTCGAGCCACTTCATTCGAAGGTGCAATTTTAATTATCATGTTCATGTTACCATTTTCACCTTCTATGTTAATCCTTTTCACGTTTCCCATAAAATTGTCACCAGCTTGTCCAAGTTGGTGGAAAACAACTTTTTTTACTTTTAAATCTTGTTCATTTACCACTCTGTTGATGAAATTTAGTTGGCGTTCATTAAAACTGGAGTAATCGCCTTCGAAGTTGTATTTCGCCATAATTGCAAATTGTACTAACTCTTATGACAAAAGTAACTTTAATTTATTGGATTTGTTATCTTCAATGTGCACAGTCACTATTAATCTGATATATTTGTGATAAGATTACGGATTGTCTTGGATTAAACTAAAAACACAATAGACAATGATGCAATAAACTCCAGTTTTCGTTGACCTGTGTACCTGGATAGGAAATTACTTGTCATCTTCATGATTATACGTTTTATATTTGCAGGCAATATATTTTATTCATGTACAAACATGCTTAATTGTACAAGTGTTTACTTCATAATAACTCCTATATATTCTTCTGTCATGTAGACATTCAAACATTAAAGTAAATACACTTTAATTATATAATACAATTATTTAGGTTTAATCGGTAAATACCTGTGCACTAGAAGTGAATTTTTAAACAGCAGAATCGATTATTAAAAGAAAAGGAGAAGAAGAAATCCTAGAAATAAATCATTGATATTGTCATCATTGTTATCATAAAGCCATGTATTCACTGAGAAACAATTGTTTATAAACACTGTTTCAGAAACAAAATCTACGTGTTTCTGAAACAAATAATTTTGTTTCTGTAAACACTACGTGTTTATCGAATGTTTCTGTGCTCCCCGCCACGGGTGGGGAGCACAGAAACAAATCAGTTGCGCAACATGTGCATACAAGTGTGGACGTGTGTTTCATTTGTTTATAAACGCCAAATAAATGTCTTCATAGCAAGTAATTTCTCTTTTCTTTTTCTTTTATTTTTACTAGAAATGGACTTATGCAAATAAATGTAGGCACCACACAACAACACTACTTCCTCGGGCGACATATTGTAAACATCTGACGGTGTGGACGGCAGTTTCCGAAACATTGTTGCTGTAAACATCTACGTGATGTTTCAGAAACTGTTTATCTAAAACATTGTTTCCCAGTGAATACGTGGCTTTAGTTTAACCATGTTGCGACACTTTTGCAAAAAAAAATTGTTAGGGATTTTTTTGTTATTTATCAGTGACTAACCATGTTCTATTCTAAATTTGAAGTAGGTAGGTATGAAACCTTAACACTGAAAAACTTCAAGTAGGTATAAGGACTTCATCGCAGGAGATCAGTTGTAAGATATACTTGTCTATACGAGATAAAACATGATGAGATAAGAATGATATAACTAATCAGAGATACTCTATGACGGCTTGTTTTGATCGGATATTACCTACTATGGTCTTATCTTCTAAAATGGAAAACCCTCAATTGTAAAAACGAAATCTCAAACTTCTTTAAATATCCATACGGCTACAAATTAATTATAAGTTATTGTACTAATAATGTTGTCCTCAATGGGGATGGCTACGTTCCGCCCTGGACGGATGAAAATGACGATTTATTTTGCGATGTGTCAACGACGCGACGGTCCAATCTTTATAATCAAATAATTTTGAAACAATAAAATATATTTAATACTCGAATTACGTCAAATTCATCGCTTAAAACAAATGAAACTTCTTGTACGATTCAATAAATCCTCCAATTTTCTTATTAATACGAGCAACGGTTCCCTTTTCCAAAGAGTCACCTTTCAAAGTGTCCACCAAATCATCTTCGTGTTCCATATTCCTCATATTGTCTATAACAACGCCAGCTTCTTTTGAATCTCTCATCGCAAGATTTGTGATTAGAAGACAAATAGCCAATAGTGGTTTGGCATATATTTTCAGGTCTGCGTCTAACTGATCTCGGGGGTAAACGTTATCAGCTCTTAGACCAAAGTACGATAAGGATTTATCCAACTCAGTGTGATAATAGTCTATCCAGTCGTGGAAATTCTGAGCTCTCATTTCATGGTCAGTGCATATGATAATCATGAAAAGAATGTCGCTCACTGGGCTGTTGTCATTTGAAGCTTGGAAGTCGACCAAGCAGGATTCTAGTGAATCGTCTACCTGTGAACAATAAGAAAAAGAATATTGTATATAAATTTTCACTATATTGTACAAGGTCAAATGAGGCAAGATATCACTTGCATATTACAACCAAAAAAAGAAGTAGGCTATAAAATTAGGTATGGACAAAATAATTTACTAAAGACAGTAGATAAAAATTGTATTTAAGATAAAACTTACCACTCTAAACATAATATTATTAGTCCACGCATCACCGTGCTGAATAACCGTATATTTAGTATCCTTTTCTGAATTACGAATTTTCCGCAATTTAAATCCATCAGTTATTTTATTTTTAAGCAAACCTTTATAAGTTTCGTCTTCTATAATTGCTGCAATGTCCTTTTCAATATTTTCCATGAACATCATTGATTGCTCACTTTCAGCAATACGTTCCCAAGGATCCCTCAACTCTTCTTTAAACTTATTGTAAGTTTCTGGATCTTGTTTCTTCATTACAAAAGAAAGAGAATGGAACACAGCAAAGGTTTTCAAGAAGTTTTTAACATATTCATCTGGGAGACTCTTAAACTTGTCCATCATACTGAAATTTGAATCGTTAAGGTCTTCTAGAAGGATAACTTCGTTGGGCTCTTCATTAAGAGATCCGTAACATTTCGCGTATCTCAGCCATTCTTCTTGCGGCACCCCTGCGTCTTTCTGCAGCTGCACAAACTTTGGCAACACCTCTGTGTACATAATATGTTCATTCTTGAACATAAGTCCAGTGTTGTAAGTTAGACGAGTCACTTCATTTGAGCTTGCAATTTTAAGAATCATTCTTATAGTCCCATTTTCTCCTTCAACAATGATCCTCTTCACATTTCCCATAAAATTATCACCAGCCTGACCAAGCTGCTGGAAAACCACTTTTTTGACTTTAACATCTTGTTCCAGAATCACTTTGTTAATATAATCCAGTTGTCGTGCGTTTAGACTTGCAAAATCACCTTCAAAATTGTATTGTGCCATGGTTGTAAGATATACTGACTTGATATTAGGAAGACTATTAATATATAGGGATGCTTTATCGAATGCTTCACTTGATACAGTGATCGGATATATTTTCGATAAGATAGAATTAATAGCCGATTCATGCAGCTTCTGCCCATCATTTCGGACAATTTAAAATTGTAGTCTTTAAACACTTTGGCATAGTGTCAGTTTTCGATGATAAACATTATATAATCTCACCAGTAACTTCGCAGATAGTTATAGTAATCTACGCTTTCATATAAAAATAAACAACATTTCCATCTTCAGATTGATAAAATGTCGGTATACCTACGTTCTCTTCAGTTATCTCGATAACTTCACTTTATCCAACAGTAAGATATGTTGTATTTTGACACCATGTAAGAGGATGAAATGATAACAATAATTTGCAAAACAATATTATTTTCTTATTATTACATTATAAATATATTGAAGCCAGTACCTTGCAGTGAATCAATTAAAGGATGCAACATTTATACATTTAAACTTTCAAGTTACTATAAGTATTAAGGGATATTCACAAAAAAAACCACGCGTGTCAATGCATGGAAGGACAACGCATGTAGACGCCCCTAGGTGGAGAATTTATTTTAGGTACTAGTTCAGTTTAAATAAAACAGTATTACTACAAAACTCACAGTAAATATACAACTGCTTAGCAATTAGTAGTGACTAGTTTTTTTTTCACTACAATCTTCATTCACTCGACTCATCTATCATCAAAAGTAAGAAGTTATGTAATGTTGATTATTTAGTTTTTTTGTACGATGTCAAAAAAACCTGAGATTACGGCACAAATTATGTGATCAATAAAAACTACGGATGCTGCCAATCAAAACATTATATACAGAGGCAACTCAAAATAATTTGATGAAATCACTGATCTTTAAAAACGGGTCAAAGATGAAAAAATCGACAAAGATCACAAAAATAAGACAAGATTAACGAACGATAACATAAAAACTATTTATTTCATTTATTTCAACAACTTAATACAAATCAAATTGTTCATAAGTATTTATAATTCCAGTTACCCTATTTTTGATACGATTAATTGTTTCGATTCCAAGTTTCTGTTTTTTAATCAGTTCAGACCTTTCTTCTGCAGCTACGTTCTTTATTGCTTCTGAGAGTTCTCCAGCTTCTTTTGAATCCCTCATCAAGAAAGTATTGAAAGTTATACATAAGTAGAACATAACTCTACCGTATTTTTTCAAGTCTGCGCTAAGCTGGGTCCTAGGATACACCAGGTCAGCTTTCAGGCCAAATGCTGACAGTGACTTGACAAACTCGGAATGATAATAGTCCATCCAGTCGTTGAAATGGATAGATCTAGATGCATGGTCGGTGCAAGTTAGCAACATGAAGAGAAGGTCGACTGCTGGGCTGCCGTTGCTGGATGCTTGATAGTCTATCATGATTGTTTGGATAGATTCGCCTCCCTGTGAAAAAGTAAGATTGTAAGTGATAAGGTTATAGGTTATAGAATGAGTAGGATATCTGGAGCTCAGTGGGCTATTATTATTTAATTTCAACGTGTAAAGCGAACAGTGTAAGTTAACATCTGAGAAGAAATGTGATCATGGTTTTTAAAACATCTCAATACTTTTTCCAAATTCCTTGGTTTAGTGATGCTATTTTCGTCGCCAAGATACCAAGGGCTTATCTTTATATCAGCCACAAAAAACAATTGTAACTTACATTGATAAGGAATCAGTATTACATTATCGTGTCAAAGTAATTCAGTCATTATGAATGGTGGTCTGTTATGTGTGTCTGTGTCTGGTTTTGTTAACAGTGCCTTAAGAATGTCACTCAATTATTTTATTAACACACTAGCTTCCACCAATGGGTTCACCCGCATTCTGTGGGAACTACTTCGTGCACCCGGATCATAAGTGGCCTATTATACCCCTTCTCAATAAGGGGGTTGTCTAGAGTAGAAATATTTTCTTCTAATTCGTCCATAGCTCTTGAGATTAGACTGTTCGAGCAGACAAACTCCTCAACTTTATAATTAATAGTTTTTCAAAGAGAAATGAAAAAAATACTTGCCAGTTTAAACATGAAGTTATTCGTCCATGCGTCGCCTTGTTGAATAACCGAATATTTATGATCCTCTTTTGAAAGTACCTGAGCTAGTAAATCAATGAATTCAGGAAGCTTATTTTCAATATAACTTTTATCATGGTCATCATCAAGAACCGACAGAACTTCAGCTTCTACAATCTTTGCCTGTTCCGAGAAATTTTCTTTAGAAAACACATTAGACCACATTTCAGTCAATTTATTTGTAATATCAGCATGCGTTTCTGGTTCTTGGATCTTCAGCACTTGTGAAAGAGAATGTAAAAGAGCAAAGTTTTTTAGAATGCTTCTGACACATTCGTCAGATAAAGGCTCAAATTTGTTCAACATGATGTAATCAGAATCATTCAAGTCTTCTAAAATTAAAGTTTCATACGGAGGTTCATGGAAAGACCCGTAGCATTTTGCATATTTTAAACGATCTTCTTCCGGCACTCCCGCTGCTTTCTGTAGTTCCACCAGTTTAGGCAAAACTTCTGTGTACATGATATGTTCATTGTAGAATGTGATGTGAGCATTTGTAGCTGCACGAGCATTTTCTGTAGACGCGGCAACTTTGACGATCATATTCACGTTTCCATTTTCACCTTCTATACAGATCCTTCTCACATGTCCTATGAAATTATCACCAGCCTGACCCACTACTTTGAACACCACTTTCTTAGCTTTAATATCCAGTTCTGATATCACATTACTGATGAATTCCAGTTGACGCTCGTTGAAACTTGCATATTCTCCCTCAAAATTGTATGTCGCCATGTTTGATTATGTACTAAATTGCAAACGTAAATGCCGTTTTTATTTATAGAGATGTTTTATCATTATCTAAACCTAATCTGTAAAGTTCGATAATATTTGTGTATGATAATATAGGGAAAACATAAAATGCTGGTAAGTAATCTACTCTAAAGTAATGTAACAATAAAAACAAATAGAAAATCGTTGTCATAATGAGCTTTTTATTGTTTTAAATTGTTAGTAAGTCAGAATGACTAACATTTTTTATAAAAAACACTAGCTGTTTTGCGCGGTTTCTCTCGGTCTCAAAGAGAATAGCTTGCGAAGCCTTGATAGAGCCTTGATAGATCTTTCTCAAGAACTAATCTGCTTTCTCGTTCAGATACTCAGTCTTTATCAAAGGTTTGTAGATTCTCTCACAGTTCCCTAAAATATTTTAACCAAAATCTCATTGAATTTTGGAAAATCCCAAGTGTTAGTCACCTTTCAATATACCTAAATATTGTCAGTATAGTTCTTTCTTCACGATAAGATGATATCCCTGACAGATCATAACTGATAGTTAAAGTGATGTAACCTTTCGAAATTCGATCTATCGTTTTATAACATCAAATCAGTTGTCACCAAAATGAATGAATGGGAATTCCTGGGCGGTCGGTGACTAATCTTGAAATGAATCAACACCCAAATGAAATAATACAAAATCTTAAAATATGTAATACCGAGTTTCTCCATGTTTCTCAAGGCATCAAGATCCTGGCTGCCATTTCTATTCACGTTATTATACGTCTTTGTCAGTCATTTTGGTAAGTAACACCGCAGGAAAACTCAAAACAAAAATACACCTGAGATAAAACTTTAGGGCTGCGGGTTGTTCGAAAGAGATACCGCGGCCCTGGTACATAAAAGGCCTACGACGGAACACGACGGTTTTTAGTCAGTAAGAGTCTGACACTTCCTCACCTTTGCTAACCCACAGCGGGAGGGATCATTTGATGATTTTTAGTCGCAAAAAAAAGACAAAACAGATCACTATTAGTAGGACTATACATACATACGTCCCTTAGTATCAAAATTGATTCTTGACTACCGACCACCCAAACTTTACCCTTAGATAATATTTTTAAATTATGTTATTAATTAATATTTAAAGTTTCAATTAATTAGGTAGGTATATTTGTACTAGCTTCTATTAGAGTGGTTTGACTACTAAAAGTTTCATTGAAATCCTTTCATGTGTTTCCGCGTAAAGAATTTATAAACATTCACACACACACTTACAAACTTTTACCTGTCCAATAGGTATTAGAAGTAACTATTAGGTAATCTATGTGGCACTACATATTACCGTAATAGTTACATGAATGTAAACACAGAATACACTTGTGGTCACAAATAAGTTTCGCGGCTAACTAAATTGCCAAAAAATCGTGCAATTGACTTATACCGAATTCTTAAAGGCATTGTCAAAGTATTTACTACTTCTCAAGTTCATCAACAACATACCTAAACGTCCGGTTTTTTTAAACAACTGTTCAACGTGAACGCTCAATCCTTCTCCGTGTGAGAGGAGGCCTGTGCCCAGCAGTGGGACGATAAAAAGGCTGTAACACACACAACGTAAAAATTCATAATAAACGGTAGTTTTAAGAAAACTGACGTTTATGTTTTCAGCGAAGTTGGGCCTAATTAATTTGTCAATTTTGAAGATCCGTGCAATTCAATAAAATGTGTTAATTACTCAGATAAATGTCACGAAATCGTGTTTCTTTGAGTCCTGCCCACTTTTTTCGTGTTAATCTTGGTTAGGGCTGTCATCTCGAATTTCGCCAAGCCCGGACAAACATTAAAGAAACCCGGACACTTGGCGTAAATCGCATTTTTTCCCCGAACGAGTACGTTTTTTTTTTACAAAATAATACCTAATTTGTAATCCACTTACTTTTAACATATCTGTTACAGCCTTTTTATCGTTGAATTTAAGTATCAATGAGGTGCTTCCTTACATGAAAAGTGTCCGGGTTTTCCACGAACACTTCTTGAAACCCCGCCCATCAATTACGGGGAAACCCGGACGGATGGCAGCCCTAATCTTGGTTATGTATGAAAATGTGCTAAACTGATAATAAATTATAAACATTGATTATAAACTAATATAATCATAAATCACCATTTGTATCATCATAAAACATCATTTTTTAATGAAACTTGTATACTCACGTCATCCATTTTGACATCGGGTAACGGGATGGCTACTTTGGGATACCCGGCTGCTTTGGGCCTGAAAATAAAAATATTAATACTAGCTGTTTCCTGCGTTTTTGCGATCTAAAAAGTATGCTTCTCCTGGTTTTAAGTTACCTCCCCACCAATATACTATACACACTTCAATGCCTCTCACTCTATATCCCTGGGAATTGTAAACAATTGCTAGGTAAAGTCAGCCCCGGATCTAGGGGGGGGCAAACCGGGGCCCATGCCCCGGGCGGCAAATTCAGGGGGCGGCAAAATCAGGCGGCTGCCTGATTTTAAATCCTACATCACACATCACAGATTACCATAATAGTTACCTACAGGGCCGTCTTAACCTATGGTGCAGGGTGTGTGTATGTCTCAGGGGCGCCCCACGACCAGGAAATTTCGAAAAAATTACGCCCGTTTGATGAGGAAGTTCCATTGTATCATACTGACAAGCAAAGTTTCTAAAAAAGTCGCCTTCGCTTTGTGTAATTAATCATTTTGATTATTTTTCACTTTTAACATCCTCCAAATAAGTAAAAAAATTCTCGCTCGCTACGCTCGCGACTAATTGACAATGTGTGTATTGTTTTTCTGATGGTTTATCATTTTTATTGACGCACCGAATCAACGAACACAAATGGCACTCGCTCTAATCACGGTTTCTTTTTGTTTGTACATAATTCCCAGTTTCATTTGTGAGTCTTCTGGGCCGTCTTAAGCTATGGTGCAGGGTGTGCGAATACCCGTGCGCCTCGGTCTCAGGGGCGCCGCGGGACGCCCCGGTTTGATAAGGAAGTTCCACATTGTATCATGATACAGACAAAAAAGTCGCCTTCGCTTTGTTTGATTGATCGATCATTTTGATTATTTTTCACTTTTAACATCCTCCAAATAAGTGAAAAAATTCTCGCTCGCTACGCTCGCGGCTAAATGACAATGTATATGCTATTTTTCTGATTGTTTATTATTTTTATTGACGCACCGAATTAACAAACGCAAATGGCACTCTCTCTTATCACGGTTTCTTTTTATTTGCACACTAGCTTCTGCCAGCGGTTTCACCCGCACCCCGTCGGAACTACTTCCCGTACCGGGATAAAAAGTAGCCTATAGCCTTCCTCGATAAATGGGTTATCTAACACTGAAAGAAATTTTCTAATTCGACCAGTAGTTCCTGAGATTAGCGCGTTCAAACAAACAAACAAACTCTTCAGCATTATAATATTAGTATAGATAATTCCCTGTTTAATTCGTGAGTCTTCAAACAAATAATTTAAAAAAGTTCGAGGCTTTACAATGTACTTAGTCACTTATTATTGTGTCGAAGGCTCAAAAAATTTCGCGCTCGCTTCGCTCGCGCAATATTATACATACGTTACTTTCATAACTTCATGACTCAAATCCACGTTGTATTACCTTTTATAAGTCAAATGTAGCAAAAAATATTATTTATGGAGTCCTCAAACACAACAAAGTTTGCGCTTCCGACTTCAAATTTATTAACTTTCCACTGTCACTTTCCAGCGCTTTTTCAAATTTATTAACTTTTTGTGTCACAAAATTAAAAAAAATTGCGCGCTACTTTCGCTCGCGCAAATTTTTACAATAATTGCATTATTCTGTCTCGACTCTCATAACTTAAACAGTTTGAGCCTATAATGATTTGGACTTTTGGATTTTTTTTAAGTCATTTACCTACCAAAAAAGTGACTTTCGTTGGTGAAAATAAACATAAGTAGGTAGGTAGGCGGGGCGGCATTTTTCAGTTTTTGCCCCGCCTAAAAAAAATTGAAGATCCGGGGCTGGGTAAAGTATGTAATCCTAACTAATATTATAAATGTGAAATTAACTCTGTCTGTCTGTCTTTTCTTCACGCCTAAACTACTGAACCGATTTGTGTGAAATTTGGTACAGACATAGTTTGGAATAAGAGAGTATATAATAAAGTACATAAGTGAGTTCATAAGAGAGTATATAATAACGTACATAATAAAGTACATAAGGGAGTATATAATAAAGTACATAAGTGAGTATATAAGAGAGTATACAAGCTGTTGATTTGGATGCGTGCCATATGCGGACGTAATTATGCTACTGATTCTTGACCCAAATCAACAAAAAAATTGGTACGTAATTCTTTATTTTGATTTTTTTTTCGGAATTCCTTCAATGCCGTATTTTAAACTTGGCGCGTGTGTTACTGGCCTTAAAACCCTGCTGCACCCTCACAAAACGCAAACACAAAGAATACGCAACGATTACTCATAAACATCCATAAAATTGGATTACTTCGGAAATATCACGACATTACAATGACAAAAAAAGCAGTGCATATTAGTTATT
The DNA here is from genome assembly GCA_033682625.1 of Helicoverpa zea x Helicoverpa armigera. Classification (NCBI taxonomy): domain Eukaryota; kingdom Metazoa; phylum Arthropoda; class Insecta; order Lepidoptera; family Noctuidae; genus Helicoverpa; species Helicoverpa zea x Helicoverpa armigera. The sequence goes on from JAWIIS010000047.1 coordinate 2,942,707, forward strand.
TCCCATCTACTGTAATTCCAATCTATTATTGACGTATTTTATATCCTCCTCCTGAACTATGGCACAAATGCAAATCAACACCTTGTATAATAAAGTACATAAGAGAGTTTAATAAAGTACATAAGTGAGTACATAAGGGAGTAATAATAGAGTACATAAGAGAGTATATAATAAAGTACATAAGTGCGTATATAAGAAAGAACAAAAGTGAGTATATAATAAAGTACATAAGGGAGCATATAATAAAGTACATAAGGGAGTATATAATAAAGTACATAAGTGAGTATATAAGAGAGTATACAAGCTGTTGATTTGGATGCGTGCCATATGCGGACGTAATTATGCTACTGATTCTTGACCCAAATCAACAAAAAAATTGGTACGTAATTCTTTATTTTGATTTTTTTTTCGGAATTCCTTCAATGCCGTATTTTAAACTTGGCGCGTGTGTTACTGGCCTTAAAACCCTGCTGCACCCTCACAAAACGCAAACACAAAGAATACGCAACGATTACTCATAAACATCCATAAAATTGGATTACTTCGGAAATACCACGACATTACAATGACAAAAAAAGCAGTGCATATTAGTTATTTCCCATCTACTGTAATTCCAATCTATTATTGACGTATTTTATATCCTCCTCCTGAACTATGGCACAAATGCAAATCAACACCTTGTATAATAAAGTACATAAGAGAGTTTAATAAAGTACATAAGTGAGTACATAAGGGAGTAATAATAGAGTACATAAGAGAGTATATAATAAAGTACATAAGTGCGTATATAAGAAAGAACAAAAGTGAGTATATAATAAAGTACATAAGTGAGTTACATTTTTATAGGATGACTATTATCGCGAGCGTTGACGACTGTCGTAGGCCGCGCGCGGCAGCGATAGTCGCGATGCACGGAATTCTACCTTTAGATATTTCAGAAGACTGTTTTCAGACGCCTAAAGTATGGTGCCTACATAGAGGCATCGAGTCTGACAATCAGTCTCACCAAGGGGTACTGGGTTTTTCGAGTAGCTAGGTTGAGGCGGTCAGATAGACATTCGCTGTTTGTCAAACACTGGTACTCAGCTACATCCGATTAGACTGGAAGCTGACCTCAACGAAGTTTGGAAGGGCAGATGAGAAAAAGGCATAATGTAACAGCTTTCTTTTATCTTTCTTTGACTTTTATTTTTTTGTGGCATTCTAGCGATGCGTGTGTATTCAGTTTTTGTTATATTTTTTTGAATTTATGATACAGACTCAGATTAGTAATAAGATAGTATAAAAGCAGCACACTAGATGGCGTTAATAGTAATGAAAACTACTTCCGTAATAATATTACTTTTTTAATTTATCGCCTATTATTTAAAAATATACTAGACACATAAGTAGTTATATACATCTGCCGGGGCTGCGGGTTGTTCGAAAGAGGCACCGCGGCCCTAGCACATAAGAAGGTCTACGACGGAACACGACGGCTTTTAGTCAGTAAGAGTCTGACACTCCCTCACCGCTGCTAACCCACAGCGGGAGGGGTCATTTGATGATTTTTTACGTCGTTAAAAAAATAAAAAAAAAAGAAGTTATATACATACGTTCACACATGGAATAATAAATAATAGGAGAATATTTCAATTTTTATTTAAGGCAACATTAAAAACGTTATAAAATTACCAAAATGTTGTGACCTGTAAGAAGGGCATTTTTTTCTGCTTGTTCGTTTGTAACCTAGAGCTCCGAAACTACCGCATCGATCTGCTTTGCTTGCAATCTTAACTAATTGTTTACCAATTATTTCGGTTTTTTGATTGATTGATTAGCACTTAACAATAACTTTGGTTAGTAATAAACAAAGCAGATTAAAAAGGTGGTGATTAGATATGATTGATAGATGTTCATAAAATGTATAAAATTAGCCACACAATCTAATAATTAAGGATAAGATTGCTTTAGAAAACATACTACCATTGATAACTGTTACGCTGGAAGACCGGGAAGAAAAGGAGCTCGTGGCAGAAGAGGGAGTAGTGAGAGAAAGTAACATTGCCAATATTAAACCTAATACTAGAGTATGGTAATTCTTGAAACGAAAGACTACCTACATACTTTTCTTAACAGGGATTAACCAGCCGGGCTGAAAGACTTGCACCCAAAAACTTTCTGAGTTTATCAAGATATGCAGACATATAGCACATTGACATGAAAAAATAATGCATATAACATATTGAATGATTTTAGAAAAATCCTAAAGCCTTATAAGTATCAATAATACCAACCACTCGCTTTTTAATTCGAGCACGAGTTTCACTATGCATTTGTTTCGACTTTAACGCTTCAATCACTTTCTCTGGTGCAGTATTCTTCATGATTTCCATAATTTCACCGGCTTCTTTAGGGCTTCTCATTAAAAATGTATTGAAAACCACACAAAAGCAAAACATGACTTTGGCGTATCTTTTCAAGTCAGCGTCCAGTTGGTCTCTGGGGTATATCAAGGTTGCTTTAAGGCCAAAGTTGGATAGTGACTTGTCAAATTCAGAATGGTAGTAATCCATCCATTCTTGGAAGTGCTTGGACCTTGCTTCGTGGTCAGTACAGTTCAGCAACATGACCAGGAGATCGACAGCGGGATTGCTATTTTTTGACCCTTGATAGTCAATCAAAACGGTTTGCACTGAGTCCTCGCCCTGTGAACAAAATTTTACAAAATATATACAATGAGAATATTTTAAAATACAACTCCTAATCAAGGTACCTAAACAGAAATGTGAATAAATATATGATTCAAATGCCATCAATTCAGGTTTATATGTTTGAACCCTCTACTCAGATTTACCTAATCATCGAAGCTAATCGTAATATTCTTGACTACAAATCAGAAGAAAAAACAAATGAAGGAACAGTACTTACCACTCTGAACATGAAATTGTTGGTCCATGCATCACCCTGTCGGATAACCGAATATTTGTTACCCTCTTGTCTCAACATCCTGGGCATCAAATCAGAAAATTCTATTAGTTTATTTTCAATAAAACCTTTATACCAATCATCGTCAAGCACAGATGTTACATCGGCTTCGGCTATTTTCGCTTGAAAGTGAAACTTTTCTTTGCCAAACAAGACTGTCAGTGCTTCAGTCAATTTCTCTGTAACCTCTTCATACTTTGCTGGATACAGATTTTTCATCACTTGTGAAAGAGAATGTAAGAGAGCAAAGTTTTTCAAAACGCCTTTGACACAATCGTAGGGCAAAGGCTCAAGCTTGTTCAACATTATGAAATCTGAATCTTTCAAGTCTTCTAAAATTAAAGTTTCATGAGGAGGTTCGTAGAGTGAGCCGTAGCATTTTGCATATCTTAGTTGATCTTCTTCTGGCACTCCTGCTGCCTTCTGCATTTGTACTAGCTTAGGCAATACCTCAGTGTACATGATGTGTTCATTACGAAACGTGATCTCAGCACCTGTTACTGCTCGAGCGATTTCACTTGAAGCAGCAACTTTGACAATCATGTTAACAGTCCCATTTTCACTTACTATTTTGATCCTCTTTACGTTCCCTATGAAATTATCACCAGCCTGCCCCACTGGATTAAAAATCACTTTTGTGGGTTTCAAATCTTGATCTAAAATCACTTTATTGACGAATTCAAGCTGGCGTTCACTTAGACTCGTGAAGTCTCCTTCAAAGTTGTATTGAGCCATGATTGCTTCTGTACTGTAAGGAAACTATCATTGTCTTTTAATTTATACAGGGTTTATCTTAGCTTTATCTTTGTTACATACGATTGTAAAAATAGCAACCGTGACTAATTTTACTAAAATGATGGATAGATTATTAATTTTCGTGGAATTCGTTAGTATAACAGTACTAAATCATGATTTAGTGTATGATAAATCATCGTCATTGTGACATTTCATTTTGAATATCATGTAATCAGAATGATTATGTAGAAAGTTCATGCTGTTAACAAATGATCAATAACCAATTATGGTCACTGTATGTATATTACCTATGAGAACATTAGATTGGGTCTCAAAAATGGCATTTGAAGATTATATGCCTTAAGTAGTATGTACTTTACAAGTGCAACGAAGACGACATATTATTATCCATGACCTATTTATCTGTAATAGAACATAGACAATTACAGTACCCGCTAACAGTAACTTGCTATGAATCGTGAGTAAGTTACATCAAGCGACAGCCCAGTTATTAGCTTCTAGTAAGCATTTAGCATTGTTAATGATAAATGCATGCTATCAGAGAGTATCAGAGAGTTCGAAGTTATAAAATCGTAATGAAGAAAATATTGTTGTTGTAAAGTTTAGATATTTGGGGTAGTCTTAGAGTCCCCAGGACCATCAGATATCACTTATTTTCTAAATATTCACTGCCTCGTTAATCTAGTCACGACTGCTGAGCGGTCAGACTGAAATCGCTTTGTGGGGTCCTAAGCAGCCCGAAGTTTGGAATTTGATGATTGATACACTAGTGCATCGAAGGGAACTTACGTATAACTACGTTTTTTCTGCAACTGATGCCTCTCTAGCTGTGTCTGATTGCCGTACTGTCAGCCTATGAAAGTGAACGGGTAGGGAGTGCTCCGATATCTCGCAAGTGCTTGTGCACTGAGCACTATTATTACATCCAAAAATCAGCTAGGAGTATAATATCATGTACTACCGTACCTAGATCTTTATATATTCCCCTATATACCTCTACAACCCCCATTTACTCTCTGATGTAAGCCATTATCTACTACCTTACATAATACTCATATGTACTCCTCAACATACTCCCTAACGTACTTTTCGTATTTAATAGTTATCTATAAAATCTAAAAAGTAGGTATTTTACAGCTTTTTGTTGACTGGTACACTTTTACTGTCTTTGTCTACTTCAAGACAGGTGCATGGGTGAATGATGCAATGAGCAATAGCCAGTTAAGTGACTCAAACGTATTAATGTTCATGACAAGTCAGTTCTTTCAAAGTCAGGCAGATGGCGCTCTCTGTATTATTTGTTCAGAAAAGCAACTATCATAAGCAAGGTAAGGATAAAGCCCAATAATACGAAGATTTGAAATATAATTAAATCAAACTAGGACCTATAAATAATTAGATAGATAGATAAAACTTGTATTCAGCACAAACAAGACAGAAGGATTATGAATTAAAATGACTTGTTAAAACTAAATTATCTGTTTGTCTTACAATAACTTTGCTACTCAATGCCTAGGGTTTAAATCCCTAAGAAGCATGCAATGATACCCACAGTGTAGGTCCCACAACATGCCAGGAACAAAATGACAATTTAAAAAAATTGTTTATTTGTATCGTAGGCGCCGAAACTACTGAACCGATTTGAAATGAATTCTCCTGGGACGGGATTTAAACCACAGCGAACCCCAGGTGGAGTATTTGGAGTGCACGAAGGAAGGAAAGTTGAGCGGAGATGAATTAAGGGAAGGTAGGTCAGGCGCTTTATTGTAGTCAAGTAACTTTATTGTAGGCTAGGCATATCAGTTATTCGAAGATCCTTGTCTAATCAAAATCAATCTGTCAAAGATTGGTCTTGATTGATTTGTGATTTGTTTTTCAAATAATTGAGCGTTCCATAAGGCGTATAATTGTGTCATGACATCTCCGCAAATTTTGTTCATCCATGAGGGAAGTTAATCAACAAAAACAAAAATTCACAACATAAAATTATTTATTTTAATATAAAAGAATCTTGTACGCTATAATTTACGTACACACTTAGGACTACCATTCATTAAATACTACTAACTAAAATAGTATATAAAACAAAACATTTATTAAAAAACATGCTTTTACAACATAAATACCTATAATTTATTCACACACAAAACATCACACGATTCTAAAACAAACCAAACTGTTTATAAGTATCAATAATGCCAATAACTCTGTTTCTAATACGCTTGCTAGTCTGAGGTAACATCTTATGGGACTTCAGAAAGTCAGCCATTTGCTCTATACTAACATTTTTCATCACCTCCATCATTTCTGCAGCCTCTTGAGGTTCTCTCATCAGCAGAGTGTTAAAAGTTACACAGAAATAGAACATCATTTTAGCGTATCTCTTAATGTCTGCATCCAACTTTTCTCTAGGATAGATTAAGTTTATCTTTAAGCCGAAGTTGGATAGTGACTTCTCGAACTCTGAATGGTAATAGTCTATCCATTCTGGATAGTGCTTGGTCCTTGTTGCATGGTCAGTAGTGTTTAGCAACATGAAGAGGAGATCAACTACTGGGTTTCCGTTATTTGATCCTTGATAGTCAATCATGATTGTGTTTATTGAGTCATCGGCCTGCGAACAAAAGTTGACACATTTTATTAAGCTGCAATTCGGGAAAATATTAAAAACGTTTCGTTGCTATACAAAGTAAGATCAAATTTATTTCACGTAAGTTTTTACAGTGGTAAAACATCATAATTAATAAATAAATATAATTAATAAAAACAGTGTGATTACAAGTGAAGAGCTACGGCCTAATAAAGGAAGTACTATTTTTGTATTTAAACCCTAACGGACAAAAGCATATTTTTTTTGAATATTAAGTAATCAACGCTAAAAAAGATGCGATGTTCTCACTTTATCTCTAAATCTGCATTTTATCAACAAAGCTTTTTAAATGTAAATTCTGATGATGATGAAAACTTTATAGGTTCAATTCATTCATTACAGACCAAAATAATATTCCGTTCTCTACATACGTAAGATACTTAAAGAGTGCAAGAAGTACTTACCATTCTAAACATAAAATTGTTAGTATGGGCGTCACCTTGTTGAATCACTGAATATCTCTTATCCTCATTATTCACCAACTTAGGCAGTAAATGTATGAAATCACCAAGCTTATCCTTAATTAAAGCTATATGCGAATCATCATCTAGTACTGAAATTACGTCAGCCTCAATAAACTTCGATTGATTTGAAAATCTTTCTTTGTTGAAAATTCTAGTCCAGACTTCATTCATATTGTCTGTAATCTGTGTGTATTTGTCTGGATGCTTATTTTTCAGCACATGTGACAGCGAATGCAACAGTGCAAAGTTCTTCATGACTTCTCTGACACACTCATTTGTCAAAGACTCGTGCTTGTTCAACATTTTGTATCCTGATTCATTCAAGTCTTCTAAGATTAAAGTTTCGTTTGGAGGTTCATAGAGAGACCCGTAGCACTTTGCATGTTTTAATAAGTCCTCTTCTGGGACCCCGGCCGCTTTCTGTAGCTGCACAAGTTTGGGCAAAATCTCTGTATACATGATGTGTTCATTGCGGAACGTGATGTCAGCACTTGTAGCTGCTCGAGCCAGTTCAGATGAAGCAGCAACTTTAACAATCATCTTCATGCTACCATTTTCACCTTCTATAGTCAGCCTTTTCACAAACCCCACAAAATTATCACCAGGTTGTCCAACAACTTCTGATATCACTTTTTTAGGCTGAATGTCTTGTTCTGATATCACTTTTTTGATGAATTCTAGTTGATGGTCGCTAAAACAAGCGAAATCTCCTTCAAAATTGTACTGCGCCATGACTGCTTCTGCACTAACAGTAAAGTGTGATTGTTTTTAATTTAATATTGTATCTTTATTTATATGGGGCCTTTATCTATACGCTGGTTAACTGTGCATCAACAGTAATTATGATTAGATTATAGAGTGTACCGATAAACAATACCAAAATACATTGCCAGGCGTGAGTTGGAATTGGATACCGCGGTTTCCGTACTCGCAACTCAACTTCGTGGAATATTTGATGTCATGCTTTTTCTGTGTTAAAAATCTGACTATTCATATTAATATTATAAGGAAGTAGTGTACTGAATCCAGTTTCAAGACACCAATTCTTAAACTCCAAAGTCTCGTGTATAATTTTCTCCATCCATCATTGGTCAATCCATGGATGTGACCATCGATGTCACATAAAGATCAATGTTTTAAAACACACCGGAAAGGAGAATGGCGAACTTGTATGTAAACTGGGACCCATTGATATAAGATTCGTACATAATTGAAACTTAGTACTACTTGTAGATCTATACAAAACTAACAAAAAAGCAAATGGATAATGAGTTGCAAAAGTTGGGAGAAAAAAGTTATGCAAGGTAGAAGATTATAACCTAAAAATCTCAAAACGGAAAGAATATTTGTGAACTAGGAACTTGGTGACCTGGTTTAAACTATAGATGAACGATGTCTTAAAGATCGCCTTTACTGTTTATTCAGCGTAGGCATCCGATAAAAGTGTGGGCAGCGCAGGTGCCGCGATTACCTACATTGTGCAGGCGTCGCGTTGTCACGGCATCAGTGTAAGGGTGACAAATCAACATCGAGCTGTGATGGACTTTGCTGTTTTTTTAACTCGACCGTCTCTAATATTTTAATGAGGATACAAACAAACCATGGTGTGCAACGCTGTGCGAGGCAAGCTCTGTTTAGTTGACCAAAGTTAGCACGGCCTAGCAAAGCTCGATGTTGATTTGTCACCCTTGACTCTTGAGGGTTAATGCATACGCAGCATTAGCCCTGCAGGTGACCGTCGCATGCACCGCGTTACTGCAGTTATGTAGGTACAATTGTGCGACTTCTGCGCCGCAGCGGAGAAGTCGCACAATTTTATTGTATTGTCGTTACGTTAGCGCAGCGTGCCGCAACAACGTAGCGCAGGCGTCACGTTGTAGCTCAGCAGCAGTGTGGGTAAAAACATATAGGTGTTAAACTATTACATAAAAACATGTTTACTAAATTAAACAATATACTCATTATTAAAAACATCTTTTATTTACTTTTTATCACAACATAGAAGGAAGAGGATAATGAATTTATAACGCGGATAAAACCATCTCTGCACTTTCTCAATTATCTGAGCATTTTCATCCAATACACGATGTCTTCGTAATCGTGCAATGCGATATTGGCAATTGACACTACGCATTTTGCACGGTAAATAAGTCCAAATCACTTGCAAATCGGAATCCAAAGATAAATACGGTAGTCGTTATGCAGAATAGTCAGTCCAAATAGAAAGCCAAGTCGTCATAAAGTAATCCACAAAATCGCATTCAAATCCCAAGTTAGCCGTTGAAAACAAAACCAAACATGGAATGACAGAACACAGCACTGACAGCAGCCTCTAGCCACAAACGTTCCAATTTGCGTTCGCACAAAAAAGGTTTAGCAATACAACATGCTGGCGTTGTAATTATTATTTACTAAATGTGTACTTTGCTTATTCATTGTTGCTGTTTCTCTTTTACTTTTTAAGTAAAATATACAAGAAAATAATAACTGCCAAACATAGACGTCCACAAGTGTACGGCGATGAATTTACTTAATAATTAACTATGAAGATAGGAACGTAATCAGTGACACACGATGCGTTCGCAAACTGCATGTTATCTAATTTTTAATAGATTTAGTTTATTTCTAACTTTTAATTCCCATGACCTAAAAACTCAATATTTTTTTATATAATCCTCTAACAAACTTGTTATTTAAATTCATATAGATTTGCAAATAAATGATCTTTAAATCATGTGGGTCCATTTTCGCCATTCTTCTTTGTGACTTACCTTTCATGTTAATGTGCATGGTATGGTTTACGAGTATTTACACAGTTTGATATATAGTCCTACCTTGGGATATTATGTAGCTAGCAAGCCTGTGGTGAGACAGGCACTCACTCTAAGTAAACTGGTACCTACATAGATGCATCCAGTTAGACAGAAAGCCAATACCAACATGGTTTAGAAAAGTCTAAGTACATAATGATACTACAATACGCTTCTATAAGGGTTTTTCAACGCTAGGCTTTGAAACCCTAAAACGTCATTAATGTTTACGTATGCAGTAATTGATCTCCTACTGCTGTGTCATCCTACGCTTCATTATTTTTTAAATCATCATTAGTTACACGTTCATTAGATAGTATTTATACAACAAATGTTGTTTGGGTACAAAGTTTAGAGAATTTATTCTAATTAACGAATTAGATAAGCAATGACATAGACCACACGCGGCTTTTTCACGATTCATCATGAATAAGCATTGAAAGTGCATTAAGTTTGCCACACCCCAATTTCTATAACTCAACGGTCTTACAAAATTTAATTAACATACAGAATGATTATAACAAAGCCTGTCTGATTGCCAAAAGCCATCTGTCGCAGAAATCGCTGACATCAATGGACGAGGTACTTTTTGAGCCTGATCTTTCTCCGGTCATGTCGGATTTTCCGTCCCATCGGGCTATGAGAGTAAAGGAATAGGGAGTGCACTTGTGTCTGAATATGTTCGTGCTATATAATATGTTCTGCACAGCTGGCTAGTCTCCTTATATGAGAACTGCCGCATGCCGTCGTGGTTGAAATTGGCATTGGACGCCATTATTTTTATTACAACTTTTTGAAATTATTTTCCTTAAAATGCCTGTATTACATTCTATATAATTTATTCTATCTGAAGCTTTACTTAAAACCATGGAGACAGCTGCTGACAAAAAAAAAACAAACTTCCCAGCAACACAGCTGTCTTTTACAATTTAATTATTATTAATTTATTTTACAATTATACAATTCAATTTCATCAATTATTAATTTAGAACACCGAAAATACAAAATAAAGCACTTTTGTTCCACTTCAGAGCTGCCATCTTCATCATTATAATATGCCTTTTTAACAAGAATTTCCTTAATTTTATTTTTGAAAGAACTGTCCGGTAATTCCAACAGATGAAACGGAATTCTGTTATAAATGCTTTATAATAGTAAGGTTTAAAAATGAAAGTAAATCAACAAAAACCAATATTCCCAAAATAAATAATATATTTGCATCCAAAACCCTTCACAATTTTACAATAAACCAAATTGTTTATAAGTATCAATAATGCCCATTGTTTTATTTCTAATACGATTGCGTGTTGCGGTAGCCAGTTCTTGGGATTCCAGCACATCAGCAATTTTATCTACAGCAACATTTTTCATGATATCCATCATCTCAGCTGCTTCTTTTGGATCCCTCATTAAGATAGTATTAAAGGTTATACATAAGTACATCATCGCTTTAGCGTATCTCTTCAAGTCGACATCCAACTGGTCTCTTGGGTATATGAAGCTTGCCTTAAGGCCAAAGTTGGACAGTGACCTATCAAACTCGGAGTGGTAATAGTCCATCCATTCAGGGTAGTACTTCGACCTGGTTGCATGATCAGTGCAATTGAGCATCATAAAGAGGAGATCAACGACTGGGCTACCGTTATTTGATGCTTGGTAGTCAATCATTAAGGTTTCTATTGAATCTTCTTCCTGTGAACAAAAGTAAACTTTTCCTAGTTTCCTAGGCTCGAAGACGTAGGGTACAGATAGTGCACAACAATACAAAGCTTTATGTTACACATGCGCCCATATTCAAAAACTAAGAAATAATGCTCCTTTTTACACAAAACATTGTGACACTTATTGTGAAGATTATTAAACAAACATTCATTAAATCTCAAAAATAGAAATTCAAAATAGCTTGTTTAATGCCAGAGACATGGAATATAAATAGCGGAAGGCGGTTTTATATACCCCACATCGACAGATTAAGAGGAATAATTTTCAGAATAAAGTCTAGACGTATATTGTAATGAAGAAGAATTGAATAAAATAATGCTTACAATTTTGAACATAAAATTGTTGGTCCACGCGTCGCCTTGCTGAATCACCAAATGTTTTTTACCCTCTTGTTTTATTATCTTGGGCAACAAATTCATGAAATCACTCAATTTGTTTTCAATTAAATCTTTGTACGTATCATCATCAAGAATTGAGAGTATTTCAGCTTCCGCGAATTTTGCTTGACCTCCAAATCTTTCTTCGTTGAAAATTGTAGTCCACACTTCAGACATTTGGTCTGTGATTTTCGCATACTTTTCAGGATATTTATTTTTGAACACATGTGAAAGAGAATGTAATAGTGCAAAGTTTTTTAAAATACCTCTCACACATTCATTGGATAAGGTCTCATGCTTGTTTAACATTTTGTAACCTGAATCATTCAAGTCCTCTAAGATTAAAGTTTCGTTTGGAGGTTCATAGAGAGACCCGTAGCACTTGGCATGTTTTAATAAGTCCTCTTTTGGGACCTCGGCCGCTTTCTGCAGCTGCACTAGTTTGGGCAAAATCTCTGTATACATGATATGTTCATTACGGAAGGTAAGGTCAGCATTTGTTGCTGCTCGAGCCAATTCAGACGAAGCAGCGACTTTGATAAACATATTCAGGTTACCATTTTCTCCTTCTATGTGCAGTCTTTTCACATGTCCCACAAAATTATCACCAGGTTGTCCAACTACTGTAAAAACTGCTTTTTTAACTGTAATGTCTTGTTCTGATATCACTTTACTAATGAATTCTAGTTGATGATCATTGAAACTTGCAAAATCTCCTTCAAACTTGTATTGCGCCATGACTGCTTTTGGTACACACCAGATACTTGTATTGTATCCTCATTTATATAACTTTTTTATCTCTTTATTGGTAAACTATGCATCAAAAGTAATTAAGATTAGATAATTCAGTGAATGACAAAATTTTCCCAAAACATACTGTCAAGCGTGAGTCGGTATCCGGTCATCGCTTCCGTACATATACATATGCGGACGATATGATGATTTACAAATGATTTGTTCGCATACAAGTTTATTTATGTTTACATTTGTTGTGAAAATTCACAAAATAATTAACCCTGGCTTATCTGAACATGCTTGCGTTCATTTTAAGTCAGTACTGTCAACCAGTCTTACCGAATAATTCACTTGAGGAGTTCAGATAGGCAGTCACTCCGTGTAAAATACTCGTACTCAGCTACCTCTGGGCTGACTGAAAGACGACCCCAACATAGCTGGATGGCTAGGAAAATTTTGAAGAATTTACATTGGCATAAATATCATACTTTTTCGGATTCTGTGCTTCGGATGGCACGTTAAACTGTAGGTCCCGGCTGTCATTGAACATCCTTGGCAGTCGTTACGGGTAGTCAGCAGCCAGTAAGTCTGACACCAGTCTAACTAAGGGGTATTGGGTTGCCGTGGTAACTGGGTTGAGGAGGTCAGATAGGCAGTCGCTTCTTGTAAAGCACTGGTACTCAGCTGAATCCGGTTAGACTGGAAGCCGACCCCAATATGGTTGGGAAAAAGGCTCGGAGGATGATGAAATAACATACTTTCTCAATCCATCCTTATTATTCGGTTCAAGGGATTTTCCTCCATGCTTCCAAGCCCTTATGGATCCCTAAAACATCATTCATGGAAGTACTGATCTTTGCTAGATCATTCCACGCATCATTTTTTTTTCAAAAGTCATTGTTGCGTAAATACGAGGGTTATTAGATAATAGGTATTTGTATTATCATTGTTGTCTATACTAATATTATAAAGAGGAAAAAATATATTTTTGGTTTGTTTATAATGGATAAACTCAAAAACTATTACACCGATTTTTTTAATGTTTCGCTGTTGGAAAGCTACACTCTTCCAGAGTAGCACAGGCTATATTTAATCCCGGTACGGGGAGTACCCAACTAGCAAAATTCTCCTATAGCAATTGACTAATAAGATTACACGCCTTATAGAAATCTAGTAGACGCATTAACTTAGGCCACTGATCCTGCTAAAGCATCTTTTAAGATGATTTGCACTACAAGTACTTTCGACCGTATAGTTTAGTTTTATAAATGTCAATAGGATTATTTTACACGACTCTTACTAGAGCAGTCAGTCAGGATCAGTCTTATAAATGCAAGTTATAAAAGTTATTAGCAAAGTGTGACTTTTGATCCGATAATTGCATTTAGTAAGATTGTTTTATCTTGTTAACGTCTTGTTTCATTCTTCTATAGGACATGCACTTCCTATAAATGCCACAGATAAAGCTGCTAGAGGTAAAGATATTATAGAACAATTTTATCTTAGTCGTGACCCTTAACGGATTCTTAGCAGCAAGCTAGCATAGCCTCTGATTTTTATAAGTAAGGAACCTTGAAACTTAAATATGGTGGCGTAGGTATGTCATGTAAGCGTTAGATTAAAAAGTCATATAAAGGTTCTGATAAATTCAATGTAATGGCGCCCTATGTAGGACAGGTATTTATTAATTAATTACTGAATTAACAAATAATGAAAATGTTAAATTTTGAAGGCGCATGAAGATATGTTTATTATCGTCTAACATTTAATCAATAAAATTATTTTCGCAAGTTGTGTAGGCACTCTTTACGAAACAGGCACACGACAAATGTTACATAATGACAAACCTTATTATAATGTGATTTTACTTATATTTTGAAAATAAAAGAGGATTCAATGTCATGCACAAGCACAGTACAATGAATTAACGAAAAAAGAACGAATGATCGACTGAATGAATCTACTAATGATATTACGCTGATCACTGTAGGACCAATTACTCTAGTAGCGGCACGCGCCAGATCATAAAAGGACCAATTGCTCTTTTTGGATGCATTTACCGGATTTTTATAGGTCAAATATGTTTTGTTAAAGCACTTGATAAGGTAATTATAAAATCAAATAGCACTTTACCGGATTATAACAAAGCGACTATAGGGCGAAATAGTCCAATAAACTGCGCCCAAATGCGGCTATATTATCGTTTACAGGATTTCTATAGGATTAAAAAATACGTGCTCCTAGGATAATTACAGGGCTACATTTTGCTGCTTGGGTAGTTTCCACAGGACGGGGGTGAAACCATGGAAAAACAGCTAGTAATTTATACATAGAATTTGCTATTAAATCTGAACTAGCTGTTTGTCAAGGCTACATTCGAGTCCTATGGAAACTATTTTTTTTTTTCTTATTCTTTATTGCACACATAAACACAAAGAGACACACTGAATACAGAGAGGTAATGTACAATGGCGAGCTTAACCCAGTGTTGGGTTCTCTTCCAGCCAACCTTAGAGTGAAAGAGTGATTTGATGGGGTAGGGCAAATGTGCAACTTTATACTAATAAAAAGAATCTATATTAATAATTCCTTATAATAAATTAAATATATACCTTTTATAATTACATGAAATATATACAATATAATATATACAATATAATATATACAAATATATACACAAATATACAAAGGTCATGTTGATAAATAATGTTCCTTAACTCGTCTCTTAAACATATCCAATGATGAGCTCTCGCGTATAGAATGCGGAAGGGTATTCCACAGCCTAACAGCACGAACAGTGAATGATCCATCATAGCGACTTGAAGTGTGGGATGGGATACGAAGCAGAAGAGATGAGGAAGAGCGACAAGGTTTGCCTCTGGGAACGAGGAACTCAAAGCGTTCACGAAGGTAACTTGGAGCGAGAGGATTGTAAAGAACAGAGTAAAGAAAAGAAAGAACGTGAGCATCTCTACGCCGCCGAATAGGCAGCCACTTCAACTGGTTCCGAAATTCCGACACATGATCGTACTTTCGGAGGCCGAAAATGAAGCGGATGCATAAATTCTGCAGACGTTCGAGTTTATCAAGTAGCTCCTCAGTCGCATCAAGGAAACAGACATCAGCATAGTCTAACAAAGGAAGGAGGAGCGACTGAGCGAGAGTAATCTTTGTTGGAAAAGGCAGGAACTTCTGGAGACGCTTGAGTGATTGAAACGAGCAATATACCCTCCTGCTTACTTCTGCAATGTGTTTAGCCCAAGATAAGTTGCAGTCCATGAAAACACCCAAGTTTTTAACATGCGATGAGTAGGCTATTACTACATCGTCATACAGAAGTGAGGGGGGAGTTTGCAGCCTATTTATGAAATATCTGCCACCAATAATGAGAGCTTGAGATTTGTTTGGGTTAACTAGGAGTCCAAAATTTTTAGCCCATTGACTTATATTTTCAAGATCATTATTGATGGCGCCAATAACCCTAGAGAGCTCTTCAGGTTGACAATGCTGATAAAGCTGCAAGTCGTCTGCATAAAGATGATAATGCGAAACAAGTGACTTTGTGATGGCGTTAATAAAAACGGAGAAAAGTAGAGGAGAGAGAACACCACCCTGGGGTACACCCGCAGCCAGATCACACCACTCAGAGGAAACCTCATGAGTGCGGACCGACTGCGAGCGACCCCGAAGATAAGAACTGGATGGCTAAGAGGATGTCAAAATCAACTGAATTGAAAGCACTGCTGAAATCCAGTAACACCAACACTGTCAACCGCCTGTTCTCCATAGCTAGCCGAATGTCGTCAGTTATTTTAACTAGAGCCGACACTGTGCTATGGCCAGGGCGGAAGCCAGATTGGTACGGGCTCAGCAGGCTGTTAGTGGAGAGGTGACGAGACAATTGATTATTGACAACACTCTCAAGGACTTTTGATAGGATTGGGAGGATGGATATTGGCCGGAACTGAGAGACTGAGGAAGGATTAGACACTTTGGGTAAAGGCAGTACATGGGCTCTTTTCCATGCTGAGGGAAAGGAGTTGGTAAAGAGGGAGTAGTTGATGAGATGCAAAACTAAAGGAATCATTTCATCAAGGATAAGGAGAAGCATTTGGAGATGAATACCATCATCTCCTACCGCCTTTGAGGAAATGGATAGGATTGCACGTTTAATATCTTCCTCCGTAGCTGGATGGAATGAAAACGCAGTACAATTTGGCCGAGGAACATTAGAGAGATAATGTAGAGTAGAAGATTTTACGTCATCATCCAGCGTTACTGGTGACATTGAAAAATGAGCATTAATTGTGTTAGGGTCCATATCGGTGGTGCTGTTATTGACAGTCTTGCCAATACCGAGGGACTTAAGAAATTGCCATACTTGCGCGTTGTTAAGGTTTTTAATAGAGTTATGAATGTGGCGTCTCTTAGCATCTCTGCACAGACGACTGCAGCGATTCCGTAGCATCTTGTATGAGGTCCAGTTCTCCTCATTGGGATCACTTCTGTATCGTCTTTTAGCCCTATCCCTTATCGCCATCACCTGCTTAATGCTGTCTGATAACCAGGGCGCAGGCAGATGTCTAACTCGTACCTTCTTGAGTGGGGCATGCTTGTCATAAAGACATAAGACCAACCTGTTAAACTCAGAGACCATAGTATCTACATCATTGCAGTCATAAACAGGAGACCAGTCAATATTGCCCGCATCTTCCCTCAAACGATCCATATCAATGTTCTTGAAACTGCGAAGGAAGAGAAATTTGGCTTTACGTTTAGGGGGACGAATCTTATAAGATAGATAGAGAAGGTCATGATAAGAAAATGAGGCCGGGAGTTGCCCATGAGTGGCTACTTTGCTAGGGTCGGATACTAGTATAAGATCTAGAAGTGAAGGATTGCAATGAGGGGCACGGTGAGTAGCGTTAAGCTGAAGAATATGCATATTGATAGAAGAGACAAGAGAGCGGAGTTTACGGCTGCGCACATCATCTTTAATCAAACAGGTGTTGAAGTCTCCGAGGATAATAGTATGGTCATAAAGAGGGGTAAATTGTTCCAGTTTTGACTCAAAAGAGGAAAAGTAATCGATAGTGCAAGTCGGATTATAATAGACCCCTAACAGTAATTTTGTTCTATTAAAAGTTGTTTCAATAAAGAGATGTTCGGCGGTTTTAGAGTACTCACTCGGAGACTTGTCAATGATTTTGTACGTGATATCTCCACGAAGATAAATGGCGACCCCTCCACCTCCCTTGCCAGTTCTATCATTACGCACTAGTTTGTAGCCGGGCAAGGAGTATTGGGTAGAAGGAAGTGTTGGTTTGAGAAATGATTCAGAGACAAGGATAGCATGGACAAGATTGGAGTCAAAAGAAGAAAGAAGGTCCGCATGATGGGCAGGAATGCTCTGGGCATTTATATGAACCGTATTAAAAAATTTACTGTATGGGGAAAAAATATTATAGAGTTGATCACGTAAATGCACCGTATCATCACTGAACGCACTCGCAAAGCTCTCATCGGACGAACAAGAAGACGAACAAGAAACAAAACTGTCATCAAAATTATCAATCATGACGTATATAACAATATATAAATATACTTAAATATCTAATATAAGATATATATATAAATAAATTAAAGTATCAGTTACCTGTTAATCCAAATCCTCGATGCACTCACCAGTTAACTTATTTACAATGATTAAAAGACTCGTATCTACAAAATTAATTAAAGTTTCTGAACGAATCACAACACAATGTCAAAACAAATGTCAAATTAAACGTCACACACAACATGAACAAACACAATAATATTTAACAATTACCGACAAACAAAAAGAAAAGAAAACCAATCACAACTACTACTTTGCTTGCCTTCTTGCCCTTTTGCCCGTCGGAGTTTTGTTGATGCTCGACGCCGGCTTGTTAGTTGCAGCAGCAGGCATCGGGAACTGTGCAATTAGTTGCTGCAGCTCTTGTGGATTATGAGTTGAATTTTGAGAGTGAAAGTTTAGGTTGTTAAAAAAGTGAGTGCATCTAGTAAATCTGCAGTGTTTTAGTGCATTTACACAGTGATATATACAATGTAAATAATTTTAAAATAAAAAAATACTCAGGAGCTCTTTTAAAAGTTGTGTTCCTTCTCACTACCCTCAAAAAAAAAAAAAAAAACTAGTTTCCTTAAATAGATAAATTCAAAGCCAGGTAAGTTTAAGGCCCGGTATCCACCAAAGCGGAGAGGAGAGGAGACAAGAGGAGATGTGTTTGAATAAACCAATCCGATTTCGTTATTTCCACATCTCTTCTCCGCTTAGCTTTGGTGGAAATGGGTCAAGTGGAGACGAGAGGAGATGTCTCATTTTTCTATAGAATTTTGTGCAGCGAGCGAGCAAGCGGCGCGGCAGAGCGGAGAAGTGTTTAGTCGGGCGGCTGGGCTGCGCATGTGCTCGCGCACCCCTCACTCCTCTGCCTTCTCCGCGCGCCTCGCACGTCCCGAAACTAAAGATGATCGATATTAGGAAAACATCGATGTTGACATCGATGTTTCGTACGTCTTCCTTTCATATACAGAACTTGACTGTTTTCGATCTCTCACAGCTCACATCTCTGCTACACACAGCTCACATCTCCTCTCGGCAACGCATCTCTCCTCCGCTTTGGTGGAAATAACCTGCCAGCTTCGCGGCACATCTCCTCTCGTCTCCCTCTTCTCTCCGCTTTGGTGGATACCGGCCCTTCGGGTTTTTATTTCATAGGACTTACAGGCTGTTACGACACGTCAATAGCTAATGATTAAATTGCATACTGTATACTAAAATGGATACCATAGTTTCCCGGCAGTGACAGACTTTTTCAAATCGGTTCAGTAGTTAGGAGACTTAAAGGTACAAATAAACAAAAAAAAGCCTTCTCTTTATTATATTAGTATTGATACAGATTATTATAGATAATAACAGATAGGCAAAGGCCATTCGCCACAAAAACTAGAATTAATTCATTAATCATCTATATTCTAGATACTAATATTATAGAGATGAAGAGTGTGTTTGTTTGCTGCGCGTTCGTCTCAGGTCCTATTTAAAAACCCCTTTCAATGTTAGATAGCTCATTTACCGATCCCTTTTTATCCGTGTTCGTGGAGAAATTTTCAGGATACGCGAGTGAAGCCGCTGGCAGAAGTTACTTATTGATAAATCATTAATAAATCAATGCTTGTTTTTTGCAGCGAATAACCTTTGCCCTTTTTGTAAATCTATATGTTGTTATTTGCTTATGGGAAGAAATAAAAAATACATATCAATTATGTAACGCATTATGTCTATCGCGTGTATGCATAATGATATTATTATCATGTTAGTAGCTTTTTTTCTTTTGCTTTATATAACTTGGTTTGTTTAATTTATTAGCTTCTTAAAATTAGTTTGGATAATAATTTTCTCATATAACCTCCTAGCTCAACTTGCTTTGTATAACTTTTTTAGAGTCAACCCAAAAAATATTGTAAGCACTTCTTTTTTACACGCTTTTTATTAGCTTCACCTGTATGTTTGTATGTTTGTATGTTTGTATGTTTGTAGGTTTGTATGTTTGTATGTTTGTTTGTAACCGACTTCTTTGGGCGCGATTTTGACCCACTTTAAACGGCCAGATTTCGTTCAAACTTTGTAGATTTATTGAGGACCGATGACAATACACTAATTTGATAAAATTATTCCATTTTAACCGACTTCCCAAAAAGGAGGAGGTTACACATACACATCGATTACTCCGAGGTTTATAGACCGATTTACGTGATTCTTTTTTTGTTCGACTTGGAATAGCTGCCAGTTGGTCCCATATTCATCAGGTCAGGATCTGATGATGGAAACCCTGAGAAATCGAGGGCAACCTTCAAAACTTGTAGGCATACATAGGGTGAAAACTTGACACTTAGGTGTACGCCTAAAAGCACTATTCAACTGTGAAGATTTGGAGATGACCTGATGATGGAGACCAGAGAGGGTCGAGGGAACTCGACAACTGAATATGTAAACTACCTCGTGTTTGGGCTTAAATTATTTGTATTGACAAGACCTTTGCAACAGTGAAGGTTTGGAGCTGACCTGATGATGGAGACCAGAGAAAATGGAGGGAACTCGACAACTGAATATGTAAACTACCTCGTGTTTGGGCTTAAATTATTCGTATTGACAAGACCTATGCAACAGTGAAGGTTTGGAGCTGACCTGATGATGGAGACCAGAGAAAGTCAAGGGAACTCGACAACTGAATATGTAAAATACCTCGTTTGGACTTATATTCTTTGTATTGATGAGAACTTCCCACTTGTATGGATGTGTGTATGGATAGTGACAACTATTCGTATCACTGAAAAGCTTTAAATAAATAACCTTTTTACAAAAAAATTAAACCGAGTTCCCAAAACACTAAAAAGCAAAAAAAAAACTAATTTTAGGTGCATCGGCCTAGAAGTCGGTGGCAAAATTAACTTAGTAACATCCATTAGACATCGACTTCTAGGCTTTTCAATTTGCAAAATATGATCTTTGTTAATTTATATAATTTTCATCTATAGTCGATAAGGTAAGAAAATTAATTAAAATTTTCTAGAATTTTTCTCTACAGTCGATAAGGCAGGACTCGATGTTAATTTTTATTTCCAATAATTATCTTTAGCCGTTTTCTCTAATATTGACAAATTTTTGTATACTAAAGAGAATTTTAATTCTACAAAACAAATAATAGTTTGAAAACAAACTAAAAAGTAGAAAATAAATAATAGTTTAAAAAAACTAAAAAACACGCTTTTTATAGAAAAACGAACTAAAAAATAGGAAATAAATTTTAATGAATTTAAATTAAGAAAACAGTGTTAAAAATTTCAATGAATATAAATTAATAATAGAGTGAATACAAAAAAAAAAAAATTTTAAAAAGCGTGGGGTGCTTTTTAAGATATTATCGAAATGAAAATCACTGTACTCATATCTGTCAATAAAATATTTATAACTATTGACACCATGCACCCCACGCTTTTTTTTAAATATTTTTTTTGTATTCACACTATTATTAATTTATATTCATTGAAAATTTTAACACTGTTTTCTTAATTTAAATTCATTAAAATTTATTTCCTATTTTTTAGTTCGTTTTTCTATAAAAAGCGTGTTTTTTACGTTGTTATCGTATGTATCCTCCGAGCCTTTTTCCCAACTACGTTGGGGTCGGCTTCCAGTATAACCGGATGTAGCTGAGTACCAGTGCTTTACAATAAGCGACTGCCCTGCCTGACCTAAAGGTAAAACCTCAACCCAGTTACCCGGGCAACCCAATATTATATACCCCTTGGTTAGACTGGTGTCAGACTTACTTAAAAATTATAGTCCACACGTCCGTCAATTGTTTTGCAATCTTGTCATACTGTTCTGATTTTTTATTTTTCATCACGTATAATAGGGAATGGAAAATAGCAAAGTTCCTTAATATACTTTTGACACATTCATTGGATAAATAATCAAACTTGTCCAGCATTATGAAATTTGAATCATTTAAATCTTCTAAAATTATAACTTCATTCGGAGGTTCACTAAGAGAGCCGTAACATTTTGCATATCTTAGTACATAATCTGCTTCAGGAATTCCTGCTACTTTCTGTAGCTGTACCGTTTTAGGTAGTACCTCAACATTATTTCTGCATTAGTTGCTATCCGAGCTATTTCACTTGAAGCGGGGGCTTTAACAATCATATTCATGTTTCCATCCACACCTCCTATATTAATTCTCTTTACGTTTCCCATAAAATGATCACCGGTTATTATTAGTCCTGCAAGATCTCCTTCAAAACTATATTGTGCCATGGCTGGTCCTAATACTAGCTTAAAACTTACAATGTCACCTAATTTATGTCGAGCATTTTATGTAATTTCATTTTATCTATACATCTAAGGTTCTTTAGATAAGATTGCTCTATTTATAGTCGTAATATGATTAATTACTTGACAACGACAAAAGATTTACAAGATCCCTGATGATCCCAACCGGTTATAGGTAAATATTAAAGACAATCATGATGATATTCATATTATTAATCTCATAATGGCTGTTTCTTAGCAGATAATATGAAATAGGTACCCTAAAACCCAATTGGATTTACCTAAATTACATGTTATTGTGTACGTAGGTTTTTTGATAGACAATCACTAAGGCAACTATTTTTTTATTTCAATACCCTTTAGGTTATCAAAACCAATGAAATCTTCACCTCCATTAATCTTATAAATAGTAGCCTCACTGACATTTGAATATCTTTGGCAGTCCTTATAAGAAATCAGAAGCCAGAAAGTCTGTCAACCAGTCCTACCAGGGGGTATTTTGTTGCCTGGGTAACTTTGCTCAGGAGGTCAGATAGGCAATCGCTCCATGTAAAACACTGTTACTCACCTACATCTGATTAGACTGGAAGCCGACACCAACATAGTTGTGAAAAGGCTAGGCAGATGCTGAGTAGCGGCCCGCCTGAATATGCCTTATTAAATTTAAGTTTCATCATGAATCGCTATGTCCATGAATGTAAATTGTATTATGTTTTCATTTAACCGGTTTATGGTAAACACCATCATTGTAGATAAACGTAACAGAGTTTTTTTTTATTCGTGATTTCATTTTATTGACCGATAGTAAACCATTGGAATCCTTAAAAACATCAGTTTCTCTTGCTTTACTATTACACATCATCGTATCAAGTCTGTACTATTGTTCAAGCGTACAAGTTCGTTATAAGTCATTTTAGTTGATATGTTGAAAATCAAGATGCTGTCGAATTACCCCGGTTGCCCCTAATTTTATCCAAATTCATGCGCTACTGACGACACTTCTTTTATCCAAATCCGTTCAGGCATTTTGTATTTGCAATATTAGAAAGACATGCTCGGGTGATAAGAAAGGATTTATCATTGACAAAAACACTTATTATTTTTAAACTTTTTACTCAATTTAATATACTTAGGTATAATAATATTTACAGATTTTTATACTAATATACTTACAACGCTCAATAACATTGTCATTATTCCGTCAGTTCAAAAACCCGTAAGTTTGTGCTCTGAGTGGAAAGTCTAAATACTACTTCTAGATTACATGATAACTTAAAATAACTCAAACAATTCAAAGCTAGCTATAACATTCTCAATTTTAGTTTTAATCCTACCAAGAGTTGCAGTCTGCAAGTTGTCAGCTTTAAAGGATTCTATTGCTTCTTCTACATTCACATTCTTCATTGCTTCCAAAACTTCACCAGCTTCAGCCGAGTCCCTCATCAGAAGATGTGCGAAGAGAATGGAATGATGAAACATGTACTTGGCGTGTTTCTTTATATCTGCATCCATCTGGTCTCTCGGGTAAATGGAGTTGGCTTGCAAACCAAAGTTTGACAGTGACTTCTCAAGCTCCGAGTAGTAATAGTCTATCCAGTCGAGGTAGTGTTTGGACCTTGTTTCATGGTCGGTGCAGTTGAAGACCATGTAGAGGAAATCTGTCATTGGGTTGCCGTTGCTTGCGAATTGGTAGTCAATCATGACGGATTGTACGGAATCCTTTCCCTGTAAGTAAAGTTAAGTGTGTTAAGTATGATAGCAGAAAGTAGCAGTGAATGCAGTTTAGTATATTTAAACTTATAAAGATTGAAGCTTCATTACATCTATAGCGCCATGTATGCAAAAGTAGAATTCTCAACATGTTATGTTTTTAAATCGCACTATCATCATTATCAGTGAATTAGATAAAAAAAACCTGTCTACAGCTACCGGACTAGCCCACCAGATATAATGCCCGCTTGGTCAGAAGATCCTCGATAATATGGCTTAACTCTTCATTCAAGATGAATTTTGGTGAAGGCTTCAAAACTAAACTAAAATGATTTGAAAAATCCTTTCATTGTTGGGGAGCTACGTTACGCCCGGGTGACATACGCTATATATTTTATCCGAAACGAAAAAAAAACTATTGTTTTATAGAAAAATATATAAAGAAAGAAGTACTAACCAATTTAAACATGATATTGTTCGTCCACGCATCTCCTTGCTGTATAACTGTATATCTTTGATCTTCGTTTTCAATTAACTTTACCCGCTCTTTAAATGCTTTTGAAAGTTTGTTTTCAACTAAGTGTTTATGTTTATCATCAAGAATCCTTACTGTTTCGGATTCCAACATATGACTGTACATCTCCATTTCTGGTCTTGAGAATGATATAGTCCATACGTCGGTCAACTTCTCCTTAATTTCATCATATTTCTCTGGTTCTTGCTCTTTAAGAACAAAGGCCAGTGAGTGGAAAACAGCAAAGCCTTTCAAGATGTTTTTGACACATTCATTCGACAAAGACTCAAACTTGTTCAACATTGTGAAATCTGATTCAGTCAAGTCTTCTAAAATAATAATTTCATTAGGGGCTTCAGTAAGAGATCCGTAGCATTTTGCATACCGTAATCTATCTTCTTCTGGGACCCCTGCTGTCTCCTGCAGCTGCACTAGTTTAGGCAATAATTCTGTATACGTAACGTGCTCATTACGGAACAAAATTTCAGTATTTGTTTGATAACGAGCCATTTCGTTTGAAGCAGCAACTTTGACAATCATCTTCATGCTTCCATTTTCGCCTTCTATGATGATTCTCTTAACATTTCCTATGAAATTATCACCAGCTTGCCCAACAGCTTTGAAAGTCACTTTTTTAACTCCTAAGTTTTGTTCCTCTACCACTTTATTGACGAACTCCAATTGGCGTTCGTTTAGACTATCAAAATCTCCTTCGAATTTGTATTGCGCCATGATTAATTTAGACACTAACTTGTAACCATAATCGTCTTTTAATTTATATTAATATTTTATCTTTATCTTGACCGGCTGTTAATCGGATGGCTATAAGATTAGATTAAGTTATGAGTCAACTTATGAAAACGTTTAAGAATGGGAATTTAATGAACCGAGAGATAAAAATTACTACATTACATTAATCCAGCTTCAATCATATCTTTACCTAATAAAGGTGTAGCGGAACTTATATAGAAGTATGAAATGGAAGCGGTATTATCAATGGCTCGTAAAATGCAATGAATAAAACTACAATAAATTCCCTACTTTTTGTGTATCCCTACATGTGTATATTATTTAAACTAACACTAATTGGCACTAGCTAAGATTATGGACTTGCACACAATCAGTCACTAACACTTGCAATTTAGGTACTGTTATTAATCATCCCACTGACTTACAGCTTCCAATAAACCAAATTCCTCAAAACTGTTGATGACACCAAAAATTCTGTTTTTAATTCGATTTTGAGTTTGAGCCTGCAGACTGCCTGTTTTCATCGAATCAGGTATAGCATTTCTATCCATATCTCTCATTGCTTCCACGAGATCGGCTGCCTCTTTGGGATCTCTCATCAGCATATTAGCTAGTACTAGACTTTGTCCAAAGATCAATTTAGCATAACTTTTTATATCTGCGTCCATCTGGTCTCTTGGGTAAATGGAGCTGGCTTTCAAGCCAAAGTTCGACAGTGACTTGTCAAGCTCCGAGTGGTAATAGTCTATCCAGTCATAGTAGTGTTTAGACCTGGTCTCATGGTCGGTGCAGTTGAAGATCATGAAGAGTAGGTCTATAACTGGGTTGCTGTTGAATGATGCTTGAAAATCAATCAATATTGATTGTACTGGATCATGTTCCTGTGAAAAGAAATAAAATAATAATAATAAAGTAGCAAGAAAATTATTATAAGAACTATGCAGACGTGTAGTCATCGATGATAAGAAAATCCTTAATTGATATTATCAGCATAATCAGTAGTCAGCACTATCACACACAGCGTCATCAATTCACAAAATTCTATCCAACGACATTCAACATAACTTTATTTATTCATACTAACAGCAGTAACAGCAAACATTAGGCATACTTGAATTTAAAATACTTACAATATTAAACATAATATTATTCGTCCACGCATCGCCTTGTTGAATCACCGAATATTTATTAGTTTTCTCAAACTCTATAAACTTTTCTCGTAGTTCAAAGATCTTGATTATTTTATTTTTGACCAATTCCTTGTAAGCACTACCTTCAAGTACAGATACAATTTCATCTTCTACTATTTGAAAACGACTTTTCATTTCTGTATTGTCATATGCAGATTTCCAAGGATCCGCTAATTGCTCTTTGAATTGATCAAACTTTTCAGGTTCCTTATTCTTTAATACGTAGGAAAGAGAATGGATTGCAGCAAAGTTTTTTAAAATGCTTATGACACTATCATAAGTCAAGGAGTTAAACTTGTTCAACATTTTATAACCAGATTCATTTAAGTCTTCCAAAATTATAACTTCATAAGGGGCTTCGTTTAGAGACCCATAGCATTTTGCATATCTTAGCTGATCTTTCTCTGGTACTCCCACAGTTTTTTGCAGTTCCACAAACTTTGGTAAGACTTCTGTATACATAATGTGTTCATTTTTGAACATGACTTCAGTGTTTGTAATACCTCTAAGCACTGCATCAGATACTGCATATTTCAGCACCATTTTCATGGTTGTTCCTTCTCCTTCTACACTGATCCTTTTAACGTTCCCCACAAAATTATCACCAGCCTGTCCAAGTTTACAAAAAGTTGCTTTTTTGAATTTTGCATCGTGTTTTAAAATCACTTTATGAATGAACTGAAGTTGATGTTTATTTAAATTCTCTAAATCGCCCTCAAAGTTATATTGTGCCATGATTACTTGTTACTAACTTAATGTTATGATCAGCCAATAATTTATACTAGGTACTTTTATCTATATCTGGTGCAAATTGGAGTCTGTTATGTTTATGATTAGATAATGTTTGGTATTTTTGGATTTTGTAATCAGATGCCATGATTCATGAAAATAAACAGTGGTTACTAGACTGGTGGTCTGATTACACTAATAGCTGTTTCAGGTCTTTGAAACCTTATTACAGATGGCAGGATTTTATAGCATTAATGTGGATGGATGTAGAGTAAAAGGACGACCGAACCAGCGGTGGATAGTTTAAATGAAGATATGGCTAGAAAGAATGTCACTGGTGAAATGACGTTGGGCGGAGAGGTATGGAAGAGGGAGACATACTGCGCCGACCGCAAAAAAGTGCTTTATTTACTTTAGAATATGTTTATGTTAATACACACGGTATTATTGACTAAGTTATTTTACAATTCTTAACCGTATTGATAAATTGTGGGGTTTTTATATGAATGGGACTCCTCTCGCAAGATTAAACGCATTTTTATAATTACGACATACGTATTTTCCTGATTACTTATGGAACCTTTAGTTAGGGCATGACAACAAGTTACAGTTTGGCTGTTTATTTATAAGCGTGGCCTAATGATTATGATAAGAAGGCAGTGACTTATTTATATTGCCTTTTTTTCAAATACATCAATCATATTTGTACAGGTAGTAATTTGCAATTCATGATGATTTTTTTTCGTCATCAGCTTTCCAGTCCCAATGCTGGGCCCAAGCCTCCTCTTACACGTAATTTCAGACATAACAGTCTAGGTTTATCCGAAATATTTTTCTTCACCTTCAATCAGTCATTAGGTATCTAATTTCACTTGGAAAAAGAGTAAATACAGACTTATTAAAGTTGCATTGGTATTTGCCTACCTGGAATCTACCTGTATTACTCATATGTACTTGTGAGGTTGGTGCGTCTTATATCTATACTTCTATACTAATATTATAAAGAGGAAAACTTTGTTTGTTTGTTTGTTTGGTTGTAATGAATAGGCTCAAAAACTACTTGACCGTTTTTTTTAATTCTTTCACCATTCGAAAGCTACATTATCCACGAGTAACATAGGCTATATTTTATCCCGGTACGTTAAGTAGTTGCCATGGGACGCGGGTAAAACCGCGGGGAAAACGGCTAGTTACTTATATTTTTAGATATTTTTTCTTTTAATAAGTCTCAATTATTATTATTTTTACATCTGCGATCTTGGTCGCCATTCAAGACAGCTGCATTCTTTATTTTATACAACCTACCTACTTCATACATTTTATACGTGTACAGTTTCTAAATATATATGTCGCAGGGATATGATAAAAACGGGGATTTGATCAATTCCCTAAGGGATTTGATCAAATCACGGGGGATGTTAAAATAACAACACGATTTTATCTTTTCCCTAAACAAATCTAGTGAATTGAACAAATCCCTAAACTGGTTCAGGGAATTGATCAAATCCCCGTTTTTATCATATCCCTGCGACATATATTTCCCGATGAGTTCAGTGGAGGCAAAATTATCAAAGATTTAAGCAAATTGATTATTATAAATTCGCCAAAATGAATAATGATTAGCCAGCATGCTTCAGCAATAACTCTTATCTTGCCAAATTTTCCTGAACTTTGTTCCATTGTTATTAATTTTATCAATATAGGTATAATTACAAAGTTGTTGACATGGGCGTCATGGATTGTTTCCCAGCAGAAGTGCTAGTCGTACTGCAAGATATTTTAGCGTAAATGACATAAGCCGTAGTACTCCTTCTACTGCTGGTATGCACCAGCCGTATTACAGGACTGGTGTTTGACGATAAAAAGCGGCTAGATGGTATGACGTTGTTGCCATGCATGATAGGTAGGCTCTTGGGGTAAGATGCAACTCATGTTGACACCAAAGCGCCACACGGTCCTTGCACGGTAGGATGTGCAGTCGCAGTAGTCGAAGCTACTTTTTTTGTTGAGACCACCAAGCGGTCCAAATATGGTTTGTTGGTAATTAAACTTTTGCACTGTAAGGGGCCTAAGTTTCCGGCTCCTCTTCAAAGGCAAGAAATATCTTGTCGACCTTGCCCGTGACTAGAGTGCTGACTTTGTTTCGGTCTAAGAATAAAAATTAGGATTTTCTTATAAAATGGCAGTGTAGCCAGTCTACTGGGCACACTCCAGGCTGTCGGGCCCGGGATGCTATTGTTTTTTTAAATGCTAAATGTCAATTTACCATAATTATATAATGGCAAAATATCCCATTATTTCATTCACAAAAATATCAGCAAAATAACTGATATAACCGTTTTTTATCATAACAGTCTACCCTTAGTCAATATTTACGATGGCTTCGCACAAAAATAGCTGTGACCATTTTCCGTAAGAATAAATAAAGTTATTTTATTTCTACCTTTAGTTGTAATCCTGAGTAAACCCGGGGGCTGTCTCGAGGGTAGGACGGAATCATATCTGGGCAATTTCTTTGGGGACTTGCTTGCTTATCCTGTTTTGTCGGATCTCATTTAATGACTCCTATGAGTGCTGCGACCCGGATATAGATGTTCCTACATAGAAATATTTGTTGCCAAATCAATTGAAGGTGAAGTAAAGGATCCAACAGGTTTGAAAGCCTGTAAGGGCAAGTCATTAGAGGACATCAAACATAAATATTGTTACTGACTTTCCGTGATTCGACTTGGACTAAAGAAACTTCCCAAGTCCAGTTTAAGAGTAGGTAGCTTATGTCCTTTATGCGTTCTTTTGTAAATGTAAGTTTGTAATCAGTTCGGTCATTTTTGAGTGAAAGTGCGACAGGCAGACATTTAGAAAAACAAATATTACCTACTTCCAACATAAGAGATATAGGCAGTTTTAAGTAGTTTAACCTCAAGACGCTACTGCTCTTGGTCGTTTTTTTTTTAAACCAAGTTTCATAATAAAGTTGGATAAGTGGGATGTGTGGGATGTGATGAAAGTGGTATGACATTTAATATAAGGTGGTAATCGACATACATAGGTACTGTCGTAGTAAATATCAAGTGCTTAACACATAACAATAATGTAACATCAGTACTAATCCAGTAATGTAAGTGGCTATACATAAGTGCTGTATACATGTAAGCTGAACATATTTTATAGGTCAACGCTACTCCCTGAACAACTGTACTGGTGAGCATAATGCTTCAGAAGACGTAACTCAAATAGTCTTATGTAGGGTGACCATGAGGAGTTGTCATACATAAGGATATTTTTTTCTTAAGTATACATAATGTGTAGTTTGAAAAATAAATGTACTAACTGCATGAGGAAGATCAGTCGAGTTCCTATGTCTACAATTAATTATTTTTTTTGTATGAATTAAAAATGTGAAAATTCTAAAGTCACTGCAGAATAATATACTGATATTTTCACATATCATGTATTTTAAGTGCACTTAATTAAAAAGTTGTATGAAAGGAACTGCTTTTTAGCGATAAAGCCACCTATTGTACTCATCCATATATCCTATAAGTATTGTTTTTTTCTGGTGGTGTATAATGAAGAATATTCTATTCAAAATTGCATG
The DNA here is from genome assembly GCA_033682625.1 of Helicoverpa zea x Helicoverpa armigera. Lineage (NCBI taxonomy): Eukaryota > Metazoa > Arthropoda > Insecta > Lepidoptera > Noctuidae > Helicoverpa > Helicoverpa zea x Helicoverpa armigera. The sequence goes on from JAWIIS010000047.1 coordinate 2,973,556, forward strand.
GTTGGTGTCGTTTTGATCAAACTTAGCAATAAAAGTTTTTTGACGTAAAATTGTTAAGACAGACAACGTAATGTCTTACTACATTTGGATCAGGAACTTCAACTCTATAGACACTCTACTTTTACGATACCTTTTATATGTTCGATGCACCTTCATCACATAAAACGTAACACAGCCCTACCGTTGCAACACAACATCCTATACCTTAATGCAATGTAATAAGGTCTTAAATTGCTTGGCAATTTGTTTGCTGAAGGTAGAATAAGATTGTCGATCGGACAACACATTGGGCTCGGGAGGGTAGTATCCGATTATGGTCCAGCCATCTCATAGTTTTTGTTTTATATTAGACCCCTTATATTTTGTAAAAGGTTGGTAAATAAAATTAGATACGAAAGTTGCTAGACTATAGCTGAAGTTTGTTGGTTTTACTGGTTTTACCTGACTATCGTACAAAAGTTGTTATAATGTTATGTAGTAAAATAAGGTTGTATAATCAAGCATTTATAAAAACGCAAATAATGTCTTAGAGCCAACAGCAAAAGCTGGATTTCTAAAATTAAAGCAAAAGTAATGCCTTTCTGTTTAACTTAGAATAAACTATCTATTTCTAAAATGAACTGTGCTTTATAAATATTAAAGATTTCCCATATTAATTCTGTTTTATATTAAAAAAAAATTGAATTAACTAAATAGTTTCGAGAATAACATACATTTAGACAATTTAAATAAACTTCAAAGACAAACCCTAAATAATTTACCTTTTAAAACCGTTTCCTTACTTCATATAAATCACATCTTTTAAACGCAAGATACATTCACCATCTCATCCTTAACACAAAACCTTACAAAGCAAAAAAACAAGACGAATGAGAATTCAAATTTAAAATTTATGACCGTAACGAGTTTTAATTTTACAACACATCTCCCTCGCAAGAATCGGAACACAAAACAATTTTTTTCCAAATAAAAAAGGCGAGAATTCTCACTGATAAATCAACGGCTTGTCGTCGGGGAAACAAGTGAGGGAAATCGCAAAATCGTCTCAAATGAAATTTCTTACTTCGAGGCATATAACATACTTGAAAATTTTTCTTCAAACACACCGGAAAAGCAACCTTATATTTTGCTAAATAGAGTAGCAATTTCAGTGGTGGTGTCGTGAGGGATTTTGCCTGAAACTTTCACGCGTAAGATGTATTCGAGGAAGCAAATTGTGGCCCAAATATAGTGGAAAAGGAGTCGCTCTTCAGCTACAAACGTCTAAACTATGCAGTAGGAATATATTTTTCTTTGCAGTAAAATATTTATGTAAATCAAAATGTTTAAACTATCTTTGAAAAAATGTTGTTTAATTGACTCTGGGGGGAATTAAGGAGATTTAAAAAGAAAGAGATTAGAGAGTAAGATTTATACTTAGTAATCCGCGAATTGTAGTTTAGAACTTGATGGATTATTAAAACAACTGAGAAATGAGCTGCGCTTTAAGCATACCATTTTTTTTTTATATATTTTAATCTTAAGTTAATTAAGGCACCCGAATGGAGAACTCTGATAATCCTAACACGATTAAAAGTTATATTTTTAAACTTCTCGCGATAACTGCATCACGCAATTGTTTACAATCCATATAAACCTCGTAATTGAAAACTTCCTCCTTTTTGAAAGTCGTTTGTAAGGTTTGACACCCTCCCACATATCTTTACAAAATTGTGGTTAATACTGCATTCGACCCACCATGTTCCTTCTTAAGTACACGGTAACTCTTTCCAACTGTTCAGCAGCCCGGATATGGTTAGTGTTGTGTTCAAAACACACTGAAGACACAACACATGATACGATTTTCATGAACATTGACAAGCTAGAACTGAGCATTACTTAACCATGGTGACGTAATGCGTACTGACCTACGTTAACAATTGTATAGCGAGCCAACCGAGCGGAACCTTAATGTTGTAGGCGCTTAACTGTCGGTCCTTAACGTTAGCGGAAAGAGGTGAAGAGTGTTTTGATAGGACATATATTATGTGTCTGATAGTAGGTAGGCGATATTCGATAGACGGTAGATTATAAGCTAGAAGGTTTCGGCTGCGGTTTCGTCAACTTACCATAGGCAGAGAGTAGTCTCTGCCTATTATTTAAGTTTCAAGGATTGTATGCTGAAATTCATTTCAATTGATTCACCGTTTTAGTGACCGCAACAAACAAATAATATAATCCAACAGGTTCTGTTAAAAATGTCTTTAGCATTTTTAACTCTTTCGGAATTCTTTTCGTGTAATACTGTACATAACTTTCGATACACGACTAATGAAGGAGGCCATACTTTTTATTTACCAAAACCAATACGCTTACTTTGTATAAAAAACTGCAACTCTATCAAATAAATTGCCTATTTAAACTTCATATTCATTCCAATTCCTCATTCCTATAAGAGAACACTGATTCTCTACCATTTAGTGGCCACACACTACACCATTTCAGTTCCACATCACTTACCGGTCACACTAACTCTCACGGGAACATTAAAGCATAACCTAACAGTTACAAATGTAACAAACAAACATCAGTTTACTGTTAACTAGAAGGTCACTTAACCCGCACACTGTAGACTAAACAATCGGCCGATAGTTAGCCCAATGATGGTTAGATTTTTTTTTACAAAAAATAAAACCGACTCCCAAAAACAATCAAAAGCAAAAAAAACTATTCTTAGGTGCATCGGCCTAGGAGTCGGTGTCTAGTGGATGATAAAACAAAAATTTTAAGAGAGTCGTGAATTTAATCAAAGTTTGTAGTCGGTCTGATACCGATCAAATATTTGATCGTTGTTAAGTGCGCGTTCCCATACATCTCCGTACTTATCAAGGGCCGACTAAAATGTCGGCCGACTAAAAAGTCTGTCGTGTAATATTAACGGTCTCATTCATTCACACATTCAAAAAATGACACTTTAAACCGTCCCATTGTAAAAAAGTTACTTTATTCAAGTCTTATCCTAATTTTATTTGGAGTCGGCGCAGCATGTTTTCTTCTTCCATGTTCTTCTATTCAAAACTATAAAATTATAATCGATATGCAAAGTTTCAATACAATGTATTGAAAGAAATAAATAATAAAAGATCTTAGCCCTTTGTGTAACAAGATTTCTCTTGAGAACTATTGACTGAAGTTATTCTTTGTCGTAGACGGTAAAAAAGTATTGTTCGTTTTTTTTCATACTAAATAGACGGTATAGTTTATCTCATTGTCACTGATCCTGCGATTTCTCTTGCATAATAAGCTGCATTTTTTTTGTTAAACACCCTACCAGCTTCTAGTACTAAATGATCACTGATGGGAATCTGCACTATCCACGGATGACATTGTCTATAATTTTATCCCGGTACGGTAAAAGTTCCCGTAGGAAAATTTTTGTAGTTTTAAGCAAATAAGTGTATAAAAAATAACAATTTGAGAAGAGTCTAAACGGTTTTTATTTTGACATGAATTAAGAGATTTTTACAGCCCCTTTATTTTCTTATTGTTATCGTTCACTTTTAACCCTATGAATGCGAAGTGTCGGCACGCGTCACCCCAGTCTTGTAATTCCCAGTCCCCCAACCACGTATTTGAAATCGTCCCGTGTGAACTTTACCTTACAATCTAAATGATTAATTATACAGGGTTACTGGTAAGTAGACCGCATCCTTTCAGGAGGTGATAGTATAGGTCAATACGGACAAATTTGACCCTGGGATACACTGGGCAAAAGTTAACCCGTTTCAAGATAATCGAATTTTAAGATCTTTTCTTTACAAGTCATCTAGGTACACGTATACATTTTTATTACTAGTTAAAAGTCTCGTTTTTGCGGATTTTTGTGTGTTTTGTGGCTTTTTGGATAGCTAGATAAATGTAGATGTTTTTTAAGTATTCTGCACAAAAAAATGAAGAGTAATATTTTTGAGAAAATATCTACTAAAAAAGTAATTGCTGTTCGCTATAATTTCCTCTGTGATTTGTACAGTTTTATGGTTTGTTATTATGAAATGATTCATCTTCTATCCAAAAACACACAAAAATCCACAAAAACGAGACTTTTGACTAATAATGAAAATTTATACGTGTACCTAGACGACTGATCTTGAAATTCGATTATCTTGAAACGGGTTAACTTTTGCTCAGTGTATCCCAGGGTCAAATTTGTCCGTATTGACCTATACTATCACCTCCTGAAAGGATGCGGTCTACTTACCAGTAACCCTGTATATTACTTTTGAAAGGTGTGACGATAACCTGAAATCTAGAGATAAGACATTCATGACATTCATACGCTATTGAGTTAATTGCAAACAAAATTCTAAATTGTGAACAATACGTCGTGTTCTTGAAACCAAATTCATTTAGTGTATCCTAAATTAACAAAAAAATTATGAATTAAGTAAATACAGCATTCATAATTTTTCCTGATATTTTTTAAATAAAAATATTGTTATTAATTATACAACAAATTATAGGTAAGTAAAAAAAATATCAAAAGATTAAGATTATCGTATAAAGCACTAACAAAAAAGAACATAACCTTTCAATTCACCTGACTTCGAGGGTGTTCTATCACACTGTCAAGTCTTATAAATGACATCAACTTCACACAAATCCCCCAGATTCACTCGCATCACTTTCACATGAGAACAGAAATTCTATCATGAGAACTACCAACGTATTTTACAATTTGCACAAAGTCCTATTATTTCCGTGTCAATAAAAGAAACTGAATTTTTATTTAAAGCATAGGGCTTGTTCTTTTTACCCAACTGCGAGCCGCAAAAGAGGGTACTGTATTCATCATTCTTTGTTATATTTTTTATCGGTTTACTTCAGCGAATCCCCTATTTAAAAAACGCGAAGCACCCTGTTTATTTGCCTACAAGTATAACGGCCATTTAACCCTGTGAATACAAGTATTGGCACGCGCTGCCCCATGGAGAACAAAATGACTAGCGGAGGTGCCATAACGAAAAATCGCCTAAGAAAGTAGCGCGCCAAAATGCGGGTGAACGGGGAACGAGGAGCATTACTGCTTTCGCCCTAATACACCTTCTTTTCACCCTTAATTCCTTTTTTATCACAAAAAATCGTTGACAAAGGTCTCAAAGGATCCAAATGTCTCATTAGGTTACTCGTAACTGATCGTTTTATTCATGCCCACCGTACGACTTTGAACTAGAAGAAGGCTCCTGACCTACCTGCATTGTGGCATCTCTGATCATCTTTCCTTACTCCACGCGCCGCCCCAATTCCCAGTGCTGTACCGGCAATATTTTTCAATGTGGGAATTAAAAGTGTCTCCTGTGAACTTTCAACGGTCTACCATTGTGAATGTGAGATGAAAATTGGGGCACTGCAGGTACCATATATCGTTTTATTTGTTGACTTCTATTAATTTATTTACAGTTTTATAGTTTGAATGTTTGAAGGGAATTGTTTATATATTTTGTTAAATAATAAAAAAATGGGTAAGGTAATGTGGCTCATAAAGGACACCAAAATCGCGGCGATTGCACGGTTCAGCAGTTCCGGAGCCTATTCGATGTTCGATGATGCTCGTATAATTGTATAGTTATAAAAGACAATTATCATAATTACAATAATCAATGTTTATTGGGGACAAAACTAAAGCAAAGTACGAGTAGGTTTTCAACCTATTTTTATATAAAAGATAATACCTAATCTTAACCGCCTGTTAACCCCAGCAACTTATATTTATTTATCAATACATTCGGAAAATTACGGTTTTCAACTTGAAAATCAATAATAAATCAATCGATAAAACGATTAAAGAAAACAAAAGTCATCATGATTTCATTAATATTATGTTTTGGCGTCTCGTAATCATGACTTATCTTGTGTTTTTGTAATTTTCATTGTGTATTTTATCGTTTAATCTCTATACAATACCTATGTCATTAATATTGGTCATAGATATTTTTTATATTGGAAACCCAAAACTGAAATTATCGCGTGGGTTTATTGATAGTTTTAAGTATGGTAAATAAACAAAATTTTAAAACAAAGTTTTAAATTAATCATTCACAAAATAATTAATTTAAAACTTTGTCTCTTACTTTCACAATGTAGGTATTTAACTTCTGCGGGGATGGATAAATATTAGGGGTTAAAGTATGAAATTGCCGTTTTATTCTAGTGGGTTTTTGAATTGCCATAGAGTCTTCATGGTTTGAGGTTTTCGAATGGAACTTTTTTCACGTGGTTTCTGTGATGTTCTTCTTTTAAAAAATGTGAAACATTTGATTATCGATGTTCAATTGTTTTTGTTATTCAACTTAAACAAGAAAGATGGATACTGCGAAAATTTGAGTAATTTTTGAATATGAGTTCCGACGCGGGATTGAACGGCAGAAACAGCCCGCAATATCAATGCTGCATTTGAAGAGGTGTCTGCTAAAGAACGCGCCGTGCGATTTTGGATTAAACGCTTTCGTGGTGGAAACTTCGACTTGAAGAACGAGCCATGAGAAAGACCGCCTGACAGGTGATTAACGAGAAATTAAGAGAGACGGTGAACGCTGATCCTAGTCAAACTACCCAGATACCCAGCCGAACACCGAATAATGTTGAAAAAATTAGCAGTAAAACAGCCACGACTCATGAATCGACCTTCACCGCTATTGCTCCATGACAACGCGAGGCCTCATACAGCAAAATAAACCGTTTTAACTCTTCAGGAACTGCAGTTGGAAACTATTCGTCTTCCTCCATATTCGCCAGACCTTGCTCTAACGGACGACCATTTTTTTTGTGATTTGGACAATTATCTACGTCACAAGAAGTTTCTTCCCAGGAGGCAGAACAAAATTCTTTCACACTGTTTGTGCAGTCTAGATCCTCAGAGTTCTATCGTAAAGGCATAAATGACCTTCTTATTAGATGACCGCAATGTATAGATAATAATGGCAACTATTTTGATTAAATAAGTTTGTTAAAAATTTAAAAAAAATACAATTTAGGTTTTCAGTACAAATCGGCAATTTCATACTTTAACCCCTATTACAAAATAACTACGAAAGACTTCTTTAAATAAGAAAATTTTCGTTTTACTCACTGACGGTCAATTTCTGACATGGAAGAAAGACCCTACAGGTTCTGACAGGTGGTCAAAAGCCAGTAATTCTGACAACCAAGTTGTGTTGCCCGGGGACTACAGTAGAGGAGGTCAGATAAGCAATCGCTCCTTGTAAAACACTGGTAGGTACTCAGCTGCGACTTTAAGCCGACCCAAATATAGTTGAGAAAAGGCTAGGCAGATGATAAATTATGACCTCTAAACAGGTAAACATTAAAACATGTGTAAGCAGATAAAAACAAAGGTATTACTATTAATTATTTATAATCAGATTAGAAATAAAATTCCATAGGAGCATTATCTATTTTCTAGATTATGATTATCAATATTGTAATACGTAGTAAATATAAGGTATAGTAACGATTACTAGGGGCTCGTCTAGATAAATGATAACACTATTTTATTAAGCTAGAAACCTTGCTTTATTACTAGCTATTTGGGTTACAGTGCATATTCCTTCTAAGAAGATTAGAAAGTGTTTGGCTACATAGGACATATAATAGTGCACAAGCATTTGCGCAGACTCAGGTGCACTCTGTGTTCCCTCACTCTCATAGCCAGGAAGACCGAAGAGAGATCAGGTCCAGGACCGACATTTACGTGCCCTCCGATGCACGGGCATGGTGTGTATCAACACCATAAGCCAGACTTTGAGCAGCTTTAATCGAACCCGAGGACGCATGCAGCGTAGTCACGCTTATCAACAACTAAACCAAGGAAGGTAGTAGGTATTATCCAGCTGACTTCTAAGCTACTGGGCCACAGTCACTAAAGTATGCGAAATATTACTACTACATTACAACGACATTTTTTATCTTTTATAAAAGTAAAGATAAAAAAAATGACAGTGGTCTTAAAATCCTTTGCAATGAATGCCGAATTTCGACTTTGGTCTTTACGAAAACTTGTTAAGGAGGGTCATACATACATATCATTGCTTGATAGTACCTACGTGACATTCTCTGCGTTCCTGTGTATCAGATTGCAAGTTAGCACCGATTAGGCGATATTAGTAACGAAAAGTATGAAATTAAAAAATATTCTTCATTCCATTTGACAATCCTACGTCACAATTTCACAGCTACTTAACCCGTCAACCGCGACCCATTTTGGCACGAACCACATTTTTCCCACCACAAAAGTTCCCAGTGGGAACTGTCAGATTCCCATGTGAAACATCAACGTATTTGTGGGTAAAAGGTCCGTTGAAAGTGTGGGAATTAAAATGGCGTGTGGCTATTGATACGTTTTAAAGGTTTTCTGTTATTTATGTGTGTGTAACTGTGATTTATTTTGAAGTATTTTGTGAACTACATATTTTAATGGTCCAAAAAGAAACAAAGGCATATTTGTATACATTTTTGCAATAAATAAATAAATAGGAAAGAAAAGAAAGAATGGAAAACGCGAAATAGGTGGACCAAAGTATTGTAAGTTTTACCTTTACTAGTTGTTTTAGCAACACAGCTTGTAATAGATATTTTTAGATTTATGTCATCGTCATTGTTTGTTACCTATACTAGGTATAAAAATACTGGCCTATTACTTGATAATATCAAGGTTACAACCAACCATTAATCAATCATAATTATCAAGAATTAAATCAACGACACCCAAAAATGTGAACAATAATCATGATGACTGATTTCTTTGTCATAGCAACGATGTAAATGAGCATTTAATCTATTTATTAGTAGCATTTGTCATCAAATTAAAATATAAAATGTTTGCCTACTTGATCTACGAATAATTGATTGATTTCCCAACTATGTTGGGGTCGGCTTCCAGTCTAACTAGATGCAGCTGAGAACCAGTGTTTTACAAGGAGCGACTGCTTATCTGACCTCCTCAACCCAGTTACCTGGGCTACCCAAGACCCCCTCGTAAGACTGGTTGTTAGACTTACTGGCTTCTGACTACCCCTAACGATTGCCAGAGATGGTCAAATAACAGCCGGGACCTACAGATTATCGTGCCCTCCGAAATACGGTCTTGCTATGGTATGTATAAAAAAAAAAGTTGACAGTTAACCCTACGGATGCAGCAGGTAGTGCCACGCGTCACGGTATGACCCTTGGTTCCCATCCCAATTTATTTCCTATGGGAACCGAAAAAGGCATGTGAACTAAAATGAAGTATTGTTGTTTATGAATAACAACTGGCTAACCTAATCCAAAATATATTTTGAAATAAAACGTTTTTTTTACTTTCTCGTTAATATAACCTTTATTTTATATATATAACCTTTGTTATATTTAGTTATTACGGATAGTTAGAATGCAGAACGTCTATGGACTAGACCTACTCAACGGTACTGAGTTACCCGGGTAACTAGATTTAGGAGGTAATATAGGCAGTCCCTCCGTGTAAAACATTGATACTAAGCTGCATCTAGAATTATTATTATAAGAAGCCGAGCCCAAGATAGCTGGGAAAAGTAGGCAAAAGACAATGCACTTTTAAGTGGTATCACCAATAGGTAGTACTTATAATAAGTTCAGTACAATTTCACACATAATTAACCCTATGCATGCGACGAGTATCGCCACGCGCCACCGTGTTACCCCACGTAAGATATGTTCCCACCCCGATTTATTTCACGTGAGAATCGAACCCTTCACGTGTGAACTATTAACGAATTTTATGTAAATGTTAGCTTGAGGTTTTCAAGTGTAGTATCTTATTTTAATTCTAATATATTGGAATACGATACTGTTCTCTTGGAAAGCGTTTTCTTTTTGTTAGCTAAGTTTTTGGTGTTTTTACTCATGACAAAATATCTTTTTGATGAACATCTTTAAATGTATATTTTTTTCCTAAAATGCAGCCGTCTTCAAGAATTCAGCCTAACTATTGTGTATTTGTATATAGAGGCATTACTAAAATTGTTACATTTTAAATGTACATTAAATTATGTAAAGCGAATTCAACGACATTAAACTGATCTCACCACAATATGGTTACGCACGTGCCCACAACCCTTAGTTCCCACCCTAAGATATTTCCTATGGGAACTTTCAAAAGTACGTGTGAATGAGAACTTTAAACGGATTTCATAGGAAAAAAGTTCGTTAAACTTTACCGTGAGAATTTGGATGAACGATGAAAGTGGACCAGTCGTTATTTTTTTCTTTAAGGAAGTTATTTTTTTAGACTTATCATCAAATTGAGATTTTGACAAAATTTAATATCTTTTGTCAAAATACCAATTTGGCAAACTAAATGACAATTGTTTTTTATCATGACATCATAAATATTTAATTTATCGATTCGTAATGGGCTCATATTCATTTAATCAGTATCAATTATCCTATATAAGTACTCAAGATAAGAAATATTGAATCAAACAAGAGCCAAACCCACAAATGGCACGTGCCTACTAATATTCCCATCAAGAACTTTCCGATGGGAATCTACAAAAAATCGTGGGAACAAAATTAAGAAAAAAAATGAGTTTGTAGAAACTGGTGTAAATTTAGGAAGGGTGAAATTGGGAAATTGATTTCCTACCTGCTTTTATGGTTATTTTTTTTTTGTATCTTGAATCTTTAAACATGTAATTTTTAATGAGATCATTAACTGTACAGCAAAATAATTTAAGTGTCGTTTGTAAGACCTTCTAATGAACATGCTTCTTTTTAACTAACAAAAATAATGTACTTGAAAATACGAGCCCCATAAAACACATAGTAAATTATAGCAAAATATAAAAAAAAAACTTACCAAAACAATTATAAAAGTGTCACAGTCGTTGTAAAAAGTAATGAAAATTACTTTATAACCGCTACTTAAGCAAATAACCCAGCATTCTCATGGTAATAGTTACCACATGGTTTCCCATACCCCTTAAAGTATCAAAAAAAAACTGTCACGAAAGCTTCGGCACGCGACAATATTTTTCTTGTAAGGGAAGGCCATAGAATTCGCGGGAATAAAGCTTACAGTAGGATTTCTGAAGTTTTTTTAAATTTATTTATTTACACCACCAATCTATGATTTTGAATCTCGTATTAAATAATTTTAGGTATATATATATTTTATATAAATCTTTGTAAATAAATAGTTGTCATCTATTGAAAGTGATTTTATTTCTACTATAATTAGGTATACCTATTTGTAGTGATAGAGCGACATTCACGCAACAATCCTTAGATTGTTTATTGATCAAAACGTAGAAAAAATATACCAAAACTTAGTAAAAACTAAATTCAACAGTAAAAATTATACATAACATTAAAAAATGTCCCCACAAAAAAATATTTGCAAATAATCACGAAATCTTACTACAATATTTATAAATCGCTCGTTTCATGGCCCGAATAACGATCCCTTAAAACCGTCCCACGCTATCCGTCCTATTAGTGGAGTTCGCAAGGGAACCACAGGCCATGGGAACAGGAAGGTTGCATTTCAACCAAAAAACTTAATTGAGTCCTGGGAAAATATTTTTAGGACAGTAAAAACAGGTTTAGAAATTCCTAGTGATAATTAAATTAATAGTTGTTCTTCTTTTGAAAAAAAAAATACTTAGGTACAACTTTTAAAAAAGTTAATTTAGATGATTAAATTATATTTTTTAAATATTCTATTCTTTTCTTCGTATCATTTTTTCATGTAAAATTAAAATAATTTCATACTTAATTTTTCATATTATATACAATTATTATTTACGGTCATAATGTTTAGGTAAAACTTTAACTTAAATAAAACAAAAAAAAATCAAAACACAAATAAAAATTAACAAGTAATAAAAAAATATATAAATTACAACTAAGTATCAACATATTTAATTTATACCCAGATTTTAAAAAAGAAACCAATCTCATAGCCCCATAATAATCATAAGTGATATTACAATATCGACGATAATAATGATCCCCTTGAGACCCCAAATGACTATAATTAGACCCCATGACGTATGTATTTACATAGCAAAGTAACAACATTGTCGGACCGGGCACGCGACACGACCCTAATTTTATAACCCATGAAACGTGTGAGTAGGGTGAGCAGACTTTGGTAATGGAATTTTAATGGGAAATTTTTAAAATGTAAGTGATGAATATTTGGTATATTTTGCAATTTATAATACTACTTTGTAGAAGAATCATTTGAAAGTGTCAAAAAAATATAGACTACCTTTTTTTAGAGGTATAGTGTATGCAGAATTTCGTTCTTATCGCATTTGCTTGTTTCTGCGAAAGTTTGCTTCAGGTAGGTCATGGTTGTCGGTGGGTCAGAAAATACATGTCATTGGTTGATAGTAATATATAATTATTTCTTCATATTAATCATAATCAGTTTTTCAGAAAGAAAATGCCCATTACGATCTCATCAATAATAATAATAATGTCGGGACACCTTTTCACACACGGTCGGTTAGCCCCATGGTAAGTTATTAATTAACTTGTGTTATGGGTGCTAACACAACTGATAAACTACATATAGCTACATATATACATATTTTTAAATACATATTGTAACACCCAGACTACGGCCAACAAGCATGCTCATCACACAAATGTGGACCGAACCGGGAATCGAACCCGGGACCTCAGGTCCGGCAGTCCGGCATGGTGACCATTGCGCCATCGAAGTCGTCAAAAATGATATTCTACTTCCATTAAAACTTAAACACATTTAAAAACTCATATTTTTATAGGTAAATATTCTACCTACAAATGTCCTACTAATTATTTATCATGGTCACCATATGTTACTTAAGTTGGCATGTCACAAACCCCATGATAAAAGGACGATATAATTTTTTGGTACATTTCACACGGGAAGTGGGCTAGCACCATGGGAATTAACATTTTATGGGAATTTGGAACATCGCCACTTCACGGTGTAATAAGATTATAATATTAAAGATCTTTTATTGTAATAGATTCGGTTGTTAGGCTAACTAGGGTGACTGTAGATTTATTTAAAGTTTTTTTTTTAATATGAATAACACTATTCATAAATAAAATATGTATGTATGTGTTGTGCAATTAATTCTCTAATATATTTTTGGTTGTTGTTCTGGGTACATATTATTTTTTATTTTTTTAAATTTATTTTTAAACATATATTTTGCATTTTTAAATATAAAAATAAAAAACATTTAAAAAATGTATACATATTAATATTATAACAGATAAAAATAAATATATTATGCACAAAAAAATTAAGTAAAGCTCTTATAAAAATTACGTTATTGACCTGTCAGCGGTTAAACAGTTTATTGTACGTTTTCATATTACGGTCATGTGCTTTGATCCATTATAAAACAATAAATTCAATGTACTGAAACAATATACGTGAACCGAAAGTTATAAAGTATTTTCTGGGTTAACCTTGTTATAAATATTTAGCACAAATGTTAACGCTGGTCAACTGCCTTGCTACTAGTACTATTATTAATCACCTTTTAAATAAAAATGATGATGACATTGTAATTTTTTGTAATTCAATTTTTACTTTGAAAGTTTTCAGTTTTAATATAAATAGTTATCGCGTTCTAAATATTTATGAAAAAGAAACCAAAATCTTATACAATATTAAAAATCTGTTAAAGTAACTCATATCTACATATTTTAGTACATAGATGCAATTTTCGGGTAACAAAATATCTTGCAAATACTTTCAGAAATAAAAAAAAAGTGTCTTTATTTTTTTTTTTGCAAATCAAATATTCTGGAAATACATTGTGCGTTCTTTCACGTGTGAAACGTCAAGCGCAGGAATTTTTATTAACATACCCCGTCGACGCACGAAGGGTTAACATCTCTGTTACGTGCGCGGTCGTGGGTTAAAAATGGAGTTACTTTTTGTTTGCTGTTTGAAGTAGATACTAAACGTACCTGCGAACTTTTTTTGAAAAAAAAAAAAACAATGGTGGTTTACTATTTTTTTATTTAGATTGGTTTTATAATATGATATAAATTATTTAAATACCTCTATAATTAACTATGAGCTTAAATTAAGCTTCTTCTGTTAATGCCAGTTCTGTTGAGTCTTTATTATCATACTACTAAAGCCCAATGAATCATAATTTTTTAAGCTTTTCGAACTATTTTTACCTGTTCTATCTGTACTCTCTATTTTTGGGCTCGCAACTTATACTTACTAATATTCTAAGTACGTGGTACTAAGTTACACACATATTATTTACCACTTAAAAATAATTACTGTCACACATCAAAATCTTGCCGTTGACCCTTCAAAAATGTAAAATGGGAATGGGAATTACAAAAAAAAACTATATTCCCACGAGGACTCAGTTCACATAGGAAACGGTAGCGTCCCATGGGAACTGGGACCTTTCAGTTGACCTTATGATAAAGTGGTTTACCGCAAAAAATAATGGGGTCTTTGAGTGAACCGTTTGCACGGATAGATAAAATGTGGCATGTATATCTACACTAATATTATAAAGAGGAAAACTTTGTTTGTTTGTTTGGTTCAACTCAAAAACTACTGGACCGATTTTAAATATTCTTTCACCATTAGAAAGCTATATTATCTGCGAGTAACATAGGCTATATTTTATCCCGGTGCGGGCAGTAGCTCCCATGGACGCGGGTGAAACCGCGGGAAAACGGCTAGTATTTTTTAAAGTATTTTCGTTTTCTTGGTGGGAAATAGTCAAAAAGTATCATGGCAAAATTTAAAAAAAAAACATGTAGGTATGTAAATAAAACTACTTTACGGATTATATCGCGCTTAGGTATATATATGTATATATTTAAAAAATTTGTATGGCTCCAATTGAAAATGGACTTGACGAAGGGATTTGACTATGGGGCTGATTAAATGCAGTCTGTAAAAATGGGGTAAAAAATTTTACCAACTGAGCAAATACTTGTTTGTTTTATTTAGAATGAATTATTTTAGAGGGACCCTTATTAGTACTTACATTTCTAAAAAGTGTACATAGCTGACGACATATTATATCTGTATTACGATCATACAGACATGACTTGCATTTGCATGACACAGATCATGTACTTATAAGTACTTAATAATCATTTAAAAAATGCCTACGTAACTTAATACTCATTATACGAGAGTATTACTAAGATATGAAAATGCAGATCTCACTTTGTCACAAAGATAATGAAAAATATTTTAAGTTAATCAAAAAAGCAAAAAAATCTTTATATTTTATGGTTATTCGGACTCTAATTATTATTTAAAAAATGACAAAAACATTGTTAATATGAAAAGGAGGTTTTTACAAAGGTGCAATTGTAATTAAAGTATAAAAAAGTCAAAGTCAATAAAAACTACAATATATCACAAAGGTCGTATATCTAACACCCACGCCTACACCCAATTATGAAAACATGAATTCACACATGCCTAATTGGTTATAAATTGTTTAACCCCCCAATGCCGACCGATACCGCGGCACGTGCCTAACCCTCAAATGCCACAAACGTTCCCACAAAATTTCCATTCCCACGTGAAAAATTCTTTGTGGGAATGCCTAATAACCACTGTATGATATAATATATTTATGTTACAGAAATTTGGACCCTATTTTTTGTAAAATAAGGTTGTTTTATGATTGATGTGATGGGCTGATTTTTTGCATAGTGCAAGGCTATGTATGCTTTTGACAGAATGTCAAGCGAATGTCATTTGTTATCTGTTTTTTTTTTATGTAAAATTTACACAAACTACAGACAAGATGTCAAATAAAATATGTATATTTTTATCAACATAAAACTGTGCTAACTATCTGCGTTGCATTTTATATAGCAGTTGTAACATTTTATGTATTTTAATTTTACTCTGACGTGAGTGACTTTTATTTAGCTTTTGATTGAATAGTTCTTTTTTTGGATATTTCCCGAAAAAAAAACATGTTTTAAAATGTTGTAAAACTTATCAGTCCCTTAAAATAATTATCTAACATGTTATAAATTATGTATTAATGCTACTGCCGAATACCTTTAATTTTCTCGTTAAAAATACACGGAATAACTAAACTTTCTTTTCAATTAATAAATAAATGTATTAACAGTTTGTTCCCACGGTCACTTGTGAAGTTCCCACGCCCCAGTCAGTGGTTCTGTGTGACCTTCAACTCACACCGCCTTAACGGATGGGTGGTTTATATGGAAAGTGATAATTAATTATTTCTCGCAGTATTATTATAAAAAAATTGTAGTTTAGTATTTAGGTATGGTTTTCAATCTAAGATTTGTGTATTTGTTAGTATTTGAAAATCAATTTAAACTTACTTTTATATTTTATAGAAAAATATAATTATTAATTGTATGTAAGAAACTAAAGTCTGCTCTAGGTTAATAATTGTGCTTTTACTTTATTGTGTACTTAGTTTGTTTATTGCTACACTTTAATGTGAATAAACGACAATTTCATCAAATTGAGCACTCAAATCACATCCCGAATATTGTTTTTTTAACCCTTAACAGCTTTGCATAAAAATAACATGTTACTATCTTAGCAGTTTAGTTATAACATAGTTAATTTGACACCTTAGTTTTTTTTCAGAATGGGGTTCTCATAGAACGAAAAGTTCACACGCCCCAGTAAGTCGCCCTTCGCGGCCTTGACTTGAACCGCAGTTCATTGAACCGACAGTTAATATGTTAATTTATAACATTCTCGTCTTTCATACATAGGAGTACCTATCGATGTCCGCTACAATTCACTAAATGCTTTTTTTCACATCATTAGTAATCCTTACCTTACTATAATGTTATTTGTTGGTTACACTTTTGTTGTAAAATGCCTGAATCGATTCAAATTTAAATCAGCTAGGAGAGGCAGAAAAGAAAAAAAATATTCAAATCGGTCTGTAAACGAGAAAGATATATTTATGCTCAACAAACAAACACTTTTTTTTTTAACGACGTATAAAATCATCAAATGACCCCTCCCGCTGTGGGTTAGCAGCGGTGAGGGAGTGTCAGACTCTTACTGACTAAAAGCCGTCGTGTTCCGTCGTAGGCCTTATGTGCTAGGGCCGCGGTACCTCTTTCGAACAACCCGCAGCCCCGGCAGGCCTTGGCCCTGCTGGGCCCCTCTGGGGTTGCTGACATCTCTTTGAGGAGCGCGTGGAACAACGCGCGCCGCCGACACGGGTCTGTTGTCTAAAAACAGACATGAGCGATGAGCCACCCGAACTCACCGCCCACAGACCCACGCCTACGGTGGCCGGGAGTCGTCTCGCGACACCCGGCGCCCGTGGTGTCTACCTGCTCCAGCGCGGCGGCCGGGATGAGAGGTGCGAACTCTCTGACGTTCCGCCGCCTCCTTCTCGAGCATGACTGCTTCGCAGAAGGAGGCGACGGCATCCCATTCCCTTTCGCCCCGGACCATGGCTTGAACCAGGGCCGGACGCGAGAGGTCGCCGCCGCCCACAGCCTCGACGAGGACCCGGCGGTGCCCTTCCCACGCAGGGCACTCCTGGACTGTGTGGTCCACCGTGTCCTCGGGGCTATCCGCACAGTGGTGACACCCGGGCGCCTCCTCACGACCGATTCGATGCAGATACCTCCCGAAACAACCGTGTCCGGTGAGGACCTGCGTCATGCGGTACGTGAGGGCGCCGTGACTCCTCCCGAGCCACTCCTCAAAGAGGGGACTTACCGCCACTATGGTGGCGTGCCCTGCACTGGGTTGCGACAGTCGCTCCCTCCAGGCCACCATGACATCCCGCCGGAGCTCTGCCCGCTGCGCGACAACTTGTCGCGGCAACGGGGTTTCCCCCCGGCGCAGAGCCTCCTCGCGCCAGTCGTACAGGCGCAAGAAGACTCTCGCCTCCAGATCCCACGGTGGTAGTCCGGCTAGTAGGCCAGCTGCTTCGCGGGAGATCGTGCGGTACCCCCGGATTAGCCTAATGGCTATCACCCTTTGGGGCACGTTCAGGTAGTGTACAGCTCGCGGCCGTACCGAACGTGCCCATACCGGGGCCCCGTAAAGGGCCATGGACCGCAAGACTCCCGCGTAGAGTTTACGGCAGGGGGCGTTTGGGCCTCCCAGGTTGGGCAGGAGCCGCTTGAAGGCAGCACCTGTCTTCTCCAGTTTGGGGCCCAAACGTCGGAAATGTTCGACGAAGTTCCACCGGCCGTCGAGGACGAGTCCTAGGTACTTCATCGCCCCCTCGACGCCGATGGTAACCCCTCCCACCGTAATTTGGGAACCTGAAGGTGGCGCGTTCCGAAGCCCATGAAAGCACATGGCCTCGGACTTGTGCAATGCCACCTCCAGTCCCAGCAGCTGGATCCTCTCAACGACTATCGCAACCCCGCGCGCCATTATGTCGGCTGCCTCCTGGTGCGACCTCCCTTGTGCCAGTACCAGCGTGTCGTCAGCGTAGCAAACCACGCTGACGCCGCTAGGGAGGTCGGCGCGCAGCCCCCAGTCGTAGCCGATGTTCCACAAGAGCGGCCCCAGTACCGACCCCTGCGGAACACCGCACGACATCTCTCGCCGGTTCCATTCCCCATTGTGACCGGGGTAAATGATGGACCTATCCGACAGATAGGCCTCGACCACGCGACGAAGGTAGGTCGGCACCCGGTGGTACCGGAGTGCCTCCCTAATGCAACTCCAGGGAAGGGTGTTGAAGGCATTGGCGATGTCAAGAGACACCGCCAAGACGACCCCCCCCCCCCGGGACACAGCATCCCCCGTCGTGAGAGATCACAAACAAACACCTGAATTAAGAATATTCTTCTTTTTTAGTAAGTCGGTTGAAAAAACAATAATCGACATTAAAATAGTTAAGAAGTTTTAATAATTATTCATCGAATTTTATTACACTTTCATAAATTAAACTCAATAATAATAAATAGGTAAGTATGTTCGTTTCCCACGAGCCGATGAGAACTTCCCACGCTTCAACAGGCTTATCGCGACCTTGACCTTGAACTTGAAACGAGGAATGCCTTTTAAGTGTACATTACTTGCGTATTATTGTTAAAAACATTCCAGATATTGTTATTTATATCTAAAAGGTAAGGCTGTTTATTGTTATTAAAAAATATCTTACCTATACACAGATATTTCATTTAATCCTGGCTAAAGTAATCTTATATTTATCTATGTAACTAATATGGTAGATGTCCATTAATTGGTACTCTCGACATTCATTTATTTTTATATTATGGAGTTTGTTATAGGTGTGATAAAAAAACACATAAAATATTTTGTACTCCTATTAAACATAAAAATAGTTTTTTTTTAATACTGGGCCTCACCCATGCTATAACGCTACCAAAGGAAAAAAATGTACGAAATAAGTTCTATTTAAATTGTGACATGCTCTTTTCATTCGGAAAACAAATGAGTATCAACATGACGTATGAGTTTGTGCCCTCACTGTACCATATATACAGAAGATAGTAGTTCCACCAAATCTAGATGAGTTATGGGACAGCAGCAATTACTGTTAGAGATGAAATGATAATGCCGGGGCTGCGGGATTGTTCGAAAGAGTTACCCTGGTACATAAAAGGCCTACGACGGAACACGACGGTTTTTAGTCAGTAAGAGTCTGACACTCTCTCACCGCTGCTAACCCACAGTGGGATGATTCAGATGACCATTTGATGTTTTTTTTGATAATTTTTTACATCGGTCAAAAAAAAATGTTTAACTCCTTGGTGATGACCCTGCAAATAAGTTTGTTATGATTATGAAGTAAATTATGAGTTTGCAATAAGTACTCATTTTGAAATCCTAGGAGATATTGAGTACAACATAATAACATTTACCAACCATGTATCAAAATATCAAGACAACAGATTAATTGAATAGCCTCTCAGACACCAAGGGTCGTCTTATCTCTATTTCTAACCACAAGACATGATATACAGTCCTTTTCTAAAATAAGAAACTGAACTACATTCAGACAACGTACACAATGGATGGGTTTTCAGCAAAAAGTCACACTTATCTAGTTACATAGCTAAATACAGATAAATGATCAGCGGGTAGCGTCGTCGGCGAGAGTACGCCCGACCAGCTCATCACGATGTGACCTTGACCTTCGAGGCTTTGCAGTGAAAGGGTTATATTTTATTTTATATTTTTTTATTTTGTTTTTTGTTTAGTGTAATTAATTAATTGGTAATATTTTTGTGTTTTAAGTACCTACTACGTTGGTGATGAATTTGATTGTTTTTTTGGAAATTATAACGGTTGCCCTCTTTTTTTGTACGTAACTATGTAAGGTAAGTAATTTAATCATCTTCCAAGAATGGTATTGTCATGGAAGCGTGTTTTTCTAGTTTTATAAACTATCGATTTGTTTATTTATCAACTTTAGCCTAACTAGTACTGCACTATTCTATTTTGTAGCAACCCTTTTTCCTATTTCGTTTTGTATTCGCCAAAACAAAAGCGATCACATTCTCACGCACCTTCTAACCTTTTTTTTATTAAACACCCCGTATTTCCACTAGATATTTTACATTTAAATTTACGCACAGCAAAAAAAAGCACCCCGTGTAGTTATTTCCCACGCATTCGAAATCCCACGGTCACGTCGCATGAAACAGGTTTAAAGCCATTGCAAAAAATATAATTTACGCCAAATTAAACCTTAATCCCTTGTGTTTAGGACTTGAGGTTTTTTTGGAGGATGCAAAAATAAAGTTGTGAAATTTTAACAGAAATTCTCACGGCATTTTTAGTGGGAGGAGAAAAGCGTTTAAACCACGGAGGAAGGAAAGATAGCGGAGATGCCATTAGGAAGGTAGGTCAGGCGCCTTCTAGTAGGTCAAGCAACATACAGTAGGCGTTCGATAGAATTGACGAGACGTTTGGGTTACTTGTCAAATCAAAATCTGTCTGTCAAACATTGGTCCGTGATTGATTTGTGATTTTAATTTGAAAATAATGGGCGGGTTTCATAACAGGCATGTAAGGGCGGAGCTAGTAACGTTCCTCGTCCCCCAAACATTCGCATGTTAACGCGCTACTTAAAGATTCTACGTTATGACATCTCCATCACATTTTGTTCTCCATGGTTTAGGGTACAACTAGTGTATATATAGAGGGTTTGTCCATTTTGTTACGCATTTGGCCGTCGCTGTAGTACAAGGTGGGTCTGTATTAAGAGGTTACGTTATGGACCGTTTGGAGGGTAGGTCACGCGCCGTCACGTCAAATGGAATGTTGCTCTACATATATGTATTATTATTTAGATCCTTTGTTTTATTTTGTTTGGAGTTATTTTGTTTTTGTGTGACGTCATTTATTTGTGTTATTTTGTGTTTATTTTTTTTATTTTGTAGTCTATGTGAGTATAAAATGACTCTTGGTATAAATGATGTCGTAATGATTACTATAGGTAAGTTTTAGAGTGTCTACGACGTTTTGTGATCCTAAGTTTTATTTTCAAAAATCTCTTAGTTATTTTCTTATTTAATAACCTTATCGGGGTTCGACATGGCCCTATTTGACTTGACATTTAAAAGTTAACTCATACTATAATAATATTGTAACAAAAGAAGTTTTTTTTTTAATTTATTTGAACGCGCTAATCTCAGTAACTTATAGACCGATTTCAAAGAATATTTCAGTGTAAACCCACGAATTTTAGAAGACTTTTTGAGTAGGTTAAAGGTTGAAGGTCATTTCCTCTGAATTCGGGTAAAACCGCTGTCTGAAGCTAGTATTTTTATACACAAGAACAATTTCTTACGTAAGACGTAGCAAGTCATTTAACTTTATCTCGCTGAATGAGAACTTGAGTTGGAAGTAAAAGAAAATACTAACGTAGATTAACGAGTTTGACTGCAAGCTTCAATTTAATGATAGCACAGTTAACAAGAGCGGTACAGACCAAATTATAGTTAACTTTTCTTAAGAAAAATATTCTCTGAAGAGAAGAAACAATACAAGAAGAAACTGTTTGAAAAAAGTGAACTAATAATTTTTATTTTCATACGACGTACGTCAATTTTCTATTTATTTATTTTTTTGCTATAAACAGTGCTCAATTTATTTGTCTGTTTGTGATAAACTCGAAAACTACTCAACAGATTTACAGGCAGATTTAGGTATATTTGGATTTTAAGCTAATGCTTATACAGCTTAAAATTATTTTTTTTGGTTCCGTACCCGAAGGGTACTGTTCCCAAAAGGTCTTAGCAATAAACTCTTAAGACGTCGTAAGAGCCGTAACAAGCGAGTAAGACCGTTTGTCACCTGTATCTCATGAATTATCACAGCTAGACAGTTGAAATTTTCACAGATAATGTTTCTGTTGCCGCTGTAACAATACATACTGAAAACTAGAATACCGTAAGTACTTTAGGCGGCTTTCATGTTATAGTACAACAAATGTTATATTTTTGTAGCTACATCCTACAAATACTCGCTCTTGGCTGGTTTCCTCATCTCCATTTCAATATTCATATCTGGTGAACCAATACAGACACTACCATAAAACATTTCAATCTACAACCTTCACAACACTAACAATATTATGTACTCTTACTTTACCTTTAATACTTCATTTTCTCTTCGATGTTCCTCGTCACGATCTCTGCAGTTTCCATTCCGGTAAAAAAACCGGTAAAAACCGGTACAAACCGGTAAAATGGCGGTAAAATAAGCAGGCTCCGAGGCGGCCTTGTTTGTTGTATATTCAGTCCCGTGCTGCGTGATTGCTGAAGAAACATTGCAGGGAAATAACGAACGAGCTAATGGAAATTTTTATTTTCCCCAAGTTGTGGTAATTTTGGTGGTGTAAACTGTTATTTTTTATTTAAATTCATATTGTTACTGCAACTTCACTTATGTATTTTTTTTTGCTGTAACTTAACTGTACTGTAACTTACTGTAACTTTTTTTTTACAACATAGGTACTGTAAGCATTTAATTGGACATTTCACTTGATTTTATGTAGCCTTTCTTTCTACGAGAGATCGAATACCACGAATTTCCATAATTTGACCTGTTTTGTGGTAATGCCACGAAAATGCAAATATCAAGCGGCTCTCAATTACTGCTCGACCCGAAATCTGACCCGGGTACACCATGCACCCGCGTGGATGGTAATACCGCCTACGATCCAGAAATCAACAGGGCAGGTAAGTACTGAAGTAAGTAAAATAAAGTTATATCTCCATCTGAAAACATAGGTACACAAATCCATAAAAATATATCGTGACTTTCCCTGTCCTCGCACAAAGATTGCAGTTTTCCTGACAACTTAGAAAAGTTAGAATACTTTCCTAGAGCGAGTAGACCAAAAGAAACATAGTCAAATCTTGCCTTACTTTCCAGCATTTACTTAACTCCGCACAATTTTAATAAAATCCTCAAATTGTAAATGCAACAATAGCCGAGTCGAAAAGTTGAAAAGTATTGTATTAAATTCATTGTCTTGATAATATCACTCCAAAATTCCAATCAGTCGAGATTGCTGTGTTAATTTAAAACCAGCTTTACCTTTATGTAGGGTGACTATATTTCAGTACATACTGTTGGATTTTTCCTTTGAATTTATTTTTTTAATAGAATTTGATATAAATAGTCAAAGCAAATTATTTATTTCCAAAAACATAATCACACTTTTACATAAGCAAATTACTTAAATTCACATATCTTATCCAAGGTAATCGCCTAAACTAGATAGTCCTGTGTTTCAGGTGAAAAAAGGCACAATAATAAAAAAAGTATAGTAAGAAATTGTTCTGACTACGACTGTTTGAGACAAATGTTGGTACATAAGGTCTCAGGTAGTTTGAAAACGTTTGGTCTCAGGTATATACGTATATAGCAACAATAACACAACAACACAGTAACACAATAAACAATAACACGTATATAGTTATTCTCAGAAATAAGAAAGGAATAATCATACATTTATCTTCGGCTTAAACTTGGATTAATTTTACTGTGTTAATTATGTATGTATGATTTTCCAGTATGGGTTTCTATTTTGGATCGTTAATTAGAGCAATCATTTGTAGGTAATGGAATCCCTAATATGATAAAGTCATTTTTTTTATTTCAAATAGGCCTTTGCAGGCTCTTATGAAACGTCACATTACTTGCACGGGTCCAAAAAGTTGGTCTCATGGAGAAGAGCCGGCAAGGAACTCCATAGCCACTTTTTTTCTTTTTGATAAAAATCACACAATATTCTGTCACCCTACTATTCAGAAGGACTTCCAAAAGACAGAGAGCTTTTTCAATAACGCGCAAAGGGTACATAAATTAGGGTATCCGAGAAAATCCACTCAAAAAAGAAAAGTGAATTCCGTCACTTGGCGATGATTAAAGCTTGAGAAGCTACTCATCCAGCTTAATGACTATCTAAATTATAAGTCATTTGAAATTAAAATCTTTAATGGTTCTCCCTGGTTTAATGATTTTTGACAGTGAGAAGGAACTTACCTGTTGCCTAATAATTTTTTTACTTGGTGACTTCATTTCAGGCTCAAAATATAATATGGTGCTACATAGGAATTCATAAATAATGTTACTGTCCAGCTTTCTCACCAAACCTAGGTTTAAGCCGAA
Source organism: Helicoverpa zea x Helicoverpa armigera (assembly GCA_033682625.1). NCBI lineage: Eukaryota > Metazoa > Arthropoda > Insecta > Lepidoptera > Noctuidae > Helicoverpa > Helicoverpa zea x Helicoverpa armigera. The sequence goes on from JAWIIS010000047.1 coordinate 2,998,187, forward strand.
GCAAAAATTGAAATTAGTGCTCAGCTAGTTTACGTCGGAGCCTAAAAAGCCCTTTTTATTCGGGTGCGGTAAGTAATCTAAGACACAGCTAAGTAGTCCAAGATGAGAATTCGATTTTGGCATATCTCAGAAGAGAATGGCACATCGATCAAAAGTAACCGATGTTAATTAGATCTATGTTTAAGGAACCGATGTGTTTTATATTTTAATTTTTCTTCAAATCTAGCGCCAATTTACAGCCTGTATATATTTATTTCGTCCAAAAATATTAAGCATAACAATGAAGCGCGAATTGTGTCCCGGTTTCTTTAAAAAGTATTATTCAAATCCAGTGTCGGAACGAAAGAAAATGTCCAATAAAAATGCAAAGAGAAAGGCACCTATTCTTTCTTCTTTACTAACTAAATAGCTGTGGTAGGGACGAGGTCCCACTGACAGCGGGAATGTCATAAATTGATGTACCTACCTACAGTTAGCAGCTGCAGTGGTGTGACGAAGTAAGTACTTCTTTTTGGGCAACACATCTGACTTTCATATAAAATTAATGAAGGTCTGTCATATCGGTCTTACTCAGTTTTTCATAGTTAATCTTTAGTTGTATAAAAGTTTGTTTTATATAAAAGATGTGTAGATATTGAAATTATGACAATTCTTCGATTTTTTTTTACTGGAGTTTTCATCAAAACTTCAATAGAATAAAACGGATAAAACCTTATGTCTAGAGAGACATTCTGTCGTAGTTATTTTAAAGAATTAATAAAGATAATCTCTATTTATTTATTTACAAGAACAAAAGGGATAAAGAAAAAATAATTTACTCTATTTTCTTACACCTTAAAAAACCTTTTTATTACTAAAGTCTACCAAGCTACATACCAGCTATTTAGGCACCATCCTTTTCAGAGCAATGACGTTCTTTTATCGAAGGTAATTAACATTTTTTCAACCGCTATCAATGCGACCTCATCCTTAGCAAATTCGCATCACTTTTCTCGCTTTTCCAATTCTATTGGCGATCGAATGACGATGGCGAGGTAATTGCGTTGCTACACTTACTGCGAGTTCGTTTAACTAAATATCTTTTACACCTTTGTTCTGTTTTACTTATTATACTTAACTACTGTAATTATTGGGTGAGAATTGGAATCTGTGATTAGAATGCTATGTTGTTTATCTTACCCTAAATCATGCATTGGTGCTAGTATCTCTACAATTCTCCACTTATATTGTAATTGATTAATTAACTAATACTCATTGTTATATTTTTTCCATAGTTTTGACTGGAGTAATGTTATAAATCAATATTATTTTCTGTAACTTATTGTAAATGGTGTGCATACCTGTAAGTGACATATTTACAGTGTAAACACATAGGTATGAAACTAAGCAACTATACTTTTTTTGTACCTAAATATGTTGTTGGTTTGCCTGAATAAATAAATAAATATCAGTTGGTACCAACTTTTTATATATTTGTTTAATATTATCTTGTTTAATTTCAGAATATACACAAGAAAAAACAAATAAATTGAACAATGAATTTATTATATTGAAACTCAGTGCCTGTCTCTTATTGATTAGCAATATTACGCAGTTGTGCAATTTGATGAAGTTTTATTCTCAAGCTAATCGTAATCACAGAACATACGTGTAATCGATTGTGTATTTTAATCATAATTATGTCTTCTTTATTTTGTTCAGATTCGTTATACCTTTTACGAAACGACCATAATAGTCTTGAAGTTACAATACTTAAATATTCACAAGTACTAAACTTTGATCTTAGCCAGTTAAAAAGTATTTGATGTAACAAAAGTCAAAAGGCAATGAACGGATAATTAACTAGTAATAGGAAAAAAAATTATACAAGCAAATTGAACATGAAATATAAATACAAAAAGCCAAGGTCCCACCGAGATTTGAACTCGGATCGTTGGATTCAGAGTCCAAAGTGCTAACCATTACACCATGGGACCGCTGAGCGGTGGGTCGAAACAAACTATCATATACCACTCGGAACCTAGTACGCATGACTTGGCGACTTTCTCTTTCACACGTATACAACCATCTCGTTCTAACCATGGCACCATCTTATACCAGTTGAATGTTTGCTTAAAATAGAACACAATATTTATATCCGTGATTTATTTTGTAAAGAAATTATTACATAACACAAGACTATTGAGAAAAATACGTTTTAATACTATCTAAAACTCCCTTTTACAATGAATACTTGTTAATTTATTGAAAACCACACGTGTTTGTGTTGAAGTTAAAGAAAATCAATTGAATTGGACTAACGATGCTCCTATTCTTTTATTTGGCGCGTCAATTGTTCATGTTTGATCAGCTGGGCTTGTTTTGTAACGATTATTTGACTTAGTAATGGTTATGACTGAACAGCATTGTTTAAAATCAGTAATCCATCGACATTTAAGTTATAAAAGTTTGAAAATAGGCGACCACCGGTTTCGGGAGGGGAGCAAATCTTAATATTTTTTATGTTACATTAAATTACTGAAAAATGTTAAGGTAAAGGTAGATACGTATATTTATATTTATAAATTGACTGAAAATTATGTATGTGTCTAGTCTCATATGGGCAAACTTCCAACAAGATTGAATGACAATTTGAAGCAGAAATTGTAGCTATGTCGAGCAATAATGTAAAAAGGGTTATGTTTTTTTTTTTTGTAAGTCGTGTGCCTCGCCAACGAATTAGATTGTACCTATCTGTAATGTTAATGGTAAGGTTGAGAAATAAATAAATAAATAGCCAAGTTACTTTTAAATAACCGACTAGCTACTCCTTGCGTCCCGATTAAACTTTTTTCCGCATCCGGATAAAAAGTAGACTACGTAGGCTACTTTTTGAGAAAGGACATCCATTCTTCGGCTCTAGCGTACTTACTTATCTGCTTAAGTATTTTGACAGACAAACTTACTTTAGGACTTCTAATGTTAATAAGAGTGACAAGGTTAATTTTAAGTTTAGTAAAGGTAGTACTAGCACGATAATTATGTACGCTCTCAATGTGTTATAACATTATCATCAATCACTTTATTAGTACAAAAAAGGTTCTAAAAAAAAGACATATCTACCTTTCTGCTATTACCTATATATTTTTAACCGCTACCTGCACTTAACATTCATTATCAGTTACGACTTTCCAAGTCGGGTAAGGTCATTAGCTAAGCCATCAGCACGTGAAACAATTTGTAGCGAACAAACGCATCGAAGTAATACAAGGCGATTAAGAGAATTCTTCTGCACTTCTGCAGAGCTAGCCTGAACTTTTAATTCTATTATTAGGTTTTTATTTCAGCTTCCTAATGCTTTGAAATGGGTAATTGTTCTTCTGATTTCTTTAACGCAGCTGAGGAATTTAATTCTGAATTTTCTTGAGGAGCTATTTCGTTTTGTAAGCATAAATAAATCAATGAAGGACAACACTGTCTAAAGTAAGGAAAACCATCTTGAAGGTAGTGTTGACTTTAAAGTCTGAAATCGCTAATACATCTTGAGAAATGCGGGGCAATAAGCGCTTATTCCTTCTCTGTATGAGATGAGGCCTTTTTTAAACGACGTCAAAATCATCAAATGACCCCTCCCGCTGTGGGTTAGCAGCGGTGAGGGAGTGTTAGACTCTTACTGACTAAAAACCGTCGTGTTTCGTCGTAGGCTTTTTATGTACCAGGGCCGCGGTAACTAATACCGCAGCCCCGGCAGTATGAGAAGAGGCATGTGCTCTGCACTGGGACCTACAGTTAAAAGGTTGATGATGATGATAAAGAATATAATGTTAGAATTCTCAAATAACTTCAGTCCACCTGCTAAAGCATAAAACTTTTAAACTTAAGTATAAGATGCACTTTTCTAAAGTTAAATTTCTTTTCAAAAGAGAATGTTCTTCTTAAATACTGTGAAGTCTTTCTTCAGAGCTCTTAAAGCGCTTAACTTTGCACCTTTAAAGTGGTAGCGGTATTTAAGCACGTTTTAATTTTGTTACAATTTTAAAGGAACTCGTGTTTAATAGCTGTATGGGTCATAAGGTTAAGCAACGCTTGGCGTGGGTAGTCGTTGGATGGGTGACTACCTTGTCATTACGAGTCCTCCGTAAATAGGTTGATGATGATGAAATGATGAATAAAGAATATAATGTTAGAATTCTCAAATTACTTCAGTCCACCTGCTAAAGCTTAAAACTTTTAAACTTAAGTATAAGATGCACTTTTCTAAAGTTAAATTTCTTTTCAAAAGAGAATGTTCTTCTTAAATACTGTGAAGTCTTTCTTCAGAGCTCTTAAAGCGCTTAACTTTGCACCTTTAAAGGTACTTTAAAGTACTAGCGGTATTTAAGCACGTTTTAATTTTGTTACAATTTTAAAGGAGCTCGTGTTTAATAGCTGTACGGGTCATAAGGTTAAGCAACGCTTGGCGTGGGTAGTCGTTGGATGGGTGACTACCTTGTCATTACGAGTCCTCCGTATTTCAGAAGGCATCTTAAAATTGGTGGGTCCCGGTTGTCGTTTCGTTACGGACAGTCAGAAGACAGAAACTTTAACAACCAGTTTTTCCAAGGGATGCTTGGCCACTGGAGTTCCAATAGGAGTTGTTCCATGTAAAAACTAGTTCTTAACTGATTTCAGTTAGACTGGAAGGAATTTCATTAGAAAGATATAGGTATAAAAGAAGACATATTAGGCAATAGTTTCGTCCATAGTACTTTTCCTTGCTATTTGTACCTAGTTTGTTTTTGCGAGCCTTCTCAATGCACATTGCTAACTAAACATGCACAGCAAAAAATAAATGAATTTTTACATTTTATTTTTTGCGACTTTATTTAAACCACTTAACATTCACCTCGATCTAACTCCATTGCTATCCATCCTACTCTATCAAACAAAATTACAAATTCCGCCGAACAGAAGTGCAACAAAACGGGCTAGAATTAATCACCGCACAACTCGAAACTCGCTTTGTCGTTCAACTTAACCACAAATTGATTGCAAGCGATTGCCATTAATTCGGACAATTAACGTTTAGTTTGTCACACCGACGTGTAATAACCATTTCTCCTTAATCCTTGAGGCGCATTATATCGTTGGTATTAGTAATGCTAAACTAAGCAATTCTGGTATTGCAGATGTCTTGGTACTCCCAATAGACTTTGATGAATGTCTTAAAGAAGGGCTCTGGTGGCCCCGTGGTTCTCTCAAGTTTCAGGTCAGGCAAGATGTAGATTGGGCACCAAAAAGAAAAAATATTTGTTAGATAGACTGATTTAAACATGTAGGTAGATAGTAAGTAAATAAGTGTTAAGTAAATATGTAATGTTAATCCGTGTATTATATTATAAAGCTGGAGAGCACGGGACGCGGGTGAAACTTTTGGCAGAAGATAATATGTAAATAAAAAATTGTAAAAAGTTTTCAGGAAAGTTTCAGTAAATAAAGATTTTACCCCTTACAACTTCACAAATACGTCTTTATAAAATAAGTACCTATACGTATACATACTCGTATGTATGTATGTAGGCCCATCTCCAATGGTCAACAATGGATCTTCGATTTTAGGTAGTGACGTCGACTGAGTATTACACTCGTATTACAATTCGGTGAAAGACTCCGAATTCCAGTTAGAACAGTCGATTTTAGACAGAAATTCTATTCTGACGGTGTTTAAGGACTTGTGCAATTTGAGGCTTTGCAATAGCTACTGGCTAGCTTTGTTTGAATTTCTGTTCGATTCGAATAAACGCTTTGTACAGCTAAGAGCCTTATGCCAAAGGATTTTCGAGTAAAAAACACTTGAATGGAAATTGTGTGCAAAGTAAATTGTGTATTTAGAAGATGTCTCTTTTATTTAGTACCTATACTTAGTATTATTTTTTGAAAGAAAATATGCAAGAAAATTCTATAGTATTTTAATTCTTAAGATGGAACTATTTTTAATAGTATGTACCCTTGATATTTATTAATTTTTCTTGTCTAACATATTAAGGCTTCGACAGATATGGCATTGCTGGTACCACATTCACTCTCAAACAAAACAGCACCTAAGCTTCTTAAAAACAATTTCAGAAAATATTTACTTTCTCCCAATTCTCAATTTCTCATTACAACTTCGTATAATGACGCGGACCCGCTGAACGAACCTTATTTTTATCATTTGCTGGCAAAAAGTTTAAATGTTCCCGTCCAAAACCATAAGTCCCGTATTATGGGGATGAAGTTTCAGCTTCGTTCGGGAACAAACAACGCATATGGCAACAATCTTAGAAGTACAAGACCAAAATAATCATCGAAATTTTATAATGACTAGTTTAGAAGTGTTTGTTTTGTTGGAGGAGGTAAGTTTTCCAACGATTGGTGTTGCGTCAGACTCTTACTGACTATGGCCCAAGTCACACTTTCAAGCTTTTTAAGCATGGAGTTAAAGTTGAAAATTAATTCACACTGAAAGTGCTCGCCGAGTGGCTGCCGGCCTCTGTCATTCCGGTGTGACTCGGGCATATAGCCCCCTCATGTTCTGTCAAATATCCAAAACTAGATCCCAGATCCCAAACAGCAACAGAACGGAGGTAAGTGTGTTTTAAGACCGAATTCCTGTACCGTAATAAATTCACAAATTGGGTAAAGAACTAATCTCTCGAGTATGAATGAGGGTGCGGGTTCGATTCTAGTTCAGGCAAGTACCAATGCAACTTATCTAAGTTTGTATGTACTTTCTAAGTATATCTTGGACACCAATGGCTGATTAAGAGGTGAAGGAAAGCATCTTGAGGAAACCTGGACTATAAAGTCTGAAATCACCAACCCGCATTGAGCAAGCGTGGTGATTAATGCTCAATCCTTATCCGTGTGAGAGGAGGCCTGTGCCCAGCACTGGGACGATAAAAAGGCTGTAACAATAAATTCACAAACAATCTCGCAGCCCTCGCTGTGATAGTAAGAGTTCCATGGCAAGTGGACTTTCTGGAACCAATCTGTGTCTTGTACAAATCCAAAGATAATCAATTTTTGTCGCCAAAAGTTTTAATAGTGCTTCTAAGTAAATCTCCTTTTTCCGTTGTACAAAAGGAGACGAATAATACGGGAAAGTGTGGACATACCTTTGTCATCTGCAGATTCTTTTGGGAACAAACGACTGGGTATTTTAGAGAAGACTTAAAAACATACATACATAGAGCATAGTCAAGTGTTACTAACATAATTTATCTTTTTATTTACTAACAGATTTTGTATATACCTAATATTATATATGCTAGTTTTTTAAGTATTTATCTATAGGCCATTGATGCCTGAAAATAAAGATGATTTGATTTGAAAAACCAGCCCTCAGAGTTCATATAAAACAAGGTTGCTTATTCGAAGTTAGCCATAGACGTCTTTCGGTTGTGTCGTATTATTTAGTAAATTGATATTAATAAGACAATTACTTGCAGAACAAATGCAAAAAGCAACATTTATTTTGATTTTGTAATAACGAAATAAAACCTTTTTGATATTTTTTTTCCTTTTTTCCCCTTATAATTAATTACATGTACGTACAATGTAATACAGTAAGTTCGTTTAAAATATTTAGTTTGGATGTTTGTTCTTGCTATTAATTGCAATTGTCTTTCGCTCACTGTAACAAGTATTCCTAGAAACATTGTAGCCTTTACATTTTAATAACTGAAGCAAAAAAAAGTACATTACGTAAGCAGCTTAGATAAAACCTCCCCTCAACGCCGGACCACTATTTGCGGATGCTAATAAAAAACACTTCTTTTCAGACGCTTTCGAATTTAAATAAAAGGAAATTTACGCCCCTACATTAATCTGTATTCCCGCTTAAGTCAGGCGATTAGTCTTTTCGCCACACTGTTCGGGAAAAGTACCTATTTTTGAACAAAAAGTTTCTGTCATTTGGGCTGTCTAATCTTTTCGGAGTAGAAATCAGAGCTGCTAGGTTTTGATTTTTAGTTTTTGCTTTATGCCATCTTTATCTTTATTAGCGTATCTTTAACCTTTTTCTGACGTTTTGGAGAAATTAGTTATTGATGTGGGTATATTTTCATATATCGCTGTGTTTAATGCAGTCAGTAAAATGGCACCATTAAGTTAATAATACGTTTCAGAGAACTGAAGCAAATACTTAAAGGCGAATAAGAGAAAATATTCATGACTGTCGCTAGAGAAGTTTATTTTACAGAACTATATAATGAGAGAAATATTCTATAAGTAACTATAACAGATACCTTAAAAGTAATCTGTATAAGTATGTCGAAAACAAAAAATAAACCTTTTTCACTCATGTATTAGAATTAGACTGATAAGATTAATCAATAATTTGCTTGTCACATCATTCCTAAATCGTATTTCATCAGAAAAACCTATTAGGGAACTTACATTACTGAACTATCCATAACAATTTTTATTCAGTCTAAAGTATAACTCATTTTGCCACGGAGTAGAAAAAGTCGCAACTAAGTGCTTTCAGTAAGTGGATTTGGCAGGAGCCGAGACTATCCGCACTGAATCAGTTTGAGCTGGAACGAAGCGGTTGAAACTGGTTATTAAGTGCCCAAATTACAGCGCTCAAACAGCTGGTAGATTTTCTTTGATTTATCGAAGTTTCTGTGTTAGGTTAGGTTATGACTTGGTTTTGAAAAATCTGATCTGGTAATATGCGATGTTTTTATGCCTAACGATGTGCTTTTTTTTTCGTTTTAAAATACAGTTAACAATTATAAAGCTAAAGAGAAGTATTCTTTAAAAGAACAGGGGCAAAGTGTTCAATTTTACAATGGGATGAGATCAAATCATCATTCATCAAAACTTGATTAAAAAGTACTGAATACGTACAGACGGATGCAGGTCGCCTCCAACAGGTATCTGTGGAGATCTTAGGGGGAGGCCTATGTTCAGCAGTGGACGTCCTATGGCTGAGATGATGATGATGTTGATGAGTACGTACAATTTTGTTATACTCCGCCTATGTACTCCACTTATGTACTCCGTTTATATACCTCCCTTATGTACACCCCTCATGTACTCCACTTATGAACCGCTTTTATGTACTCCCTTATGTACTCCACTTATTTACTCTCCTTATGGAGTTCCTTATGTACTCCCTTATGTACTTCACCTATTTACGTATATGATTAAAAAGATCTATATGGATATGATTTCTTTATTAAATAAGTGAAATAGGACTTATAAACCTACTAGCTTTTGCCCGCGACTTTGTTCGCGTGGAATAGTGACTTTAGGTTTGACCAATAGATGGCGCTATACGTTCGGAATAAAATTTATATTTATCTAATAATATATTTTTTTGTAATAAAAACTATCCTATGTCCTTTCTCAAGTTCCAAACTATGTCTGTACCAAATTTCAAACAAATCAGTTCTGTAGTTAAGGCGTGAAGAAAGGACAGACAGGCAGACAGACAGACAGAGTTACTTTCGTATTTATAATATTAGTTAGGATGATTTAGGATAGTAACTAATACAGAGAACATCTTCCTACAAGGTCCGGTGCGAGAGGATCATTTGCGTAAGCTTTGCTGATTATGCATAGTCGTCTTTGCAGTTTAACACGCCGCCGACATAGCCTCTGACCGTTTGATAGTGAAACCTCAACTTTAAGTTTAGTGTACACTAATGGAGGCTGGAAATGACAATCTATACTTTTTGGGGATACATACCCTCAAATATTTAAGAGACAACTATGTATAGTTTTGGATTTTGTTATCACATACTTTCCTTTGCGTCACTTTCCTGTTTATCACTATCTCCCGAATTACAGGTAAACTATCAATTCATTTTCTTAACGAATTCTCTGTCGTTTCCACTTCCATAGCTTTCCAAAAATCTATAAACGGAAATCAGTTCCTTACACCGATAAAAATATATTACGCACAAGAATAGTCCAAATGCTCCTTTGTCAAGATATTGAACAGAATCTAGAATGTTCGAAGCTACATGTACCATCAGCCTTAATTGTACAGGCTTCAGCGTACAAGCTTAGACCTCAGTGCCTCGCTTGCAAGGCATTAATAAAGCCTGGATTAATATTCCGTTCTGAACCATCTCAGCGGATTATACTGCAATCTTCTTAGAGGAATAAAGATCGGTCAACTACGGCGATTTACTTCAAGGAAATAAAATGGGAGCTTACGTCTTTGAAAGAGTAATCAGACGATGAAGAAGATTCTTGTTCTAGATGTATTTATATCTACTTTGTCGTAATTTAGCTTACAATAATGTAGTTTGATGTTCTTCCTTTTTGACCGTCTCTTCCCAAAAAGGAAAAGGTTCTCAATTCGTCGACTTTTTAAAAAAAAATACATCACGTTTTCTTAAAACTGACCCACTTACCAAATAGGTATGACACTATGACACTACGTAGCTTTTCCAGTCCATCCCATTTCTTCATAATACCAAAATTATCCCAAATACCCACGAAGGAGGTCAAACGAACCGTGCCAGCATTTCCTCATACATTTTAAAACGCCAGTTAATAATTTTCAATGAGGAGAAAATATAACATTTAAGCTGTTCATAAATTAATAACGCTTCAAGAGTGGCCGTATAAATTGTGTAGCTGGCACGACCATGTCTAAAGCTATGCCAAATATTCTCCAACTGGCTGGGATAACATGTTAAGTGAAGATGGGAGAATTCGGAAGATGGATGAGGGCTAAATGTATGAACAAGTCAAGTTGAACTTAAACTAAGGTAAGTAGGTAAATCAGTGTGTATTTGAAGGGGCTGTAATGACGATTTTTTACTTTTCTTGCTATATTTTGCAAAAGTGTAGTTGATACATGAAAATAGCTTTGTGTACGAAAATTGTGGTATATAAAAATAAAGTACATTATCGGACAGTAAACTTGTTTTCTGATTATTATAAAAAAATTAAACATTATTTTTTAGCCAACTATACACAAAAATTCTTCTTTCTAAAGAATGTTGGCATTGGCACATTCTTTTATTTAAGGAAGGCCACATAAATACAATTTAACACATAAGGAATGGATACAAAGTGCTCGTACGTTGGATAGCCAGAGAGCTAGAAAAGCCACAATAGGTAAAATACGGTAAGAAGTGTAAATGTCGAGCTATGGACGATATCAAATATTTGTGGGCAGTACTGCGGTATATTGTGCAAGTGATACTATGAACTTAACGTGGATATGATCATTGTTTTAATTTTTTCATTTAGTATATTCAACACTGAATCTTTCCGTCTGTGTTTCGGATGGCACGTTAAACTGTAGGTCCCGGCTGTCATTAAACATCCTTGGCAGTCGTTACGGGTAGTCAGAAGCCAGTAAGTCTGACACCTGTCTAACCAAGGGTATCGGGTTGCCCGGGTAATTGAGTTGAGGGGGTCAGATAGGGCACTCTCTCCTTGTAAAGCACTGGTACTCAGCTACATTCGGTTAGACTGGAAGACGACCCTAACATAATTGGGAAAAATGGCTCGGAGGATGATGAGTCTTTCCCGTGGTTTTACCCGTATCCTAGGGGAGCTCCTTCCCCTATCCGAAACTGAATATAGCCTATAGATGCATGTCTAGCTTTCCCACAGCGAAATTTTTTTTCGAATCCATTCGGTTGTTTCGCCTTAGGGGTGACTTTTAAGGTCTTTATAACTCAAAGATTTCAAAAAATTTTGAAAAATTCACTGTTGGAGGGAAAGTGTCAAGTAGAAAGTGTAAAGTGTCATACATACACTTTTCCCGGTACATAGAATATACTTAGCCGGTTACGGGAAGCAGTTTCCACGCGAAGCGGATTAAACTGCAGGAAACAGCTGGTATTAAATAATAATATTCAAATTCAAACGACCATCAAATTATTCGTAGAACAGGACGTTAATATAACATGTACGTTGTATATAGATTCCCTTTTCCACGGCACTGACAAACGCTAATGACATCAAAATTCATTGTAACTGAACAAATATTTAATTCCGGGAACATCCACACTAAACCAACATGGCCGCCGTTCAGAATTCCGAAAATGTAAAACAAGCTGTTTGCTGTAAATGTTTCAGAGTTGAGGTGCGCCACTGAATTCCAGTTATTCACTATTTTTCATAAAAGCCTGTATATTTTGGAACTCAAAAATGTATATGAGAGTCAATTAAAAAGACTGGAGTACTTTCCAACAGTGAATTTGTAAATTCTATAGCAAGCTATAAGATAGGCATTATAGAAGGAACTAGATGGAACCAGATTTTGTAATTCAGGTACAAGACACCAGTTATTGAGTTGTCGTCCCTATTTATCTATTGAATGACAAACGACCAACCAGTGGGGGAACATTGTGGCCAAAGCCTGTCACGACTACGAGGTTACCACGGCCCTGGTCACAAAGGGCACAAGAACGAACATGGTGGGTTTTAGTCAGTGAGAATCTGACACTCCCTCAAGCTGCACCCTCACAGCGGAATGTCATTTGATGATTTACCAACAAAAATATCTAGATAACAACATCCTTTTGAACGATAGGCTCGGCTATAATCTTCGCATGAGGAGTAACAATGTCACTTTAATTTTTTTCGAGACGGAGCGTGACGCTCATCAAATCTATTTACCCATTCGAGTTGAAAGCAGAAAATCGAATCAAATCGATTATAAATCGTTATCGGAAAATTCATTGTCAGTCACCCAGAGTTAGTTCAAAGTGGTGATTGGATACATCTGAAAGAAAATTTAATATTTATTGCACATTTTTAATAATAATGTAATTTGGAGTAATGCTTAATGAATTATAAATAATCACGTAGGTATGTATTTTTCAGCATTGTTTTTATGTGTTAAAATTAAACTGAATAATCTGTACCTACTCAGTCAAAATAGAGAAATGGGTAGGCCTGATTTTGTTCTAGTATTATTTTTGTAAAAATCTTTGACTTTTTTTTACTAATCTTCAAAATCCATGTATGTAAATTAAAAATATATGCTGTTGAATTTTAACCTAATTAAAACTTAGCTAAGGAATAAACTAACAAAATAATTATTCTCTTTTTGTCACAGTGCTAGTTCCTAAAGCACTTCCCTTTTGCAAACATCTCAAAGGAAGCAAACATAGTACTAATATTTTATTTAAAAACATCTCAGCATTAAAAACTAGCTCTTAGCAGACAATTTGTGAATCATACCTGCCTTTAGCGAGAATTCACAACTCAAGGAGAACAAAATGACTAGCGGAGATATCATAACACAAAATCTACTAAGAAAGTAGCGCGCTAAGATGCAAGAGTTCGGGGGAATAGGAAAGTAACTAACTCGGCCCTTACACGCCTTCTGTAGAACCCTCCCATGATTGTCAAAATAAAATCATCAATCAATCAAGACCAACCTTAGACAGATTGGTATTAATTTGACAAGGAACCCAATCGTTTCGTTAGTTCTATTAATTGATCACACCCACTTGACCTACAAGAAAGCGCCTGATCTACCTTCCTTACGTCATCTCCGATATATTTCCTTCCTCTGTGTCGCAACAGTACTACGTACGCTGGTACGTTTCGCGAAAAAATTAAGCGCCTTTTTCCTACCTCCGCAGTTTTTAAAATTCCCTCTGCGTTAAGGATTGCATTTTTTATCAGCTACTCAAACAGGTTCTGTGCAACGTTCCTGCGTTTATTTTACAAACTTTTAGAGTACCCGTACACTGCAGACTAAACAGTCGGCCAACAATTGACGCGATGGTTGCCAAAACTTTTTTTTTATTGAACATTTTTATTCCAATCAAAGTTCACAGTCGGTCTGATAGCGGCTAAATACCTGATCTTTGTAATGTGCGTACTACGAAGTAACTATTAAGATGATCTTTGGTACTACTATTTATTTTCATACTGATTTACAAGCCCAAACTATCGGCCGACTAAAAGTTTGTAGTGTGCGGACACTCTTAGAGATCCTTGCAACGTGTACAGTCCGAATTTTTAATTGCCAAAACCAAACTGGTGTATGACGAGGGGTATTTTTTGAACCGAATATTATTGCAAGTTTGAAGGGTTGATTATCTACGGCTAGTAAAAAATAACATAACTGTTGAGTATTGTTTTTCCTCTAATAATTTCGCAAGAGTAGACTTGATTCAAAATGGAACAGACAGACATGTGTTGTTGGGAGTTAGTAGCGCCATTTCTTCCCAGCAAAAACACATAGGAAGTGATGAAGGATGGGCATTTTGGGAGCTGCCTATGGTAAATTTCGGTGCTGTTTTGCAGTGAAGATTGAATAAACGATTTTTGATTTTGATTTGATTTGGAATCAACGTTTAGGGAACATATAGATCAATATCGTCATCTGTCTAGTTGTATCCCAATGTTGGAAATTTAGTCAGATGCAACTGAAAACAAGTGTTTTACATAGCGCGACTAATCTGAATGGCAGTTGTACTGGCTCGATAGCTCTTGGAAAGACAGGTTGTCAGACTTTCTAGCTGCTACCTGTAACGACTGCCAAATATTTCCATTAACGGCAAGCCGAACTCACCACGCAGGTACCATGCAGGTATTTTGCGAATCATTAATAGAAATAACACAAAAATAAACCTGATGACAGACGGACGGACGGACGGACGGGCAGAGGAGCGAAAACAATAGGGTCCTGTTTTACCCTTTGGGTACGGAACCCTAAAAAGCAAAACAAAAAATCAAATTCCGAAAAAAAACAGGCGGAAAAAAGTTGAAATCTTTTGAAAATGGCGGCATCTAACTTGATTCACACACTTTTAGTTGGCAGACATGTGTTTAGTATGAAGATGAATGATAGCGCAGATTACAGAGATCAGGTATTTAGCCGGTATCAGAACCACTGAAAACTTTGACTGGAATAAAGATTTAATTAAAAAAAAAATCATCAGTCATGTCGACTGTCGACCGACTGTTTAGTCTGAAGTCTGCGAATAGTCTAATTACCTAGTCTAACAGAAATTATAATTATTTCCCTATAATTTGATCTGCAACGGTAGGTTTTCAACGTATGAAGTTAATTGAGTATTAGGAACACAATCGGTTGCTATCGTAGGTAATTTTAAAGTTATTGATTTTACGATACATAGTACGTCGTACTTACATTCGTTTATGTTTGTATAAAATCTAGTAGTTCTTTATTTTGCTCAAGAATAGAAAATATAATTTTATATTTTAATTTTTTATAAGATAGGTCAAATATTGTTCAAAAAATTTATTTGACATACCTACAAAACATTAAGTACTTTCACGTCATTATGGTAATGTACATACATTTGTGCCAAAATACTTCAGATTTTATTTTATATAAATAGTACCTGTAGTAAATGCTTATAAAATAAAAATTAGTTAGACTACAACTGATTAATCTTTCAATTAGGCTATTGAATTACTGGTTAACAATAATATTTTAATAACACACGCGTTCTAAAACGCCAGATATGTTTCAATTAATTTTTCACATTATTTTCTAATTAGTTCCGTTTAAAATCTTCATGGCAAATTAACAACAGTGTTTCGCTTTGAGCAACCATGTTGAGTGTGCTGCGGCTGTTCATTTTGGTAAGATATATTTATTTTTAATTAATATACAAGAACGAATTTTAAGCAGTGCAAAAAAAAACTGGTGGTCCAGAATTATTTACAGAACATAATCTGCATCATCAGTCATTCTTTTTTACACTTTTTTACCTACTAACTATTCTTACGCGCGCCGAGCAGCGCTCGCGTCATTAAACCGATTTCGCGTTGCCGCTGTGCCCACTATGACGTCACGACTGTGACTGTGAAACTTCTTCCCGTATCCGGACACAACCGATAGTCTAGCTTTCTATTAATGAAATAAATATTCAAATCGGTTCAGTATTCAAAAAAAAAAAGAAAAAAAAATCTTAACTAATTTTTACAGAAAAAATTTTTTTGAAGTATTATTGCTCTTATTACTGTATTTCAGGCCACAGTTGGTGAGGTTCTGAACAGCGAGGCCGGAACTTTAGAATTTTTCACACACGATCATGACCTCTTTACCGGCCACCTTAGAACGTTCGCAAATAACTACCACAGGCACCTACGAGGTACGAAATAAATGAGAAGTTTTAAATATTATCTGTTTTACGTAAATATAGATAAATATTGTTGGTGTAAATATTTAAATTAAATAAACTCATCATCTGCCCAGCCTTTGCCGAACTATGTTGGAGACGACTTCCAGTCTAACCGGATGCGGCTGAGTACCAATGTTTTACAAGGAGCGACTGCCTATCTAACCTTCTCGACCCGGACAAACCCAATACCCCTTTTTTAGACTGGTGTCAGACTTACTGGCTTCTGACTACCCTTAACTACCAATGTTCAATGAGAGCCGGGAACTTCAGTTTAACGTGCCATTCGAAATACAGTCATTGGTGTCTAAGATATATTATACTTAGAAAGTGCCTTCATACAAACCTTGAAAAAAACTGACGAAATAATTATATGTTTTTATTCAAAGTTACTTATGTTTACCATATTTAATTTTCCGATGCAGAGGCAGATACAATAACATTAGCAGAAGCTAAAATCAGTAAGTAACATTTTCAATAATTTTACCTATATTTTTAAATTTTAAGGAATAAATGACACCCGCTGTTTGTGGTTCGTAGCATGATTAAAAACATGGATCTTGTGGAGACCTTTTTATTCTAGGTCTGCATGTAACACACTGGTTTTCCTAGGTTCCGTTCACACAGACCGGCTCGGAGAGGAGAGCAAATTGTTAACACATTGAAAACCGAGTTCTTAGTATTTAAAGTAAGCTTTATTTTTGCATGTGCACTGGTTTTATTATTAAGAATGCTCGAAGGTGCTTGGTGAGAAATAATTAGACGAGCTGATCGGCTCCGATCGCGTACTTTTTCTCGGTCTCCGATTGCTTGCTCTCGCTCACGCAGCCGCTCGGTTCCGGTCTGTGTGAAAAGAAAAATGCGCGCCGATGCTCTCCGAGCCGGTCTGTGTTAACGGATACCCCTATTCGACGTGCCTTCCGAAACAGAACTCGTCACGACAATGGTCACCCACGGCCCGACCGTACCAATAATTGTATTATGACATCATGTCATTAAATAAATATATATTATAACATTACATACATTACTAAATACTAACAATTTAATTCATTTTAGCACTACGATTACTACAGGTTTACGAATATACTACGAACTCTAGTGGCTTTGGTAAGATTTTACTTATGCTCTTTATTTTCTAATCCATTTGTATTAGTTATAAATGATGAATAGCAATAAAATAAATAGTATTTATATCGGGTGTGTCGTTCACAATCACATTACTTAAATAAAATGCGTTAATATATGTCGATTAACACAAGCCGAAAATCGATCTCAGTGGCGTGCTCTTGGAGAGGCCTATGTCCAGCAGTGGACTGCGATAGGCTAATGATGATGATGATGAACACAAAGAAAAAAAACGCAAAAATAAAAAAAATGAATTTTTCAAACAAAGTAAATAGAATAAAAATTAGCGAAACATAGAACACCATATAAAAGTCAGTCATTACAAAAAACTGAAATTCTCCCTAAAAACTGACAGCTGTCAACTGATCAAAACATTCGATACTCCTAACTTTATCTCTGCTTTACACATGATGTTGTAAATTATAAAAACGAAAAATGACTCCTGTGGTTAAACCACTGAATGGATTAGGTTATTTTTTTTACAATTCGCCATAGAATATCACAAAGTATATGCGATAGGATTTAATGTGATTGTGAACGACACATCCTGTATAACTGGTAGTTATAATTTTATTTTATAATTATTGAGGGTTGCGGATCGGGATATCTATAAACACCGACATAAAGCCGAGAAAACCAAACCTACCAACAAGACAACTAGGTACACTAGTAAAATTCCCTCAATTTTTTTTTTCAGATGAAATTAGAGGTCAAAGTTTTCCTCTGACCGAAGCAGGTAAATATTACAATTAATCCATTCTGAGAAAATTACTGTAACTGAAATCGTGTATCTAAAATAGATAAGCTCGCCTTAGTACATGTCTTCTCTGTGTTGTGTGTTTCTTTTAAATGTTTTTGTGTACAATAAAGAATAAAAGGATTATACATGGCGAATGGAACAAAATAATTAGTACGTTTTTTAGGTAACCTTAAAATAAAGGAGACGTATTTTTTCTTTTTAACCGACTTTCCAAAAAACGGAGGTTCTCAATTCGACCGTATTTTTTTTTGTTTGAATTTTGTGTTACGTCACTTCTAAGTACACATAGAGGTGACGCCACGGTCCCCCATTCTCAATGTGTGTTACGCGTTGAAAGAAAAAATAAAGGTTACATAAACGCTCCACGCTTTCTTTCATCAAACTAAATGTCGGAATTATTTGATTTTTGTTATTATTTAAATTTTAAAAAATCGTGTTCTTTAGTTTTTTAAACTATTATTTTTATTTTATACTTTTTTCGCATTCCTGACAGCAAACCCTTTCATTTGATACCCATATCATGGGGGCGGATTTCCAATAGCCAGTTAGCCATTTTGGGGAGGCCGCCATATTTGATTTATAATGACGTTTTTTGGCTAGTCATATATATTGTCATCAGAATTCCGAGCATGTGCAAAATTTCACTCTAATCGGAGACCGGGAAGTGAGTCAAATTAAGATTCCAAGATTTTCTTACATACATAGTTACAAGTGAAGCTATTATAAGCGTCTTAATAAAAATACTTTCCGGAATTTAAAAATGCGGAACTCTACCCAATGTTTGATTTTTGTAAAAAATTAACCAATATCACATTGCATATCTAATAGATGGAGTAATATTTTTTTTCGGAAATTCCAAAGGTATACATTTGAATGCTCAATTGTCAATTAAACTGTGTGCCACCATAATTCTAAAGACTTATTTTCTAGGTATGACTTAAATGATGCCATCCAATTAAAACAAAAATAAATGCAAATATTATTTATTTTTCAGCAAAATTCTGCACGATGGGAGCTAAGACGAAAGTGGGTTGTAATTACTGCACCTGCGTAGCTGGGCAAATGTACATATGCACTGGCACGATTTGTCCTTCAAGTAAGACTACATTGTTATAAGCCTTTTCCCTGTTTTGTTGTCGTCTTCGAGTCTAATCGGATGCAGCTGAGTACCAGTGTTTTTCATGGAGTGACCGCCTATCCTTCTCCATGTGAGAGGAGGCCTGTGCCCAGCAGTGGGACGATAAAAAGGCTGTAACACACAGCCCAGCTACCCGAGCAACTCGATACCCCTAAGATTGGTACATACATATACGTTGTCGTCTTCACAGCTTGAAACGTCCACTACTGGATAAAGATCTCCCCCAATTGCTTAATTTTATTACTTACAATGTATTTATACTACTGCCGCGTTGGTCTAGTCACGGTCGCAAGAGGTCTGTACTGCACGAGGTCTCGTTTTGGTTTCCCAAGTCGGGCCGAAAAGCTTGGTGCGTTTTAAAACTTTCACGAAGCAGCCCGTATTCTGGAAGTTTGGGATTTATAAACCCTTGCATCGGAGAGCACGTTAATGTCTATCTTGCGCCTGATCGCTCTCCGGCCGTGACAGATGTTCCGTCCCATCGATCTACGAGAGTGAAGGAATAGTGAGTGCGCAAATGTTCGTGCACGTTAATATGCGCGTGATGCCATAGTCGATTTCGGTCTTGGACAACATTATTTATTATCTATTTCCACTCGCCGGCCCAAAAAGAAGCCGGCACTATTCTCCAAATAAACAATCATTTCATTTCAATCGCTGTCAAACTGCAAAGCGAAAAAGCAAAAGGTTATCAAATATTTACATTGTATATGTTCCTAACACACGTCTATTATGTTTCAGAATCCGAAGACCGGCGACCTTGTGAAAACGGTGAAAAACGCCAAATAGATTCCTGCAACTATTGCTTGTGTCGTAATGGAGTTGAAATTTGCACTAAAAAGAATTGTCAAAAGGCGTACCGTAAGTAAAATCAAATTATCAAGTTTTACATAATTTCTTTATTCACAAAATATTTACATTAATTGAAAATAAAATAAACTTATATATATATACAACTTAAAACTAATATAGGGCATCATAAAATTATCAAGTTAAGTAAAGTATAGCTAAACAAATAAGGGAGAGTCCCAAAGTTACTGGTTGAAACTGAAACTGAGCTGATCTGATTTGTTTCGGAACATACCGCAGACCCGGCACTCTTTGAACCTCAAATATCCCGTTGAGTTTGTTGACTGCTCTTTAAGCACTTCTTGAAACAAAATGCACCTCTGATGTAGGTCCGATGCGTCTAGGATGGAAGGGTGGCAGAATTCCATCATAGTGAGCGCCTTCGTCTTAAAATAAATACCCGGGGCAATTTTGAAACATTAACCTCCTTATTATTAAACGTGGCAGTTTCATATTTAGAATAAAATCTATTGTTTTCGCGTTTATCGTAACTGAACAAGCAGTTCTGATAAAGGACTTTGTTGAAGTGTAGTGACGTAAATACTCCTGTTTTTCAGGAAGCGCAGTAGTTAGAAGTCATGACACCGACAATTGTAAAAATGGGCAAAGCAAAAGAGAAGATTGCAATGACTGCAGTTGTAAGGGAGGTAATTGGGTTTGTACTTTAAAACTGTGCAAAAAAGAGAAAGAGGAAACAGAGGCCGTCCAGTGTAAAGACGGACAAACTAAAAAAATTGACTGCAACCGCTGCGGGTGTATTGCCGGTCGGTGGTTTTGCACTCTAATGAAATGCAGGAAGAATATTAAAAATACAAAGAAGCTTAACGCTGTCCAGTGTAAAGACGGACAAACTAAAAAAGTTGACTGCAACCGCTGCGGGTGTATTAACGGTGGTTGGCTTTGCAACCTCATAAAATGCGGGAAGAATCTTTCAAATAAAAAGGAGATTAACACTGCCCAGTGTAAAGACGGACAAACTAAGAAAATAAACTGCAACCGCTGCTCGTGTATTAACGGTGGTTGGCTTTGCACTCTAATGAAATGCGGGAAGAATGGTAAAAATATAAAGAAGCTTAACGCTGTCCAGTGTAAAGACGGACAAACTAGAAAAGGTGACTGCAACCGCTGCGGGTGTATTAACGGTCGTTGGTTTTGCACTCTAATAAAATGCAAGAAGAATATTAAAAATAAAAATAAAAAATACAAAAACATGAACTCCGTCGAGTGTAGAGCCGGACAAAGTAAAAAAGAAGACTGCAACAGTTGCCATTGTATTAAAGGTACTTGGGCTTGCACTCTAATACATTGCTCAACCAAACCACATAGACAAACTTGTAAGTGTTTTTGATATTTATTTAAATCTGACATTATATTTAGCTACGGATCGACATTTCGATTCGATTCCAGGCGGGTTCGATTCCAGGTCAGGCAAGTACCAATGCAACTTTTCTAAGTTTGTAAGTACTTTCTAAGTATAACTTAGACACCAATAGCTGATAAAAAGGTGAAGGAAAACATCTCGAGGAAATCTGGACTATAACAGTCTGAAATCACCAACCCGCATTGAGTAAGCGTGGCGATTAATGCTCAATCCTTCTCCGTGTGAGAAGAGGCCTGTGCTCAGCAGTGGGACGATATAAAGGCTGTAACAACAACAACACGGACCGACATAAGCCAGAAAATGTGACAAACAAAAGTCAAGATAAAAATTATTTTTTTCATTTGTTTTAGCAAGTCCTGATAAAGGAAAGTGTTCCAAAGATGAAACTTTGCAAATAAAATGTATGAAGTGTACATGTATCCGTAACCAATGGCACTGTTCAACGAATAGATGTCGGAAACCCTCAAAAAGTATGTTTTTTCCGTACCCAACATTATTGTGCTAACAACAAATTGCTAAAGTAGTTTTACTAGAACGCGTGGAGTTTCTTCCTCAGGAAGCAAAAAGTGTGACAGTGAACAAAGTCATCAATTGCCCAATTACGTACCGTTTCTCAAAAGTTTGCTGGCTACCCGATGGATGAACTTTATATCTTCTCCCGAGCCTTTTTCCTAACTATGATGGGGTCGGCTTCTAGTCTAACCAGGTGCAGCTGAGAACCAGTGTTTTAAAAGGAGCGACTGCCCTATCTCACCTCCTCAACCCAGTTAGTTACCAGGGCAACCCAATGGTAATTAAAATGGTACTCAGCTACATCCGGTTAGATTGGAAGCCGACCCCATCGTACTTGGGAAAAGGCTAGGCAGACGCAGCGGCAACAGACATGACACGCATGGTTGAGAATTTTGTTTTACAATGCTAATACTAAGAGGACGCACTCTGATAGTTTGATGGGGCACAAAATCAGTAGAGGTGTAACGATTTGGAAGAATCCGGTCAGTATCACACCGAATATAACATTTGATTGAATTGATGATTACCTTTTGGACTTCTACTTTTGGGACCGTGCAACTAGTGTGACGTTGCATAAAATCCTGCAAAAGTCTACCTTTTGGAATAAGATGACTATAGATATATTTTGGCTTCAAACCATCAGGCCAGCCATCAGCCGTCAGTTCAGTCTATTTATTTTCACGACATCTGTGGCGCAATGGTCACCAAGCCGGACTGCCGAATCTGAGGTCCCGGTTCGATTCCCGGTTCGGTCGACATTTGTGTGATGAGCATGCTTGTTGGCCGTGGTCTGGGTGTTACAATATGTATTTATAAATATGTATATGTGCAACTATATTTATTTATCAGTTGTGTTAGCACCCATAACACAAGTTAATTAATAACTTACCATGGGGCTAACCAACCGTGTGTGAAAAGGTGTCCCCGACATTATTATTATTATTTTCAGAATCCCCAAAGGTCAGGAGTCAGGAAGGCATGAACGAGTGTATAGAGTGGCGACGAAAAACAGTGGACTGCAACCGCTGCCTTTGTTATAAGGGTGAATGGTTTTGCACCAAAAACCTGTGCAATAGAGAATTATTTCCAACACCACCGAAACTACCTGGTACGTCTTCTTTACTGACAACTACTACTCGCTCGCACGGCCCAGTTTAAATATATATATCAACACCGAGCAGTGTCAGTTACTTGTTCTCTTCTTCTGCCGAGTTCCCAAGTCATTTGGCGCAAAATGTATTTTTCTTCCATTTCTCCTTTCATCAACTTTCATCAACACTGACCTCTATTTTTTTCTATTACTGGCGCTTCTTTCAGACTACCTTTGATAAACTAATTTTATCCATCCTGTTTAACTATTCTCATTTTTGCTTCATGCACTTTTACCTCGTCCTTCTTATTAAATCTGTCAGTTAGTAGTTCTGGTGGGCACATGCCCGACAATCTTGTAAACAGTTCAATCTATTCAATAAGTTATTAAATAACCTTATATTTGTTTAAGCTCTACCTCAAGGATCCTGCACACCGGGCGCATTGATGGAACTAAATTGTGTATTGTGTAAATGTGCACGCAACCGTTGGCGCTGTTCAAACGTAGATTGTGAGAAGAAAAATCTTGATAAAAGAGTGTGCAAAGAAGGAACCTCGTGGATGAAAGACGCTTGCAACAGATGTTATTGCCATAATGAACGAGAATACTGCGAACTCAAAAATTGTTACGAACGAAGTATGTTATTTAACTTTAACATCTTCTTCGCAAGTCGTCACGAGTTCCTAAATTCGCAAAAAGTCGTCATCTTGCCATTTTTAAATAGGCAGATGAAATTCATCACTGTCTACTATTTTCGAACTGTAGTGCGGTCATACTGAAAATTCACAATGAGTGTTGCAATTCTAGTACACCGCGCAATATTATTGTTGACATCACCATGCTAATAAGAGAACTGAAAAGTGACTCAAATATCTAGATTTTTGTCATGAAGTCGACGAAGTGTCTTATGTATTATGCGATAGCCAATCCAGCCAATGGCTTAATAGCCAAGAGACTCGATTTGCATCTTAAAAGATGAACGAATTAAGCAAATCAGTCTGATTCCGATCAGGAACTTCTTCTATCTGTGGTCTCGGTCCTTGATACCTGGGGCCGTGACCCCCTTGCCAGTGGGACATCGTTTTTGTAGTTTTAAAATTTTCGCCAGTTCTATGAAATATTACTTAAATTTTAAAAAGTAAACAAAACAAACTTATAGGTTATCAATGGAACAAAAGAGGCACATATTTGATTTAAACATGTCAATTTATAACAGCACATTTCCATTACATCATTTCTATTTCCATTTTCAAAATGCGATTTTATATTTTGGTGTTCCACTAAACTTTTAAGTAATATAATTGTCATCGTTGGCCCCTATCTAACTGTCATATTCAATAAATGCATTGACGCCAGTGTATTTCACGACCTCATGAAACACATTAAATTCAGGCATTTAAATAATGTGACAATTGCGATATGGTAAATTCAGACCAATTTCAATTCTGCCAGCTTTTAGTGAAATATTTGAAAAGTTAATGCTCAAGCAGTTGCTCAGTTATTTTAACGTAAATTGCCTCATCCATAGCCAACAACGTGTCTTTACTAAAGGTCGTTCGACTAGTGACGCTGGTGTTACTGTTCTAAACCAAATTTTTGATGCATGTGAAAACTTTTAATGCAATTGGAGTATTTTATGACGTCTCCAAAGCTTTTGATTGCGTCCACCATGACACGCTTTGACGCAAGTTACTCTGTAATGGCGTTAAAAACAGAGCTTCTCTAACGTTATAGAATTATAATTAAATCATAGATTGAAATGAGTAGATATCAATGATGCTAAATCTTCAGGCCTACCAGTTCAATTAGGCGTGCCGCAGGGTTCTATACTAGGTCCTTTCTTATTTTTAGTAGGTAAATTAACGACTTACTGTTCAATTTGAAAATCATATTTGAGGCGGTTTTATTTGCAGATACATATCTTATTTCAAAATTAATAGGAATATAAATGAAAGGAAAACAAACAGATATACAGGGTGTGTCGTTCACAATCACATTAAATCCTATCGCATATACATAATGATATACTATGGCACATTGAAAAAAAAAAATCCTAATCCATTCAGTGGTTTAACCACAGGAGCAATTTTTCGTTTTAATAATTTACAACATCGTGTGTAAAGCAGAGATAAAGTTAGGAGTATTTAATGTTTTGATCAGTTGCACAATTAAACCAGAATAGTAACAATAGCTACAACGCAGGCTTCAATCACGTGGTTTGATAAGGCTGTGTTCAAACCAAACTGACTGTCAGCCGCCGAATGTAAGCGAACGTTACGCAGTTTATTGGTTTCTATGCAAATTCACTTTTTCGTATACATCTAACCGACGATACGTTATGCGTAATATTTATAGATGCTGACGTTCAACAGCTGACAGTCAGTTTTGTTTGTACGTAGCCTTAGCATCTGCGTGAGTCGGAATAAAACAATAAGTATTATTACAACAGTAATAATACAAACAAGTATAGTTATTATTTATAAAATACATAAAAAATCGGTAAGTGAAAAGTGAAAAGCATGGAAAAACAGATTTTTTTAAACATTTTCAGATTCCTTGAGACGAACTAAAATGTGTTCGGGGTTCGATCGAAATTATCAAGAATGTAAACAGTGCAAATGCGTATCCAATTACTGGATATGCAGAGGAAAATGGTGTCCAGAACTGGTCGAACTTGGTCCTATGATAGACCATGGTCTTATCACAAATTACTCACCGGAAATCCGTACGTACAAGCATTATGTTATATATTTTTATTAAGCTATTGCATAGCTTCTATCGCAGGCCTTGAGCGCGGGGACCAAATCCAGAAATTCCGTAACGAAAAAACCTCACGCTCCCCACTCCGACGGGCACGGAGGTATGGCTTGAAGGCCGTGCATCGTCTAGCGTCGTGTCAGTTCGGCAGTCTTCGACACGGCGCTGTGAGTCGTGCGATTACACGTATTGTACGACTTTACGGAACTCGCCCGAATCGAGACGAGCTGCTCCGAAATCGGACGAATACATAATCAGCTGTTTGTGAGAAAGTATATAGGAGTATAAGTATTTATCTACAACAGTGAACGGTTGTACTTGTAAAATTCGTGTATAAAGTGTTTTGAATATGAATGAACAAAGTGCATTTATTATTAATGAAGAAAGTCACGAAAAAATAAATAATTATAATTGCATAAGTTGATACAGAATGCTATGCAATAGCTTTACCGCGGCAGTCCCCGAATGCCACACGTATTTTTTTTTATTACTAGCTTCTGCCCGCAACTACGCAGATCCTGTTACTTAATATACTGTTACTTATCAAAGATTTCAAAGTTTGATGTCGAATTCTAAGTGCCCATTTTCCAAAATAAATTATGGCTAAAAAGAAATGGCAAATAACTTTCAAAAAAAAACTTTTTCAACAATATTTTGGGGTTTTTCCTTCAGGCGCTAGCATATAAAGAGCGGAGGCGTTGCTGACCCTTGATAAACATATTATGACCATAAGAAAAGCAACTGGTTGACCGGTCAACACCAGCTGCTTTAAGCGTCTGCCCCTGTGACTTGTTTATTGTCAAAGCATGCAGTCACAGGGAACTGTGTGCGCTTAAATTGAAATGGGGAATTGTTGGAAAGCAGCCTCACCGGCACTACACCCAGTGAGAATTGTAGCAACAATTATATTACGTTGTGTATTGTTGACGATAAGGCGGGTTCCGTTGCACAGTATTGGCGGAGCTTTTCGCATCAAGATTAGGGGACCACAGACTTTAAGTATTATTTTATGAGCAGGGAGACCGACCGCTGTTAGTGAATTTAGAAACTCAACGGGGTAATTGGTCACGTCGTCCTGATCAGCAACACTGTCGAACGAAGTGTAAACCTCTTCATCCCCAACAATATCCTCTGTATGTTCCCTTTTAGTTTGTAGGTGTCAATAAAAATCATTTGAGAGCTTATTCATTTTGAATGGTGTGATCTCTTTTACTGAATAAACCTATATTACTTTACTGAACTATATTTGGTGATCCAAATATAAAATAAATAAATAGATGCTTTAGTGTGATTAAATGAAAACATAACTTTATAGACTTTATTTTGTTACTTTCAGTGTTATATTTAAAAGTTTGCACAGAAGGACAAAAAACCAAGTTGGATAGATGCACTGATTGCTTATGTTATGCTGACGAGAAGTGGCGTTGTTTAATAACTTGTGATATCAGCCAGACCACTACCACGAAACCGAATTATGACAAATTAAGTGTAGAGAATGTTGAAGAATGGGATACAGTTCCATCAGATGATTTAGGTCTAAAAAGGAATGATGATTATAATATTACATTTCACTGTAAGAATATTTTTATAAATTCATAACATATAAACGACTAAACTAACTGTATCGAATATATTGGAATACCTAGATTTGATCAAATATGAATGTCTACAAGCATTGCATCGTAGACAAAAACAATTGAAAAAGTCACTATTTTATGAGTAAAAGCTCGCGCACACTATTATAGATACTATTATAGATTTACTCGACCGATCGTTGATTTTGCTCACAAATCAGTATGAAGATAAATGAAAGTACTCACTTAGCAACGATTAGGTATTTTTTCGGTATCAGACTGACTAAAAACTTTGATTCAATTCACAATTTTCTGAAAGAATAAAAATCCTACCAAGGGCCGACTAAATCCTACTAATGGCAGGCTAGGGGCTAATCTTTAAATCGTCAGATAACTTCTATCTGCGGAATAAATATAGCGGCTTGACATGTTTTCTACATAAAAGCTGTTAAACTTCAAACATTCTCGAGATAAAAGTTACCTGGAGATTGAAGAAAAAAATTGTATATTTTGTAAAAGTGTGCAGTTTCAATTCTTCTTTTTAGATATATTCTTGATCGATGCATATATAACTTGAAGGGTAAATGTAGAGTACTTAGACGTACCTAAATAGTGTTTAACAGGTACCGTATACAGGAATGAATTTTAAGCAGTGCGCAGAAAAACTGGTTCAAAATCAATAACAGAACATATCTGCATCATCAGTATTTTTTTCCTTTTTCTATGTACCCTAAAATCAGCTTGATATGGACACTAAAACTATTGTCTCGCGCTTGGAGCTGCGCTCGCGAAGTACACGGGTTGCGCGTTGCCGCCACGCAGCCGCCGCGCCGTATTACTATCACAGATTACTTAAGACGATACCTCGTTGCGATGTTCACGGGCGAACTGGGTAAATGGTTGAGAGGGATAGAACTATGCGATAGTAACGTAAATAGATAGAGAGAGGAAACATGCAACCTGCTCGAAAAAAAATAACGTAAGCGCCATACTAAATAAAAAATTATTAAAAATTCAATTTTATGTTTCTTTAAAAACTGATTTCTGATTAATGTTTAATAAGATATTATCTATATTTTTCATTATTTTCATGTGACAGAAAGTACATGACTACGACATAAAATTCATAAAATGTTATTTTTAGAAGTAAGTTCTGATTTTTTTCTATCGAGAAAAGTTACTTGTTTTATGTTTTTGTCTTCGGATTAATGGAGGTAATATAGTCAACAAACACATATAAAAAAAAATATTCAAATAAGTATTCTTAAATTAAAATTAACGTAAAAAAATTGTTTAATTTCGAGGTATCGCCTTAATAGAGGTAGTTACTATAACTATATATATATAGTATATATATAGTAAACATCTTTCGTTATGAATAACTTATTGTATATATTATGTACTAAAACACAATAAAAATATACGCATCTATAAAACTTATTTAACTATACCTAAGTTGACAAAGTTTGCGAACTGAATAAAATGCATTTCTGTATATCGATGACCTATACAATATGTTTTTGGCCTTAGTTAAAATTAGTTTACTTTCAGTGGTCCCGGACGAACTATGTACATCGGGAAGCATGAGTATACGGCAATGTAACCAATGCTACTGTTATCAAGGAATCTTGTATTGCAGAACTACTAATAAATGTAAGCCTAATGACGGTCGTGACAAAGAGGGTAAGATTTTTTTCAAATAATTATAACAATAAATACGAAAGTTCTAAATCTGATAAATTTTAAGGAAGATATTTAATAAAAGGGCTTTCCTAACAAATTCGAATTCTGATGGTATTTGTCGCTGTCATCTGATTGAAACTGCTATTTGATTGACCGACTTGCGCCTACATTGAATGACTAGGTACATTTAATTGAATCACTATGTACTTTTCTGTTTTTAGGGTTCCGTACCTCAAAAGGAAAAAACGGAACCCTTATAGGATCACTTTGTTGTCCGTCTGTCTGTCTGTCTGTCTGTCTGTCTGTCTGTCTGTCAAGACCCTTTATCTCAAGAACGCGTGGACGTATCAAGCTGAAATTCACATGAAATACTCAGGTCTACTGTCCCTTTAAGCTCTGAAAATATCAAACTTTTAAGCCAAGCCAATCAAAAGATACAGCCAATTATGTCGATATTTTCAACAAATTTTAGACACTCGCAAAGGAATCAAAACCTACAGGATACTTCCCGTAAACTCAGAGACTTGAAATTTGGCATGAAGCATTGTCATATAATGCAAATATAGGAAAAATTGCGAAAATCTCATTTTTTTAGTTATAAAATATAAAAAAAATATTTTAATAAAATGAAACTTACTACCTTATTTCTCACGAACGAATAAAGGTATCAAATTGAAATTTACACAAAATACCTAGGTCTATTGTCCCCTTAGGCAGTGAAAAAATCAAACTTCTAAGTAAACGCGATTAAAAGATACAGCAGTTATACCGACACCTTAGACGAATTTCCGTCACACGCTAGGGAATCAAAACCTACAAGGTACTTCCCGTGAACTCAGAATCTTGAAATTCGGCACGAAGCAGCGTTATATAGTACAGATAAAGGAAAAATTGCGAAAATGATAAATTTGAAGTTACATAAAATATTAAAATATTATTTTTGCTTTCACGACGTGAAATATTTTTTTAATAATTATAAACTTACTATCTACCCTTTTTTACATGAACGCGTAGAGATATTAAAGTTGAAATTCATATCAAACACTTCTTAAATATAATTGCCTCTAAACTGTGAAAATTTTTAAATCATTCAAAGGTCATTGGGCACCTTAGTATGGAAACCATACCCACGGCGGATACGAACGAAATATAGCACAGTATAATGATAAAGGCTCTGATTTACTATGGCATTAGTCGCATCTATGTGAACCATGGGAATCTAGAGAAAATCAGGTGTAAACATCAAATATTTTCCTCATTTCAATGGGGAATTTAAACGACCAAGTTTGACGGATTTGAGAAATCATTTCTTTGTAGTGAAAGAGTATACTCGCCGTTTATTTCCATTGTCATCAGGTCAGGATCTGATGATGGAAATCCTGAGAAATCGAGGGCAACTATCAGAAATTGTAGGCAAGCATAGGATTAAAACTTGATTCTCAGATGTATGTCTGGTGATACTATCAAATAGTGAAAGTTTAGAGCTAACCTGATGATGGAGACGTGAGAAAGTTGAGAGAACTCTATGTATGTTTAAAAAAATAAAAGATCCCATTAGTAGTGAATTCTCATCTCCTAAAATAAAATAAGCTCCAACACAAGCTTACGTTATAAATTGTAAAGGAGTTCCCATAACTATATCTGATCTTTGCTATCGATCCCACAATGGCAGTTAAACCTATCTATGTGGAAAGTCTTCGCCAATACGAATAAAATAAGCCCAAACACGTGGTAGTTGCAACATACCGTTCAGGAGTTCCCTATACTCTCTGTGGTCTCCATAATCAAATCAGCTCCAAACCTTCACTGTTTACCAGTACCCTCAAAAATACACCTCACATGTCTGGTTTTGACTCGATGCGTTCCTACAATATTCAAGAGTTGCCCTCGATTTCTCAGGGTTTCCAGATCCTCATCAGATCCTGGTCATCCGAATTGGCATCTTCTTTCTTTATGAAAAGTCTTTAACAATAAAAACTAGCATTGCAAGCTGTACAATCCTCTGAAACTGCTCGTCTTTTATATTTTTCAAACGATCCTGGACATTCGTCTCCATGGAGTTTTAATAAAATATTTATATTCAAAGAAACGTCATAATATTCTCCAAGATTTAAAACTACTTTGATTCATGTCCGCCACTTTTTACAAAGCGGGTGAGATATGCCCAATGACCTTTAAGACATAATTAGTTATTTTAAATTAGATATCTGAATGATGACTATAAAATGTTGTATATAAATAACTTTAATAAAATAACTTTTACAAGGTACTGGCCTACCATTTTAGTTATATTATATAATAAAAAATATTAACTATTTTGACTCTCACGAAATTACCATGATTGTTCTAAACTGAACGGTTGGCGCGAGACTCGCTTTTTATCTATACAGGATTTGTACGGAACCCTCGGTGCGCGAGCCCGACTCGCACTTGGCCGGTTTATTTTTTATGAATCTCGAAACAATTAGATACCGTAAAAGTCACATTTATATGCTTCTTTCAGACATCAAAGATACTGGACACTGCAATTTCGGATTAACATTTAGAGTGGGTCCATGTGTTCGGTGTAATTGCGATTCTGGCGCTTATAATTGCGATGAAAGAATTAAGTGTGTAGATTTTCATTGTAAGTTAATTTGAATATGCATTTCATAATTTAGTGTAAAGTGGGCAAAGAACCAACCTCGAGTATGAGAGCGCGGGTTCGATTCCAGGTCAGGCAAGTACCAATGCAACTTTTCTAAGTTTGTATGTACTTTCTAAATATATCTTAGACACCAATGTCTGTGTTTCGGATGGCACGTTAAACTGTAGGTCCCGGCTGTCATTGAACATCCTTGGCAGTCGTTACGGGTAGTCAGAAGCCAGTAAGTCTGACACCAGTCTAATCAAGGGGTATCGGGTTGCCCGGGTAACTGGGTTGAGGAGGTCAGATAGGCAGTCGCTTCTTGTAAAGCACTGGTACTCAGCTGAATCCGGTTAGACTGGAAGCCGACCCCAACATAGTTGGGAAAAGGCTCGGAGGATGATGATGATTTCATAATTTAAGGCCAACTTGCGGTATTCACATTTAGCCACAGTTTAAATATATTCTCTTGTAACAATGTCACTCACACACGCATAAACCCGATATACCGACGCATAAGCACTTCACTAACCGGTAAAAGCTCGTCGATGCAAATGCCACTTTAAAAAATCATGTTTTTTTAATAATTTCAGTCAACCCCGAAGGGGAAACACCATGCCCAATGCGTGGAAGAAGATTTACAAAGGGCCCTTGCAATTTCTGCGTTTGCTATTCCAAATCACATTTTATTTGTTCGGATTTACCGTGTCCGCATTCTGGAAGTAAGTGTACTAATCACGGAGTAGGTAAGGAAAAATGAGCGAAGATGCCAGAAGACGGTCAAAGAACTTCCTGTAGGCCAAATATACAGTGGTCATGACTAAAATTAAACTGCGAGTACACTTTTTTTTTTTTTTTTTTTTTTTATCGACGTAAAATCATCAAATGACCCCTCCCGCTGTGGGTTAGCAGCGGTGAGGGAGTGTCAGACTCTTACTGACTAAAATCGTCGTGTTCCGTCATAGGCCTTTTATGTACCAGGGCCGCGGTATCTCTTTCGAACAACCCGCAGCCCCGGCAGGCCTTGGCCCTGCTGGGCCCCGCTGGGGTTGCTGACGTCTCTTTGAGGAGCGCGTGGAACAACGCGCGCCGTCGACACGGGTCTGTCGTCTAGGAAGACAGAGGGACGATGAGCCACCCGAACTCACCGCCCACAGACCCACGCCTACGGTGGCCGGGAGTCATCTCGCGACACCCGGCGCCCATGGTGTCTACCTGGTCCAGCGCGGCGGCCGGGATGAGAGGTGCGGACTCTCTGGCGTTCCGCCTCCTCCTTCTCGAGCATGACCGCTTCGCAGAAGGAGGCGACGGCATCCCATTCCCTCTCGCCCCGGACCATGGCCTGAACCAGGGCCGGACGCGAGAGGTCGCCGCCGCCCAAAGCCTCGACGAGGACCCGGCGGTGCCCTTCCCATGCGGGGCACACCTGGACTGTGTGGTCCACCGTGTCCTCGGGGCTGTCCGCACAATGGTGACACCCGGGCGCCTCCTCACGACCGATGCGGTGCAGGTACCTCCCGAAACAACCGTGTCCGGTGAGGACCTGCGTCATGCGGTACGTGAGGGCGCCGTGACTCCTCCCGAGCCACTCCTCAAAGAGGGGACTTACCGCCACGATGGTGGCGTGCCCTGCACTGGGTTGCGATAGTCGCTCCCTCCAGGCCACCATGAGATCGCGCCGGAGCTCCGCCCGCTGCGCGACAACTTGCCGCGGCAACGGGGTTTCTCCCCGGCGCTGAGCCTCCTCGCGCCAGTCGTACAGGCGCAAGAAGACCCTCGCCTCCAGATCCCACGGTGGCAGTCCAGCGAGTACTGCGAGTACACTAACGGGGTGTTTGGGTTCTTGGAGACATCTAGTAACAATTTCCGGTATTACAAAAAAGGAGCGGGCTTTCACTACCGAATCATTTTCCTACAAGAACTGGAGTTTTCGAGTATTCTTACAAGGACGTAGATAGCCTACGAGTTCTGCTTAACCTACTCGGAAATTAAAAAAAATATATAATGTAAAATCCTAATTCTAACTAATATTATAAATGTGAAAGTAACTCTGTCTGTCTTTCTGTCTGTCTGTCTTTTCTTCACGCCTAAACTACTGAACCGATTTGTGTGAAATTTGGTACAGACATATTTTAGAACTTGAGAAAGGACATAGGATAGTTTTTATTACAAAAAAATATTCCGGACATATACTGTATACACTATAGAAATGTACCCAAGGACAATCCCCGGTTCTGTGCTAAACTATTGCTAACTATGGATGAAAACGACTTGGGCTGTGGTGATGGGATGGTAATGGACTAGGAATGGGGAAACTACGGGAACTATGGCACCTGCCGATAACAATGTAATAAATATACGTAAAAATGACAGGTGAAGAATTGCCAGATTACTTACGGGGCCCCCGGGAATCAGTTGCTAAATCGCAACAAGAGGGCAACTGGTTCGCAACAAGCGGGCAAAAGATTCGTAACAAGAGGGCAACAGGTTAAGTATTATTATTATTTATAATATACATAAAAATGCGTTAAGTGAAAAGCATGTAAAAACTGAATTTTTAAACATTTTCAGATTCCTTGAGACGAACTAAAATGTGTACGGGGTTCGATTTAAATTATGATCATCCATGTAAACTGTGCAAATGCGTATCCAATTACTGGTTATGCAGTGGAAGATGGTGTTCAGAACTGCATGATGTTCATAAATTCCCAGAAGTATCGGATAAGGAAAACAGTACGTACAAGCCTTATTATTCAATTCATTTTCTTTATTTCAGACTTATTTTGTCCATATTTTGTTAGTAATACATAATACTTAAGATCTATGTTAGTAAGCTTATTTTTAACCGACTGCCCAGAAAGGAGGAGGTTCTCAATTCGTCGGGATCTTTTTTTTATTTTTTATGTATGTTCACCGATTACTCGGAGACGCCTGGACCGATTTGCAAATTTTTTTTTTTGTTTGGTAGGGTTTACCTCCCAGGTAGTCCCATAATCACCAGGTCAGGATCTGATGATGGGAACCCTGAGAAATTGAAGGCAACTTTCGAAAACTGTAGGCATACGCAGGGTAAAAACTTGACACTAAGGCGTATGTCTGGTAACACTATGCAATGGTGAAGGGATGGAGCTGACTTGATGATGGAGACCAAAGAAGGTCGAGGAAACTTGAACACTGAATATGTAAACTACCTCGTGTTTGGGCTTATATTGTTCGTATTGATGAGATGAGAACTTTCCACTTATGTGGAAAGTGACAACTATGCTTTTCACTGAAAACCTAAAAATAAAAAACTTTTTACAAAACAATAAAACCGACTCCCAAAAACACTGAAAAGCAAAAAAAACTATTCTTAGGTGCATCGGTCTAGAAATCGGTGGCGAAATAAACTAGACACTGTGTGAAAAGTTTTTTTAATGTATGTAATAATATCCAATGCCTCCATATGGGACTTTCAATGTTACAAGCTATTAGCCTCAGGTAGCTGTTGGAACTGTCCCGCACCCTACGCATCAACGATGCTACTCTTTTTCTGATGATGGCATGGAAGCCGTCTATATTCGACTCTGCAAACATCGCCGATGCGCTGCAATAGCGAGGCAGTCCCATCAGCAACCTGAAACCATTATTGTATTGGATTCTCAGGGCACTGACGACTCGCTGCGTGTTGCTGGTCCACAGGCTGTTTGACAATATGCTCTGAAAAGGGTTGTCTTTACTGGCTTTGAGCATCTTGCAAACCTGCTAGCCAGCATATTGCATCGAATCGTCAGCCCCCTGCGTTACTCGTGGGAACTATATGGACAAATTGAAAAACCAAAACCCAAAAGAAAATGACCACAGGGAGTGGGATGCGGTCTCGGATTGCGAGACCGTGTCCAGTGACGGAACTGCGGGAGACTTCACGGTCCCCCGCAGCAAGAAGGACCACAGGATCGAGACCTTCCTCAAGAGGAAGGCGGACGACCTGGGGTCCTCTTCCGGTGGCCGCGGGGCTTTGGTATAGAGATAGGTGATGTCCTGGATTAACACATAGGCTACTTTTTATCAACATACCACGCGGGCGAAGCCGCGAGCGGAAGCTAGTAAACATTATAATTCTCAATTTGTATGTTCCCTTTTAGTTTGTAAGTGTCTATAACAATCATTTTAGAGCTTATTCAATATGAATGGTGTGATATTTTTAACTGAATAAACCTATATTACTTTATTGAACTGTATTTGGTGATCCAAATATAAAATAAATAAATAGATGCTTTAGTGTGATTAAATGAAAACATAACTTAATGGACTTTATTTTGTTACTTTCAGTGTTATATTTAAAACTTTGCATAGAAGGACAAAGAACCAAGTTGGATAGATGCACTGATTGCTTGTGTTATGCTGACAGGAGGTGGCGTTGTTTAATAACTTGTGATATCATACAATCTAAACCGGATTATACGCCGACTACACATCCCACAGAATTATATGAAGAGTATGGACAGTATGATTATCAATTGCCGACTACACACCCCACAGAATTATATAAAGAGCATGGACAGTATGATTATCAATTGCCGACTACACACCCCACAGAGTTATATGAAGAGCATGGACAGTATGATTATCAATTGCCGACTACACACCCCACAGAGTTATATGAAGAGTATGGACAGTATGTCACAACGGAGGGATCCTACATTAAACTCTTTTTTCTAGACATGAATGATGATTTTGATGTTACATTTCACTGTAAGACTATTTTTATAAATCCATAACATATAGGGACTGAACTAACTGTATCGACCGAATTGATTATTTGCTCATAAATCAGTATGAAGATAAATGAAAGTACTCACTTAACAACGATTAGGTATTTTTAGGGTTCCGTACTCTAAGGGTAAAACGGGACCCTATTGTTTTCGTTCCTCTGTCCGTCCGTCCGTCTGTCACCAGGCTATATCTCACAAATGATGTATTTCTGCTGCCGCTATAACAACAGACACTAAAACTAGAATAAAATAAATATTTTGGGGGGCTCCCATAGAACAAACGCGATTTTTTTGCTCATTTTCTTAATGGTACGAAAAACTTCGTGCGCGATTCCTACTCGCACTTGGCTGGTTTTTTCGGTATTTTTCGGCTGATTTTTAAATCGTCAGATAACTTCTATCTGCGGAATAAATATAGCGGCTTGACATGTTTTCTACATAAAAGCTGTTAAACTTCAAACATTCTCGAGATAAAAATTACCTGGAGATTGAAGAAAAAACATAGGTATTGTATATTGTGCAAAAGGGTGCATACAATTCTTCTTTTTAGATATATTCTTGCTCATGCACATTCATACTTAGCACACACTTTATTGCATGCGTATTAATTATTTTCAGTGTCCGCAGAGCTATATGGCGAAAAATGTAAACCGGGAAGCATGAGTATACGGAAATGTAACCAATGCTACTGTTATGAAGAAAACTGGTATTGCAAAACCACCGATTGTAAGGGTGACAGTCCTAAGACAATAAAGGGTAAGATTTTTTTAAAATAATTAAAACAATGAATACGAAAATTCTAAATCCGATAAATTTTAAGAAAGATCCTACTTATATATTATAAATGTGAAAGTTTGTGAGAATGTATGGATGTATGTTTGTTATTCAATAAAAACGGCTGGACCGATTTGATTGAAATTTGGTATGTAGATAGGTGGTAACCAGGATTAACACAAAGGCTACTTTTTATCAACACTCCACGCGGTCGAAGCCGCTGGTGGAAGCTAGTATTTAATAAAAGGGCTTTCCTAACAAATTCGAATTCTGATGGTATTTGTCGCTGTCATCTGATTGAAACTGCTATTTGATTGACCGACTTGCGCCTACATTGAATGACTAGGTACATTTAATTGAATCACTAAAGGACAACTCGTCAAGTCGTTGAATGGGATACAGCCGACTTCATAACATATGGTTGACAGTTTCACCTCACTTTTTTCTATAAAAGTAGCAAGCGGCAGCGTAATAACAGGTAAATCATTACTATCACACTATTCAATTGTAAACAAAGCGCTTTTAACCTCCCCACTCAGAGACATTTAAGGGTTACTTAAGGCATTCCTTACCTCCCCACTCAGAGACATTTAATGATTACTTAAGTCACTCCTCAGTGACGGAATGTCATACAAATGCTTCACTAAGGAATGGCTTAAGTAATCATTAAATGTCTCTGAGTGGGGAGGTAGTGAAGGATTTGTATGACATTCCGTAACTAAGGAGTGACTTAAGTAATCATTAAATGTCTCTGAGTAGGGAGGTAAGTGAATTAATTTAATCGTTAAAAATCTCAACACGGTGCCAGCTGTGCTAACTGTTGGACGGCATATTCGTTTTGGTGATAGATAGCGCAGCAGTTGGAAGAAATTAACTAGATTTGAATCACCTGACTGACTTTATGTTCACTCTGTTCCAAGGGCTATGTGACATTCATTCAAATTGCTGCATCTACCAGATGAATGCAACATATTTACAATGATCCTATCATTATCGTCTTAGTGGATTAGTTCGACTGGAACTTTTCTGTTTTTTTTTTTTTTTGTATGAAACTCGAAACAATTAGATACCGTAAAAGTCACAGTAATATGCTTCTTTCAGATATCAAAGAAACTGGAAACTGCGTTTTCGGAAAAGTATTTAGAGTGGGTCCATGTACTCGGTGTATTTGCGAGCCTAACGGTTATAACTGTACTGACAAAATTGAGTGTATATCTTTTGAAGGTAAGTAAAGGACAATGGGCAAGTTGCATGGGGTTTGATACCCGCTCTAACAGTAACGTATGATATATTGGAAAGGTATTTACGTGAAGAATAATAAAAACGATGGGGCTTGCCTCAACTAGCTATCCGACCCGAGTAATGATAGAAATTGAATAATAATAATATAATATATGCAAATTAATTAAGAGGCATACGTCGCCAGTGTCTTTTAGACATCTTAATTTGAGATACATTCTATTATAATCTAAAAGTTTTAATAAGGTAGGGAGTCATAGTAAGGATAGGCCATTGTCAACTGATTTATCAAAAGTTCAAAACATTTTTTATACAGTGTGTCGTACCTAATCACATTAAATTAAATACTGGTCTGTAATATAATGGTCAATATATGTATGTTAAAAAAACGAATTTTTCAAACAAAATAAATATAATAAAAATGTGCGAGAATTAGAACACCATATAAGAACCAGAACAAACAACGGAAATTTTCCCATGAAAACTGAGAGCTGTCAACTGGTCAAAACATTCGATACTCCTAACTTTATGTCTGCTGTAAACATGATGTTGTAAATTATGAAAACGAAAAATGACTCCTGTTGCTAAACCACTGAATGGGTAAGGTTATTTTTTTTACAATTCGCTTTAAAATATTATAAAATATCTCTATGTGATAGGATTTAATGTGATTAGGTGCGACACACCCTGCCATTTTTTAGAAAAAAATCATCAATCGAGCAAGAGGGTGTTCGACTCGCTACATGTACTATGTTAACATCATCTGCGAATTTCAGTGTGTTTCAAGGGCGTTTGGTCTCCTGACCTTTCAACCTCAATGATAAGACTGATGCTAACATGGTGGATAATACTACACACAAGTTAATTTACCTGTTTTTATACGATACAGTTGGATTTAAAATTACATCTACATTGATGATTTATGAACATTCCACATTCTATTCGCCTATGTCACGCGGAAGGGACAAGGATAGTCGTCATAGTAAACATTGTTTATCGTGCCAAGACCTACGCAATGGTACTATTATTAACACTTTTGGACAGGTCCTTCAAATAAGTATTGCATAATTTAAAGGCCAACTTGCGGAACTCACGTTTAGCCACATCTTACTAATATTATAAATGTGAAAGTTTGTGACAATGTTTGGATGTATGTTTGTTATTCTTTCACGCAAAAACGGCTGGACCGATTTGGTTGAAATTTGGTATGAAGATAAGTGAGACACTGGATTAGCACATAGGCTTTTTATTAACACACCACGCGGGCGAAGCCGCTGGCGGAAGCTAGTTTTAAACATATTCTCTTGTAATAGTTTTCAAGCTACATGCTAGTTTGTAAGAATGTCACTCAACACGCATAAGGCCGATACACGACACTCAGTTCTGTCAGCACCAGTAATAGCTCGTTGATGCACATGCGACTTTAAAAATCACGTTTTTATGATAATTTCAGACGACTTAGGGCAAACATCATGCACACCTGGAAAATCGTTTAAAAGGGACCCTTCTTGCGGCAG
Organism: Helicoverpa zea x Helicoverpa armigera; assembly: GCA_033682625.1. NCBI lineage: Eukaryota > Metazoa > Arthropoda > Insecta > Lepidoptera > Noctuidae > Helicoverpa > Helicoverpa zea x Helicoverpa armigera. The sequence goes on from JAWIIS010000047.1 coordinate 3,038,058, forward strand.
GATATTTTGCACTTGCTACTCTAAGGGATTTGTTTGTTCGGATAATCAGTGTCCGCCTGAAATGGAAAGTAAGTGTACTTACCACGGAGTAAGGAAAGATTAGCGAAGGTGCCAGAAGGCGGATCGGTCAGAGAACTTCCTGTAGGCCAAATATATGGTGGGCATGACTAAAAGTAAACTGCGACTAAACTAAGTAGCCGTTTCGGTTTTTGGAAATATCTGTTAAAGATTTCTGGTATTACAAGGAGGGTTCCAAAAAAGGCGTATTAGAACAGAGACAGTAAAGTTCCACGTCCCCTGCATACCCGCATTTTGGCACACTACTTTCTTAGAAGATTTTCCGATATGGCACCTCCGGTCGTCATTTTGTTCTCCATGGTACTAAAACATGTATTCCATAATTTTAAAACCTACTTACCATACCTTATTATATATACCATACAACAACACATGGAATAACGAATCAAACCGAAATATTAATAGATTTGCATGTGAACTAAACATAGTCTGTTTAGTCAACATTTCACATCCAAATCTATTTATATTTCGGTTTTAGTTGGCCCGATGGCTTGAAAAATTCTTGAATTCAATAGAAGTTTTTAGTCTGATACCGGCCAAATAACTGATCATTGTTATGTGTATACTACTATTCATTTCCATTCTGATAAAATGACCCCGAACTGTCGACCAACTAAAAGTTTGCATTGAAGAAAAGGGGGAAGTTTTACAAATCAGTTCTTGCATTTAGAATAGAAAATAAACAGTTGAATGACTACTCTCATTTCTGAAATCTATTCAATAATAATCTGTCTGAAATTCCTGTAGATTTCAGAAGGTTACGTACGAGTGACAGTTCTTCCTCTGAACTTGAGGATAAGTGCAGACTCGGCGACACATATCGGCAAGACGCATGTAACTACTGCTATTGTGATAAAAACAGAGAACGTGTCTGTACGAACCACAAGTGCCCCTATCCTAAATGTAAGTACGAATGTTATTTTTAAAATACTAAATACTTACAGCCAGTTTCTTCATCAAAAGTAAAAGCCAAAGTAATATCATAAAGTAAAAGTAACGGTCAGATTAAGTAGGGCAGACAAGACTACGTGGAGTCGGTTTTGCAGCGATTCGTTTTCTTCAATTTTTAATACAATGTTTTTTAATTGAAAGTTACAAATGGCAATATACTAAAAACGAGGCCGAGTTAGTAAATTAGATTACAATGTATAAATAAGAAGAAGAATAATTAAATTGATGATCTTTACTTGAAGCTTTCTATAGAATATTTAGTTTGCGTTCTAAAAAAGACGAATTAATTTATTAGAGGCTATGTCATTTCCCCGTTGCTTAGTTATAAAATTAGAAGTTTAATCATGTGTCCAATAAATAATTTTGCGGCTATACTTATAATTTCCCAAAAAAAAACCAGTATCGACAGCAATTAAATGGTTACCAATGGGTTAATTATGATACCCCTTTGATGGTGCTAATAAAAGCCTGAAATCCATGAGCTTTACCCCATGAGTTATATCATATTTATGTATTATCACAAAAATAGGTTATGTTGAATAAGAATAATTTATTGCACCGATCTTACCTACTTGGATAGGTTTCAGAGAATGCTCTGAAACCTTGCCAGTTCAGTAGGTTGCACAATAGTGCAACCTACTGAACTGGCAAGGTTCAGTAGGTTGCACTAGTGGTTAATTTAAAAAAAAATACTTAGTCGGTTTAGCAGACATACTCCTGAGTGTTAAGTTTTTACCATATGCACAACTTCCAATGAACAGAAAACAGTATCTAACGTTAAACAAAATTTTTAATCGAAAAAACGTTGTAAAAAGAGAACCCCATGGTTTTTAGATGATATGAAATACTTTTTTTAATCCACACATTATACTGAATCCAATCATGCATACGAAGTTTCTGTCGACTCTGGGTGTATTTTAACCATCTTCTTCGCTGTTCAGTCGATTCATTGTACCTACCTAAAACCTTAACTCAAGTCTGACAGATACATGCTGAAAAGCCCGTCAATATCGATTCAGCCAAACGCCAGATAATTACGCACAAACATACATACATACTATATGCAGCTCAAACTAAAAATTTTCTTTTTTGACATCGGTCAAAAAGAAAGAGAAATAAAAAGTTGAACAGTAAAGAATGTAGGTATACTTAATCGGTGTATGGGTGTGTTTATGAAGGTATTTGTTGATAAAATTAACACACGAACAGCTTTTGCCAAATACCTTTGCCGTTCTTACTTTCTTTCCTATAACTGAGTGAGCGCTCTATGCATGCCGAGCTCCTCAGCCTTTTCCCAAATATGTTGGGGTCGGCTTCCAGTCTAACGGGATGAAGCTGAGTAACAGTGTTTGACAAGGAGCGACTGCCTATCTGACCTCCTCTGCCCCGGTACCCCTACTGGCTTCTGACGTAACGACTGTCAAAGAAGTTCAATGACAGCCGGGACCTACAGTTTAACATGAACTACGAAACACAGTCATTAGTATCCAAGATATACTTAGAAAGTACATTAGAAAAGTTACATTGGTACTTGTCTGACCTGGTATCGAACCCACACATACTCAAGAGGTTAGTTCTTTACCCACTAGGCCACCACGACTTACTTCTTTACGTCCCACAATTAGCATAATTAATTGTTATTAATAAAATATTTTTTAGCCACTCAGTCGCAGTATACACGTAAGTTTGCATCATTATTTTACTTTGAATATACATATTCCTTATAATATAAAGTAGTTTAGTTATCAAGAAGAAGAAGACGACGTACTATTTTTCTATTTGAACTTCCAATATGAAGGATCCGAAAGATTAACTCAATATGTGCCTTACAAGAGTTACAGGCTTCGGAAAACTACTAAACGAATTTGAAAAATTACCACTATTCCCGAGTAACATAGGCTTTTCCCAGGTACGGGCTGTAGTTCCCACGGGCCGCGGGTGAAAACGCGGGAAAACGGGTAGCAATTAAAAGATTTACTTAATTTAACTTTAAAAGTATTGTTGTTAATTTCAGCTTCCATCGTGGAAGAAAAATGCACAATAGGAGTAAGATTTAGAAAGGATAAATGTAATTACTGCTATTGCAATTATGAGCTGAAATTAATTTGTTCACGCAATACTTGTTACCGTACCAGAGGTATGTTTACTGCCTCTCACTGGTCTATTTCAATTATATTGGGACTAGCTTCTAGACTAACTGGATGCAAACCTATACCCCTTTTTTTTTCCGACGTTAAAAATCATCAAATGACCTCTCCTGCTGTGGGTTAGCAGCGGTGAGGGAGTGTCAGACTCTTACTGACTAAAAACCGTCGTGTTCCGTCATAGGCCTTTTATGTACCAGGCCCGCGGTATCTCTTTCGAACAACCCGCAGCCCCGAAACCTATACCCCTAGATTCGACATTGTTAGACTTTCTGGTTTCTGACTACCCGATATATTGCTAAAGAGAACCCTCAAATATTTACTAATACTCATTACCATTTACCCACTAATATCTTCCAGAAAACTGACGAACCACCCCAAGCTTCTCTTAACCTTATGATCTACATATGTACGTAATTTACTTCATATATTTTAACGATTTCAAAATTTAAACATTGTACTTATATTTCAGGTCTTTTACGAAATTCTTTGCCCACCGTCTGCACAGTAGGACTCAAGTACGATATAGACTACTGCAATCAATGCCAATGCACTTCTACGAAACGATGGAAATGCACTCAAAATATATGCCCTTCGATTTATGATCGTACGTGTTTTAATCCTCTAATAAGTACTTCATTGAGCTCAAACATTACTCATCAAATAGCAGGAAGCAAAGATAGCGGAGATGCCATAAGGAAGGTAGATCAGGCGCCTTCTTGTAGGTCAAGCAATGTATGTAGCATTTATTAAAACTAACAACGCATTCAAGGCTCCTTCGAAGATCCCAAAGATTTTTTGATTGATTGGTGGAAAATTAATTATTATAAACTAGCTTCTGCCAGCGGTTTCACCCGCATCCCGTGGGAACCTCTGCACGAACCCGGATAAATGGACTATCTAACACCGAAAGAATTGTTCAAATCGGACCAGTAGTTCCTGAGATTAGCGCGTTCAAACAAACAAACGAACAAACAAACTCTTCAGCTTTGTAATATTAGTATACATATAGATAAAATAATTAGCTATTAACCGTTCCTCGTTCCTCAAAACCCGATTTTGCGTTATGGCATCTCCGCTAGTCATTTGGTTCTCCATTTCATATTTTATACCCTTTGCTTGTTCCAAAGTTTTGGGTCATATGTTTTTCAGATCTCCTGCTACGGTCAGAAAGAAAGTCTTGCATTGATGGTAGCAAGCGTAACAAGGATTGCAATCATTGCATCTGTCACAAAGGAGTCGAATTATGTACACAAATCCGTTGCTGGCACGACAATCCAAGTATGTATAAGAAAACACGTTTATTTAATTTGCACAGATAGGAAACCCACTTGGTATATTGAAAATACGTCCAAGGACGATTTCGGCCACGGCGATTCTTCTGGACATATTATAGTAAAGAGGGTATAGAATCAGCCTTACTTATAAAAGTGAATTAAATAATAAGTAATACTTAAGGGCTATTTAAGAAAATTTCTACTAATAAACGTTGCTTAAGCATGTCTTAACTAACATTTAATCACTACTTAAGTTAAAATGATGCTTAGAGGGTGATTAGAGATTTTTATAAGTAAGAGGGTTAATAATAAACTACATTTTTTATCAAATTTAACATTAGTTTATAAGAAGTTCTTCTCAGGAAAAGCCATTGATTTTATTTTTATTAATTAAATTAGGAAAATTGCTGATGTTGGTCCTTGTTTCTTTTATTAAATTACTGGTTAAGTTATAACCTAAGTTTTTATAGGTCGTAGCTATATACACTTGATGGAGCCCGAATGCGAGCACGGGGAGTCAATACCAGCCCCCGATGCTTGCAATATGTGCATTTGCATGAACAATGATATTCTATGCACCGAATACCCCTGCCTTGAACGTAAAGGTATGTTGTCAATGAATCAATCAAAAACATTTATTTTCAGGCTGCATTAGCCCAAAGATTTACCTTAAAGACTAACCTACTAACATATGTTATGAAGATTTATTCTTACCAAGGAGCTAAACGGCCAGTATTTATATAAAACTAGCCGTTTTCCTGCGGTTTTACCCGCGTCCCGTGGTAACTACTGCCCGCACCGGGATAAATATAGCCTATGTTACTCGTGGATAATGTAGCTTTCGAATGGTGAAAGAATTAAAAAAAACGGCCCAGAAGTTTTTGAGCCTATTCATTACAACCAAACAAACAAAGTTTTCCTCTTTATAATATTGGTATAGATCATTCATAGACGTAAATAATATCAATAAAAAATGTTTACATTAATTTGTTAATCTTACCTCCCCACTCAGAGACATTTAATGATTACTTAAGTCAATCCTTAGTGACGGAATGTCATACAAATGCTTCACTAAGGAATGGCTTAAGTAACCATTAAATGTCTCTGAGTTCGGAGATTAGTAAAAATATATTTTTTTCAGTTTCAGGAAGGTCTGGTAAATGTACCGAGGGTGACAGATATTACTTGGAGGACCGTTGCAACTTCTGTGTGTGCCAAGAAAGCCAAGAATTCTGTACCGCAAGAGCTTGCCTGGTCGATGGTAAGTACTGCACTACATACCCCCTCCACCGACCCCTGGTGGAGGGGGTATGAGGATTTTCCCCCTGATAAAAAAAGTAGCAAGTAGCATCAGGGCCTCAGTTCTGCAAATTTTAGCTAAGCGACATACGATTGATATCCAACTGAGATCCAATCATGATTAAAGTGTATGTGACATTCCGCTATTTTGTCTTTTAAATTATTTTATTTATTTATTTATTTAAAATACTTTTTGCACATTGTACAACGGCGGACTTAACGCCTTAGGCGTTCTCTGCCAGTCTACCTTAGGGTGGTGGTGAAATAGAAGTGGTAGGTGCAACACAATTTGAGCATCAGTGGAAGATAATAAAAATATATGCATATATATATATATATATATATAAATATATCCTACATGTATATATATATATATATACAACTGTAACCAGGAGAATGTAGGAGAAGATAGTATACCATCCTGACCTCCAGAGGTAGCTCATTCCAGAGAAGAATAGATTTCACAAAGAAGGAAGAGTGAATAATGTCTGAACGGTGAGCAGGGCAGTGAAGAAGACGATTATTAGAGGAGCGGAGATTTTTGTTATGCTGAGAACACACATACTGAAAGTGAGAGGTTAAATAGGAAGGTGAAGACGGGGTATAAAGTATAGAAAAAAGAGTAGTTAATGCCCTCATCACACGTCGTTGTCTCATCGGTAGCCATTTAAGTTTAAATTAACGCTTTTTATACTTTTCTGTGATTCAATCATGAATCATACTGTCTGCAAATGGTTTACGATTGCAATTTATAAACACACCAATGGCAAACCAATCAAATGTCTATGGAATACCATTTGTCCATCGGATACCATTATTATACCATTGGCATAGTATACCATTAGTACATTAGTAGCAGAATGCCCCCTAAGGTTAAAACTGCTATTGAGATTTAATTGTTATCCAATTGTCACATTTTTTTTAACTGTTGTGAGTCTTCTGTCTTTGGGTAACATAAGGCAATATTTTACCCAAGAACAAGAAGAGATGGTTGAAACGGCGAGAAGCTATTTAGTTACAAATATTGGTTTTATTTCATTACCTTAATTTATAGAATTCCAAGAGCGAAAGAAATCGAAACTTGGTCCACTTTGTTGTGATATATCTTGAAAAAAATATTACGTTAACAATATACATATTTTTGTCAATCTATCTGAACGATAACAAGACCGTCAAAATAAAATGTCCTAAAAAGCGGGTGGTACTTTAATTAGTACTTTTGTCCGCAGAGACATCTCCAAAGGATAAATGTAAGGAAGGAGAAATTACCAAATCTAGCGATGGCTGCAATATGTGTGTCTGTACTGAAGGAATACTTAGTTGCACAGACTTTAAATGTCCTAAATCAAGACTTAGAAGTAAGTGAATCTCACAATTCACCATCTATTAAAAATCATGTTAAGTCTGAAGCCACCATTCCGCTTTGAGCAAGCATAGTGATTAATGCTCAATCCTTCTCCGTTTGAGAGGAGACCTGTGGCCAGCAATGGGACGATAAAAAGGCTAATAATGAATGCACTATTCACTAGAACTACTGAACCTGAAGAAAAATCCTTTTCGAATTAGATAGACTATTGAGTAAGGATGCAATCTATTTTTTACCAGCGTGTAATTCCCACAGGACGCGGGTGTAACCGTTGGTAGAAGCTGGTATTATATTTTTCAATGTGATCATTTGAAAACTAGCGAAATCTTGCATCAGGACATTCACCATTATTGTAATCATCAAAATTTCTTTTCAGAAGACCCTTTAGATACTGGTGAATCCAAACCATTTTCATACTTAAAATCTAAAGAAAAGGGAAAGTGCGTAGAAGGGAAAATGTATGTAAATGAAGAAGATGATCCTTATTGCCCTGATACGTGCTTTTGTGACAATGGCGAACTACTTTGCACTAATAGGAAATGTGATTGGGGACATGGAAAAGGTATATTAATATTTATTTGCTAGTCCCAAAACCGAATAGGTAACCAGACACGTCTGCTGTTTTCATCATCTCCCATAGGTGTTAAAGGCCACTGACGATTGTGAAGCTGATCAGTTTGAATTCGCTAGGTATCACTGGGCCCATTTGATAAAATATTTAATGGGAGGTTTAGAGACCATGTATCAGTGAAGGCTACCGATCCTTGTGCTGAAAGTGATTCCTTCGGGACGCGAATAATATATTTGGAGTTTTCGCAGCACAATTTCAAGAACCACCACCAAAATCGTCATTATCTCCAAACAATATGACAAGTGACTTCGTGTCTTGCGTGGATTATGAAGAAATGCCTGCTGACGATGCTTGTTCTGTATGCATGTGCCTGAATAACCGGAGGGTCTGCACTAAGGTGCATTGTACTGAAAGCGAACCAAAAGTAGTTTCATCCCGATTGGCTGATGTTGACAACCGTAAGAAATTGTCCTCATGTGCTTTAGCATTGTGAAGTATCTACTATAACAATTTTGAGACTAGAGTTTAAAGCAACTGTATTTTTTGATGCTCGATACCTCCTACGTTATGGGCAATTTTACAGCACGTCTACTGGGCACTCACGGGACTATTTTCCATAGAAAAAAATTTGGTACGTAGTCGGTATCAAGTGTCAACAAATACTATTGCTTAAAACTCATAATAGAGCTACTGAAAGACACACTATACAGAGAAACTATAACAAATGCCAATCGTCAGTGATGAGTATGATCGTGGACGGATATAGTGTTAGATGACGACCAAAGAAACAATGGATGGATTGTGTGAAAGCCGATATAGTAAGAAAGAATGTCACTTATGAGATGACGGCATATAAGAAAAGTATGGAAGGAGAAAATATGCTGCGCCGACCCCAAATAAAATTGGGATAAGGGCAGGAGGATTAAAAATGAGTCTCTAAAACAAAAAGGAGAAAAATAAGGAAAGCTGACCCCACCACCATGTGGGATACATAGCAGGAAAGAGAGAGAGTCTCTAATTAAAAACTAATTGTAAAATGTAATGTCAAAGTTTAAAATTTTCTAACAATTGCACAAGCGTGGCAAAATCAAAAAATACATATTAAAGAAAACCTATTTCTTTACGCATATTTGTAGTTTTCCCGGCATCAAAAGCGTCGTTCGGGGCATCTTGTGTGGATTATGAAGAAATGCCTTCTAGCTTTGCTTGTACTTCATGCATATGCCTCAATAGCCGGAAAGTCTGCACTAAGATCCGTTGTCCTGAAAGTCACACACCCCAATTGGCTGACGATGAAAAGAGTAAGAAATTATTCCTCATCTGCCTTATTATTGTCAAGTGCATAGAATCTACCTTGTTTATCTTCCTGCCTTCCCAAGTCAATTGGGGTCGGCGCAATATGTACTTTAATTTCATTTCTCTCTATCGACGTCATACTTACATTCACTCCCTTCTTATTAATGTCCCTTTTCAACAATCAATCCATCTTTTCCTCGGTCTAACTCTGCCTCTCCTTCCACGTTCTTATTTAACACACTATTTGTATTTATACCGTCACACATGTATATCTACCATATGAATTTTTATACAGAGGTAGAGAATAACTGTTTTCCTATGATCAATTTCAAAGTAACTCCATCTGCCTATTACCTACTCTATCACACTTTCACGCTAAAACTACTGAACCTATACAAAAATATAAGCTATATTTTGCTTGATCTCTTTTAAAATCAATATGCAAACCTGGCTTCGAATTCGATTTTCTGACCATATTTTATGACACTAAAGCTATTTTTGCACGTTTTAGAGGCTAATCAAAATCGGAATGCAAAGAATAAAGAAATTTTCTGTGAGCCCTTCACGTTCTTCAGCCCCGACAACAATCGATACTGCAGGAATTGTTTTTGCTTACATAACGGCTTAGCGCTGTGCTTACTGAACTTGTGCAAATATTCAAAAGGTAAGCGATTTTATTTTTATTATTACTTAAGGAATACATGGAATATGCTAAGAAGCTAAACTGAGCAAAGTTAGACTTAGGTTGGGTTCAAACCAAACTGACTGGCAGCAGCCGAATGTGAGCGAACGTTACGCAGTTTATTGTATTTTTGCACATATTCAATTTTTTGTTCATATCTAACCCACGACTATGCGTAATATGGATAGACCCTGACATTCGGCGGCCGACAATCAGTTTGGTTTGAACGCAGCCTTGACGAAGCTACAGCAACAGCCACTTCTTATTCCCAGAAAAAGTCATAGAAAATGGTGAAGGTTGGACTTCTTTTCTAAAGTTCAAAAAGTACTGTTTTGCGGCTTTTTTAGAATTTTGAGAGTATTATTTTATTATTTATTAACCATTATATAGCGTTCTATATTTTAAGCAGACGCAGAAGAACCCTATTTGGAAATGCTCACAGCAAACGTTTTATATTGATATCTAAGTATCTATGTATATTATTATGTTCCCTGTATATTATTCACTTATACTCCTGATTGTATATTTCTTATATATATCATTGTCTTTTTCAGAAGTCGAACATAAATCCCGTAAGTTATTCTTGGTTCTAATATTCTTAATTTTATACTGCATTCTGTTATCTTACTAGTGATATTTTAAAGATTCTTTTTGTTCATAGTCTAAGAAACTACTGATTCAATTAAAACCTAGGTTTTTTTTTGTTCTTGTCCCGAAATTTACCTCTAGTTAATAATTTTTTATTTTTGTAAATATGTAGTTTAGTTAGGATATGTAGGATTTTTGCTAGTTGTTTTTAATTTCAATTGTAAAAATAATTAAACTTTTTAAACGGTAATTAAAGTATACTCGTGTGATTTCAGGATTATTCGAATCAGGATGTATTCCGGGTGAAACCGTGAGTCCGAACAAGTGTCTCTCATGCACATGTTCTGATCAAAACAAATGGGTGTGCTACGGAAAGGCATTGAGAGAGTGTCAAGGTACATTTTTGATTTAACTATAAAAATATTAATTTAAAAAAGGGGAACTTGGCTACATCATTATCTATACATATAATATCTATACATATAATAAATCTGTAGAAAGTGATTGTTTGTTCGGGATTCACGTAAAATCTACGAATTTAATGTAGACAATGCTTATATACAAAAGTTCTACGTAACTTGGGGTATTACTTAGGCTTTGTTTCATCGAAATCGGTTCACTCTATCAAAAGATATGATTAATTTAGTGAATTCAAGATGTAAAATATTACGACACGCAATCTGTTTGACAAAACAGTACAGGTTAAAGTAGCTCCATCTGTGGTAAATAAAATACATCAAGAAGCGAGGTGGTAAATAACAATGAATTACCATTTACATTCTTTATATACTATTATTTCAATAGATGGAGTTGTGTATTTTCCGTAATTCACCATATTTTAACACGTAGTGTAATTTTTCGATAGACATTTCAATAGTGTTTGTCAGTTTGCCGTGCCACATCAAAATCCAACTATAATTATTACCTTGATGAAAGGAAAATTAATAGATCTCAGCCAAATTTAAAACGGTGCCATCTAAATTATTTTTTGAACATTATGTCAAAAATGATGACTTTAGTGGAACAATTAATTATAATTTAAAGTTACAGATGGAGTTCATATCAGGATTTTTTCATAAACATAGTTTAGCTTATCTTCCACTAATGTGGTGGCCTTAAACAAATTACTTTGAGTGAGTAGTATTATTTTTTCTGATGCAAAATATGAAAACTTAATCCTAGAAGAAATCAGGATCTATCTCTCGCAAGCGCTGCTAAGCGTGAGATAATGTAGGCTTCTGTAGCTTTAAAAACCAGCCCAGATACAAAGTGCAGATAAGAAATGGGAGCTGCCTTATCGCGTCTGAAAACGTACAAAATACGCGTCGCATACCAGAGACATGCTTACTTTCAACTTCCGATCGCAATTAATACACTATTCACGATTACGAACAGTCTCAGTTAGACCCGAGCCAAGTCTAAAAAAACACCTTTTATATAAAACTACGTTTGATATCATTCAATTACAAAGACAGAATTGTTCTCTGTTGCAAATCCTATCCACCTATATCCTATCCTAATCCAGAATGCATTGCAGGTGTGCATTGCACAAAAACCAATGGTATCCTATACGAGAAGTCAAAAGAGTTGACCTGCCAACGTCAGCTTCTGCGCTAAGCAAGTGTTCTTAATAGTACCATCAGAATTACATTCATCGTTGAATGAGGTGAATAAATTTTCAGAAACCACAATAACAGTAGGAGCCAAAGCGTATTATCTCTTCATAGAGCTCTGATTGGCCCCAGGTGACCAAGTCAGGTCTGATTTGTTCGTTCATCAGATCTTTGAAAGTGTTTCGGTGGATACTTACTGTCGTCCTGTTTACGTGTGACACAAAATATGGTATATAAACGTCCTCCGCAAGAGCGAAATTTTCGCAGTGTGCGGTAGTGACGCACAGTATACAACACTTATGTTTCTTTTGATTTGCTGGCTCCACCAAGAAATGACAAATTGCGAGCGTACATTTTGAAAAACTTGGCAAAACTGCAGGTTTCAAGTACGAACACATGAAGTGGACTCTCTCAGATACGTACATTTTGCCTATTCGTGAACTAATGCAAACATTTCGGTGGAGTCCCGGCTTAGGCCTCCCCCACATTAGGCGTGCGCGATCCTCGGGCGTGTGAGTAGCGCGGGCGCCGCGCGTGCGTCGCGAGCGCGTTGCGTGAGCGTCGCGTTTTGCTGCCCTGCGGCATTTGTAGCGCGCTCGCGGCGCGCACGCGCCGCTCTCCTTGACGTTTAACTGCTAAGGCGTTTAGCGGGCGGCGGGGATAGCGGGCGAAGGGGTAAGAACGCAACTCGAGCGCCGCGTGCTCGCCTCGAGCGCGTCGCTTGCACTCTTCACACATGCCGCAGGGCAGCAAAACGCGATGTTCACGCAGCGCACTCGCGACGCCCGCGCTACTCACACGCCCGAGGATCGCGCACGCCTAATGTGGGGTCAGCCTTACCATAGTGAGTAAGTGAAACTATCCTACCCTATGCGCCTGCTGATGATGATGACTCATTTCATCATCCATCCAGCTATTCCCCAAATATGTTGGTGTTGGCTTCCAGTCGCCGAATCTGTTCGAGTATCAATATTTTGCTTGGAGCGACTACCTTTCTGATCTCTTCAATCCAGTCACATTACAAGACATTATCCATGGTAAGACTGACAGACTTTCTGGCTTCTGATTAGTCACAGCAGCTGCAGAAAATGTACAAATGACAGCTTTGTCAGACTCAAAGCATATAGACATAGATTATAGCTGTTTCCTGTGAAAATTACTTACGCACTATACGTAATAATTTTCCAAATTGGCTGACTAGATCCAGAGATATTCACAACGTCACAAACTTTACTTCTTTTGTTTAGATAAATGGTCACATCCACAACACAACCTTGATCATTAAATCTATGCGACTGCTAAGTGCTAATCCTAATTATACTGTCACGTGAAAGAATGCACCTACGGGATAAGTAGTATTTTGACGATTCTATATTGCCCACGCAGACGAAGTTGCGGGCAACAGCTAGTATTAAATAAATAATACAAACTTAAAATTATTTTCTATTACTAAAAATTTATAATAAAACGAATACAAAATATGAATGTAAACAAGTCTTTCCGAACCAAGAAAATAGAAAAAGATAATGTCAGGTGTTGAGGTTTTGTAAGGATTTTCAATTAAATATCTACTTAGGTATTTCATAAAATCAAAATTTTGTGTGCGAGTTTGCGCACGCTTTTAATGTTGATGATAAATCTAAAATAATTTGTTAACAATTTCGAAACTTCCAGAAAGGGATTGCGATGCAAAGGACGAGTTTCACATGGGTTTCAAACCCTACTGCGCAGAGTGCCAATGTTCGCTAAAAGAGTGGTTCTGTTCGATAAAGCCTAAGACGTGTAAAGGTACAGTTTTTAAATTATTTCAATCTAGCTAATATTATAAAGTTAAAGAGTTTGTTTGTTTGAATGCACATATTACAAAAATCTTTCAATGTATACAATCCTACTAGTCCTACCTATATTATAAATCCTACTAATATTACAAATGTGAAAGTTTGTGAGAATGTATGGATAAATGTTTGTTATTCTTTCACGCAAAACGGCTGGACCGATTTGGTTGAAATTTGATATGTAGATAGGTGATACCCTGGATTGACACATAGGCTACATTTTATCAACACACCACCACGCGGGCGAAGCCGCGAGCCGAAGCTAGTGTGACATATTTGTCTACGAAGGCCACTTTTAACCGAGTGCACGAAGTAGTGCCTACGAGATTCAAGTGAAGCCACTTACGGGAGCTAATAGAACACTAAAAGATATACCATTTATACTGAGCAGCTTTAATGTACTACTTACTTAATTACCACTTACTAATTACCACGATATTTTTAATTGCAGATCACAGTAAGTATAACATTATTATTAGTGGAAATATAGCTATCTACATTATTGATTCTCTATCAATAATTTTCAAACCATTTTTTATGGGAAATCATCAATTGAAAAGTCCCGCTGTGGGTAAGCAGCGCGAGCGTAAGGAAGTGTCAGACTCTTACTGACTAAAACACATCATGTTCTTTCTTAAGCCCTCTATGTACCAGGGCCGCGGTAACTCTTTCGAACAATCCCGCAGCCCCGGCAGGGCGAATCTTTACTGATTCAAGTTACATTTTGCAGGTAACGCCAAATGTCCTATGGGCACCCTCATACAAAACCCGAACCAGCACTGCAGTGTGTGCCTTTGTGGAGGAACCGAACCAGGGTCCCAAAATATGTGCTTCACCGAAGTAAAGTGTGTCAAACAAGTTATCAACCAATTGATTAACTAATGCACAGTGGTTTATTTGTAAATATTAGCGTCAATAAATCTAAAAAAATAACTGAGCAAAATTGAGATGTATTTTTTTTTACCTACATGTGATTTGACCAACTCGGTCCAGAATTTGCATTCAGGCCGTCAGCTATTTGGCAGAGAAAGTCCCTTCAAAATTGCTTCAGCCCTTTCTTATGTCGGCCAGAACAAACAAACAAACAATTTTTTTTTAAAAGTCGTATAACGCACTTAACAAAGGAGCAATTATTTTAACATCACAAACAGACAGTCCAATGTTATCTACCTCAGATTCAGTCTGCCAATTTTCCAAAAAGTACAGTGAACAGGCAATAAGTATTAGTTTCTGTCAGCCGACTAGCATCAGTCAGAACACCTGTGCCCTTTTCATTACTTTGCTGAAATACCACCTCATTCCGAAGCACCGGCTGGATTTATAATTATTAATTCAGCTTGTTAATGTGTGCTTTTACTACCTGGAGTTTGTGTTTTATTTGTACTGTAAATGTAGTTTCTTTATGGTAGGGGAGACCGGGGTTGGTTGACTATAGGGGTAGGTTGACTAACTAGCAAAAACTCGTCCAACGCAATAGCCTTGAGCTAACCAGTGAGATACGAACGTTCGACACCTCCCCCCGCTCAGTCACCGGGAACGCGGCGTCGCGCACGCACGTCGTTTGAGAGAAGGAACGGCTATTGCGTTGGACGAGTTTTTGCTAGTTAGTCAACCTACCCCTATAGTCAACCAACCCCGGTCTCCCCTACACTAACTGACTTGTAACTCCAACGGTACTGACAGCAGCGCGTAATTTAGTTTTCAAATCATCCAGGGTGCAGTTTAAAGATTTAAGAAAATGCGTCCAGTCAGTTAAGAGTATCGTCTTACCTTAGAGTTGACATATTTTCTTCACTTTTTTATTTAATTATCTACCTTGATAGTCAGTCAGTTTTTTATTTAGTGGCAAATGTGAGCTCTGTTTGTATCGCATTCTCAAAACTTAAGATTTTGCCATCTAACTCCTCCTAGAGGTATATGTTAAGATATTTTTTTTAATTTCATACACACTTCTTAAGGGTTCAGAAATCAGTATTTTTTTACAAAAAGTACTTATCCGATGTTCACACATAATAATGATCACATAAACGCAATACTTATCCCTTTAAAAATTACACATGAATCCACCAAAACTGAAAATAAACGTTTTACGTAATTACTTTTCCAATAAGCGCACAGAGAAGCGATATTTTTTCCACAAATTCAAAGCCGAGCGCATTGGCCAATTTGTCTGCGTTTTCCCATTATATTTATCACTGTGCACTAAAAATATATTTGGTTGTGAGCTCCGCAATGCGTTGCCCACTGCCGTCGCGTCGTCGGTGGACAAAAATTTATATTTATTTGTTACATCTGCTACCGTTTGCTTAACTAGCTTGTTTCCTACGGTTTGGCTATGTATTTAAGATTTATTCAAGTGTGTCTTTTGAGTGATTTTACTTGCGTGTTGTGTAGAAATGTTGAGATCTTTTAAGCGTTTTCTGGCATAGTATCTTTTATAACAGATTTCTATGTGTTGATTTGTCATCTGTGTTCAGTTCTTTAGTTTTCAGTTCAAGAACTTACCTGTTGTTTACTTGTTAATATTACCGATGATGCTCAAGGGTCTGCTTCGTAACACTAGCTATTCTCCGCGGTTCCACACGCGGCCCGAGAGAACTAATTCCCGAACTCAAGATAAAAAGCAGCCTTGTGTCCTGTCTCCAGCCTTATACTCTCTGTTTAGTTAAAAGTATACGCTTGAATTATTTCGCCTTCAATAATTTTGCTAACCTTTCCGGTATTTTAACTGTAGAAAATCCACCCTAACATATAGAAACAGCTATATATATATGTTATGGACCAAGTGATAAATTGGGCAGTATACATAATGCCCGGTCATTATGAATAATGCCCAATATGAGAGTGCAATTTGATAATAATTATTCAAACAATCAAATTGACCGGGCACTATACATATTGCCCGTGACCTTTTGGGCAAAGTAATACAAACATATTGAATTTCATTTTTTTTTATTGTTATTGACATTTAACTTAAAATAAACTAAATATAACACATCCCATATCAATTGACAGAGCATAGAAGTAAGCACGCAACATGCAGCAAGCATGGCTTCTGTCACGGCTCCGGCGCTGCGGGGCTCCGGCGGTCCCATGCGAGCTTATAGTCGCAGATGGTTTTCACGCTCACCACCGCAGCTTCGGCTTGCTGGCCGGCTCGGCCGGCCAGCCTCAGCCGCGGCGGCGAGCGCCTCAACTACCTGCGCCTCAGCTCGCAGGCCGCCTCGCCCCTCCGCGCCTACGCGGTTTTGAATTGCACTCTAGGGGTAGGGCAGACAAGACTACGTGGAGTCGGTTTTGCAGCGATTCGTTTTCGTCACTAAGTTCAGTTTTTAATACAATGTTTTGAATCCAAATTAAATTCTACCATAAAAAAAAACGAGCCAAGAAAAATGAGATCAAGAAAAAAGAGGCCGAGTTAGTAAATTAGATGACAATTGTCCAATTAATAATTTTGTGGCTAGACTTATAATTTCCCATTAAAATAGAACATATAATTTAAAACAATAATCATAAAATATGTAGCAAGTAACAGGATTTATTTATTAGAACAACTGCCACCCTCGCACCGCATAAAATATAGCTTTATTATCAAATTGCCAAACTATCATGCAGCAATATAATAATGCCCGTGCAATGTGATAAATAATGAAGTTAAGATAGTTATTAATCACTTGGCCCGATGAAGCTAGACATTATTCATAATGCTCGGGCATTATAAATAATGCCCGAATTAATCACATGGTCCATAACATATATATATTTCAACAACCGGACAGACAAACAGTATGGTTTATACATGAGTAGTTTTGCACTGCATTCGAGCAAGAATTAAACATTCATTTTTATTACGTTCAAGGGAACACGGCCAAAGCAACGCCTTTTATTTTGCTGGCGAGCTATATTTTATTTATAAAACTTGCTAGCTAGCCATTGGCCAGCTCGTTAGTAAATTAAACTACCTTTTTACTCAGGTTTTGTTTGAATTTTCTTTGTGTATATAAAAGGTGTTATACTATCGTGGGCACTTTAGAATTTTCTCTACAAAATTACCGATGGTCACAATGGAGAACAAAATGACTAGCGGAGATGTCATAACGCAAAATCCATCTACATTATATATTTTTTTCAAATTATCAGTACGGGTTTTTATTCTAAACTCGTATTTTATTTCATTATATTTACAATAATTCGTTTTTAGAATAATCTGGATGAGATTTCTACCTAACCTAAACACTACATGTTTTAAATCTTTATTAAGCTCTTTTACATCCATCTTATCTATAGCCAATTCCTTCTCATTTATTCATTCATTCAATTTCATATATCAGTCATTTAAGTATATAAATTCAATGAATTATTATATAAACCTTTGTTGGCCTTAATGAAAATGAATCGTTCATAAACAACAACATTTCTTACGAAACATATAAAAAGTCAAATAATGTCATCATCAGGAATAACATAGACATACGTACAAAATTAAAGTTATATTACAATAATGATTATTTGTTAGGCGTTGGGCAGAAAGGAATTCCTTCGTCGTTGCAGTAGCACTCAACACAAGGCATGCTGGTCGTCTTTGGGTAGAACTTAGAATTCGGCTTGCATCGACTCGGTTTCCCTGAAATAGAAACTCCGAACATGAACGAGCAAGTAGCTTCAAGGTTGCTGGATTTTTCGAAGGAGAAAACCAACAGACAAATGAAGGAATGGCTGGCCGAGAAATTCAAGTGACATTCGAATTTGAACCAACTAACTTCCACGAATCGATCGCACCAAGGGTTACACCTTATGATCGTTCAAGCCAAGTCGAGTTTATTATTAACAAATCATCAGTATCTGCATCTAATTGTTATTATCACTGATCAGCGGGGTTATTTAAAAATGTCGTCGGAACCGATGTCAAAGGTGAGTGCTTTTACTAAAAACTTAACTCATTACCTACTCATACCAAATCAGATAAAATTAAATACGTTAATATACTGGTTAATATATGTCGATTAGCACAAAGAAGAAAATAAAATACTGAAAAATAGGAAAAAAGAATCTTCAAAAAAGTAAAAAGAATAAAAATGTACGAGAATTAGAACACCATATAAGAGTCAGTCATTACAAAAAACGGAAATTCTACGTTTAAAACTGACAGCGGACAACTGATCAAAACATACGATACTCCTAACTTCATCTCTGCTTTACACATGATGTTGTAAATTATGAAAACGAAAAATGACTCCTGTGGCTAAACCACTGAATGGATTAGGTTATTTTTTTAACAATTCGCCATAGAATATCTTACAGTATATGTGATAGAATTTATTGTGATTACACACGACATAATTTTCTTACCCTTCCTAAGAACGTCCAATTCGCAACCATCAACTGGAGTGCATTCATGTCTACTGTTATTTTTGCATTCACAACGATGGCAAGCACTGATCCAACTCGTGCCCGGCTCACAAGTCGGATAAACGATTTGCTTGGTACATTCCTTGGGCAACTTTTTGTCGCTTGAATAATATTGCTCATCAGTTTTTTTCTCATCATAGTATTGTTTGTAGGCTAACCCAGCCTCTGTTGAATCTAGAACATATTCAATTAATAGACTATTGCAGCTATACCTATCATTTGCGTGATGTAATTTATCATCTGAATTACTTATTAAGATATTTAGAACTGTTTAATTTTCATTGTCATTAACAGTAAAGCCAAGATTACCTTCTGGATTATTCGGTTTTTCTCCAACAGCCAGCATTTCTGCGTTTTCTAACTCTTTCGTACAGCCAGTGGAATCACATTCGGCTACACCATCGCCATTACATACACAAGTATAACAATCACCCATCTTGAATCGAGAATAAGGTTTGCATGTCATCGGCTCTCCTGAAAAAATTACAATTTCATTATCTTTAAAACATTTTGAAGTGATGATTAGATACTCGTACATCCTAATTATTTATGGACTTTGAAATTAAGTGTTTTTTGTTAGCTAAACGTAAATAAAATATCTAACAAATAATGTTTACAAGACACTTACCAATACTTCTAAGTACACAAGCAGGCAATTTATAACATACTGCTTTACCGTTTTCACAGGAGCAACCATAACAGTTTCTAATCCATTGCGTTCCTTCGCCACATTCCTCTATTTGATCTTTCTGTTTGTATATTACTCGAGAATTGAATATTTTTGGCAACAAAGAAGTTTCAAGATTCACTGCAGCTACTGTCGTAGTTGAATCAATTTCTTTAAAGTTAGTAATTGTTTCAATGT
Source organism: Helicoverpa zea x Helicoverpa armigera (assembly GCA_033682625.1). Classification (NCBI taxonomy): domain Eukaryota; kingdom Metazoa; phylum Arthropoda; class Insecta; order Lepidoptera; family Noctuidae; genus Helicoverpa; species Helicoverpa zea x Helicoverpa armigera. The sequence goes on from JAWIIS010000047.1 coordinate 3,058,032, forward strand.
CTTTAACATTTGAATCTTCTGATGTAGTGTGAATTTCCAGTAGGTTTTCTGCAGATTCTATCATTCCACCGTCTTCAGAAAACGTAGGAGCATCATCCAAAAAGCGGTCATATATAAAGTCCGTTTCGTTATTGTTATCAAACTGAACCTTTGATTCTAATTCTGATTTGACATCTTTTATTATTGTTTGTAATTCTTCAGTGGTTATACTGCTATACAGCATTTTATCTACAATATTGTTTGCTGTAGATAGATTTTCTGAAAATTCTGACAATGTACTTAAGCTATCAGTCGTATTATAGATTTCTTCAGTAATATTCTCCAACCAATTTGCAGTTGTAGCTGTAGTTGTTTCATTTAATTCCATTCTTTTAACAAACGAGGGTTCTTGTGGATTTGAGGATTGTGATACATCGGATAGATCCATCTCATTCAATTTTAATTCAAAATCTTGAGGACTTTGGCCATTAGTAGATACTGAGTCATACAAAGATTCTTCGAAATCTGTAGTTGTTTTATAAGCATCTACTTGATCGTCTTGGTCATGAAAATCTAAGGAAGGGTTGTTTGAAGTAGTCAATGCCACAGGTTCACCTTGAATTGGGTTAGGCATAACTTTGTAAAACTCGTCAATGGAACTATATAAATTTAAGGAAGGGTTGTCTGAAGTAGTAAATGCTACAGGTTCATCTTGAATTGGGTTAGGCGTAACTTTGTAAAACTCGTCAACGAAATTATATACGTCTTTATTTTCCTCAATGTCGCTAACTGAACTATCGGTTAGTGGCAGTTCGTCTTGATTTTGTGCAGAGTTATATTCTTTGTAAGAACTTTTCATTTCCAAATCAATTTCGCTATTTTGATTTTCAGACATATCCTCATAGTCATTAAATATCTTATCGATCTCTTGTTGATTTCCACTGTCAAGTTTAATCATAAGCGATTGGTCAGAAGTAGTGGCCTGAAGCAAATTTTCATTATTGTTGTTCCAAAAAATATCATTCACTTGGCTTTCTAAGGATGAAGGTGATATATATTGATCGTGATCATCAGACTGAACCAACAGACTCGCATCTTTCTGATTATCATGATATTCATTTTCATCTGTATCAGGATACTTATGGTTCATTATGTTTTCAGTACCTTTGGGAGGATCGGATACAACATATTGTATCGTAACAGGAGATTTAGGATTATCTGTAACTCCCGGAAGAAGATTAGGTCGTGGTGCACCTTGGTTTTGAAATTGATTTGCAACATTGGCATTAGGAAATTGTCCTGGCATTAACGCAAAAATTGATTCATAGTTATTACTTTTGTATAATCCATTTTGTGGTTTAAACTGACCTAGCATCTGGTCTGGTTTATTATAATATTGTTTTTTTTCATTCGCTGGACGTTTATATGGGAAGTTAACGGGTCGAGTAGGACGGGGTGAGTATTGTATTTCACTGGAAAGTTCACTACTGCCAAATACTGGTCGATTAGGTATCATTTGAGAAGGTGAATATTGAAAGTTTTTTTGGTGTGAAGGATTTGGATCTAAATAATGTGGATACCTAAATGGATTAAGGGGTCTTCTTTGACCCTCCCATACTAGTTTACTGTGCTGTGCTGATGGCTGTTGTATGGCAATTTGCTTTTGTGGGAGTAAGATAGGTCGAGCTGGCTTGGGCATTTGTGTGATATGTTTTAAAGGAACATGAGCAACATTATGTGGCTGACTCTGGATATTTGGGTGCATAGTATAAGGATGAATGCGAGGATGACCATTTAGCCGTCCATTCTTTTGTTGATATACTTCAGCTAGTAATGGGTCGGTAAGGTCTGGTAGGGCCACATATTTATATGGTTGGTCTTTATATAGTGTGGTTTCACCGCTGTGCAAGTTTCCATTATACGTAGAACCATGCACAAGTGTATCACCGTGCGGAAATTGCTGAAGCTTTAGAGGCTCACGGATAAGATTTGGAGAATTTGGTCTATAAGCTATTAAATTATTTGAAGGTTGGAAGTTTTGTGATGTAGGAATGAGTCTGTGGTATAACTGAGATTGGGCAATATTATTATGAAGCAGGGGAGTCCGAGCTTGATTTGGTACAAAAACGGGTCGAGGTCTCCTTTCATGCACATTATGAGTGTAAAATGATCTGGGCTTAAATTGTGACCTAGGCGGAAGTAAAAATCGGGAAGGTGCATTTGGCTGATGGTTTATTTGAAGACTCGGATTACGGTTGAGCAAATACTGATTATCATGAAAATCAGAGGAACCTCTGTTACTTTGTGGTGGTATTCTGGTGTTCTGAGGTGTACGATTAACATCCTGATCAAAGTTATAGTTTGGTACTATCTGGCTCATATCATGATAATTTGTAATGGATATATCTTTCAGTTGATTTTGATCTTGGACCAACGTTGAGCCACTAACAGGCTTCTTAATTTGTAATGCATCCTCTATTTTGTTTAAAATAACTTGACTTGTTAAATCGGATTCTGTTTCAACTTGAATAGAGGAATCATTATATTGATTCAGACTTTTTTGTAATGAAAGTGATTCAAAATTATTATTTTCATGTATTTGGGGTATGTTAGGATTTTGGTAATCTTCTTGTTGTTTCAATTGATTCAAATTGTATGTTGCTGGATTTGGTTCAAGCTGAGTTTGTGACGTGTGCTGTATAATCTGGTTAATTTCATCAATCATTGATTTCTCATCATTTTTTTCTATAATAGATTTAGCAGAGTTTTCGGAGGATATTATTGTGGATTCGATCGGCTTGTATTGATGATATTCATCTGAAGTTACGTCTTCTGCGTTTGGTACATTTTGTGGCACAAAATTAAGAGATTGGATTTTGTTATTCGCTATGCCTTCCGTATTTTGGATAGACATTACTGGTATAATTGTATGTTGATCTGAGGGTCCGAATTGTAATGAATTAGAAATAATTCTAGGCTCATCCATAGGGTTTATAGTCAGAGAAGAATAATCATTGCTCAATTTTTCGTTCTCATCGCTAAACGAGAAAACTTTATCAATATGTTTAGGATATTCTGGAACAGAGAGAGAAACTGAATTTGAAACGATTTCATGACGGCCTTCTGTTGGCAAAAACGAGTCCTGATACAAAGGTTCCTTATCAGGGACAACTAAATTTGTTTGATTACTTTGGGAGCTTGCAGTAATTAATTTAGTCGAGTAGTTTACAGTTGACGGTGGTTTTATTAAATATTCCGTTGCGAGGTTTTGAAAATTATTACTTTGATAATTTTTTTGAGCATATTCTGGTTGTGATGAGGAAAATCTATCACTTATATCACCAAGGGCTGGATTATTTGATGAAGTGGCCAATATTTTTATTAATTTACTTTTGTCTTCTGATAAACTATTAGAATGCAGTTTAGCTTCTTGTTTGTAACCATGATAAGCATGACTTTGTTCAACAGTTGACTGGTTTTTACTGCATATCTGAGCAATGATATCAAATAATGGACCCCTTGATATATTTTTTTGATTTTTTGTGTCTTCATTGAACAAGTCGTCATAATTTTCTGAAAAAATAACAAATTTTTGACTTGTATTTATTTAAGTATTTGTACACTGTCTTTCAAGAGGTTATCGCGATATTAAAATCTGGCTGTTCTCCCTTACCCAACACTAAATCGTGCAGTTTTTTTACGTTCTTTCACTTACCTGAAGAAGATCCCACATAGCCTGCTAGCATACGTTTAAGACAATGGCAACAAATGGTATTGGTACATTTATGCATTAGTGGAGTTTGTCCTTCGTCTTCTTGAAATCTCGTTTTTATTTGTGGATCAATAATTAAACTTAAAGCTGTAGGAAAATTGATTTCACCTTATTATTTTACATCCGTACTGAAGAACAATGTATGATAGATGAGGTATTTTAGCTTTGACAACTTAACTTGGGCCAACATAACTTCTAGCTTCATAATTACTAGAAGTACTATCTACCTAATATTAATATTATTTTAAATACGGATGAGTAATTTAGATACTTATATTTTTAAGCAGATTTTAGTACATATTACACGAAGACAGACTTCCGAATCTGACCCTTATATAGCTGGGAAAACGCTGGACAATTCTGAGAAGGCTCGGTTGATGATGATGATGATATTTGTCGTAAATCTATAGTTATCTGTCGGACTTAACCGCAACGACCGCAGGGGAGGAATCGAATCTTTTCTCGTCGGAATCTTTTATTTTTTTTATATATATTCACCGATTACTCCGACCGATTTGCAAAATCATTTTTTTGTTTGATAGGTAATGATGGGATCCCTGAGATACCGAGGGCAACTCTCGACAATTATAGGCAAATCTAGAACACTACATTGAAATAATTCGATTCCTCCGCCGCGCTCGATTCAAACAGGTGTGTGTTCACCATAAGGTGTGTCAATACCTGGTGGAAGCCTTGGTTCAGTTATTGCTGTTAGACATTTGTTGGCAGTGCACCTCAGACGATTATTCACGCATGCGCACACGTTACAGCTGTCTGGTCGAAATATTCCAGTCTTATCCTTGCTACACTGAAACTCTGAAAATAAGTAGGTTTATGTACATATACCAGATAAAAGACTTTGGGTACTAGTGGTTAATGGCATCCAAACTGGTTATCGGCCACGGTGGCTGTTCTCTCTAAAGAGATCAATCAATTGAGCACTCTCTGCGCTTTAACTATAATAGCACGATTTTATAGGTAATCATCTTTCCCGCTGTAGGGAGTGTCAGACTATTACTGACTAAAACCCATAATGTTCCTTCTTAAGCCCTTTATGTACCAAGACCGCGATAGCTCTTTAGAACAATCCCGCAGCCCCGGCAGGGTCAAATTTACACGCTCTTCAATGCACGGGTCAATTTATGAACTTTATAATATCTTTAGATATAGAATTATATTATATCTATCTATAATTAAATATTATAGATAGATATATTAAGTACCTGGTATGCAGATTTCATTGCTGCATTTCAATCTCCCTTCAGGCGAGCAAAAGCAGAAGTTACATCCATCTGGTTTCAAAATATACTTCGGTATAGTACATCGTTTACCTGAAAATATTCATTCAATGAATGTGTCTATTCTATTCATTTATATAATCTTTATTTATTTATATAATTACCAGCCAGACATTCTGGTAGCCAGCCTAAACAAGAGGTATCGGACGGCCTGAGAAATTTGGTCGAGGAGGCAGATATGTGTAATACGGTGGAAATCAGATGCATTCTGTTTGCCTGGAAGCCGAACCCTATAGTTAGGAAATGGCTGAATACTGATCACGACACTTAAACGACCTTTATACTTTTCAGTAACATTTAGTTATCGGCACGAATCTTGAACTCTGACCTACATCTGCGCAGAAGTGATTTATTAGCAAAGAACCAATCCCGAGTGACAGCTATGACGCGATGCACTGAGTGCCAATCACCGTTGTCGCCCGCCCCCGCGCCTCACTTCATACCACAAAAGAGACCCAATAAATTACATCTGCGCAGGTGAAGGTCAGAGCTCAAGCTTCGTGCCGCTAACTATACAACACAAAAACATTACGTAAACATTATAAACTTGCCTTCATAATCGTGTTCATAATCACATTGGTTGCGCGTGCAGTGTATCTCTCCTTCAAAACAAATACAAGTATTGCATCCATCGGGATCCGGAATCGGCTGTCCACTAAAGCATTCGCTTCCTGAAAAGATACGAGTATTAATTATATCAGCTATTCGATCACCATCTCCCGAGCCTTTTCCCAACTATACCTATTGGAGTCGGCTTCCAGTCTAACCGGATTCAGCTGTGTACCAGTGACCTATCTGACCTCCTCAACCCAGTTACTCGGGCAACCCGATACCCCTTGATTAGACTGGTGTCAGACTAACTGGCTTCTGACTACTCGTAACGACTGCCAAGGATGTTCAATGACAGCCGGGACCTACAGTTTAAGGTGCCATCCGAAACACAGTCATTGGTGTCTAAGATATACTTAGAAAGTACGTACAAACTTAGAAAAGTTGCATTGGTACTTGCCTGACCTGGAATCGAACTCACACCCTCATACTCGAGAGATTGGCTCTTTACCCACTAGGCCACCACGACTTTATATCAGCTATTCGATAGGGATCATATATGGATGCCTCGGTAACCGGGTTGAGGAGGTCAGATAAGCAGTCGCTCCATGTACAAAACGGGTACTCAGCTGCTACTGAGGTATTAGAAGCCGAGACTAATATATTTAGTTGGAAAGACTCGGCAGTTGATGATGATGATGGCTACCTCGAAGACCAGGCTTTCAGACCTTCTATCGTTACTAATGTTATAAATGCGAATACAACTCTGTGCATCGTGCTTATGTACCGATTTAAATGAAAATTGGCTGTTACACAGACATTCTAGCTAGAGCCTGAGAAAAGACTTATTATGCTTTTTAATTGGTAAAAGAACTAAGTAATTTCCTCACAACGTGGGTAAAACCTAAATCGGTTTGACGACCTCGACGGCGCAATGGTCACCATGCCGGTCTGCCGAATGCTGAGATCCCGGGTTCGATTCCTGGCTCGGTCGACATTTGTGTGATGAGCATGCTTGTTGGCCGTGGCTTGGGTGTTACAATATGTATTATATATACTAAGCTATATGTATATAATTAGTTGTATGTAGTTTAGCAGTTGTGTTAGCACCCACAACACAAGTTAATTAATAACTTACGATGGGGCTAACCGAACGTGTGTGAAAAGGTGACCCGACATTAAAAAAAAAACGAGATCCGGTGAAGATCTAGCAACTACCGAAAAAGAAATATTACCTTTCCTTCGATAACCAAGAGTATCACACACATTTCTGCAGGTCTGCACTCCATCGTCACACGTGCACTCAATACATTTATCAACTGTAGTAGGAGTTTGGCATGTACTCTTGCGCAGCCACGGGACGTTGATCGCAACTAAAACATACGGGTTATTATGAAAATCTTATCTACTTATACTTATGTAAAGGTGAAGAATTTGAAAAATTACTTTAAGTTTACATAGAACACTCTTCTAAGTATTATATCTATGTATACTGAAACAGAATAAGCTATGGATAGGTGTGGACTATGGACGAAACGCCAGAGATTGTAAAATGTAAACACCTTTATAACATATTAAGGAATACTAATAAAGAATCAAGTAAGAAGATAGTAGTCGAGTAACTAGTTAGTTTTTTACAAACGACGAATTATACTTTAAAAATTCTAAGAGAACTATCATGAATACCATTATGTCGCCAAAGGAGTACCTACTACATATAAATAATTCACTGCTACTATGCCATTTTCTTTTTCACTTCACTTGCACTGTTAATTACAGCGGCCAAGTGGAACGGACTTTATATTGTTTACGAGAACCAATAGAAAACCAGTGAAAATCTGCAGCATGCCTTTGTTAAAAAAAAACATTCTTTAGTATACAATAGGTACATACTTACATTCTGTGTTGGTAGAACCTTGTGACTGAGTATTCGACACGTGTAACGCCTAAAACAAAAGAAAATCACGTCACTAAGATCGCATTATTGCGAAGAATTTTCACAGTACAAAGCCTCTTCAATTTACCAAATTCATATTAGGAATATAAAGGTTTCTTTCTTTTGTTTCAACTCGCTTTTGTTCATTGGTTCTAAATATATGGAACAAGAAAGTTTATTTTAATTTTAATTGCTCATTTATTATGATTATATTTATTTACACAATCATCTGCCTAGCCTTTTCTCATCTATGTTGGGGTCTTCTAGACTAACTGGATACACTATAATAATTATTCACACAATATATACCAACGTATGTTTTCAGCTGCACTACTCTCGTGATGCACGAAAAACCGCGTAAAACGGCTATTGCATTTAAATTAACTGCTAATAATTTTTGCAAAGAAAACAAACATATTACTTGGCTTTTCAAATTAACCATATAATAAGCCAGCTGTGTTTATGCTCACACTAATGCTTACACACATTAATTACATACATCTTATTACATACATACTACGCTAGTTTTTAATATCCGAATATTTCAAAAGTACTGCATTTTAGAAATTTTCACAAAGTAGACCAGAGTTTGGAAGTTGGTGATTGATACTCCCGTGCGTCGAAGAGCACGTTAATGTTCTACGCCTGATCAAAATCTTCAAGTGTCAAAGATTTGCGCAGCCTAGTGTATGAAGGAGTTTAGTCGCTGGATACTATAGCCACTGCGTGGCGTGCAAGGCGTGCATTGCGCTTGAGCACATAGCTGATCAATCACGTTGGTAACACATAAGTAAAAAAAGAATCAAGTAACTACATAAAGTTTTGAATGTCTAGAGATGTGCTAAGACTGAAAAAAAATATAGAAATGGTTGTTAATCTTTTATATTATATAAACATCTGTGCATATGACTATAAAAAAAGTCGTGGTGGCCTAGTGGGTAAAGAACCAACCTCTCGAGTATGAGGGCGCGGGTTCGGTTCCAGGTCAGGCAAGTACCAGTGCAACTTTTCTAAGTTTGTACTTTCTAAGTATATCTTAGACACCAATGACTGTGTTTCGGATGGCACGTTAAACTGTAGGTCCCGGCTGTCATTGAACATCCTTGGCAGTCGTTACGGGTAGTCAGAAGCCAGTAAGTCTGACACCAGTCTAACCAAGGGGTATCGGGTTGCCCGGGTAACTGGGTTGAGGAGGTCAGATAGGCAGTCGCTCCTTGTAAAGCACTGGTACTCAGCTGAATCTGGTTGGACTGGAAGCCGACCCCAACATAGTTGGGAAAAAGGCTCGGAGGATGATGATGATGCGCAGTTGACTATTAACTAAAATTTTTCTTAGTAAATATATTTAAAATGGCAAAATCAAAACTTGTATCGTTGGTCTAAAAGATTGAGCAGTGGAATTACACAATTATCGTATACATCAGTATACAAAAGTGCTCAAAGGTAGTTCCTTAAAAATTAACAAAACGATTTACCTTATTCATGTTTTCAAAGACATGAAATTAAAACTGACAATGTTTCGCAGAAAAACTAATCTGATTAAACAAGGTGTAAACAAATAAGGAAAAAGGCTCGTGAGATGATGAAACAAATTGGCTTCACACACTAATTTGCGGGGTAATTGACTAATTTTGGCAGTTAGTTCTGCACCTGCCTTCGCTAAGATAGACGCCATGTAATTTTCATGGCAGAGAATGACATGAAAAAAAATGGTAGCTTGTGTTCATGCGCCGAACTTGTCTTTAGAGAATCGCATATGAAAATGCTTGTAATTTTATCCGTAGTTATCAGTTCTGTCCTTTTTAATAACAAAGGTATCCAAGAGAGACCACAAGTTTTATGACAACGAACTCTTCTTGAGATTTGTGACGTCGTTTGATCTTGTATGGATTTCCATCGCTGCTCAAAATAGACGAAGCTTTCAACACTGATGATAGCGAATAACCTTGCTGATCTACTTGCCACTGGAAAACTATTATGAAAACACACTATCCAATCCGACAGTCGAAACACTGCGTAAAAGACCTCAATAGTGTGTCAATGTAAAACAATATGATTAGGCATTAGAAGAACCAAATCAAAAATAATACAAAACGCCAGCCGAACAGAAAAAAAATATCGTAATTTTTATCGTTTTAAATTACAATGAAAATTCTTGGAATGTACTAAACACTTGATATGATTGAATTCACTATGTCTCGTGTTACAACAACGCGTAACAGCTTCTTTAAATACATCTAAAGGTTACTGAACAATGACAATAGTTTCATCCCTAAATGCACTGTAAAAACAACTTAAAATAATAGCTCACCCATATTAAAACACAAAACAGAAACGCCAACCAATCCATAATAATGAAGAATCAAATAACAAGAGGCTGTATATAATTTTCTTTTTATACGCCAACATTAAAATCAGCAAAGTGACTATTAACACAACAGTCATTAAAAACAATTACAACAACATAGCAAGACATTTTACGATAGTTTCTGAAACCTACAATGAAATATAGACCTTAAATATACCTAGCATAAAATTGCAATTTGCATGGCTAGTTTCAATTTACAACCAAGATTGGTTTTGAAGTTTCTTGTAGTACATAAATTAATTTTCTTCAAATGTTTCAAGGTAGATAAACTAGCTGCTGATATGTTCAATTAAAAGAGTTCATCCATTATTAAGTTGTACAGTCTTTGAAATGCCTTTAGTCTTCAATAAGTCAAAATTTTAACGCAATCGGTAAGTTATTTTGGCTGAAATATAAAAGCGTGAAACCTCTGCCTTGTTTGGCCAGTTGTCGCATAGCGCGACTGCTGTGCACGAGGTTCGATTCCCGCGTCGGGCCGAAATTGCTTTGTGGGTTTGAGAAACTTCCATAAATCAGCCTTTAGTCTAGAAGATGGCAATGTTATAACCCCATTCCTGGGAGGACGACACAAGCCGATAGATGGTTTTGAAAAAACTCTGACATTAGGGTCTGTAAGGTGATTAAACCTGCAGTTCTCTCGATAAGAAGAAAACCATATATGAACCAAATTCAGATTTTTTGCAGTATCCTATTATAAAAAAGAAGAAATTTTTCATTTGTTTATTTGTACCCTAAAGGATCTGAAACTACCGAACCTATTTGAAAAATTCTTTCATAGTTGGGAAGCCACACTCTTCCCTAGTATCATAGGCAATTTTTCCTCGATACGGGCAATAAACCGCTGGTACAAGCCAGACCTCAATGGGAGATCCAACTTCATATCTAACATTGCCAATTAGATCCAAAAGCTAGACTTCTCCTAATAGTTTCAAGAGGCATAATCATCCCTTCTTAGGCATCTAGTTAGGGGTACAACTAAGTTAGATCTCTGAGGACGAACCAGTCTTGAAAACATCTAATTGCTACTAAACTTGAGAGACATCGCGTAATTTGGGACTTCAACTGCTTCATTCGAATTTGAAACTTATTACTTGTAGTGTTACGTTCATTTTGGAGTAGCAGTTGTACTGTTGAATGTATCGAGATGAACATTGCCATTGAATGACGCAAATTGTGAGTTTTCTTCGCACGTCATTTGATGGCAGTGATAATTTCAGCGACAAATAAGACCTTGTACTTCTGTAGCAAAAGAATTACGTAGTAAGAAAACTCTGCAGATTTACATAGTTTCCTGAGACGAGAAGATGGTAGGCATTTATTCATTGAATTCGGTAGAATGTGTGAGATTCCATTTAATATAAAACACCAATATTTATACTACATTCTGACAAATATTTTTTTATTTCTTTTTTGAATTAAATTGTATGCATTCAGAAACTTTCCTCGTGTAAATGATGCTCTAGAGTGTGTACTAAGGTCTAAATTACTCATATTTGAGAATTTGGTTCTTTACCTACTAGTTGTGATCACCCATCATCATCATCTCATCACCTCCCGAACCTTTTCCCAACTATATTAGGGTCGGCTTCCAGTCTAAACAGATGCAGCTGAGTACCAGTGTTTTGTTCTGATCTCCCGTGCTGCTTATAATCCTTCAGCTAAGAAAACAGCTTAACCCTGAAAGAGTACGCATAGAGAAACAATTCAAGGCCTTAAATGGCGCGCAGTTGTTAAAATCCCCTACATTTTAACTTCACCATAACATTATATACAAACATGGTACTAATCACTGCTTATTGTTCTCCGAGCTCGGTCTGAGCAAACATCATTATGTTGGATTTGTGAAAATTATAATTACAACTTGCTTATCGGTAAACAATTGATTTTGACTTGGTGAGATTGCTGCGTTCGAATAGATGGCAGTATTTTTTTACGAGTAAAAATGTTGCTTAATACTTTAGAAATAAAGTTGGCACAAATATTTGTAGTCTTGGTACTTCAAATCCATATGACTTTTCTGCTACTTTTTATACTAGAATTGTTTTGTTTTGCTATATTTATTTATTTTTACACATAACGCATGCAGTGGTCATCTATGAGTGACTGTCACACATGTATGCCAATTCTTTTTCTATCAATTTTGTTACTCAAAAAGTGCTGACATTTTTGATGAACCAATAAATAAATACTAAGTACACAAAGAGTAGAAAATAAGTACATAAAGAGGAACCATGTTTTAAAAATTATTTAAACTACTGAACCGATTTCAAGACTTCTCTTCCTGTTAGAAAGCTTGACTGTCCCAGATTGACATAGGCTATATTTTATCCGGGTATGGGAAAAAGGTATCAGTATCAGATTGAGGTCAGTAAGTCTTGCGATGCAAAACCACTATCACTAATTTTAGGTAATTTTGCTTGACAATTTATCTCAGTTTTTACAGCTGAAGTTTATGAGAAAAATAAAGAATTAGACGCACTAAAATATCATCAAAAATTAAACCCCTTAGCTGCGAAGCGGAGAGATATATTTTTTATTATTTAAAATTATGAAAATGAATCCGTCTGTAGTTTACTGAAACATAAAATTCTTGAACAAAGAGGCGCAGTAACAACTGTTTGAGTGTGGCCTTAGGAGAGGCGGAAAAACTATCATCTGCCTAGCTATTTTCTAAATATGTTGGGGTCGGCTTCTAGTCTAACTAGATGCAGCTGAGTACCTATCAGTGTTTTACAAGGAGCGATTGCCTATCTGATCTCCTCAATCCTGTAACCTGGGTAACCCGATTTATTGTATGAAAAATACTAAAAAAACTTGTATACCATGTACTTACTTATGTAGTTCGTACGTCCAGTGAAGTTAAACAGTCGTAGTGGCCTAGTGGTTAAGGCACCAGCCTCTCAAGTACGAGTGTGCGGGTTCAATTTCAGGTCAGGCAATATCAATATCACTTTTATTAAATTAAATATGCTTTCTAATCCATATCTTGGACGCCAACGACTTAAAAAAGGTGAAAGAAAATATCTAGAAGAAACCTACTCTTCAAATTCTGAAATCGCCAATCTTGCGCAAGCGTGATGATTAATGCTCATTCCTTTGTAGGTATTGGAAGAGGACCTGCAGTGGTACAATAAAAAGGCTGATGACGATGAAAAAAATACACAAAAAATCGCTGTTTTCATAGCCCCATCCCCAAAGCGGCAGTTAATAAATAATTTATAGCCAGTGTCGCTTATCTGAGTCCCTCCGATTTCTCACTGCTCACTCCTAAGAATTATTTTTTCAGCCATAACAAATCCTTTTCTATAGGGTGCTTCTTTACAGTATTTTTTTAAGAAATCTGTTGGATATAATAAACGGTATGATTCTTTGTCTGTGGAGTTTAGATAGCACTTTATATCTACAGAATATGCAAATATGTAATTTCAAAATGTGATATGATAATATTCGTAAAGAAACTTGTGTCTATGTCACCGTAAGATTACAAACATCGTTAGATTACAATCTATCTCGAGAGATTGTACACTGTCGAATTATTGTAAACCGTAACATCTGATTGCAATTTAACGCATTATTTTTCGCTATATTATAATCTATCGATGAGAAATTGTCAAATTGTCAACTGTCCGAAAGCTCTCCCTGATTGGTCAGTCTTTTTGTAAGATCGACCAATCACGACCAGCCGTTCTGTTGCCATGGAGTTCCCGTAGAGTTAGGAATGAATTTGTGTTTGAAGACAAACTACCTAATTGTTTTGTTTTTTTTTTTATATAAAAGTCAGCTAAAAATTTTCCAATTTCATTAAAATAAAACTAGTTTTACGGATTTTATCGCGGTCGGTTTTAAACGTCGGGATTAAATAATATAATATAACCGCGATAAAATCCGTAAAAGTAGTTTTATTTAAATGTCTAATATTCTCGTAAGTGTCAGAAATCAATGTTTCCAATTTCAATTTGTGTTTGAAGAATAAATATTTCGTTACAATTTGTTCCCTCCATATGTCAGGAATATTAATTACATACTCGTACTAAATAATAAATCCTTGAAGAATTTTTGAAGAGCATTTATTTTATTTAACTGACACCTCTATTTCATTCCTAACTCTACGGGAACTCCATGGGAACAGAACGGATTATTGGTCGATCTTACAAAAAGACTGACCAATCAGGGAGAGCCTTCGGACAGTTGACAATTTGACAATTTCTCATCGATAGATTATAATATAGCGAAAAATAATACGTTAAATTGCAATCAGATGTTACGGTTCACAATAATTCGACAGTTTACAATCTCTCGAGATAGATTGTAATCTAACGATGTTTGTAATCTTACGGTGACATCTATAACATAAAAAATACATACGTATGTACTTTTAATGACCGTTTCTTACTGTGAGGAAAAATCCTACACATGAAGAAGCAAAATAGAAATAAAGTATTTAAAGATGTATGATAGTATGTGGATATATTTATAGTTACTTTTTCACACTAATTCTTCAACGCTACATCTACTAAATGAATTTATTATGATGAATCCTGGCAGTAGTATACCTTATTATATAAAAATAAAATATACTTTTTACACACGTGCGGGACTCCCCTCGGGACCATGATGAAACCTCAAGATGAAACAAGTCTAAAATAACCAGAAAGTTACAACACAGCATTAGCTTTAGGACTACCAAGAATCCTACATTACATTACCGACAATTCAAGACACAGTGTCAATTTCCAAAGAATTTCGTAGTCCACATTTCAAAACAATATGAGAAAAGTATCTCCAGATGGAATCAAAAGTAGCAATTTGAGTGGTACGGTGGTACCTTTAGTTTGTTTGTCGAGTCCCCGTTTGCAATCACAAAGTAGATCCCACGGGGAGACAGGATTATCTTCAGCTTAAGCTGCGACTGGAACCAAGTAAACTTGGGGTCACAGTTACAGGGAAATCATAATCTTTATACAACATTACTTTTTATCGTTTTAATCCCGAAGACTTCGCAATAGGTATCATGAGTAAAGCTCGTTTACCATGTCAGATTAACACAATAAGCAAAAAATAACAGCAGTTGCATAGGTACATTAATGACCATATAGAATTTCTATTTAACAGCAGATTCTTATTCATGATACCTATTGCGAGGTCTTTGGGATGGAGGATGGGACGGCATTCCGACACGACCGAAGAGAGATTAGAAGCAGGATCGCAGGGCTTAATATGCTTTCCGACGTAACGACTGGAGAGAGATCCGGTGCAGAACCGACGATTTACGTGCTCTCCAACGCTACATTCTTCTCTTAAATAAAACTACTTTAACGGATTTTATTGCGGTTATATTAATATTATTTAATCCCGAAGTTTCGGATCCTTTACAGCATCCATGGTCACGGGCAGACTCCTTACTTTTATGTTATGTAAAGTCGTAAACACTGCGACCCCACATTTACCTACAGAATTTGACTTTATAAGACTTCAATAATACTTTGGCGAGTGTACTGTTGTTTCATAAATCTCAGACGAATCCGAATCTTATGTAAAATTGTTTTGTAGCAAACTGTATACGATTCATATTTGTTATGTTACTGTTTCGTATGGTAAAGAGGTATGTATTATGTCTTTGGATGAGGTTGGACATATAATATTTGCTCTTTTCTAGATCTGAAGTAAAGTTGATTAAACTGTAAAGTTAAGCTGTTTTCGTCTAGGTCTTTATATAGGTAAATGAAGGTATAGAGAAATGGGTAAATAATACCTACAAATATAGAAGAAAATCTAACAGAAATCGATTTGCTATCATCTAGAAAATCATAGTGGTAATTGATGCAGCAATTTCTCATAACTATGATGTCATAGTATTACTTAAAAACTTAGACAAATAAAAACAACAGCGATCACATTTTACTGAACAAATTCAACATTGTAGGATGCCTTTGTCACACTTAAAATTAAATTATACAGGTATTTGTGAGTATTTTTGTTACTTGTTCAGGCTCAAGCGGTTGAACCAATGACCAATTTTAATAATATGGTAATTAGAAAACTGACACCCGAGACACATGGTATAGAACATTACTTTTAATCCGTATAAAGGAAATTGTACCCTCAGGACACTACTAAAACCGTCACTAAGCTAGTAAATCATAACCCAACCGTTTCCTACAACTCAATTACAATGTAAAACTTACAGAGAAGCCATTTGTCGACACACTACCCCATCGTAAAGATAATGGTCACATGTTTAAAGTGACCATAAAAGGGTACATAGTATTTTAGTGTCCATCGCCGGTTTTATTCGTGTTTGTTGCTTTACTGCAAATGATGAGAACCCGTTGAACGATGGTTTTGCGTTGTGGTCGCTAAATCTGCTGGTTTAAAAATTAAAAAAAAGCGGGTTTAAAAATGGAAAAGCGTTTTCAGCAAGAAATGCTTTGTAGGCTTTTGTGAATGAACATTTGCATTCTTGTTCAAGAGAATTTTATATTAAAAAGAAGAAACATTAAGTGATAACAAATCACAAGGTCTGTTGCCTATTTGGTATGACAGTCTACATATTACCTATAGGAGTGTTATAACCATAATTACCTATAGGTGTATTACAAAGCTGATAAGTTTGTTTGTTGAACGCGTTAACCCCAGGAAAAACTGGTACGATTTGAAAAATTATTTCAGTTCCAGATATCATATTTATAGAGGTAGGCGAGAGGTTATTTTTTATTCGGCTGCTGGAGCTAAATTCCTTGGGGCGCGAGTGCAACCGGAACAGCTAGTTATTTATACAAATATTTCGGAAAGGTAAATCTATATTTCCCTTTCTGCCTTCAAAACATCCTTCAGAAAATCCATCCGAAAATCTTCTAAATAATAAATATTCTCCAACCCTTATGCCACTATATTCCCAAAACCCGCTGTTTCTAAAGCCCGCCATTCACCTCATAATACTTTCCAGTCACTTGACTGTCGTTACAGAGAACTACAATGTTGCGTTTTATCGTCCCAAACATAAACTATCCCCCTGAGTATTAATCTGTTCAAGATATATCGTTTGAACGACATGTAAAAGGATTTTAAGATAGATATTTTAAAGTAAGTAACAGCCGCAGTTGATCTATCATAAGGTTAAGCAACGCTTGACGCGATAAGTCCCTGGATGGGTAGCCATCTTGTCATAGCGAGTTCCTCCGAGTTTCGAAAGGCACGTATTTATGGTGGTTTAGGTTCCCGACTGTCATTTGAACGTCTTTGGCAGATGTTAGGAGCCATCAGAGAATCAGAATCAGTGCCAGAAAGTTTGACAACAAATATAGCCAAAGGGTTCCCCGAGTGACTTGGAATGTGGAAGTCAGATGTTCCGTCGCTCCGCTTCACGTAAAACCCTGGTACTCAGCTGCATTCGTTTTGACTATAGCCCGCCCCAAATATAACTTGTAAAATGGTAGGCAAATATTAGGCAGAAAGCGGCAAACGGTCCAGTTGTTCTTGAAACAATCTCTTCAGCTTTATTATATAAGTGTAGATTACCCAAAAATATACATACTTACACCACTTTATATAACCTTCTTAAATCCGATCATATTTACTTAACCAATGACGCTAAACAAAAGAGGTATCTTAATTTTACATTGTGTGTGAAATAAAGAGAATTTGCGTGAATGCTCGTTCAGAACAAACGAACAGACAAACGATTCAATTAGAGGGTTTATTGAAGCCTATAAACAAAGTTATACCGCGTCCTTCAAAAACAAAAAGCGATTCAAATATCAACCTTACTGCGTTGGCATAAGAGTGTTAGTAAAAATTTTAGGGTGTGTTTGTTAAAGTTGTATCTCTGTTTGCAAATCGTTCGTATTTAGACAGTTGTGGTTTATTTAGTATCATTGTGCAGTTATGTATATATAGTAGTAAATTATTGACATTCTCGTGTATAGTATATACCGATTGGTCGGATACAGACCAGCAAAATGCTGCCTATCGTACTGGTATTACTCGTCGCTACTGTAAGTCATATTATTTTTTACCATTTATTTTATTCTCAAAAAATTAATCCCCGTGGTTGTTGACTGGGAGCATGTCCAAATTAATATTTTATCCTTTATAAATAGTTCTGTGTAACAAAAGTTGAAAATTCTTCTATGACAAGTTGTAGAGCTGTTTTAAAAGCAATTCTTTAAAACTAACTGTTCAACTATGTAGCTGTTAAAAAGTAGCGAAATTTACGCGTCTAAGCTTTTGGGGGTACCCGATTTTGGACATCATTTTTTAAGTATTTTTTTCTAATTTACTAGCATATAAAATAGGTAATATTTATGTATATTTTTATGTTTGACAGAGCGCTCTGGCTGCCCCAGGCGTCAACCTGAGCATCCGCAATGTAAACGAGGTGGTGCCACCCAAGCACAATGGCGGACTTGTCTCTGCGTAAGTAATATCATGATATTCCTTCTTATCATGTGGCTGAATCCTCCAGTTTGAGAACAGAAGTCTTCCTCAATAATGGGCTATGCATTATCATCATATTTTTTTTATCATCCTACTGCTAGGCATCGATCTTCTCTAATACAAGGAAGGATTGAGCGTTAATCTCCACGCTTGCTTAATGCAGGTCAGTGAATACCTAAAGAATTTTTCAAATCAGTCCACCAGTATTTGCGCTTTCAATAAATTATCAGTGTCCCGAAGTAAATATTCCCTGACCCGGATTAAAGTAGCCTATGTCTCAGGATCTAGGACATCTGTTTACCAATTTAATTTAAATCGGTCCAGTCATTTTATCGTGAAAGCTCGACGAAATTTTGTTTGCCACAATATAGGCCCATTTTCTGATGATTTCTGAATAAAAAAACCAAATCTCCATCTTTCAGTTTCTTGACCAACCAAGCCTTCGAGATCGTAGACGGTGGAGACACTGCCACCTACGTGCTCAACCTTCAGCAAGTCATTGACGACCTCGCCAACCAAGGAGACAAGAGCAGCCAGGCGCTCGCCGCCGGTCAGGCTATCGCTATCCTCGGAGCTCTGAGCACTGGAATCCCCGGAGACGCTTGTGCTCCTGCCAACGTAAGTATTCGGTAACCATTTGTTTTGGAAATGAGAAATCTTCAGGTGAACGCTATGGGAGCAGTGAGACTGCGTGTCAGGTTCTCACTGATTAAAACCCATCTTTGTTCAATGTTCCTCCTGGAGCCCTTTGACTGCCAAATCTGCGATAGCGATATCAAATGGTCCTGTAGCTCAAGTTTTCATTTTCTGAATAGCTGTTCCCTTGATGGGGACGGCTTACATTCTAACCCGATGAGGCTGTGTTTTAAAAGCAGCGGCTACCTGTCTGACCTCTTCACCGTTACACTTGACATTTAAGGTCACAGGACAAGAGGATTTAATATTCTCAAAACTAAATTAACATGTTACGCTCAGAAATAATTGGGTTTTACATATATAGTGTTAATCCTAAATTGACGCATAACTTCATATTCTATTTCCAGTTCATCAACGCCTACGTCTCGTCCCTCCGTAGCGGCAACTCCGTGGGTCCAGCTCTCGCCAAGTTCGTCAACGTCTTGAAACAAAACATCGACCAAATCGTCCAATACGCTAACAACCCCAACCAACTGAAGAACGCTGTAAGTAAAAAGAATTTTAAATATGTTTAATAATGTATGATCTTTCAATGAAACGTTGTCTCATCAATTTCCTGAATTGAGGGTCACGTAAGAAAAAAACTTCCTTTAGGCTGAATAAGACCTAAAAGTTAAGAATTTGACGCAGTATTTTAAATTAATAGACTGAATCTTAGAAACGTGTTAAATAACGTCTAACAGGCCGTGTTATGCAAATATATCAGGACATTGATCATCTTTTTCAGAATTCGATGTTCCAGAATTTCAATCTGTAGTTCGTTGTATTATTGCTCCCTACTAATACGTGACCGCACTGGCTATGTAAATATTACATGTACCCTTAGAAACAGACAATTCTAGTACATAATAATGCCACCAATACATATAGAAACACCTACATTTACCTCCTATTTCTCCATCAAAATCACCTAAAACTTTATACACTGCATATACCAACCATAGGTTACACCACAATAGATAGGTCAGCGATACGCAACCAATAGTTCTGCACAAACTGCTGATGACTTGCAAACGCAATGCATACGTAATCAAACGCCGTCATTAATCATCGGTAGGCCATCTATCACGTCGTCCAACACTGTCCATCGTCTAAACAATTTTGAGCACTTCACCTATTGTTATTGATATAAATGATTTTTTCTCACGTTGTGTTGTGTGAGTGATTGGTTTAGAAATAGTCTGAGAGGTAAATGTTTGTGTTCTAAAAGGTTACTGATTGATGACGTTAAAGGTCGTGGGTTCGATTCCCGCATGAGACCAATATTCATACATTTTTGGGTATAGTAAATTTCAGGTGATAGGGCAAATATGATATTGAAAAACTGCACAACAGCTTTATCTCAATTTTTTTATGAGGATAGACAAGTTTGCAAAAGTACTAGCTTCTACCAGCGGTTTGACTTACGTCCTGAGGAAATTTCTACGAGCATCCTGATAAAAACTAGCTTGTAGCCTTCCTTCATAAATGTATCTACTACGTATAATTGAAAATCGAGAGTTCCTAAGATATGCACATTTAAACAAACTCTTCAGCTTTTAAATATTAGTGAAGTTGAGGATTCACAAAGGACCTTTGTTTCCAGGTCGGACCCCGAGGTAACTGCAACGGTGGTGGCAGAAACTACCAATTCGAAGCCGCCTGGGATGCCATCCTCAGCAACGCCTCCGGAGCCTCAGCAGGGTAAGTTTGGAAAGCTTCTTTAATGTTACAGACATAAGGTTCATTTTTGAACAAATTGTGTGTATTCCAAAAGTGCAATTGTGCTAATTTTGAGAACAGTATTCAGTTGTTTGGAAACGATACGAAACATCTGGCCATTTTGACAGTTAAATAATAAACATATACCGTCTTACCACAAAAACTTTTAAACGTCAGTTTATGCCTTGTCTAAAAAAATGACAAATTATGACGTTGACATATGGTTCATTTTGCAGCCAAAATTTTATTAGACAAGTGTAAAACAGGGTTTAAAGTTTTTGTAGTAAGACCCTGATTGCTTGAGAGTTTCAGTAAGAGTACCAGCACAATGCAAACAAAATATTCGTTGTAATTTTTTAAAGGAAATCTTGGTTCCCATCAAGGATTTCAGTCGGCCTGATACCGGCTAAATACCTGACCTGAAAACCGGCAAATCAAATAATACCTAGTTTTCATGTTTAAGTTCCCCAAAGATTTAGTTACATTGTGAATATATTTGTGTAATTAAGTTACATTGACTAATGTGCTAATGTTCCAGGCTTGTCAACGAGCAATACTGTGCTGCCAAGCGTCTGTTCACTGCCTTCAACGCCCAAAACAGCAATGTAGGAGCTTACGTCACCGCAGTCTCCCTACCACCAGTCAACCGCGTCCTCCAAGAAGCTTTGGGACCAGTCGCTAAGGTTAGTACCATCATCATCATTATTATCGTCCCACTCTTACCCCTACACTCAGAGACATTTAATGATTACTTCACCCCCGCACTCAGGAGACATTTAATGATTACTTAAGTCACTCCTTAGTGACAGATTCTCATAGAAATTCTGCACTAAGGAACGGCTTAAGTAACCATTAAATGTCTCTGAGTGTGGCCATTAGACAGAGACCTCTTGTCATTAGTCATCACCATCAGCCTTTTTATCGTCCCACTGTTGGGCACAGGCTTCCCCTCACACGAAGAAGTATTGAATATTGGCATAGACTGTAACTAAAAATTGTAATAATGGCAGTCATATTGCCTGTTCTTTAGAAGATCACGTAGCTGCATAGGTCATTATTATAGCGCACAAACATATGGACATAGGTGCGCGACATCACGATCAGAGAGAATGAATGGAACTGACGTTTTCGTTCTCTCCGAGGTTCAACTTCCTAACTTCGAGTTGCTTTGGTAGTTTCTTAAAACCCATTTCGATTTCGGCTCATGCCGTGAATCAAACCCGATAAAGCACAACAGTCCACTGAGGACCTTCCAGAAGCAGTTTTAAAATACTATTTTTTATCATTCCAGTTCGTTGCATCCCTCTCTTCTGGCAACCCTGCAGCCGCAGCTGCCGGAGCCAAGAATGCCCTGGACAACGCCCTCAGATACTAAACCATACTATATACTAAACTTTAGTACAATATTATATCGCATTTTATATATATCGGTATACTATACGAATAATAACCTGACTACTATGTATATATGTATAATATACTATACATACCGAAAGGTCATACAATGACGTCTATAGGAAAAACTTTTGATATGTAAATATACGTTTATGCATTATAACAAAGGACTTGGCTTTTATTTTCACGGACAAAGATTTTTATTTCTAATAAAGATGTATCCAATTCTGATGTTTATTTTCTTGTTTTATTTTGTAGTTATTCAAAACTATTTTAGTATTAATAAGTTCGCTATTACTTAAAAGTTTACCATCTTTTTTTAACGACGTCAAAAATCATCGAATGACCCCTCCCGCTGTGGGTTAGCAGCGGTAAGGGAGTGTCAGACTCTTACTGACTAAAAACCGTGGTGTTCCGTCGTAGGCCTTTTATGTACCAGGGCCGCGGTAACTCTTTCGAACAATCCCGCAGCCCCGGCAGGCCTTGGCCCTACTGGGCCTCGCTGGGGTAAAGTTTACCATTTGTAGTCTGACAAATACGTATGTGTCACTGCTATAATCGGGTCAAACGACGGTGGACGTTATTGTCAAGTCAGCCCATAATTTCGCGTTAGCTAGACAATAGCTGAAAAAAATACTTTATTGACTGTAAACTACATTTCAATACTTTCATACATACTTAGACGTATTTTTTCAGAAAAAAGGACAAGACTGCTATTTTTGTTTAACAAAAACTTTTCAGTGAGTTTATTTATTTCAGTGTTAGATAGCCCATTTATCGAGGAACCCTAAGGGTTATGTTTTATCCGGGTGCGCGAAGTAGTTGGCGACGGATGCGTTTAAAACCGCTGGTGGAGACTAGCAAACAAATAAACATACACTACACAGTTATAATTTACATGGTGTTCGCATTGTAGCCAAAACCACATCACAAACAAGGGTTTTCTATTTTTATCTTGTATGCTTCAGGAAAAATAATAATTTAATACAACATTTAATTTCAGCTTTATCCTCAAACAGCTATCTGGTATTAAAACTCACAGTAGTGACACAAACTGTGTTGTTAGTATGTTCATTTAGTGAAATAATAATGTTTTTATTACCTTTGCTCTTTTTAACACTACCATTTTACGCGTCTGCGAATTATCTTAGCTATAGTTGTAGAACAGGTAAGTTTATTTCATTTATATTCATAGTACCTTTAAATAAATGTGGGGCACCATTGTCTTTAGTTAGTAGCAATTCAGTTTGTTATAGTGGCTTCTAACTGCGGGTTTCTGTAACCTATCTATCCTTTGTGTTAAGAGATTGGTATGCAATGAACGTCACAATTCAATCTGCAATTATAAAACAATGCATGGATCGGGAGAAGTACTTCACCGGATTAAATTCGGAAATATGTATTAAATATCCTACTAACTACTACTAATACCTACCTACCGACTACTTTTCTTACTTAAGCTATATCTATATCTATACTAATTTTACTATATAATTTTTCCACTTTCATACTTACGTACTTAATATTACTTAATATTAATTACATATTTAGAAATACAGAATTATCTACATACTAATACTACATGTAATTAATTGTAAACTTAATAGTTAATACCAATGTTCCTAAGTCAATAGTTTAAAAAAAATCTGATCCAACAGACAAACTGTTGTACACAGTTTTGTTGGACATTTTGTACCTTTTAGAATAATATAATGTACCTTGTAAGCAATAATAAATAAATAATAAAATAATAGAAGATTACCAAAAATAGATACCAGATATTTTGGTTGATCAAAGTATTTGTTACAAAATAGAATATTTCTAACAGTTAGACAGTTAGTGAATAATTTAAATAATTGATATTAATTGATGACTTGATTTTTATTTATACTCAGGTTATGAAAGCCGACCTTAACGTAGTTCTAAAAGGCTAGGCTGTCGATGGTGCATGTGTAAATGTGCTTATGAAAAGTTATGTTAATTTAGAGATTTTAAACAAAATAACAACAATGAAAATTAAGCATCCATTTTGTTTCAGACCCAAATGATGGTACTCTCCCTATATATAGGGACAAGATATATCTTGTCATAGAGCCTGACAAAGTTAACCAAACATGGAATATAAACAAAGATATGAATTATGCATTTATTGACGCGTGTAAAAACTTTTACGATATACGCAATGTTTCTATCCAGGATAGGTAAGTTAATTGCAATGCCACACTTATATCACTAAAAGAATTCAAATGTACTAAATTCATAATTGTTTCTTCTTAGTTTTGACGATAATATTGTCTACTTCGGATTTTCCGGTGATGATGATGAATTAGATCGCATCACACAGCGTGGGCTGGAAGTCGTCGGGGACGCCGTCGAAACACTTGGAAATGTAACTTGCGAGCAAATTGACAATTATGAAATATGTAACAGAACCAAAGTAGTAAATCTTGTCTCTAAAAAGCTAAAAGATAATTATGGAGACGACAATGTTTTCGACTTGATAAAGAATATGCTTGGAGATAAAGAGACTAGGACCGTCACACACGGGAGAAGTTGTGCCCCAGTATTTCAAAATATTACAGAACTATACAAAGTCGTACTATGCGATGAAAGATACACTGACATAAACGTTTATACACGTCCTTTGAAAGTAGTAGTATCGAAGATGAACGATTGTAAGTCAACGTTAGAAAAATATGATTATTCCGTTCTTGCGCTATTGACATCTAAAGGTTTTGACCATTGGTCAGTTCACTCAGTACCAACTATATTCTATGACACTCCTTATGCTTCTGCAGAAGACGAGGCTGCTTTTCCAAATTCTGTTAGTCTGTTACCATGGCGACTGTTGAAATATGGTTTCTTAGGATTTATAAGATCAATGGGCTGGGAAAGAGTTGTGATCGTATCCGATGTTTCACAATACAGCATTGAATTTGAACATGAATTGACAACGTTGTTTGTCAAAGAGAGGATAGTTTACACTACGGTGAAAAGCGAAGATTATAGATTCGACGTAGCTAAGGTATGTAATATTCTTCTTCAAAATATTAACGTATTTCGTAAGACGGATCGTGTGTTTGTCTACTTTTGAATTAATCTCGTTGGTCGAATTCTTGGATAAAAATTCATTCATTTAAAACAAGTCACATTCATACAGCCCTTCTAGACCATCTATTTTCCATATCACTCTACGAAATAAAAGCAACCTCTCTTATAATGAAATTCGTTCAAGATTTAATACCCAGACAAACGTACCAGTAAGCACAGTACAGTGCATTGATATATAAAGTATATAATGATATATGAAATAATATAATGATATGTGTATTAGTATATAAAGTATATAGGTAATGATGTATACTTGCAGATCTCAAAAAAACTTCATATGACCATGCCGAGGATAGTTATTGCGAACCTTGAGGAAGAAAACGCTTTAAAACTTATGCGTTTGTGGAAAATACCTGTTTGGATCGCGAGAGATATATCTAAAATGAGAGCTGATCAGGTACCAGTAGCTTGTTTATTTGGAACTACAGCTCATTCTTACAGATGTGATCCATCGGACTAGCTTCCACATCGTCATCATTAACGCCCGAGCCTTTTCCCAACTATGTTGGAGCCGGATTCCAGTCTTACCGGTTGCAGCTCAGTACCAGTGTTTTACAAGGAGCGACTGCCTATCTGACCTCCTCAACCCAGTTATACCCGGGCATCCCAGTGCAGAATTATGTTATGCCTATAAGTTAGGCTTCAACTTTTAATTATAATGCCTTTTTCAGCAGCAATTACCCCAACGCTTGTTCTCAATTTCTTTGGGCGCTGCCACCGAACCCAACTGTGGCGTGGATGCTAATATTCTGTCTGGACTTACCACCATCTTCAAGGCTTACCATGCTTACATCCCTACGGCCCTAAACCCCACCATGAGAAGGCGTAACTCTTCGAAGTAAGTACTTTGAAAGCCATAAACTCATGAGTCACCATTGACATGAGGAAATAAGGATAAAATTGGTGAATTCGTTCAATAACAATGTGTATTTGATTATAACTGTAATACAACAATTTCCTCAACTGCTATTGAAAAAGAAATGACTAAATATAATACTGCTATGTATGTTATATTCATTTATGTATTTATTCAAACTTTATGTGTTAAAAACGGTACATTGGCGGACTTAATGCCGTAAGGGATTAATTACCAGTCAACCATAGTCATCTAAAAATTCTGATTATGATATCAAACCCTTTTTGAATAAACTACTTCACGTACAGAGCCAAGCATATAACAATGCTATAGCCTGACTAGAATACCACCACATTTGCGTTAATAGTTCTAAACAAAACCACTAAAGAAGATTCAACATCCACAATATTTCTTTGATCACAAAAATAAACATACAAATTATGATTTTCAGGCTATTGATCGACGAAGCCAGAAAGTTAGTGCAAGAGACTGCAGCAGCTAAGGCTTACGTATACAAGTTAGAACGGCATCCAGCATATGACAAGCTAATATCAACCTTGAGAGTAGATAACAATGGGTTCAAAGTTCTTCAGCTCACAAATCCGTTTAAAACTGGAATTCCTTCTGATGGAACGGCTCAATGCTTGGCTAAAAGTAATACGTACTCAAAGCCTTGTGAAGACACTTTTGTCTTGTTGCTAATGTGTGTGGTGATACTCTTCTTCACGACTGCTCTTTTGATCTCTTGTTACTTTCACAAGTCTTCTCCATACAATGATCCGAGATATCACAACTTTTAATTTTTCATCGTATTTTTTTTCATCATCCTCCGAGCCAACCCGATACCCCTTGGTTAGACTGGTGTCAGACTTACTGGCTTCTGACTACCCGTAACGACTGCCAAAGACGTTCAATGACAGCCGGGAGCTACAGTTTAACGTGCCATCCGAAACACAGTCATTGGTGTCTAAGATATACAACTTATTTCATCGTATTTGTCCCTTTGTACGCTTAAATCTTTAAAACTACGCAACAGATTTTGATGGGTTTTTTTAATAGAGTGATTGAAAAGGAGGGTTTATAATTATGTATAATGTAGCGTATTTAATATCAGCATTGCGCCCGTGCCGACGTACCCGAAGCCGGGGCGGGTTGCTAGTAATAAATAATGTATATTATAACTTAAAATAGGTATAATTAATAAATAAAACTCTAAGGAATATCAGCCAAGATTTTTAATAAGTTCTTTGAGATACCTAATGTCTTTCTTGTCATGTAATGTGTCATCTTCCTCGCTGTCGGGCGCTGACGTGGTCCGAGCCGCTTGCTCTGGGCCTGGCAGATCAAATATGAACCCTCGGATCTGGAGAATAAGGTTGATTATGCTGTAAATTATCATTGGACGATATGTTCGTGGTTTTAGTTTTGGAATGTCATAGTCTTGGATTGAAAGGCAAAAAAAAGGAACAATTTAGTTTCTTTAAAATACATATCTTCAGACAGGACAGCGGTTTTTCGTAATTTAGGCCTGTACATACAGAAGGTTACACAACATTTCTAAAAGAAATGACATTTTGCACAATTTGGAGAATTTTGTATGTATACAAATATTAGAAACACTTCAACGTTAGAACTACTGAACCGATTTAAACGAAAGATACCCAGATAGTCTAGAACCTTAGAAGGATCATGGGCTACTTTTTAACTTGGTACAGGAAAAAATTCTCTCACGACGCGACGCGGGTGAAACCGCTGTCTATTCCAATTAAATTATGTTCTAGAAACCGAGTTTAACAGTTTTGTAACCCTGGTAAAAGTAAACATATTATTCTTGTCGAAGCTAAATCATACCTTTTGATTAACAGCTCTTAAATTCTGCAGCAATTTCAAGGCAGACCTCTTTTCAGTCGGGTGAGAAATCTGATACAATCGTATGGCCCTGTGGAACTAGAAATATATGTGTGATTTGTCTCCATTCCTGAATAATTCAACAGACTATTTTTTACTTCAAGAAGACATATAACAGAGGAACAGTTAATAGATTGGAATGGAATGAATAAACACTATTTTACTGAAGACATTTTTTGTTGTACTAGGGAAGAAATACATCGCATATTATTAATATTATAAAGCTCTGAAAATCTGAAATAAAAATTTCTAGTAGTCTGTTTTGTTTGAACGTAACAATCTGAGGAACACTAGACCGATTTGGAAATTATTTCAGTGCTAGATAACCCGTTAGTCGAGGGAGGTCATATTCTACTTTTTATCTGCAGTGAGATGTTTCTGCAGTTTACGGGTAACCGCTGGTGGAAGATAGTACATAATAAAATATTATCAAATAGTATTGCTACTTGTAAAAACTACCAAAGATGTCAAATTGACTACCTGGAACCTACGGAGCGACCTAACCAAGCTCTGAAGCTATTACTTAGCCACAAGATCCTCCTTATTCTAAAACTAGCTTCCGCCCAGGGCTTCGCTCGCGTAGAGTTCGGTTATATGGCGTTTCCAAGAGAATCCTTCAAAAATTCGGGACAAAAACTATCCTATGTTCTTTCTCAAAGTCAACTCTATCTCTGTACCAAATTTTATTAAAATCTGTTCACTGGTTTAGCCGTGAAAGCGTAACAGACAGACAGACAGACTGACAGAGTTACTCTCGCATCTATACTAATATTATAAAGCTGAAGAGTTTGTTTGTTTGTTTGAACGCGCTTATCTCAGGAACTACTGGTCCGATTTGAAAATTTCTCAGTGTTAGATAGCCCATTTATCGAGGAAGGCTAAAGGCTACTTTTTATCCCGGTACGGGAAGTAGTTCCCACGGGGTGCGGGTGAAACCGCTGGCAGAAGCTAGTCTATAATATTAGTAGGGATATTCTTTCCTCAAAGCAACTCACCCGCTCCAAAAGGCACCAGGTATCCCGATACTGCTGCAAGAAGACCAGCGGTGTCAGCACGGCAGCATAGAAGCCGGCCTCCCGATCCAGCATGTCTTCACTGTCGGACATGCTGTAGATCGTACCTCGGAACTTGTGGAGAAATGCGGTGTTCGTGTGGTCCTTGTCGAAGCTACAAATGTTTTTTAAGTTATAGAAATTAACACTTTTTTATGACAACAATCACAAAAGGATACGCTAAGCTGACGACTTTCACCACTTCCTAAGAAGAAAAAATGATACAATGTGAAAATTTTGATTTATTTACAGTATTTTTGATTCTGTATCCTTGGGAGTATAATGGAACCCTAAAGACTTCGCTGTCCACTAGGCTATAACGCACTATAATCATCGGCAAGGATATTGAGCCCTGACCTTCACTTTTCACAGATAATGAAGGTATGTCTGTTGATCATACAACAATGAATACTAAAAGGTAGAATAAAATAAGGCTCTCATAACAAAAAACGTGATTTTCATCTGTTTTATAAATAGAGGCAAGAAGTACATAATTCCCTCAATACTCTGATTAAACATTAACTTTTCTATCAGAACATAATTTCACGTTTTATCAACTGTTATTTTATTATAGTAATCTGTGTTTCTAATTTCTTTGTTGTCAATAGACTACATACTCGTAAAAATGTGTCATGAATGAGTCAACACTGCCAAATGTAACGGGGAATTCCCGAAACTACTGCTGATAAACTCAATTACGAGACACCCAAAAATATTGACCTTGAATTCGTTTGCTGTCGGTCGCTTCGTATAACTACGCAATTTATATTCAGAAGGTCTAGTCTCAACAATAACGCTAAAATGTATATGAGAGTTCAAGCCAATGAGGGTTTTCTAAAATGGCGTCCACGAGGTGGCAGCACCGAGTCGTCAGGTCCAGGTAACTGTCAAAGTGCTTATCTTTACTATGAATAGTGAACGATTTAAGTGTTTTTTTTTTATTTTATAATTAAAGCACTGCATTATTGTTTTACTATTGCGGTTGAGTAAATAAAAAAAACTAAATCATATTGTAAAACAAATTTTTCAACAAGCTTTTCCTTAGTACCAGTGACTTTTGCACCCTCTCTCTTAGCTCAATTTTTAGTTCGGAAACCTTATTCTGACCGTAGTCCATAATAAAATCAATAACACTTCCAATATAACAGAATTTCAATAAACAATAAGTTCGGACCCTACAATTCCATACTATTTGACAGCTGTTTGGACCAGACGCATACGTGGCGCCACCCTGTGGCAGAAAAAATTGAGAAGACCCTCATTTGTAATTTACAATGTTGAAGGCGACTATGGACATCACAATGGTCAAAAAAATAATTATCTAATCAATATGTATTGCACATGTGTCAAATGACTAACCTTAGATAGTTAGCAACACAAACCAAAATAATTCTCAATATCTATTAACAAATAAAATGTGAAAGATATTTCTAGAACAAAATCTGTACAGAAAAAGATTCATGTAGTTAGTTCCCTTTGGGCAGCTTTGCTTGTACGAAGTTAGCTAATAATAGTCAAAACGTAAAGTAATAGTAAAAAATACTAGTGCGCATGCGCGAGGCGCCAAATTGCCCACTTCAGAGAACTAAGTAATTTGACAGGGACGGTTTATTTAAGAATTTAACATTACTTGTATGGATATAGTCTAACTTCTGTCTCTAATAAGCAAATCAACAGGTATTAGGAGTAGCCGCAAACTCAAACTCACTAAGGCAGGATCGCATAAAAACGCCTGACAATATCTCTCGCTGATGGACGTATATTGGCGCATTGCATTCCGCCTTCATACTTTCTGTCCTGCTGTGAGTGTCGGAATATCCAGCGTTCTTCTGGGAAGTCTGTATCCAGATCTACGTCCAGACATAATGACGGCCACTGGAAATAACAATGATATATTAATAGACAATAAATAGTTGTCAATTCTCCTGCCGTTATCCCAATTAGGTTCAGCGCAGTGTCTTCTACCAGCCATATCGTCTTTCACAGAATCCATTCATCGCTTCTTGATCATTCTCTTCCTCTATGCATTCACAATCACGGTGTTATCTTCAATGTGTTGGCTTTGGCACCAAGTTCGCCTTCCAAAAATCTAGGAATCTATAGCCTCGTGGTCACGAAGGGTTGTTCAAAATAAATAGGTACCTACTCATAAGTCAGAACTGGGACAACATAGAAGGTAATAAGCACTGTCTGAAAACCTAGCAGTCTTCAATAAAATCCACCAACTATCTACATCATACGTCACAAGGCTTGTTTTTCTGACAGGAGGATTCATCGTTGACTGCCCTTCGCATGGTATTCTTCCCAGACAAGTAGCTTCCCAGACCCGAGCCCAGTATACACACATATTATTCATACGTACCACAACACTTAAACAAAGTAAAACATGACATATATTCTGCGCCATATTAGTTTTCTTCTAAAATTCATGATATTTTTTGTTTCAAAGAAAACATGTCGCGTATAATTTAATAATTTACTTCGTGTTCAACACATGATATTTTGATGGCAACTGTCTGGTTGACATAGTCATCAGAGAGGTATATATCAAAAAGTTTGGGTTGCTATCGAACCTCATGATCTGATCCTTCTACTAATATCATAAATGCGAAAGTAACTTTGTCTGTCTTTCACGTGAAAACAACTGTACCTATTGAAATGAAATTTGGTACAGAAACAGTGCCTCTAAAAGGACGTAGGCCACTTTTTTTTCAATCCGATTGCAAGAAATATTTCTCCTATGACGTGAATGAAACTGAGGGAAACAGCTGGTTAAGAAACTCATAGGAGTGTAACTTTGTTCCTTTGTTTACTCTGATTCTGACCGTTTTAGTCGAGAATATTTTGTGAGGAAAGATGAACCATAATTATCTCTTCCCAGAACTCTTTAATGGCTATATTTCTTCTCCATAAGTTTAATTACATACTACAATACATTATTAATCAGTTTTGCATTGTTCTCTTTGTCATAAATTGTACCAAAAACGAAGCCCAGACAGCTGATAACAAAGTAAAAAATTGGCGTGTACTCACACATTCGCAAGTTATTTTAAGACCTATCAAGGACTCTGAGTTGCCAGAAAAATAACATATGTTTTGTGGTAGATTAAAGTAGATTAAAACTGTGTACCAAAAAAGGTATATTTTTAATGTATTTTGTACGCATACGTAGTTAAAAATAATGAGCATAATACTTCAAGGAACAATTCTAAATATAATTAAACTCATTGTAAAATGTATCCAAATCCAAATGGAATTGTCCAGTAATTTGCAGCATAATGACTAATATTTTATATCCAATTATAATTATGCCCAACAGGTGCTCGAATTTAGATTTCTCAAGGTCAGAACAATTAAATCATTTGACATAGAAAACATTATTTAATGTAGAAGAAATATTTTAGTACTCCTATTGGCTTGTGTTTCTGTCCAATAACCAAATACCATACGGTATAAGGAAAAACCAATCCTATTGATTTTAAATTCGAAAATAACACTACTGCGTTAATCAGACAAGTGGCGAGATAAGAATTTATTTTAAATACGAGTGTGGTATCACTGCGAATCCACCCGATAGTATTGCTAAAGTCATTAACTGCGCGCGCGCCGGTGTCGGGCGCGATTCGAACCGGTGTTTTATAAATCGCGACAAAGTGAGTGAGAGTGCACTAGATAACATGTAAATAACAGATAGCCGTGATAAAACTAAGTATTCGAAGAAACAAAATGGAGAACAATGATCCACTAATAAATAATGCGTTCATGTTCATATATGCGCGCCAAGATAAACCATGTGCTGAGAAAATTGAGAACCTCGAGACTGTTTTGAACAATGGTGCTGACATCAACTACCGCGATGCGAATGACAAGAGCAACACTATCTTACACATTGCAGCTCAAAGAGACGAAAAGGACGTCGTGGATTACCTTATAAAGAAAGGTGCTTTAATATTGTATAATACAGACAATATACCAAAAACACCAGTACATATCGCAAAAGAAAAGGATACGCTCATAAGCAAACAAATATACAATATTTTAATTGAGTATGACAAGCACAGTTCCGAAGAAAAGGATTCTAAAAAACTTCAAATACAGTTAAAGAAAAGCTGTTCATTGACGCAGCAAAATAGCTGCGCCACTCCAGCTGAAATCACTTACCCGAAGCGAGCAGGCACTTCAGGCGTCAGTGGACAGTTCTACGAAACAAAACTGTTGAGTTTAGTACTCCATCGAGCACTACACGACAAAGTTATTGAAGAATGTTATTTAGCAGCCAACATCAGGGATATCGGAGACCTCGACGATGTTTGCTTCAGATTCAAGATGCAAGAGGATGGCAAGACGAAACATGTTCTGTGTTTCACTCAAGCTAAACATAGAGAAGACGTTGACAAAGCAAAACTTACCGTAACTAGTGTTAGAAGTACCTCGGGACAGTTCTGTTTAGTGAAATACTTTGACAGTTTCTTAAAAATTAGGCAAAAGTTCTTAACGAAATCTAAAACCTATGATCCCATGTTCGAAGGTGAGTTTGATCATATTGATTGCTATTTCATTTTGTATACACCTCTTAAAGAAAGTTTTGATAGGAAGCGCAAGGGCAACAAGCGTATTTGTAAAAAAATGCATGATTTTATATTCACTAAGGAAATAGGAGACGAGGATGAAATTCCATTGCAGACAACAGTTGAAAGTACGCAACAATCATGTTTTAATAACGATGTATTTCAATTTGAATACGAAGATAGTGACGTAATGTTTTTAACCAATTTCATGCAACAGGAACGCATGAAGGTTCTTGGGAGGGTGTTCTTGACCTTCATTTTATCAGATAAAACCAAAGAAGTTATGACTAACGATTTAATTCAAATATACCATCCGGCTCTTGCTCGACAGGTTATTAAGCTTACAATTAAAGATTCGGATAATTTTGTGGGAACATTTAGAGAAGACTTTTTTGATAGTGACGATAATCTCCTAATTATTTTAAAACAAGCCCTTTTCAAAGAAATTGTGTTCAAGCAAACTAAAAAAACAAAACTCACAAAAGATGAAATTAAAGAGAAAATCATGGAAATTTTAAAGAATCCAACGAGTCAAGCTATAAGTGCACTTATAGGTGAAGTCATTTATCTCGATGATAAAAATAACAAACTTTGCCTCGATATAGATAAAATAAATCGAAAAAAATATAAATCGGAGGAAATTCGCGAGATCAATCATACTTTACAAAAAATTCAAACAACACAAGCAATAGTTAATGATGCTGTAAATATAACTGGTAAAGAAAAACTAACGAAACTTAAATTTGAACTGCCCTATACTTTTGGGAATTCTGACTTTCCATCTAATTTAAAGGATGGAAAAATACCTAAAGAAAGACTGGAATTTCTTGCTAACAAGTTTTATGAACTGATTAAAGAAAAGAAGAAAAGCTTAGAAAATGAAGGAATCAAAAATCACAATAAAACTACTTCAGATCCAATAGTAATTAACATAAGTAATCATAATGTTGGTCCCAAGAAAATACTTGAACTTAATCATTTAAATACTAAAGGAATTGGTGGTACTGTGGGAAATCTCCTGGAGTTTGATGCACAAAGCCAAACTTTTTCATTTAATACAAATGAAAAATCACTTGGCAATAATTCAAAGTACATGTTAAATGAAATAAAGAAATTAACGAAAGAAGATTTAGCTAATTATAAAATTAAAGTCAAAATGACCAATTTCCCACGAACAACTTTCGAGCCCATGAAAATTGATGAGGTATTAGCTAAAGATTTTTTGAATAAATTGTGGTTTTATACAAACCAAGCTAAAGAAGAAACAGTAGAGAAAATACTAAAGAAGGAAATTGATTATCATCATAACGTTAACAAAAGTGAAAACCAGTTTCTTTTCAGAGTTCATTCCGATGCTATTTTTCTAAGATTTCACGACGAGATACAAAAATGGTGGAAATCTCAAACACAAGCTCGTTACTTAACCAAAACGGATAAAATTTTTGATGAAGCTAAAAGAGATATTATTGATAGTCCAGTACTTACTGTACTTAACATTATGTTCATAAGAACACTCAAAATATTGGATATCGAATTTGATGACAATGTAGTAAATTCTATGGACATCAAAAATATGATTGAAAATAAGAAAGTCATTAATATAGTCTCTGAAGCAATTATTTTAAGTGCAACAAAATTAATGCAAATGAATAAGTTTGAAACAAAGTACACTTTTTTGAATTTAGAATATGTGCACATACTTCCTGACATAGATTACTGTAAATTAATAGAGGAGTTAAGAGACATTAAAAATGTTACTTTGGTAATAATTTGTGAAAGACCGTTAAATGATCAGGTCCAAGAAACTCTTGAGAAAATGATTGATATTTGTAACGGAAACATTATAGTAATCACAGAAAAACCGCTGCAAGAAGAAAAGTTCAAAAACCTTGACTACCTAAAGTATAATGATGAAAACATCGATTTAGATTCGTTGCACCCTACATCACAAAATAAAATCTTGACTGAATTCAATGTTTGTTATCAAGGCGAAGAAGTGTCTTTAAATACATTAATAGACGATACTTGTAAATCGTTGGTACGTGCCAATATTTTATGGAAAATACTCAATAAAAACAAAATAGAAATTGGACATTCACTAGAGACTCAAAAGTATAATGAAATTAATCGCATTTTAACCAAAGATGACGATGAATTTGAAGTAAACACTTTCCATGACATTGAAGATAAAATTGTTTTAATTACCTCTTTGCCTTGTAATGGCAAATCTATTCTTCTAACTCACCTTTCACTAGAAACAAAGAAACAAGATCCTCAACCATGGATTGTTCGCATAAACTTGTCAGTCCATGGCAATGAATTTGAAGGGTGGCCCGATAATGGTATAAACATAACAAATGTTATGAGATTCCTGTGTAAAGCAGCACTTAAATCAACAGATTCATTGAATAAAATTGATTTTACTGAACTTACTGACGAAAGGGTTGCCATCAATCGCGACCTAGCTATTCAAGATATTCCTTTTGAGTTAGAGTGCTTTATTCACTGCTATAATAATGGTCAAGTCATATTTGTATTTGATGGATATGATGAGATTTACCTATCACACAGAAGAGAGGGGATCCAATTATTTAAAGCACTAAAACACGCAAATAAACAAATGTGGGTTGCGAGTAATAGCTACAGTATTCACTTACTAAAAAAAATATTAGGAACCCCTTACAAACTCGATAGGTTATCAACAACTCAGAAAGACAGCTTTCTGAATAGATTTTGGAAAACGAACCTACAGCTTGAAAAACTCAACCATCAGCAGATTAACAATATCAGTTCATTTTTCAATTTTATCGCAAAAACTTTCAATAAACAAAGCGACGCGTTCCCAGAAGAGCGACCTATGGTTCATTTATTAAGTATACCACTTCACATAATATACATGTCAGCAGCAGAATACTTTAAAAACGAAATCAATAACATATCACCAAGATATCTTCGTGAAAAATTAAAGAAGAAATGGAGACTTAATTCTTACACGCCCCTGGATCGGTTCTTTCGAAATCCAGACGAAATGGAGTCTTCAGGATTAACAGGAACACCTTTACATTTGTATATAGCTGCCAATTATTTTCAAGTAAACATAAAAGATAAATTTGAACTTTCCATTAAAAAAGAAGAAATCACAAG
Source organism: Helicoverpa zea x Helicoverpa armigera (assembly GCA_033682625.1). NCBI lineage: Eukaryota > Metazoa > Arthropoda > Insecta > Lepidoptera > Noctuidae > Helicoverpa > Helicoverpa zea x Helicoverpa armigera. The sequence goes on from JAWIIS010000047.1 coordinate 3,094,801, forward strand.
CAAGTCACAACTGTATCTGAATACCATTGCTACATACGATACGTTCATGAAACGAAATCTGAAACACATTTGTGAAATTACGCAAATAAATGACGAAAACCTTGAACAGGAACAAAACAAAGTACGAGAGGATTTTTTGGAATCGCACAAAAAATTAGCTTTGTATGCAATATGCAAGGAGAGCGATATTTCACAACTACTCACAGAGGCAGAAGTGCAAGAAGTGAAAACTATAATACGGAAGATTGAAACCGGTGAAATGAAGTCTCATTTGATAGACTGTATCGTCGATGGTGTACCAAGATTCTACAACTTATTATTCGCCGAATACTTTATTTCTGAATTTGTCGGAGATATGCTTAAAAAAATGGTTCGAGGTGAAATGCAACATGTTTCATTCGAGTCGATGTGGAATTTTCTTGTTAACGGAATAATCTTGTTATGTCCTCCCGGAGTACGAAACGCTTTCGAGTATAAATTGAAACATGACCCTGACTTAGCGGATTTGGCTTCCAACGAAGAAAGTGACAAAATTTTGTTTAAATTAGTTGTAAAACCAGAACAGAAAGCTGAACTTGCTGGTAATACGGAAACTTCATTAAATATAGCAATAAATGAAGGGTTGGTAAATGTCACCAATCTTTTATTGAAAGGTGCTCGCCAGTATGTAACGAAGGATAATGCAGATGGCGTTGTAAGCATCATCAAGACCAGTGCCTTCGTGGCCGGAGCCGCGAACCCTAGCTGGAAAGAGCTAACAGATAACGTGATGCACTGCATTCACAATGTGGATAGCGACAACCTGATTGAGACAATAAATTCTGAAAAATTAGATGACATTTCACGAACTGTTACTGACTTGTGCACGAGCACTGAATTGGGGAAGAAAATACACGATAAGATTAAAAAAGATGTTTGTGAACCGATTAGAGAGGCTGCGGAAGCCGTAGTAGAATCCAGTTCAAATAATGAAAATATAAACGCTTTGATGGAACTCCTGCCACATCATCTCCCCAGTATAGTCAATTCATTGTTTGGTAAAAAGTAAAATTTGAATAGGTACCTATATCATTATCATTCACATTAGATCTTAAAGTTCGAGTTTTATCTACACAAATGAGGTGTGATTCAAACAATCAAATCTAGACAACAAACAATTAATGAAAGAATCTTAGAGTTCGTTCGTTTTACAGTTTTATAGGTCGCCAAGTTTTTTTATAATGCATGAAATTGTATCCAATTTATTTTACGAACTGGCAAAGAACCAACATAATAAAATATACTTTTTCCTCATGAGTCTGGTCGTTTTTGAGTTTATCGCTTACGAGACATACCTACCAACTATTGTAAACTGGGGCCTTATCACGGAGGACAAATTTCTCCTCCGTGGGCCTTATACATACCTATTTGATAATATGTAATGTACATATTGTGAAACTTTTAAGACCATTAATAAGTACTTACTGTTTAAGACTGAGGATAAAATGTGTCATAATAATTATTTTAAGTATGCATTTAATTAATTAATTATGCTATAAATTGAGTATTATTTTAGTCTAGCTGTCGCAAGTGCGGCTGCTGAGCACGAGGTCTCGGGTTCGATTCCCGAGTCGGGCCGAAATAGCTTTGTGGGTTTTAGAAGACTTTCACAAAGCAGCCCGGAGCCTGGGAGCTGGTGATTGGTACACCCGTGCATCGGAGAGCACGTAAATGTCGGTCCTGCGCCTGATCTCTCTCCGGTCGTGTCGGATTGCCGTCCCATCGGGTTATGAGAGTGAAGGAATAGGGAGTGCACTCGTGTCTGCGCAAATGCTCGTGCACTATAATATGTCCTGCGTAGTTGGCTAATCTCCTTACATGAGAACAGCCGCCGTAGCCGATAATCGGCTAGGAGGACATCATCATCATTATTTTAGTAACTTTTATATTTTTATATTAGGTATGCTTTCAAAGAATACTTGATTATTATAAAATTATGTCTAGGTATGTGAAATACTGACAATTAGAATTTTCAATATTGATCTTGTGTTAATATTTTTTATGTGATTTATTATTGTGCCTACAAAATAAACGTTTTTTGTAAATTCTTGTTTTATTATCTATTCTTAGCATGGGACATAAGAACGAGTTTTTCGAGACGCATAAAGTAATAGTTATTTTAACGCGGTTTCTCGCATCCTGTGGGAACTAATGCCTGTACGGGGATAAAAAATAGCTTATGTTACTCGGGCATAGCGTAGCTTCTTAACAGTGAAATAATTTTTCAAATTGGTTCAGTAGTCTCGGATCCCCAAACAAACAAAAAAAATATTCTTCTCTATTATAAATATTAGCATAGACGCGATGTTGGTGTACTTTTGAGTCTACCAAAGAGATATAAACACACCATAAAAGGATAACAACTCATTTCTGAACAGAACGCAAGAAATAATTTCAGAACCATTTCAGAACACAGATTCTGATTTCAATTTGACAATCATCCTACTTGACAAAATGTATAGTAATTTCAAAACATTTTATAATATTTTTTTATTTTTAAATTACAGTGAAATGTGGTGAAATGTTTACATTTATGATACCCTTTATATTTTTCTGGGCTGCGGTAAGTTTTTGGTATTTTTGTTACCAGTTTTCTATTGCATTTTGCAGCATATCAGGATCATATTTTACATATGTATGTGCCTGTTTATTTTTGTTACCTAATGTTACAGTAGGGTTTAAAGATTTGGCTCTGTACAGTTATATGCCTTAAGTGTAGTTTGTGTAGAGTATGTACCAATAATGTATATACCCACCGAAATACAGATGTTGTCATCATGTAATTACATAAAAAGTGGGCCTACAGTTGCCGCTATTTTTGTAAGATTTTGAATTGTAACGCAATGTACCAATGACCAGCTTTACTTTAAACTAGCTTCTGCCAGCAGTTTCACCCGCATCCCATGGGAACCTCTGCACGAACCCGGATAAAAAGTAGCCTATAGCCTTCCTCGATAAATGAGCTATCTGATACTGAAAGGATTTTTCAAATCGTCATACCTATATAGCCATGGGTTTTCATAATGGTGGTTTCATACTCTGAGCCCACGATTTTCTCTACAAGCTCATAATAGTTGGCAAAGCTTAGCCGCAACAGTTTAATTTTCCGCACGATAAACTGATCCCGTTATAAAATTCCAAGTGAGGTTCGCTTTTATTGTCACTATATCATGTCGGTTACCTAATGGGGCGAAAAGGGTTGAATACTTTAACGTAGTCTTAGTATAGAAGGTACCTCAAAATGCAATGATGTTTTGGTACTGATTGTCCTCTTTCATCATCATCATCATCATCATCTCAGCCATAGGACGTTCACTGCTGAACATAGGCTTCCCCCTTAGATCTCAACAGATACCTGTTGGAGGCGAGCATCCAGCGTCTTCCGGCGACCTTTATAAGATCGTCTGTCCACCTTGTTGGTGGACGTCCTACGCTGCGCTTGCTAGTCCGTGGTCTCCACTTCAGCACTTTTCGACCCCATCGGCCATCTGCTCCTCTTTATTAAGTCATAATCCGTGTTTCGGAAGACACGGTGAACTGGTCCCGGCTGACATTTAAACATCGTTGCAGTCGTTCCGAGTAGTCAGAAGCCAGTAAGTCTGAAAACCAGTCTTACCTAGGTGTATTGTGTTGCCCGGGTAACTGAGTGAGAGTCTAACCAGATGCAGCTGAGTACCTACCTGTGTTTTACAAAGAGTGACTGCCTATCTGACCTCCTCAACCTAGTTAGCCGGGCAACCCAATACCCCTAGGTTGTCGGACTTGCTGGCTTCTGACTACCCGTAAAGACTGCCGAAGATGTTCAATGATAGTTTTAACTTTTATGTGTGAATTGTAAGAGTACCTTTCATGTTTATTGGTAGGTAACCTTTTAGGTGGTCGTGTATTAAAAAACATTTTCCGATACGTACGTAAAGCCGAACAGTAAATTCTTTATGTGGTTCCGAACACCTGTGTTTGTATTAATGGATATTGTCAATATTTTCGAACGCACCCCTGTTTCATTGCGCTTTTTATGGGACGATAAAATTTAGAGTTATTTTAATTTTGTATCCATAAATATCTACAGGTTTGTAGGCTAAAAAATTAATGATTTCCTCATAAATACATCACAATTGTTAATTTACTTTTAATAATGTTTCCAAAAACCACAATTATTGGAGCTTATTTGTAGTCTTAATTCAGGGGAACCCCCGTTACAAAGTGAACGAGCTATGAAACTGTGTCGTAGCATAAGATATGTATAAGTTACTGATAAATAATTTATTGAAGCAATGATAAGACTGGCGGAGAATACAGTGAATTATTGCGATATTGTATTTGGATTTTACACCTATTAGTTTATGCAATACTAGCTTTTTCGCTTGATTTTACACGCGTCATTATCCTGTGCCCAATAGTTATTAGATAATCAAATTTTATTCGCAATTTTGAAGTCACTTTACACACCTACTTATCGCGTTTGTGATTATTTATTTATAGATAATAATTCATTCAAAAAACTGTCATTTTTATTATTTTTAACGTAGGTAAGTAACAAAAAATATTTTCTAAACTCATTTAAACAGTCATTCGACTTTTATAAGGGAGAGAGAATTGAAAAAGTTTCCCAAAATGTTCCTGTTATTTTTACGTAACATCTTTTGTGTTTTGATTTGTGTTTTTATATATTTTCTTTTTGTATTTTGTAAATAATGAGTTCTCCGTAAGAAAGGAGGCCGGTGCCCCGCAGTTGGACGATAAAAAGGCTGCTGATGATGATGGCAAATGAGTTATGGGTACTTAAATATACTTCAAAATACAAGTAAATCCTGTAGGATAATATATTTATTGCATCATATTATGATAGCTATTCCCAGTCACATACAAAAACATTGATTCACCCAGCTTGCCTGTTATCGACTCAAATACTTAATTAAATATTTCTCTTTAATTATAATTTTATTTTATGTAAATAATGATCATAATTACGTGTAAATTCCAGTTTATTTTAATAATGTAATGATTTATGTTCGTCAAACTTGCATATCACTATATAGTATTAAACAAAGCCGCTTTCTTTGTCCCTATATCCCTATGTATGCTTAAATCTTTAAAACTACGCTACGGAACTTGATACGGTATTTTTTAGTAGATAGAGTGATTGGAGAGGAAGGTTTATAATATTGTGTATTTAGTATCCGCACGGGTGCACGTACGAAGCCAGGGCAGGCGGGTCGCTAGTTTATTACAATAATTTTCTTTATTCTACACCTCAAACCAGTACCTAACCCGAGCAACCCAAACCCTCATTAACGTCTGACTACTAGCGACGACTGCCAAAGATGTTCAAATAACAGCTGAGTCCCACCACTACACCTTCTGAAACACGGAAGAACTCGACTCAGAATAGTCACACATCCACCGACTGCACCAAACATTACTTGACCTTATGACCGATCAACTTACTTCTTACTTATCTAGCTTAGCTACAATTAATCACCACATCCTTAAATCCCAGTGCAACGCCGAAGATTATTACTACAATCCCCAAAATGTCTCAAAGACCACGTTGTCCGGGATAGCCGCGTACAGATCAGCTCTGACCCTGGACTGGTTGGCAGCTGAAGACTTGAGGCAGAGAGAACTGGCTGCAGCATTTGAGACTGAGCCCTCTCCAGCCCCTAGGAGCCTCTCCATCGATTGTATTTCGTATGCACGACCGGCTTCGGGGAAGGTTGCTCGACTGATGTTGGAGCTTCTAAAGTAAGTACGAAATCGGCCTTTTTATTGTAGCACTTCAGGGCACAGGCTTCTTCTCATGCAGAAAAAGGAATGAGCATTAATCACTGCGCTCGCTACAGAACTGAATTAATCGGTATCTGGGAAATGCTAGAATCCCCAATACAGCTATTGTTTCTTATTTTATCTTCCACTATATATTTACCTACGGATCACCCCAATTAACTTTGCATTTCTGACTTTAGCTCTTTGGACACACGCATGCGCAATAGTGTTTAGTTAAAACGTTTTTTGACTTTTATCAGTCCAAAGTCACTTTCATACAAGCAAAGCTTATTGACAATACTTGAACATACGAACAGATGAGTAAGGCGACGAAAGGATAACTTCAAAAACGATAATTTTACGATCCATTTACGACTTTATCTTTTCAGAAATCTAGAAGGTGATGAAGGAACAATAGTGACAGACCTAATCCAAGCTCTAGTTCGTACGAAGCTGCTGGTAGAAACTTCCATGTTGGACGCTGAACCAGACTTGGAATCCCTGGTGAAAACTCCTAACGTGATGATGGGGGAACCTCACACGACCTTCCCGAGGATACTGGCGATGACGTGGATGACTGTCACAGATCCTGTCACTACGAAGAAGTTTGGATGGTGTCCTGTTAATAGGGTAAGTTAAGCTCATATAGTTCGTGATAGTTCAAAAACTAATGAACATATTGTGTCTTATTTTCTAAGGTTGCTAATATAAACTGAGCAGAATTGCTAGTTGACAGATGTATAACTAACTTCCATACAATCATGCTGCCGATACAGCCTTGCCAGGCCAAACTATTGTAGTAACGACTATAGGCAGTTGAATTTACTAAAAATCCTCAGAAGGATAGATAAGTCACACATCGTGGCAGGCAGTAGATAACCATAACTTCTGTCAATCTCTTACTATGTTATTACTTTTATCTACAAAACTAAACATTCCAAAACGATACACCTATGTATTTGAAAATACTATATGTATTCCTATGAACGCTTATTTATCTGTCTACCATTCGATCTGTCGTGGGAGAACTTGATACCTAGTATTTACTTGAATATCCGTCATATATCTAAAATATTACCTACACAGGTGAACAAATACCTTTCAATCAGCAAGCCGATATCCATAGCGAAACAAATGAAGGCTCTAGAGCCCGTCATAGCGAGGGCTCGGTTTATAATGGAAGAGTTCATTCAGCATGTTACCCCACTCAATATGTACCAAAAGAAGTTGCCTGATAATGCTGCAACCACCAGGACCTTGGTAAGCAGATGAATATGGGCTTTATAAGCATAGTTTAAGGTTCATAATGCAGGAGTTCATTCAGCACGTAACTCCTCTCAATATGTATCTAACTATCTACCAGAAGAAGATGCCTGATATGTCTGCCACCACCAGGACTTTGGTAAGCAGTCGAATATGGTCTTTTTAGGGTAAAGTTTAAGGTTCAATTCAGCATGTCACTCCCCTCAATGTGCACCAAAAGGTGCCTGATATGGCTGCTACCACCAGGACTTTGGTAAGCAGACGAATATGGACTTTATTAGCTTAAGGTTAATGTTCAATTTAGCACGTCGCGCTAGAAGAAGATGGCCGATATGGCCGCCACTACCAGGACTTTGGTAAGCAGGCAAATATGGTCTTTATAGGGTAAAGATTAAGGTTCAATTCAGCAAGTCTCGCCTTTCATTATGTACCAGAAGATGACTGTTAAGACCACCATCAGGACTTTGGTAAGCAGTCGAATATAGACTTTATGAGCTATAGCTTAAGGTTCATAATAAAGGATTTTGTTTGATTAAGAGTGAGATCAGTTTCGGGGATTTCATAGGTTTGTGGTTTGGTGTGATGAGTCATATCTATTGTCATTTAAAAGATACCTAACTGTATTTTTTGGGTATTTTCAGCCGACAACGTTGAAGAGAATGGTTGGAATGGTCGAAACATCGAGTGACATTACGATAAGAGTTAGAAGTAACAAACGGACGCGGACTCCTAATACCGTAAGTGATTTGAAGATTCATCTATAGTCATTGAACATCATTGACAGTCTTTACGGGTAATCAGAAGCCAGTAAGTCTGACAACCAGTCTTACTAAGGAGCATTGGGTTGCCCGGGTGACTGGGTTGAGGAAGTCAGATAGGCCAGTCGCTCCTTGTAAAACACTGGTACTCAGCTGCATCTAGTTAGATTTGAAGCCGACCCCAACATAGTTGGGAAAAAGGCTCGGAGGATGACGAAGACTTACAAAATCAGTAGGAAATAAGTACTCCTTTACTTTTTAGGTGCGTGCAATTCACGTGGCGTTAGCGCAATCCGCTACAGCAGCACCCTTATTAGAAGCTGATCCATTGCCGAGCTTCCGTGAGGAGGCCCCACCGAAAGCCACAGCCGCGGCCAGTAGTGCAAGCCTCTTTGTGCTGTGGCCTTTGTGCTTGTTTTGTACGCAATAAAGGTGGTTTGTGAAAGTTACAAATTTTTTGTCTTCCTGAAAATAAATATAGCTTACCTACGCCCAGTCGTGTCGGATTGCCATCTCATCCTGCTATGAGAGTGAAGGAATAGTAAGTGCACCTGGTGTCTGCACAAATGCTTGTGCACTATAATATGTATAGCGTAGTTGAGCAATCTCCTTAGGTATTTGAGTAGGTACAGCTGACGTAGCCGCTTAACACTTTCGCTGCCCAGCTCACCTATAAAAGTGTTAAGCATGTCGGTCAAAATTCCTTGCTTACTTATTACTGCTTATTAAATACTTACGTGTAGTGAGCAGCTCTTGATTATATTATAATATAATAATACTTCTTAATTACTCGACAGTAAGAAGTAGTAGTTTGTCCATAAATCTAGTGAAGTCAATAGTCAAAATCTATATTACGCTAGGTGTTCCACTACTCGGGGCTACCCGGATAAAAAGTAGGGTAATATCAATCTGTTCAAACCATTTTAGCGTGAACATGTAAAAACCAAACTTAAGGATAAATGTAAATAAAACTTAAGTAGGTTTATATTTAAAATATAATTTATTTGATTCTCCATGTAAAATTAACACTTATAAACTAATTGGGAATTGCTCAGACATTCTTATTCAAGCAGATATAGATTCATACCGCACCATATTTGTACTGAAGTTAAACCACAAAATGGTTGCAAAAGTCAAATAAACAATATTTTTACTATTTATAAGAGGTTTTACAAATTCTGAGTCATTATAAGACATTAGTCATCGAGTCTTATAAAGTCGTTATAGCAGCACTATTTATCTTCAGTCTAAAAAACAGTTTAAATATATTTACAGATTCGTAAAACAGTTACAAAAATATTTACATTTCATAAATATATTGTACAATAAGTTTATTTTGAAATAGTACTATAGCATTTGGCTAAGCCCAACCGGCTTAGCGCAGTTTGGAAGATATCATTAGAAGACAGAATTGTCTGTTTTCTTTTCACTACAGGTGAGTCACATTATAAATTATGCGATTTTCTTATGTAATCACAATAGACGATGAAATGATTTTGGTTTTAAACACTATTTTTTATAACAATTGCGCAAAAGTTGCGCAATGACAAGAGACATTACCAAACTAAGCGCAGGTTTGCGCACTTGCGCAATCTTTTTAGCGCAATAAAGATAACATTTTTTTTAGATTTGCTTTAATATTGTAATCTGCTTTATCAGTTCTCATTGTGTCTAAAATCGTCATGAAAATATCATAATATTATATACCAAATACATAAGGATTTGTATAGTCAAATGTTTTTTTTACATGATTATTATTCTAATACAGACTTAATTATACTAAAAACGTTTATACTTCCCGTCTATACACTCACATAGAATATATCTACACCCGATTATTTATACAGACCAATATAAACCAAGAAAGCTGCTTTAGTTTAAAGGTAACTTTATATAACTTACTTAAATAACTTTAAATATATTATTCGGTATATGACTTGGAAACTTTTCTGTTTCAAATACCTTTGAGTTACGTATTTTAGGAAGAAAGTATTAAGCAAACATTTTAACCAATTTTTATTTGTTATTAATGTATAATCTTATTTTACTTTTCAACCGTCTTCAAACATTACACGACATTGAAGTAGTTTTTTCTATATATAGATTTAAACGGTTTTGTTACTTGGTTTATACCGTCTTTTTACAGTAAAACAATCAGGTTTATTTGGGTCATAGTTTTTTCGGCAGTGATTATATATTTACATTCCGTTGTACGCGGGACCGCCGCCACCCTCAGGGACCACCCAGTTGATGTTTTGTGATGGATCCTTAATGTCGCACGTTTTACCTTGAAAGGATTAATTAAAATATTTAGTATTAAAAATATGCATTTTTGTATTGGACATAATATATGGCCAAAATTAAAAAAAAGAATTCATTTTATAATAAAATAATATAACCCCGTTTATTCAATAGACGCAATTGAATTGATTTCCAAAATAATTAGTATTGGGTTACAAACAAGACTGATAGTATTTTATATATTTTAAAAATAATATACTTACAATGTATGCAGTTCTGCGCGTTGATTTGCAAACGTTGTCCGTCACCGCTTTCCATAGGCACAAATTCGTATACACCTGTTATTCAAAACGATATTATTATGGCAAATTAATTCTAGAAAATGTTATACCTAGTTATAAATATAGATTCAAGGGCATTGTATGGAAAAATATAAAAACTGCTATTGAATACGAATATAAATAGGTACTAACATATTTATTGGAACAAAAGCATATTTACAAAAGGTTGAAATATGTTTTTGTTTAATCGATCGATCTTATTATAAAACAATATTGTTACGGTAGGCAGTTGTTAAGGCTAGTCAGAACTTAGAAAAGACTGCCTGAAAGTATGAGGAGGTCAGATAGGCAGTCGCTCCTTGTAAAAAACTGGTACTCAGCTACATCTAGTTAGACTGGAAGCCAACCTCAACATAGTTGGAAAAAGGCTCGGGAAATGATATTAAAATATTGTATTACCTGCTGGACAGAATCTGGCCTCGGGTCCATCATAGACTCCTAAGTTTTGTTTGACGGGCACCGAGTCGTCTTTTAACGTTAAATGTGCTGGTTGATCTGCCTCGTGGTTCGTGCCTGAAACGAAACGCTACAGGTTAAGATCTACATTTTATATAGCTAAGATTAACAAGACGTAATAAATGACTTCGCTACTACTTGAGCCTCGTCTAAGGAAATACCATTAAAAGTGTTTTGATAAATATATTTACCGGTGAGTGCGACGGAGGACAGCAGATCGAAGGTGATGACGCCGTCCGGCTTGGGGTACTCGATGGGCTGACACTCCTTCGCTGGCTTCAGTCGAGCGTGATCAGCACCTGTAACGATATAATGAAGTTTAAGCCCAAATATGCAAAAATATGTTCTTTAATTTTATTGTGTTATACAAAAATGTTGTCAATACATAATTTTGGAAGTAATTTGTACATAATTGTTTCATAAATTTATCTCCTCTAACAAAACCAGGATTATAATAGTGTAACTAAGTTACAGATAAGTGGAGGGATAAAAAAATACATTTCTTTCAAAATTACATGGTATGAATAGGATGATCCTTTTCACTTTCTATAATATGAACAGAAGCGTTTTTTTAAATATGATTGCTTATCTGCTCCGATCTTTAAAACTATTGGATCGATTAGAAAAAATCTCTCAGTATTAGATAGCCAATTTATCGAGGAAGCCTATAGTTTTTTTATCCGGATTCTTGGAGTAGTTCCCATGAGACGCAGGTGTAGCTACGTGAAACAGCTAGACACTATATAAAGCCTGACCTCCATGGCTGAAGGTCCAGGGTTCCATGCCGCGGGTGAAGGTGCTGAAACCGGAGTAGATGACGCCGCCGTATAGACCTAGCGACGTGTGGAACGACGGCCTGCAGTTGCGGACTTGCTGGAATGTACAGGAATTGATATTATTTGGTAAATATTTAGAAAAAAATACAATTTCTTGTAATTTTTAGGCCTATGTATTTCAATGATGATGATGTAGGGTTCAATTGACAAAATAATTTAACACATTGAATCAACATAAAAAGCTATCTTTTAAAAAGTCAAAAATAATACGAGGCGCTGTATTTTCAAGACGAGGTATCGCAAAGTTTAGTTTTTACTATTCAGGCATTTCAAAAAACACGTTCAATTTTCAAAGTTAACAGTTGTTTTAAGAAAAAGGCATGTTTATGTTTTTGCTAAAGAATCACTTTTTTTTAACCCTATCACCACACAAACAAGATATCAATAAATACCTTAAGTTCTTTATAAACGAATGATTCCTTAAGTTTGTCCTCGTACTGAGTGGGCACGACTCCCTTCTCATGTGTCGCCTCTCCTGATATAATGAGGTCCATCGCAGCTTCCGCCGCTAACATACCTGGGTTAAAATATTAACACTATATTAATATCCGATGTAAATATTATAAATATATTAAAACTATCTGAATGTCATATACTGAATTAGAAAAAAAAAACGAGATTTTCCAACATGTAAAGATTACTCCATTGAACCTAGACACAGTAAAAATTCTACAAAATACATATAATATTTTCTGTCCTGAAATTGTAACCTCTCGAAAGTAAGCAAATTTTATAAATCTACAACTGAGGAGATCTTTTCTGAGGAATTCTATTTCATTGTGTGATGCCTATTGTGTCGGCACCTCGAAGGTTACGATAGGCAGGTACTTTCTGAAGTCTGGGACAGGATGTTTTATGCGTCATAAACGCGAATAATATTGCCATATAATTTTCATAATTTTATGAATAATGTTTTTCATTAACGGAATCGCATTTATTTACTTAATAACATTGTATGTAAATGTTTGACTCACCGCTCTTCATAGCATTATGCGTGCCCTTGATCCTGGGCACGTTGAGGAAGCCGGCCGTGTCGCCCGCCAGCACGCCGCCCGGGAACACCGGCCGCGGCAGGCACTGCCAGCCGCCCTCCACCAGCGCCCGCGCGCCGTACGCTATGCGGGAACCACCTGAAAGATGACGATGTTAGTTAGCAATGCCTTAGTATAGATGGGAACACCAGCACACAGATTTACCAGCGTAAATAAGAGTTAAGATTCACACACGACACACTTCGCCAACGGCGGTGGCGACATAATGGACTTGATAAAGTTACTCCAAAAGACTAGCTTCGGCCAAGATGAGCTAGTCAGCGCGGATGAACAAATGCGGCGAGGAAGATGATTATTCGCGCAGCCAGGCAGTGTTCCAAATGATTGGAACATTTGGAACACCGCTAGCTCTTCATAGAAGCGAATACAACATGATATCCGTTCTACCGCCTATTGCAGACGCGCTTTCTGCTCTTATCAGAATTTTATTCATGATTATAGCAAATGTTCATCTTCCACTCTTCTATAATTCTGTCTGACTTCAGTATATTAGTATTTTTATTATATACAGTATACTAGTCTACCTAATTTGCAAAATGGGAAATGAGGGAAATCTCTCTGTGGGAGCAGCGTGAAGGAATATCAGACTCTTACTAACTATAACAGACTCTCTCACTAACTATAACACCAAAAATGTTCTTTCTTCAGCTCTTTGTGTACCAGGGCCGCGGTTACTCTTTCGAAGTACCCTGCAGCGCCAGCAGGAATTTGCGACATCTAAAAATTCAAAAATTCTTACCTTCAAACATAGGCCTGACGTACGGATGAGTCTTGAACTTCTGGAACTCTCTGAAGGGACTGAGGTAAGGGTTGGTATAGTCCAGGCCTACTACGAAGCCCGCGGCTACTAGGGGTGCTTCGCCCTCGGCTACATTCAGATGGTAGATGAACGAGCCTCCGTAAGTGTTCTTGTCGAGAGGCCAGCCTATTGTGTGTTCTACTAGACCGGGTTTGTGGTTCTGAAATTAAAGGCATTAGAGATTAGGTAATGCGATGGTTTTGATTCATATTTAAGAATTTAATTTTTAAGGGTTAGTATTGGGCATCTAACAAAAAAAAATGTTGAATTAATATTGTGGCGTAAATAATACACAGCTATAACTTAAAAATTGATTCTAATAACAAGATCTTCAGAACTCTTTCCCGATAATCCTCAGTAAATAGGTTTTGCAGGAAACCATAAGAACAAAAATAAGTTAAGCAATATTCATACAATTCCTTTCAAGTTTTCTTGAATCTAGTTCTATAGTTTTTGGAAGAAGTATCAGGTATGCCAAAAGATACAAAACTCACCTCAGGTTTGACTTCCCACAACTCCTTAAGTCCAATACCATATGACTGAGGTTCGCTCTTCTCTCTCAAGTTGTACTTCTTTGATACCATTTTAGTTAAGTGGCCGTGGCAACCTGTAATTTACAAAAAAATATCAAAAAAACTTTGCAGTTCAATATTTAGGAATTCTAATCAAGATTTTTAAAATAAAGTCATGTTATGTATTCACTACTAAAACTATATAAGTACTATGTACTTTATATAATATAAAGTACTTTTCTGTTGTCATTTATCATACACTAGCGACCTGCCTCGGCTGCGCACGGGATAACCCCACTATTTAATGGATGTCATTAACATTATACATATAAACGTGATTAAAAAGGCCCCATGAAAAGCTGTTGTTTGTTTAATATTATGTATTCATATAAAATATCTTACCTTCAGTAAAGATAGTAATCTTGGAGTGGAACTCCATGCCTCGTTCGAACATGTCTTTGGGGCTGCCGTCTTTAGCGATGCCTACGTCGCCAGTCGCCACTCCCTTCAGGGATCCATCGTCACGGTATATTAAGTCTGCGCCCGCGCATCCTGGCCAGATCTGGAAGTGAAAGGTGTTTTATCATAATAAAAAAAATACTCTTCATCTTCCTGTTGTTCCCAATTTTATTAGAGGTTGGCGCAATATGTCTTCCGCTTCCATTCTTCCCTGCCACTTATCATACCCCTTCTTATTCATGTCATCTTTCAGGCAATCCATCCATCTTTTCTTAGGTATAATAAAAACATACTAACATGCCTTGTTATAAGGCTTTCATAGGATCAGATATCAATTTTAACAATTAAACCATATATTGCATTTTACCATTTAACACAGAAGCAAGAAATTATCAAAATTGCTAGTAGAAGAAAAGTCTTTTGTTTATTTTTCTTTCAGAACAGGTCAAGATCTAAAAATAGTCTAAAAATAGTTTGGGGAGTCTGAGGTGAAGTGAGGTGTGTGATGTTTTGCGAATTTATCATTTCATGTTGTATAAAAATATTCGCTTGTACATACCTCAGCGCCAGCAGCTTCGGCCTGTTCCGACAGCCACCTCACAAGATGTCCCAACCGTACCACGTAGTTTCCGTGATTGTAGTTCGGCAATCCTGGGAGATAGGAAAAAAACAATTAGAAAATGGAATATGGTCATATGTATAAAAAATTTAAGTATTTTTGTAAGTTTGTTATGCTTTCATGGTTTATGTAATCTCTGAGAGACAAATATGGTTTTTTTTATGAAAGTCAATAGGACGATGGTCATACACTTTTTGTAATCTTTTTTTATTTTAGGAATCAAGGCCTATTTCAACATAACCATACAACATATTAATATACACACAACTTAAAAATGATAAAACATCTACTTTATAGATTTTTACCTTTAAATGCTGGCAGAGGAATTCTCCCAGTAGCTGTGAGCAGACCAAACTTATCCGCAGTAACTGGAGTGTTCATGGGAGCCCCCTTCTCCTTCCAGTCAGGGATCAGTTCGTTCAGAGCTATGGGATCCACGCAGGCACCGGACAGAATGTGGCCTCCAACTTCAGCTGCCTTCTCTAGTAAAGTTACTCGCACTTCCTGTAATAGTGGTCATGTTTGTTTATATAAAATATAGTTTACTGGTTTCAGACATAGTTCGCGTACTGGGCTAATGTAGCCTTAGTAAATGAGATATCTGACACTGAAAGAATTATTCAAATGGGACCCGAGATAAACAAATAAGCATACAAACAAAGAAACAAACACTTGAGCTTGTATTATAATAGATTTGTTTTTTACATCAATTTTATATCACTGTTGGGTCTTTCTGTTCAATAACTTTAAGGAAATCTTTTTCTAGTTTCATACAAACTTTAGAATTTTTTTAATAATTCATCCTCTTTTGTTAAATGTTGATAAATGAATATAATAATACAACGTAATTATGATAATTATTTACCATTAATTAATCTAAAAAAGATTAGCAAGGTCAACTGAATAACTTTTTTCAGATTATTATAATAATTGATGACGTAACTTGATAAGAACACCACACCTCCACTTATTAAATAAATAGGCAAAGAATAATATCTTCATGGAATTTTAATATGATAATGATAAGAATATCCGTATTTGAGGGCTGAAACTATTTATCAAATAATTGTGTGTTTGCATGTTTTCATAGTTAAGCGGTTGTCCCAATTGGGATGAAACTTGGCAATTGGCACACATATAGGTGTCCTGGGAACAGTATAAAATACTTGTAGTTCTGTCCGAATGCACAAAAACCAAGCAAAGCAGCATATAAGAAATATTTAAATATGAACTTCATATGTTTCTTATGTGATACCATCTCTTTGGAACCGTCGAACTAGCTTGACTCTTCATATGAACCCATATAAAGCCTATTTGGAATAAAAAGGTAGTCTTTGGACTTTGATAACTTACAGCTCCCTTTTCCTCTGCGATCTGGCGAGCTCTGATGGCAGCGCTCATGCCTGCTGGCCCTCCACCGATGATGAGGATGTCTGTCTCCTCCGCTACTCGTTCCATGCTGATGTCTGGAAGTAAAAGATATATCTTTTACTTCTTTAATATGTTTGTGTTATTAACACAAAGGAAAATAATTTTGTTAGAAAGATTACATTGAAGGTGAAAGAGGCTCCTCAATTTTAGACCGCTCTAACATCATTCTGTCTCTTAACATACAATCCTGTTAAAACAAAAGAACTTTAAAGGTAGACTTAAACTTGTATAAAGCATGTTTGAGTATTTTGAGGTAATTTAGGAGTGTTTATTTGTATTTGTATTGTTTGATGATTGTCACTACAACTTTGGACTATTAGGAATCCCTTCATTTGTGCCTGTGCTTATTTGGCATTCTGTAATATTTGGATATCATTATCTTAACTGACTGCCTGGTCTTTTTCAAAATATGTTGGGACGGGCCAAATTTTTTAGGGCAAAGTTCAATTGATATTAAGTACTGTAGCAATATGGGTATGTGAGAGTTGGCAGATGGTCAAAATCCATAAGAAATTAATTATTTCCTACATGGGGCAATGCCAAGATAAGTGTGAGATATTATTTTGATAGTATTTAGTTGGCATGTAAACTAACTTAGGGCCCATTACTTAATTTATCTATGTAATATCAAATACCTAATTAAAGGGGAGCCCTAACTAAAACAATATTATATGAAATAAAATTGTTACTGACTGTCATTTGTTTGGTGTTGAAGGCCAAAGTCAAAATAATGTGTTCTAATCTCCTTTTACGATCTCGCATGTTTACTTGTAATACGTTTTTTCATAATGCTGATGAGTTAATGGTATCAAGGTCTTGTGACGTTTATTTTTGTAGATAATTTGAACTTGAGGTTATCACTCACCTTTCCATCGTGGATCCTTATCTCTTGGGTGTATAGTGTAATGAGTCGTTATTTTAGGGTAAGCATCCGAATACAACCTGCTTGCAGCCTTTGTTAGCCTCCCCACTGAAAGTTTCAATAGAAATTAACAAAAACACCATCAAAACAAAACAGAGTGAACTTTGAACTTTTATATTTAGCAGCTTTATTGCATAACATTGTGCACCAAGGTCTAATAAAAGTAATTTTGACTACTTGTTTTCACAGATAACATTTAATTAGCTATGCTATTTACCACTAATTACCCAAAAATATTGAAAACCAACTCACAACCAGCTGATAGCAACGTCACACAAAACAACTTTTTATCGGTGAAAAGAACAGTATTTTATAATTTCAAAAATTAAATGTGATTATTTAATACCACTTAGTACACAATTAAAGCTTAAAACATAAAGATTTCTATTTAAAAAGTAATTTATTTACCCTGACGAGACGAACTAACAAGTGCCGCCGCCATTTTTAAAAACAATATGCGTTCCGTTTCGTTTGCGTTGCTAACATGTTCTGAATGAACAAAGTTCGTCCGAGCTTTATCAGATTGTGGATAATGTTGAACAGCTGTGATGACAGACCATTAAACAATAAACTAAAGAAACGTTTTACATCGTCACTTTATCCGATAGTCGAACTCATCCTTAATTGCTTTTATAATGATTGCCTTGCATTACAATAATTACAACAGCATTTTTTTATAATGATTTGTGTCAAAACGGAACGGGGAGACCAGTTTGGCGGGAATTTAGAAATTAATGAAAAGTAGTATTTTGTTTGAAATTTAGTCAGTATGACGAATAATGACGATATAAATCTTGGCGACTCTGAAGATAGTTGGTCGGATAATAAGGCTGTGTCCCCGGTAGGAAAACTGTAAGTTAGCAGCCGACTGAGTGAGCCGCAAAGGTTGATGGGCGAATCATTGGCCGGTAAGTACATAGATTCAATAAAGACCACTTACCCAGGAAATGAAAGCATATGCTATAGGCTTAATTTTTTATTGTGTATTTACTATGAGCAAAACAATATAAACCGCCAACAACTGTAAACAGAACACCTGGTATAATGAAAGCTGGTAGCATAAGGCAGCCTATGACAATAATTTCGTGTGGGAGAGATGCTTTAGTGCATAATTGTTGTGTCCCCGGTCGACGTATTCACGAGCCTAAAAATCCACAAGCAATTAGTTCTCCCTCTCTGGGTCCCGGCCTCCCGGGCCGCTGGTAGAACAGTTTTTTTTTCGAACTTAGCTAGAGGTGGCCCAAACAAAGTCCGAACCCATAAATGACCTGACAAGGGTGCAAAAATCATTGCCCACTTTCCAAAACATAACTTTATTGGTGGATAGTTAGGTATATGGTGAGTAGACGTTTGATTAAAATCTTAATATGACTTTATATTTGAAACTCAGATTAAAAATAAAATACATTTAAAATCGACGTAAGTACAATTACATAATCAATTGAAGCATTATTTAATTAGTATTTCAATAACTTTGTAAATCAAACAGTTCTTTTCGTTGTTGACACGAACTTGCGGAAGTCGACTCTGACTGACGTCAATTACTGTGGTTGACGTCAAATACTATGCGCGCCAATGTGGCCACGTTTAAATCGGATTTTAAATATATTTTATCTGCTTAATCTATACAAATATTATAGAGAGCAAAAATATATTTTATTGTTTGTAATGGGTAAACTCAAAAACTACTGGATCGAAAATTCTTTCACCATTATCTGCGAGTAACTTAGACTATATTTTATCCAGGTACGGACAGGAGACATCCCACGCGACGCGGTTGAAACCGCTGAAAAACGGCTGGTGGTTTAGTCGTGTGGTAGGTTTGACCTTCTCGACTTTATGTCGGTTTTAATAGGTATCCCGTTCCGCAGCCCGCGGAAAAAAAGATATATATGTCCCCCCCATAGGGCTGCCATTTCGAATTTCGCCAAACCCGGACAAATATTAAAAAAAAACCCGGACATTTGGCGTAAATCGCATTTTTTCCCCGGACGAGTCCGATTTTTTTTTGTTTAACAAAACAAGACCTAATTTTTAATATTACCATATTACTTAAATTCAATGAGGTCCTTCCTTACATGAAAAGTCAGGGCCGTCTCTAGCTCATGTAGTACCTAGTATTGAAAGATTGTGACTTAATGTATTTCGAAGGTCATCATTAAGAGGACGAATTGGAATTTTTGGCGCCAAGGATGTCAATTTTTCTCAGTAAATACAAAACGGATCAAAATACAACTTGGTTACCTGAAAGTTCATGATATAAGCCTTATTTTGTTAGTTGTAGAAACATGATTAGGTAACTTTTATAACAGAGAAAAATATATCAAACATACCTCTTTTTAAAAAGAGATTCACATATTATGGGCAAACGGGACCGATTTAAGCCTCTTAACTTTTTTAGTAGTTGAGTATATACATACTCTTTAAAATTGTAGTAGGAATTTTTATTAAATTATCATTTCTAAATATTAAAATTACAAAACCATTTTGTCGCTTACGACTTTTAGTTATAAGCTAGCGCGCGTATTGTTATCCTCGCCCCGCTCAGACGCTCCGACCCCTTTTGGCGCCTTAGATGCGCGTGCCGGTTATGGAATTATTGTTGACCAATTCCTCGCCTTAAGAAAGCTCATATGGAAACTAGGAGTTACCTTCTTGATAGGTTAGACAAAAAAAATGTTGAAAAATACAAACAACTGTAAACTGAAGTCGCCGCGAGCGCGAACATTTTTGAGTTTTGGGTCACTAAAGCACCTAAACTTGTATAATAAAAAAATCCGCAAAGTGAAGAAGCCGCAAGCGAAGCGAGCGCAAAATTTTTTGAATATTGGGATATGAAAGTAGCTAAACGTAAAAGAAAATGTGTTAAGAAAAGAAGCCGCGAGCGAAGCGAGCGCGAAAATTTTGGAGTTTTGGGACACTTCGACTTCTGCATTATTAGGCGCCCGGGTAATTCGCATACCCAGGCACCATAGGTTAAGATGGCCCTATGTAAAATGTCCGGGTTTTCCCCGGACACTTCTTGAAACCCCGCCCGCACGGCCCCCGGACGGCCTCCAAACGAGGACAAATCCGGGGAAACCCGGACGGATGGCAGCCCTACCCCCCCAGTCTGTTATTAAGTATTTTGTATGTATTATTTATTATATAGTGTATTGTATTCCGTAGTTGATGTGTTTGTTTGCGTTGTTCTTATCCTTCTTCTCCCTCTTCTAGGTTGTGATGATGACGAATTTTCGGTGTTAGATGATTGTATTCTAAATGTCTTTATTTATTGAGGTAATATAATAACTAGAAGAATTAAAACAACGAATCCCTTTAGAGATTTATAGTTTAGTTTTTTAAGTTACATAGAAGCATACACAATCGGAACAAGTTGAAATTACTTCACTGGTTTCATCTGCCACAGGCCGTCGTTGAGATAGTGACAGTTTTCTATACCCACGCCTTTGTTTACTTTAGCTCTGAAAAAATATAATAAAAACACGTTAAATCCTTATTTAGATTTGAATATCAGCGCGATTCATTCAATTAGTTTCAATTAGTTCAGCAATCGCAGTAAAATTGCTGGAGAGCTGGTAGACATTTTTTAATAGTTCTTTGAACCAATCTTAAAGCTTGTCGTAGTGATCCTATCTACCTCTCTCGCTCTGATAATACCCCAACACCGAACTCAACCTCGTTAATTAGTGGGAGTAGGTAGAAGCTTACATGTATAAATTCCATATTTGCCAATAGGTAAGTCCTAAGTCCTTATGCAATGGCGTCCAAGGCTGAATTCAACCACGGCTGTTCTCATACAAGATCAGCCAGCTGCGCAGGACATAGTATAGGCATATTCCTTAACTCACAGACCGGTGGGACAGCAAACCGATACAATCGGAAAGAGATCATACGCAGGACAAATGTTAATTTCCAGACTCCGGGCTGCTTTGTGAAAGTTTCTAAAACACACAAAGCGATTGCAGCCTGACCCGGGAATCGAACCCGAGACCTCATGCACAGCAGTCGTGCATGCAACCACTAAACTACGGAGGAGGCCTTATAAAATGCCTATCACTGGTGACTGGCAGATACTCACATATCATCAGTAGACAGAGCAGTGCATCCCACAGCTAGAGCATGTTCCTTCCCCTCAGCCATGACGGCAACCACTTGCCCCTTGTCCACGTCACTCATACGAGCCCCCGGAGACGTGAGCCCTGGGCACATGATGTTAGCCCCGCTGAGCACGAAGCGGATAGCACCCTTGTCGACTTGCTGCATCGGTAGGAAGAATGGGTCTGGAATATTAGAATTTAAAATCATCATCGTCTTCATGAAAATTTGAATTTAAAATTTCATACAATTTTAGTTTTTTAAGCGCGTTATCCTCAAGAACTGGACCGATTTGAACAATTCATTCAGTAATGGATAGCCTGTTTATCCGCATGCGCAAAGTAGTTCTAACGGGACTCGGGTCGCAGTAAAAGCAAAATCTAGTACATGCTATGATTTTTATGGTAAAGCTCAAACAAGGTTTTGAAGAGGCATTATGTAGATTTATTGAGATGTTCTTCCATTGGTCACTAATATCGATGATTCACAGGTCTAAAATGCAACTGGATCTTTGTTTATTTTATTATTTTTCAGGTGGGACTTGATATGCCAAAATGTTAAGGGGCCTTTTAAGTTCCTCAGCTTCCACGACTAATGACGCAGACGCAAGGTAATTTATAAAAGCGGGCATAATATATTTTCTACTTACATTTGTGCAAGAGTTTGAGAGTGGGCATCCAGGGTCCCTCGCGTTGTCTGAAGAAGAGCAGCTCTCCTGCGCTGTTCACCATAATCTCGATGTGGTCGTGGCTGGAATTTGTAACAAAACATATTAAATTAAAATAAGGTCTAGATTGATGGAGGTTTAATACAAAAACAAAATAAAATTCAATGGTTTGAATGGTTTAAAATTTGATTTCTTAATACTAAACTAGATAGACTCCTGATTTCGCCAGCATTGGACGCAGGTGCTTTGATTCTCAGATGTCTTCAATGGCCGGTTTTTTTTTTTTTAATTAAGTCGCCCAGGTTGTCAGAAAGGAATAAGCCCATTACAAGTACCTAAACTTTGTCTTGGTCTTTAGATATTCAAACGTACCATTTAACAATTCTAAAGGTATCCTTCTTCGGCAGCACTTGGTCGATGTAATTCTCCAAGTGAGGGTACAGCTCCAGCAGACGCGCCCTGATGCCCTTCTGCACCGAAGACTTGAGCTGCTGTACGCCTGAGATGCTTTCCTTTTCGTCGAATCTGAAAACAGAAACAAAAGTAATGAAAATCAATGATGACGAGTTTTTAGGGAGGGTATTGGAAAAATGCCTTTTCAGACATGTAAGTAAGAATACTTTATTTCTTAGTAGCCATTTTGCCGTAGCTACACTTTCGTCCCATGGGAACTATTGCCTGTACTAGGATAAAATATAACCTACCTATGTAACTCGGGATAAAGTAGCTTTCATTGAAAGATTTTCTTAAATTGGCTCGGTAGTTTTAGAGCCTTTAGTTAGAGTATAAACAAACAAACAATAAAATGTTTCCTCTTTATTATATTAACCCAGATATTAGGTACTATAAAGTTGTTTATTATAGATATTATAACACTATGTGTAGGTCAACAGACGGGTCTAATTCGTATTATTATCTTATGTAACAGAGTCCATTTAGCGGTGTAAATTAATTGAGTCTGGAATCTTGTGACGCAAACTGACTGCCAACTTTTATGTACCTTATTCAAAACTGATAAAGTCTAAATCAGAGTGTGGTTTAACACATCCAGTAGCAGTCACTTAATATCATATCACGAATAAGTATTAAATTACTTTAGCACATGCAAACAAAGGCATGGTAGGTACATGAGACACTGTAACTGTTTTTATAGCTTTTACTATTTATTTTAATTGACCTGCCACGACACAAAAGAGTCCCAAACTTGGATTCCACAGATAAATATAGGTAAGTTTTAAATTGCTATTGTTGGATTTCTTTTTTCTTCTTCCTGAAGGCCTCTAACATAAATGAACTATTTATAATGTCAATAAAGCTGTCACATTTTGTATGAACCAAATAAGCAGAAGACGATTATCGTAACATAACATGTTGTCTCCGAAACGGGTTTTGACAACAGGTACCTGACTGACACCAACCTGCTTTGTTAAGTATATAAATAAAAAATAGGCAGCTGTTTCGGAGAACATTATATCAAAGAAAGTGATATTTTGTTCTTCATGGTAAAGTAATTTGAAGGGAATAAGTTATGGTTGACCGATCTGCCATGTAGTTTACCCATCCATTTATTTAGGGAAGGTAATTTTTTACACATAGACCTCACAAAAAAAGTTCTTCTTCCCGTATACCGACTCGTCCGCTTAAAATTACTTTTCAGGCGAGATGGTCGATCAAAGTATTTAATCTGCCCGGCCACGTGGGCGAGTTGACGAATAAGTCAAATAAAAACGGGTCATTATACGGTAAACTACCTATAACGATCCGATGCAACCACATGGCTCATTGCCGCATGCTAGCAACTAGTTAGCAAGCCATTTGGTTGGCGTTGCAAGTATTACTAGGTCAATGCACTGGCCCCGTTTGGACTAACTACTGCCGCTTTCTTATCTCACCGAACACGTGAGGGTAAAGTCCTCACGTGTTTTATACATGTTTATGTAACACACATATTCGAAAAGCGGGTCTTAGAAAACTTTCAGATTATCTACTTATTTTGTCTACAACATTATGTCAAAATGGAGTGTTATTTTAACTTAGTAAAAACCCGTAGAGTAGGTAAATAAGTACCTTTTTACATTTGACGCCAAAGAAGTAATTTATTTACCTCATAATGAAGTCGGCAGACTTACTTAATTATTAAAACGTGTTCAGCTAAATAATCTTTTATGTAGTAAGTAACAAAAAGTGGTTCCATAAAATATATGGACATGGGTATTGAACCGTCTACACGTGAAACCAAACACTACCAATTCCAATAGTATGTAGGTTCTCATTATTCCATTGTTTGACTACTAAGTTATTCATAAAGGTGAACCTATAATTTGGAACTTCGTACGAACCATGCTTTGTTGACTCAGCCCGGATTTCGGAAAGCTGTCGATCAATTTAACGATTTCGGCTTCGAAATAAGGAAATACTGTTCGAATAAATAATCATTGTGATAGAATTAATTGAAAGAGCTATTCCAAGACTATTAAACGTAAAAGTTAAGTGCGTAGTTACAAGCTCTACATACGTATAAAACGTAGCTTTACGATTTTTTCAAGTTTGCGGATCTTCTTCAGTATCTAATTACCTTCATAGTTCAAACGTATTCTTAGTTGTCTTACATTACCGACCCCTGATTGCCAAAGACTGTCCTAAACAAAAGTGTGTTAGAGAAGTTTATGACACTCTCTACTTTCTAACAACAAATAGGTTTAAGTATCGTCACATAAACCATTTGCAACAACTATAACAGTTTGATAAGAGATGAATTATGGAATTCTTGTACAATATTGCATAACAACATGAACAATACAATCTTTTATAACGAGCAATAAATGTAATCAAATTTTTAAACACGTTTTTATAGCCTGGCCAGCTGTAGAGCGTAAATGATGTAACAGAAAGGACGGTCTTGACAGCTGTCACAATCCCGCACGCACCTGTAATCACCCCCGCTGCGTACGTCCCACTACCTGTGAACCATGGGAGTGTCACTAACGAGTTAGCAAGGTTGTGATTCGTTGTTTCCATCATAGGCATGGTCACACAATTTTTCCAAGTTAAGCTTTGTTGAGGATATTGAAAGCATCCGGTTAGACTTAGTTTTCATCAAACTTGTCAGCAAGAAAATCAAAATTACATAGAGTAGAAAACATTGGGTTGCACAGGTGACTGGATTGAGGAGGTCAGATGATAAGCAGTCGCTACTTGTAAAACACTGTGCTACATCCGGTTAGACTGGAAGCCGACCCCAACATAGTTGGACAAAGGCTAGGCAGATAATGAACGTAGGGCACTTTTTGTCCATATGCGGGTCGTAGTTCCCCAGGGACGTCAGCGGAAGTTAATGCTTATTTTTTCTAAGCATTATTCTAACTAGGTAGACAGCCCAATAATATGTAGGTGAATCGAAACGTTCACGAAATCGCTAAACCGTTTATTGTTATTGTACCTATCGTAACGGGGCCGATCACGCGATGGAAAAGTCTAGAACACATTAACTATGACCTAAAAGCTATGCTTTCAAATTATGAGCTACCTGCATTACATATCGATTTCCAGACTATTATTGATTAGGCCGGCCTTACAGCAACCTTACAGAAGATATGTAATTATTACGGAAGCAACTTATAAGGGTAAGGTCGGGGTAATAGATTATTTAGCTGAAGCGAAAGTCTATCTCTTATTATTATATTGAGAATTCTATTCTATGAACGTAAAACCCCCTTGCGTAGCCTTAGGTGTGCTATCATCATCATCTGCCATTTCCCTATACATGACTAATGTTACGCTTTAGACAGGTACTTACTCTATAAAACATAACACTTCTGGACAGTCGGGTAAAATGGAATGTCATTCTATCTCAGAGATCACGAGAGTACGAGAATCTGTTTATCTGCTCCACGCTGCTAACCGGACAATACGATACCATACCACGTTATGACATTACATTACCCACGCACGGACTGATCGCATTGTAAAGTTACAAACAGAAGACCCACTCCGTACAACGAATAAAACTAATACATTATTTATTTCGTACTTTCAGTGCTGTCTGTTTACCGGGTAGGTATGGGTCGTTAATATAAGCAAGGTATATAAAAAACCGCTCTGATTGTAATATTGAAAATAATAATTTACAACGGCCTTTGACCCTTTTGAAACCCTTTGAGCGCTAGTCAAGACGGTTACAGGTAATGGAAAATTTTGAAAGATAAATATGTATAATCAAGCAGATTATTCTACCATTTTCTTTAACTAGTCAAAGCCATCATAATGGGATAAGAAAAAAATCTTTTCAATTTTAATACATTAAAATGTAAAGTTATTAAAATCCAAAAGGTTATTTATAAACTACTGACTGAAGAATAAGTCAAGAAAAATAATTTAGGCCAAGTAGATATTCTGCTCTTTGCCTGCACAAGACACATCCAATGACATCCTGTCACGTGTCTCACGACTCACGTTTTTATAAACAAAACAGTCTGACCGTCGACACAGACTTCACACTTCAGATACACTGACGGTAATGTAGGGGACATTTATACTCTACCTCTATTCTGAAGCAGCAATGTACAGTGTAGACGGTCGATGGACGAAACTTCCTACTTATGTATATTTAGTATTTTTACCGTTACACAGCACGTGGTGGCACTAAGTCTGTGCATACCAATAGAGGTGTATTAATAGAGACATGTGTGAGACATTGGGTAAACGCTCTGTACGAAAAACTCACAATTAACCTTTACAGTTCAAGATTATCAGGGCCACAGTAAATCACGTGGCTATCAGTCGCATTGCCCTATCTACGACTAATGAAATTAAAATACGATCACTGTCTGAGCATATCACTTTGAATTAATAAGTCAGCGTTTTGTATCTCAACATTGTAAATAAGACAGACGCAGGAAATGTGATGTAATTCTCCAACGCCACTTCTGTCTGCTTTTCGTGAGAAATTATTCATTCTGATATTTTGGCGAAAGGAAATTACAACAGACTTTATTTTCGGCAAACGCTTATTGCCCTATTATCCTCAATCGTAATGCATTTTGCTAAAACGTTGATATAAGCTTCTCTTCTATTAAATATCAGCATTTCAATACTTTTAGGTTTAATAAGGGTTTCATTTTCAAACCATCTCTTAAGCCGATGAGCACAGAGGAGCATCAGAGGATCTAAAAATATTGTCTCATCCAACTTTCACGTGTGTGATACGGGACTATAAAAACTTTTCTTTGATGTGCTACTGTTTACTAAACTCATCGCAAATGGGTAGAAACTGAAATAACAGACGGGCTTTCCGTGTATAGCAGCATTTTATAGTTGATGATAGGGTATCGCAACCCAGTTAGATACCACACACTTATACGGATACCTTAGACTAGATAACACTTATGTTAGGCTCTCGTATCTATTTTTAAAATGGATGTATTTTTGGATACAGGGAATAAATCAACATTCTTACTTTACCAACAAGTGGTAAAAGAAACGAACCCAGGATAAATGCTCTTGGTACATATTAAGAGATAATAAGAAGCATGGGCTGCTCAGTGCTCACGATGAAATGAAGACAGGTGTCAAAGTAAATATAGAAATAGGTACTTTTATACAGATGCTGATTAAACCTACCAAATAGATGAGACGACGAAAATTTACGAGGCTAGATAATCACTGTAGCTACATAAACTAGGCATAGCCAAGGGGACATACATCGAGAAACCTCATTTCGTTTTAGCGGACGGCGTATTTCGGTCAGACCAATTTCACGTCGCGTGCAGCCGAACAGTAATAATGTATGAAACTATGAAAACGAATGCAACGAAAATAACGCAACGCTATTACTGTAACTCACAAATTATATTACAGTTGTCTGGTGATTGGACTGATTCTTAAATTGTGAAATGGCCAACGTTTTTTGTTGCAAAGAAAATCAACATCTATCATTCGAGACACGAATACCTTTAAGGAAAGCTTTCTGACGTTTACCTGCCAGTCTCTGATATAACTTTTGAAAGGGATGACAGGTTTTTATTTAAGATTCTTTAAGATGTTGTTATTACTGTGGAATACTTGTTAGATACTTTGCATTTTTTACCTTTGCTTAGTTGCTAACGGTGACTTGCTCTATTTAACCATAACCGAACCAGTTGTCGAATTGCCGATTTGACCAATGGACAGCAATTTCACAGCTAGTTCTGATTTGGATATCGTTATAGTTGAATGGTGCAACTCACTCCAAGTCTTGTACCAGCCATAAAAACTGTTGAAAATGAAGACTAAAAAAACACTACATTACTTATTGATCCTTCTTGTTTGTTAAGTCATGTAACTCTTTTATGGAATTCCATAAATAAGTAAACTGTTTATGTTTCTGTACTGAATATAATATCCAAAGTTGAATGAATCCAGTGAGTTTAATTCACAAGGGCGAAGTCAGGGTCATAATTATTTGAGAGGGTTCAACCTTTGAAGGTTATTTTTTCTTTTTCAATAAAAAACATGATAAGCAAGCAAGTTTTGTAGTACCCACGTAATTTCCATTTACGTAGCAGTGTTATGAATAACATTTTTGGATTGGGATTAAGAATATTTTGGGGATGAAATTCCAATTTGATATGATGAGGTTAAATTATGCAAGCTTAACCAAACTTCATTTCGATCGTTTTGAATAACAATTTTTCCTTTGGTCATAATTTGTATAGTGCATAATATGCATAAGCTTACTCTTAATTATCTTCCACAGAGATGCACACAGTTTATTACGCTCATTGTTTGGTCTGTTTCCTATGTGACTATTTACCCTTTCATTATCACACTATAGGGTCAAATCTTCTTCATCATTCTTCTTATCTTTACACATTAAAATCAAAGGGCTAGAGATTGGAATTACAGACAATACTTTAACGAAAGTTAAAATTCTATATCTAATAAGCAAATCAACAGTTAAATTAAAGAAATCCGCCAAAAGCCATCTATTTAAGCGAATTCACAAAAATATAAAATAAACCAAACTGTAAACTACAATGCAGTACCTAGTTTAAAATTAATTTTCCACTCAACGCAGTAGAAACAGTGAATGACGACCACGGCAATTATGCATGCACACCGATGCATTTGCATGGTGTATTTATTTGCACACGAGCATAATATAACTTATGTTTAACATTACTATTACGCAAGATATAAACAATTAACAAAGACCAATACAATTATAAAGACATAGCTCACGACCTTTTCACTGCCTAAGGTTTCTTCGCGTCAGTAACATCAAACCATTTCCTCCTTGTTCTAATTAGTTGACACTTAATTATGTTTATAAAGCAATTAGAGTATTTATAATTCTCTGCGAGTTTCTCATTGTCTTTTCCTTAATAATAATTCTGAGTATTTGAAGCTGATTCTTTGTCGTGTTAAAGATATCACGAAAGCGGATGAGCCATAGCCGTGTGTGTAAAAGAAGCACATTGTCTTTGTGTGGGTAAGTTCAGGAGCGCCCAGCAGTGGCCGACACACACAAATATCTCACTCGCTTTTGTCACACAAAACATCTATCTATAGGTTCCAGAATTTTCGTAAAGTTAGCTTTCATCATCAAAACAAGAGCTGTCCTAATGAAAGTCCTAGCCTGACAATACAAACACGATCTATTAAAACCTTGAACTACATACATCGATCCGAAGCGACGCGCAGTACCGCTGTTGTATCACACATTTATTTACAAAATAACTGGACAAAGACAGAAGAACAACTTCGTTCATGACGCATGGTCCAATGTGTCTTCAAAAATCACTTCCAATGGACATCTTAACACGCGACCATCAGCTTATTATATTCGCATAATTTTATTTTTAACTTCACAGACTCGAAGAAATAATAGAATTGATCTAAAAGAAGCATCATTTAAGTATCAGATAGGTATTTTTTTTATTATGAACATGTTTTTCTCCAACAATACTGAGTGGACCTTCTGCACTACACTTTGCTATGTCACCTACGTAATCTATGTGGGCGGCGACGCGGGACGCGGAAAAACACATAATTTTTATCCGTCTACAAACCGCTCCGTTGGTATCTCCTCCACTTACGAAGAGAATTCGCTAAAGCATCTTAGCTGCTGAAAAAGACATTTGTTTATTACTCTACTCATTTATTTATTTTTCTTCCTTTTGCCGTAGCGTAGTTAGTAACTATTTACTTAAATGTGGTTCTGCACAGTAATTCGCGCGATTTTCTGAGTCGACAGAATGTTGCCCCCTTATGTCCAGTGTATAGACACTGCCCTACAAAATGATTTTCTGATTACCGGGGGTCCACTGTATGTAGGTAGACACGTATGTGTATTCAAGCCTTAAAAAAATCTGGTTCACGATTTCCTGAAGGATAGGTTAGGTAAATGCAACAGTTCATAGTTGCAATACAAAACAAGCCGCGGGAAATTGCATTGCATAGCAATTAGCTGATATATTTTCCTTTTCGCAATAAAACATTATCGCCTTTCCAGTTTTTTATGTATGCAATCTACCTCCATTTTACGATCTAATCCTAAACGATATTTTTGAGTATTAGGTCACAGATTAGGTACTATAATAGTTACTACGTATTAGGTGTTTAAATTCTACACATTGACCGACTGTCAATAGGTACTCTAACCAGGGCTACGTATCTACTGAACATAATATATTTTCCTATCATTCATTGCAGAAAACCTAGTAAGCCCCTAATATACCTGATAAACAATTTATTAAGTACCTTCTAATTAATATTACCTTACTATGAATGCGCCGACCGATCAATATTTAATTAAGGTCTAAATGCTCAACCGACTGTCTACGAATAAAAAGGAATACAAATTTTTAATGTGGTTCCAAGGTCTACTAAATTAGAGAAACATCAAAACATAACGATTCAGGTACTCAGGTATATTGGTAAATAAACAGACTGAGACTGCAGGTAGAGGTAGGTACCTATTACAACAAACAAGCTTTCAAGATTATATTTTTTATTCCTTTATTGATTAGGCATTCCGAGTTGACAATATTATGAAGAAAATACAATACATATTTTAAAACAGTTAATTAGTAACGTTGTGAAACACTATAATAATAAAGTATTCGTTAGCATGCCATAATCTTGATAACACGTGACACATTTCAGTATTAAATATTCAAGTTCCATTTTCGTAGAAACGATTAGACCTATTTACTTTCAAGGTTAGACTGTCAGTCTATTTCCATGAAAGAATAGAAAGTCCCACACTATGACTATTTCTAGAAAGTTCCCTCGTTATATCATGATGCAATAAAACCACGTACATGGTAAAATAATCTCAAAAGAATGGAACTCCATGTTGAGTAACACCATTAAAACAATTAAGTACTTGACAGCCAGGTCATGACGTCATACAAAATGGAGAAACCAGAGGAAAATCATAATGCACTCTAACACAATGCGTTAAGGTTGCAAACGGAATAACTTGTTCAGTTTCTTAACACTAGGACTCTTCTCATTGTTCAAGGACTTTTAAATCTAGGTTTTGAATGCTAGACTCAAACTATAAGTCTGGGTTATGTGACTAACTTTCAGATTTAAGTAAGTACCTACCGTTCTAAGCAACTTCAATGGAAATTGGCTGCAACCGTTCTGCAGTATAATTACATTTGCATCTGCATAACCTGTTTTTAGCAGCCTTTGATACATGCATACATTTTCTATGGTCGTGGAAAAATACTATTTGGAACCACTTAATAGGTAAATGAGTCACAAACGATCATATTAGTGATTATATTATTAGACTGTCCACAGACAAGTTTATCGATAGTAGGTTTAAAATGTTCTATTTTAGGACTAATTGCATCATAGACTGATAATGGTTCGGTCGACTCAATGTGAGTCAATAGACAATAGTAGGTACAAGTATAATTACTAACTGTTTTCAGCAGTTATTCCCGTGTCCCGAGGGAATTGCTCCCCACAAATGTATAAGAAGTGACCTGGCCTTTCTTAAGGCCTAGCTAGACTACCTGTGTACCAAAAATCAGTTCAGTTGTCATGTTGGGCTATAAACTGATCAACGGAAATAGACCGCTCTCTCAAGAGAGTAGAATAACAGAAAGCGATCGTAATGCCAGTAACTGCTTATATTCGTCTCATAAACAACCAACTAATCAAAATACTATGTACTAGCCAAGCATAGCATATGTACGCTTATTTTATCTCATACTTCTCAGGCAGAATTTGGAATGCTCAGTCCATCTCTTTGAATCTACGAATTCTACGATAAAAGGGGGCCACACCCCCACCGTCATGGAACTGCTCCAAAACAGAAGCAACCACATCAATATGTTGATAGCGTAGCGAGTGTTGTAACGAAATTTGGCACACAGCACAGCGTAAGGTTCGACTCGGTAAACATTCGAAGTGTGCCAAACACGAGACCGAGGCCTAAAGTGAAAGTATATCTACTATTATGCAAGTTGATATACGAACGAAGGCTTCATACATGAAATAATTGGAGCATCATTTTTCTAAATAATATGAAGAGAAGAATTAGTTCGTATGTGGGGACTTAGGGACTCCCGCTTATCTTATTTTGATTTCGTAGGCCAAAAAAACATAGAATATAGATGGATGGGAGTGATATATTCATAAGGCAGCCAGCAGCGATTTGAGAACAGCTGAAAGTCTGTCGCTGGCTGAAATGTAAAAAAAACCAGCTGGTTAAACGTCATTTTGAATTTTGCCAACCACAAATCGGCTAATCGACGTTTAGACGTTTATTGAATGGCGTTGTACAGTCAAAGACTGCTTGAAATAACGGCATACACCTACATTTGTCACCGTAATACTCCAAGAATTACCTAAAATATTATGTCACAAACAAAGATGAGATAACTGTTTACACCACACGTGTTTGCTACGGTTAGATAAGCTTTAAGTGGGCGACCGTGGCTACCACTTCTAGCTAGCTGTTTTAAAAATAGAAGTGCAGACGCGTATTTTATACAAGTGGGTAAATAAAGAGCATATTTGGACAGTTTTCTCACGTTTTAGTCATGAATGTGAATAAACAAAAGTTGCTGCAAAAGGTTGCTTAGGTCAGGTCTTACTGTACATAGATGATTTCATGTGCAGTATCTGCTATAGGTCTGGTCTGAACCCTCTTTTCGCACTTTCCGAAGTGTGCGAACTTTATTTTCTAAAAAGTCCAAATTAAAATATGACCACTTCTAATATTTATTCGAGGTGATTCAGTGTAACCTCTACGATAAATAAATGGTTCAATATGTATTAAAATTAGACTGACAAGGACCCCTTTTGAAGCTAAATTGTTGGCTTCTTATAAGATAAATTCTTGGCTTAACGCAATACGTTAACCTTTGCCATCATTAAGGAATGATACGGAATAACAGGTAGGTATTGAAAGTACCATGTACTTTAGAATGCCTGGTTTATCTCCATACTTCTTGAACTTTCACTACAGATATAAATATGGAATAGAGAAATTGAAATGCAGAATGCCCCTATGATACTGTAATATCCACTTATAAGTACTTGTATAAAACCTGAAAGACAAAGTATATTAAACTGCTGAAAACATGCACTTTAGAAAAAACAGCCACCCAAATGGTATTTTATCTACTTTCTAATCTTGTTTTTCAGCCCACAGGGACAGCGAGGGTTCAAAATAAACACAACGGGATCGTCAACAGAGAATTCCAATTTACATTTCATTATGAAAATAATTATTCGGTTGTTCGCGTCACACAAATTACGTATTGAACGACAAGAAGCCATAGAAATCCTTTACTCTATAAGCCGTAACTTTATGGGGCCGTACTCTGAAGGTATACATAGGTATAGACATTTAGATAGAATATCCTTTATTAGAGTAACCATTATATGTCTCTGAGTGGGGAGGTAAGTTCATCATACGCGTACTTATACAACTAAAAAGTGTCACCTAGAAAGTCTGATCAACCTACTGGAGTTATTACAGGAATTAGAACAGGATTTATAATATGTCATAGTTATGGCCAGGGGATGGATGCGGGCTGCCCATGACCGGGATGGTTGGCGTACGATGGGGGAGCAATGAACGCCAATTGCCTGATATGGGGATAATGATTCTTTATCCTAACTCCAACAGGATCTACAAGGTAGGACGTAACAAACCGATATACTTGAAACTTTTTATTTTCTTTTACCTCATAAAAAGAGGTCATAAAATACTTTTTACATAAGAAATGGACGACACATTGAAGTACCTATTGAACCTTCTTGTTATGTAAGACTCGACCTGAAGACGCTTTCAAGGACAAAGTACAAAGAACTTAGAAGGCAAAAGGTTAAAGGTCACCATATACCAGATCAAAGTAGTTCAGTTATGTTTTACTTAACAACAAGACAATTACAACGGATTTATTTAATCACAGGTCAATAGCAAGAAGTTTAGTAATAAATTCCAAGTTCTCGGTAAACGCCTTAAAATCACAGCAAGTTTGAGATTCCAAGTAGGCTGTAGGCACTTAATTACAAATGAAAAATGTTCCCCTCTTTGGCTCTTGTTGTCATTTCGAAAGTTGGGAAATATTTCAATTTCATTCGACTTGGAAATTAAAATACGTAAGTAGCCATTACACGAAGGAAGTACTTAGGTATAATATGGCGTCCATCCAAAAAGTTTTAATCAAAACATGTTTCTTTACGACCGTATTAAATGTTTACGAAAATTATGTACATACAATGCTGATCGATTAATAATTTTATTGTTGCAATTTTCCGTGAAAAGAAATACATACGTGATAGGCATTGAAAACTTTGGCGATTTTACGTTAAAACTACTGAACCTGATTTGAATTTGGTATACAGCCTTATACCAGTGAGACCGTGGGGGAATAGTAACAGCAGAACCTATACTCAACATGATAGGAAAACATGAAATAGCAGCAAATAATAATTTTGTCACCAAATTACTTAATTAACAGCTTTTAACGTTGTTGTTTGCTCTTTTGTAATTATTATTCCGAGGTCAATCAATTTTTGCGGCTTTGTCGTCGAGAACCAAAATAAATATTTTCAGTAATCTGGGTCGATCCGAAAAATTCACTTCGGAACAATGTTTGACGCAAAACTTCTTTGGAATGCTGTATATTGGGTCAAATAAAGAATCCAAATGGTTTATCTCCAAAACATAGATGACACAGTTATTTAGGAAGGTCGAGATATCGACAAAACATGCAGGAAATAGATAAGAATTTCCGCATTGTTACAAAAGTGCCAAACAAGTACAATGTGTATGTACATTTTATCTTTCCTTAGACATAACAGAGGAAAAGCTATTTACAAATTCATGATCCAAAGAGACGAAATAGAATGTAGGAGATATGTATTGTTTTTTTTTCACGGCATACGGGTTTCAGCCACTTCCTGAGAGCAGGGTTTCGGTCGGGTGACGTTCCTACCACGTTCAGGATAAAAGCTGTCATTATCACGTCTAACTGGTTCAGCGGTTTCCGTGAAACCGCAAGTTATTTTTGTAGGTATTAAGAAGGGTTCGATGCTACAAACGTAAAATAGATGGATGTGCGGATGTTTTCTCTATCGCACAAAAACTACAAAGGGGATTATACTTTGATTATACTTTAAAGTAATATATGTAGCTTATACCTAAGAAAAGGCTACCAGAGGATACCTGAAACCGCGGGAACAGCTTATTCTCTCATATAGCGATAGCATAAACAGTTGCATAATATGCATACAGCAAGGTATATCTGCATCCATACACCTATTGTCTTAACCAGCATTGCTATTATCATGTTAACCCAGTTCTGCGCGACCCAAAACGAGGTTAATTAATTAATTTCATTAACAATACGAAATATGCCATCTGCACTGTCAATTTATGTATTACGAACTAAGCCTGACTGAAAATTTGTGGCAGATTGACTAGATAGCAAGATTAGCTATTGCTTCGGGCTCTGCGCTGACGAGAGACTCACATAAAGGTCTTAGGGGGTCCCTACACTACTAAACCGACTTCTTTGTTCGCTATTCGTCACGATAGGTTAGGTAATGAGGATTTTGCTATTTTTAAGGACTTAAGGGGCCTGTTTTATGTCTATGCTTATTCTTGCAACGGTTGCAAGAATAGGCTTGCTTAATCTAGCACTGGAAATAGATTATTACCCACGAATATCAAATGATGTGTGAAATACTCAATTAGTAAAGCCGATAAGGATATTCGAGCAATATTATAATGCCAAAATCAAAATTACTAATGTGTTGTTATTTGTTACAACTAACACGTGTTTTTTTTTTTATAAATCGGCTTATCTTAGGTATGTCTTTATCAACGACCTATTTTTTATTGATAACCAGAGTTGAGTAACCAAATTGAAACGATAAATCGTTCTTTAAGGTGCTCTATATAATATGTATATGGTTTCCTATTTACCAAATACTTAAGTATTACATTATTAGATGTAAACAAGTTGTGGCTAATTAGAACAAAACAAAGTTGTTATCAATGACGTTTGTTATTTATTTCCGTTTCAGTTCAAAGTGCAGTGAAAAGGGTACTTAGTACGCATTATGACATTCAACAATTATAACGTAGGTAGAATGGATGTTTTCCTTTGCCGCTAAATTCATTTCGTGTTCTGCTAATGCCCTCGTTATGATTACTATGACTTTTATGAGGAGGTCAAATCCCGAGATATTAGAAAGAGATTTCTACGGAAAAGTCTGTGATTTGTAAGTTCCCAACTAAAGTAACTTACCTCGTCAAGAATCAAAATAGAGGACAGAGGTGTTAGAATATTGAGAACGATGCCCTACCTAAGCATACATTTGGCCTCGTAAGTCAAATCGATCAATACGGGACTACGGGATAGTTTGAGCACTCCTGACAATAATGTGAATTATGAGGGCCTTGTCAGAGGATCGATAGCTTCCCTCTTCAGATTCTTTACCCTTTCAAACGATATGAGCATTCGCTTTTGTAGTCGATTTCAATTTTTCCTCTTGTCTAAGCATAGTTTACGGTAAACCATGCGTTGAAAATGTTTACGCGCGTGACTGACCGCAAAGTATGTGTTGTCCATTTGTTCGCTTAGTTCGAATAGGATTAGGTAGTAGGTGTTTCCATACAAATCTGACTCAAATCAGAATAGAAGCAAATTTCAGACATACAAGTTCACATGCTGAAAACTAGAATACCTAATCCCACTCGAAATGCTTATGAACTACCTACATGTTCATCTCAATATACGTGAAGACCATATAGAGTCTATGACATCTATAGACCATAACCATAACATTTTCACGCTTCTTCAACGGGACAATAGGCATTTTATCATCCAGCCATTTCCGAAGCAGGTTTTACAACATTTACTAAAACGATATCACCGTTGGAAGAAACGGGTATAAAATTACGAACTACCGACATAACGGGGCACTTTATAGCTTTGTACCCACACATAACATTCTAGCTCGCACTTCTGATAGACATTTATTTCTCTATTAATTTTGTATCAGCAAAAGGCCAAGAAACCTCTTAAGCAACCCTAAAGTTTGTTCTCAATGTTTGTTTTGCAAATAATCTTTTTAGGTCAGTGGGTCATCTCGGGAACGGCCAACCAAAACCAAAATGAGGAGTTCGGGTTTTTGAAATATTAAAATGATTTCTTACCAAATTACATAACAACACTGTGAACAAAAATATGTTCAAACCGATATCGAACGACGAAGGAGAATTAATTAATAAAAAGTGTTAAATTGAAATCTAATTTGTCTTTTTATTTACTATTACATGTTTCCCCATAATTTCAATAGCGTTGTGACGAGTAATGCTCAATCCTTCTCCGTTTGAGAGGAGGCCTGTGCCCAGCAGTGAGACGATAAAAAGGCTGTAACAGTAACAGTGTGACGAGTAATCCGATATATTTGAGACTAAAAAAAAACTCCGCCCAAATCGACCAATGGTCAATCGGAAAAAACATAACATAATAATCGATATTGTAACATAATGTTTTCAATAATACCTTGTCATCAGGCACGTGATTGATAACAAAACCACAACACTGATAACTGGTTGAAAACGTGACGGATTTAATGTAGTTTGCGTTTGTTTATTAGTTTATTACCTACGTTTTATATTTTCGATATTTTCGGACAGTGGATAAATCGGTAGACGGTCCTGTCTATGAACATAAGGTAGGTACAGACGATTATAAAAAGGTCAAAAAGATTTCATCATATGTACCTTTAGCCATTTCAATAGATATAAGTAGGTACACTCACCGATTTATGCGTGTTTATGGCTATTAGAAATTATCGTCACGTGAAAAGAATAAATCTTTTAATTAGTTCTGCAATTAAAAGCGAATGATGCAATGAATTAGTAAGACATAATCACATAACCGATTTTCCCTTTTTTTCTTTTAATATTTATTGATGAGTAATGATGAGGAATTCATTTATTGATCAGATTTGATCCTGTATAGTTTAAGACCATTATTCATTTCAAATTGTCACCACCAAGGAAACAAGGGAATGTTTGATAACAAAATGCATTAGATAAGATAGAGAAGGTCAACCATAGGTCCAGATCAATAGATTCATTACGTTGCGTCAAGGAAAAGTACCCTCAAACGTAGTTTTAATGGGTCGTTGAGTATTGACAGTTATTATATTTTGTTTATATAACTTACAGTAGTATGTATTACAATGATGAACATTCTACTACATAACTTAGAAACTTTTACATACTTACATACTTTTTAAGGGTCGTATTTATGTTCTCGCGGACCCTGGGAGCGGGAACAGTGTGAAAAGGAAGCTTTAAGTGATCAAAGCAAAAAATTGGCGTTAGGGTTTCCCGGGACTCTAAAAATAGGTAAAGAAGGGCCCTATCGATCGCCGAGGCCCATGGCTAGTTTTCATAGTGCCCAATAGATAAGAGGGGACTGGACTCATATACATATATATTATATCATTGCTTGAGTTCGTTGACTCAGTCAGTATTTTTACTAATGCCAAATATTAAGTAATCTGAGCCAATGTGAATTTTTTTGTGACACAATTACCCAGTGATATCTAACTGCGCAATCAAAAAGCAATTAGCGAAAGAAAATGCGCAAGTAGGTAGGTAAGTACTTGAAAGAACAACAAATAAAAAACGAAGGCATGAAAGGAGAACTTCCAAGTATTCAACATCGCTTAAAAATCGCTCAAATTCTACAGCGTAATTAATTTGTTTCAAGGCCAAGGATTACTCTTGATGCCAAATGCTCAGTAGGTATGTGTGATAAAAAATGTAATAAAGATGATTGCAACTTCAAGGGCACATCAACAATAACAATTATGATAAAATTCCGTCATAGAATTTATTATTACCAGAGTTGTAGTTTTGCGTCGTATACTATTCGGCTGAAAGCGGAGAAGCAAGAAAGTCTGACTTGACAACCAGTCTTACCAAGGGATATCGGGCTGCCCGGATGACTAAGTTGTTGAGGTCAGATAGGCAGTTGCTCCATATACCTACTGGCATTCAGCTGCATCCGATTATTCTGGAAACCGACCCCAACATAATTGGGAAAAGACTAGGCTTTGTTTTGCGTCGTATAAATTCTGTTCCAAAATCTACGCAGTCGTTTGCCGAAAATGCGTCGCAGACAATGTCTCCTGTCCGCTCATGGGTGTTACGTAATGGGTTCCCCTACGCTTCCTGTGGAAACTGCGTCACACATCCGAATAAAAAATCATTAGAGGACATACTTATGTTCCAAGCCCCTTATTTCCACTTTTCAGCTACTTTATAAAAGGGAAATTCATATCTGCATTCTTATGTAAATGTCTCGCTTTTACAACGTCGTGTATGTTTTCAGAATTTCTACGAACGATAAGATTAGACGCGGTTTAATAAAGTATTAATTGTACCTATAAAATATTATCGACAATCACATCACGTGTATGTACGAGACAAATAGGTCAGATTATGTATAAGTACTCGTATACTATAACCTACCTACCTGAAATATTTACCTAAGTTTTCTGGTGCAACTTCATTAACGAAATTGTTTACCACCA
Source organism: Helicoverpa zea x Helicoverpa armigera (assembly GCA_033682625.1). Classification (NCBI taxonomy): domain Eukaryota; kingdom Metazoa; phylum Arthropoda; class Insecta; order Lepidoptera; family Noctuidae; genus Helicoverpa; species Helicoverpa zea x Helicoverpa armigera. The sequence continues at coordinate 3,135,138 of JAWIIS010000047.1, forward strand.
TTTTTTTTATAGTCCGGTCAACCTCACTGAAGGCTCTCCTGAAATTCAGCGAAAACACATTTTTCCGTAGACCGTCACGCCCAAAAAATATTGACCATGACACTCTGAATTATGTAAGGTCATCGAATAAGCAAATAAAATACAAAGACATGTGTGCCCTTGATAAAATCTACATACAGGGAGTTCTAGACATCTTTAAGAAGATCTTATTAATAGTCTGGCAAAGCAGAAGTTTAGCTATAAGAGAATTTATGAACCATTATTCAAAAACAATTTTCGCTCGTCCTTGCGAAGTGGAAGTTTTAAACTTTTGCAATCTTTTGTCGCTGGCTAAGAAGGTATGATGGATGAATGAGAGAGAACTTTGATTTGTCAAGTTACGCCGTAATATGATTATGTAAAAATTTATTATTTAGCAATCCTAATGGATCTACATTTTGAAAACAAGAAAAAAAACATTTAGTATGTGGACCAATTGGATCCATTTTCCGCATCGAGTTTTGCAAAAAAATATATTCTCGTAAGACCGTTAGAAGGGCTGTAATACGGGACTTATTTTGCCGATCTTGATAATTTTTAAACTACCAAACGACCCTGGGAAAATTGAGGCTCCATTTCTCACAAAAACCAGCGAACTGTAAATAATCGGCAGAGGACTGAATGTTTAAAAATATTTTGCTTTAATTTGACGCTATGCAAACTAGTTTAACTCTCTACAAGATTCTGATGCGAAATTGGTTCTCGATGAAAGTGAGACGGATCTTCTAACCACAATCTTCCTTGACCTAATTCATTTATAGGCTAATACAGAGATATTGGCATAGTATAGTTTGCTTAATCTTCAGGGGGGCCGAAGTAGTGAGGGATGCGATGCGTGAATGTGAAGCATTTTTATGTTGCACTCCAGGGAGCAAAGAATGTAGGTCAGGCATAAAATTTTTATATTTGTAAAACTATCTTATGTATAGTTAATCTCCCTGAAACTTGAAGAACTTTTTTATGCGAGGTCGGTTCAGGATTGCACAAAGGAAATCAAGCATGCTTGACTTCAGTTTCACATAGCAAATGGGGATTATTCCGATATTCAATGTATGTGTCCTAAGTAGTGTTCTTTTTTCTAATTTAATACCAACGACGATTTTTTAAATTAAAAAAAAAACTAAATGGGTAATTCCACATAATCTATCGATAACAATCTGTATGTCCACTTTTATCGAATAAGGATATAACTTGTTATCTGCAACGTGATTCACTGTGTACCTACTACTAACACAGGTACTAAGTACAGACGCATTCAGGTACAAAGATTAATCAGTTCATAAAAATAAAATTATTATATGGATTACCATTTATCATTTTATAATCTCATGGAAATCCTAATGGACAATATTACTTAAAGGATTATGTTTATTTCCAAAAGTATTTTATGAGCCACACTTTCTCTACCTAATTGCTTCGATAGGTAGGATAAGTGCACTCATGAATATGACTTTTCAAAACTGATTATAACTCCAACGGAGTCCAGTTAGAGGAGAGGATTGTCGCTTAATGTACAATGCGTCATGCGAATAATTCCTAAAAAACATTAACAAGTACATACAAATCATAGACTTAGCTGTTGAAGCTTTTCTACTTCCACTGGTACGCATATACCTCCCAGTGAGTAGGTTGACACTAAGTAAATACTGATGGTGATGATGTCTTCCGGGCCAATTTATCGGCGCGGCGGCGGTTGGTAAGGAGGTACTATACTACAAAGGATTCAGTTAAGAACACCTACTAAAGCCGAGAACTGCAATTGAAACCCTATCAGAACCGTAGCAATATGCATAATACTGATCAAGCAAATTTTGTGCTGCTCTGAACATTAGCGGCATTAACATACTAAGCGGTACCTAAGGACTTATCGACCGCTGAATACTAATTAATTATACTGTCTAATTAACATCAGCATTAATCTAAAACTAATTATTACGAGGGAAATAAGTTTTCGTGTAAAATTCAATGGCGGTCTTGTTTGTCCTCTCTGCAATTTGATTAATGGTCCGTTGGGATTTAGAAGACGAATTTTCAGTGAGAAATTGAAGATAGGTATGCTGTAAAGCAACTTCGGGTATGGTACGAAACGTCATAATAATAAAGGTATCCCACATTTTACGGGCATTTTTATAAGCCCATTTTAGGGGTCCCGTCTGTGTTGGAGAGGTCAGATAGACAGCTCTTTACAAAACACAGGTACTTAGCTGCACCCGGTTAGACTGGAAGCCGATCCCAACATAGTTAGCAATAGTCAAAAGCAGATGATGATGATTTTAGGGTAAATAAAGGGTAAAGCGCAACCCTATTTCTATACTAAGACTTCACTCTTCGTCTCACCAGTCTGTATCTCATGAACCGTGTAAGACAGTTGAGTCTTTAACAGATGATCGCTTTACGAAAAATATCCCAAGTTCTCAAGGTGTGCCCCATAAAAAAAACCTAGGTATCGGGAAGGTTCTAAATCACCTTGGCGCACCCGCTCCTAGCATTATGGTTTGCGACTGTCAAGGACAAAATTCTACTTGGTAATCGATATTTATAATTTCTTGCGATTCTATGACTACCGATAGGTACTAGGAAAATATTATTGTTCGATAGCATAGCCGATACGACTACTTATTCATTTATTTTCGACATGTCGGTTTTACGGAATAATATGACCAAAAGACCGAATCATATTTTTTTGGAAATAGTCTGTTTTATCACGATGATTCATAGGAAAGCCGAAAATACAGAGAATTGGTTTAAGTATTTAAATTTTCCACATTAAATCCTAATTATCGGAGTTTTTGCGCTGTACCTAATGAAAAGACTTATTAGGTTCCCAAGCCCATTCATGAAACTTTCAAGTTTTTTCCAAGAGGTCCCCAGCCTTGTTGATAAACTTTTGGACTCTGGTTACGTCCTTAAGCCTTTAATTAAAATTCAGCATAATTACTTTCGTCGTCAAATCTGGCTCTGATTTATTTTAACGTCTTAAAACTTTATTAAGCCGTTTATTTGCCACAGCTGTATTGTTTGGAAAATCTTAAGCAGGGGACCATTCAAAATTTATTACGACCGTTTCCTTTCTTCAGTTTAGTTATCGTTGCATGATTGATAGGGCCAAACAAATCTATAATAAAATTTCTGTACGTAAGTACCTAAGTACTATTTTGTTTGCAACCTGTTCAAAGGTAGGGGGCTGCACCTGCGTAGGTTGCATACCAAATAAGTATTCAAATGTAAAGGTAGATAAAGGTGTCTGGTACCAGCGGACAACTCAGAATATTATAGATGTTTAGATACGTTTTAATTGGACCTATTGCGTTATGCAGAAGAACCGTTGCGACATATGTATCTGGGTGCCTGGGTATGCAGAAAAATTATGTTCCTTTCCACAAAAAGACTTCAAGCCCGCGACTTCATAATTTACCTACTATTGAAGCTTTGATTGATGGCCCATTATTATAATACGACCCTACTGATATCGGCGAACTTGAGTGAGGGGTAGGAGCACATTTCAGAAAGTAAAGGTCAAACTAAGGTCACGCAGAATCGCGTTGGGTTTCAAAGAAGAGTGTCAGGTAGGTATAGTAGTTTATTTTGTTAAAGTGTTTATTTTGTAATGTTTTGAGAGTTGATAACTTGAAACAATAAGTAGCTAACTTCCTATAGGGTATTGTTTAATAAATCTGATAAGATACAGTCAACTAATCTAATAAGGTCATGAAAACAATTGGTCCAAATTACAAAATACCGGAACACTAAAATCTCTCACAAGCATGTAGGAATCTGTTACTACTTATCTACAGAATAAAATAAACTGACAGAGAATTAAAAAAGGTTCGGTAGGTATTTTGTATTTGGATGGTGTTTATAGACTTTTGTTGCTGACTGTCCCTACCGAGCTCGCTTTTCTATTTGCAGCTACGATACTGAGCATAAAAATCTGTCTTCAGTCTACCACTTCTGTCCGTCAACTTTTCTATTTCAGAATGTTAAAATAGACTTCCCGGATGCCGAAATCGAGCGGGGTTCCTATAACAAGTTAAGGAATCTTGCATTCCCCTTTAGAAAAAGATTAACGAGTATATTCAAGGCACCTAAGCCGATAATGCGAAGATCCGAGTTACAAGAACGCGACGAAGCCTTAGGACATTTTCCATTATCAAGGTTGCCTACCGCACCAGCCGGTACCTACGTACCTAGGTAAGTTGTTAGGTAGGTAGGGTCATTTCGCCTGTTCGCGTCCATAGCCCAGTTCGCGTCCATTTTGCCGATCTCCTTTTAAAAATCCTCGAAAACAAGTCAATTAACACACTAATCAAACGAAAAGTCATTACCGCTAATACGTTAATGTATAAGAGGCACGCACAGATAGACAAACGTTCTGTGCATCCAACCAATCCTTTTAGAAAAAATAATTAGTCTAGGCTCTTCAACAAGAAAGCGAAAACACGCAGAATTTTAGATAAAAATTAGTGTGCAGCGGCGTGTTTGATGGTAAGTTTTATATTGTTTTATGTGAATTTTAGGATAGATAGCTATTTCTACAGTTTAATGATGAATAAAAGTATAATGTTTATTATGAATTTGGTAATGTTTTTTTATATTTAACGAGTAAAATAAGGTGGACGCGAATTACTACATCGAATTTTACGAAACTTCCACTTTGCGTCCACAATGGACGCGAACTAAAACTATCCTCTATAATAATAAACCAAATTGCGTCCACTGTTTTCGTTAAATACTTGCTTATAAAAAATAATTAAAACATACTGTTTAATATTAATATATTAAACAGTACATTTTTTTATTAAGATATATACGTGGTTATAATTAAATTATCAACTGATATAAGTAATTTCATTTAAGATAAGTTCTTCCGATACAGGAAAAAAGAAGGAAAAGACAACATACACAGAGAAGAATAAATCGATAAAAAATATGCAAAGAATATGCTACCTTGTCTGATAATTTATTGACTCAACAATTCTTTTAGTTGTATGTTTACACAAAATTATTAAATTGTTTTGTTAATTTAATATGAAAGGAAATCGATCTACGGATCGAAAACGCCTGGAAGAGCTACTGGTCCATGAAGGGAGAACTCCCTTTATGTCTGAAGCGGAAACTAGTCATGTGTATTCTGCCCATCCTAACCTACGGCGCTCAGACTTGGTCTTTGACAGAATCTCAAAAGTCCAGGCTAAAAGTATGCCAAAGGAGCATGGAGCGTAGCCTGCTCAGCATACGGCTTAGTGACCGGATACCTACGCAACACCATTATCCGGTCCAAGATCCGGGCATAGTAGATTTGGGCAATAAGTCTGCAAAGTTGAAGTCGAATGCACCCGGACAAGTGGGCCAACATCACCACACACTGGATCCCTGAGGATGGAAGGTGACCGAGAGGGAGACTAAGAAAACGCTGGAGAGAAGACTTGGACAGCTTCCTCTCGGACTGGCCACAAATAGCGATGGACAGAGAAAAATGGAAGGCTATGGGGGAGGCCTTTGCCCAGCAGTGGGACAGCATAGGCTAATAAAAAAAAAATAATATGGCCAAAAACTTAGTATAATCAAGGCGGATCTTAAGCATTCCCTGTGATTTAGAGTAAAATTAACAGAATTGATTACTGTTTATTCTTCAAGTTTCAAAATTAATTGCCTTATTTTAAGTTACTTAAACCAATGTTGAGAAGAATTATTTTTATTTTGTAAAGTGAATTTTAAATGATGATAATGTTGATTTTTAATAATTAAGTGTATTGTTAAATAAAGAAATTGTTCAAATACAATCTTTCTTTATTAATTCTTAACAATTTCACCCCTATATTCCTTTTCAAAGCCGCTGGACGCGAACTGGACCATGGGTGGACGCGAATTGGATTTTGTGGACGCAAACTGGGTAAAACGCCTAATTCTGAGGTTTATCGATTTAAATAGAAAACGTAAGATATTTCTTATACAACTGAAAGTTAATCTTAAAATAGAGTATATAAGGAATACATTACACAAATTTGACATGGAAATGAGTGCTGGAGCATTTTTATTATCGCCGTCAAACTTGCCAACTGCACTAAATGGTCGCCAACAGGCGAAATGACCCTACTGTGGCAGATTACATAAAGCCTTAGATAAGAATACCTGCCTATGCTATATCAGGTAACAAAGTGGTAATGAGTCGCAGCTTAGGTGTTCAATTTGAGAGTGATCTAGTCTTAAGATATTGGTAGTTATCTTCCGTAAATAGGAATAATAAGTACCTATAACTTTACTTGTATGATGATCGAACGTCCACTCGTATGTCAAATGAGACTGGAAATTAGCCATGCAGTTTAATGTTTGTCAGCCCTATTTAAAACGTAAGTACTTAGTGAGTAATGAAGCTACGTAACTTAGGTTCAATATACCGATATAGTTAATAGGTAAGCCAGCGTTCACGCCCGCCGTACTAATCCTTAGTGACGTCATGGAAAACGGACAAGTTCGATGCAAACTACCATTGTGTGGTTACCGTAAAGAAACTACACAAATTAGGTTTTATTTTAATTTTATTGCATAATTTTAATCCCACCAAAAACAATTAACAAATGTCACACGAACAGTGAAAGCATAGTTTAGCAATTCAAGAAAAATGTTTAACAAAATATAGGCTACAGAGAGACAATAACACAAAATTTACGATTAAGAATACAACATTGTGTGGTCTGTTGAAAATACAGAAAATATTAACAATCATCTCATAGCAAAATGAAAATACCGACATCAATCAAAGAAATGTAATTTACAAAGGGCAAATATGCTTTCAATTTTAAAGTAATTACCACCGTGCAAATATAATATTGTCTTCACTCAGCCCAATTCGGAGTATTTCGACTTCGATCTTTGATATGCCAAATACTGAATTTCAGGTATCTTGTTTAAAAACAAAGCTTAATTTACTGGGAGAAAGCAGAATTACTTCAAAACTTATCTTTTAGTTTATCATTATGTATAAGACATTGTCTTTACGATATCTTTATGAGATTTTCTATATTTACCATAACATTTCTAATTACATAATTTTTAAGCCTCTCTGTCCAACATATCAATATAAATGTACTTTTCAAGACAATAGAGCTCCATTTGCATACATCACAAAATCTTTTTATTAGTTTTTTTACATTTTCTGTCTCATAAAATCTTTACATTTATGAACACTTAATAACAATTTAGAATATACTTTTAATTAATTTTATTTGCAGACCACAGTGAATGAATATTTGTTATGGAAGTTAATGTAAATGAAAATGCCTGGAAAAATATTAAACAAACAGTGCAATAAAAACAATCAGAAAATAAATTATTTAAACATTAGATATTTCGAAACAATGATGGAATGTCAGACTGCAGTTACTTAAATCTTACAAAAACCAATACACTTACAAGTACACCATAAAAAAATATTTTCAATTGTACATTACAAATATCTTATTACAATTTAATTAACTTGCATGATGTACTCATTTGTGCTAAATTGGTATGAAACAGCTAAGAAAGGTATTTTGATTTACATACTAATGATTAGATAGATAAAATTATGTATTAAAAACAGAATAAAATGCTTACAAACTGCATCTAATGAAATAAATGTTTATCAATGAAAGTGTGAGATTCAATGCAACATACACAAGTGTCTTTTAAGCCTGAAATGATAGTTTTATTTGTGAAACAATATAGGAAACAAACACTTGTAATGATTATTTGATGAAGTTGTAAATAATTAGGTAAATAAATATAAAGTGTGATTATCATAATTTTAGGGAGTGCGAGGATAGTATGAACTCACATTTACAGCCAAGGGTATATGTATTGAAAAAGTATGAAGTAATGTTATGTACACTATGGAAGAACAATGAAAGGGCATACATGTGGTCCAAACTATGTCTATGCTACCTAACACTGGACTTACAATTTAGTGCAAACAAGAAAGTTGTAAACAGAACAAATTAAGTACGCTCTAACATCTTCACAAAGCATCAAGAAAATATATTAATTAAAACCTTTCTTGGTGTTTCTTATTTTTTCAATGTAGTCCCTGGTGCAAATAGCATTACTAGAAAGTACTAAAACAATAACTACTAATGCACTAATACTAATTTTAAAAATAAATAAACAGTAACTATGACATATGTTTATTATTTAGTAACCCCCATTAGTTTACCCATAATGTGACCCCTTTCTTTTCAGCCTCACTAATTATGAACAATACTGCTTGTGTTTTTTCATCAGCATAGATTTTTTGAGTTGTTAAAAAATTTACAAAAATTCGTAGTTTATATGTTTAAAAAATATACAGTGAAGCTATCGAATGTTTGTATTTCTACTTAAATTTATCTATGGTCTACTATCACATTTGGTATAGGGAGGGGCTAGAATGCAATTGATGATGGAGGCATGGAACATTCCCCTACTGTCACACGGTATGACGCCAGTTCACTGATGCCATGGTAGTGCACGAAGGCAGCCACAATCACAAGTACATGGAATATTTGGTGGGATTGGAACCAGATGTCGCACTTCCCTGGGAACCAGCGCTCGGGCACTCGCAGGGCATAGAACATAGCTCCTAATATGTACAGCAAGCCCATCAGCACCAGCCAGCCCAGTGATGCTTTGCTCACTTGGCTGAACCAGCCTTCTGTGATGCCATAGTGGATAGCAGGCACTATGCCTGACAGACCAAAACCCATGAACACTCCCGCTCGAAGAGGTCGCAAGCGAGGCTCTGAGAACCTATCCCAAAGGGATACTATTATTGACAGTATTCCTAAAACAACCACTACAGATAAGTATATTATTTTTGGTCTGTAATGGCAGTAGAAACTATAGTACAACCATGGAACAAAAGAACCCATAATAAGTAGGGCTATTCCACAGTAATCCAGCTTAGAAAACAATTTCCCGACCATCTCCGAATGGCAGTAGAGGGTGTGATACGCGAACGAGAAGCCGAGGCACACTATGGCACCCACGAAGAATACTCCGAATATCATCTTCTCCTGCATCTGTATCTCGATGGAAGGACGCGACAGGAAATAGATCGCGACGCCGATGAACGCCACGCAGCCTAGTAGATGAGTCCAGATGTTGCCGGTCTCCGTGTGGATGCGGAATATGGACGCGAAGCACGCGCTGAACGAGGGAAGCGGCGGCCTGTGCCCCTTGTGCAGATAGTCGTTGTCCTGCAGCCAGCGCGGCAGGTGTCTGAAGTGGCACACGTTCCACGACGCCTCCCACACTTTGCGGACGAACTCCTCAGCTTGCTCGGCTGCGTTGTGTGCCAACGCGCCCAAGTCTATTTCGTCTGAGAGCACGCCCGCTTTTAAAACTTCCGCCATCTCCGCGTCCAAGAGATGTTGATCCTCAGGAGTAGAAGGTAGAGGACATCCATCTTCTTCTTCTGCTAGTACTTCGTCGAGTTCATCCATCTGAGAGGCTAAGCTTTCCGCTTCGGGGTCCCATCCTTGGCGTCTCCGCAGCCCGTCCGAAGACGCGCTGCGGGATCCCGTATCAGAATCAGATTCCCACATCGCGCCGTCAAAATTCACTCGCAAACATTAAAAACGGCAACCATTAGTCGCCACGACCTTTGTTAGTCGCACACGGACAGTTATTCGTTACAATCCAGTTACGTCACGGAAAATGTTCACGATGCACAAGATGTCTTTGCATCCGTTGTTTCAAATCGATCGCAGTAGGAATTTGTTAATTAAAATACTTCACATTCGACTATGATCACAAAAATTTTAAGCGTTATAAAAATCGTCGAAAAATCACTAACGCACAGGACAATCGGAACAGCTGCACAGAACTGAACTGATGAACGAACAAAACCCAGTCATTCACTATTTCCAACGCAACGAAATGAAATGTATAGCTATCTCCTTCCAACTTATAATCATATCCGATTATTTCGCATGCTTCACACTTCCACACGGCAACGTCACAGCTTGTAGTGTTGTACTTGTGTTCCAATAACATAAACCGTAAAAATATTCATGCCTACTTTGAATTCGTATTCCGTAATAATTTTGGGTTTAAGCTAAAGTATCAAGTGAATGTCAAAAATTCATATTCTGATCCATGTTAGATTTTGAAGAAAAAAATTGCTTTGAACTAAGTGTACTTAGGCTTTTTAGTTCGTTAAAATTTTAAAGATTTGACTACGTGAATATATTCTCTTCAATATTCATTGCAATATAAACCATAGGCTGTAACTGAATCATTAATACGTATACATATAAATAATAATTTGTTTGTTATTTTTGTAATCGATTTCTGTGCTAACCGTAAATATATCGAAAGTAATCGTTGAAGCAGGTGACATCTCTACAGTACCAAATTGATTGGACGAAGCGGAAGGTTCGTTTCATTCGTTTGACATTACTGAATGAAGTGAAGGTCTGAGTGAATGAAATTATATTCTAACCTCATCTAGTTTCGAAAAACAACATATTTGAGATCTCCTTATGTATTTTAGGGAAAATATATTAAAGTAAAGTAACTTCACTTACTTTTTGAACATGATGCGGCTTGTTTTATTAAAAAATACACTCAAAACACAACCCTAAAATGTCACTAAACAGTACTTGAACGACTAAAATTATTATACTTCACTTTACGTTCAATCGACAGTTCAATCTTTCCCTTTGCTTCAATCCAATGTGCAGAATTAACCAAGAAAGATCGATCAAGACTGGAGGTCAGGGTAAAGAATGTTATGATACTTAAAAATTAAAAACTGTTTTTGAAACAGTAAAAGGACTTCAATATAAAAAAATAAACCTGAAAACCGCATTAAAATAGGTACATATATACACCGGTCAAACTGAGAATATATTTTTTAAGGTCATATATTTTTTATTTTTAGCTTTTCAGCGACTATATTTCTATCTATGTTAGTGGAAAAATTATATGTTTATTTATATTGGACCAACAAAGAATATACACAAAACAATCTAAACACAGTAATCTAAGACTAGACGCCATAGATTCCCAGACCCCTTCACTCAGGCGGGGTCGGAGTACTGCTGGGTCTTTTTAGTGGGTATACAAGGAACGTCTGTACTAGGGAGACCCACAGACCCATCTCCCGTCCCCCGACGGGAAAAGCATGCATAATAGCATTTTTGCCAGCGACCAAAAAAAAGGATATAGTAATGTAGCATAGTATTCCTTTAATTATAAGATGGCACATCTATACTTCTATACTATGAACTTTAGTAAAGGAGCAAAAGTTTTTATATGTTTGTTTGTACCCTAAGCCTTTGTTTGTACACTATTCCCGAGTTACATATGATATATGTTTTGTTTAACAACGTACATAAAACAGTACAAAAATATTTTATTTAATTTATGAAATATGCGACCTTTAATAAAATCATGTATTTTTATTCTTTAAAAATAAACGATTTTATTAAAGGTATAATTTTCATTTTTCAACACATCAACTGTGTACAGACTGTTAAATGAAACCACTCCAGTAGTTCAAAGAGTTCCTTGTCTTCAAACGTCACTGTCACATAGCTTATGTCAACTGAATGAAATCGCTCACTCACTTTTCCATTTCCACATGTGTATTGATTTTCATTGAATAAATAAATGTGATTGTAATTAATTAATAGTAACCCCAAAAAACAAGTAATTGAAAGGTTTTGCCTGGAAACAATGGCTGCATTATTAGAGGTTTTGGTGACCAGTGATTCTAATAACACATTATGGACAAATGCCATTTGGGACCCGCACACCGGTACCAGTTTGATGACATACAAAGGAGGTGGAACTGCCGAAAATAAAACCCTCACTTTCATCGGAAACGATTATGTAGCCGCTGTTGAGAAGACAAAGCCGGTACTACACGTGTGGCCTGTGAATTCTTACCAAACAGTGCAAGGCATGCGTTTTATATTGCCGGGCAAAGCTACGGCTTTCGCTGTAACTCCTGATGGATCTTTCATGGTAGCTGGTATAGACGAAAAAATATATTTATGGCAAACAGCGTCGGGTAACCTCCTTACGATTATAAGCAAGCACTACCAAAAAGTTGCGATGTTAAAGTTTACACCAGACGGCCGGTACTTTGTGTCCGCATCAGATGACGGAATAGTGATGGTTTGGTCGCTTGCCACAGTCTCAGCACATCCTGAAGTAGACCTTGTGTCTCAGACGTCAGCGGGCCAACATGATCCTGTGTACATATTTTCCAACCATTCCTTGCCTGTTACTGATCTATGTATAAGCAAGACAGGCATGCATGGCCGCTTAAGTACCATATCCAGTGACCGAACTTGCAAAATTTATGACTTGGCATCCGGTGAAATGTTACTAAACTTAGTATTTGATGTCCCTCTATCTGCTATCACATTTGATGTTTTAGAGTTGAATGTATTTGTTGGAACAACAGAAGGGAAGATTCACCAATTCAGTCTTACCAATCCTCCAAGAACTAGAGATGTCTTAGTGAATACTGAGAGTAACTGTCCTACATTCTCTTCTCATACGAAAGCCGTGACATGCTTGTCTGTGTCATTGGACGGTGAGACTCTAATGTCAGGCTCAAATGATGAACAAGTGATACTTTGGCACATACCTAGCAAACAGCCAGTGAGAATAATAAGACACAAAGGCCCTATAACAAATGCCTTCTTCACAGTCAATAACCCAGCTATTTACAAACAGGAATTCTCTCCAAACATTGTCTTGCATGGATTGGAGAGGACATTAGAGAAAGATGCAGAAGATGTTACCGAGATTGAAATACTTATTAAAAACAAAATTGATTTCTGGCCTGATGCACTTGGAGTTATTGAAGATACTGTAATCTCAAAGGAGGTGGAGCATGAATTTAAGTTTAAAGAAGAAGGATTACAGGCAGAGATTAATAGATTGAAAACCATTAACTCGAATTTGTATGCAATAGCTGTTCAGAAATCATTGGAATCTTTGCCACAGGAAGCTGATACCCCCAGCAAGAATAAGAAAAAGAGGAAGAGGAAACAAAAAGCAGCTGAATAAATGTTCTTCTAGTTATACTCTTTAAATTAATATAACCAACGTAATATCTGTAAAAGTAGTTTTATTTAAATGATCTCATCTCATCATTAAATGATATTATACCTAGTGTTGTTTCTGATCATTAACTTGATGGCTTATTTAAGTGTAAGGTGTATATTGTTAGAAATCATAATAGAAAGGTGCATCCTCAAAATATCCTTAAAACCACTACTGACAATTATTATTGTCCCATGTTAAGTACTGCCCGCATTCAGTTATATTATTGCCAAAATTTATGAAATAATTACAAGCTTCCACTTTTATCAAACTTATACGTTTTTTTCTAGTATGATGTCATTTGTGCTAATGAGGGTTTTCTAAAATGGCGTCCACCAGGTGGCGCACTGAGTCGTCAGGTCCAGGTAACTGTCAAAGTGTTTATCTTTACTATGAATAGTGAACGATTTTAGTGGTTTTTTTATTTTATAATTAAAGCACTGCATTATTGTTTTACTATTGAGGTTGAGTAAATAAAAAAAACTAAATCATATTGTGTTAACAAATTTTTCAACTACCAGTGACTTTTGCACCCTCTCTCTTAGCTCAATTTTTAGTTCGGAAACCTTATTCTGACCGTAGTCCATAATAAAATCAATAACACTTCCAATATAACAGAATTTCAATAAACAATAAGTTCGGCACCTACAATTCCATACTATTTGACAGCTGTTTGGACCAGACGCATACGTGGCGCCACCCGGTGGCAGAAAAAATTTCAAAAACCCTCATTCTATAAAGTGATATCCTATATTTATAACTAATAATTTCTGTCTGCTGCTTCTGCAATGGTAAATTCCTGTTCAATTTTCAACAATTACCCAATGTAAAAAAACTTAAATGAAGCCCTCAAAACCGAAATAAATCAATCCGCAGAAAACCGTAAACTATGGTAATACAATCGAATCGAGGGTAATGATTTATTTCAAAAATATTCACTGGCTAAAGTAATCATTCCCAGTTTTCTATATTGTTTCGAAAGAAACTGAAAGTATTTAAAAAATATTTTGCCTCAATAAGCAGGTGTGTTACTTTAAATAAGAAAATGAGCACATTCGTTTATAAACGCTACTCTATGCCCATCACTATCGAAAGATATCTGTCAAAACGTCATCCGCCGTTCTCTCAAAGTCTCAACGCATTTCAATTTTCTGTTTCAAAAAACGCCCGATTTTTTTTTGATGTGATCAAAACTTTAAAACAAAATGCGCTGAAATAGCGACCCTTTAACCGATAATAAAGTTACGAGTATGTTTTTATGACGAGCCTCGTTAATAAGGTGAGCCTGCTTGGATATAAAGTTCTAAGTTCTTCGTTATAAAAATAAACTGTTCGCTAGCTGCGTTTTGCGTCACAAACAAAACAGTAAAATGTTTACGATTTGCAGGAGACGATTATGTCGAAGGCTGTAATTATACCGGAGTGTAATAAGGACATCGGGGGTATTAAAGAGGAGATATCTTTGTCTCCGCCTGAAAAACGAGATGGTGCAATAGGTGGTTTGTTTAGTAGGCTGCTGCGGCTCGATACGTTGAGCAAGAAGAGCAATGCTCCCGAGAGCCCGACGTCTATGGAACCACCGACCACCTACTATGGAGTTTATATACCCAGTGAAATTAAAAAAGGACCTGACGAAGGTATGTTCTTTTTTTAATTATATGGTCTCATTATACAATAGTTATGTCATGCCACATAAAGGTCCAATTATAAGTTTGAATTTTTTACATATTCCATTTCATCTTTATTAGATTTTTTTCTTATTTGCCATACTATCATCCATTTAATATACTTAATTAGAATCTAAAATGAGATCTAAAATGAGGTCTGTAAGACAACATTTACCATTCTTTATGCATCATACATGTCTGAGTCATCAAACAATGCACAGAGTTGAATTTCTTTATTTTAACTCCTTGATCCTTGATGATATAATGAATCTGATCTCCTTTGAACTTAGACCTATAGAAATATAATAAACAGGTTATAATAACAACAACAAACATGCACTTGCCATTGAAGCCTAGTTTTTTATTCTAGCTGACCCTGACTGTCAGTCAATACATACCA
Organism: Helicoverpa zea x Helicoverpa armigera; assembly: GCA_033682625.1. Taxonomy (NCBI): domain Eukaryota; kingdom Metazoa; phylum Arthropoda; class Insecta; order Lepidoptera; family Noctuidae; genus Helicoverpa; species Helicoverpa zea x Helicoverpa armigera. The sequence goes on from JAWIIS010000047.1 coordinate 3,150,324, forward strand.
ACAACACTCACTACATAATATAGAACAAAATCTGTCTGTTTGTGTTACTCTCAAAAATTTATGAATGGATTTTCAAGTGGTTTTCATTAATAAAAAGGCTTCCTGTATATAATTTTAAGAACTTTTGTAAGCAAATTGTTGCAAGTTACAAGTGTAATCATTTTTGTAAGTGCCATACCAAGCATCCTCCGAGCCTTTTTCCCAACTATGTTGGGGTCGGCTTCCAGTGTAACCGGATGTACCTGAGTACCAGTGCTTTACAAGGAGCGACTGCCCTATCTGACCCCCTCAACCCAGTTACCCGTGCAACCCAATACCCCTTGGTTAGACTGATGTCAGACTTACTGGCTTCTGACTACTAATATTAATAGTAATCACTTATAATGAGAAAAACGGACGTTTATGTTGTTGGTTAAATAGGTCTTTAGATATAATAGGTCTTTACATCCAAAGTGCCATACCAAGATGGGTTGCAAATTACCAATTAAGTAATTACCTAAAAGGATTGATAAACAACAAGCAACAATCTCAATTGATTATTCTGCAGTGTTTCATATCTTTATACTATCAGTAAGATAAGTTTATGTGGGTTAACAGAAAAGTTTTCAACTTCCGTCTTCACTATCTATTTGTGGCATTTGCAAATCATTAAGTTTGCTATTTACCTGGATTTTATGGAGGTCACATGTTTATCAGTATTGTTTGAAAAGCATACAAAAGACTCTTGTTGATAAACAAAATTATAGAAAAAAATATGTAGTGTTAATTCTATGAAATAATAAATCAAGGGTTGGGTGCAGGATCTTGTACTGCTCTCATGCATATGCACATTCAGGAAAGGTACTACTCTCCCACCCCCATGCATATGCTCGAAAGAAGCAGTTGCCATGCAACCGAACCTATAACTACTCGACACATACTATAGTTGAGAGAAGAGCTGAAAAAAATATTGCTTGACAGATGAAATTTAACTACCATGTACTGAAATTTTATCATGCTATTATATTTCTTTTTCAAGACATCATTTTAATAAAACAAGAAACAATAGATTTTTAATGCAATATGCAGTAAAAATAACTGAGTTTGAGGTAGAGTATTACTTCATTTACTTTCAGAATAAGTGTATGTAGCTATGTACTCGTAATAGATTTTTCCCGCAGCTACCCATGCAAACTACTTCCATATCCAGATAAAAACTAGCCTATTTTCATGCCAACTTTAATCAGAATTGGTCTATCCATTTAACACTTTGAAGCACTATTGATTTTGAGTGACCATCAAACAACTAGTAAAAGAGTAGGTATTTTCATTATAGCTTTTTATTTTCTCCTTCACCGAGTTCAGTTTACTGCAGCCAAGTCACCTAAATAATTCATAGTAATATGCCATTCAATGGTACAACAAATACTTTTGACCGATCAACCAAAATAATCAATAATAATTATTTTTGCCTTAGAATGTAGGTCCTATTTTAAGTATTAATTTGGACATGTCATATATCAAAATAGTAGCTGTTTTTCGCAGTTTCGACTCTGGAATATTTTTTCAAATAAGTTCAGTTTCAGTAGTTTCGGAGCAGGATTTCCTTTGACTGGGTACTTGTTATTACTATTTTCTATTTTCATATCGTCCCTTTGACCTTTCAATCGCGTTATCCATATGGGTCATTATTATGTAACTCATGTCTAGTAAACAAATAAAGTGAAAGACATTTCATTTACTTATTTACTATAATTACCTATATGTACACTGTGAATGCCCTCTGTCCCATGGGACAGCCGGAATTCCAGTGGTCATTTTGTGGCCTATGACTTTAGGTATAAATGAAAGTTCTAAAAATTGTATCATTTGTAACTGTTCTGTCTTAAAGGTGTAAACTTTCTTCTTAAATCCCTTTTTCTACCGTTCAGCAGTTTTCGAGTCAGATGGTTGGTGACCTTGTTTATAAAAACAGTTGTTATTAGTTTACAAAATTTGACAGTTTTATTTTTTTGTCATACAGAAGCATTACACGTCTACAAGAACAAGTCTGAGGCTTTGGAGCTGGTGCGAAGATACAAGGCATCGAGGTTCAAGGCGTTCAGAAACCGACAGGATGCCGTGTCTTTTGCTCTGCGGGGAGCCGAACCGACGGACACTACTGATGGAAACGATAGTTGTGAGTATTTTAATGTTGTTTGATTCTTTTTTTTTTTTTTAATTTTTTTGTACACATAAAACACAAAGAAGAATAAATAATAGAAACAATAGTAAAAGGGCACAGCTTATCTCTAAAGAAATTCTTAGATTTTAGAAGAGATTCTTAGATGGAGGGAACCACTTCCAGCATCTGGATAAAATGTGTAGCTTTTCATAATTTTATCGAAATTGCTTCAGCCATTGGTGCGTGAGAAAGTCTTTAAATTAAGCAGAGGTCGGAAGAATACATAGCCTGGACGCCATTATTATTATTTTTTCTATAAGAATATGTGTGGAGAAAAAGGCAATATGTATTGGGTAATCTAAGACAGGTATCTACTAAAAATATAAATAAAAATGATATTTTGTTTGTCTGTCAATACGATAAACGAACGGTAGTGAAGAGCGTCGACCTTTTTATCTAAATACTCTATTTCTTCCCTTCCTTATTTTATCACATAATCGTAAATGTGTCTCTAATCAGACTCCAATGATAATAATTTCTTTGTTTCGTTTGACCCCATTTTCTTTCATATCAAATTATTTTTTTTAAACTACATCACTATAGAATACGAGAACGAACACTAAACCTTACTGGCCAGACCAAAAAACCGGTCAAGTGCGAGTCGGACTCGCGCACGAAGGTTTCCGTACCATTTAAAATTAGCAAAACAAAACACGTTTGTTGTATGGAAGCACCCCAAAATATTTATAGCGGCAACAGAAATACATTATCTGTGAAAATTTCAACTCTAACTATCACGATTCATGAGATACAGCCTGGTGACGGATGGACGGACGGACAGAGGAGCGAAAACAATAGGGTCCCGTCTTGGATGAACTGTTTCCCTTACTGGAATGAAGTGTAGTTTACCAGAATTTTTCAAATCGGTTCAGTACTTTCGTATCTTTTAGGGTAAACAAAATCCTCTTTTTAACCGACTTATTAAAATGAATTAAATACATGTGTTATCTAACATGTAGTAACGAACAATTCAGTAAATTGTGGTACTAATAATTAACAAGTCAATGAGTTGCTTACGGTCTTGCACATTGCGCATCTTTCGCATATTTGAGCATCGCCACTCGTAGAGGCTATTTTAATGCATCCCAGGTTTCATCAGATATCTTTGCAACACAAATACTGAGTTGTGGGAATATTAAAATCAGTATCTTGTTTTAATTTTGCTGTGGACCTATACGATAAAATTGCTTTAATTGTGTTTGATCAATATTGCAGTCTTACGGAAACAGATTAAGTCATATGGAGCGTCTTCATCATCAAACGTAAAATATATTTCTATTATGTATCTCTAATTTTACGGCCTGCAAGACACTAGGTACGCGAAGTTTTCCAAAAGCTGTACAATAACCCCGAGACCCTGTCGCAGTTTCTTCATCACATCTTTGAGACTAATTGTTCTGACGACAATAAATATTGTTTACTATGAACTGTTTAGTCATGTAACTATTCCTGGCAAAACTATCTGTCTTATCAAGCCAAATATACCCCTGAAGAGAAAGTGATTGCTTTCGTGCCAAATTATTCTCTTCTACCTTGATGGAACAAAATGAATTCTATTCCCCAGTTTTTAAGATGTATTTTGAATGCTTCTATAACGTGATTTCCGCTTGTATACACGAGTGAATTTTTTGGGCTCAGTTGAGTTTTTACACGGATATATTGTATGTTTTTTTCTTATGAATTATGAGTGGGTGTGGCTCTGAAATTATGGGAAGATAAAAATAGTATGTTTACGTATCGTACGTGGCGTGATAGTGGACCGATTCATTCAAGGATAAAACGTGCGGCTGCGTTCATGTTTGTTGTATACTTATCTTTCACGATACACGAGTTTTTTAAGACCTTGCTAGTATTATCTGTAAGCTGAAATATGTTGGCTAAGCTAAAGAGGATTACTTTCAAATCTAAGATGAGAGAACATAATGCAAATATCGGAAGACATACAAAATCTTATTCATTGATCATTATCATGATTTTTACTATAATTACTCTATGAACATGGATTTACATGTAAGGGAAAGAGGCGATCATAGATACAATTTTTGGATTGTGGGAGCGACGACTTTCTGGAAAGTTACTTGTGAGATGGTCATGACGATATTATTATTAATCAGTGTGGATGAAAAATACGACGTGCTGTGGCAAACCGCAACCAAAATAGTTGTATTGGCAGCAGAAGGATGATTTGAATGTTCAATATTCACGGACTTTATCCATCTCATAACATTCGATCCATGTATTTAGACGTTATTACGTCACTGTTCTAGATGTAAAGCGATCGTTACACATTGGACTCGAAGATAATCACATAAGAACTTGCCTATCTATGTCTAGACCATTTGTCACGATGCCAGACCAATGAACGCTAATTACTAGCGTCACTATAACCTGTAATCCAATTTCTTTTGACAAGCGGCCATTTTTGCGCGGGAAAAGAAAACTATGATGCGCTTTTGTTTTTTTTTTAACAGATTGTTTAGACTCGTTGTTGTTTATAATGCCTCTTGGTTGTTTATGTTCAGATAAAAGTGAACTGAATTTAATATGATGCTTTTGATGTAGAAGAAAGGAAAGATTGTCGCATTGTTTGTAAATATAATGATGAATTTTTTTCATAGGTGGTTTGACGTTTTACTAGAACTCAAAAAAATTATAGTGTAGTATAGTAGGTACTTTATTATACTTACTAGGTTCGTTTACTTGATCTAGTTTGAGGCTATAGGTAGGCTTTAGGCTATAAATGTAAGTAGGTCGCCCAGTTGCTATCCTGACTCATTGGAAAATTGAGTTCAAATTAATTGTGGTATCTTCCAATCGTATTTATAGCCTTTCAATAAACTAAAATCCTAAACGAGCTAAGATCGCGAATAAGATTTCCTTCAATTGTTTGGTATTAATGGAATACCAAACAATTACTTGTTTGTTTAAAACCAGCTAGACAATGACGCTTTGTGTGATTACATTAACCCCTCTGCTCGACAAGATTTTGACATATGACTATACCGTTGATTCGGCGGGATATTTTGAATCGCGACATGGAAGTCAAAAATTTGTACTAACTTTCAACACATGAATTCTAAGTCCGTAATGCCTGATTAGAAGTATTTTACCTATAACTTTAGAGCTCACTTATTTGACAACAACGTGCAAAGGTCAAATAGGGTCAGTTAATTCAAAAAAATATAATAATAACGGTGTTTTTAAGTCTATCGAAAAGTTAGGCATTTCAAATTTGGTGAAAACTTACCAATAAATAATCGCATCACTTTCTCAAACACAACACAAACGTCATATTTATAACATTTTCAATCCATTGCAATATATTTCGTGCACTTATTTATGTTCAATAACTAAAAAATCAGCACATAAAATACACAATAAAAATGAACAATATTTACAAGATCAAAGTCACAGACAAGTAGAGTTTGGAATAGAGTTTTTTTTTTTTTTTCAATCATCGGTGTGCATTCGATACCTAAATCGGATATTTATTATAAATAATCGAATACCAATTTTATATATTTTTTTTAATAGCAACTTATTTCAATTTAATTTATTAATTTTAAATTATAGGTTCAATTTGTTTTTGTTGTTAAGAAAAAAGATATTTAAGTTTTATGAAAGTTTTTAGCATTAAATTTTTATATGTATTATTTATTTTGGTGTTGCGTCATTCGTAATAATTTTTAACTTTAATTGAATTTTTATTACCTATTGCGGAATTTTAATTTATTCTTATATTATTTCTGAACAATTCTAGGATTTTTGTTTCGGCGGAGGGTAAGCCTGCTCATAGAGGTATTTAGCCTACTTCAATCGATCTCAGTGGCGTGCACTTGGAGAGGCCTATGTCCAGCAGTGGACTGCGATTGGCTGATGATGATGATGATGATGATGAGGGTAAGCCTGGTGTTCTGAAATATAATGCAATTTGTAACTTCCAAAGTAATGTACTTATTTGATGATGAGAAACAATAATAATAATTGATTGATTTTAAAGTCACCAAATATTTTTAACTCCCAAAAAGGAGGTGGTTCTCAATTTGGATGTTTGTTTTTGGTCGAAAGGGTATATTCCCCATATTTGTTATTAGGTCCAGGATCTGATGATGGAAACCTTGAGAAATCGAGGGCAACTCTCGAAAATTGTAAGCATAGATAAGGTTATAACTTGACACTCAGATGTATGTCTGATAACACTATGAAACAGTAAAGGTTTGGAGCTGACCTGATGATGGAGACCAGAGAAAGGTCGAGGGATCTCGACAACCGAACTTCTCTCGTCTCCATCTCCTTCGCTGTTGCAGAGGCCTCGTAAATACGAATAATATAAGCACAAACACGAGAAAGTTTAAATATTCAGTTGTCGAGTTCCCTCGAACTTCACTGGTCTCCATCATCAGTTCAGCTCAAAACCTTCACTGTTGAATAGTGCTACCAGGCAAACACCTGAGTGATAAGATTTCAACCTATGTATTTCTGCAACTTTCGAAAGTCGCCCTCGATTTCTCAAGGTTCCATCATCAGATCCTGACCTGATGATAACGGGACCACCTCGGAAGTATACGCTATCAAACAAAAAAGAATCATTAAAATCGATAAATAAATGGCTGAGTAATCGCGTAACAAACATACAAAAAAAAACGGTCGAATTGAGAACCTCCGCTTTTTGGGAAGTCGGTTAAAAATAAGTCGGCGGCGGCCATCTTTCCATCTTGGACCAGCTTTCGATGAACAGCGAACTATTTGCCCTTTCAAACAATGAAATCGTCATAAAATTTTGCGATAACTACACCTAACTACGGCTCTCGTCAAATAGCTTTGCCGCTCAGTTAAAAAGTTGGAAGTAACGAATCGCCATTAAGTTTGGCAGGTCTACAGGAATCCTGCACATAAAACACCCGAAGAAATAAATAAGTCTTCATTTGCCGTCTTCAGAAACCCTAAAAACCGAAGATTTTTTTTATTCCGGCTACAACGTTTTGTTTTGTTTTGATTTAATGTTTCCATGTTAATTATTGTAATTGGTGTTGCACCGTTTTAATTAACTATAAATAAATAAATAAATAAATAACGTATTTTCTACCACTGATTTTCTAGCATTTTTTTCAAAATAAATTAAGTAATTTTACTTTTCCTAATTTATTTTCAGATTATGGTAAGTACCTATACAAAAGTGCAATTTAGTAATATTATAATATAAAATTATTAAATCGATTCTTTATTTTAACGAATCGGATCATTCGATGCAAAACTTCTATCACCGTCGCCATCTTGTCTATGCGTCTTCAAATTAAAAAAAACAACTAATGTAAACAAACATGGCGAGTTCGATCAGAATTCCCGGTAATTACGATTGGATTTTAAAAAGGTATATTTCTAACGGGATGCTAAATATGAAAGGTTTGAATGCGTAAAAATAATTTAAATTTATTTAGTTATTTTATTTAGTACTCACAAATGTGGTTTGATTGGAAAGAAAATAAATATGAGCGTAAATAATTAGGAAAGTGTATGACTGATTCGCAGACCCCAATTGGGGTCTAAACCGAGCTTACGGTGACATTGATGTTCAGACCCCGATTGGGGTCCGCTACGGATTTGACGGTTAACATAAAATTATATTTATAGTGTCCGTTAATGAGACATGAGACAAAGGTAAATGCCAAAGTTTAAATGTTGTGAAGGTTGAAACGAATACAAGGAATTTGTATTTGAAGTATAATATTTTCAGAGAATATGTAGTCAAGGTAGTCTCTCCAGGTAAAACGCTGGTGGGACTGGATGCCATAGATTCCCAGACCCCCTCCAATCAGGCAAGTTCGGAGTGCCGCAGTGGGTATACCGGGAACGTCTTTACCGGGGAGTACCACATACCCCTCTCCCGACCCCCGACGGGATGGGTATGCGTAATAGCATTTTTAGCCTAGCGACAACAAAAAAGAAAAGGTAAAACGCTGGTACTTAGCTGCCATACTGTCACAGTTGAGAAAAGGCTAGGCAGATGATGATGGGTTGTGGTAGTTACCCGGGGACGCGGGTGAAACCGCAGGAGATGGCTAGTAATGATATAAAAGTATACTGTATATAAATGCCTGTGAATCAATCGATATTACATAACATTTTATACGAAATTATCACTAAGTAATAGCAGCCATTTATATCCGACACTTTATCATAGATCGTGTCTAAATAATATTACCTGAACACCTGACATGACTTTCGCTTTCAGTATTAAAATAATAATATTACAGTCTCTACGTCATACTTACATAGTTGTAGAACGAAAGCCGTGGTTAGGTCAACGTTCTAGTTAGTAATGTTCGTACGAACACACTGCGGTATAGCCTTTTCTAAGCCTTAATAGGTTGAAAGTAAAAACGGAAATTCGCTGGTTTTAATATGCATTGCGGTTTGAGTTTCGTAGACCATGGTAATTTAAATTTTAATGGATAGAATGTACATGTAAATTACATACTAAGATTCCATGGGAACTACTTACCGCTCATGGATAAAAAGTAGCCTTCCTCGATAAATTAGCTAACAACTGAATCTAATACTGAAAGATTTTTTTTTTTCAAATTAGAGTAGCGCGTTCCAGTAGGCAAACTCTTCAGTTTTATATAATCAAGTATAGGTACTTAAATGCAATATGCTCTCTTTTTACATAGGCGTCTCATTTATCATCATATACATATTTTCTTATGTTATTATGCATAGGGTATAATCATGTTTCAAACAAACAAATTAGCAGGTTTCATGTATAAAGAAGTCTTCCAAAATAAACATTCCACATAAACTTAAACATCTGTTGAACACCTGTCTAAAAAGTGTGGCTGTGATACGGATCTTATTTCAACGTCAAACTCTGATTTTTTTAGATAAGTGTTCAACAGACGTTTAAAAGTTTTTGTGGTATGACGGTCAAAATTTTGAAATTTCAAAAGGTCAAATGGGACACGTGACTCTTAACCCTGGAATGTCGAAATAAATGAGGAAATCTTGTTGAATATTCACATGTTTTTACTGTTATTTTATCCTTCCTAAAGAATTTTATCCGTTTAGAAGAAAAATATAAAAACTTAGGCAATAAGAACGTTTATTGCCTCTGTTAACGAGTGAGTGAATGCATTGTTTTTTCAGTATTATTAATATACGTAATATAGGTAGTAATAGTTTTAATTTTTATTGTGAATATTACTAACTGAATTAATGAGAATGTTCTTAGTAAATATACATAATTGGAGATTACAGTACTAAACTTTGAAGAATTTGACAAATATACATTCCGCATATTTAAAAGGGTCCACATTGTATAGTCCGTCTGTACGTGGAGTATGGGTATATCCTGATTTGCAGAAAGAATGGAGTAGGCGTCTTTGCTGGCTAGTAAAGTTCTAATCTAATTAGTCTAATTTCAATGTATTCTGAAAATGAAGGTTGATTTAATAAATAATCGTATAGACATAGAAGATTAGATGATTTCAGCAAACAAAAAATACTTGTTAAAAAAAGAATTTTGGTTTTGTATTTTGAAAACAGGTCAATTTAGACTTGTCTAGTCTAGGTTAACAAGTATATAAAACGGCCAGCGTCTCATTACTGATTATCACGCGAACTGTTAATTAACTAATTTAATGAAGCCTGAATTCATGTCACGCGTAACTTTATAGTTGGAAAAATACCTACCAATTTTCCGCTTGAGTTCTTACCTGTATTTTCCGTGAAACTAGATAATTTTCTCATTGATCCCACCTAAAACTTTTGAGCGTGGCATGTTGCTAAGTGTTGTAGGGGGGGGGGAGTAAAACAAGATCGTCCAGCCCCAATTACGAACCACATCTGCCCAGGTGCACCTTGGTGAAAAACAGACGAGTCTCTGGTCACCGACTACTGGTATGATGATGATGATGTCCTCCTAGCCGATTATCGGCTACGGCGGCTGTTCTCATGTAAGGAGATCAGCCAACTGCGTAGGACATATTATAGTGCACAAGCATTTGCGCAGACACAGGTGCACTCACTACTCCTTCACTCTCATAGCCCGATGATTCGACATGACCGTAGAGAAATCAGGCGCAACAACCTCACAACATCAAATGGGATATCACTTGAAGATGGGCAGCAACATTGGTTACCGCATTTTTTGCTAAAGGCATGTATTTAACGCGGCGACTAAGTAAAACGAAAATAGGTTTTAAAAAATAATAAAGTGGGTACCATTTATAATGGGTTGGCAGCTAAAAAGGAGTATCATAATATGTAAAAGGTAGCATATTAATATATCAGTTATGAGGTCCGTTTTAATTTAAACTAGCATCAAGTTTTTCTTTTGGCAACTGAATTAATATCTAAGCGAAAACTTAATGATGACAATAAAATAGAAAATGGGCATTCATAAATAATACAAATCAGGTTCTATTTAAATTTTTTTGGATGAAGAATAAATATAAACTAGCTCATATTATAAATATATTGTGCGACTTTTTAATAGCTTTAAATAAAGTCTAAAATGGCATGAAGAAAAAATATTTTGCGGCTGTTATTTTCAAAATTATAGGTGAATAGCATGGAAGTAAGCATGCAACATGCAGCAAGCATGACTTCTGTCACGGCTCCGGCGCTGCGGGGCTCCGGCGGTCCCATGCGAGCTTATCGTCGCAGATGGTTTTCACGCTCACCACCGCAGCTTCGGCTTGCTGGCCGGCTCGGCCGGCCAGCCTAAGCCGCGGCGGCGAGCGTTAAAACTACCTGCGCCTCAGCTCGCAGGCCGCCTCGCCCCTCCGCGCCTACGCGGTTTTGAATTGCACTCTAGGGGTAGTGCAGACAAGACTACGTGGAGTCGGTTTTGCAGCGATTCGTTTTCGTCACTAACTTCAATTTTTAATACAATGTTTTTTTAATTAAAGGTTATAAATGGCAATATGCTAAATAAAATCCAAATTAAATTCTACCATCTTCATAGTGCGCCAAGTGAGATAATACCACCGCACCTTCCGCCGTTTTCATGAAATTATGATACACAATATTAATAATGAACTCTTATTCCTTTTTATTGTACTCCTTTTAATATTTAGAGCTATCCACAAAGCGAAGCCTGAAACTGGGTTTTTAGTCGGCACGAAATAGTTGGTAACATATTATCTTTGCCACCCTACTAACATTATTAGTCGCCAAGTCATTATAAATAGCTCCTCACCTAATATTTCAATTGACTGGTATAGTTTATTTGCTACCCAAACACAGCTGCTAGTTTTTAGTTTTTATAACACCCTTAATTTTGAACCTTACATATTATAATAGTCGCGAAAATATTTAATCGCTGGCAAGTTATTTTATTTGTTGCCAACATTTGTCGACTTTTAAGTTATTAGTCACCAGGAATATAATAAGCCTTTGCTAAATATGCGGTAACTGGGTTGACTAGCTGTTTTCACCCGCGTCCCGTGGACCCTACTGTGCGTTCACGGAACAAATTTGGCGTGTCACCCTCAGATATTAAAGTTTCCCAATCGTCAAAAAATGTACTGAGCCGTTCGGTAGTCTAAGGGCCCAGTCTAGGTTAAACACACTGAAAAAACCTAAAAATTATGAACGGTTCTTCAATCCAGGGAGTTGGTTCCACCACTTCCCAGCAAAACACTAAATTAGATCTTCAAAAAGCGCTGATTTTTAGCCTACTTCGAATACATGACCTTTTATTTATTATCTTTTTTTCAGCGGTGATGGGAGAGAAACCATACCCGTTCAAGGCACCTTCTCCGCAAGACATGGTGGCGTTGAGGAAGGCGATCGAGGCGGGGCTCTCCACCACCGTGCGAGATAGGGTGTGGGACAACCCCAGGTTCCTCGTCAGCAGTGGCAACACGCCAGCTATCATGCAGGTAATATGCCTAGCCTTAAGTAACTATACCCGCTCGAGGCCACTTCTCTTTCTTAAGGTCACTGGCACTTTGATATATTCTTCGTAAGAGATTATATATATTTCAGACAAGTTTGCCTATTAAGTAGAGGTCACAAATGAGTTTTAAAAATGAAAGTCCTCTCACTTCGATCGAACCTTTTACTTCTAAGATAATTTTGACCTGCATTTTTATTTAACTGATGAAATTTTACAAGGATTTAGAAACATCAATTTACTACAAAACAAGGTACTTACACTAAACACAAGAAAATATTTGTCTATCTAATTATTTTTTATAAACGACGAGCGCTGATATGCCCAAAGCACAATTCATTTTCTATTGTCTTATAAATACATACGGCATATGAGCAGTTAGTACTATATAATCATCGGCAAGGATATTGAGCCCTGACCTTCACCTGAGAAGTGATTTATTGGATTATTGCCTTAAGTGTACAGTGCGCAAAGCGATCCCCACTCTTCCGCCGAGAGCTCATTATCCGTGCCGATAACTAAACAAGTGGTTTTATAAGCCAGTTCATTCATATTATTCCTAACATCTTGCAATTCAACAAATTGAACATTTATATGTGACTCAAACGCGTGGTGGCAGCTCAATGACAAAATTAGCATTCAATTGATCAGGCGCAGTTACCTGACAAGGCGTTAATGACACACATACATATATACGTAATAGTTGTACGTATATTGTGTACCTATATCTAAATTGTTGTAATCTTTTATATTTCTAGGCTAAATTTAGTTAATTTGTAGCCTTTTCAATCAAGAATTATAAAAAACTTATTTTTGATTAAAATTGCTTTGAATCCATTCGTTTCCCACAGAACTAGAATAAAAATAAATCATAGTCTTTGACTTTATCACAACTATAAAGTATGGTATTCAAAAATATCTATGCTCCATTTGAGTAGGCACAAAAAAAGGCAAACAATCTTGATATGACTTTTAATATAAATAAAAAATATTTAAAAAATAAAATGCGACTAATATTCATTAGAATCCTTATTTTCTTTCATGCCAGCCCAATCAGTCCAGCTCATATGCAAGGAGGATTAATATCTATCAATTTTATAATATTGCAGGAAGGCTCCCGCTACAATGCATTGCACATAGCAGCCAAAGCGATGAACGCTGAGATCTGTAATCTGATTCTGACGACGGTCGGCAATCCCATGTTTGTGCAGACCTTATACGGCATGGACGCTGATGCTGACTCTTGTAAGGTAAGAATATCTAAATAAATATATAAATAGATGTCACTTTTTGTTGTAATTTTATAACTTATGAGCTGGCTCACGTATCCAAACCAAATGTTTAGGCTTTATTCGGATTTCTAGTAGGTAGCTGGTTTATGGGAAGTTTGTACAAAATCGGTCGAGCGGTTCTTCGGAAGAACGTACCGGGCTGCTGATAAATAATATATATATAGATTTTATTGTGCGAGTTATATTTATTTGATTTCGAAGACTGAATAATATAGTGATATTTTGTTCTTGTTCGGCTTGTGAGCACTTTTTTACAAAGTTGCAAAACTCTGCATTTAGAAAAAGGCTTTCTTCATACATTACAAATATACACTTAAATATCTTGGTTACATTGGTTACATTTTTCAAAATATATAACAAACTTAAACACATATAATGTTGACAGGAATTCGCAAGCATTCTAGTGGATCGTTACCTGAACACTCCTGACAAGGCGATCAACGAGACGCCTCTGCATTTCGCGGCTAAGTTCGGAGCGGAACAGGTAGTCGACGTGCTGACGTCATTCCCGCAGTGCAACAGAAGTGCCGTCAATAAGTACGGAGAACAGGCTAAGGATGTAAGTTATTTTAATATCTTAATTAATATTAGATTGGTTAAGTCTAAACGTTCGTAAGTTGAGATCGTATAAGGTGGTGGTGTCTACAAGGTGCATGTAGCTGGAGCAAGTTAACATGCTCAAGTGACAAGAGCACGCGGGTGGGTATTTAGCTATAGTACATGCGCGAGTCGCTGGACCCGCACGTTTTTAAAATGCATATAACCTGTGCATGTGCCTCAACATGTGCAAGCTACTTACACCGTGTAGATGCACCCTAAGGTTATGCAACGCTTGGCCCGGTCATCCGTGAATGGGTTGACCATCTTATCATGGCGAGTTCTTCCGTGGTTCGGTACGCCGTCGCTCGCGCCCTCTCACGCTTGTTTTTATCAACAATAACAAAAAATATACCTTTTCCTCAGATAATCTGCAAGCGAGCCACAAACAGCTCTCCTGGTGTGCCAGCCCGTATCGCTGCCATGCTGCGCGAGCGGTACTACGTGCCCGTACTACACAGCGAAGACGGCAGCGCTGTGCCCACCATCGGCAAAGCGTTTACGCCTGCCGTGCCGCCGGTAAGAGGATATAACTGGTTTTAACCGGATCGTAAGAAATTAAAAAAAAAAACGATTAGGCAAACTGAATTTGACAAAAAAAGATCCCGAAGAATTGAGAACCTCCTCCTTTTTGGGAAGTCGGTTAAAAAAGGCCATCGACCCATTGAGGCATCAATCACATGAGCGGTTTGCGACCTTTGGGTCGGGATTAGCGCTCGATAAATCACAATCCATTAGTGTGATCCTTAAGCAACCATCTACACCATATTTTTGACAGTTCAAGGCTCTTATAGCTTGATCTGATATTGTAAAGCTCAAAAAATATATTTATGCGATTCCTGTTTACCTATATACTCTATTTATTTTATTTAAAACAATCTTTATATTTTAATGTCAGGAAATAAACCGCGACCCGCTCAGCCCGCGCTACGAGATCCGAGCATACGCCGGTCCCATGGAAGCTCGCGACGCGGAACTGTTCCGTCGTCGCTGGAAGACTCCGCCCCGCGCGCCCGCGCAGGGCGGCGCCCCCGGGCCCGCGGCGCCGCTGATGCCGCACGCCAATTATACCACGCATACTCCGGCGCCACCCGCCAGTCCAAAGCCGCAGGCCTTTAGGCTTAAAGAGATTACGAAGGGACTTGAAACTGTTGGCAGGTTTGTACATTTAGATACTTATAAAAATATTTTTAAAATATTAAACTTGATTTACTCAAATCAATACACACATATTGTGTGTTAAAATATTTTTTAGATGTGAGCATAATACTTTTTCTTCTTCATATTAGATTAGCTTTGTACTAAGCTATAATAATATCTTCGAATGATAATTGAAACAATGTAGAGACAAATTGTAAAACTGTAATAAATAATTTCCAATGATATCATTATTTCATACTGTGTGGTTATTTTATCTTGAAAAACTTGCCTCATAAAAAAATACAGTCCAATTAAACATTTATTCAATTTTACAGAGAATTGGCAGAAGAAATGAAAGTTGGTTGGAAAGAGTACTGGCCGTTCCTCGACACGTTCACAGACTTACGCACACCTGAAGGCCTGACATTACTGGAGAACTATCTCAAGAACAAATACGAGAGCGCTTGTTCATTCGCGTACAGCGACAGCTGTGCTCACTCCCGAGTCCCTGAGGACCTGTCCCTCTCCCGCATCAGCCTCTCCATGTCACAACTCAGTCCTTCAAGAGACTCCACTCTAAGCCCCATGTCCGAACTCTGCGTCGCCATGAAATCCTGCAAAATATCCAACGAAAGACCCCCGCATTGGCGAAAAACAGACCCTCTTAGGCAAAGACTTTGTAGGCAACCAGGAGCTAAGATTGTGAATGGAGACGCTCCAACTATGAACCATACTGTCAGCCAACTACTCTGTATTGAGAGAACCTGCCAAGTATTTGCTAAAAGAATAGCTGATGCCCTTACATTCTCTCTGACCGCAGAACCGGAGACCGCTGGAGATTCTCTCAAATCCGAGTCCAAACATCTCCAACACACAATTTTCACCTACATGGACGATGAAAGATTTAAAAACATTGACTTTGCTTTAATACACTCGAGACTCGCACAATTAGTTGTGTACAAGTTAAAACAGCAAACGACTGAATTGGATGACATTAATCATTTGTTGGAGTTCCTTGTAAAGTTGCGGTGTCCTAATGACGATATATTTAGTTCTGACGATGAGAGAAAGGTACCTAGTTATAGGTGTCCTAGTAGAGTGAGGATGACTCATGTGATCGACGGTCATGTGAGGTGTTTAGCTAGCTTTATTTGCGAAGAATTGACGGAAGGGGAAATATTAAAGGCCCCGGCGATGTCGGAGACAGAATGTACAGAGCTATGGCAGAAAGCCTCGAAATGTAGATGTGATTGGAAGATTGAAGTGTTCGAACGAAACAGCAAGAAGAACGCGTCGTTTAGGAAAAATAGATCTATATTGTCAACTAGTCCGAAGAGCGAGAGCTTTATAAGAAGACTGACGTTTGACCACGATATTGGTGAGTTACTTCCTTGTTTGTATATTATTTTATTTGTTTTCGTAAATACTGAACAGTACATAATATCTAGTTTTGTTTTCTACTTTTGCGCAAGCGATAAGTAAATTTTAAGGTTGTGTACTGAGATGCGATATATGTAGTTTAAAAATTTACTTCGAAATCGAATTCTAGGAATGTCTTGCCCACACTTAACCGAGTGGAACGCGCCGTTCAAATCCGTTATATTTCCTTAACTGATGACGTCATCCGAATTCAAATGTACAAATTTCCATACGATTTTAAATAAAGAATTCAACAAATAGCTTAGCAAATTCATAAGTGACACTCCCATGGTCCACGCGACTGTACGTTGAACGTAACGTTGGCACAGAGGGTCAACGTCCCCCGCTACTCACAGACCATAGGAGCGTCGCTAACGAATTTGCCAAAGTATAAAATTCGTTTTGTTCATCAGGATTTCCGCGTTCAATTTTGATGTTTACCCTAACATATGTGTTTTTTTTTGTTGTGTTTGTTAAACTAATGAATGTGTTCAGGTGACTGCGCTGAACAGAACAGCGAGGCCGAGCAGCCGGTGAGCGTGAACTCGCCCGCCGGCGACAGCGGCGCCGCGCTCTACACGCTCGACACTGCCAAGTGCCACGTCGTGCATGCTGAGGTCAGTTCATACATACACACAGCGAGGCCGAGCAGCCGGTGAGCGTGAACTCGCCCGCCGGCGACAGCGGCGCCGCGCTCTACACGCTCGACACTGCCAAGTGCCACGTCGTGCATGCTGAGGTCAGTTCATACATACACACAGCGAGGCCGAGCAGCCGGTGAGCGTGAACTCGCCCGCCGGCGACAGCGGCGCCGCGCTCTACACGCTCGACACTGCCAAGTGCCACGTCGTGCATGCTGAGGTCAGTTCATACATACACACAGCGAGGCCGAGCAGCCGGTGAGCGTGAACTCGCCCGCCGGCGACAGCGGCGCCGCGCTCTACACGCTCGACACTGCCAAGTGCCACGTCGTGCATGCTGAGGTCAGTTCATACATACACACAGCGAGGCCGAGCAGCCGGTGAGCGTGAACTCGCCCGCCGGCGACAGCGGCGCCGCGCTCTACACGCTCGACACTGCCAAGTGCCACGTCGTGCATGCTGAGGTCAGTTCATACATACACACAGCGAGGCCGAGCAGCCGGTGAGCGTGAACTCGCCCGCCGGCGACAGCGGCGCCGCGCTCTACACGCTCGACACTGCCAAGTGCCACGTCGTGCATGCTGAGGTCAGTTCATACATACACACAGCGAGGCCGAGAACTCGCCCGTATTACTGTCACTCATACCACCACAGTCTAGCAAGCGCAGCGTAGCACGTCCACCAACAAGGTGGACAGACGACTTTATAAAGGTTGCCGGAAGACGCTGGATGCAGGTCGCTTCCAACCGGTACCTGTGGAGATCAAGGGGGAGGCCTATGTTCAGCAGTGGACGTCCTATGGCTGAGATGATGATGATGATACACCACAGTGCGGGTTTTCAGTGACAATAAGGCCGGTTTTACTCCGCCGTCGTCACCGGACCGTCAACGATGTCTAGATGACGGCGCCGATTTAGCGATACATACATTTACTATGGCCGTGTGTCCACCGCAAGGCCGTCATCCGGCCGCCGCGCCGGTAATAAACTCGGTCCGAAAAAAATCTCCTCGGTGACGGTCCGATGACGGCGGCGGTGGAAAAACGGCCAAACGCGGGTTAGAGAGTCTTTCTTTTATATAGGGATTGTATTTTCCAAAAAGAAAAACGCTTTTGTCTTGTAGAAATGGATAGTTTAATTACATGTACGAGATACATCATACTATTATAAAAATATTTTTGCTATAAATACATATTTTATATTATACCGAAAACTTAAGAACAACATAATTTTCTTAAAATCTTATTGCCACTAATACCTTGGATCTGACTTCTACTAATTATAATGAAAATAACAGTAATAGCTGGAGCTTGAAATGCGTTTAAGATCAGAAAAATCTCATACACAATACCGTTGATCCCATCAAAAATCATTTCGTGACAAATTTTCGTTACCACAATATGCAAGAATGCTCCGAAACTAGTTATACAAAACAAAATAAAAGATATCATACACGACACGATCGTTTTACTTAAACTGTTCTTTGCTTTTTTATTCTCTTTTAAAATTTCTTGAAAGACGCTGTAGAAAGACGACATATTTAGTAACAAAACACTGAGTCTTATCAATGTGTATGACTCTGGGTACATTTGTACACAGTCGTGTCCCATCTTATCCAATACTCCGATAGGTATCGTAAGCCCCCAAATCAATAAACACAGAAGCTTAAAGTTCCAATTTTTAGGCGAAAACACTAGTACAAGTTTGTCGTATATTATACTCACGTAGACTCTCATCCAACATATTGACATTGCATCCGATTGTACCAAGATTGACCATAATATGTAATACCATACATCTGTACGCTGTAATCCAAAAGTATTATAAAACAACACAAAATCCACTACAGTATTAATTAATCTTGATATTGTCATCTGTGTGAGCACTTTCTGGTCTAATTTTCTAGTTTTTCTCTCGATTTTGAAGATCACAAGTTGTAGTATGAAGCATATTGTTGACAGAGCGATTGCTGTGATCCAAACATATTGCAGCCATGTTGTATCTTGCAAATATTTGAAATTAGAAATATCTTCTGTGTTATTCGACATGTTGCGCTATTTATGGTTATAGTGCAACTGGGATTAGTACTAGCTTCCCAGTGTTTTCCTGCATCTAGTTATTTGTTTATCAGTTCCAACTTCATGCATTCGATAATGAATTGCACCCGATGCGTCATTGTTGCATAGCAAGAACTAAATATAGGTTGCAGGGTTTAGTAATGATTTTCGCAGGGTATTTCCATGATTCCTTACGAACATAGTTTTAGATTATTACGTTTTATTTATATTAAATAATTAATTTAAACAAATGTCGAGTAAAAGTATTTTTTTTATAAGCCTATTTTTTAACAAACGAATACTACAGATTTTCACTTTGTTTCTATAGTACGTTTCTATGTCCACCTAAACGTCTTTCCACCCAAACGCTGTAGTTATATACTAAAATAACATAATATATACAGTAAAATTCCTACCTCTACATATTATAAAAAAAACATATACATAGGTAGGTATGTTTTTTTTTGTCCGCATATTATCAAAATAATTTTAATCCATTAATAAAGAATGATCTTCACTATACTAAAGTCACATTTTTTCATGCTCAGATATCGGATGACGAATCGGGGACATCTCTCAACTCTGAGGAGGAATTCCACACGGCCTCCGAACACTCGGATCTTGAAGAAGACGATATGGCTGAAGCAAGTGATTGCGCGAAAGCCGAGCCTTTTATATATGGGTAAGTTATTTATTTATTTGACTATTTATGTACATAGTAAACACATGACAGAAGAAAGTAAATTAGTAACATAAAATAGTATAAAGGTGCTGCTTATTTCTAAAGAAAACTCTTCCAGCAGGCCTGTGATATGAGATGTAGACTGTAAAGATATTTGTGATCTCTCTTGTCTATCAGGATGTAGGATTATGACTACTGCCGCATCTGCGTCTGCGCCGCTATAATATCCCATACCTGGCTGATCTCCCGGAAATCGGTCTCGGATGACATTTTTGAATTGGCTTTGGAAGAGGCCTCAAAGCAATGGACATTTTTTTGAAAGTACCTACTCTGGAATTACTTGATAGTTCCGGCTGTCGAAATATTTAAGTTGAATAACTTATATCTGATACTATCAGCGTACTTTCTCCAAATACGACACACTTTTAACATAGTTGCTAGGGAATTTGTTGCGCCACTTCTTCAAACTGATGAAGAGTAAGCGTTTTTGCTTTTTGAGTCCGTCTAATGTAATTTTGACGTTCTAAAAGTGATGTTTGCCAGCCTATTTTGAAGAAATGCTTTTTGAATGACTTGTAATGATTTCCAGGCACTACAGACTGTCTTATTAACTAAACTGGTTTATATAAAATGCTTTCAGTGAGGAGCCGTCGAAGGTAGACCGTCTAGTGTTCGACGCGCTGTACCAGTGCCAGATATGTCCCGAGCAGTACCCGCACGTGTACCGCTGGCGGCACAGCGTGGCGCTCTACCCGCCCGAGCAGAGGGACAAGTGAGTACACAGTGTTTATATCGTACAAGATGGACTGTCTAGTGTACCACGCGCTGTACCAGTGCCAGATATGTCCCGAGCAGTACCCGCACGTGTACCGCTGGCGGCACAGCGTGGCGCTCTACCCGCCCGAGCAGAGGGACAAGTGAGTACACAGTGTTTATATCGTACAAGATGGACTGTCTAGTGTACCACGCGCTGTACCAGTGCCAGATATGTAGTGTAAAACGTGCAATATGTGCGTGGCGTGGATTGAGTAACTTTGAAGGAGCAAATTCATCATTAGCATCATATCAGCCAATTGTCTTAACGAACGTACGGTTCCTCAAGGAACGCTAACTATCCCGGTCTCGGGCAACCTGCATCCATCTACTTCCTACCTTCTTCAAATCATCGGTCCACCGTAAATTAATGCACCGAGCAAATTCATTTGAAGGCTGTAAAATATGCGTCCAAAAGGAGACGGGTGACAATTTTTCTAAAGTTAATCGTGTATTTTGTGATTCAGATGGCAGCCAGCACAGACTGAAGACAGCATGAACGTGAGCATATCTCTTGGAGCCTTCAGCCCCGCGCCGCCGCGGCCGCGCGCCACGTGCTCCACGCCGCAGCGAGAACGAGACACCGCGCGGGCGCCGCCACTACAGGTAACGTCATGTGGAACAAACTGTTGGGATCAGCTTCCACTGAGTACACTGTAAATTAGTCAGCCGATAGTTTTTTTGAGCTCATAAATCAATCATCATCTTCCTGCCTCGTTACCAAGTCATTCGGGGTCGGCGCAACATGTCTTTTTCTTCCATTCCACTCTGTCAGACGTCATACTTACATCCACTCCCTTCTGCTTCATGTCCTCTTTCAGACAATCGATCCATCTTTTCCTCGGTCTACCTCAGCTCATAAATCTGTATGAATATGAATGGTAGTACGCCCATTGCAAAGATCAGGATTTTTCGCAGTATAAAACCGTTAACTTCGATAGGAAACAAGATGTTCTTTTTTAAAAAATGCCAGCCATTAAGTCAAGTGTCGGCCGACTTTTTAGTCTGCAGTGTCTTTTCTTGTTTTACTCGTTAGTTTGTTTTCGTATTGTGCCAATAAAATCTTTCTATCTTTACTATTTGAATCATTACTATATGTATGTTTTGTGTAAAAAGTCCTCTCAAAATTGTTTATCTTTAGATAAGTGCCCACTTTAGAGTATAGCATTTTTCTCATTAAACTTAATAACTGTTCGCAAGAAATTTCCAAGTGTAAGTTTGTGTAAATAACAAATCTTTATTAATATTTTTAAAATGTAATACGACTATTGCAGGTGTCGACATGGCTGCGAGTGACCGGGCCCAACTCCCCGCGGTCGGCGCTGGCCGTCAAGAACGCGAACCACAACGTGAGCTTCGGCTTCTGAGCGACGACACACGCTCAAGCACATACACACATGTGGCCTTTATCAAATTATACTATGTAACATCTTCATACATCTACCATTATTCGCTAAAACTCTATATAGTGAAAATCTCAGTAGTATATAACGTGGCAAATTGATAATGTTGCAGTCACAACCATTTTTCTCCTCTGACCTTTTCTTGGGCAGCAAAAAAATTAATAATAAATTTTAATTATTAAAAAGAAATTGAAATCTTGAATGAATGAAAAATATTTCCTAAATGCTTTACTGTATGAATATAACCATTAAAAATGTATGATTTCGGTTTCTCTGTATCTATTGCTAATTGAATTTTGTGACATTCGTTTATTTAAAACATTGAATTTAATTCGATGATTACTGATTTAATGTTTAATACTAGAATATTTTTTGAATTGAAGAATGTTTATATATTTTGTTTAATAACCGAGTCTGTGGTTATGTGGATTGGCGCTACTGTACTTCTTATCGTTTAGTCACTTTGTTTAAGAGGTGCAACTTAATATTATTAATTAAATTCTATGTGACATACTAAATGCATGTGATGGTGATGTCCTAAATGTTCTAAATTAATCCACAAAGTGTATGAACTAAACATTAATGATTATACTACAAGAATGACGTAGTTCAAACACTTTGAATTACTTTAAGATAATAGGACGTCCTTCTATTATTCTATTATCATCACAATTATATCGACCATAGGCTAAGGAACCCAACTGACATAACTTTATAAATAGAGTATAATACTAAAACTTATATTTTTAAATTCTTATTTACTTTCTGCTGAGCAGTGAAGTGCAGCTGACGCACGGAGCGTGCAATCTGATGTCGAACGACGTTGGTCAACGAATGATTATGATTATATACGAAATAAATGTTAGTTCTAGGAAAACACTCACACTAGCTCTCTTTATTGTCTATTCAAATATGTGTACTTTCTATTACAAATAGAAAGTTGTCTATAAATATAATATTCAATGAATGAAGAGTTCTGCCGGCATAATTCTGATAAAACATTGCAAATCTCATATATTTTACGTTTTATAATGTTTTAGGTAAAGTAGTTTATAGGTTTACAAGCGCAATACTTACAATTTCATACAATATTAATTAACATTACATGGAATTAAATATTCGTTCGAATATTTGTGATTTTCTTATTTTGATTTGAAGCAGTATGAAAACGTAAATATTGTGTTATGATTAGTAAACAATGTTTTGATGTTATAGTTGCATTTGTTCATTATGTCCTGTGTTAGGTGACAATAAAGTTTCACTGCGTTGATTAGCATTTAATGTAGTTAGGTTGCGACGTCGGGACTCGTGAATGCCAAAAGCTGTGAGTTGTTCATATTACGTCTACGAATGTTTGTACTTTTATATTTGAAAGATACGAGAAATTAGCTATAAAAAGTATGTTTTATATGATATTACGAAGTTTTAAATTCACATAGACGATAGATAAATAAATTATGACTGGTTCTTTTTACTGTTGTTTTTATTTTTAAATTTACAACAAATTAATTTTGACACTTGTTTAATTCGAGGCTTGACGAGTCGACACGACTCTTACTTTAAATTGTGCTAAGACGATGCAAAAGTGTAATTTGTACATCCAGTATTGCTACACGCACTGTTTTCTACCAGAGAGCGTTAATTATATTTCGTCACAGGAAACGAGAATTGTTAAGCTCGGGGGTACAGTGCCGATGTATATCTTCATACAAACTAGAGACTTAAGTACCGGGTAAGTGGTATATCCGAATAGCTTTGTTTTTCAAACCGCTGACTCGCATCGTGGTGCTTCTACGTGTCCCAAAAGTTATCGTTGTCATCCTCGGACGTCTTGGGCAGAGATATGGGCGAGTTCTGATCGTAATCCGAGCGGCTGTTGTAATTGTCTACGTCGGCCGAAAAGTCGTCCGGATACTCGCCCTTATCGTATTCGCCGCTCGCGGAGTCGTCTAGAATGTCTTTAGAGAGTTCGAGTTGCATTTGTACGCTGGAGATGTGGTCGGTGGGGTCGGCGTGGAAGATGGCGTCGAGGACGTCGTTACGCGTCAGCTGCGCCGCCTGCTCCGGCGAGCCGCCCTCCCCGCCCGCCGCGCACGTGCCGCCCGCGGCGCCGCGCGCGGGGCTGCGGCCGGGGCTGTGTGGCCGACGCGCGGGGCTGCGGCTCGAGCTGCGCCCGGGGCCACGCGCGGGGCTGTGCTCGGGAGTAGGCACTGGACTTTGCGACTCGCTGCACTTGGGGCTGACGATGATGGTCATCACCGCAGACTGCACCTCCCCCGGCGCCTCCCGCCCCGTCAGCGTCATCTCGCGCGGGTTCACTGAACTCTGCACCACGAGCAACAGTTCCTGCGTCTGCGACTTGATGTTGTCGATCTCACTGATACTCTCCACTTCCACTCTCAGTAGGTTCTCCTCGGAGCCTTTCATCATTGCTTGACTGTTGTCCTTGCCGCTCCTCAAGTCTAAGGCGGAGTCGTCGTCGGGGGACAAGTTGTACATTTTGGTGATATTTTGTTTCAATAGTTCTAGTTCAACTTGTTTGTTGTTTTTGGCTTTTTTGAGTGCTTCTTTGCGGGCGGACAGTTGCTTGATCTGGTCGCCGGAATGTCCGGAGTGGTCGCGGACGGGCGAGCGGTCGGAGGAGGCGCTGTGCGGGCGCGGCTGGGTGGCGTACATCTTGCGGAACTCCGCGAGCGGCGTGTCGAGGTAGTTGCCGCGCTCGTCCTTGTGGCTGTACTCAGTAATGCCGCAGTACGCTTTGGGGATCGGCTTCACTTTCTCCACAACTGAAGGTTTAATTCTAAAGTGCGTCTCCCCGATGTCGAACCTGTTCTTGTACTCGCGGATGTAGTTGTCGAAGTCGTTGCGCACAGAGTTCTTCAAGTCGGTAAACTGTGCGACTATTTCGTTTTTGGTGTTTTCATCCAAATGCTCCTCCGATCGGCTTCGCTTCACATCTGTGGAGTTTAAAATGTGAAAAGATTGTGTGGTAATCAGAAGCCAGGTAGTCTGACAACTAAGAGTATCTTATTGGTCATGTAACTGAAATGAAGAGGTTAGATAGGCAGTCGCTCCTTATAAACCACTGATGCTCACTTGCATCTTATTAGACTGGAATCCGACTCCATAATAAGGAAAACGCAGATGATATACACACCAATGTTCCTGTTTCTCTCTGTAGCAGCAGTTTCATGCTGCATCCTACTCCTCTCAAGGCGTTGCTGTGACTGCTTGCGTCGGAAGTCGAGGTAGGACTTCTCGACGGCCTCGGCCTCGATCTCGAGCTTTCGAAGACGCATCTTGGCCTCGCGCAGCACCGCGTTGGGACTCTTGTCGCGAACCGCTGGCGGACTGCCGCGGTAACTGCTCTCTTTACTTGAAAAACTATTACGTTTGATAAAGCTGCAGTTTTTAAATACATACAGAAAAAATAAAAATAACTACACTAACCAATTATAGAAACTACTGCTACTGAACTAAAGTTCTCGCAATTAACAAATTTTCTGGTGCGAATTCTGGTTCCTATAATTTAGTTAAGAATACAAAGCACCTCTAATAATATAAAAAAAACTATATGTAAAGCTGAGGACGACGCTATATATGTATACCTAAAATAAAATGTGTTAACGAGGGCCCAACGACTGTCAAATAACTTTGCCCCTCCATTCAGCCATTTAATACCACATTTAATAATAGCTTGCGCTGTAGTTTCATTTGTAGACAACTTCAGAGATGCAAAGTTATTTGGTGTGAGTTGTACTGTGAAATGCTTACTTCCGGAGTCTCTCTTTAGCCTCTCTTAGCAAAGACTTTGGGCTTTTCTCGCGGTTACGATTTTTCTCTATGGACAGTGTAGGCCGCGATCGCTGTTGCACTCTATCAAAACATGTCATATTATTAATCGAATTTTTTAGATTGATTGCATGTTTCGAAATAACTTGAACCTTCTAGAAATCTAGCGAGCTAAATCTTCTAAATTACAGCCTGATTATAAAGGAGGTAGACCAGAGAAAGGGTTCAGAAATCTACAAAATGTAGTTTGCATCTTTAAGATAATATCTGAGCGTGGCCTTTTATTCGTACTTAATACTTATGTCTTCAGCCAGTTTTTAAATTACGTAGTTTATGTTTCGCTGAAAGTTCTAAGAATAATTCCATCATTTGAGCTGAATAATAGTTTGGGTCAACATACCGTATAGACCGGTGGTAGTCCTCGTCTTGCGGCTGTACCGAACACGATGCGATCGGCATGCGACCCGCGCCGCTCACTCGCAGACACAACCCGCTGGTGCCTGCAGCTAAACATATCACATACATACTAATATTAAAAAGAGGAATATGCTTTTGGTTTTACCCTAATGGCACCAATGCTACTGAACAGATTTGAAAAATTCTTTCACTATCTTTGGCAGTCGTAACTCGTAGTTAGAAGCCAGAACGGCTGACAACCAGTCTTCGCAAGTGGCATCGGGTTGCCCGGGTAACTGGGTTGTAGAGATCATATGGGCAGTTGCTCCATGTAAAACAGTTTTCAGCTGCATCCGGTTAGACTGAAAGCCGAACCTCAACATAGTTAGGAAAAAGGGTAATAAAAAAAAGTTTCGTTCGTTCACAGTGTTGACGAACGCTACTTATTATTTTAGTGCAAAATGGTTATTATGCACATGATAAGGCCACTTTTATTTTCTAGTTAATTGTGTTTTAAAAGATTTAACATAATCCATAAAACGTTTAAAAAATCCATGACATTTTATTTCTATATTTTAAAAATAAAAACCAGCATTCATGGACACTGCGAACGAACGAAACTTTTTTTTCCCGATCGTCAACAGTGTTGACGAAAGGGTGTTACCGAGCGGGAATAACCCGGAAAAAGCTAGGCAGTTGATGAAACTCGTGGTAGAGGATCAATGACAAACTGATTATGATGATAATGATAAGTATACTTACGTCGTCTCTCTTTGAGCGGCGACACGTTTCGCTTGGTGACGCCCGCGAGCGGCCAGCACGCGCGAGTGCGGCCCGCGCGGGACTGCCCCAGCGGCGGCCTGGCCAAATGTTATATAGCTCATATTACTATGTATCCTAATATAGAAGGGCTGCGGAATAGTTCGTTCAATGTCACCTCGTGGCTAACACACGATGGCCACCGGAGACATAGGCCAATAGAGAAAGATGGCGAGACTATCTGGATGCCTACAACCTCGAATGGGAAGAATAAAAGGATCGAGGGGTGCGGAAGCCTTTCAGGGAAAGAACAACCTGATCTCTCTCCGTTCGTGTCGGTTTTTGGTCCCAACGTGCTTCGAGAGTGATTGAAGAGCGATTATTGTGGCAAAATGGGGTACACATGTCTTTGGTTGCGCCACCCGAAGCTAAGTGTGTTCACGCAAGTGCTTGTGTTGTGCAGTGTGTGTTTGTGTGTGACATAGTTACCTCCTGGCAGTAGGATGCGTGTCGCGCAGTACGCCGATGAAGGGCAGCGTGTCGCCGGGCAGCACGATGCGCTTGTGTTGTGCAGTGTGTGTGTGTGTGTGTGACATAGTTACCTCCTGGCAGTAGGATGCGTGTCGCGCAGTACGCCGATGAAGGGCAGCGTGTCGCCGGGCAGCACGATGCGCTTGTGTTGTGCAGTGTGTGTGTGTGTGTGTGACATAGTTACCTCCTGGCAGTAGGATGCGTGTCGCGCAGTACGCCGATGAAGGGCAGCGTGTCGCCGGGCAGCACGATGCGCTTGTGTTGTGCAGTGTGTGTGTGTGTGTGTGACATAGTTACCTCCTGGCAGTAGGATGCGTGTCGCGCAGTACGCCGATGAAGGGCAGCGTGTCGCCGGGCAGCACGATGCGCTTGTGTTGTGCAGTGTGTGTGTGTGTGTGTGACATAGTTACCTCCTGGCAGTAGGATGCGTGTCGCGCAGTACGCCGATGAAGGGCAGCGTGTCGCCGGGCAGCACGATGCGCTTGTGTTGTGCAGTGTGTGTGTGTGTGTGTGACATAGTTACCTCCTGGCAGTAGGATGCGTGTCGCGCAGTACGCCGATGAAGGGCAGCGTGTCGCCGGGCAGCACGATGCGCTTGTGTTGTGCAGTGTGTGTGTGTGTGTGTGACATAGTTACCTCCTGGCAGTAGGATGCGTGTCGCGCAGTACGCCGATGAAGGGCAGCGTGTCGCCGGGCAGCACGATGCGCTTGTGTTGTGCAGTGTGTGTGTGTGTGTGTGACATAGTTACCTCCTGGCAGTAGGATGCGTGTCGCGCAGTACGCCGATGAAGGGCAGCGTGTCGCCGGGCAGCACGATGCGCTTGTGTTGTGCAGTGTGTGTGTGTGTGTGTGACATAGTTACCTCCTGGCAGTAGGATGCGTGTCGCGCAGTACGCCGATGAAGGGCAGCGTGTCGCCGGGCAGCACGATGCGCTTGTGTTGTGCAGTGTGTGTGTGTGTGTGTGACATAGTTACCTCCTGGCAGTAGGATGCGTGTCGCGCAGTACGCCGATGAAGGGCAGCGTGTCGCCGGGCAGCACGATGCGCTTGTGTTGTGCAGTGTGTGTGTGTGTGTGTGACATAGTTACCTCCTGGCAGTAGGATGCGTGTCGCGCAGTACGCCGATGAAGGGCAGCGTGTCGCCGGGCAGCACGATGCGCTTGTGTTGTGCAGTGTGTGTGTGTGTGTGTGACATAGTTACCTCCTGGCAGTAGGATGCGTGTCGCGCAGTACGCCGATGAAGGGCAGCGTGTCGCCGGGCAGCACGATGCGCTTGTGTTGTGCAGTGTGTGTGTGTGTGTGTGACATAGTTACCTCCTGGCAGTAGGATGCGTGTCGCGCAGTACGCCGATGAAGGGCAGCGTGTCGCCGGGCAGCACGATGCGCTTGTGTTGTGCAGTGTGTGTGTGTGTGTGTGACATAGTTACCTCCTGGCAGTAGGATGCGTGTCGCGCAGTACGCCGATGAAGGGCAGCGTGTCGCCGGGCAGCACGATGCGCTTGTGTTGTGCAGTGTGTGTGTGTGTGTGTGACATAGTTACCTCCTGGCAGTAGGATGCGTGTCGCGCAGTACGCCGATGAAGGGCAGCGTGTCGCCGGGCAGCACGATGCGCTTGTGTTGTGCAGTGTGTGTGTGTGTGTGTGACATAGTTACCTCCTGGCAGTAGGATGCGTGTCGCGCAGTACGCCGATGAAGGGCAGCGTGTCGCCGGGCAGCACGATGCGCTTGTGTTGTGCAGTGTGTGTGTGTGTGTGTGACATAGTTACCTCCTGGCAGTAGGATGCGTGTCGCGCAGTACGCCGATGAAGGGCAGCGTGTCGCCGGGCAGCACGATGCGCTTGTGTTGTGCAGTGTGTGTGTGTGTGTGTGACATAGTTACCTCCTGGCAGTAGGATGCGTGTCGCGCAGTACGCCGATGAAGGGCAGCGTGTCGCCGGGCAGCACGATGCGCTTGTGTTGTGCAGTGTGTGTGTGTGTGTGTGACATAGTTACCTCCTGGCAGTAGGATGCGTGTCGCGCAGTACGCCGATGAAGGGCAGCGTGTCGCCGGGCAGCACGATGCGCTTGTGTTGTGCAGTGTGTGTGTGTGTGTGTGACATAGTTACCTCCTGGCAGTAGGATGCGTGTCGCGCAGTACGCCGATGAAGGGCAGCGTGTCGCCGGGCAGCACGATGCGCTTGTGTTGTGCAGTGTGTGTGTGTGTGTGTGACATAGTTACCTCCTGGCAGTAGGATGCGTGTCGCGCAGTACGCCGATGAAGGGCAGCGTGTCGCCGGGCAGCACGATGCGCTTGTGTTGTGCAGTGTGTGTGTGTGTGTGTGACATAGTTACCTCCTGGCAGTAGGATGCGTGTCGCGCAGTACGCCGATGAAGGGCAGCGTGTCGCCGGGCAGCACGATGCGCTTGTGTTGTGCAGTGTGTGTGTGTGTGTGTGACATAGTTACCTCCTGGCAGTAGGATGCGTGTCGCGCAGTACGCCGATGAAGGGCAGCGTGTCGCCGGGCAGCACGATGCGCTTGTGTTGTGCAGTGTGTGTGTGTGTGTGTGACATAGTTACCTCCTGGCAGTAGGATGCGTGTCGCGCAGTACGCCGATGAAGGGCAGCGTGTCGCCGGGCAGCACGATGCGCTTGTGTTGTGCAGTGTGTGTGTGTGTGTGTGACATAGTTACCTCCTGGCAGTAGGATGCGTGTCGCGCAGTACGCCGATGAAGGGCAGCGTGTCGCCGGGCAGCACGATGCGCTTGTGTTGTGCAGTGTGTGTGTGTGTGTGTGACATAGTTACCTCCTGGCAGTAGGATGCGTGTCGCGCAGTACGCCGATGAAGGGCAGCGTGTCGCCGGGCAGCACGATGCGCTTGTGTTGTGCAGTGTGTGTGTGTGTGTGTGACATAGTTACCTCCTGGCAGTAGGATGCGTGTCGCGCAGTACGCCGATGAAGGGCAGCGTGTCGCCGGGCAGCACGATGCGCTTGTGTTGTGCAGTGTGTGTGTGTGTGTGTGACATAGTTACCTCCTGGCAGTAGGATGCGTGTCGCGCAGTACGCCGATGAAGGGCAGCGTGTCGCCGGGCAGCACGATGCGCTTGTGTTGTGCAGTGTGTGTGTGTGTGTGTGACATAGTTACCTCCTGGCAGTAGGATGCGTGTCGCGCAGTACGCCGATGAAGGGCAGCGTGTCGCCGGGCAGCACGATGCGCTTGTGTTGTGCAGTGTGTGTGTGTGTGTGTGACATAGTTACCTCCTGGCAGTAGGATGCGTGTCGCGCAGTACGCCGATGAAGGGCAGCGTGTCGCCGGGCAGCACGATGCGCTTGTGTTGTGCAGTGTGTGTGTGTGTGTGTGACATAGTTACCTCCTGGCAGTAGGATGCGTGTCGCGCAGTACGCCGATGAAGGGCAGCGTGTCGCCGGGCAGCACGATGCGCTTGTGTTGTGCAGTGTGTGTGTGTGTGTGTGACATAGTTACCTCCTGGCAGTAGGATGCGTGTCGCGCAGTACGCCGATGAAGGGCAGCGTGTCGCCGGGCAGCACGATGCGCTTGTGTTGTGCAGTGTGTGTGTGTGTGTGTGACATAGTTACCTCCTGGCAGTAGGATGCGTGTCGCGCAGTACGCCGATGAAGGGCAGCGTGTCGCCGGGCAGCACGATGCGCTTGTGTTGTGCAGTGTGTGTGTGTGTGTGTGACATAGTTACCTCCTGGCAGTAGGATGCGTGTCGCGCAGTACGCCGATGAAGGGCAGCGTGTCGCCGGGCAGCACGATGCGCTTGTGTTGTGCAGTGTGTGTGTGTGTGTGTGACATAGTTACCTCCTGGCAGTAGGATGCGTGTCGCGCAGTACGCCGATGAAGGGCAGCGTGTCGCCGGGCAGCACGATGCGCTTGTGTTGTGCAGTGTGTGTGTGTGTGTGTGACATAGTTACCTCCTGGCAGTAGGATGCGTGTCGCGCAGTACGCCGATGAAGGGCAGCGTGTCGCCGGGCAGCACGATGCGGGGCTGCGCGTCGCTGAACATGCTGAGCTCCTCGCCGGCGCCCTTGCGCCACCCGAAGCTCACTGTGTTCACGCTAGCGCTTGTGTTTACGCTGGACAATACAACAATATCTTTCAAAACTCAAACATCTAGAACCTCACATTTTTGAAGTAGGTAATTTTCAAATTGAACCATTAATTCTTTTAATTTCTCGTCTGTAAGGCGGTCCCTAGGCCTACAATAATAGAATAAATAAATAAAATGTAAAGTTACTTGTAGCCAGGTTGCGCGGGCGCAGGCACGGTCGGCGCGGTGCGCGGCCGCGTGAGTTGCGTCGCCGCGCTCGCCGACAGCTGCTCGATCTGACGACTTTGCTGAAAATGTACACATAAAGTGCATCAGAAAGAACAAAGGGAGCAATACAGTATGTAAGGAAATACATAAGAGAGAACATAAGGTATTTTATTTAAAATAAATTATATTTACATAAGTAAACAAGGAAAGCACCTACATAAAGATAATGTAGTTCGAAGGTATGGGAGCACATAAAGAAGTATATTTTGTAAGGGAGCCATAAGGAAATACCTACACAGACGGTGTAGTATATAAGGAAATACATAACAAAGAACACGAGGGTAGTAAACAACGAAGTACATAAAGTAATTACATATTTACTACATACCTGAGCGGCGATCGCTTTAAGTCTCTCATTCTCCTCTCTAAGCCGCTGTATAAGGTCACGTTCACCCCCCCTGTCGAGGTCAAGGTCAGGAGCCGCCGTGTCCCCCGCCTCGCTAGACGCCGACGACCGGCTGCGCTCGCGAGCCCTCTCGTGGTAAATCTCGTCTAAATTCGACTGTGGAACAAATATGATTAGGTGCAGAAGTGATTATCTTCGACAAACACACCGTCCCGTCAGGTTATGAGAGTGAAGTGCACCTGTGTCTGTGCAAATGCTTGTGCACTATAATATGTTCTGCGCAGTTGGCTAATCTCCTTATATGAGAACAGCCGCCGTAGCTGATAATCAGCTAGGAGGACAGATTCATTATTAATTTTACAGTGTCTCTGATTTTCATGTTTCTCTGAATATTTTTCATCTTTTCATTCATTCTTTCAGTGACGGCAGTTTTTAACCGACTTCCCATAAGGAGAAGATTCTCAATTTGGATGTTTGTATTTTATTGCTGAACTTAACTATACAAACTTTAGGTAAATTATCTTTCTAGACTTGTCAGAAGAACTTTAGTACAAGAAAAAGTTAGGGGAGAACAAATAGGTAATCATGTAATGTAGATATTCATTATTTACTCACCTGACTAAAATTAACATTCTTCTTCCTAAAATCATTGACAACCTGAGTCGTCTTCAACCTGTCCTCAAAATCTTCGCTCTTCGAACATTTATCATTCACCTGGCTATTATTCAACGTTTCGTTCAATCTCGACGTTGAAGCACTGTGTTCGGTAATCGTTCCCCTCTCTATAACACATTTGGGGGTCAATTTCGAAGACTCTAAATACTTCCTTAGTATCGCTAGCTCATCTTTGAGTAGGTTGTAATGCGAATGTACAGTTTCACTTTCCATATTGTGCACTTTTATTAACTTGCTGTTCGATTCTTGAACGGTTTTCATGTTTTCGAGTTCTAAACGTTCTTTTGTGATGTTTTCTCTTTCTTGTTTCATAGATTCTAAGTGTCCTTCGAGTATCGTGAGCTCGTTGGATATTTGCGCGCGCATCTCCTCGCCGCGTTTCTTTAAAATCTGTTCGGCTTCAGCTAGTTGCGATTTTAGACTGTCTTCCTGTTGGGAGGATTGGCATTTTATGATTTTGTATATGTAACTAATGTGATTATGAAATCCTGCTGTTTGGAGTGGACGCTATTATTTTTAAACGGTTTTATTTAGCTCACCCCGTTTGTTTTATTTATTATTTATTCATTCTTGGGTCAAATTTAGAAATTGAAATTTCAGTGCCTTCCTGTTGTCAGATTGATCTGAAATTTGGTACACACCTTTATTTCCGATGACAATACAATATAGTAATATCAATAATATTGCAAATCCAAGATGGCCGCCGATACAAAATGGCGGATAACGTAGGTTTTATCAATCCCATCAATGTGGGTATCAAATGAAAGTGCTCAACCAGTAGAATACAATGTACTATATAAAATTCAAATCCAAGATGGCGGCCTCTACAAATGGCGGATAACACAGGTTTTATCAATCCCATCAACATGGGTATCAAATGAAAGGTCTCAACAAGTAGAATGCAATTTACTATGCAAAATTGAAATCTAAGATGGCCGCCGCTACCAAATGGCTGATAACAATTTTTAAACGGTTTTATTTAGCTCATCCCGTTTGTTTTATTCTTGGGTCAAATTTAGTAATTCAAATTTCACCCTCTTCCTGTCAACCGATTAATCTGAAATTTTGTATACACCTTTTATTCCGATGACAATACAATATAGTAATATCAATAACATTGTAAATCTAATATGGCCGCCGGCACAAAATGGCGGATTACATATTTTTCCACAACCCCCTCAATATGGGTATCAAATGAAAGGGCTACACAAGTAGAATACTGTCAGCAACCCCAGCAGGGCCCAACAGGGTGCCAGGCGTGCCTGGTATGCGGGATTGTTCGAAATAGTTACCGTGGCCCTGGTACATAAAAGGCCTACGACGAAACATAACTATTTTTGTCAGTAAGAGTCTGGCACTCCCTTACCACTGCTGACCCAGGGAGGGGTCACTTGATGATTTTTGGTGTCGTTAAAAAAATGACTTTTTTTTTTAATTAGATTGTAATAAATTATCAGGTAAGAGACCGTGTAATAATGATGCACTAAATGAATTAGATAGAATGAGGAATATTCGGTAGGCATTTTCATTAAATACTAAAAACTAGAAAATAAAAATCGGTAAAAAAACTTTTAAGTCAAACGGTTTTATCTTATGTGCACTGAAAACTAGAAAATAAAAAAATAGTTACTTACCTGTCAACCTACGTAGGGTGTCTTGGTCATATTAGACTAAAATAAAAACGTGGGGCCCCTCTGAAATCCTACCTATGGCAAAGCATATCTTTATACTTTGGTAGATCATGAGCTCAGCGTTCGCTGGTGAAGCCGCTACGGCTGATTATTGATTGTCAAAATCTCCAGTTACGATTATAGTAAGTCGATGCAATCCACACCTATTATACCTCTAGAAGAAAGTACTACAGCAACAGTTAATGGGCCCCACGTTTTTATTTTAGTCTAATATGACCAAGACACCCTACGTAGGTTGACAGGTAAGTAACTATTTTTTTTATTTTCTAGTTTAAGTGAATTTTAGGAACTTTGCGCACCTATCCAACAAACCAAGATTTGGTAAGGAGATGTGAACGCATGCGTTCAATGAAAAGATGAGGTATCCGGAATGAGCTGAATGAGTAAAAGAAGTGACTACGGGATTTTCAGCAAAGGTTGCCGTAGTCACTCCTTCACTACCTACTACCAAGCGGTTCCTAGGGATAGTTCTATAACTATTCCCAGGACCCGCGTCTCGTGCTGCAGCTGTGCAAGCTACAGTGCTGCAGTTACCTTGACAGAGAGGCGCTGTGTCTCAGCGCGCACGTC
This sequence comes from Helicoverpa zea x Helicoverpa armigera, assembly GCA_033682625.1. Lineage (NCBI taxonomy): Eukaryota > Metazoa > Arthropoda > Insecta > Lepidoptera > Noctuidae > Helicoverpa > Helicoverpa zea x Helicoverpa armigera. The sequence continues at coordinate 3,185,545 of JAWIIS010000047.1, forward strand.
GTGCATGGCGCGCGTCATGTGCTCGTGCTGGTCGCGCAGGGCTCGCGCTAGCCCCCACAGGACCCGCGTCTCGTGCTGCAGCTGTGCAAGCTACAGTGCTGCAGTTACCTTGACAGAGAGGCGCTGTGTCTCAGCGCGCACGTCGTGCATGGCGCGCGTCATGTGCTCGTGCTGGTCGCGCAGGGCTCGCGCTAGCCCCCACAGGACCCGCGTCTCGTGCTGCAGCTGTGCAAGCTACAGTGCTGCAGTTACCTTGACAGAGAGGCGCTGTGTCTCAGCGCGCACGTCGTGCATGGCGCGCGTCATGTGCTCGTGCTGGTCGCGCAGGGCTCGCGCTAGCCCCCACAGGAACCGCTTCTTCTGTTGTACGGTTCGTTCTAGCTCGGCTTCACGAGCCTTGAATGTCTCCTCCATCTGGGCAGCCAGAAAAGAATCCAATGATCAAGCGATCAAATCGATCTTAATGGGTAAAGTTAACAACAAGACCATGTGAAATAATAATCAAGTTATCGGATTTATCTTATGGTGAAAATTATACCAAGCGATCTCACGGATCAAGTCATCCTAATGATCAAAGCGATCTCGTGATCAAAGAAAGAGATCCTGATGAAGAAACAGATAAAAAGGATCAAAGTACTTGTCCTGTTTCCTCAATTAACAGAAAATATTGAACTCATCTCTTACAGACCCAATCATATGTACCAAGAACTGACAACATAACCAAATCCAAACAAACCGCCTTCGCAAGATTGCTTCTCTGCACGAGAAGACGCCTATACATTTTAGTGGAGTGGGTCAGTATTTTCCCACTATTTATTGTATGTAACCTTCCTCTTTTATCATTCTATCATCTATTAAAAAAACCGCATAAAAATCGGTTTCGTAGTAGACTTAGGGACAGAAAAACCGACTTTGTTTTATACTATGTAGTGAAATGACTTGACGTACTCACCTCGTCCCGTTTCTTCTGCAGCTGCAGTGCATGCGATGCCATGGAGCGCTTCACCTTGTTCTCCTCTTCTACCTTCACCATCTCCACCTCAGTCTCGTATACCGACTTCAGTTGTTGGAACATCTACAAATTGGATCCACTATAGTTCGGCTTTGGGTAAGACCTGGTTGTTCCTTCTTGAGGAATAATAATAATATTGAAAATCATCATCTGCCTAGTCTTTTCCTTGATATGTTGGGATCGGCTTCCAGATGCAACGAGGAACAGTGTTTTGCAAGGCGACTGCCTATCTGACCTCCTCAACCCAGTTAACTAGAGAACCCCCTACCTACAGTAAAGACTGTCAAAGATGTTCAAATGGAAGTATTTTTTTAATGGTTTCTTATTTGATGTTTAATATTTATTTTTTAACAACCAACATATGGTAAAGTTTTATTTGATGGGGGCAGTTGCAATTAGTTACTCAACCTATTCATGACGGCTACATTTTGAATACGTACTTATTGAGCTACAGATTGCTAAATCTACCACCTCATAGTCAAAAAGCTAGGTGATTGAATGAACAGCTTTTCCAACCAGTTGGTAAGTAGGTAGAAACAAAAAATATCGTATCTACTCGCAGTTTACGGGGTTTCTAGTTGGAATATGGTACGATAGTCTCAATTTTGGCTCTTTCATAAGGCCGCAAAATATGGGATTTCCCAAGGATTTTAAAAAATGACCTGAGTTTTTGGAATCACATAAGTACTTTGATTGCGGAGCGATTGATTTAGCTATAACAATGACACAAAATAATGAACTGAAATACTAAATGTATTATGGACAAAACAAAACAACATTTAAATGAATAAATTAAATAACAAAAAGACCTCTTCAATGAGGCTTTTCTCCATGACGCTGATATTCTTAACGAGACCCTCCATATTCGCTGTATTTACCAAAGCGGCATCTTTCACGTTCTGAAAGTAAACCATTTTCAACTACAAACTATATTGTGCTGTTACTACAAAACTGTGTACTTTAGGAGATTTTTCACTTAAGAACTTGTTTTTGTGTTGTGTTGCTAAGATATAGGATACTTGGTAGTTGCTGATTGGAAGCAGAGGTAGCCTTTATTATGTTTATAGATGGTTTTCAAACTTTGTCATAAAGTCGTAAATTTTTAAGTGTCTTGGGACGTCGTTAGCCAGTCGTACAGAAAACAGCAACATCGTCGTGGAGGGTTTTTTGTTACAACGATAGATTGTCACGTAAATGGGAGATACCGGTTCGTTTAAATTGAACTCAGGTGCACAGGCCTAAGTTTTACTTAAAACATCTGTTTACTTTAAAAATTAAACCTGAAACTTCAAAGACTGACTTTCAGGTTTTTTGTGAACTTAGCCCATACAAGTATGGAACAAGACATGCTGCATCTAACGCAAATAATAAAGTATTAGAAAAGTAAGGGCAGGAAAATGATAAAGTACCTAGCTATGATCAGACAGACTTACCTTGGCAAAACATTTCTTCTTCTTCTTACTCAACTCCTTAAGCCTGTACATGCGATTCTGACAACTCTTGCAGAAGACATAGTGTTTGCAGGTTTCCAAACTCGGCGGGTCTTTGTTCTCGACACTGATTAACGTTTTGGCACTAGATAGTGACTCATCTGATGCGACTGTTGAAGAAGATGAAGAAAATATTGGTTTTACATAGTTAGAGGGTCAGAGAGGAGGTAACAGAGATTTAGATAACCGAAAATTTTCGAAGCTCCGTGAAGACTATGGACTACTTCAAGTATTACGAAAATGCAAGGGGAGGTGTGTAATCTTCATAAATTTTATGAAGATTACACTCCCACCAATTTATGAGAGGGTGTGGATGAGATAAGATTGGTGACAAAATTGCGCTCTCCGATTTCAGTTTTGGTGGAGTCTGTACCTTATTTATGAGAAGGAGGCAGTTCTGCAAAATCTAGCACCAGCAGAATTTTGTAGCAACAAAAAATATTTTTGCTTCAAAGTCATACCTGATGTGAAAGTTAGGACTAGACTTCAGTGGCGAAGGGTGGTTTAATGAAATAGGGAAGCCGCAGCAAAAAAAAATTGGGGGGGGGGGGAGTACTCAGGGATGGGGGGGAGAGGTAATGGAGGTAATTTCTCAGTCCACCTTTTAGCACTGACTGAGAGACTGATAGTTTGAACATGTTTTCTCGAGGAATTCGGCAGATTATTAATATCTATAAAACTTTATTATCTTTAGTTAGGTATATTAACTACTAGAATCTTAGAAAAGTTGGCACTAGAACTAGAACTGTTAGCCATTGATATTTATCGTAGGTATATGTTTCATAAATCCGTCAGACGTTAGTAATTTTAATATTGACGTAATATTTGTAGGTAATTCACCCGAGATTTTATTCTCAAAACTTAACCTTGAAAAACAAGTTCCTTCCTAAAGTAAATAATCTGTGGAAAACAGTCTAATGCGATTAATGCTATCCTAGTTAAGCTTTATAAGTATGTACGTACACTAAAAGAAAGAAACCTGATGCAAACTGTCTACGTATCAAAATCACTCATTTCAACGTAAGTGACTTACGTTACGTAAGTTTCTCTATTTTCACTACACACACTGTACTTGTACTGAGTTCCAGGTCACAGTGCGATCGCGGGGATTAGTAGGGAGTAATGATACTTCCAACTACTTGATCAAATTTATATACTCAGTGAATACGAAAAATTATAAATTCCCAACTAGGGTCATTAAATCGCGGAGAATCTTAACACCGCGATTCAGGATTCGCATAAAAATGCACAACGCCATCTATGTTGACATAATGTAACTAAAACACTTTAACATAAAATATTGTACACACACGAACTATGTTATTTCCAAATGATACACCCACTAATAAATTCAATTAAGTAATACAAAGAACAAATTGTTAATGGTATTATCTAAAACAAAATAAGAACAATGAGAGTGAATTTGTCTGATTTGTTTGTTTACATATTTGAGAGGTTGTCACTCGCGCGTAGACAGATATACATAGAGCAACACAGGCCACCGGCGGACCGGAGCAGATATAGCTACTCTACCCTTGACGCGTTCTTTCTCGTTCACTCGCGAGTTTTGATTGGTGGAAGCCGCTCCGTGAGCCGGGTTACCGCTCGCCCTTATTTTGCGAACATCGCGCGGCGCGGCGTGGATGACGTCACGCAAGCGTAGTTTTGTATGGAGGAGGAAGCCGCGGCTTGTTTAGTAGGAGCAAAATGTTTCAAGTAATTTATAGACAATTTTTTTTACGGTGGTAGGCGTTTTGTTATACCTACATATTTAAATTGTGTGGTTTAAATGATTATATTAATTATACCTATACCTATATTATAACTTATACCTATGCTTCTTTCTTGAAATTCGAAAGGGAAGCCGATGGGAATCGGCTTATAAGGACGCCTCGCCACTGCTAGACTTCCAAAAGCTACTGAACTGATTTAGATGATTTTTCAGTAATTAAAAATTAGTAGATCAGACATCAGAATAATATAATTTGAGCCACAATTTCAGGAAATTAAATATTTTACAGTTAGATATTGGACTTACTTGCAGTAGCTGGCATATACTCTTTGTACATGGGCATACACTTCAGTATGCAAAGCAACAAGGGTTGTTGTTTGTCATTTTTATACATCTCGAAAATGTTTGACGCGTGTTCTGAATCACACTGCACTCCTGAAACAGGCAATAACATTCTAGAATCATAATCTAGGTAATATACAGGACCTATAAATCTAAAGTTAGTTATTTATATACTAAATATACCTAATAAAGTTGAAGTGTTTTAACGATCTAATATGAAGTTCATTCAGATTGGATATCATAATTAATCTGGATGGATAATGGCTACTTTTTATTACATAGAAACTGCTGGTGGAAGCTAGTTCAAATTTCAATGCTGAAGAGTTTGTTTGAACACGCCAATCTTAAAAATGTATGGTCTTTATTCTTTAAATTCTTTCAGTCTTAGATAGCCTACCTAACAGGGAAGGCTATACATAACTTTTTATCCAGGGGTACAACACAGTACCCACGGGACGCAAGCAAACCCACAGGAAAAAGCTGGTCATTGGTAAAAAAAATATAATAAAGTTACTCTCACCTAAATAATTAAGAATAGACCAAACATCTGTGTCTCTGAACCTCATCTCCGCTTTATTTTCCTCTGTCCGCTCCATCAGGGACTTTGCGAACCCAAACACCATGTTAGCCAATGGTATCTCTGATATGAACACGGAGAAGCTGTATGTGAACTCCTGGAATCAATGGGTTTGTGAAATTGTTAGCAACAAAGTTAGAATAAATTTTACATGGTATTACATCTGCACTATAATTTTGAAGAGGAAAGATTTGTAAATTAACTGAAAAACTATTGGAACTAATTTTAAAAAATCTTGTCATTTGAATACTACAATATCAATGATGAAAATATTTTATCCGAATATGGGAAGTAATTTCCCCCAGAAGCGGGGGAAACCATTGGTAGAAGCTAGTAATTGGTCTTTATTTTTGTAATGTTCCTATAGAGTACAATGAATTGACTTTTTCTTCCTTATATACGAAATAGTTTATGATCAATGAAAGCAAATAATGGAATGATAATATAAATAATACAGATTTTATAAATAACTTACTAGACGCAGCAGGTATTCAGCTATGAGAATATTCAGTGCTTGATAAGTTAGCTCCAGACGTTGTGTGAAATGTTTCTGACAGGGAGGTGGGTCACCTACAACATACAAAAGTATTATAAACATCAGACCATTGAAGAAACAACCAAGCTTTGATTTCTCTAACTGTAACAAATACCAAAACTTGACATAACTTTTACATATGTTATGAAGAAAGCACAAGCAACCGTACATTTAATTTTGAATTTACAGTAACATTGAATTTTACTGCTAATAATTCTCTTAGAAACATGTATTTCGCTAAAATAATATCAATACACAAAAATATTGTTTAGTAAACAAAGCTCCATTTCGTTACCAGACAAGGACAAAAGATCGTGCTGTGTCGTGAAGAAAAAGAGACAGGAATATAATCATGTTTCAAATGTTACTTTTTTGTCGCTGAAACGATGACGGGACGGGAATAAAATGAAGGTGAAAATTAGAAGAGTTTTCCAAATGTTTCTTACCGGTTTGGGCACTTTTTAATACATTTACGATATGGCCACGTAAGTACGCTCGTAAATCGTTGAGTATACCATTCTTTTCAAACAATTCGTAAATGAATGATTGAAAAGAATCCGCAGACTCTGTGTTCGTAACATTTTGAGTTTCTGCCAGAGCTGGCGAAAATTCTTTCGTAACGCCACTTTCCATTTTATTGTTTTGACTATTTTATATTAACTTGTATCAGAAATTGTGCCTACATTCTAATTTTATGCGAATTAATTTGTCAGTTTACTGGAAATTTCAAACTTCCCAAACACAGATTTTTGACGTTTGTTGTTTTGTTGACATATCCGGCTAAAATGACGACACAACGGAAAACGAAAAATGTTAAATAAGTCCTCTTTACTTCGAATGGGTACAAAAGTAATTTTCTAATCGTACAAAAACATATTTTATTTTCTTGAATTTATACGCATCATAAATTATTTCTTAAAATAATCCATTACAAAAAGTATAGCATTTCGAAGTACCTTTAGGATAGGTTACATATATTTTGATATGTCATCCATCAGTCCCTGTGGCGCAGAGGATAGCGCGTTGGACTTCTAATCCAAAGGTCGTGGGTTCGATCCCCACCAGGGATGTCAATCTTTCTTTTTATTCGTTTCTGTTTTGTTTGTTGCCGGTTATTAATAAAATACGATTGTATGTAATTCAATTTTGTTGAAAGGACTTTTTAACGAATTATGTTTTTATTTCAATATTTTTTTCGCAACGTAATACTTTATCTCTTATGACATTAATTTCGTTTTAGTTCCTGTAATTATTTAGGGTACGGGAGCAGAAGATGCTGAATAAAGGTAGGATCCTTGAAAAGACCAATGCAAAGGAAAACTGTGAGCCTTCTGCTTTTCTTTAGTAATACTTGTGTGAGAAGTCTGAATGTCTGATGAGTATTATTGACCCCCTTATTTTATGATGAAGAATCTCGTACCTGTTGAGGGACGAAAGAAGTTCAGGAGAAATGCTGAAATACAGGCCCTGATTAATCTAGGACTGATTTATTTATTTTTGTATGTGACAGCGCCATCTACAATATTGTTTACAAAATGCCGTACGATCAATATCGTATTACGTATATCACCAATATAATTGTATGTATTGTATCTATTCTACTAAATAAATTTTTCAAAATTAGTTAAAATAGCAATAACAAAATATTAAGGTAAAATAATTCGTCCGAAATTAGTGAAACGAGTGAAAAACATCTGTTTTGCACGGCAGTCATAATTTGACATTGACAGTGACCAAAATATTTGGGGAATCGCATTAAAATATTGTTTTTTCTGCTTCAAATTATATTTTTTCCCAATAAACAATCATGAGACGTCGAGCAGGATTAGGTGCCATACAAAAACATAAATTAGAACAAGAAAAGTACCGCGAAAAGGGGTCGGAAATACAAGAGAATCAGTTTCAACAGATGTCTAAACAACTGGAGGTGTTTAGGGAGAACTTGGAAGAATTCGCGACTAAACATAAGAGTGAGATAAAGAAGAACGCTCAGTTTAGGCGGCAGTTCCAGGAGATGTGCGCGGCCATTGGCGTGGACCCTTTAGCCTCGGGAAAGGGATTCTGGTCTGTATTAGGTTTGTAGCGTTTTTTGTTTAATCTATCTTGTACATTATAGATATAGTGATTCTCTCAGTTCGCTTCACTTCACAAGTTCCCTAATCAAGAACTTTATTAGAATCTTGAATCTTTGATGGAACCTAATCTACAAGCTGTAAAATGTTGTTTTATGAGTCATTTGTCAATAATAGCACTTAAATATCAATATGGGTTACTCTATCCTACTTCTCCTAAACACACCATGATTTATTTTAATGGTGTTTAACTACAACAATTTGGATTGAATATGGATAACATCATATAATTCATATTGTCTTAAGCCAATACAATTATACCATTACAATTCCATGTTTGATTTTACAGGAATTGGGGATTTCTACTATGAAATAGGAGTGCAAATAGTAGAAGTTTGCTTAGCTACAAACTACAAGAATGGTGGACTCATCACATTGGAGGAACTTAGGACAAGGCTCATAGCAGCCAGGGGCAGAGCGAAGATACACCAGGAAATCACTAATGAGGACCTTTTGGCTGCTGTTAAGAAACTAAGAATATTTGGAAATGGGTGAGTCATTAAAAATATGATTTGTAACTCAGATGACTTACTAATTGGGATATTAGTAATATTAGTTGGTTGAAGTCGAGGCTTATGTGGAGTCTGGTCTCTGTGGTTATGTCATAGACGCCATTTGATCTATTCAACCTGTGAATAACCTATGCAGTCTAAGTAATATTTTGTTTGTATTTATTCTCTTATTTCTTTCATATGTATAAAGGCTAATCAATAAACATTTCAATGTTTTAAAAATTTTATTATACCTCCATATACGTCCATATGGCACACATCAATTATTCAACAAAAAAAACTTATACAAGAATAGTTATTGTAATAAAAGTGACAAACCTTAGGGTAGGTCTTTGTCCAGCAGTGGACGTCATTCAGCTGATGCAATGAATACAATACTATCTTGTTTTTTTTTCAGGTTCACAGTAGTGCCAATAAGCAAAGGCAAGTGGTTGGTTCAGTCTGTGCCTGGTGAATTGAACCTTGACCAAACACTGGTGTTGCAGAAAGCAAGCGCCTTGGGCACTGCATGGGTGTCTCTTAGTATGCTCACTGATGATTTAGGGTAAGAATCAGAAATTATATAAATTATTCCTAAGTATCTCATTGTCTATTATGCAGCAGAAGAGCTTCTTTGCTTAAACATGCTAATCGTAATCTTAACCAATTTGAAAAAATCTTTCAGTGACAGATAGAAGATTTTGTTTGTTTCTTAAATGCGCTAATTGCAGGAACTGTTAGTAAGATTTGAAAATTTCTTTCAGTGTTAGATTCCCCTTTTATCAAAGAACGCAATAAGCTACTTTTTAGCCTGGTGTGCAAATTAGTATATCGGGTGTGTCGTTCATAATCACATTAAATTAAATGCGTTAATATACTGGTTAATATATGTCGATTAACACAAAGGTAAAAGAAAATTACGTAAAAATAAAAAAATGATTTTTTCAAACAAAGTAAATGGAATAAAAATGTGCCAAAATTAGAACACCATATAAAAGTCAGTCATTACAAACAACTGATATTCTCCCTTGAAAACTGACAGCTGTCACCTGATCAAAACATACGATACTCCTAACTTTATCTCTGCTTTACACATGATGTTGTAAATTATAAAAACGAAAAATGACTCCTGTGGTGAAACCACTGAATGGATTAGGTTATTTTTTTTACAATTCGCCATAGAATATCATAAAGTATATGCGATATGATTTAATGTGATTGTGAACGACACACCCGATATACAGAACACACAGCCGCTACCGCTGGCGCAAGCTAGTAGTCAATGTATTTCAACAAAATCAACATTATCATAACTCACAATGTGATTTTTCTAAATTCCAGTTGGAATGAGACAAGGGCTCAGAATGCATTAAACCACATGGTGAAAGAAGGTCTCGCTTGGGTGGACAGCCAGGATACCAAGGAGACTTTATACTGGTTCCCAAGTATGTTCTCCCAATGTGTAGAGGCGTGAACTACCAATTTAAGTCTTATTGTCAAGTGATAAAAGTTATATTGTAATGCAATCTATATTTATGTTGAAAATATACACATTGAACAAATCTGAAGTTTTTCCATTCACAAGATGACTGGAATGCTGGTAAGTTTAAAAGGAAATAATAACACAAAAGTAAACTAATGTACATATTTATTTAAATATTGCACTTACATAGTACTCTAAAAATATAAAAATATTTGGAGGTAGTCTGTTTCAACAAGTAAATAGGAAATTATTTCGAAGTATCAATTAAAAGATATATATTTTTTTCAATATATGCAAATCTTCATAAAAAAACTGATGTAACATAAAATACAGAAATACAGATTTAAATCATACTTCTAATACATTTTGTGTAAATACTACTCTTTTATTGCATTTTTTAATTTCTAATATTTAGTAGGAATAATATATTCTAAGGACTAATTGTTAGCTATTGGTATCTTCAGAAGATCCAATATAAGGTAGTTTCAATTTGGAGCGCAATTCATTATTTTCTTTATGTAATTCATCAAGTTTCTTCTTTAATTTTTCTGTCATCTCTAAATATGACTCTTTCCATCTGAAAAATATCAAAATGGCATCATTAATGATAATAAGGTCACAGAAATATTTAAACTACATTAAAAAAAAAAATGAATACTTTTTGCTAAGCTCCATTTGATTTGCTAAATGTTTATTCAATTCTATCACCTCTTCTTCTTTCGTTGTCACCATTCTGAAAAAAAAGGATTTTTTCGATACCGATAACACAAAAAGAAAGAAAATCCAACAAAAAGAACCAAACCACAGTCAAGAAAAAGATTTGTATCTATGTAACAAATAGGTAGACTCAAGAACTACTTGACCAATTTCAAAAAGAATTCTATTTTATCCAGGTAGGTGAAACCGCGGTAAACAGCTAGTCTTTAAAATTACTCACTTATGATTTAATTCTGTTCTGGAAGCCAGCATAGTTTGTAACTTGTTAACCATCTCGTGGGTCTCGTCCAACGATTTTTGGAGATGTTCCACTTGTAATCTGGAATGTTTAAAGATGATTATTTAGCAATAAATACGAGTCAGGAGTCTGACATCTAGTGCTCTTAAGGGGTAATGGGTTGCCCGGGTAACTGGATTGAAGAGGTCAGACAGGCAGTAGCTCCATGTAAAACACTGCACTGATACTCAGCTGACTGGTACTCAGCTGCATCCGATTCGACTGGAAGCAGACCCCGACATATTTGGGTAAAGGCTAGGCAAATGATGAAGGTGTATTCTCACTTGAGCTCATCACACTGCGTCCTTAACAGTTGTTCCTCCCAATCTCTTCGCTTGATCTCCCTCGCATGGCCATCTTGTATCCTCTGCACGTCTATAGCGAGGCATTGCTTCTCGCAAACCAATTGCATGTTGCGTCTTTCTGATGATACCTGAATGTGTATATAAAATATAAGACCTTAAAGATTGCGTGTCAGAGGTCGCAAGGCAAGGCCTCTTTGGGGCACTTACAAGATGAACAATAAAACATGTTTTTAAGGACTGAAACAGCCTTGGCCCTTGGCATGCCGGGCCAGTAGAAAATATATCATAATAACTATCAGCAAAAGGCTCTCGACCAAAGACCCCCGCTCGACTCAAAAAAAGGGGTGTTTTTGGTTTGACAGCTAAAATATGTCTGTCTGTGGCTCCGTGGCTCTTAAACGAATGCAGGGATTTTCTTTTAATTTGAAAGAAGAGTAGGATAGAAAAAGATACAGTTCAACTTACTAGTTCCTGGAACAAAGCTTCTAGTTTTTGTTCAGCTAACGCGAGTTTTGGATCAACTGACGTTAATGTATCCTTCTGCTGTTTCAGATAATTCTCGTTGGTTGCTATTAGTATTTTGTTTTCTCTGTAATATAACTTCTAACATTATAAATGAAAAGAAAAAACTACTGAACCGATTCAAATGAAATTGATACATAGGTATATGATAGGGGATGTATTTTTTTCTTCTAGGAACCAGTCAGCAATATATTTTTTGTATTAGGGGTAAAACCCTGAAATATATCTAAAATTTGACACCAAGACATTCTGTAATTACTCTAAACTATGTCCTAGACAATTACAAAAAGGCTAGGCAAATAGCATACCTACCTTAAAGTCTTGTTCAACAGCAATCCTTTCTCCACTAACTCAGCATCCAAGTTCCTGATATGCTGCAGCATATCTGATACTTTTTCATTGTACTTCTCTTTGATTTCATCCATTTCCTTCCTACATGATGATTCTATGTCATGTCTTATGTTGGATAGTGCGTGCTTAAGATCTGTTACCTCTCCTGTAAGACATTTGAATGGGGAAGTACATGTTAATAAAAGTTAATTTTGAGGCTTTGAGATAGGGTATAATATTGCATGACAGTTGTCTGAATTTAAGCATCAAGAAAGGCTTCGATGGTTGCCAAAAATAAATGGAGCTGTCTAGCAGGGTTGGCAACATGCAGTGGACATACTTTCTGAAAAGCTGTTCTTAGCAGGAGTACTTTACATGTAAGAACTTTCTACTTACTGGTTAAATCTTGTATAGTTTTGTAAGCCTCATTCTTCTGTTTGGATACCACGTCATAAAGCTGCAATGCTTCGGCAACCTGTTATAAAGATAAAATAATTCTGGTATTTATGTGTATAAATAATTCTATGAAGTAAAGATGATAATAATAATTAGTGGAATAGTCATTACAGTATTAAAGGTGCAGTTCGAAAGACCACCCTTTTCGGTACACAAAGGGCTCTCGAAGGAACTCGGTGGGTTTTATGGTACGTTCATACGCGCGCGTTCAAATCGACATTCAACGGGCACAGTCACGTTCACGAGCGTTATGACTTCCGCCTCAAAAATTACCGAAAATGGGTATTCAATTTGGGCCTAGTCTCAACTTACTTTTGACTTAGCTTCTGCCTCCCTCTTCACCTTTTCCACGCATTCCTTCTGACACAAACTCAACTGCGCCTTCAAATCTTCACTATTCTTCTTCTCAACTGCTAGATTAATTTTGAATTCTTCTAAACTCTTTGTGACGTCACTCAGCTTATCTTCTAATGCTTTGCCTCGTTCTTTATACGAACTTATCTCTTTTTCTCTAGTTTTCAAGTCGTTTTCTAAAATACTGTGTTTTGTTTGTAAATCTTTGTGGTTTTTCTCCAACTCGATATAGTCAGTTAAAGCTGTTTCGAGTTTCAGTTCCAAATCTCTTCTTTCTTCGGTTGAGTTCTGGGAAAATATTGAGGTATTTAAATGTAAAGACATATGAATTGTAGAGAACTTAGGCTTAACAAGGCTTACTACTAACTTTAAGTGGTAGATATCCAGATACCTATCGCGAATGAGGAGAACAAAACATACGCGCATAGAGATCACCTACAGACTGCAAGGTCCTTGGGGATATTCTCAAAGGAACGGTAACAAGATCCTAAACTCTTGATGGTGTAAGAATAACATGTAAGTACCTGATGTCCTCGTTTGTCGTAGCTTTGGTAAGTCTTGAGTTCGGTTTCCAGTGCATCTATAGTCTTCTGTGATGTCTGCCATAAAACGTGGAGGGAGTCTCTTTCCTGAAATGTAGATTAACCGACTATACAACTTGAGAAAGAAGAAGTCATCGGTACTCGCCATTACATTCACTTTAAATAAGTACCTAGGTATACTATGTGGCAATCTGATATTTAAAAAAAAGTAACAAAAAAATTATCATTTTCAAGAAGAAATCATCTAAGTCGTCAAAAATCCTTAAAAAGAACGTAAGTATAACGTCAATAAAGGCACCAGGCAGGCTGAATATCGCCGAACTGCTATTTATATCCAGTATTAAAAAAAACTCAACATCATCATCCATCACATCCTAAAAACGTCCACTGCTGTACAAAGGCCTTCCTCAAGCTTGAGGGATTTGCCCATACTCACCGCGTTGGACATATCCTTAGCCTCGGAGATACGTACTGCTAAAAAAGTTATAACAAGAAATATATACCTTAGCAAGCAAAGTGACTTGTTTCTTCAACTCTTCCAACTCTTTACCCTGATCCTGGTTGCTGGCCTGCCTAGCATTGTCCAGTTTCTCTTTAAGCAGCATTCCCACTTGTTGAGACAGTTTCTGGTTGTCCGCGATTAGTGATCTGATTTCCTCTTCCACTACTGTCTGATTTTGCTGTGAAGGTGAGGATTTTGTTTATGGTAACTAAGTTTCTGATAGTTTTGGGCGTTGCTGGGAGGTGTTTAGTTTACTTGGAAATAAGGGGCATTTAGACACTTATTATTGGCATGAGTTAACTGATTAGTATTTATTATTTATTTATAATTATAAAAGTTTTATGATTAACATAAATTACCCTGTAAAAATCAACTTCAGATTGAAGAGCGTCCAAAGTATTATTTTCCATAATACTTGATGCAAAATTACCATGAAGGAGATATAGGAAGATAGTTTAAGTATCACTTGCACATACTTAATAACAAAATCATAAATTATATGAAAACTTAATAAATTGATAACTTTCTGCGACCACGTTTTGTTTACATTTCGCGCTCCGGAAACGTCATCATTGGTCGCTAGGCAACAGTGCCGCCTCGTTCAAAAATATATAGAGGATGGAATCTGTATATGGTAGACTGGATTCATGTTCAATTTTGTTTTCCATGAATTTGTGTTCGTTAATTTTATTTCATTGAAAGTAGTAGTAAGTATATGCAAATAATTATTCCCAAACAGGCAAACAATTATTGATCCTGTAACACGATTGTAAAAGGATCTTGTTTCTGAACGAAATTTTTGTGTCACCTTGACATCCGCGAAAATCGAAAATTGCGATTCGCGTAATTTCAGCATATTTTCAGAAACTCTTAACAAATGTAAATGTTTTAGAAAGATGATTTTGAATTAAATTGAACCAAAATGTCCATCAGGTCAAGGTAAGTCCCAATAAGAACAAATTTATTTTGTACAATAAGGCTTTTCCCTTTTGAAATAAACCAATTTGATCATAGTTTGTAATTCCGTCGTGTTTTGGTTTTTCTTTTCAATATTTCAGCTTATATTTTGATATTAACGAAGACCAGTGGCCTCTGGTGTATGATGATAACTACAATGTATCGTTTATGGGTTTGGAAAAGTTCCATGTTTTCGATTCTAAGAAATGGCGCAACATAATACAGGTTCGTATATTATTTATCATATCGTTTTTAAACAATAACAGATTACCATTTTAAGTGACATGACGATAAGCGGAATTCAGTGATAAACAATCTCATTGTTTGTACTTACCATAATATTTACTGAACTACTTTTTAATCTGAAGTTTAAATAATGCTCTATTTGATAAAGTAGGTACCTAGGTATTTTTCCTGAAGGTTGAAAAAGAAAATTTACTACAGTGACTTCTTGTAAATATTCATTAGTTATTAGATTAGACCCAGAGATTAATCTAGTTACTACTTACACACATACACTTAAATATCCCGATTTATATTGTTTTGATCGGACTTTAACAGAATCTGATAAACAATGTTGCTCTTTATTCAACAGTACCTAAAAGAAGCAGAGTTCATAAAGGATGAGAATTTAGTGAAGCCTCTTGAGGCACAGAAGAGCGATCTTCTCATTGTCCACTCCAAGAAGTATCTGAAATCTCTGAAAGTAAGTAATATAGAGGTATCATTATTTTGCGGGGTGTCTATTTCTGGGTGGTTGACAAAGAAAAACGCACTGTCCAAACCAAATGTTTAGGCATTGCTTGGACTATTTAGTAGATGGTTTATATGCAGTTTGCACAAAACCTATGAAGAATGAAGATTCTACATTTTTTTGTAAAGCGAGAATGTACCAGGCTGCTAGTCTATACTAATATTATAAAGCTGAAGAGTTTGTTTGTTTGAACGCGCTAATCTCATTAACTACTGGTCCGATTTGAAAAATTCTTTCAGTGTTAGATAGCCCATTTATCGAGGAAGGCTATAGGCTACTTTTTGTCCGGAGAGGTTTTCAAGGGAAACCGCTGGCTGAAGCTAGTTAACAATAAAAATGTAAAGTAGTGTTTTATAAGATGTTTTTTTTTTCTATCCTGACTATCCTAATTTGTTTGCTACACTCTGACTCATACATCTCTTTATTACTAGTTTGCACATAACACATGCAACTAATTCTATATTACAGTGGAGTCCCAAAGTAGCTGTGATAGCAGAGGTACCCATGATCGCCCTTGTACCAAACATATTGGTGCAGTATGCATACCTGAAGCCTATGAGGTAATTGTGCTTTTTACATTCTGAACAATGTAATCTATTACTAAGTATAATTGTTACCATGGTTGGCATCAAACAGTTTGTTGACCGTTGATAGCTGACTTACTAGTATTCACTAGCAAAAGCACCACAGCAGCTATAGCAGCACAGCTATCAAAATCTACAAACAAATTTTTAACACAAACTGTAAATACATTGTTTACTAAGGCCTAGATTCCATCTAAGTGGAGGGGAGACATAATGTGAAGGGGGGATGTATCTAAAGACCTAATAGAATTTTGTTATTCACAAAACCCGTCACCGTCCACTAAGTGGTATCCACAGAGTGGGAAGAGTCCATTGGTTATTTAAAAAAAAAATCACAACACAATACAACTATATTTAGAAAGTGTGGTGAAGTTTTAGTTTATAGTTACTATATACACAGACTTATCCCAACCAATACTTTAAGATACAAATCAATCTAATTCTATACTCCATATCTAATTTCCAGGCTCCAAACAGGCGGCTCAATCCTCGCAGGCAAGCTAGCAATAGAGCGAGGCTGGGCTATCAACGTTGGCGGCGGCTTCCATCACTGCAGCGGCGACAAGGGAGGAGGCTTCTGTCCTTACGCCGATATAACGCTGATGATCAAGTTCCTGGTCATACATCAGATGATACAGAACGCTATGATTGTTGATTTGGATGCTCATCAGGTGATTTTTTAAAATTTGTTTTACTGCAAAGCTACATTAGATTAGAGTCCGTTGGAACTCCTTGCTCACCCAGATTAAAATGTAGTCTTTCTTCTCGTTCTCTCTCTATGTACAAGGAAGACTGATAAAAATTAGACCATGTCACTACTTGCAAAATGATCTCATACTCATCGAGATCTAGTGAAAGTCGCATCAAAATTGGTCCAACTATTTCAGAGATTAAGCTGAACACACATGCACATTGACAAACTATTTATGTAAGTAGAGAGACACCATTGTCATGTGCTTTTAGTAATAAGCAACTTCAGTTCAAATTAGTAACGGCCATTTCAACAGTATTTATTTGTCTATATCATCACTAATCATGCTATAATCATGGTTTCCAGGGTAACGGCTACGAGCGCGACTTCCTAGGCGTCCCCGAAGTGTACATAATGGACATGTACAACAAGCACATTTACCCCAACGACCGGGAAGCCAAGAGAGCTATCCGCAGGAAGGTGGAACTTGACAACAAGGTTGAAGATATGGAGTACATGAGGAAATTGAGAAAGTAAGTTATATATGTAGTTATATATGTAGTTATATTGTATTGTACAACAAGCACATCTATCCTAACGACCGGGAAGCCAAGAGAGCTATCCGCAGGAAGGTGGAGCTTGACAACAAGGTCGAGGATATGGAGTATATGCGGAAATTGAGAAAGTAAGTTATATATGTTATATTCGTAGTTATATTGTATTGTACAACAAGCACATTTACCCTAATGACCGGGAAGCCAAGAGAGCTATCCGCAAGAAGGTGGAACTTGACAACAAGGTCGAGGATATGGAGTATATGCGGAAATTGAGGAAGTGAGTTATATATGTTATATTTGTAGTTATATGTATTGTACACGAGCACATCTATCCTAACGACCGGGAAGCCAAGAGAGCTATCCGCAGGAAGGTGGAGCTTGACAACAAGGTCGAGGATATGGAGTATATGCGCAAATTGAGGAAGTGAGTTCTAAGTTAATAGCTTTTGTTAGCGGTTTCATCCGCGCCCCATGGGAACTTCTCCACGAACATGAATAAAAAGTAGCTTTTATATAAACTGTCTCAATAAATGGGCTATATAATACTGAAACAATTTTTCAAATCAGACCAAATTACAACAACAACGAAAAACAAACTCTTCACCTTTATAATGTTAGTATAGATTATTATATAAAGTACCCACAGCGATATATATAACTAGCTTCTGCCAGCGGTTTCACCTGCATCCCGTGAAAACCTCTGCACGAACCCGGATAAAAAGTAGCCTATAGCCTTCCTCGATAAATGGGCTATCTAACACTGAAAGAATTTTTTAAATCGGACCAGTAGTTCCTGAGATTAGCGTTCAAACAAACAAACAAATTCTTCAGCTTTATAATATTAGTATAGATTCGTGCCAAACTCAAAGGCGGTTAGGAACATCATAGTGTTATTGGTAGGAAGAAATGCCGCAACAAAATACTTAGCGAAAAACAAAGTATTGCTTAAAATAATGTTTTATTAAATTTAAGTAAGTAGTATTCTTGCTTGATGTATGTGATCATATTGAGACACATTTTATTTTTGGAATTGAGTTTTAATGTAGGTAATTACACCAATATTTATTGCATTCATTTGTTTATCACTTCCAACTTAGCTATGTGCTAAATATGCATGAACCTGTGGACTGAAATATTCTTTAATAAATTGTGTCATTAAGAGAAATAAATACCTCAATCATTAATATCCTAAATGATGTTATTTCAGGAATTTGAAAGAAGCATTGACGGAGTTTAAGCCCGACATCTTGGTGTACAACGCAGGAACTGACATATTGGACTCTGATCCATTGGGACAATTGAGGATCACTGAATTTGTAAGTTCAAATGTTTTACAACACTATCTTATTGATTGACATTATTTAAGCCATCTAGTTATAAAATCTTGAGTGTACAAGCACTTTTATCAAATGTATATCATCTGTATCATTTTGTCCACAACCTATTAGGAGATAGTAAAAACAAGAAAAATATATTTATATTAAGTCTGATAAAAAACGCTTATAATCTGCATTAATTAAACATAATATTTTTTATTTCCATATTTACAAACTACTATTCTACCGCGGCTACTAGAAATCACTTTAGCACATACAAAAGTAGGTACATCTGTTTCCTCAATTGTCCGATAGATGGCGCTTTACATTTGACGCTCATTTCTGAATCGCGGTGTTAAGATTCTCCGCGGTCGAACGACCGTCCCCGGTGACTTTAGTTCGGTATCGCTTCTCGGCCTTTTGGCTAAGATCAAAGTGTAGTATCTGTTCTTTTCAGCTTAATATCTGAAAGTTCCCTCACTGAGGGACCAGTATATTAAACTGATTTTTGTAAACTGACGGGATGTTCGGGGCTCGCTCCACTCCCGTCACGGGTCGTCCCGGCATTGCAGTGCCGCCGGGATCGGCCCACTTATACACATGAAAATCCGCCATAGTAAATACAATGAGCCATATTGCAACTTACCAGTTGTTCATTGGACAGTCACCCAGCAGAGTAAACTGAGTCAATTTTTCACTGACTTTATGATATTCTATATACATATATGTAGGTACTTAAATCATAGTTTGTTATAAAGCCTTGTAATGTTAGGCAGAGCGACTTTAACATTTTCTATTTATAAATTCCAGGGCATAGTAAAGAGAGACGAATTCGTCTTCGAGACATGCAAAGAGCAGAATATTCCTATAGTAATGCTGACGAGTGGTGGTTACTTGAGGAAAACCGCCAGAATAATCGCTGACTCAATCATGAATCTACATCGCAAAGGACTTATTAATGGGGAAGCTTAGATATTCATAATGTAAGTTAGGGTGTGTATGCACGGTGCATGTAGCTGGAGCAAGTTAACATGCGCAAGTGACAAGACGCGGGTGGGTATTTTGCTTTGGTACATGCGCGAGTCGCACGTTTCTAAAATGCATGTAACCAGCGTATGTGCCTCAACATGCGCTAGCTACTTGCACCGTGTAGATGCACCTTTAGCTGCGAAATGGTAAGGCGAGTAATAAGCCAACATACAAATCATTCCTCAAACACAAGATAAGATATAAGATTTGCGTAGAAAATTGTAATCGTGCCAATTCTTAGACATTATATTTTTTATCCTGTTTGTTGAAATTGGACTCACTACGCAGCTTATGTAAATAAAATATACTACGATATGAATTATCTATTTCAAGTTGAAATGTTAACAGATTTTAATAACTTATTTAAAGTATCTTTGCTCATTGAATGCGCTAATCTCAGGCACCACTGGATTGATTTAAAAAATCTTTCAGTGTTAGATAGCGCATTTTTCAACACTATATTATGGAAACTAGTACATGCCTAATATATTATGTATAAAATTATATTTACACCAAGGGCCTCGCCGAAAAAAAGATGAGATATTATTTGTAAAGTTAGAATTGAGGTTATTTAGAATAAAATTCTATAAAGTGTAATGTATCAAACCTCTAACGTTGATCTCAATAAAAAGTGCCAATAATTTTATATTATTTATGCAAATTAAATTTGCAATTTTTATTTTAGTACTATTATTTTTTGTAGTACATATCTATATCAGTATTAATAATGTGATCAAATATTTATAATGTTGCTTGGAGTTTATTTTTTCAAGTAAATACTATTTTCCTTCTATTGTTGTTTTATTTCATCAGGAAAC
Organism: Helicoverpa zea x Helicoverpa armigera; assembly: GCA_033682625.1. Lineage (NCBI taxonomy): Eukaryota > Metazoa > Arthropoda > Insecta > Lepidoptera > Noctuidae > Helicoverpa > Helicoverpa zea x Helicoverpa armigera. The sequence continues at coordinate 3,206,050 of JAWIIS010000047.1, forward strand.
ATTTTGTGTTTGTTTGTTTGTAGAAAAGAGCTTGAAAACTACTGAACCGATTTGCATTTTTCTTTCACGTAGAGAGCTACATTGTTCCAGAGTAACATGGGCTATATTATATTTTATCCGTACGAGGAGAATTTCCCTGGGACGTGGGTGAAACCACGGAGAAACAGCTAGTTAGAATATAAACTCAAAACTGTACAACCAGCCATTCTAATGGGCACTCTTATTTGCACTAGTCACGTGATTTCTTTTAAAATGAAACAATACATAAGAAGCAACATGTTTATTAAATAACAGATACATAGGTAACTACACACAAAATGTATTATTACTTTTGCAAAATAATGGAAAAAGACTACCATAACATGGTGCATTTTTAATATAAAATTGTCTTATCCTGTATTTCTAGCAAAATCGTGCAGAAAACATTTAGATTTTGATACGTCTAATCTGAGTCACTACGATAACATAACAAAAATAAATCATATTCCTACGAATATGGAAATATGAATAAGTATTCTAAGCCTATGTTCTCAATAAAGTAATAGAAAACATTTCAGGTGAATATTTTATTAACACGTATTCTTCATTTTATTCTAAAGTATGCAGTAAAATATAAGATCAGTAATTTCTTTGTCCTTCTTCATAGCTATCCATGTGAAATTGAATCGTTCATTGGAGTGAACGTTCACTCTAGTGAACAGTCTGACACCTCGACGAAAGATTAAACTAAACCATCTTTTTAACCGACTTCTCAAAAAGGAGGAGGTTCTCAATTAGTTTGTTTAACTAGACAAGAATCTTGAACACATTTCTGGTGGGGTTCCTATTACCCCTAAAGGGTGGGTCACCGAAGGATTCTAATTATTGAAACACTCGCGTTTTTTTTAACTAGACAAGAAATCTTGAACACATTCTGGTGGGGTTCATGAACCCTGAAGGGTTACTGGTAACATTTTATCTAGTAGTGGTATTGAACTGAGCGTAATATTCGTCAGTAGGAGTGTTGTTGTACACCACTTCTCTGAAGTACTTCTCTTTCTCTTTCTGTTGTAATGCCAGGAGTTGGTTCTCTTCCATAAGTTGGCGGGCGATCTCCCTGTGGAAATGAAGACTTGCTTAAGTAATTGCTTCTTAGAAAAGTTATTCGGAAAGACCCTTATTTGGAGTATCGAATGGATATTTGAAATAAAAGGAAGTAATACGTTTAGTTGCGAGAAAAATGTGAAAGAAAAAGAAACATGAAATCAAATACGCAATAAATACGGCCCTCGCTTAACATTCCTTCTAATGTGAAATTAGTATTTTTTACCAGACTTATAAAGAGGGTATGTTTCAAACATTCTAATTTGGTGTAATTTAATTATTGGCCATTAAATATTGGCAGTTTAACATTACCTTCTCTTCCTCTGGTCAGCAATATCTTGGCGAGCCACTTCGTGTTGGATGGATTTGGCCAAGGCTTGCCATTCCGCTTCCATCTTATCGTAGGCGTCGCGTTTCGCCTGAAAAATGGTAATTGAGTGAGTTCTCGCCAAACTTTATGGTGCAGCTGACTTCCGATTACAGAGAGCCCAAGCCCATTGTGCGAAGTATAAAAGTTTATTATAGTTTGCTTTATATATTGTTTTGCATCTTCGCAGCTCAGTGATAACTTTAAAATAGTGCCTGCGCAGCGACTCGCGCAATGTTCAGTGACGACAAAAACTATGGCAAGAGCTATACAAGTCGACAAGGAACGGAACATACGAAAGTAATCAAGCAAGGAAGACTTAATAAGTAGGTATGTCTGAAGGAAGTTTCTTTAGTAAATACCTTAGCAGCCGCCATTTGTTCTTTCTGCGCGGCGTAGAACTTTTTGAGCTCTTCTTGATTCATACCCTTGTACATGAATCCAATCGCTCTGAAATCATAGCACACATTCATAAAGTACCTAGGTATAAAAGCTGTTCCCATGGGTTCCAGCCCCATGTCTCGGGAGAAATATTTCCCGCAAAAACTAAGAAATATTTACTTAAAAAATCTGCCGTTTCTCAGACTTTAGAATATCTGTGTACCAAATGTGTGAAAGACGCACTTCGATTTACGTAACTTCAAACTTTATAGGGGAAAAATTTAAACAAATGTCTCAGACGATCTCCAAATCAGTCTAGCTACGTTACGGTAAGTTACCTATTAGTGATAGGTACCTGTTTTTCCCGAGAGCACTCTTGGCGACATCAGGGTTCTCAGTGAGCATGTCAGAAGTGAGGTTGTTGTACATCTCGGCTGTGTTGTCGGCTTCCTCTTGTTCTTTGATTATTAGTTCTAGCTGCTTCTTTTCTGCTGCCTATAATACCATTATGTATTAAATAGGTTATTGCTCGATATTAAATAACAGCAGCACGGGTCACGGCCGTTCCTTAGATAAGTTCCTCCATGTTTCAGAAATTGATGGGTCTCGACTATCATTTGAACACGGCGGAAGCTAGAAAGATTCAGAAGACGGTGTGATATATAATATCACCTATCTTTGGATTTATGGATTACGATTCCTTGAAGACTTCTAATTTAAAATTAATTCCAAATGCCCTGGATTTTAACTGATCATACAGATTTCTAGATACTAAGCTATAGCCTGATTACATTACTTCGAGGAATATAACTTACCAAAGCTTCATTATACTTGAGGTTGGCCTGTCCGAGTCTGTAACGACACTCCCGCTCCAATTTGTCCAGTTCACCAGCACGATGGTCACGAGCTTTGATCGCCATCTATAAATACACATCATTACATAAAATCATGATCTAGGTACAATATATGTATACTAGCTAATATTATGAAGCTGAAGAGTTTGTTTGAATCTCTCTGAAAGTCAGACGAAAAGTCTGCGCCAATCACAGGAACTACAAGACCGATGATTTCAGTGTTAGATAGCCCATTTATCGTGGGAGGTCATAGGCTACTTTTTATCCTGGTCCAGGAAGTAGTTCCCTCAATAAGCGTGAAGGAAAAGGGGGGAATAGCCAGGTTATAATACCAGGGAAGATGAAGGTTTCATACAAGGATCCTAATTATTTAATTAAGAATAGTCCAGAATCGTAAGCATTCGTTGGGGGATAAGTACGTTCAGCAGTGGACGATAATTCTAGCTAGAATGTACCATGTAAGCAGCTTCTGCTTTCTTCCTCTCCTCCTGAGCTGCCTTTCGCTCCTGCACTTGCTGCTCCAGCCAGGAGTTCTTCTGCTGGGCCATGATCTTCTTGCGCTCATCGAAATCCAAATCTTCACCTTCAAATCTGTGCACACGGTTTTTTTCTTTAACATTTAACTTGGTGAGAAAAGATTCAAGAAAATGGTGAGTTATTTAATAATTTTAATCCTTCAGATATGCATTTCATCTCATGCTGTTCAGAGGTACATAATTATGTATTTTTTATGCTTAGCATTTTCCCAAAAAGCATTTTTATTTTTCAATAAATAAATGTTTTATTGGCATAAAAGTAAGGTACAATTATAATGGAAGCCCTGGCTCCTGAGACCTGTGTTACAGTAGCCAGGAGTTAAGCTAGAGCCAGGAGCTAAGTATTTTACATGCCCAGTTACCCTGGCAATCCAATACCTTGTAGTAACACTGGTTGTCAGACTGTCTGGATTTCGACTATCTGTAATGGCTGTTTTTACATGATTTTCAGAAATACGGAGTTCTATTTTACGAATAGAATTTAAGTACTTCTGAGCGCTGGCCAGTCCAACAGGCTCGCCATCACCGGCTCTGGGAGGCAGCTGCTTCTTCAGAACCTCAGGGTCGTTGAGATCGTACTCCCGACGGTCTTCAAACCGCTGGTACTTTTGGCGGAAGGAGTCTATTTCCACGCCGACGCGACGACGTTCCTTTGGGATGAAAAGTGTCCTTTTAATCTAGTTGTGCTATATGAAATTGCCAGCTTTTTTATTCGGGTGCACGACGTAATGCCCACGAGACGCGGTCAAAATCTCTGGAAAAAGGTCGTTATGTAGAAAAATCTAACAGAGATCGTATTTATTGTAGGGCTGGAGAAAGTGAGGAAAAAAAACTTTTCTCTTGTATCCTTTGTAAAATTTGCCCTTTGTTTTGATAAGAAGTAGGTAAAATAAGAATCGTATTATCGTAGGATAAAAATCTTTTAAATCTAATCCATCACCGAATATAATCATCGGCAAGGATATTGAGCCCTGACCTTCATCTGCGCAGAAGCGATTTATTGGTTATTGCCTTATGTGTACACTGTACAGTGCGCAAAGCGATCCCCACTCTTCCGCCGAGAGCTCAATATCCGTGCCGATAACTATAACTAGAGCTAGTCTCTCTATTGTAATTTCTCTGTTTTTATTACTATACTATCTACTGTATATCTAACTCCTATTGCATTCTGGAAGTTTCTCACCTCCTTCTCTCTGCCTTCCAATATAACCGCGAGATCGCTATCCTTGATCATCTGCTTGGCAAAGGCGAGGTCTCTTCGATTCTGCTCATCTCTCTCAGCTTTCTTCTCTGCTATCTGACGCTCCAAGAACGGGACGTCCACCTGGAAATATGTCCTCGGCTTATTATGTAGCATTTGTGTAAGGGCCATAGACGATCAAATAAATTGCGCAATATTATAAATCCTAGAGCAAAATTGACCGTAGGTATAGAGATTGTAATTTTTAAGATTGAGCAATATTTTTTTATTCCACAAGATTATGGTATTAGGGTCGGATATCGCGAATTAGTATGTAAGTACCTACTTCATATAATCAAAGGCACCTGCTATGTATTAAATTTCAAGGACATAATAAGTGCACCAATTAAATTGACGCTTTTGAAATCAGACTAGAATAAAATAAAATTATAAGGATTTGCAAAAAGCATAAGAACGTATACAACAGTGATTTGGTTTTTATATCATCATCATCATCATCATCATCTCAGCCATAGGACGTCCACTGCTGAACATAGGCCTCCCCTTTAAATATCTAGTACACAAAAACCGTCAAGTGGGATATATATGTATAACTCGGGCCTAAAGGAGCACTTGGCTGTTTTTTCATCAGCTTAATAATATTGCACCTTACCCCAATCTTCCTGTTTCTCGCATTGAAGATTCTGGATCTCCTCTCGAGCTCACACTGTCTCCTCCGCTCTCTGTTCTGTGCCTCCTTACGATCTTGGTCGTTGGCTATCTGTAATTTCAACATTTTGTTATAATCTCAAAATACTCTAAAAACTTGAACACAAAAACAGAAGTAAAATTACGCGTTGGCGAAATAACAAAGTGCGTTGCTATGGTAACCGATTTTTGTTTTTTTTTTTTATTTGGAAATAACAGATATTGATTTTTGGGAGACGATATGAAAAGAGGTCATTGATGAATTTATCTGTTGTACGAGTATGGTCGTGTGAAATACGAGTATGAAACTGGCAAACAGAAAATACATGTTTCTAGGATGCTAAAAACTGTAATTTATTTAGAGATAATCAGGTACATCAACTGAACTAGAGTATAGTTTTCATTATATCATGTATAGTGCGGCGCACACAGGCGCCAAGGAAATAGGCCTCTTATCGGGAACCGATGGGGATGGATAAATATAAAAAGAATATTAAAAATTATATCATTTTAGTTCTCGCAGACAATAGGTTCAAAATAAATTCAGTTATCCAGTCCAAAATAAGATGAGGATTCGTTTTTTTTTAAAGATGAAAATGCCAACTACGTCAAAAATATTTTGAATTGCTTATGTTGTTTAATTTAAAACGTAGGTAATATCCTTTTATTTTAGTGATGCATATAAAAAAAAAACAAAATGGGTAATTCTGATAAAAAACCCTACAAATCTGTAGAACAGTCACGCAAAAATTACCATTTTCTAACCAGCGTCATGGTAGAATCTATTCTTTTTTGGCTAGCAACACGGACTGCGGACAACATGAGGTGCGCGTCGCAATTGTCGGCCCATTCGCCGGGTAGCGTAGATTAGAATTCAGTCAGTCCGTCAGTGCACGCCACACCGGTATCGGACGAGGTTGTCGCGCGTTCGCGGAAAAATCGCTGTATCTGTGTACAAACGTATTTACACACGTATTTTTTTAGTGTAACGTTTTACAAATAAATTCCAGTGCTGTGTTTAAAAATCATATTTTTTATTGTGTAATGTGAAAGAATTATGACAAGTGTGTAAAAGAATTATGACAAGTGTGTTAAAAAGTCTAGAGGCACTAAAGGTAAATCTGAATCCATGCAGGAGGATCTGCCTGCGAGATGGGGGGACGTTTCCCGCGAAAAGAAGTCTGAGGACGTTGCTAAATTGATAAGATGTATCGACGACAACATTATTGGGAAAGGAAATTCGTTTTGTGGACCCTTCGGCAGGAGAAAAGGTGAGATTCTTGTCATTATTTTTAAAATAATCCATGTGGAATTATATGGAAGTTGTTATGTTCTAAATGATAATTAATATTGTTTTAATGATTTCATATATTTCCAATTTTTTAGGCGATGGTGACGTCATGTATGTTATTTAGATTGAGTCAATTTTTTTTCTAATGCGCAAAAAAATATTTCCATCACCGCTTTTCTGAATGTCACCGGTTTATTAATGTATTGTAAACAGTTCTCATTGAATATTTACACAAATTAGCATTAATTATTTCAAGATGTTCAAACGGTGCCAATGTGCCATGTTCGTTGCTATACAAGGTTTATAAATAGTAAAACATATGTTGCGTTGGTAATAGCCGGCAGCTCGTAAAACTGTTTCAACGATCAAGGTTAAAATTAAGATAACGATAAGCTAAAACTAGTAATAAGAACTATCTTATTATAAAACGTGGTTTTAAAAAGTACCGGTTTACCGACAGGTTTAGACCAGGTTTTAGACGCGTATATGAATATTGGACATTTTGAATATACACCACTATTTTGGTGCATTACTTAAGATTAGATAACGCAAGAAGATTTGCGCAAACACACAAGGAAGATAAATACGTACAGAACTTTAAATATACGGGACAAAGCGTTAATTCTTAGAATAGGCCGTCCTTCGTATTTTAATTGCAGCAATCAATACTGCCTTCTATCACCTACATATTGAATATCACAAGTGCTTTAAAAAGACTTGTAATTAAATCAGTAGTGAACCTGTACATAACTGCAACGGACACAAAGAACCCTACAAAATGTACGTAGTTTTGGCCGGAATTCTACTTATATAATAATGATTCATACAAGTAGTAGTAGCCAAAAATATTGACACTTATTTAGCGAATTTACCTACGACATTTGATTCGTATACCTGATACGAATACGCGTTGGTCTACGAGTAACCATTGTCATTCAATGCGCACAGTTCCAATGAATAGATGTTTAGAAAACATCTCAATAACAACTCAATTAAACACTTAATTTAAGAAGCTGTTATTCTAAACTCTACACACACACACATACACGTGTTATATTGATTACCACTGAGTATTGGGGAGTAATAATTTATGTCATGTCGGGCGCCAAAATTTTGCTTTGGAGAGCCAGTTGTCTACTTGGCACCATTAATTACAGCACATCAATAATTGTCACATCGATAATTCGGAAATGTATGATGGAAACTATCGTAAATAGATAATTTAATGATATTCATTCGTATTGATATAATACGTGAAGTAATTTAGATGCGTATCGGCATTTGAACCGAACTGAAGGTTCCTTTAATTTTGCAAAGTGCCGAAAACTTGTGATACGGAGTATTAATTTATTTATTTTCGATTATACAGGTCGTTTATTGTATAGACGTGATTTGTATCTTAGATTATTTTGTAACAAGTTGAGTCATAATAAAATGGAAAATCTTTGCCTCTTTTAAAAATTACTCTACCATATCTTCCTCAAGTGGCATAATTCCCTTAATTTAACCATCCATCTTAGCTCCAAAACTTTCCTGACGTTTTTTTAAAATTACAATTTACCGTGGCCGTTATTAAAACTTTTTTTCCTCGTATGATATAAGGGGAAAATGCTCCGGAGAAAGGAGAATGTCCAAAACTGGTTTTGGAGGTCATCTGTCGAGGCGGGAGCAAAAATCTGGACTTTTTATGGTTTTACCGAAGCCGTGTTTTGTACGAAGCTAGTTTTACAACGATATTAGCATCTGGTGTTATCAGAATGCGATTATATTGATGTCTTACTTAAGGTCAGTTTGATAAGGATCAAGCGGTTGGCGAAATACACGAACGATTAGTAGGAGAATGTGTCGTTACTTTTGTCTTCAAAGTATTTGTCATTAGGCAAAGATAGATAGGTTTTTTTTGTCTCTAAGAATATTTGGGTTATTTGATACAATATATTGATACAATATTGATACAATATGTCTACACCTTTGGAGCAGAAGGAAACATGAAATTGAATGTTTTAATCGAGTTAATAAGCCTCAAACTTTGCAGATGCAAATATATTTTAATTGATAATGTCCCATAAAAACAATAAAAATAAGATGAAATTAAATAAAAAACAGACGTTTCCCTAACACAACAACATGTAAAGAAACATTAAAATTAAACTAGATCTGCGTACAAAGTCTACAAATAGGAATAATTTATTTTTTATTGTTGACTAAGTATATGGGATGTCAGTGTCATGTTACAGACAAATACAGAATTGTATTATTTAAATTGAACGGTTTGTGTGTGCGGAAGTAGGTGCAACGATACGCGGCGCAGGCGCATGCGCTAGTACACGTTTCTAGTCACGTGGAGTACTACGTTAGTCATTTGTCACCAAGCTGAGTGCTCGACACTTACTCACTTATTATTCTTGCACTCAACAAAGAAATGTCTATCTAATAAATCAGTCTAAAATAGACTTATATAAATTGGGGTGACTTTTTAATGTTACTGTGACATTTTTGCACTTTTCACTTTCATTTCGTTTATAAACAGATAAATCAAAATGTTGTCCTAAATTATTCTTTTGCCAAATAGAAATACACAATAATTCATTTTGAAATTGAGTCCATTATTCTTAGATGTTCACGATGAAGTCTTTACTATTATTTATACCTGTGAAGTGTCAGAGAATCAATCACGTCTTGAATGACAAATTCTAAGTCATCTCAAGCCATAAATCAAAGGCCCTTGTCTTTTGTTATAAGGACGAAACGCACGCTGAATGCGTTTGAGCACGATTGCGACACTACACATCGGTTAAAGACGGGATAAGCATGAAAATAAGGATGTCAGTACGTGGACATGTGTGCTTAATATCAGTGTCTATAGTTAAGAAATAAGATAATATACAAGCAAAGAATAGACCCAAGAATTTGTAACAAAATATAAAAAAAAAAAATGGGTATCGCAGTTGTTTTTATTTTGCTCTAAAACCTATAAGTAGGTAGTATTATAATATTGATAACGACACCTAGATAAAAATATAATATGCAAAAGATATAAATCGAATAGTTCTAAAATTATGTAGTCACATGGACAGCAACGTGTGATTTTACCCTACGCATTCATTTTTTGAAAATATTAACCCCCTTACTTATAAAATCTCTAATCACCTACTAAGCAACATTTTAACTAATCACTACTTAAAGTCTTAAGTAGTGATTAAATGTTAGTTAAGACATGCTTAAGCAACGTTTATAAGTAAGAATTTTCTTAAACAGCCCTTAAGTATTACTTATATTTAATTCACGTTTAGTACTTCTTTTGTTTTTTATTAAGTTCATGTTCTATAACTGTTATAATATTATACTTTCTTATCGTTCATTTTGAATTACATAATTTTATTCGGATATTATTCTTTCAAGTACTTACACGTTTATTTGATTGCTACGTAAGCTGATAAAATTATCAGTGGCATTTTAATCGACGATGCAGAACGCGTCAAATTTAATACGAATGACAACACTGGTCATAATTAGGTTTACTTTTCTCCTACACGGGTACCATGAGAGACGATCAGTTAAGATTTTGACACTTTTAATAAGTGGCGATCCGCGACATTTTCAATCCATTTTTTTTTAATTTTTATTTATAATCGAAGTTTGTCATCTAATCATCGGAATGTAGTAGTCGGTAAAAATATGTTATTTATTTCTAAAAGAAAGAAAATTGCAATACAGAGAGTCTCCTAATGGTACATAATAATAACGCCATTAAAATTATACCCATAAATTGAAATATTTGCCAACCACTAACGCTATCTGAAAATGTCCTACATTCTACGTATCGTATCAAAACATCAGAATTGCCATTAATTAGCAATTTATTGGCGTGACACTTCCTGTAAATAAAATAGTGACGTCAGAATGTTGGCAACACTGACGGGAGCATAAATCTTTGGAATATGATTCAAGATGAGTTGCGTCAGCTATCGTATCTAAATCGATAGGAGGTATTATTAGTGTTATGAATAATAACAATTCGCGGCAGCCTTCATGTCCGTGACATTGCAGACTAACTGCAAGAGTGTCGCTTACGCTGGTACGGACACGTTTTACGGAAACCGGCCACTTACGTGGGGAACAAATGTCTAGCCATGGCGCCTCCGCCCGGCCGGGGCAGACTGGGTAGACCCAGGAAATGCTGGCTTGACGTCGTAAGGGATGACATGCGTGCCAATGGACTAACCACCAGGGATGCCGAAGACCGAGCGAAGTGGAGGAGAAGAAGCAGGAAAGCGGACCCCGGGCCCGGAAGGGCAACCGGGACAACGCTAGGATGATGATGATGATGAATAATAACAATAAAATTGAAGTTTACTTCTCCTAATTAGTTTTTTTTTAATGATGTCAAAAATCATCAAATGACTCCTCCCGCTGTGGGTTAGCAGCGGTGAGGGAGTGTCAGACTCTTACTGACTAAAAACCGTCGTGTTCCGTCATAGGCCTTTTATGTACCGGTAACTCTTTCGAACAATCCCGCAGCTCCGGCCATAATTGGGGACTTACAGGAATAATCCCCCAACTCTTTCTTATGCTACAGAGTTTCAGGTTTGACAGTACACGAGAACTGGCGTTTTTGTTCCAGGACTGCTGCTTAAATGAATGAAGGTCTGTAGCCGGCGTTAGATATAGCGGATAACATGCAGACAGTCTTGATTGTGACTCAGTGTAACTAGATATTCATCTAATGTTCAAGTTAAACAATGACAGCATAATTTAACTTTAGGAAAATTTTCAAAAAGTTTCACGATGATTTCATTTTATTTCCTGATATGTTCCATTACAAAATATTTCGTCAATGATGCCAAATGTTTGTCTTTTTTGTTAATTTAAAACCTTTGCTACCGTATTGTAAAGTTTTTTAAAATATGTATTTTTAAAAGAGTACCTTATACCTATCGGCTTTAGACCAGTAACTTTCTTCGTTGGTTTAGATCTAGTACTAAAGTCGGTCCTTTTTTAAGACCACGTTTTATAATATTATGTCTTTGATTGAAGATGAGAAAGGTAATCTGCTCATCATATCTATTTGCAAATACTGACCACAACTATTTATTTAAAAAAAAACATATACTTTAGGTATATACTTCTAAGTATTACTTATAATATTCTACGTACAAGTTCAGGGTTGTGAAAACTAGTCTGCTACATACTACTATCGCCGTGGCCTTATCAGCCGGCTCTCATGGCCTTGGTGCCTACGTGTTGCGTAATATAACCTATGTGTCACCCAAGTGTCACTTAAACGGAAATACTGCTCGTATTATTACTTGAGACTTGCGAGGAAGTGTCAAAAGTAGTGTTAACCGAGTATAGAAGAGAATATCTAAGATATACACTGTCTTACCAAGGGTTTCGGGTTGCTCGGGTAACTGGGTTGAGGAGGGCATAGGATAGGGATAGGCAGTCGCTCCTTGTATAACAATGGTACTCAGATGCATGCTGAAAAGGCTCGGGAGATGATGACGATCTAAGATAGAAATAGGAATGGCACATAATTTAATATTTATTTGATAATTACAAATAATTTGGCTCCAAAACTTCTGAATTGGTTTGAAAAATCACTATTTTGAAGCTACATCATTACTGGGTGACATAGGCGTTATTTTGTCCTAGTATGGAAAGAATTTCCATCTAATCTTGCGGGTGAGACTACGAGATTCACATTACCAAATAACTTTTCTATTAACCGTGGCTTCATTTGGTAGTCGATAAAATTTATCTTAATTTATAATTTGAATCTTGTTGCCCACAAAAAGGAAGACATACATCAAAAATGGTAATTCCCAAACACGTTTTGATCAATTTAAAACTGGTCTATCGAGTTCAGTCACTATAACTTGTTACTAATATTAAAATAATATTATCAACAGATCTATCTTCTCAGCTTATTTTTTTTCTATCAAACGCTTGTTGTGGCCAATTAGCGAGGAAGGAAAGGACAAGGGGCAGATTGGTATACCCCACCAATAGCAATGTCATATATATCATTGGATAGGCCTTTTTATGTAGAACAATATTTACTATGACAGCTTTGTTGAAATGTTTGTCCGTTCTGAGATATTAATCAAAAACTGTGCAAAAGTTAGAACTAAGTAATCTATTGATAACTCAAGTTTTCAAAGGAAAATCTAAGTACTAGCAAGTATAAGTCTTGTAAGTGCTACCTGCTGTGCCCGTTAGGGTCCATAATTGTTATTATTATGTAGCATTTCAACCTTTTATTGTATCGACTGGATTTTGGGCGTAGTGAAAAACCGCACCAATAGCAAAGTCATAGATATCGTTAGATAGGTCTTTTTAACTGGAACAACATTTACTATGGCAGCTGTGTTCTATTGTTTGTCCGTTCTGAGATATAGATCAAAAACTGTGCAAAAGTTAGAACAAAGTAATCTATTCAACTCAAGTTTTTAAAGGAAAATCTAAGTACTAGCAAGTATAAGTCTTGTAAGTACTACCTGTTGTGCCCGTTAGGGTCCATAACTGTTATTGTTATTTAACATTTCAACTTTTTACTGTAGGTACCAACTGAAAAAAAAAAACGACAATGGTATTATTTTTTCAAAGAAAATCAGATAACAGTATTGATCAGCATTAGTTTTAAGATTGTTTTTGATCTATATCTCAGAACGGACAAACAATAGAACACAGCTGCCATAGTAAATGTTGTTCCAGTTAAAAAAACCTATCTAACGATATCTATGACTTTGCTATTGGTGCGGTTTTTCACTACGCCCAAAATCCAGTCGATACAATAGAAGGTTGAAATGCTACATAATAGTAACAATTATGGACCCTAACGGGCACAGCAGGTAGCACTTACAAGACTTATACTTGCTAGTACTTAGATTTTCCTTTAAAAACTTGAGTTATCAATAGATTACTTAGTTCTAACTTTTGCACAGTTTTTGATCAATATCTCAGAACGGACAAACATTTCAACAAAGCTGTCATCTAAATATATAAAACTCAAAGGTGACTGACTGACTGACTGACTGACTGACATAGTGATCTATCAACGCACAGCTGAAACCACTGGACGGATCGGGCTGAAATTTGGCATGCAGGTAGATGTTATGACGTAGGCATCCGCTAAGAAAGGATTTTGATCAATTCTACCCCCAAGGGGATAAAATAGGGGATGAAAGTTTGTATGAAACTTTGTCAATTTTAAACCGATCAGACTGAGACTTTGCATGCATAAAGCTACTATGGCGTAGGCAACCCTTAAGAAAGGATTTTGATAAATTCCATCCCTAAGGGGATAAAATAGGGGATGAAAGTTTGTATACTTCTTAACGCGAGCGAAGCCGCGGGCAAAAGCTAGTAGTAAATATTGTTCTACATAAAAAGACCTATCCAATGATATATATGGCATTCCTATTGGTGGGGTATACCAGGTCCCATATATTTGTGCCCATTGTCCTTTTCTCGATAGCACTAATGTGGTTTAGCTCTCAGTCGCCTTCCATTACATTGATTCATTTATAGAAGTTTTCTGATATCTTTCGATCCATTGGTCCATTGGTTTAGTAATATCGGCACAATTACCCTGTCTGAGTTTTAAGCTTTTGTATGGAAAATCATCAAATGAACATCCCTCCCGCTATGGGTTCACCATGGGGGGACGTAAGATTCTTACTGACTAAAACCCATCATGTTCCTTCTTACGCCCTTACCGTACCAGGGCCGTGGTAACTCTGTATTGTGTATGTATTGACTATTCTTTTGAAAAAAGTCAATTTCTATAAGGTTTTTATTAGAATAGCACCTGTGTGAAGTCATAATTGGACTTCGCACAGTTCTGCTATTTATGTTCACACACAATAAATCCATTACAACTCCATATGACAATAGGGTAGTTTCCATGGTCGAAATAATGAAATAATATTTAGTCCGCTTTTTAGATAATCAAAAAATATTGGATACGTATTTTTTCTTTTTTTAATTAAACATAAAATGACAAAGATAATACACTTCAAAAATTAGGAGTGGGGGCCTTTTACGTCACAGTGTCCTGAAAATTGTAGCAACTTGTGACGTCACACGCAACTTTAACACGCTATATCTTAACAAGTTCTGATCCAATTTAAAAAAGAAAAAATACGTATTGCTTAATTTTGGACAATCTACAAGACGGACTAATTATTATTTTTTAGGAAACTAGCCTATTAAAATGTAAGTTAATGTATGTACATTTAAACATATTACACGAATGTCCACGTGACTAAACAATTGAAGCACGCAACTATGGAGATTAGACTGTTTTGTTTATGCCATGTTTAAATGTAGACAATATGGCGGCGTGATAACAGTATTTTAATTGATAGGTAATTATTACAATTGTTGTTGTTTTCATGTAGCGTTAAATAGAACACCATATATGTTCTATTTAAATGTTTTTTTCTTGTGTGTAAGACCACACAGGAACATATTTAATTAATTTATATCATTTGTGGTTTGTCAGTAAAACTTTATCTTGTTTATGATTCGATGTACGAAATCCAATAATGTTTTTTTTTTGTAGCTGTCTTATTGACGTCTTAGAAAGATAGGCAGGATCCATAAGTGCAGACGATAAAATAAAAGAGTATACATATGTATAAGAAATTATTGAAAACACATGACATTGATCTGTACACACGCAAAGCTAGCTAATACTGCCAAGTACGAGTAAAACTGACAGCACATATTCATAATTGATGGAAAACCGGTCGAACGAAGGTTGGTTGCGCAAACAGAACTTCATAAAATATTTACGTGAGTACGGTTCAATACTTGATCGAATAAATTAGACGTCTAAGGTAAGGACAGTAAAGGTTGCTTTGTGTCACGAATGCCAAAACTTTGCGGTTACATCATGTAGGCTTGTCTTTCCCCAAAGGGACTGTTTTAAAAATAGTGACAGTTTTTTTTGACAAATGGGCATCATTATGGAGTCTGGTCTGTTATTTATGGGCAATGTCACTTTTTGAATCCAAAATGAGCTACCATTTCATATTTCTTCTATTCGGACAAGCATTCTATTGCTCACTCTACGTATTCTGCCTTTTTGAAGTATCCGATAACCACAAAATTAAATAAGACAACACAACACTTGAAACCTAGAATAAATGCAACATCTAAAAAGGAAGTGTTCTACATTGCCAACAGGAAAAATTATATAAAGCGTTCATACTAGTTTATTAGTAAGTATAACTGGACTTGTTATGAAGGAGAATTATAATAACTTGCTAGTGCTCAATGCCATTGAATCTAATGGCTTCGATTCGAGTTCTTTGTAATTATACTGCGTCATGATCTAGATCTAGTAGGTAAAATTAATCCAATGTAAGAACTGGAATATGTTTAGAACTGAGCTAAGTGAAAGAAGACACATAAAGTGGAGCCCGTCCCGAGACGGGACTAAGCGCTAGGAAGAAGAAGTAATTCAACATTCTGAAGGGACTTTGGCCTTACCGGTTATGATCATCCTCTTCTTGCCATATCTCAATTTTATTCAGGGTCGGTGCAGCAAGTCTTTCTCTTCCATTTTTTTCCTCTTTAATTCTCTTGCATTTTTCACATCATCATCCCCAGTTATATCATATTTCACATAATCCATCTCTATATCCAACCATTGTTTTATAGTAATAGAAACATCAACCACTTTAGGGCATTTGTCTCCCACATCTTAAACTAATTGAACAATTAAACCATTAGCTTCGATAAAAAATTAGCGGCTTCCATTCCTAGAAACATTTAGATAGTAATTACTAAGTTCGTTGGTCCCATTTTTGACAACTTGCGTGACTGATTGCTACGCATGTTCTTCAGTTTAATAAGTATTAATAGTAGGCTCTGTAGTTCAATGTTTTCTGATGACCTTAGCATTGCGAGTTCATGGTTCATCATTGCTATTGTTTTATTTAGTACTGACATCATCAGAGTCACTGGGAATGAGTCCAGATTCTTCGTTGATATTGGTTAAACTTGAGCGTTTGATGACTTGGTTGTATGAATGTTGTTTCATGTATACTGATCTATCTATATTTTGGTAAGAGTTAATGTTTGAGTAGTTTTAGGGGAAAATGTCTGCATTTACAGAAACAAACCACTGAAAATGATGAATTTGTGGCAATTCTTGAAGTGCGCTGAATGAAATTACGAAAAACAGTAGATGTAATGCTAGATTCGCTATTTCAGCCTAAACCATACACCTATCACATATATCTATACATATTTATGTTTGGGCCCCGATGACACTATTCCCAAAAGTACTAAGACAGACCAATAAATACACAAAACAAATTAACCTTCAGATAGGTTTGTAAATATTTGCTGTTATGTTGCCCTTCGTTCAAGTCCGACGGTTAATGGCACTAATGAACAAAACATATCTATTGCATAATTTGTTAAAGTTAGGCCTATTTCTAAGGTTTTTCAGACTTTATTGAACGTTACAGTATCAACTGGAGAATCAACCAAATGCGATTCTGTACTAGGATTTTTTTATCATTCGAATTTTGCACAAGTATGCGTGACTATCGTGAGTTGAAACTATATAAATCACAAATTGCAATACAGAACAAAATTATGATTTCACTCATATAATATTAAATATACATTGACTATATTAAAGGTACTTTAAATAAACGCTAGCTTATCCAAAATGTATGAGCCCGCTTGATCAGTGGGGTCGAGGTCATTAACCTGACTTCAGGCGACGGGCGGTCTGGCTAAGCTGTTGGTTTGTCTATGTGTCCGACAATGTGGAACTTTTTTATTGAAAGGATTTATTTTTAGTCTGCGATTTTTAGCGCAAGCTGTCGAGTTAATAACTTTAATGAAACTTTTGAAGTGGTAGAACCTTTTCATCATCTAGAATCTACAATATGAAGTCTTAGAGTACTCGCACATTTATTAAATAAGAATTAAACCGTTGTACAGGCCATGGAAAAACCTCTACAGAAAACTAAGGCTCCAATAAAACAGTAGTGAGGAAAATATTCAGAGATAGACGTAGCAAAATTACCGCAAAATATGTTTATTTACAACGTAAATATAAAAGAAAAAACACCGCTAAAAGGTAACACCAGTCAACCCTACAAATGATAGTACGATTTATCAAACACTAGTATCACTGTCCCCGTCTCGTAAAAAATGACAGAGTTTTATCACGACCGGCAACTGAGCGTGGTAACGTTTGCAAATATACAGATAAATAAATTGTGTATAAGTAACAGAGTTTAGTGCTTATCGGTACTAAGGTAAACAATTTTATCGTATTTTTTTGTCATATTGTTATGATGTAATGTGGTCATGGATTTGAATTTAACTTTGATAATGGTAAAGACGCTACGTGAGACAATTTTTTAGTCTCTGTTTGCGAGTAGGATGTTGTAAAGGTATTTCGCATAGAAATGTATGGTAATTCGGATAACAACCCACGCAGAATTGACATTTAAGAAATCGAATTCTGGTATTGTGGGACTAAGCATATAAGAATATGCTCAGGATTGGTTTTCTAAAAATATAAAGACCTCTGAATGACGTATTGACACATACATATAAAATCTGTACCTACCTATCTGTCATATCCAAAAGATGAATGAATTTTCATTTTCCAAATAGGTCAAACATTAAAAAAAATATTAGAGACAGTTAACTACAGAATTTTCAACACCGTCAATTATAATTAGTCAAAATAGACAAATAACGGTTTCCTATGACGTTATACGTTCATTAATAAGTTCGCAACTCGGGGCGTCAAGCTGTCTGTCTCATCATTACTAAAAATAAAAACCGTTTTTTGCCAACAGTTAGAAAAAACACAAGTAATTAATACTGACAAGCCTCTAGGTATTGTATGTCAGGTCACAAGTGAGGTTGATGAACTTACGAATGACGATAGACAAAAAATTATAGAAGTTCCAGCCTACTTAGAGGTCAACATGGAAGATATAAAAAAGCTGCCGAATTGAAAGTCCCCGCCTCCTTTTGAAGTCAGTTGAAAAGGATGTAGAAGTCCAGTATGACGATAGCGATGCCTTTTGTCATGCTGAATGCAAACGAGACAATGCATTGAGATTATCAGCAATGCAATCGAGGATCTGTCTTGCATTTGCGTCAATAGTCAATGTCAGATCAAAGTTTAATAATATATTCTCTTCTACTTATTCTATTGTATATAATACTATAGTATATTTAAGTTACAATGAAGAAACCAATTTTTTCATCTCCATAATCTTCTTTAAAAGCTGCAAATTCAGCTGCTATTTTACTTCGAACTTTGAACATGAGCTCTTTCGTGAGCGTGTTGAAGTATATCTTCTGCACTTGTGTGTGGTGTGGTATCCAATGGTCCACTAATTCCATTCAATTGTCAGGTTGATGCCCTGTTTTTATATCCTGTTAGCAACGAAGGGCACGGCCGTAACAACCATGTAGATTTGTAGGAAATTATCATCTTCCTCGTATTGTAACATCAGGTGAATAAGTAGGAAATATCTTTGTAATATACGAGGAGCATATTAAGGAAGACTTTGGATATGAATAAGTATAGATATAGTGGAAGAGGATGACTGAAGAAACGATGGATGGATTGTGTGGAAGTCGATATGGCTAGAGAGAATGTTACATGTGAGATGACGGCAGATAGAAGAGAATGGAAGGAGAAAACATGCTGCGCGGATTCCAAATAAAATTGGGAAAGGGAGGATGATGATGATTCGATGGGCATATTAATTTTGGTACAATTCTGAACAAGTGGTTTGAACATTCACGAAACTCTCACGTTCAACTCATAAAGTTGTTATTTCTTGGTCGTAATTAAGATTCCAGTCTGGAGCCAACGTAAACAGATTTAATTAAAGTATCAAATACTTAATGAAGAAGTTGAGTAATTTGTGGCAATACAGCGAAGGTTGATAATTAGATAAGTTTTAAGTGGGGAAGTGATGTATCATGTGTGTGTATACGGGAAAAGTTTCAAAAAGTTTGCAAAGGTTACAAAACCTTAATGGGCTTTATTTATACGTCTTTTTGAAAGGATTTGTTCTTCTTTAAACAAAGGCCCGATCATAGCTGATTTTAGGAAGCTTATGTCTTAAAAGAATTTGGAAAATCGGTCCAGGTGTCTTTAAGTAATCAGTCATACATAAAAAAGATTAAGAACCCTTTTTTGGGAATTGAGTTAAAAATTGTGAGGATCATTGAAATATGTGGAAATTATACTGAAATAGAATACTGCAAAAAGTAAAAGTATCTATAGTAGAGAAAAAATATGAGGCAAGTTCGTTCGTCAACCTTTTGGCTCAGTGAGCGACGTTACCCGATAATTAACAGGCGGAGATAAAAATCTTTATGTCTTTGAAGATAATAGTTCTACAGAGAATCGTTTGAGGAAAATACATGATTTAGGTCACTGTTTTATTTCTTTATTCTTGGAAATAGCTCTTTGTACGTCTTTTGAGTATGATTTTGGTCTCTGTTGTCATTTGAAAAATAGTTTTGGAGTATTCACATTAGCAAAGGCTGACTGACTTTTATATTTCGGCCGCGTATTTAATCTACCCTGAAAAGCAAGAAAGGGAATCGCGTCTTGTCTGAACAACTCCGCGAATCGAGATAAAAATTCTAGCCTTTTGGAAGATTACTTTATGTATCCTCGTATGGTCCTTAGATTAAATGGATTTATTCCATTTGGAATAACCATATAGGGCTATTAGAGGATCTGTTTAGCAGAAAAATAGAAGAAGAGCAACCTCGTCTTCATTATTATTTATACTAATAATGAAGACGAGGTTTTTAATATTATCATTTCTCAAGTTGTTGACGCAAAACCTCGCAGCAAACAGCTGATAAGTTTAAAAAGAATTTAAATTCAAGACAAACTGAACGATGCTCCATTTAAATAAATACAAGAACCAACAGAACTGGGTTACGGTAGATAAGGAATTGCAATCGAATACATAGTTTGTTTGTCTGTGTAATACTTAAATAAATATTGGCTGAATCGTTCTTGCCATTTACAGCAATTTTCAGAGATAATCATTCATATTTATTATGTGTTTCCTTTGGGTTTGTTCCAAATACCAGTACCTGATGTGATGGTAATTTTGGGAAGTGCTCAGCTATGTGATGAAGTGTCTTGTCTGTTTAAAATTAATGAATTGTATTACTAAGTTTAGAAAATATTATAAATAATAACTAGAGAATATTCTTTTTGATTCTTTTAAGTTTACTCAAATTTTTAGCCTTTATTATTTTTAATGTTTTTCCGTTTCTTTTCTTCATATCTCTCTTTTTTATATATTTCA
This sequence comes from Helicoverpa zea x Helicoverpa armigera, assembly GCA_033682625.1. Taxonomy (NCBI): domain Eukaryota; kingdom Metazoa; phylum Arthropoda; class Insecta; order Lepidoptera; family Noctuidae; genus Helicoverpa; species Helicoverpa zea x Helicoverpa armigera. The sequence goes on from JAWIIS010000047.1 coordinate 3,226,792, forward strand.
CATTCAACATTCACTTCCTCAATAAAAATAATATTTTTGAATTTTTACATTGCTTCAGCTTCTTTTACAATTTATAATCTTGTTTTTATCTTACAAAAGTCAGATTATTATCTCCTGTGTCATCTGAATATAAACTTCAAACACATTACGTTCTTTTCTACCGGGTACAGTAACTTTGACGTTCTCCACTACCTTTTTAATGAATGCCAAGGATAGTGTCTATACTTAGCTGACATAATCATTCATCTCAAAGTTATCTTACAATGGACAGACTGGTCGACATTCAAAAGAGTTAGCAACCTACTTCATTGTCATCTACTTTTCTACCGTACATATAAAATAGAAAGAATATTCTAGTACAAGTAGGATAATACAGGTGGCATGTATAGCTGGGTTGAGGAAATCAGATAGACAGTCACTCTATGTAAAACACTGGAACCCGGTCGCATGCAGTTAGACCGAAGGCCGATCCTAATATAGTTGAGAAAAGGCTAGGCAGGTAGGTGATGATGATTCTGGTACGGGTGAGAGTTTCTGTTTAAGCCGTAGTTTGGACAATACGATATTTTGAGAGAAGCTTTCGAAGAAAAATCAAAATTTTAGGTCATTCCAGTTGTTAGTTGTGTTTGTTGTTCCAACCCAAATGTATGACTGGCACGATCGCAAAACTAGCAATATTTATTATTTGTTTGGATACGTACTCGTTAATATTATTTATGACAGGAAATTAGATGTTAAAAACTGATTTTAGCTTTACAATAATCCGGTTAAGAATGATCTGAAACTGATTTATATTCGTTCATAGTTTTTGACTGCAAAATATGATTTATCGATGGATTAAAGAGGGCGTTACATTATTAGGGATTCTTTCTAGAAAGAACATTGTAATAAGAATTGACAGATTGATTATAAAAACATTACCCTCCTTCTTTGGCAGTCGGGTAATAAAGGAACACGGAAGGCTCAGCGACGGATGTATAATGGCAGTCGATAACGGACTTGATGGATGATTTCTTACAAAATAAAACATTAATAGAACAGAAGGCTGGCTATTACCTCGGACAAAGAATCAGCATGGCGATCCAACGAGGTAATGCTGCCAGCCTCTTGGGCACGCTCCCAGTCGACAGCGATGGGGACGAATTTTTTGACGCTTTTTAGTTGTTTGTTTTACTAGGATAGTTTTTGATTTTTATTGTAAATATGTATTGTAAATATTAAAGGCTTTATTTAGTTTAGTTTTATTTTGGTAGGAATAAAATAATAATAATTTACATAGGCACATTAAAAATAAAACATTGTATCAAATCAGGAAGGCGTCAATTGATTTTGTCACCCAGAATATCCTTAATGAAAAGTTCAAACCCTGCCTTATGGCTCCAAAATTGGAGAAAGCCGAAGATAGATGAGAGTCGGAATTCAAAGCTATAACGGACGCATTAAAAATGGGAAACAAATGACGAGCTATTCTATTAGGAGCAAAGACATCGATATTTATTACTATTTCTAGTGCACGCTGACCTAGATATACCAGGAAAAATAAAATTTGATGCAGGAACGTTTCAAAACACCGCTCAACTTTAGCACTCTTACATAATAGACAAAGTAGTACATCGATTACCCTATTTCCTTCACATAGACAGACTGTCACCAGGAACATGCTGATGACGGTTGGCACAAACAACTGAACGTACGAGCGATCGCTTGTAAACAATTGTGATGTGACCTATTTGACGGGTGGTACATATTCCGAGAATATTAACCAGCTAATGCAGTAGCTGTTATAATAATTGGTGTTTGTTCTTTTGTTTTTGTTGCTGTTGTAATGGTTGGTTTTTGTTTTCTATGTATGTGTGCAGCTATTCCCTATTTTGGTTACTAGAGAATCTCTAGACTGGCTAGGAGAATGTGTGTGTGTGCGTGTATAGAATTTTGACATTAGCCTAGCCTGACACAAGTAATGCCAAATTCCGTTACTAGAATATTTAGCTTCAGGTCTGCCTGATTCAGGAGTATTTGTGTCGTTTCTGTCTATTAATATTTGTCTATTCTACTGACTTGATTTCCTTCCAATTTGAAGAGCTCTTGAATACGGAAGTCAAGCACTAGTTCATAATGAGTTTAATAGGGGGATTAGGAAGTGCTAGGAACAAAATCACATGGCATGACATAATCAAAAGCGAGATAATCCCTCGGTTTCTGAATATTATTGTTCAATTTATTGTTCTAAGTACACTTGCAATAAATACTTCCTCTTATAATTTAATTTGCACATTAACTCAATAGGTTATTGGCATGGGTGACATCTCTCGAAGAGTGGACTTCGCAGAAAGACTTCTTGCCAACATTTAATTATTATATCATAGTAAATCACTTCGCGTTTTCCTTTTGTTTTTGCCAAGAGCCGTGCAAGTTTTCCGCGACCTATACTAATGTTATGACCTGGGTTTGTGAGTTTTATGGGTTTACAGGCATACATTTGAAATGCACGTCAAATGTTTAAGTGCTGTTAACTTGTAAACAGGAATGTAAATATGTTATGAGACTGTTAGTGCAAGAAGTGCGTTTCGAATAATAAAATGTCATAGTTTGGAAATTATTTGAGACTAGTTGTTTCCGGCGGTTTCACTCGCGTCCCGTGGGAATTTCTACTCGTACCTGAAAAATATAGCCTATATTCTTTGGGAATAATGTAGCTTTTCAACAGTGAAAGATTTTTTTCAATTCGGTTCAGTAGTTTCGCAGACTATAGTGTAGCAAAAAGTTTCCTCTTAATTATATTAGTATCTGTAGAATAGTATGGATTATATTGCATTGCTTTGCGATTATATTGCTTGTATTGCAATTAATTTTAAAGAAATTATAAAAATAACGAAGCTTTCAGTCTTAATACTAATCACAACACAACACAAGGATACAAATGATATTCAGTATTCACTCTCAAGTCAGCATAGATCAATTAGATTCTACATTAAGATGTGCATTTTAACCGTTCTAGTAACCGCTTGTAATGCAGGAGGAACTAGTTAATCTGTCTGTTAATTGACCATTGACAGATGGTCTCAGTTCTTGTGTGTCGGCATTACAAAGCAAACTGGTGTATCGCGGAAGATAATATAGGTAATAATTATGGATATAGTAACGCATCAAGGTGATATTGTATGACGAAATGATCAGGCAAGCTTGGGAATTATAGATATTGATGTTTGCAAGAATGCTGAAGGGGAGTGTACAATGAATATCTTAGAGGTATATGTTCTTATGATAGTAGTACTTACATTTATTAAGAGCGTGAAGCTGGTATCCTTGCTGTATATTAGTCAGACTCGTGGATTTGGGGAAAATTTGTACTAAAATTAAAACATAGGCTTTATGTTTAGTGTACGCAATGTTACAAAGAATAATATTTGATATTACGACGGTGATGTTAACCTAGCGAAGTTGCGATAAATAGTGCAAAAAAATATCTTTATTGTGTTAATTTCTTGAGATACAAAGAATCCGTGAATCGTTTCTATCATACTTCTGAGAAAATGTTTGAGTCTATGAGGAATATTTTTATCAGTGTCGACCTAATTTTGCCTTTGATTGTTCAACTTTTTGGAAATAAGGTCGTGGAAAATTCGTTGTGCTGCATCACGTAGACTTTAATGGGAAGGATACTTGCGAAAATGAAACACGTAATTTTAATTGATAAATGAGAAAAGTAAAAAGCGATAGTAACGCAATGGCTTCGTTTGTAAATTGTGTGGAATAATCATAAAACCTTTTTCGAAATTGCCATCAAGGCAAGTATTTGCTCGTTTTTCTATAAGTTCTGTGTTTCCACAGAGTAACATAAGTAATTGAATAAACAGTTTTTTCTCAGAAATATTTTTATTGCATTCATTAATTTATTTCCTTGATAAATACGAGACAGTTAGATCAGAGTCCAGATTTTTCTAGAAATTAATTGAGACGTCAATCATGTCATTACTTCTTGGTAGTTTTATAAAATTGTGTGGTTATGGGAAAATCCATACTATTATCTAATTATCTATTTATACAAAGACTCTGGTTTAATATGCAAGTTGAGATTCTTGTCAACTTCAGTCATTTGTGCCTGCTTACCTGTGTTTATATTAGTTTTGTAAATTGATATTCAATTGTGCAATGAGCAACGTCGATTTTAATCGTTGATTGAGTAATTTTATTACACAGCTATTGTCTATAGTTTTGCATAACTAATGTTAATATACGGATCAAGTTACAATTCATAATGATTTATTATAAAAGGTTCTAATTGTTTTTGCATTTGAGTGTGTTTCTTTCTTAGTTAAGATGTAGGCTTAAAACTCTGGTGTACTAGGTGCGAGGCAATAAATGATTCATGTTCAAACTACAATTTTATATTTCTTTTTTTTTCAGGTAATTAAAGCAGTAACTGTAGTTTTTTACATCAGTGATTATGTAAGTATTTGAATGTTGATTTGATTAACGAAATGGGCACATCCCATTTTACTATAAAGTTTGTGTTTATCACTCTCTCTTAAATCTGGATTGGAACCTCACATCTTTCGAGTAGGGTAAACAAATAGGCTAGATGTATGTTGGTACATATTATTTACAGAAAGTCATTTGGAAAGATACTCAAAAGTGGTACATGTCATATTATTTGCCTGTTCTACTTCCATTTTGGAAAGTCATTTGTCATATTTGTCAAAGTGAGTAAAATTATCTTTGAAATTAGGTACGTTAATCACTCAAAGGTTTCAGGAACCTCTTAGAATTATAGGAAATATCGTATCATGGATCACCGAACACTGGTTTAAATACACATCAGCTGACTGGATTATTGTACTAAAACAACCATATAAAATATAAGTAATAAACTTCAGTTTTCTTCCGCTATTTTTAAATAACGTCTAATTCCAATACTCAAAAGCCAAATAAAAGAAACTGATTTAAAAGATGAAATGTTTGTATTCCATTGCAACCTTTAAGTTGATGCATTTCTACTTCAAACGAATTAATTAATGAAGTCACAAGCTGCCTTGAGATACACACATACAAAGTAGTTATCAATTAATTGATAAACCAGCAAGTAACCTATGCATTTACATTCACGGCGTGATAACAACCTTGCATCTAATAATTACATGCCTTCTATATGTAATCCTACGCGCTTACCTTCGGGGTCGTTCAATGTCTGAGTTCTAGAACTTTCGGTTAATTTAACGGTTTGGTTAGAAAGAGGTTCGATTACATCATATTAAGATTAAGATGTCTTTTGGATCAAATATCTCGTGAGGTATATCTTGACAGATTTTTCTTAATAATTGATGTAGCGCATCACCTGATTTTATAAAAAATAAATTAAGTTAAGCATTATATTTTTTGTAATCTTCATAAACAATTCGATTAGATTCTGCTTTTGTTTTTGGTTTTTTAGTCCTAATTGGAAAAGACAGAACATTCAAGTTTAGTATGCGTATGCACTTCTAGGTATATATTAATTTCAATGTTCTGATCCCTCATACTGTTTCCTTTATCACACGTTTAGTTTATAAGCATCAAATAAATAACTATGGGATTTTTCACTAAAGAATATCAGCTACATAAATCTCTCATTTATTCTTGAACGTAAAGGGGTCTATACACTAAAGCCGCTGATGCCGGCGGCACAGCCCGGCGGCCCAACCCGCCGGCCTTATTTTGTACAATCATGCCGCCGGCTTGCGCCCGTGCGGGCAAGCCGGCGGGGCAGCATGCCGATGCCGCCGGCATCCCTCTCCACTCACTCAGTCAGTTGCCCGCCGGCTTTCATAGAGTATTTGACAATTATTAGAACACCACATGCCGCGGCTGTCGTGCCGCCGGCATTGCCGCCGGCAAAGTCGTTCGGCTTGGACATTCTGAAGCCGCCGGGTTAACCCGCCGGCACTAAGCCGCCGGGCTGTGCCGCCGGGTCAGCGGCTTTGGTGTGTAGACCCCTTAATGGACACCACAATGCTCTATTAAAAATATTGTCTTTAATAAAAAAGTTCAGTTCATAGTCGATACAAACTCATTCTTTATTCAAAAAACAAATGAAAAAAAAGTGACGATCGTTGACAAAACTGATAGCATATCGATAAATTCTTTCAAGTGCCCTCAAACGCTAATTTTTGTTATGATAACCAGTTTTATCTGGTGATAGGTGTATCTAATCTCGGATTCGTGCTTGCGATTGTCAAAAATAGCTTGAACTTGAACACGGTCGTGTATGACGAGTGTGTATTTGTGTAAGGTTATGTTTTATCTTACGAAAGCGGCTGAGCTGTGCTTGTGTGTGTAAGTGTACATGCAAATCGTGCATGTATGGGTAAGCTCGGGAGCGCTCAGTAGTGGTCGAGTCGCCGAGTCATACATAGATAATGTGTGTGTATAGTTACTCACACAAGCATGGCTCGCTCGCTTTCGTGAGATAAAATATATGTACCGACTAAGTACTAGAAATGAAGTGTACTTTTGAGAAAATGACATTGTTATCAAGCGATAACATTGTTTTGAATTCGTCTCTGTCATCGAATTCATATGATTCAGAAAACGCAAGCGATAAATTCAGTTTCTTCTTTCATATTTGTGTTATTTCAAATGAATACAGCCTTTTAGCAGATAACGATGATAAAGCAAAACTGACGTCTACTAACTAAGCTGTGTGTCACATCTTATATCTGATACGTACAAAAATATTGCAACTCATATCAATATTTTCACATTCCAACATATGAATTTTGAATCAGCAAAAATGATCAAAATAAATACAATTGGCAAAGTAATGGACACTGCCCAGATATAGTCAGGTATAAGACACTCCAAATTGATCGGTAAGCGATTTATAATGATCCCTTACTGGGAAACTATTGGCTAAGAGTATTCACACACTGTCAACTAAACAGTGGGCTGACAGTTGACCCGATGGCTGGCAATGCTGCGGGTTGTTCGAAAGAGATACCGCGGCCCTGGTACATAAAAGGCCTATGACGGAACACGACGGTTTTTAGTCAGTAAGAGTCTGACACTCCCTCACCGCTGCCAACCCACAGCGGGAGGGGTCATGTGATGATTTTTGACGTCATTAAAAAAAAATGGCTGGCAATTTTTTTTAAAGAAAATCTTGATTCTCACCAGGTTCTAGTCGGCCTAATATCGGCTAAATACCAGATCTTTCCGTTCAGCTTCATACAGATTCATGAGCCCGAACAAACTATCGGCTGACTAAAAGTTTGCTGTGTGCCTCTAACTAAATCGTAGGACGAAATAACAACGGTCGGCCAACTAAAAGTTTGCAGTGTAGGGCTTCTCTAAATCGTAGTACGAAGTAAAGTGCACTATAGTAATACACGAGAATATCCTGCAGCTCACGATTTTACAAAGATTAATGACGAAATACAAATACGTAGAAGGAAGTCTTAGGAAATAGTGAGTGAAGAAGTTGAGTTGGACTTATGTATCATTGACTTTTGGCTTTAGTTAATAAAGGAGCATTGACTTCTAAAGTTGGTCTACTAATTGGATTGATTTTAATTACAATTATGAGCCTTAAGTTTTGAGGGGTTTCAAGGTCATTCAACTTTAAGGAGATGTCGTCTAGTCAGAACTTTTAGCATTGTTGTGGACTTGTGGTCAATAGTTTGTCACTCCAAATTAGTAATAGCCTTATTCATTATTCCGATCATTTGATGTAGTTAACACATGCCGACCACGATCTTTCAGTGCCGATAATATGCAATCTATGCCGCATAATTTCTTAGACAATACATATCAGTATTGTTACTGCCCTAGTTCTCCAGGTTCTATAACATCATTCTCCACTGAACTGTCTTTAATAAAGATGACTCTAACAACGGCTACATCTTATCAGTCTTGTTCACATATTAGCCATCAATTAACGTGTTCGTGCAAACAAGCCGTGACGTCTGTTGTCTCAGGATATATTTGGACATGTCTCATTAACACCATTTCGCACGATGTATTCCGAACATCGGGGGAAGATTTTTGAACATTTAAATATAAGTCATGATGTGGTGGGATTTGAAGCTGAGTTGTGTTATGATCAAATGAGACATAAATATGTTCTGAGGATTCATCATGCTTAGCAGGTGGATGGATGAATGCTATTATGTTTATAAATATCTCCGCAGATGGTTATGACTTCCTTGGCCGTTTCACGGTTGTATGTCTTGATTCAGTAGCTGGTGCCCGATTTGGAGTTGGAATAAATCTTGACCTTACACTCAACATCTAAACTAGTATTGTCACAATGCTGTAGAGGTTTTTAACTAAAACACGCTAACCTTAGTGTTACTGAATCACTGACTGAATCACTGGTCTGATTTGAAAAATTCTTCCAGTTTTAGGTAGCCCATTTAACGAACAAGGATATATATGAAGCCGTATCTATGAATGTTGTGCTACCAACTTCTCATGAGTTGAAACTATGTATTTAGTAACAGACTTGAACCAATAATCGCTCTGGCTAGCTCAACAGGTCTAGTACTTCAACTACGAGTAAATAATACGGGCAATGCTAAAATAGTAGAACCTTGAAGCTTTAGTACTTCTTACTTTGTGGTCGAGTAGAAGTGTTACAATTTGTTTAACTGAGCCAAGGACAAGGTGCGAAACTACGCCGAGTAATTGCGAACAGATGCTCATTACAACTGTTTATTATACCTATGTACTTTACAATGATGAATGTTGGCGCAAATATTACTTCCCAGACTAGGAATTCGTTGACAAATTGTGATGTATATTCTCATTATTTCTCATTAAGACTTTTAAAGGAATAGATTCCCCAAGGATTCTTTGTATGTTCTCGATATATGACTACAGCTAAACGGCTGGCAATTAATAATGACAAAACACTATTAAAAACATACCTTGGAACAATAATAAATCTCACATTAAACTAGAGGTATAATAAATACGTAAATACCAACCTAAAGTAAACACTGCGATAAATAATTTTCCAATCACGTTTGTAACCAATAAACCGTGAACATGAAAATTTGCAATGCGTAATGCTAGCGCAATAGACGATAAGTTGTGTGGGCCCGTGCTTCGAAACGTGCGTGGTTATCTCAGATTTACGATTCTGTTTACTATGAGAATTCTACAACGAGGCATTCAGACTGAGGTATTCGGTGACAATGGGGCTACTGTTCATTCACATGTGGACTCTTCAATCCGACTATCAAGACACGAGACCTCGGTATTTAAGTATTTACTCAGTCGTGTCGCGCGATTAGAAGCTCGCCCGATTTATCCTGACCTTGATTTACAAAGTATTCGTTTGCCAGTAAAAATTCGAGAACTGGGCCGTTCCCCACTCCAGTTTTAAATACAGTTTTCCGTGAACAATTTGCAAATAAAATGCATCTTGTCTCGTCTTTCAAACTGTCATTGTTCACGACTGTGAACTGACCTATATTAAATTTTCCGCTGGCTCTTCGACGTGATTCATGCTTACACTTTGTCCTCGTGTCTCGAAGACCACAAGTTTGATATAACGTCCAGTTGTTTCTGAGAAGTGCCAATAATGTGGCTATCATAGCGTGCTGTATAAAATGCTAACGGTATCAGCATGGGAGTACCGCAAGGTATCCGCCTGGGACCCTTGCTGTTTACTCTCTATGATATCGGGTGGCTTGTGGCGTAGTAGCCTAAAGAATGCATAACAGAAAACTAGTGAAATTCAACGCCAGTGTTTACGCGGAACACTGTGTAGCGTCAACATAATGGTGCCGACACGTGGGCATCGAACGTGAATGACCGGCGTCTTTAGGCATCGCCTTACATCGTTTTGTTTATGCAGCGGAAGGCTACACTTCGATACGTGTACTTTACTTACCAATTTGCAATAAATCCTGTTAGCATTCGCATTCAATTACAGTTTCGAGTGTTTTCAGAAGCGGTTATTCTTAGGCAAGCGATACTTCAAACATATTTATGACCTACCTCAAACACTTTGAAGAATTTCCATTGTTTCCGCCTATGTCGCGTTTAATTGCTTGGCAGGTATTATTGTAAATATTATTGGCATGTATCAAGGCCAAAAACAATGGGTTGGCGTCTATTCAGAACGTTTGGTGTTGAAAATTTAACGGCCTGCCCTGCCTTGTTCACTAGTAACCTAATTCCCTTCGGGGTTTTAATACCTTCATATATAATGTGCCTAATAACTGTGTCATTATAATTGACAAATATTTGCTCTACTGCTGTTTATAGCACCATTTCTTGCTGTATTGTGCAACCTTCAAATTGATTACTACGGTATTGCGTATTATTTGCTTTTCGATATTGAAATTAATTTAGTTTCACTTGATTCTGTGTCGAATTTAATGCAAAAAAAACAACGGCTCAGAAACAAATAGTTGCTCAAGAAATCCTGAACCGATTTGGCTTTTGACTTTTTCGCGGGAAGTTGTACCTTCAAGATGCGGGTGAGATCATGGACAGAATCCAGTATTGTTAAAATTCGTCTCAGATATTATTTGTGAGTAATATTTGTGTCTGAACAATATTACAAGTGTGTTTGTTAGGAGTGACTAAACATTAATTTTAATGACAATAGACATTGTCATGTTTACCGATGTCTTTTTGTTTCTTTTGTTTGAAACAGTCTTCCTAGGTGCTTGATAATGTGACGTGTCAATATTTGAATAAACACAACGGATTTTTGAAAGAGTTTGAATGGCGGATCCTCAGCGGCCTGAAAAATAGCAAACAATATTTTTTTCTTTAATAAATATTTTAGATAAACAGGTTTATCTTATATCTTCATAATGTTGCTATTAAAATAAACAGTGTTACAATAAACACAGTTCTCAGGATATATTTTGTCTTAAATTGTGTTAATAATGTAATAAAACGTCACTGAGTGCGCACGAGTGGGTCATTTTGACATCATAAGCGTCGAATTCATTTTGTTCTCAGCTGTTATTGATTAATATATGAGCGGTCAGTGAACCAACATTATTTGAATGTTTTGATACTTAACAATACTTAGGTATGCTCTTAATACTTACTACGTATGATACTTAGGTATATGTAAAAGACTGGTAGAGACTGGAAGCCGACCCCAACATAATTGGGTAAAGGCTCGAGAGATGATGAATACTTAGGTACACCTTACGTCTTTCAAATCTAACCGAAGTTAAAAAAAATGCAGAAATATTCCTGCAAAAATAGATGTTCATAACACTGGGTCGGGGTCGAATTTTTGCAGAATTGCTTAATGATTGCAGGCAAACGTGATGAGCTGTTTCGTTTCCTATTAATTATATTATGCTTTCAGTCGTGTTTTGACGATAGGTCTACGTAAAAAGTGAACCCCTTCAGCCCTTCTAATAAATAGTTTCAAGCCTCACGCATGCGCTATAGTTTCGGTTCACACATTTTGATTGCGCACTTAAAACCAATGTCAGAGTCAAAATTATTCGACGTTGAACGCTACAAATATGCTGAAAGACAACGTAATTTCATTCAGAATGCATTCATTACACATAATGATAGCGAACAAGAATAGGCGATGCGTTCGTCTATAATTTAATCGTTGGAGCAATTTGGAAAAGCGGAAAATCACCGAAGCGAGTGGTGGCGCCAGATGGACGCCAGCCAACCTTTCACTGGGATTGTAGTAACTTGTGTCAATGAGACCGTTTGTTAAGTTAACACGGATTAACTGACAATGCAGATACTGAGGTTCTTTGATAAAAAGGAAAATAATAATCTGGGCCACATATATGAATACAGATAAATGACTTACCTTTCCCTATCGAATCTCTCTATCGCTCTATTAAAATATATTTGTGACAAGACTATCAAGCAACATAAATGGTAATTTGGCGCAATCAATACCAAAGACATATTTCAGAACCTATGTATCTACGGGTGCATTTTAATATTTTTACAATTTGACAAAAGATTTAGTAACAGTTTTACGTCAACGTTGATTAAAAAAACACTTTTGTTAGGTTATCGAGTGCACTATGACCCGTTACATTGAATACTATCGCAAGTAAACACAACACAAAATAATATGCAATTAAGTTTACCTAGCTTCGGTACACAAGGTATGTTTTTTTATATTAGCAAGATACATGGAAGTGCAATGGTTGCATTAAACTTCCTCCACGTGTAAGCACAGAATAAATAATAAAAAGTAGTTGTAACTTAAACCTCTGATAACATACTATAGCTCTGACGCACTTTGGCCAGTCAACATACCACCACCAAGTAAATACTAGGTATATTTACTAGGTTAATCCATGTTAAAATCATATTGAACAGAGGTAATCATGACTCTATGGTTTATTGCTCGTTCTTCTCCATTTCAAGCTAATTTTGGAATGAGCAATTAGAACCAAACTCAGTTATATTTTTGACGTTCATAAGTGCTTGTGAGGGCTTAATAAAATAAAATGATTTGACTTTGACTTTTAAATAGTTCCCTTCAGTCCCACAAGCGTCCCAGGGGAAATACTTTCAAAAAGTATCCTAAAAGTCCTGGACCCTAGACTACCTGTGTACTATACATTTAAATCTGTCCAGTACACATAGGAATAAAATATTTTCTTCTCTATGGTTCAGTAGTTCAGACAGACTGAGTTACAAAAGATATAATATTAGTAAGGATATAAAAGCGTTTTATATAAAAAATACAATAAATAAATCTGCAAAATAGGTCTTAATTTTCTGGATCTTTCTACCAAGGCAAAGTGACCTTACCTCGATTCTATATTTATGTGTTCTAGAATCTAGCCTATTCTTGACCAATTAAAATACTGGATCGATATTCAAAGCTTTGAAATATGAACTAGAAGACAGTCTTAAGTGCATTTATTTGTTAGAAGAAAAATATATTTACTTTGTGGGAAAATGGGAGAAAAAAATAATGGGGGAAAAAAATATCAACACTAGGACAAGCAAAAACTGTGCGTACCCATTCACAGGCTTCACAAGGTGCATGGAACATTTAAGGGGCTAGGTATACGATTTTATAATAAACTTCCTCAGTCGTTACTAGAATTGCCATTTGATAAATTTAAAGTCCAAGTCAAATCTATTCTGTCGAAGAAAGCCTACTATACTGTAAATGATTACATAAACGATAAGAGTAGTTGGTCCTCATGTTAAACACCGGACAGCTTCAAGAGTTATCATTGATAGTTGATGTGATTTACTTTTATTTTATTCGTGACATTTTCCATTTTGTATGTATACTGACAGATTACCACCATCGTACTGTTTTCACGATGAGTTGTATCGCAATTTTGTAAATGGTTTACTAGCGACTGTAAAACTATTAGTATTAACTGTTTTCTTGTTATGTGGTTGCAAGTCGTCATGCTCCCTTAGACGGTATTGCTTGCGGTAGCGTCGGTGGTCGGGTTGCCTCCCTCCCTCAAAAATGTGCGAGGGGGGCGATGGCTGATCCTCGCGTTATGCTCGTGAACGGGTGCTGCTTGTGGTACCAGGTCGTCTTGCTGACTACATAATTATTTTCTTGACCCGTAATATAATGTGTATGACTTTTGATTTGAACAGTAGTCCTAGTTCACCGTTTTCACTGTTTATGTTGTAAATTAGTTTTTTTTTTACATATATATATATATATATATATAACACGTCGTTTTTCACATGTCGCTGGGTACGCCCTAAAACTATACCTATTTTCAATGAATGGAGGCATTATGTTCTCTCTTTTTTTTTCCACATTATTTTTTTTGTAGCTGCTTGAGTAATAGGTATGGGAAAGGTGTGTACTAGCTAACATGATTACATGTTTACTTGTTTTTTTTATATACAAAGGACATTGTTCCGGCTCCATACATGTTCTGCCTAAGAACCGTTCGAATGGAAAGTGACTTCTATAAACTCTTTAAATTATATGGAATCCTATGAAATAAGTTTTCACGAACGGACACTTCAGGAAACTAAAATAATTACGAAAAAAGTTAATATTTTGAGGTTATAAATAAAAAATAACCAAGCTTGCGTGAAATATCAGAGTAGTATTAATTAAAAATCAAACTACACTATACAAAATATCAACAACACTATGTACAGCTCTATATGTTCTCTTCTAGATCTAGGGAAAGACTACTCTACTAGATACTAGGAAAAATAGTACCTAGTCAAGTTTAAGAGAATTCTTTGACAATGATCATTTTAATAAAGTTGCATTTTCTGTCTGTCCCTATGAATGCTTTAGATCTTTAAAACTACGCAATGGATTTGGGTGCGATTTTTTTTAATAGATAGAGTAGGTCAAGAGGAAGGTTTACACCAAGGTTTTACATTGCCACCGTGCGAAGACGGGGCGTGTGACTAGTTTTCATAAATGCTTAGAATTTGTATGAAAAAAACTACCTAAACGCTTTTGCTTTCAACGTTACGTTTCTTAATATATAGTGAATCCACTTTGGTTTTGTGATAAAACGCATAAGTATCCAAAATGGAAGAGTTCCATTCACCACAATTCATAAAATATCGATGTTATTACGATGGAGAATTATTTATTTAAATAATTGTTACTACTTTTATATTAGACAGTTACCTAGCTATCTACATGCCATAAGGCGGGAATCGAACCCGCGGTCTATTACCAAGAAGGCACAGACCATACTAAAAATGTCATTACCACACAAAATAATTTAACAGTTAAAGTAAGGTTTACCAATAACAATGAAAGAGGTTTTCGAGGATGTGCAATAAAAACAATATTTATATTCAATTAAAGGTTTTTAATCATCAATATTTCTCAATAATATATTATCTAAGAACTGAGCAGGGGGTTCAATTGAATTTTGGTATCTCGCCCAGCTTAAATACCAAATTATAGTCATTATGTGGGCACAACAGCCCACTGTTCTACACCCAACGATACAATTGCAACAGTAATGCCTGATGGTAGGAGCTTCTTACAAAGTACACAATTGCGTCCAACAGTGCATTGCATCTTATTATGCTCGACTGCTTCAGACCAACACGTCGTACATATAAGGTCATGAGCTTCCACCTGTAATAAATAAATACAATAAAACATTAGTAAATGTCAAGTAACTTGCAATTGTGGCAATTAATTTGGAAACCTTCTTATCAAAATTAGAAAAACACTTTCGTAGACCACTTACCATACGGGGAACAGTCCATTGTTGTATGCAACGAAGTATATCTTCGTTTTCTAATACCAAAGAACCTCCAGCAGATCCACAATTTATACAGTATACTATATTCTGCATCCATTGTTGTAATTATAATACAACTAAATTCGATCACAGACAGAGCAATATCCGAAAATGCCAGGAAAATCCAGTCCTTTACACACAGCCGAGTCTACCAAGTACGCAATCTAATCGGAGTCCGTAATCAAGCCAAAGTTGTTAGAATAAAACCATGAAACGCACAGAAAATCACAAAAGAAACGATAGTCGCAAAGCAATCAAACTGACTTCTAGCAAACTGACTGAAGTACACCAGTGTTGCCAATTACGAAAACTATAATCCTACTCGAATGCCAAGCTAGAAATTCGCGATTTCGCTTAAAACATATAGAATACTAGTTTTTTTCTAGCTAGTCAATTTAGGTATTTAAATGAATAAAGTGTTAGCAACTAATTTTAATAACCGACTTCGGAAAGGAGGTTCTCAATTCGGTCCGTATTTACCGAAATCGCGAAAACTTCCGAAACTGGCAGCACTGGCTGACGGAAACATTTTATAAGGCATCAATAATTGTGACCCAACTTTTTATTTGGAATTTAATTATTTGAAGTGTCCGTGGAAAACTAAAATATGTTTCAAACAATAAAAAATTAAATGAAAATTATAGTATAATTTATATTCACATCGGTTCTTAGGCCAAAATTGAACAATGTCCTTTATGTGTATAATTTTGAGTGATATTTTTATTTTATTTTTTTTTGTATACGGTTCTTCAAACCATACAGACAGAATTGTGTTGCTGGGGAGTTTGTTCCACCACTTCTTCTTCCCAGCAAAAACACATAGGAAGTGGTGAAGGGCGGGCGTTTTGGGGGCTGTCTTTTGTAGATTTGACGTTCAAAAAGTGCTGATTTTCAGCCTACTTTGAATAAATGACTTTTGATTTTGAAAAAAAAAAAAAAAAAAATGAAGGAATATTTTGTTGACCTACTTTTACGCTAATTTGCGTCTGATCCTTTGAACTTTAGTGTAGGAAAATTGTGCAGTTCAAGTTGCGAAAGATTAATGTAATTTGTTAGATTGCTCACTGAATATCAATTGATTTTTGTTCAGTAAATTAGTCTAACAGCCTTGTTTCTGAAAAAGGAAAGTTTTGCCTTAAGTGGCTGGGTTGAGGTTAATAGCAAAAAAATACTAACTTCAACTCAACCGTGAATTTATACATACGTATTCTCCATTTCCTCATATTCGAAAATCATAACACTACTAACTATAATTTACTTATGTCATTTACATAAGAAAACTCTCAGTAGTCTAAAAACATCGAAATTTATTACGTGTGAACTAAAAACTTTTTCCGCTCAATTTATTTTTACGGTTTAAGATAAAACCAGACTTGACACAGAAAGCGTAGTGATATATTGTCTGCAATTTTTTAATTTAATGGCATTTACAAACTGTTATATATTCTTTTAACTCTATTTTATCTGTGGTCTAATTTCCGTGTATCGGAACGGAGTAAACTGTCCGTTAAAAACAGACTTCAGAAGATAGACGGTTCATTTTCATGCTGCGATCCGATTGGTCTCAGATTTGGACAAACTCCAGATTTTATATCATCATAAAGTATTTAGATTGTGTTGTAATTAGCGTTATATGTCCAGAAGCCATTAACAGAATCACGATCGTAAATGTGACACAACGTTTCGTTTTACAAATGGTATGTTCATAAATTCTTTCAAAGATGATAGGATAAATTAAATGATTAGTTTCTTATGTAAATACCTTTTATTTAAAAATGTTGAGATTATAATGAAATAATAACATTGATACATGTTTTAATCAATGTTTATTACAAAGACTTAATTGACAAGCCGTTTACTGAAGAAATTATGAGAACTCTCGAGGTCGGCCTTTCGCTAAAATTAATTTTCCCTTTTCTTTAATTAAAAAAAACTTCTTTAAATTAATATAAAATAAAGATTTTTATAGCCCTTGATATTAAAATAAAAGCGTTCATTCCTTTGTTCGTCTGACGTTAAGGAAAGGAGTGTAAATGACGTATAATAAATAACTTTCCTTGAATAAGTATAATTTTAAAATGAATTATGTCTCAAAAGAAACTAAAAAACATGCGGAACATAATATACTTAATCTATGCTTTTGTTTAATCTTTTAAAGTAACATTTCCATCAGGGACAGATTTATTCACGAAACAATCCGAAGGCAAGATACGGCAAGCAAAAAGTCTTTATTCGACCTTCTTACACGAAAACACGATTATGAAAATACCTAACCTAATTTCCGACCAAATTCTCAGTACTTTGTTATTTACTTTACTGCTACAAAGTCTAATGCAAAATATTTACAAAACTGTTAAGCTAAGTAAACTGCGCAAAACCATTCAAATTCGTTACCCTGCACCAAGGAAGTAACTGCGTAGCTGGAGTGAAACGTTCCCGGGTAACCTTGTTGTCATAGCGACTAGAGATAGGCGTATACGTTAGAAAGAGACGGGTACAAAACATTGCTGACCTTGAACATTCCGTGGCCCAGTGGTACGAATATTGATCCAACGGGACAAAGGATAACTTCCTTACGCAAGTCAAATGGGAATTTGGGAATGAAGGGTCCCATGAAATCTTATTATGTTTACGTTGTAAGTTCCGTAATACTTTACGGTTTGTTTTGGATTTTTGGTAGGTTTAGGCGTTAGGGATTTTGGAGCATTGAACTTAAGACCTTAGCTGTTAGCTAACTTTGAGGTCACAAGTTGAATGCCCTGACCTCGGATTGAAATTACTGTGTAATTGGGCCAGTTTTTATTTTTTTACGTGAAGTAGGTATATAATTATTGCGGTTTATTTTTGGTTACATAATTATATATTTTTTATATTCTGTGCTTGTATCTTTGTATGTATATGTATGGACGAGGAAGTTGAAGTTTGTAATAATGTTACTGCATATTGATAAAACTCGACAGTATTATGCTACAACTATTATAGTAATCTGTGGTATTATAGCTTATACATCAGAATACCTAACACATAGGATACTTTTTATCCGACTGTGGGAAAAAGTTCCCTAAGTAAGCGAAAAAATCGCTGGTGAAAACTAATATTCTTAAAAGTATGTACAGAAAGATTAAGCTTGTACGTACAACACATTGTTGACAAATCTATTAACAAAAGCTTACCAAAACCAATATTTACAATTGGTTTTGAAACGTCGCGAGCCAGATTAAACGGCTTAGGTACTTCAAGTCACAAAATACAAAGTCTTCTCTAGGCACAAGCTTATAGGACATTCGTTCTTATTACATAAGACATATGCTTCAATTTTGAATGTAAGCTAGATATTGTTCGTTTGTATTTCTTTTGTTCTAACTTTATTTGCAATGCCCAATTGTCAAACAAAAGTTATAGTTCTATTTTCAAATGTTTTCGTGTCACTCACACATGCAAAACCCAAATAGAAACGAAAAAGGTTTTATACCAATGAGGAAAACAGTAAACGGATGATATTGATTTATGTGTGTTCCACAAATATTCAGAACGTTTCATAACCTTATTTTATATCCGGTACAATGACTGATTTTACGATTGTACGTAAATACTGGACCGTATTTTCATATTGGTATTAATATATTTACAGTAAGGTCAAAAGTTAGTAGACGCAAAAAAAAAAACACAAAAATTTAAGTAAATAATGATTTAAAATCTTACAATAATTATTATGCCTCTGATATTCATTTCAAAACTAACTAAACTAACTAAAGATACTTAATAAAATATTATGAAGTGGAAATAAATGTATTTGTTGACTGTTTGCATTGAAAAGGTTCCAAAACTACAGGATCGATTTTGAAAAATCTTTCCCTGATAGGAACGCGCATTATCCCGGAGTGACAGGCTATATTTTATCCTGAATCAGGAAGAAGTTTTATTATAATGCCCCTGAATAAACAGAACTATTTCATTAATCTTTTGCGCCAATGAAGTATACATTTTCCGGTAATTGGATACTTACGACAGTATGCATTCAATGAAATAGCTTCTGTCCATTGATTAGTTTGTACAATTAACAATGGACAATCGCAATGCTTTAGAACTTGAAATATTTGCAAAGCAGTTTACTTGACATTAAAATATTTTAAAACTTTAATGTTTTTTTGCAAGAAAATAATAAAATGACAAATGTTCGAAATATTTTTTTTATGTATGCTTGTAGAAAGTTGACACGCGACGCGAAAAACACAGAAATAGAAATCCATACAATCTTTTGAATTTTGTTGTAATTTTGTCTATACAATTTTGAAGAACGCATCGCACCGTCCAGGGCAGTGACCAGTAGTGCGCTACAATATTCCTGGCATCATACTTATTGATTTTTAAAACAATAAATATTAACTTATTCATTTTGACCGAAAATATAGACCACTGTTGCACATATCTTGAAACCACTGTTTACTATGAATTTTCACGTTAAAACGCATGTTTAAGCTGTCGTGGAAAATAAACAAGCGTAGTTCTAAACTAGCTTTATCCCCCGATTCCCTGTAATCCTAGTAGAAGCTACGTTGCTTGTGTGGAAGCTAGGAATCTACGTCAGCTAGAAATTCTATTCCTTAGGGGCTATGTAGCCTTGGTTAGAAGTTGTTTTTATTTTGTTCCCTTTACACGTGTTTTCAGTTTGTTAGTTTGCAATTAAGAGGTAAAGTTGGGTTAATTATCATTCTTTATTGCACACTTATTATACGAAAAACACCTTGGATTGGGTTCATGTTTTCTTTAGCAATTTATTTCATGAGGAAGTGATCCACACTGTTTGTATTGATAGCATTAGGGGTGGTAAAATGTAGGAAACACAAGAAAAACTTAATCTTTCTTGTTCACAAATAACGAAATTAATTATAATGGTTTACTATAAGTACGTTCTCCCTAATTATTTAGTAATCTGTGACTCTACTGCGTCTACGCGACCATAAACAATGCAAATTCCTAGGCTGAATGAAAAAAATGTCATGGTTAAACGCAGACTTAATAAAAATGTTGTTTGGTCATCGCTCTACCGACCCCGCTATCTAAATTGGACAAATTGATAAAGACCGGTTTGTTTTCCATTCACATGTATAATACAATTATATTATTCAACCTGTTTGTCTGTTTTTTATCGTGTTACGTATATTGTTTACTTGATAATTGATAATTAGTTTTTATCAATTGTAATATCGTTAGGTAGGTAAGCAGATAAGACATTGACCTCATTTACGAACGTTCCAATATTTACTTAAAGTTTCGGAAAGCTTCCTATATTTTCCCAATTATGTGCGACTGCCTATATGACCTCCTCAACCCATTTATTCGGCCAACCCAATACCCCTAGGTAAGACTGGTTGTCAGACTTACTGTCTGCCCGTTACGACTGCCAAAGATGTTCAAAAGTGTTGTTTTCATAATCAGCACATGGTTTCGGAAACTTCCATAGGAAACATTTACATAGGATCGCAAATAAACACTGCCGGAATTTAAACTGTTGCTAAAAATACTATACTTTGACCATCGTACGAGGTTTTTTTTTTTTAATTTAGGAATAACGTAGTCGTTTATAGTGATGTATAGCAGTACCACCTGTCATGTCAAATTTTATCGATAAAGCTTCCCAGTTTAGATAACTCGTTAGTTATTTTGTTGACTTTGTAGTTTATTTAAAAGAACAAAGTCTTGTGTTTTTTTTTTTATTCCCAGTTCAATTGTATGTTAATAGATTAAGAGTTCATCAAATCATTTCATTATGGAATTGGCCAGGCCAGCTGTGTATTTTGCATAAGTAGCCAACTACGTAACACAATACGCTGAGTGAAAGAAATTGTTTCAGTCTGAAATTACGTCCGACTCACCAACTTATTTTGGACAGTCTGTACGTTCAATTTAACTTCAAAAGATAGCGATGACTGGCTAGAAAAACAAATGAATGTCCGCAAATATGAAGAATTATGTAACCAATGTTTACAAACAGAGCTATAGAAAAGCCGTTTAGCAAAAACTTCAAACGTTCGGTTTTCAAATGCGGCGGCCATTGTTGCCATAGTCAACAAAGCAATAAAGACTCGACGTTCCACGTGTTCCGCATTATATCTCGTTCCAAGGTTATTGCCAACCAAACCAGTTCTATGGGACAACATTAGCATTCGAAATTTAAAAATTTAGTCCTTCTTTATGCTCAAGATTATCGCCTCTCTAACTATTACAAAAAATAAAACATACTTTAATAGTATACTTACCGAAAACCTTTCCCTAAGTCTTACAAATACTGTGCTGAAAACCACATCAAAATCATTTCAGCCAAATGTGAAATGATCGCGCATGGACATACATATAGGTTAAACAGAGAACGTCCTTTTTTAAGTCGGTGAAAAAACAGTGATCTACAATTTTTATTTGTGAAATAGACTTTTTATTAATTACCTAATTTGTATTATAGACTCCGTCACACCTAAATTTAATGTCGTAATGACATAAAAATAGTATTAGCTCGGTCTAAATAACAGATTTCAATAAAATGACTTAGTTTGAATGAATTTGATTCACAAATTGTTGATCAACAATGTTACACTGTTGAATTAAATGGCAGTGACTCATTGCCACTGTAATCATTAATTCCATTGACATCATACGTACTGGCAAGCGGAATAGTTTAACGCCTTTAGAATGGTAGAGATAATTTAGAAGAAAACAAAATTGTTCAAGCCTAATATCAAGAATGTCGTTATTATCTTCATATATTTAAAATCAAAATAATCTTAATCATATATTTCATGAGAAAACATGAAATTAACAATAATAATTACGTAAACAAAACACTAAATCATACTTTAGTAACCAAATTGTATAACAAATTTTCCTTTACTTAAAAATAGACGAAAACGTCTTCCACGTGGAGAGACTATCTTTTTATTAATTTAGATACACACCGAAAAACACAACAAAGGAAAAACATGTGTTTAGCTGAAAAAAATCAAAACCTTCATAAGACTTTAGGCTGTATGTGATTAAATATTTCGCGGTATGAAAAGTAGTGGTACCGAACTTTGCAGTTGACAGCTGTCAATTTTAAATGGAAAATTGCATTTTTTTATGACAGCACTGTCAACTGACCAAAAATAGTCAGACCATAAATGCTCAATTCAAATTGCGAATTCCTAGTATTTGAATATTTAAATTTGGAATTCTTGCACGGCTTTCAAATGTTTTTTTCTCTTTTATTGCTTCGCTCGTGTTATGTTACCTATGTTCATCTTTGCAGGCCTTGGTTCCCGCCATTTTAACCAGCTTGCGTCTTCACGGAGGTGATAAAGCATATCTACATAAATACAGAAGCTAGTGTATTTATAAATATTTTCAAAGCTCACAAGCTGTGAATGTGTTGATGCCTCAACACGTGTTATAGGATCAATAATTATGATGTCATCGACAAGTGTTTTGCTGTATTATATCTATGGTAATACTCAAGTGTTCATTTCATGCTGTATTGTTGAAAAACAGTGCCTTTTGGTGTTTAAAAATATACAGAAAGATAACATCTTGAGATTATTTTTAATAATAAAATATTTCAGGTCTCAGTTTCTATAATTTATGTGTTCAAAACATAAACGTTAGCACGTGCGTAACCTCGTGGTGAATCGTTTGGGGATTTTTAACGAACACCCACGAATTTCTGGACGAATGACGTAATTCTAAACCAGAGTCAATAACAAAGCTTATAAAAAGCTCATTGTTATAACCAAAGACAACATTTGTGGTCAAAGTCCAAATCCGTATGTCACAGATTATAAAAAAAGAAAAAAAAAAACCTCTTAATTACGATATTATCAACATTCCGTGATAAATCTGTTTGTATTACATTACAATACCTGTACTTTATCCTATATTACATAATAATTACATAATAAAACTACGAGTGTTCTCGCAACGATCAAGGTCGTCATTACTCGTTTATTTTCGACTCGAGTCGCGAATCGTGATCGCCGAGTCTATGGCCGAGCCGCGTACAAAAACATCGATTTGGAGGCACGTGCTATGCCGCTGTTGGTCTATCGATTACGTATTCATTTAAATTGAGAATAAAAAGAAATTAGCTGAGGTTATGGTTCGTGTTGAGATATTTTTCTGTGTTAGTGTTACAATTTGGACGTTGAAATTCTTGTTCTGTTTAAAATTCTGATCTACCAAATTCTTTAAATAGAAAACCTGTCTAAAATCTTATTTATGTAGTTTCAAGAATCAACGCACAGAAAGTACCTCGAATATCTTTATTATACACGCTACGTTTCAGACAGTCAGAATCAACAATTGAACGATTTACTGACTGTTGAATAGATAGAATACCTAGAGTATACGAGTCTATGTTTAGACATACGAATACTAAAGACGTAAAAAAATACATACTAAGTTCAGCAGAGACATATCTGTGCTCATCCATGTGTGAGTAAGATATATAGGTCAGTAAATAGCACAGAATTTTCATTGCATATCTAAACCACAAATAAAACCGCTCATATTTGCCTATGTATTTACTGTGCTCGTTTACCTAAGTTATCAGAGTGCTTAGTGCGAGTTTTCGTGAATTTTTTTACGGACTCACATGAGAGCGCGTATACTAAGATTTGTATGGAACAAAAACAGCTCCACCTAGTGTCAAAAATTGGAACCTGTTTTTGTTCCATACAAACAGTGTTGCCAACAGTTGTAGAAGCTTACCACCAGAGTCAACTTTTAAAACCACCAGAAAACCACTAACAAAAATTTATCCCACACTTAAAATCACCAAATTCACCACTAAAAAAATATTGTTTATATTTTATTGTAACCTAAAACAATTTAATCATCCAAAGATGTAACTCGGCAACGATAGAAAATTAAAACAGACAAAGCATTACATCTGTTTAGCAATTCATCCGACCCGATCCGAATCCTTCACAAATTATAATCGGCGTAGTAGTTTCACAAATTGTTTAGTTACGCATTTGACCAATGAATGAGTACTTAATATAATTATATAGTAGTCGTTCACCTTTTTGTTTTGTAGATGCTTTTTTGACATTCCGTGAGACTTCAAATCTCCATAGTAACTCCTTAAAGTTGTACCACAAAACTTACATTTCGCTACTTGACCCGCAGTACTTTCAACATTTCGCCACTAAATAGGGGACTTAAACCACCAGTATCAGTGGAAAATCCACTAAGTTGGCAACATTGCATACAAATCTTAGTATACGCGCTCTCATGTGAGTCCGTAAAAAAATTCACGAAAACTCGCACTAAGCACTCAGTACATAAACATTGACATTGTGAGTGAACGCTGCCTTATATAACTCACGCTCAACAAAGGAGAATAAAGCTATTATTTGATAAGAATTTATTTTGCTTTGAAGCCTGAAGGCCGAGTGGAAATTGAATTTGTTCATCATTTTCAAATGGTTTTAGAATATTTAGTGTACTGAAATATCTCTGAATATCGGTGACTGGAGTTTTTAAAGGCAACTTACTTGGTAAACCATTGCCCGAATAAGTAAGCTCGGGGCCCAAAGCGAAAAAAAGCGCGGGACCCGGAGCAATAGTCGACCAATATCGCTTTAGCTTCTTAAAAGAAGTTGCGTAGGGACTCTCCAGACCTGCTTGCAGGGCTCTTGTATATTGCCACTCTTGCTAATGATCTTCATTTTATATTCGGATTTAAACAGAGACAACAATCTAGGCACTTCATTAAACTCAGACTCAGATTTACCAGACAACAACAAGCCTACATCGGTACTTTTTGTATTAAGTGCATCTCTACGACAGTTGTTTGCAAATAGTCTGCTTCATGCAAAACAGTTATCATGAGAGCCCCTTTATCTTATCTAGACAAACACTTGGAGATGTCTGAATCGAACTCAAATTGTGGCACAGACACGGAGCAAGAAAAGATGAGCGGAGTTGCCTTAATGCAGGGTAGATCAAGCACCTTCTTCTAGGGCAAATTTGTGGTCGCTGGATATGACCAAAACGATCTGTTACGAGTGAACTAACGAGGCGTTTGGGTTCTTTGGGACATCTGCCAACGATTTTGGTGTTACTAAAAATGGTCGGGTCCATAGAAGGCGTAAAAGGGCAGCAACAGTATGGTTCCTCATCCCTCGTACAACCGCATTTTGGCGCGTTACTTTCTTAGGAGATTTTCCGTTATGGCACCTCCGCTAGTCATTTTGTTTTCCATGGGAACAGTGCATAAGTGGGCGGTATTGGGAATGTAATTGGTAACAAACGCGTGGGTTAAAAGAATTTTTCTTCGTCAATATTTGGGGCATGTAGAGATAACGGCATTAGTTGAAGTCTCTGTCGATTAACTAAAATCGGTCAGTGATAATGTTAATATGTTTTGGATTTCAATAGACTCTTCATAAGACGTGTACATGTCGAAAATTAGGGTTTCGTTAAATACAAATCGGTTGCGAACGACAGCCATATTATTTCTTTGTTATGGCAACTCTGAATAATGGTTTCAAATCAATAATAATGATTAATAAAAATGATCTAATGATCGTTTTCAGTTTCATTTCAATGGTAATCCATTCAATGACAATAAGCAATACTTACTTATTCAATCAAAACATATTCTTTCACTTCACTTGTAACAATAGATAGGGAAACAAATACTTGAACATTATGTACCTAGATACCAGTCACGTAGGTACAGTAGACCGCACATCAGTGGTAACTGTCATGCACCTTAACTCAATAGTAATAAGTACGATTTTCCTATAAAACTGTTACCACTGACCTGAAGTTGACTGTACCTAGATACCAGTCACGTAGGTACTTCCTTTACACGTGGATCATCTTCAATTATCTGTCGAGTGCTATTACCGTCGATTCTGACGTTGCTGTAACATACTTCATCTGTTGCAGCCGTAAGTGTGAAATGCCTTAATCAACGAGACGTCTTATGAGTATTTCCGTTCATTAGAAGATGTATTTATAGCTTAGTGTTTAGTGGTAACTGCGCATTTAGCAGGTAGACTACGTATTCTATGCTATCCGCTAATCATTTGAAGTGGTGTAATATCCTCAATACATGAATTTTTATGCTAAGTTTGACTCTGTGGTATGCGTACATTCTAAGGTATGAATGTGGATGGTTATAGAAAAAAGGGAATGACTAAAGAAACCAGAAGAGAAGTGGATTAAGTGTATGCAAGACTAGACGAAAGAGACGACAAAGAAACCGTGGGTATAGTGGAAAGACGATATGTTTGGAATGAGTTGAATGATGTGAAAAATATATGGAAGATGAAGACAAGCTGCCCCGACGCAAAATTAAATTGATATAAAGCCAGGATGACGATGAGAATAATATTTTGATATACCGTAATTCAAACCTACCATATTTAACCGTAAATTAAAAGCAACACAAGTCGGATTACTACATAGTTTTACGACTTTTTTACGATCCAAAGCTACCTCGAGATTGTTAGCTAAACAGAGTGCCCAGTATATCTCGGCTGTTTATTGGTGCGGTGTTCACACATAAATGCCAACAAATAACTTTTCCGCAGTTTGATTTCTAGCAGACTGCAAACTTTTTGTTGGCCGATAGCGTGATTAGACTCTTGATCATTATTAAAATGTATGGTAGTGTGCACATTGCAACAATTAGGGATTAGATGATTAAAAAATTTGATGTCCTTTGATCCTCTTGGTACTTATCGGCCGATGGTTTGGTCTCTGAGATGTCCATGGAGTTTCTTGCCAGATCTTCTCCATGTGACCAACTTTTTGGAACCGTGCAACTAGTGTGACGTTTCATTGGAGCCTACAAAGGCCTATGTGATATTATATTATGTGAAAATAAAAACAATTGATTTCGACTTTGATGTCATTTAAGTAGGATCGTTTTATTATCGGCCGATAGTTGGCTGACAGTTTAATCTCCAGTCTGAGGCGCTCTCAAAGATAATGTCGGTCATTGCACAAAATACATAGGTACAGAAGTCAATCTACATATAAAGCGCGTTCGAGTCACGCAGACATAGGTGTCTATGTGTGCGTGTTCACAGACGCGCTGTCTCAAAACAACTCAAAACAGTGCGAGCGGGGCTGCCGTTTTCTTGAGATACGCGCGTCACACACAAGGTAGATAAATGTGCACGCGTTTTGATACCTACCTAACTGTAATTTGACTGTAATATTTTTAATTTTAATAACAAAAGAAAAAGTAATAATGGAGCAACAAAAAAAGTCGTATTATAATTGTTCAGTGGACGGTTGTTTTAATACAACAATAAACAGTGAACTGTCGTTTTTTAGCGTGCCGTATTACATATAGTATGGACCTACTTATTTTCTCATATTTCGATGGTTCTTTTAATAAACGCAGTAGGTAGGTACAGTTAGGTGGGTAGGTAAGCGCCCCGGCGGCCTCTGGCCCAATGCCGTAATAAGTTTTGCTAGTGTCGACCCAGGCGAACCTCCCAACCTACCCTCAAAGATTATTACTAGTAGGAGTTGATAATTTTTGTGATCATGGCGAGAGTATGTTGTAAGGTAGACGAAATAAAACTCGCACATCAAGGTTTCTGTAGGTAGAAGCAAGCTTAGATCAGGGACTGTACCAACCCATTACATACAAAAATATTTTTTTCGCACGTAAAGAGTAATAAGTAAGTACCTATATATGTATGAATAACAAAATTATAAATTGCGGTTTCTGAAAAAGTTCGGTATCTCGTTCAAACGAATTTCCGTTGAAAGTGTTTATTAACCTCATGTATGTCACATTACATATTTTATTACTATTGGTTTATATTTCATTTTTCCTGTTTTATTCTCAACAATAAATCAAATAATTACGAGTACCACTACCACGTTAGTTTTATGCGCATAAAAAAGTTGACGACCCTAGCGCGACCGCCGAGTTTAGGCATGAAAAGTGAAGTACATACATGAGATTGACTTCTGTACCTATGTATTTTGTGGTCATTGTTAGCACAAATCATGTGCGTGACAGGTGATCTCCGTATTAACTATACAAATACACTGATTAAATATTATTTGCTAACATTCAGCCTTTATGCTTTTGCCGGGTATACTCTAAAGACAAACACGTGTTTCCTGTATAATGTTTTAGAAATATGTAGAACGTAGAATATGAGTAGGTAAGTCACGGAGTAAGAAAATATAAGCGGGGTTGCTATAAGGCGCCTATGCCATGATTATACCTATGAACGAGTAAACAAATGAGGTATTCGGGTTCTTTGAGACAGTCAACGAATTTCGACATTACAAAAAATGGTAGGGCTGAACAAGGAGTATAGGGGTGGAGACAGTAACGTTCCTCATCCTCCGCACACGCGCATTTTAACGCGGTACTTTCTTAGGAGATTTTCCGTTATGACACCTCCGCTCTTCATTTTGTTCTTCATGTACTAGGTACGCATTAGTCTGGTTTACATATAGGTCTGTTTTTATTTTGCAATTGTAATTCTAGTTTGTCACGTTGGGCCTCTGAAGTGCAGTAGGTAATGGATGCACTGAATACGTGCTTAGGTTTTGTATTACACTTAATAGTATGCTATTTATCTGTACCTAGTTGATAATAATGAGCGTCAATACCGTCTCATTCATATTATGTTTCTATGGCGTCATTTGAAAGAATAGTTGCCTGTAGTGATACATATAACAATTTCTTTTCTTCAACACTACCTAGATACGTCTATTACAATATATCTTATTTTTACTCATATTGTTTGAAATAGTCCACAAATCTCTGTGAAAGTAGGCTTCTAGGAGTCTACTTTCAAAAAATTATCATCGTAGCACAAAAACTTTTAAACGTCTGTTAAACACTTGTCTAAAAACATGTCAGATTATGTCGTTGAAATAAGGTCCGTTATCCCACAATTTTTTGTTTAAGTTTTTGTAGTAAGGCTGTTAAGGTTTTGAGTTCCAAAGTTAGCAATCCCAATCATCTTTGTCCTACAATATTTCATCATTGACACAGAATTATACAATTTGTTACCTTTCTTTGTAAAGCACGTGCTCAAACACATGATGTAGCACGTGTTTGCCAGTTTCCTGATCAACTTCAATAGCTGTTTCCTGATCAGTATAGCAATTAGCAAGTTTATCAAGACTGTTTTCCGTTTATTTTTACCGCCGCTGCTCTTAAAACTTCAAACTTTCCAAATTCATGCTTATTGTTGTTACATTACAGTTACACTGATTAGCAGACATTATGAAATACAAAGGAATTTTCATTATTATTTTTTTCTCTGATTCCACTAAAATACCAAAGTCAAACGCACAGACTAAGAGGTTTACCTACCATAAAGTTATCTTCCCCTTGTCTGGCGAAGTTACTGTCGCCGCGTCGATATATCGATATACGCCAATCAAAACTTAGTATTATGTTACAGCTACAGCAGTTTATTAGCCAGTCCAAAATATTCTTAGAAACTACATACAAACTTAGAAAAGTTGCATTGGTACTTGCCTGACCTGGACCCAAACCTTCATACTCGAGAGGTTGGTTCTTTACCCACTAGGCCACCACGACGTATATAGAACGATATTCTAAGGAATAATACTGTCTTAGCTTATTTAAATATTGTATTAGCTTGTAACATTAGTCAGTAGGGCGGGGTTACAAATCGCAAGGTCTCAACACTGGCATTGACGAGCGAGTTACTGCGTTTTAATGTCAGTCACAGGGAATTAGTAACTATAACTGCAGTAGGTAATAAGTTAAAGATAATACTAGTTTGTTTTATGTTTATTAGAAACTATTTTGTAGGTAATATTCTTGTAATGCGTGTACTAAACATCAAAAAGGAAATTGGATAATGTTATTGCAGATGACAGACAGTGAACCGACATTTTTTTGAAAGAAAGAAAGAAAAGAAACAAAAAAACAAAAGGTTGCACCAAATAGGTCCCGTTCAGTATTATGCCAGACTGACGCTAGTTTTCAATCCGACCTATTTGCTAATCTAGACTAATATTATAAAGGTGAAAAGTTCTTATGTTTGCCTCTTTCTAATCTCGGGAACCTAGTGCTGAATATAAGTTTTTAAAGTCATCATTATCATCATCATTCTCCTGCCCTTATCCCAATTTTTATTTGGGGTCGGCTATCACGGATGGTTGTAGGATACTTTTGGGAACTACTCCCATGAGTTGAAGGCGAAACCTCTGTTGTAGACGCATAATTTGGTCTTTAGTAACTATTGTGTACTGCTTTAAATCTATACTAATATTATAAAGCTGAAAAGTTTGTTTGTTTGAACGCGCTAATCTCAGGAACTACTGGTCCGATTTGAAAATTTCTTTCAGTGTTAGATAGCCCATTTATCGAGAAAGGCTATAAGGTACTTTTTATCCCGGTACGGGAAGTAGTTCCCACGGGATGCGGGTGAAACCGCTGGCAGAAGTTAGTCTGATCATAAATTTGCGACCACAGCAAACTTCGCACTATTGAAGACACAATTGTTTGAACAACTGGATTGAAACCACGGTTTGAACTCGTCTTCAAATCCTACGGCATCACAAAATTCACAAAGCACTCAAATATAATTTTGGTTTAGCAAAGTAATTACAGATTATTTCTATACAAACTGAGTTCGTTAGTTTTGACTCAGTGGAGCAAATATTTACACTGCATGCAAATTAACTGGCGCCTTCAGTATTTGCTAGAATTTGATACTTAACCTTGGAGCTGGGTTGGAATTTGTTATTTTATGTAAAGCTGTGTTAGCGTAAAGCCTTTGAACAGGTATACATATACATCAAAGTTTATTATATACTTGGCCATAATTCCATCATTATTACCGGTTCTAGGTGTGATTCTAGGTTTGATAAAAGACTTAATCTAATATATAGGCAAATATTATAAAACTCGGAAACTATTATTCCGATATTTTTTTTTGTAATAAGTAGTTAGCCGAGGGAGGCTATAAGGTAACTGTTTAACCAGATGCTGGAAGTAGTTCCTATTTGACGTGGGTGAGACTGCTGGCAGAAGCAAGGATAAAATGATGTCATTTATTCCATCTCATTTCAGGTGCCATAAACGCATTAAAACTCGCAAAACGTGTCACATATGTATGTGAGATTTATGCCTTACAAATAAATCACTACCTTTTCATTAACCAAATAAACAATTTCAGACGCTCATACATAAATAATCCTATCTAAAAACAATCGGGAACCAGCAATATAATTTACACACATTATTCCCGCGCATAACTGCAATCAATCAAAATGGCGGCCAATGTTCTTGAATGCAAATCTAATGCGTGATTTGACACGTGACTACCGATAGTAAGAGTGCAACACGTTTTACGGTTATTTACATAAAAACGAGTTACTGCATTTAACGTAAACGCATTTGTGCAGTTTTGTCGCAAACGTTACGTAATTTTCACGTAATGGCTGATTTTGTTACGAAGGTCGGAAACGTGAAAACTTTTGGTGCTTGTTTGAAAAGCTACAAAGATAAAACATGAAACCTTTTTGGAGGAAGAAATAAAAAGGAATAGCTTGCTTGATCGCGTTTGAATTACGTATAATGGAAATTTTATACCTATTTTATCATGCCGGTTATGATGTTTTTATCCATGAAAGTTTTTCGAAAATACCTGATGGATAAAGATTCCTTTTGCTGTGTTTCACACTTTGTATTTCAGCTATAACGTCCATAGATACTCAATATTCAAGTTTACAGGTTTGAAGTGCCTATAACCTATACAAACGACTGCTGTATACAGTTACAGGTTATAAACAAATAACAACCGTGTTAGTGTTGTTATCTTTGAAAATTTTCCGCATGCCACTCATTGTGGCAGGTCTCGATATCAAGTGTTTGCTTATCCCGCGGTTTCACCCGCGTCCCGTGGAAACTACCTCCCGCAAACGGATAAGAAGATTCACTGATCAAAATATAGCCTATGTTACTCGAGGATAGTGTATCTTCCCAACAGTGAAAGAGTTTGTAAAATCGGTTCAGTGATTTCGGACCCTTCAAGGTACAAACGATCAAAATGTTTTCTGTTTATTATTGTAGTTTAGATAAATCAATTGATGCATCGACTTTCAGTTGGGTAGAGGTGACATCTGTTTACTTATTTAAGGAGGAAAGTCTAAACCTAATTATTGATAAGGCTGTTTGACGTAGTTTAACGCTATCGAGATAAATATTGATTCAGAGTGTTAACTTGTAGTAAAGCACTGACTGCACTGGTACTCAGCTACATCCGGTTAGACTGGAAGCCGACCCCAACATTGTTGGGAAAAGGGCTCGGAGGATGAGTGTTAACTTGTAATTCATTAATTATGTTACATCCTTTATTGGGTTTCAATTACTCTTACAAAACTGTACACATTTTAGACCATCAGCAACAGCTTTTATGGATTTTTCAGAAATATTAAATTTAAAATCGGACAGAAAATTGGAGCCACTCGGGCATGCATAAACGAAGGTTGTTTGAATAGTTTATAATATCGACGTCAAGTAAACTGTAATTTATAATTATTTAATAGTAGCTTCTGCCTGCGGTTTCACTCGCGTCCCGTGAGACCTACTGCTCTTACCGGAATAGGTAAATATAAATATAGCGTATATTACTAGGTAAGAGTGTAATCTTCCAAGAGTGAAAAAAAAATCGGAGCCAATAAAAAATAAATAGTTACTTTTTATTAAATTATTATAAAGTAGGTACGCCTCTGGGCATAACTTGGATGAATACTCGAAAAATCTCACTCTGCTGTAATTTAACATAGGTTTACAAATAAACCATAATGATTTCTCATTATAAGAGATTTCTTTTGAAATAAACTGTGCCTTTGTGCATTTTTTTTTCTATTTTTATTATTGTTTGTGTCTTGTGTGTAACTGCGTACAAACCGTTAAATACATATAATAATGAAACCAGCTACAAAATCAATTTCACTTTTTCTTGTAAATTGACATTTGCAATCTGACATAGCCTTTATGAAATATGAAGTAAACAATTGCTTAGTTATAATTAATTGCAAGAAAACAATGAACACGAGACTTTCATTGTTATTGTATTACTTCTATATTAAAAATACATTGTTTTTAATTATGGTTTGTTATGTTTCAAAGGTTTGTTTTCTTTCTGAAGTTTTTAATTCATGTCTTAGTATTTGTATTTACAAAGTTATAAGTTAACTCATATTTTATTCATAAAGTTTTAATCGTTTTTGTTGAAATGATTGGCACAAAATATTGCAATAGCTGCATATGATAGGTAATAAGTGTGAGAGAATTGAGGAAGGTGATGAGTATGAACGTGGACGGATATAGTGGAAGAGGAAGACCAAAGAAACGATGGATAGATTGTGTGAAAGTAGATATGGTAAGAAAGAATGTTACTTGTGAGATGACGGCAGATAGAAGAGTATAGAAGGAGAAAACATGCTGCGCCGACCACAAATTAAATTGGGATAAGGGCAGGAGGATGATGATGATGATGATGCGGAATAATTTTCTGCACAATTAAAATAGGGATATTTATTTTTCCAAAAAAACATAAAACCCATAGGAATCAGCTGAAAGAAAAAGTAGAGACATTAGATATATTCTGGATACATTCAAAATACTTAGGTACTTATTAACTTTTCTTGCAATTGACCGTAAGAAAGTACAATTACTTACTAAGTAAATGCAATTTTAAAATGAAAATATTTACCCACCGTTGACCAACCATTCAATTTTATAACGTCATTCTTTTCTTTCACTATTGTTGTATTTTTTTAATACAAAGTTTATATTACACGCCATTGTATTCCGAACGTTAGGTATTTTCCTCATACTTGTTATCTGGTAATTGAAAACGGGTCGACTCACGCGCATATTATCTGTAGTTATGTGTTTTATTGTTTATTATTTAATTATATGGCCGCAATGACCGGTGTCTGGCGTATGACCTAATGATACAGTTATCTCTGATGTCTGATAGCAGAGAAAATGTATAAAACGCGGTTTTTGTTACTGTAGTGTTGTTTCTGTTGTTTGAAAACTAACAAAAATGTGATCCTTATTATTATTATTCTTAATTGCACACATAAATACATTTGAAACACTGAAAACAGAGAGATTATGTAGGTACAGTTAACCCAGTGTTGGGTTCTCTTACAGCCAACCTTAGAGTGAAAGAGTGATTTGATGGGGTAGTAGGGCAAATGTCCTTAGTACTTATGTACATTGTACGTACTCAAAATATGTAGATTAGGACTGTTAACTTGTCGAACTGGATAACTGAGCTCAGCATTTTTTGGTACGGTTGTCAGCGCGTTTATTATTTTGCAGTGAATTAAATATTACTCTTTTGATATACATAAGCGATTTTAAAGACCTATGAAATGTAAATAATTTCATTTTACTTGTACTTAATGTCAGTAGAAGGATAGCTTTGATGAAACTTGCTTAAATACCAGAATAACATAGGTACGTATTCGGGAAGTGTTAGCTGGGGACGCGGGTGAAACCGCGGAATAGGTACACTTGTTTGAAATATCAACAAGGACTTCATGTAATATACCTAACTGACTTCTGCCAGCGGTTTCACCCGCATCCCGTGGGAACCTCTGCACGAACCCGGATAAAAAGTAGCCTATAGCCTTCCTCGATAAATGGGCTATCTAACACCGAAAGAATTGTTCAAATCGGACCAGTAGTTCCTGAGATTAGCGCGTAACAAACAAACTCTTCAGCTTTATAATATTAGTATAGATACAAATATAATAGTCACATATCGATCAATGAATTAGCATTCAGCTGTGAATATGGTCGATGGTATCTATCACAAAGCTATGCCTTTGTTGGGAGCTTCGACTGTCTGACATTGGCAGCGCCGGTCAACGCACTCCTTTGAACGTCCCAGACGAATTTGGGAATTCCCAGACGGGGAAAGGGGCCTTTTACTGGGAATTTGATTTTAAAAACAGGTAAAGCTTGGTTTATGCATCAGATCACGCATTAGAAGAGATGATAACTTTAATTGCCACAAAGCTTTATAAGTAATTTATATTTTAAAGTAAACCAGTTAATTCTAATAAAAAGTAAGAAATTCTAATGAAAATAAGAGTTTGTTGAACACTCAAATCTGCGGAATGACTCGTCCGATGAGGAATAATATAGACTACTTTTTCTCGGGTGTGCGAAGTACCTATGTCTTCCTTCGCTTCGGCACTTGAGAGAGATAATTACTGTATCGAAATAGATATTGCAATTATGAATTACGTCTAATATTTTTAAGAAAATAAGCGTAATAGATCGATAATAGGTATGTAAAATTAGATACCAATTCAGCAAAATTCAATTAGTTTCTTAAAAATACTAAAGTTAAGGCATCAAAGATAATGAGGGCCTGTGTAATTGTTTGTAATAAAATGGAGCCGCTCCTTAAACAATTCGGTACGTTTTGCGTTATTGCAATAGTTATTTGTTATACAAGAGTGCAAAGTTGCTTTTTAACCGCGTGCTCAATTTTGATGACCGAGCAAGCGAAGGATTCTAAAATTGAAACACGAGCGTAGCGAGTGTTTCAATAATTAGAATCGTGAGCGATAGCGAGGGAATCAAAAGAGCACAAGGTGAAAAATCTTTGCACTCGAGTGCAACACGTAACTTTTCATCCCACCTCATCGAGGAAATTACTAAATTCAAAAAAAGAAAGTGGCGTGCACACATGATTATCAAATTAAAAAGAAGTTAAAGTTCATTAATTTGAAAACTCAGTTTAAAAATGAAACGAGGTTAAAAATCTATGTAAAAACAATAATAAAAATTACTTAATTAACTGAATAATTATTTTAAGCAGTATTTTATTTGTTTAATATGTTCGAAATATATATATAGTTCGAAAAGTCTTATCAAGATTGTCACAAATGGAGTATTACACACGATGTTCTAAATTCAAATCACTTTGCTATATTTAATTTGAAACGTCTAAAATGTTATAATTTATATTATTTAATCAAACATTAATACATACCTATCGTCGAGAGTTGTGAGTTTCTGAAATATTTTTTATTTATTTAAAGTTACTTCTACAAAGCTTTGAAAGAAGCTTATGAAGGTTTTTAGGCAAAGCTCTAGGATAATTTTGTATACTCAGTAAACACGTTATATTATTTTATTTTTACTTATTAAATTTCTCCTACATCTTGCTTTCTTTTGACGAGGACGGCAAAGTAATAAGATTATGTAAATAAATACGCGTCTTTCTAGACTTTTATTTTACTGCAAATGGTTTATTCAATGCTTTTGAGTTTACTTATCACATTAAGCAATATGTTTGAGCATAAAAAGATTATAAAATTGTTTTAAAAATGCAGACCATTTAAGAGATTCGAGTAGAAAGGCATATAATACTGCATATACAAGCGTTACACAGTTTGCTGTCACGTCTTTATTCATTTATTTATTTTACAATACCTGTCATCCTGCATGGTCCAGAGTGTTGAGCATTGAAAAAGAAGGATGAGAAAAGAATGCATGTAGCAGAGATGAGAATGTTGAGATGGATGTCTGTAGCAACCTTAAGATTCCCCAAGACGTTTTCCTTCACCTTTTTACTACGTATACTAATAAATACATTTTCTTTGTCCTCCAGTGGTATACTGCGATTACAACGGGTCAGGGCGCGCCATACAATGGATAGAAGACTACATGGCACGAGATGTATTGCCCACGCACGCCACGAGGTGCACCGGCCTAACTTACACGTCAGGACAGAGCGAGTTATACAGGTAAATATTACAATACCTCCAGTTATATTTCAGTAGAAATCTACAAATATCTTGTCTCCGTCGTCGGTTAAAAGACAAAGTTTGTCCTGGAGCCCTTTTGTATTCTTTGCCCTGGTATCTCTTTCGAGAGATCCCGTAGCCCAGACTTAATTACCATTCACTCATTCTTCTTTTTCAAGGCCGGTTGCAGTAGGCAACTCTTTCTAAATCTGCAGAACCCTTTCTGGAGTTCTGCAGTTGTTAAAAAGAATACATTAAAAGTCTTGCTGAACTTCGAACATGACTTTCTTCCAAGCATAATATTTTTGTCAGTAGCTGCGACTGTGCCATGACATTTGTCTTGCACTGAAAAAATACTAGATTTAACTTAAATTCATTTATTATTTCAAGACAAGTTTTAGAAACAATATTTATCCTAACGACTAGCTGTTTACAAGTCTACTCAGTAAAGCGTGACACGCCGCGAATCACAACTTCTTGTCCAACTTGACAGGTGTCAGTATATTGTCCCGTTCCATTGTCTAGTCATTCACAACAACCTGTGTACAAGTAGGAATCAATACTGACTTATGTACGAGTTACTTATATCATCATCCTCCGAGCCTTTTTCCCGACCATGTTGGGGTCGGCTTCCAGTCTAAACGGATTCAGCTGAGTACCAGTGCTTCACAAGAAGCGACTGCCTATCTGACCTCCTCAACCCAGTTACCAGTACGGGTTACTTATATAATCCTACTAATATCCTACTAGTCCTACTGATATTATAAATGTGTTTGTGAGAATCCTACTGAAAATCTAAATTGAATTTTTTAACAAACTTATTCCATCAAAATAATTTCATTTATTATCTATACATTGCTGCCATCTAATAGGAATGTCATTTATGACTTTGCGGTAGAACTCTGAGGATTTAGACTGCACAAACTGTGTAAAAGCATTTTGTACTGGGAAGAAAACTTCTTGTCACGCAGGTAATTGTCCAAATCACGAAAAAAAGTTTTTGAATCAGGAGATTCTTAAACTGAATACAAAAAAATAATTGTAGATGTTAATTTTCGAAAACTTTTATCCAAAAAATATAAGGACATTCTTCACTTTCAAGTAGTATGGATCCCTACACCACAGGTCATACTTCCCAAGAAACTTGTAGGTAAGCTCATATCCTGCCATTTTCTCTACCACAAAAGAGTTTCCTAAACAAAGTTTTGTATTTCGCAGGACAGAATCGAAGTCAATAATAAGAAGCTTGGTGGGGGCTTGTCCTGAAGATGTGGCTGTGGTGGGGGCCACGCTGGTGCGGTTCCTCAGGGCGCTGCGGCCGGAGAAGGTGGTTCTCTTCGTGTCCTCCAGAGAGACTGAGAGACAAATCTCGCCGTGGAGAGAATATGACACTGAAGTAAGTACATGTGCTAGTCATTACCATTTTAGAAGTTAGTGTGTATGAAGCATGCTTCGAACAAAACGAAAATATATTTTAAAAAAATACTGCAAAAAATTATTGTGAAACGAACGTTTAATTAACGCGTTAAAACAATAGCCGTCTACAAAGCTGTCAAAGGTAGTAGATACATAATAAAATAAAATAATTGATGAGTACTGAAGCTGACGTTATTTGCAAAGCTTAAAAAAAACATAACACTCCATTTTTTTGGTGATTTATTTCGTCCGACTGGTTTTCTACTGAGATATCTACTTCTAGTAGCCTATATGTTAGCTAAACGTAGTTGGCAGCGATGCAGATAAATACATATTATTTGGACGCATCATATTGTTGTGTCAAAATGTTGCTGTCTTTTGCGGTGTTCACAAGTATCTACGCAGAGGCTGTGGGTCAATAATTTGCAATTCTGCAATTGCGCACTAGGTACCTACAACGGCCAACCTGTCGCGGTAGAATCTGGTTGCTTGCTTTCAGGTGCATAGAGTGCGATTAGAAACTTTTTTCATAATTCTCGCTTAAAAGATAAAAAAGTATCATCTCCATTGGCACATTGTCGTAGGTCGTGTTCAGTTTGCCAACTGCAAATAAGATTGTTCTTTAACATTTACCGTTTTTTTTCCTAGTTCAATTTTTTTGTTCACGATATTCAATGACTTTTTTGCTGTCATTGAACATCCTTGACAGTCGTTGCGGGTAATCAGAAGCCAGTGAGTCTGACACCAGTATCAAGTAACCAAGGGGTATCGAGTTGCCCGGGAAACTGATTTGAGGAGGTCAGATAGGCAGTCGCTCCTTGTAAAAACACTACTGGTACTCAGCTCCGGTTAGACTGGAAGCCGACGCCAACATAGTTGGGAAAACGGCTCGGGAGATGCTGAAACCAGTTTCAGTCCCAATATTATGTATGGTGGCGTCTGTTCGTCATGGCTGCACGTTGCTTGACACACTAGACAAATGTAAATTAACTAAAATACAGACTCTAATGAAAAATATGATGACGTCTATTTTTTAAGAAAAAACACTAGCTCCTGAGACCGGCTGCCTGCATTATCGACATTATGTTCTATTGATTATCTATAAAAAAAATCTTATACGAAGGTTCTTATTTTTTTAATTAACTTTTTATTATATACAAATATATTCTCTTAATAATTACGAATCTAAAAATAAACTCTTACCCAAGCAGCAAGTAATTAAAATCTAAGTCCAGTTATGTAGATGCATGAAGAAACATAATCCTAACATACATAGGTATCTAAACTTACAAAAGCATACACCATTTCTGGTTTCATTTGGTTTTGGTCGAGTAAAAGGGAAACAAAGCATTCTGAATCGACAGAGTCGTCAATTTTACAAACAATAAAAAGGTTCAGATATATATTTGATTAATAGGCTTTCATTTAAGTTCTAACTCAGTACGTTTTGATCTCTTACTTAAATACTCTCCCCATACCAGCCGATTACTTTTCATTACTATTATGTACAGATCAATAGCAATGATGTTCAAGTACTGCAAAATTTCTTCATACACATCAATTATCAAGTTTTCAACGTCTATCACTAGACTTACTGCTGGAAATACAGACATATTACTAAGTACAAATATCAATGTTGCAATATAGAATCGACTCCATTTATTAGTCGAGGCACTCTTCCACATTTTACTACAAAATAATGAATATAAAACAAACAGGTAAATAATGAAACCCAAAGCAACAGGTGCACATAAGAATACATTACTGACGATTGTATTTTCTCTGGTTGACCATACAGAATTGTCATTATGAATAAGATATTTAATTACATATAATAACAACATAACTATAAAAGGCAAACCCCAGCATAATAGGTTAGATTTTAAGTACCTCCTAGGAATATCAAGACGAAACACTTTAACGAAATCCACATAAAATATATAGCACAACACCAATAACCAATGCTGGTAACACAGTCCAAAGTAAACGACCACAAATGTAGGGATAGTGTCTAATAGTACATCTCCAGACAGAAGACCGTTTGCGGCGAAGGCCATAAGCACGTAAAACAAAAAATTATATAAACCGTTCGCCGCGATAGCACTAAGAAGCACGTAGTTTCTAAAATGTCGGAACTTCTTGATGAGGCACCACGATATCACACCGTATATGAACGCGATGAGGGTTAAGGTACCCAAAATTCCACCTATGGCGTATATGGCAGTATTGCCCACTAAGTCGCTGAAAAATTTTGCTTCTCGGCCGTCACTGTTTTCATATTCACTTGTATTGTTGCCGGCCATGGTGACAGAACTGCGGATCTTCAGTCGATGAGTCGCTGGCCTGTTGTTAGACTACGTTGCGCGACGTTATCGTGCAGGGATCGAACGAGAGGAGCTGAATATTGAGCTCAGAAGTGGAGCGCGAGAGGTGTCGCCACCACACAGGATGATGACGACTGCACGAATAATGGATGGTACCCCACCCTTCTCAAGAAGCGCCAAAAGCGTTATGAACTTAATCTGGCATCGTACTTTGATATATCCTGTTTTTAAGCTGGAAATATACGTGTCTCCAAACTTCGCATGTTAAACTGGTTATTTTTTTAAACAGATGCAGTAAACTGGTTTTTTGAACGTCATTGAATATCGTGAACGGGAAGGTGCTCACAGGAAAACGAAAATGGTTAGGTACTGTTAAGGAACAATCTTATTTGCAGCTGACAAACTGAACAGGACCTCTACCATTGTACCTAACAACCCGTTATACCCAATTCATTCTGGGCACCTGAATACAGGTTTGCAAATAGGTAATATGCATTTATCTGCGTCGCTGCCAATAAGACTAGATAATATTATGTATTAGAAATCAAATCAAATCAAAATTCATAATGCATAAACTACGCTTCGGTTACGTAATTCAAGGGCGCGTTATCGGCATTCGGCCTTACAGCTCGCGTAACGCGTTACTTGCAAGCCGATAATACGCTACTATTGCTTATTATGTATGAGTATTGCTAGACTTTGTTAGCCGTTTGTCACGTCGCGTCGGTCGACCAAAACCAGTGGAAATGTTGACTTTTTTGAACTTGACTTAATAATGATCCACTTTTATTTGAGGTATATTTATTTTATTTATTTATTTAAGTCAGGCATCTGAGGCCCATAGAGAATACAATACACAAATACATTATAACATTAAATCATAAACTAATACATATGTTGCATAGATAACTTAAAAACTATCCATCTACTACCTGCCTATACCTACTTTCTGTTGTTTGAGCTGCATTTGTCGCACTCCAGCGCATTGTTCCTGACCTATAACTCTTTAAACATACTAAAAACGTGTTTCAGTCCCAATGTATATAAATTATCCACAAGTGATGGTGGTGTCCGTTCGTTATGGCTGCACGCAGACAGACTACCTATATTAATTAAAATACAGTCTAGTCGAAAACATGATTTTTAAAGAAAAATACTAGTTTCTGAGACCTTTTGCCTGCAATATCAACTAATGTAAGAATAATTTAAAAAAACTAGGTGGAGAGGTAACACATTTAGGTTATTAATAAAATTTTCTTTTATTTTTTATTACATACAAATATTCTCTTAATAAGAACGAGTGTAAAAATAGAAGTTAAAATATATTTTGTTTAACACCAATATGAAGTAAACACATATACTTAATTACTGTTTATAATTCTTACCTAAGCACCAAGAAAAAATGTAAGTTTAGTTATGAAGGTGCTATGAAGAAATGTGATCCTAACATTTCCAAAAGTATACACCATTTGTTTTGGTTATTGTCGAGTAAAAGGGAAACAATGGTATTCTGAATCGACAGAATCTTCAATTTCACAAACGATTAAAACCACGACTCGATATGACAAATGTTAAAACGGTCAGACATTATGCTTGTAGTCAGTATTTACTTGGGGATCATGTATTTATTAAAAGGCTTTCATTTAAGTTCTAACTCAGTACGTTTTGATCTCTTATTTAAATACTCTCCCCATACCAATCGATTACTTTTCATTACAATTATGTATAGAACAATGGCTATGTTGTTCAAGCAGTCCAAAATTTCTGCACATACATAAATTATCAAGTTTTCTACGTTTGTCACTCGTATTACTGCTGCCAATACTGACACATTACTTAGTACAAATATCAATGTTGAAATATAGAATCGACTCCATTTGTCAGTCGAGGTACTCTTCGAAATTTTACTACAAAATAAAGAATACAGAACACACATGTAAATAATTAAATTCATTGCAATAGGTGCCAAAATCAACACAAAACTGACAATTGTATATACTCTGACTGTCCGTTCCGAATCGTCACTACAAAGAAGATATAAAGTTAGAAATAATGACGACATAAAAGGCATGCCCCAAGACAATAGGCTAGATTTTAAGTACCTCCTATGAATATCAAGACGAAACACTTTAACGAAATCCACATAAAATATATAGCACAACACCAATAACCATAGATGGTAACACAGTCCACAGTAAACGAACGTGAATAGGTCGAAATAAATATGTATTTTTATTTTTTGTGGCAGGAGATCGTTTACTTGGATAGCCATATACACGTGCCACAAAAACCAATACAAGAATTCCGCCGCGATAGCACTAAGAAGCACGTAGTTTCTAAAATGTCGGAACTTCTTGATGAGACACCACGATATCACACCGTATATGAACGCAATGAGGGTTAATGTACCCAAAATCCCGGCTATGGTGTACATAGCAGTATCGCCCACTAAGTCGCTCAAACTATTTACTTCAGAGTTGCCACTGTCTTCATATTCACTTGTGTTGTTGTCGGCCATAATGATAGAATTATGGCTCTTCAGTCGATGAGTCGGTGGCCTGTAGTTAGACTAGGATGCGGCGGTATCGTGCAGGGATCGGACGAAAGGAGCTGAATACCGAGCTCAGAAGTGGAGCGTGAGAGACGCCGCTATCACACTGGATGACGATGACTGCACAAATAATGGATGGCACGCGGCCATACCAACAAGCGCCAATAGCGTTATGAACTTAATCTGACATATTTTTGTGTGATATCCTGTTTTAAAGCTGGAAATGTACGTGTCTTCAAAGTTCGCATGTTAAACTGGTTATTTTTATTATTAAATGCAGTAAACTGGTATTTTGAAAGTCATTGAACATCGTGAACGAGAACTTGAACCTGTTTTTTTTGTTCCAGACTTCTATATAAAAAAAAAAAAACGTAAAAGAACACACAGAACCATCGCAGAATCGCGGAATATACGAATGTATAAGGTGCTCATAGGAAAAGTCAAGAAGGTTAATTTTTCGAACTAAACATTAGTTCATTACAACAATTAATAGTTAATTGTTAGAACATTACTTCTTAAAATTAACGTTTTGAACTAAGTTCTAAAATTAACCAATGTGGCTTAAAAAAATGATCTCCTTTAAAGGAGATTATAGGTAGTAAAGATGAATAGATCTGAATTATAAAGTTTGTCTATGATGTAGAAAAAAAAACACAGTCCAACCGATTATTATTAAGTCTAAAATTGCAAAAAAGCCAACATTTCCACTGGTTTTGGCCGGCGTAACAAATGACTAGCAAAGTCTAGCAATACTCATACATAATAAGCAATAGTAGCGTATTATCGGCTTGCAAGTAACGCGTTACGCGAGCTGTAAGGCCGAATGGCCGAATGCCGATAACGCGCCCTTGAATTACGTAACTGAAGCGTAGTTTTATGCATTTTGCATACAATGAAAATATACGGGCGACCAACGTGGACTCCACTGCGACTGTAAACAAGCGAAAATATAATTGAAACGAGTTAAAACAACAGCCGTCCCCAAACACAAAATAAGATAATTGACTGCTGACGATTACGTTATTTGCAAAGATTTTTTAAGTTGAAAATTCATTGCAATCCAGTTTTCCATTCATTACAATACACGTGTGTGTCTCCATACGTTGGCATAGGTCGTGTTTATTTTGCCAACTGCAAATAAGATTGTTCCTTTACAGTTACCGTTTTGTTTTCCTATGAGCACCTTGTATATTCTTATTGGCGATCGCGATGGCTATGTAATGTGTTGAGTTTCATTTTTAATATAGACGTCCGAAACAAAAAAACATATTCAAGTTTCGCTCACAGTTTTAAATTACTTGTAAAATTCGGTTTTACTTTGTTAAAAAAATAACCAGTTTAACATGTGAAGTTTGAAGACACGCATATTTCTAGCTTAAAAAAACGGGATGTAACAAAATAATAATACGCCAGATTAAGATCATAACG
The DNA here is from genome assembly GCA_033682625.1 of Helicoverpa zea x Helicoverpa armigera. Taxonomy (NCBI): domain Eukaryota; kingdom Metazoa; phylum Arthropoda; class Insecta; order Lepidoptera; family Noctuidae; genus Helicoverpa; species Helicoverpa zea x Helicoverpa armigera. Next base: position 3,271,515 of record JAWIIS010000047.1, read on the forward strand.
CTATTGGGGCTTGTTGGTATGGTCGCGTGCCATCCATTATTTCTGCAGTCATTATCGTCCTGTGTGATGGCGGCGTCTCTCACGCTCCGCTTCTGAGCTCCATATTCAGCTCCTTTCGTCCGATCCCTGCACGATATCGCCGCGCATCCTAGTCTAACTACAGACCACCGACTCATCGACTGAAGAGCCATAATTCTATCATTATGGCCGACAATAACACAAGTGAATATGAAAACAGTGCCGTCCCAAAAGTTGAAGGTTTAAGCGACTTAGTGGACGATACTGCTATGTACACCATAGCCGGGATTTTGGGTACCTTAACCCTCATTGCGTTCATATACGGTGTGATATCGTGGTGTCTCATCAAGAAGTTCCGACATTTTAGAAACTACGTGCTTCTTAGTGCTATCGCGGCGGAATGTCTGTATTGGTTTTTGTGGCAAGTGTATGTAGCCATCGAAGAAAACGCTGTTCTGTCACAAAATGTAGCATTATTTATGTACGTTTACTTTGGACTGTGTTACCATCACTGGTTATTGGTGTTGTGCTATATATTTTATGTGGATTTCGTAAAAGTGTTTCGTCTTGATATTCATAGGAGGTACTTAAAATCTGGCCTATTGTCTTGGGGTATGCCTTTTATGTCGACATTATTTTTCACCATATACATTCTTTATAGTGACTTTGAATGGACAATCAGAGCAGATAAAATCATGTATGTATTGTTGTCGGCGCCTATTGCGATGAATTTAATTATTTACATGTGTGTTTTATATTCCTTATTTTGTAGTACGATTTCGAAGAGTACCTCGACAAACAAATGGAGTCGATTCTATATTTCAACATTGATATTTGTACTGAGTAATGTGTCAGTATTGGCAGCAGCAATACAAGTGACAAACGTAGAAACTTTGATCATTTATGTATGTGTAGAAATTTTGGATTACTTGAACGTTATAGCTATTGATCTATACATAATAGTAATGAAAAGTAATCGGCTGGTATGGGGAGAGTATTTAAGTAAGAGATCAAAACGTACTGAGTTAGAACTTAAATGAAAGCCTATTCATGAATACATGATGCCAGACTAAATACTGACTACAAACATATAATGTATATGTGTTTACTTCATATTGGTGTTAAACGAAATATAAGGTGCTTTATTATTACCTGCCAGGACTTGATTGGGGGTAGTATTGCGTTTATAGATTACAATAGTAAATATAAATTATTGATTATTTGTCATATTTTTTTTCATACAACAAAAAAAATATACGTATAAATTTGACTTAATTTATTAGTTTAAAACCATCCAGTAGAGTTGCGCGTTGCCACTCTTGCAGAACAGATAGGAAGAGATAGCAGTTGTTTTCATTGACGAAGCGACACTACGCGCGTAATTTGTGAACCGCGTTATGCAGAGTACAGCCAATGTTAATTTAACTTGTTTACTGGCTCAAATTGAATTGACTGTTCCGGGGAACGAAATTTCTTCACTATTGTAATCAATAAACGCAATACTACCCCTCATTCAAGTCCTGGCAGGTAATATTTAAGCACCTTATATATTTTAACTTCTTATTTTACACTCGTTCTTATTAAGAGAATATTTGTAGGTATGTAATAAAATAAAATTTTATTAATAACCTAAATGTGTTCCCTTCCCCTTCTACTTAGGTTTTTATTTTATATTCAACAGCAACCGGTCTCAGAAACTAGTATTTTTCTTTAAAAATCATGTTTTTGACTAGACTGTATTTTAATTACTGTAGGTAGTCTGTCTGTATGAATCAGAACATCGTGCAGCCATGACGAACAGACACCTCCATCACTTGTGGGCAATTAGTATACATTTTGACTGAAACACGTTTATAGTGTGTTTAAAGAGTTATAGGTCAGGAACAATGCGCTGGAGTATTATCGGCCTGCAAGTAACGCGTTACGCGAGCTGTCAGGCCGAATGCCGATAACGCGCCCTTGAATTACGTAACTGAAGCGTAGCTTTATGCATTTTGCATACAATAATGATATACGGGCGTTAAAAGAGTTAAAATAACAGCCGTCTAGAATGCTGTCTGAAGTCAGTACACAGAATAAAAAAATTGATGAAAACTCATTAGCACTCCAGTTTTTTGCTTATTTATTTCGTTAGGAATTGTTTCTACGGACATGACCTATTACAGATGTCTAGTCTTATTCGCAGTGATACAGATAAATAAATATTACCTATTTCGACGCATAATTTTGGTGTTTGTCAAAATTCTTCTGCCTTTTGATCAGATATAATTTGTTTAAATATTAATTGAGTTTGTGTTGAGAAGTTCAAAGCTGTATTTAGATACCCAGAACGCACTAAGTACTACTTGCAAATAAGATTGTTCCTTGACAGTTACCGTTTTTGTTTTCCTATGAGCACTTTATATGTATATTCGTTCTTTTCGCGATTCTATGAAAAATTCTTATACCTGGTTTTTCTAGACATAGAAGTCTGGAACAAAACAACAGGTTCAAGTTCTCGTTCACGATATTCGATGACTTTCAAAATACCAGTTTGAAGACACGTATATACTTTCTAGAATAAAAATAGGATAAAACAAAACAATATGTCAAATTAAGTTCATAACGCTATTGGCGCTTTGTGGTATAGTCGCGTGCCATCCAATATTTGTGCAGTCATCATCATCCAGTGTGATAGCGGCGTCTCTCACGCTCCACTTCTGAGCTCGGTTTTCAGCTCCTTTCGTCCGATCCCTGCACGATACCGCCGCGCATCCAAGTCTCACTACAGAGCACCGACTCATAGACTGAAGAGCCAAAATTCTATCATAATGGCCGACAACAACACAAGTGAATATGAAAACAGTGACGTCCCAAAAATAAAAGGTTTAAGCGACTTAGTGGGCGATACTGCTATGTACACCATAGCCGGGATATTGGGTACCTTAACCCTCATCGCGTTCATATACGGTGTGATATCGTGGTGCCTCATCAAGAAGTTCCGAAATTTTAAAAACTACGTGCTTCTTAGTGCTATCGCGGCGGAATGCCTACATAGGTTATTGTGGTATGTAGATATGGCCATCGAGAAAAACGGCCTATCACAAAATGTAAAATTACACATTTATTTAGATTTATTTACGTTCGTTTACTGTGGACTGTCTTACCATAATTGGTTATTGATGTTGTGCTATATATTTTATGTGGATTTCGTTAAAGTGCTTCGTCTTGATATTCATGGGAGGTACTTAAAATGTAGCCTATTGTCTTGGGGTCTGCCTTTTATGTTGTTATTATTTCTAACTGTATATCTTTTTTCTAATATCAATCATGAATGGACACTCAGAGTACAAATAATTATCCGTTATGTATTTTCGTTGGCACCTATTGCGATAAATGTATTTATTTACATGTTTGTTTTGTATTCTTTATTTTGTAGTACCTCGACTGATAAATGGAGTCGATTCTATATTTCAACATTGATATTTGTACTGAGTAATGTGTCAGTATTGCCATTAGAAATTGAAGTGACAAACGTAGAAAACTTGATCAGTTATGTATTTTCAGAAATTTTGGACTACTTAGAAATTATAGCCACTGATCTATACATAATTGCAATGAAAAGTAATCGGCTGGTATGGGGAGAGTATTTAAGTAAGAGATCAAAACATACTGAGTTAGAACTTTAATGAAAACCTTCCACTGAATACATGATTCCTATGTAAATACTGACTACAAACATAACATAATTTGACCGTTTTAAAATTTGTCATATCGTGCTTTTCATTGTTTGTAAAATCGACGATTCTGTCGATTCGGAATACCTTTATTTCCCTTTTACTCGACCAAAACCAAAAGTACATATTGGTGTAAAATTAATATGATTTTACTTCTATTGTCATATTCGTTATTGATAAGAGAATATTTGTATGTAAAAAAAGTTAATTAAATAAATAAGAACCGAAATGTGTTATATCTCCAATTTTTTTTTATGGTAGATTACACATTCGAATATTAAAGGAGGTATAGGCAGGTAATAGATGGATAGACCTCAAATAAAAGATTTTTTTTTATGAAATAGAAAAGCAGAACCCCAACAGATCATTATTAAGTCAAGTTCAAAAATTTCCACTGGTTTTGGCCGGCGTAACAAACGGCTAGCAAAGTCTAGCAATACTCATACGTAATAAGCAATAGTAGCGTATTATCGGCCTGCAAGTAACGCGTTACGCGAGCTGTAAGGCCGAATGCCGATAACGCGCCCTTGGATTACGTAACAGAAGCGTAGTTTTATGCATTTTGCATACAATAATCGTATTCGTTTTTTTTTTTTTATTTAGAATTCATTATAATCCAGTTTTTTGAGAATTTATTTCGTTAAGAATTGTTTCTACGGACATGACCTATTATTACGTATGTCTAGTCTTATTCGCAGTGATACAGATAAATAAATATTACCTATTTCGGTGCATAATTTTGGTGTTTGTCAAAATTCTTCTGTCTTTTGATCAGATAATGTGAATAATTTGCCTTAATATTAATTGAGTTGGTGTTGAGAAGTTCAAAGCTGTATCTGTAGCGGTACCCAGAACGCACTGAGTATAACGGGGTGTTGTCTACATACAATGGCTTTGAAATAATCTTATACCTGTTTTTTTTTTTAATAAAGAAGTCTGGAAGGAAAAAACAGGTTCAAGTTTTCGTTCACGATATTCGATGAATTTTAAAATACCTGTTTACTGTACCTGATTTAAAAATAACCACTTTAATATGCGAACAATGAAGGCATGTACATTCCAGCTTAAAAACAGGATATCACACAACAATAATGCCAGATTAAGTTCATACCGTTATTGGCGCTTCGTGGTACGGTCGCGTGCATCCATTATTTGTGCAGTCATCATCATCCTGTGTGATGACTCCACTTCTGAGCTCGGTATTCAGCTCCTTTCGTCCGATATCGCCGCGCATCCTAGTCTAACTACAGGCCACCGACTCATCGACTTAAGCCATAGCCATAGCCTCGAGCCATAATTCTATCATTATGGCCGACAACAACACAAGTGAATATGAAAACAGTGACGTCCCGAAAGCGAAACATATCTACGAGTTTATGGGCGCTACTGCTATTTACACCATAGCCGGGATTTTGGGAACCTTAAGCCTCATTGCGTTCATATACGGTGTGATATCGTGGTGTCTCATCAAGAAGTTCCGACATTTTAGAAACTACGTGCTTCTTAGTGCTATCGCGGCGAACGGTTTATATTATTTTTTGTGGCATGTGTTTATGGCCTTATTCGTAAGCGATCGTCTGTCACACAATGTACTTTTTAACACTATCTATCTTTTTACGGCCTTTTACTTTTTACTGTGCTACCATCTGTGGTTATTGGTGTTGTGCTATATATTTTATGTGGATTTCGTAAAAGTGTTTCGTCTTGATATTAATAGGAGGTACTTAAAATCTAACCTATTATGCTGGGGTTTGCCTTTTATAGTTATGTCGTTGTTATTTCTTATTGTATATCTTCTTTATAGTGACAATTTTGAATCGATAATGAGAGTAAATATAAATGTCGCTGTGGTATTGGCATTGGCGCCTATAGCGATGAATTTAATTATTTACATGTGTGTTCTGTTTTCTTTATTTAGTAGTAACATTTCGAAGAGTACCTCGACAAACAAATGGAGTCGATTTTATATTTCAACATTGATATTTGTACTGAGTAATGTGTCAGTATTGGCAGCAGTAATACAAGTGATGAACAAAGCCAACATGATCATTAATGTTTGTGTACAAATCTCGAAGTACTTGAACAACATAGCCATTGATCTATACGTAATTGTAATGAAAAGTAATCGGCTGGTATGGGGAGAGTATTTAAGTAAGAGATCAAAACGTACTGAGTTAGAACTTAAATGAAAGCCTATTAATAAATACATGATCCTCAAGTAAATACTGACTACAAGCATAATGTCCGAACCGTTCCACAATTGTCATATCAAGTCGTGCTTTTCATTGTAGTCCAGTAATTTTAGGTGTTATCTGCGGAAAAAACCTAGTGACATGATTTTTTGTATACACCTTTATTACGGCGATATTATGAAGTTGTGAAAAATCGATATTGTGTCAGCAAAGAAAAATACAAAAGTCAAAAGGTCACGAAAAACTTTTTTTTGCAAATATTTCGCGAGTAGTATTTTTCAAAATTTACATAAAAAATATGACTTCTTTAACAAAAACACCTTTCATTACATATCATAGATTATGCCTACGGGAGAAACCATGTAACAAAACGCGCCTTAATCTTGTCGCATTTCCTCGTTTCGTGTCCTCCAAGTGCATCGTTACAATGTAGTAGCTTTCTTAGTGCTTTTATCCGAAAACCGTTAATTAAACAGAAAAACTGCAAGTGACTTTTTTTGTAGACAATTTTATGAGGAAAAGGATTTCTTTGAAAGACCTCTAGTGACCTCCGAGCAATAAGTCGCGAAATATATTTTCGTGATTTTTTGACCCTGCAATTTTTATTGCCGACACGATATCGATGTATATTTTTCACAACATCATAATAACGCCATATGGAGCTGGCAGATGGAGGCTTAAAATGTCTAAAATGAATGGACTATGTTTGTAAAATTGAAAACTCTGTTGATTCAGAATGCCTTTGTTACCCGGCCAAAAGTAAAAGAAATGGTGTATGCTTTTGAAAATCCTCATACCGATGTATGGGAGGATCATATTTTGTCGTATCTGTTCTAATAACGTGGTGCTTAGGTACGAGTTAGAAATAGTAATCAGGTATATGTGTCTACTTTATATTGGTGTTAAATTAAAATATGTTTTAACTTCTTCGTTAGTGATAAGAGAATATTTATATGTAATAAACAGTTAATAAAATAAATAAGAACCGAAATGTGTTTACCTCCACATATTCTTTATGATAGATAATCACACATTCGAACATTAGTCTATAATGCAGGCAACCGGTGTTAGGATCTAGTGTTTTTCCTGAAAAAACACGTCATTATGAAAAGACACCACTTTCACTTGTGGGCAATATCTATAGAGGTATAATATTGGGACTGAAACACGTTTGTAGTGTTTAATGAGTTATACGTCATGAACAATGCCCTGGAGTGCGACAGATGTACCTCAAACAATTGAGGGGATATATGTATAGGCAGGTAATAGATGAATAGACCTCAAATAAAAGTAGCCCAACAAATCTTTATAAAGTCAAGTTCAAAAAAGCCAATATTTCCTCTGATTGCGGCCGACGTGACAAACGGCTAGCAAAGTCAAGCAATACTCATACATAATAAGCAATAGTAGCGTATTATCGGCTTGCAAGTAACGCGTTACGCGAGCTGTAAGGCCGAATGCCGATAACGCGCCCTTGAATTACGTAACAGAAGCGTAGTTTTATGCATTTTGCATACAATGAAAATATACGGGCGAACAACGTGGGCGCCGCCGCGACGGTAAAAATATCCTTCGAGATGTTTCAAACGGTTATTTTATAGGCTATTTTATTTGTTTGTATGCGGCGTAGTATGTTTTCTTATGCAACTCAATTGCATGTTTGAATGTCATGTCTGTTATTTTAAATGTTTGGCATGAGTTAAGCTTTTGTTGTCTAATATCTATTATGGATCAAAACGAATATTTGGGCAGGAAGAAATTGTAAAGCAATGTTTCACGGTCTGTCTTGATGTACCTTTTTTACACCTGGTAAAGAGAGCAATGGCTGTCAAGATAGATTTGGATATTAGGGGTTAAAGTATGAAATTGCCGTTGTATTCTAGTAGGTTTTTGAATTGCCATAGAGTCTTCATGGTTTGAGGTTTTCGAATGGAACTTTTTTCACGTGGTTTCTGTGATGTTCTTCTTTTAAAAATGTGAAACATTTGATTATCGATGTTCAATTGTTTTTGTTATTCAACTTAAACAAGAAAGATGGATACTGCGAAAATTTGAGTAATTTTTGAATATGAGTTCCGACGCGGGATTGAACGGCAGAAACAGCCCGCAATATCAATGCTGCATTTGAAGAGGTGTCTGCTAAAGAACGCGCCGTGCGATTTTGGATTAAACGCTTTCGTGGTGGAAACTTCGACTTGAAGAACGAGCCATGAGAAAGACCGCCTGACAGGTGAACGAGAAATTAAGAGAGACGGTGAACGCCGATCCTAGTCAAACTACCCAGATACCCAGCCGAACACCGAATAATGTTGAAAAAATTAGCAGTAAAACAGCCACGACTCATGAATCGACCTTCACCGCTATTGCTCCATGACAACGCGAGGCCTCATACAGCAAAATAAACCGTTTTAACTCTTCAGGAACTGCAGTTGGAAACTATTCGTCTTCCTCCATATTCGCCAGACCCTGCTCTAACGGACGACCATTTTTTTTGTGATTTGGACAATTATCTACGTCACAAGAAGTTTCTTCCCAGGAGGCAGAACAAAATTCTTTCACACTGTTTGTGCAGTCTAGATCCTCAGAGTTCTATCGTAAAGGCATAAATGACCTTCTTATTAGATGACCGCAATGTATAGATAATAATGGCAACTATTTTGATTAAATAAGTTTGTTAAAAATTTAAAAAAAATACAATTTAGGTTTTCAGTACAAATCGGCAATTTCATACTTTAACCCCTATTATTAACTCAGTTTTGTCATCGGCTTTTCCAGCGTATACTTACAGAGCTATCTGTCATATGTTTCATTACTAGCTTCTGCCAGCAGTTTCACCCGCATCCCGTGGGAACCTCTGCATGCACCCCAATAAAAAGTAACTATATAGTCTGAAATCACCAACCCGCATTGAGCAAGCGTGGTGTTTAATGCTCAATCCTTCTCCGTGTGAGAGGAGACCTGTGCCCATCAGTGGGACGATAAAAAGGCTGTAACAGATCATGTCCTTCAGTAATTGTGGTCAAGTTTGAGATTGCCAACGTGACGTTTTTATTGTTCGTACGTTAATTTTATTAGCATCTCGTAACATTGTTAGCAAGGTTCTATTTAAATCTTTTTCTGTCTACATATTGGATATGGTTGTTCTATTTTGCTTGCTTTCGTTTCAATTTTTAGTTTGTCTCACCATCTTTCTAGCCTTTTTCTCGAACTATATTTGGGTCGGCTCGCAGTCTTAGGGTCAATTCCCACTGAAAGAGCAGCGGCCGGCAGCGGCCGTAAGAGCACGGAAAAAGTAAGAGCGCCGCGCGGCCCGCCGCGCTCGCGCTCAATCCCTTGCAATTACGGCCGCTGCCGGCCGCTGCCGGCCGCTGCTCTTTCAGTGGGAATTGACCCTTAATCGCTGAGCGTTACATATTCAAGGACTGCCTATCTGATCTCTTCCACCCAGTTACCCGGGCAACCCTGGTAGTAAGATTTTCTTTCTTTTGATCCTGCTAAAGATTTAAGTGTACGTATGTCTAATATTATTCCTTTCTCTTTGATGACTGATGCTCTATTCGTTTGAACATTTGTTGTTTGTGCAGATCACGTTTCTTTTTGTGACAATATTGCTTTGCCAGTCTAACCAAGGGTATTGGGTTGCCCGGGTAACTGGGTTGAGGGGGTCAGGTAGGGCAGTCGCTCCTTGTGAAGTGGTGCTCAGCTAAATCCGGTTAGACTGGAAGCCGACCCTAACATAGTCGGGAAAAAGGCTCGGAGGATGATTGCTTTGTTTAGAACATGATGATTAAGATTGGCTTCAGGAATCTCATACCTTTAATAATAAGCCTTCATAGTTTATTTCTTAGAATATTGTAAGGTACGTCATGATACGTGCTTAGAAACACTGTCGGATGTAATCAAATATCGATCACGGATAAAGTATGATGAGAGAAAAAATTATGTTAGGACAAACAAAACTATTAATGATTTTGGTTTAAAGAATACTGTGCTGGTTTATTACAGAGTTCTAATTTAAAGGCAAGCAGCTGGTGAAAATAACAAGCGCATTGTTTAAGCCTACAATTGTTTATTACTCTTTTGTGATTCATACATAAGTTACTTAGGCTTCATCTAAGAAAGAGGAATTCGCTGTCTTCACTTAGTAATGCAGAACAAGCCCTAACAATACTCCGGAAACCGTTAGTATCAAGATATTGTTCCTTAGGTCATTTCCTGTTCTTTATTATATTCCATCTAGCACCCTTCCTTCCTCATTTCATTCATTCACATCATACACTGTGCATTTTATTTCACGAAAGCGAGCAAGCCATACGTGTGTGTGTGACTGTGTATAACTGGGTAACTTGGCTACTACTCAGCGCTCCCGAACTTACGCATACAAAAACAACGTGCATGTACATACACACACAAGTACGGGCCACCCGCTTTCGTGAAATAAAACATCTGTAACACTAGCATACAGACGTAAACAATATTTTACTATAGTCAAAAGTGTTCCATGTTTTGTCCTTGGTTGACGCTTACGTCATTCCATGGTGTTTGGGGTGGTCGAGGCAATTGCTGGCGTGTTCATGGATCCTTAACGCGCCTTGTTTACTGCGGGGACCAGCGATGACATCATGCGCGAACACAGTATTTTTGTTAAATACTGCGTGCTTAGAATTTATTTGTTGTGCGTTGTTTTGGTGTTGTGCTTCCTGTTTTGGAGCTAATTACGAATGGCTGGGCCTCCATTTTTGTGATCAATTTTTATTACTGCAGTGTTTCTAAACTATGAAGTAACATGACATGGGTTGATTCAGAAAACATAAGCTCTAAAATTGAGATTCATTTTATTACTGCTATAATTAAGAATATATTATTTTGTCTGATTGTCTGATCTCCCTTAAACAGTTATAAGAAAAGATTTAACTTAGAATTTTTAAAGATCTTTTTAACAGGTAGTCTACAAATGTGACTTATCAATTCATACGTTCATGCTAATGATGACCTATAATTTTAGGCACTAAAGTAATGAGCTTGCGTAAATGTGTATCTACATCGGTATTACGATTACGTTTGTCCAAAAGAAAATTATTAGTCATCTGCTTCTGGCAGACCAATTAGTGGTCGGGACAGACATGCTTCCCACGCAGTTTAGTCTATTAGTAGCTACTAAATATATTTCATTTCCATCGTGCATAATAACAGATTTTAGACATCACACTATCACACGTTTCTTTAAGATGTTTTTACATGCATAAATTCCCGAGACACATCTCGAGATTAGAAATCATACTTTATCTACAACCAGAGGTTTTCCACAGTTTTGCCCGCGTCCCGTGGAATCTACTTCGTGTAGTTTACCCGGATAAAATATAGCCTTTGTCACTCTTAGAATTAAGTATTCTTTCACTTTCAATGTTAGGAAAGCTACACTATTGTCGTCAAATTCGTCATGTTAGACGATAGATGTCCATTAGTGGACAAAGGCCTCCCCCATGGTTCGATACTTTGCTCGATCTTCAGCAACCCGCATCCACTGCTTCCCGGCCACCTTGGTGAGATCGTCCGTCCATTTTGTGGTATCACGCTACATCTTCCAGGTCGTGGTCGCCACTCACACTATTGCAACTCTCTACTGACAAACACAAACTGGTATAGTAGTATAGATCAAAAGCCTAACAAAAATCAAAGTTCAAAAGCTACTTATTCTTCCTCTAATCGTACTTGGCTACTAAGTATATAAGCTGTCACTGCGCTAAGTGACTTCTATATTAATCTACCGCATCAATTTGCATTAGCTTCGTCCATAATCTTATAAGTGCTTTGATGTACTAGTAAAGTGGGACCCCTCCCCTCCCTCCATACCGCTCTGTAGAGCGGCATGGACGCTCTATCGCAATTAGTGGCTTATTAAGTAAGACTATTTGTGACACGCGATCTCATAACTATTAGATTAACGCCATGTGTAAAAGAATTGTGTTATAATACTATTGTTCCGTGGTTATTGTATAGTTAGATACTAGTATGCAGTGGGAAATGCTCCTCTGCTTGGATTTTTGAAATCGGTCCTATAGTTCCCTCTGCGTTCAAACATACAAACAAATCTCTGTGGAATTCTAGAAGAAATAATCTCTACTTTTGAGCTTGTTTTCTTAATTTCTCAGAGGCGATGTCTTTTATTACAATGTGATATTTTTGAAATATGAAGGTACTTATGGATATATGTTGACTCAGGTCTGTTTGACCCAAATCAAAGTACGCGTGGGTAGACTGGGGTTAACCTTTATTTTTCAATTTTATCCTCCACATTTTTTATCCGTCTGGCCTGAACACAGAATAACAATATCAATTAACTTACCTTCTTCTGAATTGTATTTGTTTCTATTTAAAGGTCATACTCTTCTTAATAAAGGTCAAACGATGTTGACCTAGTTTTTTTTGTAAGTTCGTGCCATGTAAACACCGTGAAACTTTAACAAGCTTTACGGAATTCCTTTAAACTGTTGCTAGAATCCTTAGACATAGTTGACCGCATTTCAGTTTCGACTGTTAGTACCTAAGTAATTTAAATTATTTCATATTCATACGTGTATGTGGGCACTAAGGTTCAACCAGCTAGACGTAATCGGCTATGGCTAAACTTAGTTGTATGAATAGCTTGATCACAGCGTTTACACCTAGGTGCATCCGCATACTCACCCGTGGCTAAGGTTGGGTATTTACCTTTCAATTTCACATCGGTTAGAGCAAGGATGCCTGTGCCCAGCAGTGGGTAAAACAAAAGGCTGATGATGATGGTTTCTACTAACGACAGCACACATCAACCTCCCTGAATCTGTTATTCTATCAATAGATTTTTAACCTTATCACGATAGCGGAATGTTAATATTTGATTGATAAAATGTGGCAGATTTGGGTAGGCTGACGTGCTGGCGTCTGTACCTGCTTAACTAAACCTGCAGTACCAGTAGTGAATGTGTTTAAGTGGACAAAAATAACTACAAATAATTGAATACCAGCTTTAAATCAATCAATAAGTAAGCGATTCAAATACATGCGTAGAATATATTCCTCGTATATTTACCAACAGAAAGACATCTTTATGTTGCATATACAATAAATTGTTCGAGCTTGTACCTTTCTTGATAATTTACAAGCCGACTAATATTATTATCTGGCTAGAAAGCTCACGCTGTTGTCTTCATTTACATTTTACATACATAATATTTGAATTCGAAGTAGTATCTGGATGTATTTATTAGAAGTTTATGTACGGGCGGATTTCTTGCATTCTCTACCTGTCGAAGTATATTTACTGAATCTAGAGGTACTTATTTGTTTTAAACAAACTTGGACAAAGGTCTCTCAGTGTCAATGTATTAATTTTTCTTTTTGTCATTGTTGCAGGTCATCAAAATCCCAGAAACAAAAGAAGGCTACATAGACCTGAACAACTTGGAACAGAGACTCCAACAGTATTCTACTTCGGGGAAAAGAATGATCGGATTCTTTCCAGCAGCTTCGAAACTAACGGGAGTCCTAGCTGATGATGTGGCCACGACTCTGTTGCTTCACCAATATGGCGCCTGGTCTTTTTGGGACTACACATTAGTAGCACCATCATCGGCTGTTGATATGAACCCGACGTTCCCCGGAGTAGACGAAGAAATGGTGAAGAAAGATGCCCTGTTCTTCAACTGCGAGAAGTTCGTTGGGGGAGTTCAAGGTCCCAGTGTGGTGATCGTGAAAAAGGATGTGTTCAGCAATACACCGATTTATTCTGATGATGTTGAGGTACGTGACAAAGATGTATTTGGTAACATTAAAGTTCTAGTGGGCAATGCAGCTGTAACCTCGGCAGCAAATGTAAAAATACATCTAAATACGATCGTTTACTCAAGACATGAGAACTATTCCCAAGAGATTGTTTGTAGACTTTAGGAAAAGACTTGGTAAAGTTAAATGTAAAGAAACGAAATTGAATGACTTAAATATTTATGAGATCTTGATGCAAACTTGCAAGACTTACTTTCTGCTGCGGCTGCATTTCCTCGACGATTTTCTTTGAATATTAAATTCTTATCTCCTTGCTCATTTATTTTGAGTACTTCTTATATTTCTAAAGGCATATTATGCTAAAATGATTTAAGAGTCTGGTGAAACTTAAAGTTTTCTTTGTAAATGGATAAATATTCAGCTTTTGATCAAGGTCACGGATATTCCAATAGTTTATTATAACGTAAAAATACTTAAAATAACAACTCAGACTGTCTAATCCAGTTATAAAAAAAAAGAAACTCATACCTAATATCTATAAAGAGCATTAGAAGTTTTTAGAAGACCAAATGTTAGTAGAATGTTATTCTATGGATTTTGTTGATTTGATGTACTTAATAGTAATAATGTTATTAATTTGTGTCAGGTTTTGAGTGAGAGGATTGAAGAGTTGAAGTCTGCGGAAGGTGTGAGAGCTGCCCTGGTGATGCAGCTGCGGGATGCTGTTGGCTTGCAGACCATAGTCGAGAGACAAGATAATATCAGCAAGTAAGTTGTTTTAACATCTTAATATTAAGATAAAAATCAAGATGGAATTTCATTATGTAGATACATTGAGTGACGTAGAGTGGATTTATAGTCCACAATCTCATAGTAACTGTGACATAAAATTATTATTACTACGTATAGTATATGATTTAACTAAAATGGAAATAGCAGATGAACCGTTAAACATAGTTTTATTGAAGCAACTTTCGTTTCAAGTGATAGTCTTGTACAAGATCAAACAAAAAATTATAACTAATTAAATAACTGTAGGTTGAATTATAACTGTAATCGCAATAAGATAGGTGCTCATTTTTTTGGAACACTATATTTAGACATCGACTGATTTAACTCATAATACGACTTTTTTCATTTATAATTTCACAAGCTCCGTTATTTTAAATTGAATTACAGTTCTGACATCAATTATTTAAGTTCTTCCGAAATTTTTGGTCATGCCATGTTCCTCGCAATCACAAAAGGTGAAGCCTACATTGGTTCTTACATCATTATTATATCTAAAAATAGCATTTCCCCGCCAAGGATTTTGATCAAGCTCACTCAGTATTCAGAGCACGTGCCTCTTCAATAACAAGTTTATTTCACTTGACTAACTCGCTTGCACTGCGGTCATCAAAGGTGGAGATTATTATGTTCTGAAGTCACAAACTAGACAGATTTAGATATTACTAGGATTATTTGGTTTATTTGCCTTTAAGGGCATCGGTCATTTGATTGTCTGTTGTTTATTTTTTTTACCGTTGTACGCAAAAATCCTATTAGTATAAAATGCATTTTAATTGCGATTCATCCGACAGAGAGGTCACAATTTACTATGCTAAAACCAGCTATAACAAATGGCAGCAAAAATATCATGTGGGTTGCAGAAATATTATTAAATACCCAATTGACATAACAAACAAGTCCAAAAATATGACATAAAAATATTTTTACCCAAAATAGTTTTGCCCAAAAACACTTCGAAAACACACGAATAATTTAACGTATTCTGTTTTTGAAATGTCATACGGCCATTACGGGTGCCATATTTGTTTTGCAACTTTTCAAATATAGAACGGCAAACGGAGACAAGGTGAGGGGAAATTTCCTTGCAGCCAGGTTCATAGTGTCAACTCAGATAGAATTTTGTTTACAAATGAACGCACAGAAGCTTATTTATTACTTCGACTTATTTATCTGTAAATATTTTTTGTTCAGAACAGTGGTGGCCTAGTGAGTGCAGCCCTGACTTCAGAGTCATCGTAGGTCGGCAAATCTGCAAATCCGGGATTATTGTATTTACACGTTTATGTAGCATACCTTATCCTGAAAGAATTGAGATAATCATTGAAGTGCAAACAGACTTAGTGGGGTACCTACTTTAAACTTCAATCATGGATTCAATGACTAGTCCATTAAAAAAGTAGTCTCTTAAAAAAATCCCTCAAGACTTAATTAAGGTAGTTAGGTAACTAATACGTGAGAGCTATGTAAGACCTCGTAGATTATTCAAACTTATGTAGGAGCTCGTATATAAAATTAAAAGTATATCGTGAATTCCCAGGACAACGTGGAAGTAATATAACACAAGATTTATTACATAATATGCTACAAATATGTCGTAGTAAACAATGCGTTAATAAAATATATTTGCGTTCTTGAGTCGTTTCTTAGAGTGGCGTTTACATCGCAATAAAACTATTCTGATGCGAAGGCTTGGCATGAAGATAAATGCACATAGCAAATCTATAAAAATAGTCAATATGTAGGATACACTAGCTAGAATATAAAGGGAGATTCCACCAGTGACGCACACAAACGATTCTTCTGGTCTACCGCGCAAACAAACAGTAACAAATTGCCTGCGAACATTTCTAAAATGTCCGCGAAATTGCATCCTTTGTGCGCGAACACATACTCAGTTCAACACGTTCATTGGCAATATTACAAATAAATGTCAAAAATGAAAAATTATCAGCACATATTCGTCTCATCTAAGAATCTGTTTTCGTGCCGTATGATACAATATTATCAATTCCTCAACGATGTTCAGTCATTCTTAAATTACTTGTATAATATCTTTTTTTTGTTCTATTAACGTGGCATGGATCCAATGTTTTCTAAACAACACGCCCCAGTCTAACCATTTTGTTTTATTTCTGCATTCACAATCACGTTTCTTTATCAAAAACAGAATGTTTTTGCACTACAAATGACTGCAATTGCTTGCGAGATCAAAGTAATTTTCCTGCATTTTTATAATCAGGTTCTAATCCATCAACACATACAAATTATCATATTGAGCAGACATTATTCTGCGTCACGTTTCAAGTATCTGCCCGCGGTTTTGCCCATGTGCCTTGATTTGTTGGGATACAAAATTAATCTTCTACAGTAAATTTCCTATCTTACACTGAAATAATTCTTCGGATCGGACTTGTAGTTCCATAGATTATAATTATCGCTTTCAAACTAAGTTGGAAAATGGTCTTCTCCTTGCACTTGATCTAGTCTTGAGCCTTACTCATTAAGTAAATGCATGTAGGTATCCTGAGATGTACCTATAGTAGATACTGTGTCAATGTTCATTGTTTAGATCATAACTTCGTCATTTTATAGGGTTGTTTGTCTACCTGTATATATTTACATACAATTATCTAGTATTGATGGACATATTATTCAAACGACTGCTTCAACGGAAGATTTTGAATGATTAACTTATTTGCTATGAATGTTAGGCGCCATTGTTGTATTTCTAGATTCGCAAAGTCAAGGACGTTTTTAAATAGAATTGTTACATGTGTGAGAACTGTGATTCACTATAAATAATATTCTGTCACTATTTTGAGACTTTTATGGACTTATGTATCACTAGATTTCATCCAAATCCAGAGGGAATTACGTCCCATACCTGGATCGAATGTATCATATAACTGTCTCCAGAGTATACCACCTCCATATCTTCAAACCAAATACCCCAATCAATAATTCCATTATAATGTGAAAGCGTAACAAAAGAGGGTTTCTTTCACATTTTGTTACGTTAGGATCAACTTAGAGATATATTTTATTCGGTCATCGGTCAGTGTCTATCACCGAAAACGGGCGAGATAGTTAGTCGGTTCAGAGAAACTTTTCAACATATAGCATTGTACAGTTCAGCTATGCGATTCTGTAACAAACACATCATCGATGCTAACAACGACGAGTTCACAGATGTCGCATCGTAGACAT
Source organism: Helicoverpa zea x Helicoverpa armigera (assembly GCA_033682625.1). Lineage (NCBI taxonomy): Eukaryota > Metazoa > Arthropoda > Insecta > Lepidoptera > Noctuidae > Helicoverpa > Helicoverpa zea x Helicoverpa armigera. Next base: position 3,289,204 of record JAWIIS010000047.1, read on the forward strand.
CGCTTTTAAAAACAACGTTGATGAAAACCGTATTCGCTTAGCTCAAAAGCTCGTCGACGATCTGCCGAACAACGATGACGGGTAGGATGTTTACAGTGTTGCCAAATTTCTTCTAAAGCAATTTAAAGTATAATCGAGAAAATCTCGACTAACGTTTTTTGGTGTTATTTCGACATTTTAAATCAATGTAAATACATAATATGTATGTATGAAACACATTCTATTCGATAAGCAACGAATATTTAATTAATCATATCATTTTCGACATAGAAAATAATGACTCAAATCTTTGACATTTGTTATAATCTAGGTTATGTAGTATAATATATAGTCTGTGTCATTTCAAAACTTTTCAAAACCAAAACAAACATTTTGCTCTTAACTGGATAATATCTTTATTTGTCTAAATACGAGATTTCAAAGCTCCAAATGGCTTTAAGCGGTTAAGTGTACTTTAAAAAAAGTTGTTCCCCTAACCAACGGCATTCTACTTGTCCTGTGTTTTAGTTTGGTTCCAAAACTATCGAAAGTAAGTACACAGTACGTAACATTTACATTTTAATATACAATACAGTCTTTGTGAACTACGTCTATTAACTAAAATATTTATCTTTTAGTGTCTCGCAACGCACTGCCTTCGTTGAGTCAGCTGGAAGAGCTAGTAAGCTTTTTGGAAAACAAACCATGTTTGATTATGATGGGCCCATGATCGTACTGCAAATGCGAGCAGTCATCAGGCACGATCCGAAAACAACAGCCCCAAACAGTGACGTAGTGGTGTATGAAAATATTGGAGCAGTGGTGTAAGGTTAGTAATCAATAATCATTTATGAACCTGTGTGTGTTTACTGTTGCATTGAATCATGGTAAGTATAGTAGGTACTCTTTTACATTGTGTTTTTTTATGTATTAGGTTCTAAATTAGTGTTGACAGCAGGCATATACAATGACTTTACTCTATCCTTCAAATTCAATCATAAAGGCATTTGAAATTGCAACTGAAAGTGAAACCACACCAAGCAAATAGTTGTTTTATTTATTTTATATATTACCATATAATTTTTGCTCGTGTTGCAGTATTGGAAGGACAAAAAGGAGCAGTTCAGAGGAAGTCCAGTTCAATTGCAGCTGCGAGGCAACATGAAGAATTATGTCCATCAGGATTGAGGAGCCACTTTTTGTATCTTAATGAAATTTTGTACTTATTTAGTAGTAGGTTAAAAAGTATTGTAGGCTCAATCTTGGAATTTGTAGTATAATAGTTCAAAAGTTATATGAACACAAAGGTGGCTCCTCAATCTAAATATTTGAACTGAGGAGCCACGTTGGAACACAGAAAGCATACGACGTACATTCTTGAAAATTTTGTATGATTTAGTAGTAATTGAGCGCAATGAGTACTAAAAATTTAATTCCAGTACCTTTAATATTTAAGAAGATACAATACTTTTAATGTGGCACCTTAACCTATACAATGAAAGTGTGAATTCCCATGAATCGTAAGTGGCAAATTCAAATTACACCCCATAAACATTTAGTAGTAAGTGTGTCTCAATTTGTAGTACATAAACAAAGTAGTAAAACTGAGTGAATTTTGTAAAAAAAGGTATTTTAAGTGGCTCCTCAATCCTGACGTTTCTGAAATGAGAAAATGCTTGAGTTACCTGAAATGGGAACGGAATAAAAAAAATAAAGACACTAACATTTAGTACAAATTTCTACTAAATATACATGCACAAATGAAAATTGTATGTATTCAATATCTGATAAAAAATCATCTTTTCCATATTCCTTAGGACGTCGCCATTAAGGGTGACCATGTTATATGACTAAAAATCAGGATAAAAAGGTAGTTCTCAGCTTTGCCGCCAATTTTTTATTAAACCTCTGTAGGCAAATACATTTATGGCTATTCCGCCTCTTGAATGACAAAATATTATTAAATACAAAAGTTTTTAATAACCTCAATTAATAAAGTATTTGATAAACTTGCTTTGTCATTCAACATTGCTGGAGCGGTGTAATATTCCAAATTCAAAAAACGCGCCTGGTTTTTTTTTGCCCTTAGGGCAGGCTAAAGTGTTACGACCATACTGCCTAGTATTTCGTAGTGGCAATGGATTTGATTTTCATTGTCCGTAAATTCGATACTTCGCATTTTCAAGTCACTTGTTATTTTCTTTGTTACTCGCTACCTCGAAGACGCCTGGACCGATATAATCTTTTTTTCTTTCTACTCGCAGTTTTGTCCCGTAGCTAACAGGTTATTCGTGATATGACTATGAAGGTTTGGATCTTACCTGATGATGGAGGCGACAGAAAATCGAGGGAAGTCCGTATCGCTATATAGCAACTGCCAAGTGTTTGGGCTCATTGGCTTCGTATTGACGAGATCTTTACACCGAAATATGTTATGAGTACCATATCAGACCTGACAATGAAGACAAAGTGCGGTTAGGGAACTCCTTAACGGTTGATGGCAGCTACCTTGTGTTAGGCCATATTTTATTTATATTGGTAAAGAGTTTCCACAACTGCCACTGAGGTTACTTAAAATACACTCTTTTGCAAAAAAAAATTGTTAAATCTTGGCTTTAAGGACTTAATGTGTATTTCAAAAAGTTTTAATGACTGCAATATATTACTAGCATCAAAAGGTTTTGCCAAGCATGCGTATCTATTCTTAATTTTAATTTTGGAGTATTGCTAAGTAAGTTGTTAAAACCTTGTTCTGGACTAATTCCTAGTAGAAACTTTGTCGGTGTTTTGAATAGCAAGTTTTCCAAGTGATGTTCAGGAAACTGATAGGTACTCTGCAGTTTTAATAACTGATTGATAAACATTTTTGCTACATCAAAACATTTTAGTAATCATGCACATTTAGTAAAATTGACAGCGGTACTGAATGATAATAAGATCATACAGAGGAACTCAGCACGACGATTGACGACAAATTATTAGAGATAAAAAATAATAAAGAATATAAAAAAAATTGGGGGCAAAGCGTCTTCTTCTTTCATGTCGATGACATGTCATATATTGAGACTACACTATGTTAGCCCAATATGCCGCCACAGCGAGAGCACGGCGGCAAAGCTGAGAACTATTTATCCTGATTTTTATTCATATAACATGGTCACCCTTAATGGCGACGTCCTAAGGAATATGGAAAAGATGATTTTTTATCAGATATTGAATACATACAATTTTCATTTGTGCATGTATATTTAGTAGAAATTTATACTAAATGTTAGTGTCTTTATTTTTTTTATTCCGTTCCCATTTCAGGTAACTCAAGCATTTTCTCATTTCAGAAACGTCAGGATTGAGGAGCCACTTAAAATACCTTTTTTTACAAAATTCACTCAGTTTTACTACTTTGTTTATGTACTACAAATTGAGACACACTTACTACTAAATGTTTATGGGGTGTAATTTGAATTTGCCACTTACGATTCATGGGAATTCACACTTTCATTGTATAGGTTAAGGTGCCACATTAAAAGTATTGTATCTTCTTAAATATTAAAGGTACTGGAATTAAATTTTTAGTACTCATTGCGCTCAATTACTACTAAATCATACAAAATTTTCAAGAATGTACGTCGTATGCTTTCTGTGTTCCAACGTGGCTCCTCAGTTCAAATATTTAGATTGAGGAGCCACCTTTGTGTTCATATAACTTTTGAACTATTATACTACAAATTCCAAAATTGAGCCTACAATACTTTTTAACTTACTACTAAATAAGTACAAAATTTCATTAAGATACAAAAAGTGGCTCCTCAATCCTGATGGACATGAAGAATTTGCCAGAACTCGGTGTAATTGAGTTAAAAATACATTCCATTATGCGAGGAGAATGTTTTGGAATCTGAATTTAGATAAATAAATCCATATTCATTAGGTATAAAATACAAAATAATAAAAAGACATGTTGAATTAAAATATTGTTTGATTAATTAATGATTACAGAAAAGTTAAGTATTTTTATAAAAATTACTTCGATACCTGCACACTATTGTGTAATGTTAAAATACTATTTAACATACACAGGTAAAATAATGCAACTTTTCTAAGTTTTTATGTACTTTCTAAGTATATCTTGGACGCCACTGGCTGATAAAAAGGTGAAGGGAACATCTTGAGGAAACCTGGACTATATAGTCTGAAATCACCAACCCGCATTGAGCAAGCGTGGTGCTCACCTTCTCCATGTGAGAGGAGGCCTGTGTCCAGCAGTGGGACGTTAATAAAAAAGGCTGTAACAGTAACAGGTAAAATACATATGTATTGTTAGTAGGTGTCACACATATTATTGTTTTTTAAATAACTTCTAGCATGACGTCCACTGTCCAAGTCACTGCTAGAGTCCGGCTTGCTTGTTAACCGGGTCACAGTTGCTTCTTACCTTGTACTTATCAATAATATCTGGATGGTTGATGGCATCTACTGTATATTGTTGAGTCCTTGAGGCAGATGCCCGTGAGACCATTGTTCTTGCAATGTCACATAGCATTATTTGGTACATAAATCCCACTAACCAAAAAATGGACAGTAGGTACCTACATACAAAAGGTTGATGGACAGTAAGTTTTAGGCACCTATCCACTGTACTGTATGATGATTTATATTGTATTGTTTAAGTGTAATATATTGGTGTGGTTGCTAATTCCTCCTTAACGATTCGCCTTTGTTAGGAAAGGAGAAATCTTCTTTCAACTGTCTAATCTGTTCTTCAGTCAACCATAATATAGTTTCTATCAGTAGTTAGTAAATCCATATTACGTATCACGGAGGCCTGACTTTTTATTTATTTAATTATCTTGATGTTTAGTTTCTTCCAACAAAAAATCATACAGGAAAGACGAACTGCCATCTAAAACATTAAAAATAGGCTTAAACGTTTCAGGAATTAAAGTGCGATAAACAAAACATCATAAAAACATATTTTCCCATTGCAATTTATTAAATAACTTGCTTTACTTACATTTTAATCGCCTTCATCCAAGAAAACATCCACAATTTACAAGCTTTTCGGTTTGACAGATAAAATCGAGGGCGAAGGCGAGGTTGTCGTTGCAGGCGAGGATGTTTCGTGTTGCTGAATACCGATTTTCATACATTTGGCACCAAATGTTAGTTCTATGTCACGCCGTCAACATCGTTGAGGCGCCACGATCGCGCAATTGTAACTAATGAATACCGCCGACTTTACATCTGATGTTACAACGATGATGTCTTGGTTGTAAAGATGTTTTGCCTTAGTGAATCGCACCCCAGCAGAGGCAAGTATAGTTTTGAAGAGAGCGGAAGGCGCCGTGTCGGTAACTAAGTTCGTGCGTCATCCAGAATCGACTGTAACTATTTATGATGCTGCAAATAAGTAGGGAAACTGGGAATTACGAGGAACTCTCTTACTCTGTTCTCTCTTGATATAGGTATGAAGTTAACAAAAGACATGTCATGCTTATTGTGCTAGATATTGCTGACAAAATAAGGTGGTATTAAATGAGTGAAGTTGATAGGAAAGATTGAGAACATTCATACATATACAGACCTGTTTTATAATAAACTTTGTTTGTTGAATATGTTCCTTAAGTTCAAATTCTGTTAACTCACCTTTCTAGGAAGCTGCATTTGTTATAAATAGAACGGGCATATTAAAATGTAATTTCGACAAAAAGTACTAAAACACTTCTGCTTCGTTCATCGCCAAAAAATCTAGGTAATGCTCTTGCCCGGACATTATAAAAGACAAGCATGTACATTACCGCAACTGTCTAGTTTGGCACTATTCCCGCTACACGCTGATCTGGCTGTTTTACCGCAGTTTTATATCTCTGCGGCTTCCGGGGATACATACATTGCAAATTATATTAGCAACATTTATACAGTACAAACTTTTTTACTGTTACAGTTTGTTTTATAGTAATTTATAGACGTATTCTCATTCATAGCCTAAATAATTGCGTGTTTCAATTAAGACTCGAGATTTGGTTCCCTCTAACAATCAAAACTTAATATGTGCCCGAATGTTTCTGACCTCACATCATCATCATCACTAATGCCTTTACTCAATCTCTCATTTGAGATCGGCGCCGATCTTCTCCACTGACCTTTACAAATGTCTGCCAAATTATAAAGCACTGGCCCCAAGATAACTCCTTGTGGAAAACTTTGGGGAATACTCTCATGAAGCCATTAATATAAAAGCAATATGTCTAGTCGCATGATGACGCAAATGACTGATATGCTAACAACAATGTTCTGTTCAGACGAACGCGATTATAACATTGAAACTATATTTCATTCGTATTTCTTCAGAAGTTTCGAGTGGTTTATGAATGAGAATGCTTGTCTTAGGTAACAATAATGCGATATTCATTCTTCTTATCTGTTTAGTTATGGCTTTGTCTGTAGTATTATATAAGATATGGTGTCTTCTTCCTTATAGTTTAAAAACATCATAAAGTGTTGAATATAAAAATCATAACCATTTTACTGTTTAACGGTGTATAAGTTTTTATGGTATTGTTTTTATACGTCGTTGCGTATTACGATAACATTTATTAACTGTAAGTTCTTCATCAATGGTAGTTCTGAAATTAGCTACGTTTACATGATGTAATAGGTACCATTTTAAATAATCCTCCTTAAATAAAAGTGTGTGAATGAATGTGACCAATGTTGGCGCATAGTAGTCTTGCCAAAAAGTTTTTATTTGCAAATAGGAGTGGGAGTCGGTTGGCGCCTTACTATGTCATGTGATCGATTCGTGTCTGGCCGCTGCAGTATCGTGCGATTATATTGTACTACGACCTTATGATTCAGATTTTATATGCTTGTTTCTATATTATAACCTAATTATATTTGATTTTCAGTTCAGTCAATTTGTGTGTAGTCAATTTTCTGTATACTATCGGACGACTCGCATGAGTTTGACATTTTGTTAATTTTAATTTGTCAATTACATATTACATCTACATATTTAGAAATAAAAAAGGAAATATTAAAACTATGTATCAAAAAACTCATCCTCATCGCAGTCAGCGGGGATCGTGCCCAAAGACTGGCTGCATTGCCATTGCTAATTCAACCTTCGAGAATTAACATTTGACCACTGCAATTACACAAAACATTTGAATACGAATTACAATTTTCGCAATAAAAACTCGTTTTCCTGGGAGCATGGGAAATGTTACCGGATGGGCAAATACTTCGCTTCCCCAACACCAATACTCAACGTTTTCCGATGGGAAGAACCAATTGACAGAACACTTATCGATAATTTAACACAACTCCGTTCTGAGAACCAATAACTGATGGTACGAGATCGAATTATTACGTCCTTTTATGATTATAACCCCCTAGTAAGGCAATTATATTAGGCGTATCATTAGATGAATTGAACATACCTTCCTAAACATAGATACAAAGATTACCTGTTATGTTTAAAAAATTATCCTTTGATGTTGCCAATATGGACGCTCTTTATAAAAACTTAGGAGAGAGACGTAAAAAATAAAATAACAAAACAACGCAATTACACTAAAGTCTTGAATTCGCATTTCCGCAAATGTCCACGTAGCATGACACGGGCATCGAATCCGGGTCATTGCAGCGTCGCCCTCGAGTGCCGGTAAATGGGTCAGGAACTGGACGACAGAAATAGAACAAGTTGCTATGTGGTGACGACGTGGTGCCGTATTTATACCGCCAAGGAAACTGAGGAATTAGAATCCATTTGCTCTTGCTAATTAGTTAAATCACGAGGCAAATTATGAGGCAATTTCATTTATCATTTTTAACTGTGTAGCTGATTCAAGTTTTAAATCCAAATGGACCTGTCGTCTTCACAAAAGAAATACGTTAAGATTAAAAGCGAATGGTTTTGATTGCGTAGCTCAATTAAATAAATTCAAGTGATCACGTCGTCTTCAGAGATTACAAGCTTGAAAAGATACTGATATTCCACGACGAAATATAAATAAGCTCTTTAAAACCAGTCCATAACTTACCAGCTGTTTAACGACAATCTTTACAATTTACTACCCACACTAGAATAGTAAGCTCATGAACAATTTATCCAAGGTACCTACATACATAAGTGACTTCATAACCCAAGGATATGTTCGCAATCCTCATAACTTTGCATTATTTCCACCTTTGAACTTAACTGAGTCATTACTACTTTTAAATGCGGTTTTATTTCTCCTTTCCTGAACATTTCCGGCCTGTTTCCATTTTTATTGTTAAGGATAATGCAATGTTCCTATAAATTGTTCGGTTTTACCTTTGTTGTCTTATTTTAAAGTCTAAGCTTATTGTGTGCTTCCTTATTTGCCTTGTTCACAGAAGGAAGGAGTTAAATGTCTAAAGTCAAATCTAAGTATGATCCTTTATCTACCATCAGATTTAGCAAATGCTTTGGCAAAATTATTGAAAACTGGAGTATATTGCTAGTTAAGAGAGTATTCTCATCCACTTTCTTAAATAAACGATCGTCTTCAAAGTATATAAAATAATCCATAGCCTCTGGGTTGCCTTCAAAATTATTACCTACTCCCTACTCTGGCACTTGTCTTATAACTATAATTCCAAATGCAAAATTATTAAATTCGCAAAGATAACTAATCTGTCATCAATGAGACCTTGTCTACACAACTGGATAACTTCCTAACATGAAAGGTCACCCTTCCGAGGTGACGTCACCGCTCAGTACAGTTTAGGGTCATTTTGCTAAGAAATCTAACAATGTCATCTCTGTTGATTATATTCTGTGCACGTGTGTGATTGATAACATCGGGATGCGAAAACTTGGGTAGCCTGGGTTGTAAGGTCATGTGTCTCGTGCAGACTTCAACTAGATTCATAGAATTAAATTCAATTCTCATTTTTTTCTTGAAGTCTATATTCATAGTACCTACTAAATATTAGTCTGAAGTATTGCTTTGAAAGATTTGTCTTCATGGTTTTGGATATTCTTGCTTCAAAACTGCTTCATTTAGAACTTAATTGAAACATTGTAGATTATAATTACATTATGAAAGTAATAATTTGAGTCTATGAAGGAATTTAATTGTATTTAAGTCCCATTTGACAATTGAATCCATATATATATTAAATGATTTTGCTTTCGACCCTGTCTCACCCCAATAAAATCCATATAAATAGGAACAATGACTCAAACAACTCGCAATAAAATTATTTTTATCGGATACAACTTGTTTTCTGGTTCAACGATCTTTCGGCACAAATATTCGTCATGATAGATTTATACGATGACAAGACATTTCGCATATCAAACGGGGAAAAGAGAAAAACATGTGACAATAAAAATATAAGCTAGTCTGAATACACGGTTTCCCAGTTATCTAATGTATGTGATTTGTAATAAAACTGTGGGTTTCTAGAACGAAGACGCGAATTCTGAGTATTTTTGTTCGTATGTAGAGCAATGATGTGAAGTTTGTCCCATTTATGGGGGTGACTGAACTCTGGTGTAATAAGTAAATTGAGTTTTAGACTATTTTGATGTAACTTTTTGTATTTGCTAAGACATAGACAATTTTCTAAATGCTGTTACGCAAGTTGCTGATTAATTATGATTAGGTACAATAGACCACACATTTGAAATTCTAATGCGACAAAACTATTATACATAACTTTGCTTTTATCTCTATGAAGTCCAAAGTCCAATTCACAAGGAAAAAGGCATGTAGATGCAAATATTAATAGTTTCCGTGGTACAACATCTGTAATGCAATTTATGTTGACTACCCCGTATTGTTGCTTTTTACGAAATACAATTTCGGATGCAGAGGTAGTAAAATGTAGTAAATAAAAAGCAATAAAAACAAATTATTGGGCTTATCATGTTTTTGGTAAGACCGGTGACAAAAATACTGAATGATTTGTAATGCACAATGTTTTTCCAAAAATAACAATGGCGCTTCAATTTAAGGATCTTTTTATGAACTGAAATGTCTATCTTTACCTTGTATTTCTGTGATGCTTGCATGCAGTCTACATAATGTTAAACAAATAAATTATAACCAACTCTTAACTGGAAGCGTGTTCGTTTGTTTGTCTGTTTGTTCGCACTCGTGTTTGAGTTACACGGCGCCTGCGCAGACGTATGCTCGTTACAATTTATTTTTGCAACGTTTACGCTTGTTTTAACTCCGTTAATTTTCTTCGTTTCTGATCTGCAATTGTTTTTTTGAAGCAGGATTTTATATTGTGGATATGACAGTATAGACTCTTGGACTATGTAGGTATCAATGTATTCTTCCGAATTCAAAATGTAATTTTCGTTTCTGAACGTTTCTGATCTGCAATTGTTTTTTTGAAGCAGGATTTTATATTGTGGATATGCCAGTATAGAAACTTGGACTATGTAGGTATCAATGTGTTCTTCCAAATTCAAAATGTTTTTTTTTAATCAAGCAGCTTTACAGTTCTATTTTATAATTATACTGATTCAAAAATCCTTGACGCCTCAATGAATCTAGAAATTGATTTCTCAGAAGATTAAAAATATTGTTTATTTCTAGCGCACATGTTAACCTCGGCACTCCAGCATATTTTTATATCTTCAATTCCTTCCTGGTTTTATGTAGCCAGTGCTTTACGAGAAGTGCTTTATCTGACCTACTCAACCCAGTTAACCAGGAAACCCTCTTGGTTAGACTGGTGTCAGACTTACTGGCTACTGACTGCCCGTAACAACTGTATAGGATGTTCAATGACAGCCGGGACCTACAGTTTAACGTGCCATCCGAAACACAGTCATTGCTTTCTAAGATTTACTTAGAAAGTACACACAACCAAAGTCATCCATCAGAGCAAAACCAGTAAACAATATCCTACAAGGCTACATGGGTATTTATCAAACAAATATGGTGGATTGAAGGGCGGTAAATATAGGGTGAACGTTGACGTATTATGTTTACACGGTGTTCCTTTCACTGCCATTATCATGGTTGGATGATCGAGTGTTATGGTAATCGGTAATTACGTTAATTCCATTATCTGAAGATTACAATAACGGATGGATCGTGGTTGTTTTGCGATTGGAGATTGAATTTTGACATTAGCTACGTATAAATTGTCAAACAATCTCTAATCGAAGAAAAAAATGGATCGGTTATAATAGTCCGCATAATGGATAAGAGGTGAATATAATTTTGAATAGGTAATTTTTATAGTGGTTAGATAATATCCTTAGTTGAAATTAGTATTTCATGCTACATACTCCTTCATTTCTTCTTTTACATCTTTAATTGTTGTGCCTTTTAGCGAAGGCTTTTGTATTTCTTTTCTATCTTTGTTTGGAACTAACATTACGCTTTACCGTTACAATCTTTTTAATAAATCAGTACCTTGTTATATACTTTAGGAGCGATGAAAAGGAAGTCTATATTTAGCAATCTTCCAATTTGAACTATCGTTTTGTTTGGTCAAGGCCCAAAAATATTTAAAGCAGGTAGTTAAAGATCGACCGTGGCAGATATAATTTTGCCAACTGCCAAATATGGTCACGCTAATTTTAATATGAAATGTAATCCTCATGTATTTATGAGACTACTAGCTTCGGCCCGCGGTTTCGCCCGCGTAGGGGTCGGTTCTATCGCGTTTCCAAGAGAATTCTTCAAAAGTTATTCTATGTTCTTTCTCAAGGTCAACTCTATCTCTGTACCAAAGTTTGTTAAAATCGGTTCAGTGGTTTAGACGTGAATGCGTAACAGACGGACAGACAGAGTTACTTTCGCATTTATAATATTAGTAAGCATTCTGTAGAAATGTTAGTAAAGCTGTCTGTTTTTTAGCTTCTAACATTTTATTCAAATCTAAAATAATATTTACATTTCACATCAGATCTTATATACTTAGATGACGCTCGGATCTTCCGTGTCGGTCAATAAATAGATTCGTGAATATCAGCTGACAATCACGGAAGATTATATTTTTATTACAAACATGAAGAAGGGAAAGATTTTTATGAATCCACATATCGTATATTAAACGTGCTTCTATTGTAATAAAGTTAATCAACAAGCGGAGTACGGATTTAACGAGTTTTATTACGAGTTGCCTTTTTTATAACTTTGTTTCGATGTAAACCGGTAACAGAGAAATTGTATTAGTCCTACCGGCTGTCACTATTATTGACTAACTACATTTTCCGCTAAATCGATTAAAATACCGTCCAGCCTCTTTTCATCGCTTAGGCGTGTCTGGAATGGAACGATATTTTTAAGCATTCAAGCGGTACCTAACATAATTTAAGGCCATTCCCAATATCCTGCCGAGGCTGCGGGATTGTTCGAAGGAGTTACCGCAGCCCTGGTACATAAAAGGCCGACGACGGAACAGGACGGTTTTTAGTCAGTAAGAGTTTGACACTCCCTCGCCGCTGCTAACCCACAGCGGGAGGGGTCATTTGATGATGAAAAAAGGCCCTTCCCAATATTCTATCTATCTATCGAAGTCCCCACCAGAGATAGAATTTTGCCATTTTCATCACACAAGTTTTCATTACAAATTCCGATCTCTAGTAAGTAAAACATGGAATATTGGAAATCTTCAGTAGTAGTAGCGCTATGTCCTATTCTACGCTATCTTGTTTAAGCACATAACGAGTATAAAAGGCGCCTCGTAAAGGCAACACCTAAATTCTGGTAACAAGGTTTATGTATCTAAATGGACGCATCCATTGCTAGTTGGCTCAGCATAGCCTTGGCTGGTAGACCCCGGATATTAGATAGGGTTGTCGACAATATACACAGAACTTTAAAAAGAATGGAAGAACAAAGCTGGTAAGAAAAACAGTCGTAATATTAAGAAAATATCTTTGTAAACATTGTTCTGCAAGATGACGAAGAATGAAATGGTTAACTAACAGATGAGATGATATGACTCACAGCCTTGACTGTCTGTCTGCATTGAAAGTACCTAATGTGGAAAAGTTAGGAATTAATAAATAGGTACCTCTAAACTATAAAGAAATCTGCAATTTACATACCAAAACCAGCCAATACATGCAAAATCTGTCGTCAATCTCAGTAACTTGAAACTTGTTAAATTAGATACGTATTAAGTACTAAAGTAAATAGTTCTAACTTAAATAGAAACAGCTGAAGTTGGAAGGCAACCCTATCCCCAAAGAATCGTAAATGCTAAGTTTATTGGCGCGATGCGAGGCTATCCACAACGTACTGGTGCTGCGTCTATGTGGGCCAATTGTTTACGTTCCAACTGAAATATTGCAGTGTTTTTCTTTCCTGAAGCTTGAATGGAGGTAATTTTAGATAGTGGTCATGGTGGAACAAATAAAAGTGATGATTTAAGTATGTTTACTTGCCGTGTGATCAAAACTATGAACAATGAAGACAAAATTGATGATCTTCTTGTGAAAGATATTTCATTTTACGAGTGTATTGTTATTGGTCAAAAAGTGATCTGATCTTGCTGTGTTTGAAAAGGATTATCATAAAAAAAAGTAAAAAATAGGTCTTTTAATTCTTAAAATATATTGCTATAATTGACCCACATCCAACCCGATTTGAATACAAATGGCGTAAACAAGTGTTGGGGTGCGTCAGCTAGACAGAGAGCCTTTATAAAAGTACGTCATGTGTACACTGCCAATTCAATAAAAAATCTCTTAAGACTCCACTGCACTCGATTATTCAAAAATATGTAATCTATTTGAAATATATTGAGCACTTACTTGTGTAGGTAATATTTTTAAGCAAAATTCTATTTTTTTTTTTTTTCTTTATTGGCTCGCCAACAATTGTGTACACTCATAATATTACAAAATTAATTATTCTATAAATAAACTAAGTGTAACAATTTCTTACAGGTAAGCACAGCATGCGATGTATTACAATAATTTATTTTGCCACATGCACTAAATTGTGGTCCTAAATGTGGGCTAAAAATGGATCAAATGCCAAATAATTATAAATATTTGCATGTTTTAAAGTTAGTAATTTAACACTAAAGAAATGAAGAAAAAAGAAAGACAATTGAAAAATTTATACAGTGTTGAAGGTTATTTTATGGAACTTGCCAAGTGAGTCAGAATGCACATCAACAAGATCACTGTAGCTATTCAATAGCTTACACAGCCGGGGAATGATGGAGCTTGCGCCAAGAACTGTTCTACGGAGTGGGGGATGCAAGGGAGTGATAGGAGCACGAGGGTATCTAGCGGGAACTCTGAATTTAAACTTGCTAAGTAACTGTGGACAGTCTATTTTGCACCGGAGTAGTTTGTATAAGAAAACTGCATCTGTGATTTTCCTACGTCTCTCCAATGAAATCATCTTAAAATGAGCAAGTCTGGCTATTGAGTAGGTTCATGGAAATAAAGAATTACATAAAGTACCCTAGTTCTTTGCAAGTTAAATGCATTCCAAGTTTGGAGACATTTATGATTCCATAATAAATAAGGTAAGCTATATACTGTCGTTAAAGTATACATTTGCCGAACGACAGATTTATTTAGGGGTTGATAATATTAATTCAAGTATTTCCGAAGGCACTTAAACATCGTCCCCTTAACATTTCTGCTTAGAATAATATTCTTGACCTTATGAATATTGTTATTAATAGAATTAAGTTGAATAACTTCACCAATACCGATACTATCAAGTTATAGAACGTGCTTTTCTAAAGAGCAGAGTTTTCCAAGTTTTGCCATTAAGCGTTTGGCAAGACTCCAGAAATTCAAGATTTGATGGTGTCTTAGGATCCAGTAGAATATTCTCCAATGATAGTTTTATGTTTCAACCGACCCCGTTTGCTAACTAAATGTTCATTTTTGGATAACATTTTATTACGAAGATTACGTACGTTAGTTTTATGCTCGTTATTTATTGATTTAAAATGCCTTGTTGGGCGATAAATTAGAGTCGAGTAGCTTTGGGAGATAAAATTAGATTCTTTGCCCGTGTGTTTTAAACTAAAGCAACTGTGTATTGTAGAAACTGATGTTCTGTTTAAACTTTAGCTGCTACTACAAACTACTATTCATGTAGGTGTTGTAGATAGTCTTGACAGAATGATCGAGAGTGTCACGATCACTTGTTCTATTATAGGACGTGTCCTACTTTCAAACAGTTCAAGAGCTGTCCCACATAGCAAACTACAGAATTGATTGTCAAATTGTCCATAACGACGCGTATGTACT
This sequence comes from Helicoverpa zea x Helicoverpa armigera, assembly GCA_033682625.1. NCBI lineage: Eukaryota > Metazoa > Arthropoda > Insecta > Lepidoptera > Noctuidae > Helicoverpa > Helicoverpa zea x Helicoverpa armigera. Next base: position 3,304,409 of record JAWIIS010000047.1, read on the forward strand.
CGCTTTTATTTTGGAATGATTCTCATACAATATTTGCCAAACGCTAAATCATCTTTTATCTGACCACAATGCGCAACGCAGCTGTTATAAATCTCAAAGTTTCATGTTACATGGACATTTGTACCAAAAATATGTTTTCAAATTCAAGTTCTGTTATTGCGAGTATAGCGACCTTGTTCCTTGTCATTGCTTTTAATATTTATATGAGTAATCATCTATTCGAGTTTGATATTTTTATCTCAGTTTTTAACAATTATTTTATAAACAGCAGATAACATACTCAGCTTAGTAACAAAACATATGTCTTCTATTTTGTATTTAAATGGAGGCGATAGTTCAGTAAGTTCAAGGTTGATAGCCTATTCTGTACCAAAAGCGTCGATAATGTGTCCATATTCATTCGCGTCAGGTTAAACTTGCCCATACTTCTGACTGCCGTCAATACACATTTCAATACCGTTGCTATCTCCACTTATTTCCTAGTCACTGACGTGAAAAGACTTTGCATTTACAGTTATAATATAGATATTTAGATCAGGAGATGCTAAGACATCTACCGTTACAAGAAAATCTCTTTTGTCGTCACTGCTTTTCATAAGACGGGGTTTATAGAAAAGGGAGACGTAGTTTTATCAAGTAAGAGGATTTTAAGCTTATTTTGCAATAGCGAAGAAGTCTGAGAGGCTTATCTATTTATTCCTTTTAGGACGTATTTTTTTATCCTTGTACTACTTGACGTGTTATAAAACTAGAGGTATCGTAAATACCTTAATGTGGAAAGAAATGGAGAACCTACAAGTATGCAAGATGCGTATTATTGAATTTTATTCGAATTTATGACTCCTGTATCCGTCAGTTTATCAGTCGGCAAGTCGTAAAATTCAGTGGGTCAGTACCAATGATATACAGTAGACATAATAAATGTCTTGTTATTTTGTTGTGGGATAAACAAATAAAGTAACAATTGTTAACCGTTGAACGACCATATTTATAAAACTTAAACTACAGATATAAAAAAGGATTAAACAAGAAGTAAAAGATGAAAATTTTCACATTTTATTTGACAGTTACAAAATAAATATAGAAGAAACCTACATTAGTCACAAAACCGACGGTCACAGCTAAATCTACAGTTGCTTTATTGATTTCTACCTTTTATTGCTGCGGTCTCACAAAGGCCTTGACATGCCTATTTATGTGCTAATTGACGGTTTATGCAGATACAGTTTATGTTAAACCTTTGCAAATGATTTGTACTCGCTTATCAATAGATTCACTGGACGATGCGAGCGCGTCACGTGGAGACGTTGAATGTTTTAATCGTTGATCGTGAATTATGATGTTATTACTCAGATTTATTGTCTGTGAGATTTATGACACGGTATTGTCACGTTATTGTGTCATGTGCAGATGTTATATTCTAGACAGATTTGTCACAGGCTTCTTCAAAATCAATAGCTATAGCAAAAATATTAGAATTACATAACAGAAATAATTGCCTACCCAAAGAAACCCCACTCAATATTGACGCTGTAATTTTAGGGAATTTGATAACGCGAAACGAAAACATAGGCCTTGTTAAAATCAACATTGTTTAATTAATGTTTGCTCGAATAATTTGTATGATGGAAACGAGAGCTGAGAATTGCCAGCCGATATTTTTGCCTACAACTAAAAGCAAATATTTGTTCTTAATTTAGACGTCTTTTGTTTCAGACAAGTCCTCTCCCACATAAAGAACATCCCGGAGCTAATTCTTCTTGGGAACGTATCTCCAACGGTGAGAAGACTGCCAATCTTCTCTTTGATGGTGAAGCACCCACGGGGGACCTTCCTCCACCACAACTTCATCTGCGCAGTCCTGAATGATGTCTTCGGGATTCAAGCTAGAGGGGGACTGTCAAGCAATCTGAACTACGGATCTGATGTCCTTGGAATCGACACACAACTGCTAAGGGAATATGAGAAACTATTAGATGTCGAAGCGTGAGTATTGAGTTTATTTGAATAACTTAGATGGCGCCAATACAGATTGCTCAAGGCTCAATCGATTGAGACACAAATAAATGGGAAAATAAGTAATACTGGTAAATTGAGGTGGCAACAGGTCTATCTCGTTTCAACCTGCTGTCATAAAAGTAATTCTGAAGTATTTGTACAACTAATAAAAACTGTTGCCGCTATTTAAAAGCCGTTACATATTATCATTTAGTAGTATATGAATAATAGAGATGAAGGATTTTAATTCAGTATTAACAGATTCATTTAATTCAACAAATCCATTTATTTGCGTACACCAAGACAGAGCTTGAACATAAACTATATTTTTAGACGCAAAACATTTCGGCACTGTTCGTTTACATAACAAATCTGTTAATTGTAACTCAAGGCTGAATAATTTGCACGCTCATAAAACATCGCTGGTGTTTATCAATGGAATTTATATTGCAGACAAAAAGAAATCGCAAGAGTACGGAAAATAAGCGACGTGAAGGCACCAGAAGTACCAATTTATAATGAACATCTAAGACCTGGATTCTGCAGAGTTTCTTTGCCTTTCTTCATGTCAGATTCTGAACTGGCTTTCGTTCTTGAGGCTTTGAAGATGGTGGCTACAGAAGGTTGGAAGATTCTCCCGCAGTATGTGGTAAACCCTGAAACTGGTCAATGGAGACACCACACGTGTGCGGTGCTCAGGGACAGAAAGTCATTGCACTCACTGAGGTTCAATGATGGGAAGATGACTGCGCATGAAAGAAGAGTTTCTGGTTAGTATTTATATTACTTTAAACGTTATAATTCTGATATCTATATATTAATTAAATTCTAATGGATCGGGCTTTCTTTTCAGGTCCAGGAATATTCCCTCAGACATACACCGAAACTCTGCAGACAGCAAGAAATCTATTCAACAGAGCGAGAAAACTAGCAATGAAGTGCTCAACAGCTGAGCCAGAAGTCAGTTTCAATCCTCGCATAGACTATCTCAGATGGTTTATGCTGCCCAAAGAAGCCCACGACCTCCTACTTGGTCGATCGGGCAATGTCAAACATATTGTGCCATTTGACCCCTCAGGGTACACGGGAGCTAGAAAGAGCCTAAATCTCACAAGGTCTTCCATTACGTCGTCGCCCATTTTGGGATCGTCGCCGAGGCATTTCAGTCTTTCGGCCATAGACGACTGCCATATATTCAGACTGAAACAAAAACAGAAGTTTTACTCACGAGAGTCAAGTCTGCGGGAAACACACAAGGAAGAAGCTGAAACGCCTCTTCCAGTACAATTTGCAGTCGGGGAATCTGTATCACCGCTACGCTTGATACCTCAAAATAGACAACCTCTGCTGGTTAGATCTAGATGTTATAGTTTGGGATCTGATAGTCCTCCGGCAGCACTAAGCGCACAAACTAAGTTGAATTTGGGCTTGAAGGAAACCAGCCCGAACAACGTCATAGAGAAATCAAACTTTTGTAATTGTGGAAGTCAGACAGATCTGCAATCTCTAGACGACCCGATGATCTCACCCGGCAAGGCATTCCCCTTCAGTACACAAAGCAGTGCTTCTATATCTGACTGCAGCCAAGTAGGCCGAACATCGCCAACTACTTCACTGAACTCTCAAACATCAGAAGATATCCAGGCTTATGTGAAAGAAATGACCAGAGAAATAGCCACAGAAATAAAGTCAGAAATACGCGAAGTCATTTCCAAGGTGGACGACATTTTAGAGAATTCAGACTCGCTCGAACAGTCGAATCTTAGCATGAATTCAATTTCTAGTCAGAGCGATAAGAATTCAGTATCAGTCATAGACGTAGCTGAGTACCTAATGGGCATGTCAAGAGAAATGGCTTCGGAAGTGAAACATGAAATTCGTGAAATGGTTAACCAAGTTGACGAGATGATTTCACCGGACTACACTGGGTCTTGTTCTCGCAAGAGTTCTCCGCCACAAACTGGGAGACAAAGAATTGGTTCAGGGCCAGAATTAGGTTTGGATCTCAAGAAACCGACGGCTAGCTTGAAGAAGTGTCCCACTAGTCCTGTACTGCCTCAGTATGATGAAGATGACAGTCGTTACTGCAAGCGCTCTCCAACGACAAATTCACCTAAGTCAGCACAATGCACGCCTTCTCACGAAGCTTCTGGACCAAACAGTATCTCATTCAATTCAAGTGAGACATCAACACCTGACACCATAATACAAGTAGTTACTACTCAGAACTCGCCAGTTCTCCCCAAATCTTTAAGTTCAAACAAATTATCAGATGACGAAGCGAGTTGTACCGACGCCGCCTGCAGACATTGTTCTATTAAGAAAAATTGGTGCCAAAATCCTTCAGTGAGTTCTCAGGACAGTGGCATCAATATGACATTCACGGAAACTGATTCATTTTTAGAATTTGGTAAGTTGTTAGTATTTATTTATCTTACTCTCTGAACAAATTGAACCCGGACGCAATCGGTCACTAAGTGATGTCAATAAATTCAGTGTTTACGTTTTGTGTTCGAGTCGTCGACACCGAACAATTCAATGTCAATAGATACTAATTGGTATTCATCATTTCTGGTGCTTGGCAGAATGCTACTAGTTTACTACGTTTCATACAATCTGTATTCAGAATTGTCTTTTGCTGATAACCTTTTTTGATTTCGTCAATACTTGGTTTTAAAGTCTTAACTTTAACTTGCTGATTTGATCCGGCTAGTGGCTTTAATTTGATCTAGACTACATCATTTGGCAAACATAATAATATTGTTAACATCATGGCACAACTTCTGAAATAAGCATTGATGTTCAAATACATTAGCATAAACATGTTTAACCTTCAACTATATCGCTAACAACAATCTTCCGCAGATCCGCTAAACAAGACAAGAAAGTGCCAAGTTAGGATGCGAATCTGTTCGAAGCACGAGAAGAGTGAAGTACCAGACATCATTGAAGGAGTTCCAGTGTGCTCGGGTGACCACGTGCGGCAGACCAAGCGATATGAAACCTCCGATACAAGCAGGGTAGTGTTTGCCGAAGACCCGGAAAGAGAAAATAGGTAAGAAGTTACGACGTATCATCATCATATTATGACCCTGTTGCCGTCTAAAATTGAATGTTGGTATTCCCCATTTGGCTCCAATCATCTATCATCCATTTGGACATTTATTGACGCTGGAACTAAATAGATTCTTGTAATAGATATAGACTTCGTAAACATAATGTGAACCATACCTAAGTCAATTACAAGTCAAGTGAAGAGATTAAAGACTAGATTGCAGGTCTGATCCTGTACAACAAGATAACAATCTGAAGCATCTACAACATTACGTTATATCTCAATCGATTAGCGCACGAGCAGAGCTGTTCGTCAAATTACCTAATAACTCGTTTCAAGACAAGACGACTATTTTAAGACATTTATTAGTATAAGAGCTAAAGATAAACCGAAGCTAAAATCCCCAGTAAAAGATCCGAAAACAAATACACGCCTCACGTAAATAGACGAACTTGTAAGAAACAAATGGTTTCATATTTTATTCATTGCATTTCTCAAAACAAACGTCGGAAGGTCGTTAAACCACGTTTGAACCAGAGAAGACTTGGCAAGAAATTAATGAAGTTTAAATTCAAAATGGCTAGCCACGGGTACACTTTTGGCAATAAATCAAAACACGCCAAGGATATCAGGTTGCGAAGTAATATTTCATTTTGACGTACAGTTGTTACTTTTAATGCGGATATAAGAAAACTCCTAAAAAGCTTTATCTCGATTACATTTTATTTTTGGTATGAGAACCATTTCGTTACGGCTTTAGAAGCTTATTAACTTTCTTGGTTCCTTTTCTATCCTCTCAGTATATGTTGTATAAATACTTCATTGGTATCGAGATGTATTGTGCAGTGCGAAATGAATTCGCTCGACACTTGATTGATCCCAAGTTCAGATCGTTCGACTCGTTGCCATGTCTCTATCGACTCGGTCGGAACTATGTCAATGCACTTATTTACAGTGATGCAGAGTGTTGTATTGATAGAATATTTAGTGTCCATTTATTGTAATGTAGTAGTCGATTTTATGTCATTTATTGCATCCCACTCACCGTCATGTATTTCTTGATTTTTAATGCTGTAGTAATGGAATATCATTGCTATTCATCTAGTTATCATAAAATCCATAGTAACAAAATCTATTGTTTTTTATGTATGGTCGTGAAAAACTGTTGTCATTCTTACTATTTTCCTATTCATGTTTTACCTTATATCAGAACAGACGACCTCTCTGGGGCCACATGGTTTCTTTTAAAATTAATTAAAACAGTTATATTAGTAAAGGGCCAAGTTTCACGTCCCTTTTTCCACACACTTTACCTACGGGTTCTTCAACTAACCAGTCTATTCCATATACTAACCTATGGTCTATCGAATGTTCTAGAACCTCGACCACCGTAGTGGAGTCAAAGCGCTCCAGTCGCTCATCCAATGCTTCCTCCAGCTGCTCAGATCGAAGCTCGCGGTCCAGCGGCTATGGGACCGACCAGAGGACCCATGATGAACGGTATTATGATAGGAGGTTAGTTATTGAAAATCTTGACCTACCTATGGCACACTAACTATTTCTTCTAGAATAGAATAATATTCTGTCAAAAGTAGAATATACTTATTTTTATTAACTTTGTTACTACATTATCAAACCTTTTAAATCTCTGAAATTTCAGGATGAATATACTTGATCAATAAAACAAGAGCTCTTATTGCCTACACTGGCCTAACAGTCGACAACAGCCGACATTTTCCGAAGTTTGTCAATGCCAAATTTTCCAAAATTAACATAAAAATAGCAACATTTTTCACGACCATTTATCAAAACAAGACTTTATCACACAGCTATACCTACCTATTCTCTGTTTTCATTTTCTAATTTCCACAATGATTTTGTTCACAGCGAGTCAGAGTGTCGCACCTTCAAACCTCAATGGGAGGAGGAACGTGAAGAACATGAGGACAGCAGCGCATGCAGTGATGCCTCTCTGACAGACTTGACGCTGGATGATGATAGCAACTGGCACTGCCCACCCAGAGCTGTGTGGAAACCCACTGTTGAGGTATGGATTTCTTTAGAATGGTTTACTCTACATGCTCGGACAGGTCAATCAAAACTGTTAGAAGCTGTAAAACTGTTGATCTTTGGATAAACTAGGACTTGTTTACGTTGCACGAATACCAATTTTATCTCTAAAGTATGCCGAAGCCAGTCTTAGGTAGACTGTGATTTGGTATCTTGTCCTCATTCCTCACAGAAGTTATGATTAGGTTATGAATGGTTTTCCAAGATTGCTGAATGGGAATCTTAATCAATTGAAAAATATTGTTCTACAGTATGAAATGTATCTTTTAACGCTTCTTCTACACTTTGCAGGCTATTCACGAGTACAACATGATCAGGCCTGGCGACAAGGTGCTGATCTGCCTCTCTGGTGGTAGTAGCTCCATAGCTCTGCTGCACACAATGCACCAGTATCAGCTCTACTGCCGGGCTAAGGGCATACACTTCAGTATTGGTGAGTATTTCTTCTAATTGTTTTGGTGTCTCGTCATACATTCAGTCAGATTTATCTATCGATCATTATTGTGTACCGAGAGAAAAATTGCCAGTTGTCGTGGAAAATTCCTTAGTGTTTAATTGGAATATTCTTTCTTCTATTACAAATACAACATTTACAAAAACTCAGAAAGTTTTTATTCGAGTGAAATCCACGTTGTCTTAACGGTCTTTTTTTTTAAAGAAAAATTATATTTTAAATATTTTTAACCCTGTCTTTTATCTCTTACAGGAGCTCTCTTCGTTCACGAGCCGAGTTCACAAGTGGACCCACTGCATTTGATGGCCTACTGCAGAACACTTGGCGTCAAGTTCATTTACGAAGACAAGTTTGAAGAGGATGAGCCTGAAAGTAATTACTTACCTTTAATACCGTAGCATCTACGAACCAGATATGTCAACGATGAGTTCAAGCTGAATCTCAATCAAGAATTATGAACCAAATTCCAAGTATAAAAAACTTTACTGATTCTATTATTTTTTCTGGCACTGGTCATTATTAGGTACATACATATTAGATTTTCAGTATCTTATTTATAATGAAATAATACACTTACAGTGACAGTCTCATGTACCTATCTAATTGTCCCAATTGTATTTGGAGTCGGAGCAGCATTTATTCATCAAAAACCTAATATCTATCTGTCTTCTTCCCAGATGCAATCTGCACAACCCCTTGGAGCCTCGCAGCCGAAGCGACCCGTTGGACTTGTCGTAGCACTCGCAAGCGTGTCCTGACTACGGCTGTAGCACACGGCTACGGCGTAGCGGCGCTGGCGCAGCACCTGGACCGCGCTGCTACGGCGTTTATAACTGCCGCCATGCATGCTGGCACTCTGAGGACTTTGAGACCACATTATACTCTGCGGTAAAGATACCAAAGATATTCTATTTTGTGGTAAAACGATGTTATTTTCTGGTGCTCGCTAGAATGTCCCCTTGATCTGCTTGAATGGCTCCTAAAGAGCCAGTAATAAACTTGGAATAAAAGCTCGAAGCGTTGTGTGCTTTCTGAATTTCCTCACCGCTAAAACAAGTTTCTGGCATGGTTCGTTGCATTTAAAATTCCCAAAAATATTTTTTGTTTTTTCTTTGTGATTAAATAAATCACATAGTTCATCGATAGCTCATAATTTCAATACCCAGTTCCAATTAAATTTTATATTTTCCCCTTATCTTCCAGCGACCACGACATCCGCATCATTCGCCCGTTCATCTACGTGCGGTCGCGCTCGCTGGCCGCCTTCGCGTGCGCGCGCAGCCTGCCCGACTTCCGCGTGCCCAATGACGTGACTCCGCATACACCGCCTAGTGACGATGGAGGGGATAATAGGTAAGAACTTGAATTCACGTCATGATACAAATTTTAAGGCAGTCCATTAAAAATGCCGGTGAGTACTGGCACTACTCATTGGCAAAGAAGCTGAGTATAGTTGTACTCAGCTTCTTTGGGAAATTACAAGATAAATACAAGCCACAAATAACTAGCTTCTTTCATGTTAGTATTATGTGTCAAATGGTACAGTGTACACATAACTATAGGTCGCTTGAAACCACATAGCAACCTTAAAAAAAATTGAGAGTTGCCTCAATAAAAATTGCTCCGTGTGCAAAGCTCCTGACAAAATGGAAGGTTTAAAACAATAGAAAAGTACGCAAGGTGCTCTCAACTACTGTCTATAATTTTTTTCATCAACTTCAAAGTACTGACAGCTATCTGCGTTTAGCGTTATTTTAATATCGGCATCTACCGTTCCCACTTTCCTTTAAAACACCACCAGACTTAACCGTAATTCTTCTTCTTCTTCCAGCAAAGAGGACATAATGGACCGCACAATCACCGAAGCCTGCACATCTGAGAAGAGACCTGGTACCCGCGACGATCTCCAGGACAAATCTCTCGCAGCATCCTTAGCAGAACCGCTGGAAACTGCTCGAGACCTGCTGGCTTCCCAGGAGAGAATGTACCCGTACCTCTTCACCAGTCTCAAGAGTGCGTTACGACCTCTTTTTAATGGCAGGTTAGTTTTTATTAGCGTGGTTGTCGGGTCACTGCTCATACATTGGTTTGGATTTTTGGGAGATGGGAAATCATCATCTCCCGTTTGTAGGGCGAAAGCATGCCAATATTTTATTGGCTGTTCTATAACCATGGTCCCTCTGAAGCCAACTGCAGCTAAAGTCTGGGCTTGGTTCTTTGAGAAGCTTTTTTGGTTAAGCTTTCCAAGAAACCTTCTCAATTTTGAGGTAACTTTGTGATGAATTGACATACTGTTGTTTGACCAAATGGTTCAATCTTTGGAAAGTGTCATACACTTACGCTTACTAATCTCAAATCGGTGTCGGTTTAATTCACCTTTCGTCCACTCAAACTTGACATCTCTATTCAATATTATAATCCTTTTGGGTCCTGGTAAAGAATAAATCTATAATCAACTATATCTTTATCCATATCTACAGTTGTTTGAAAAATATAAATTAAACATCGATACTTTTTATCCACAGAGACATGAACAAGGACCAGAAAGAGCAACGCCATAGAAAGAAGTCGGTCATACAGATGCGGAACGGAGCGCCTGTATATGACTCTGATGAGGATAGTGAAGAAGAATTGGTCCCATAGTTCATCGCTGCCTGCTACAGCTGCCTGTCTCCCAATCCTGGATGCCAGGTCCTATAAACTTGGTCCATAAAATCAGAAAATATAAGCCTATCAACGGTCTAGAAAACTTTGCATTCAACGGTCGACTAGAATGAAATTTATTATCGTTCTTGTCTCACTACTGTATTATATTTATTCTTCGAAATAGCAGCTGTAAGCAGGAATCTTATTTTTTTTTGCCATCAAATACAAAGATGGTAGAATTCTATTATAACGTGGTGGCCATAAACGGCTTGGTATTGCCAGCCGAAAAATTAGATGTGTTCCAGGTGTGATAGGTTGCGATGCAGGTGAATGTGATTCACCCCAAGTGTTTTGTGCCATTTGGCATTTTGTTCTGTTAGAGTGTTCCGGCTCGTGATTTCTCAGTGATCGTTTACTTGTGATCAACTATGTTATTCTATACGATGGAATTTTCGTGGCTCTATGGACCAATTGTTCGTATGTATGGTAGGTTAGAACTTCTGGAAGTTGTTGCTTGAAAATTATTAGTATTTAAATGTTGTTTGATGCGATTGAAGGAGAATATGTACGAACAATGGTCATTGGAGGATTTTATTGAGTAGGGCCACTTAAATACTACCGTAATAATGTTCTAGTTTGTAAGTTAGAGTGAGTGTAAACTTTGAGTTGACGTTAGTTTCAGGGATGCCATGTTGATGTTTTGTTACTAAAATGGTAGGATGTTTTTTTTATTGTAATGTGTAACTGTGGAATTGAAACAAAGTGCATTTGTTACAGTCTGTTATTGTAATATTAAGAAATATATTTTTCAATGTTGTTGTATGAATTGAAATGTATGAATACGAAACTTATATTGTATAACGAGGTCTATTTATTCAGTCGATTGATGAGAGTTTAAAAAATATATCCAAGTGTTACTATACATTGATTTTATTTTAGGTACATTTTATGTACCGTACGAGGTACCTAAATACTATTTTAAGGATCGTAGCTACGACGATATAATATTAGAATAAAAGATTTAATTATACAAGTTTACAAAGTAGCAAGTATCAAAGCTGTTATTTGTACAAACTTTGTAGTTGTAGTTTCTTACGCTTTTTATAAAGATATTAATTTGCTTGTCTATGGCAACAGTGTTGCCTGTATTTGTTTATGTTTAGTGTGAAGGAATTCTTACTACATTTTCTACAACGAGAGTGAATGGTTTATTTTTTGTGGTGTCATCAGCAATCACTTTCCATGAGCATTACCCTCCTTTGGCTTCGCAGTCGGGTAAGCTCCAGGAATATGGCTGCTGATGCAAGACTGAATTTTCTGAATGTTGAAAACTCATTTTATATATTTTTTCATTAAGTTTTTATGATATGATTTTGCATTAATACGTGACTACTTATCTAGATATTTTGTATTGCTCTTGTATGCAACTGTAGGATAAGAAAGATTCCTAATTATTTGGGATGCAAATATTAATAAGTGTGAACTACGATAATCTTGAAACAAGTCCCATTAATTGCTTCCATGATATATATGATATAATTATTGTATTCATATACATATTGTCGTATGAAATAAAAATATGTTTTAATGAGTGCTGGCTTTTTATTTCATACAATATTATTTTTCTTTTCTAACCAGTTTACCTGTGTAATGACAGCACATCGTCAAACGATGTTAAATATCTCTTTGTTCAATGATATTAGACGTCCTGATAAGGACCCACGTTATATCTGCTTTGTTATTGCAGACTCAACGCTCAGCGATCAAAGTATCGGTCGACTAAAAATTTGCAACGTGCTGGAAGCTCTTGTAGAGGGAGATTGAAGGAAAAATAAAACACGAATTAGGTTTCTTATTTACTAGATACACTACACAAATTCAGACGTGTGTGTGCGTGCCCACTTCTTAAACTAATGAGTATTGCGAGTACTAAGGATAAACCCTTTAAACACGAAGCTAAACACTGAATGTGACAATCATATAAACTACACTTAATTTTACAAGCAGAGACGAATGTAATCTAACCTAGTTAAGCTATATAATATCATTTTAATCCTAACCTCTTATATACTACTTCATTTCATGACGACACAACATTTTTCCTCGATAATAATCATAATTTAAAGAGAACTACATTATTTTTGTTATTATGAGATATACGGCTAATAAATCTACGATATTATATAATAAGGATTATATCATTTTAAAATAGAGCATCATTTTGGAAAGGGTAGTTTAGAATTGAAGTTTGCATTTTACTTTTTGCCGCCTCCCTGGCAGCATGGCTTGCCACCTGTTAAACAAACAAAGATTAATATTATTTATTTAAAAGAAGATAATACTTAATTATCTAGCAGTTAACTAACTAATCCTTGACTGAATTAGAAAAAACTTGGCACTGGGATTCTCTAAGGGAAAAGCTTTCAGTCTAATCCGATGATGCTAAGCAGCCTATCAGAATTCTCCAGCCCAGTTAGCCGAGTTACTAGGATCTAATCAAATGGATGATGATCAAACAAAATACCAAGTAAGCACTTTGTTGGAAATGTAGGGAGTACCAGAGATTACTGGCACAAATTACTAAATAGAGTTACTGAAGTTGTAGTTTCCACTAACAGCCTTTTCACTCTGGCGGATATTCCGCGTTTAATTTATCCAAATACTGCCCCCGTACGACCGGGAGATGTCTCTCGGAAAATTCGCCAATGTGAAAAGGCTGTTACTGCCAACAACAGCTAAACCACGGAGGAAGGAGTCATGAGCGGAGCTGCCATATAGCAGGTAGGCCAGGCGCCTTCTTGAAGCGACGTATAGGTCAAAGATTAGTCTTTATTGATTGGTGATTTGTTAGGAGATTTTGCGTTATGACATCTCCGATAGTCATTTTGTTCTTCGTGAGCTGAACTAGCTGCAGTAGTATACTGACCAGAGGGTTTGCCATCGCCGCACGCACAGTTGGGGCCGCAGGTGCAATTAGCACCGCACGCGGCTGCCCCTCCACCGCACGTGTCTGTAACAACATGAAATATCATGAAATTGTGATCATCACGGTTTCAAGACCACAGGAAAAATCTTGAAAGGCTCAATTTCAAAGACCACATACTCACTTTTTGGTAAAAAAGACCTAATTGGTAAGACTATTTCGAAGTAAACGCCTATTTGAGACAAACCCTTTATTAGGTATATAATAGAATTGTTCCTTCAAATGATAAACAATTTCGTGCCTACTATTATAAGCCACTTATCTCAACATACTACTTTCCGATGTAGTCTATGTAGAATCCATAAGATGGTAATGTACCATATTATGTTATATTATGTAAGGCGTTAGTGTCCGACTACGAACGGTTACTTCAAAGCCTTAGCAAATGATGATGTATGGCATTATAATGGACGCAAATTGCTGTCAATTTCGCTTAGATACGCATTATTTATCAGTAAGTAATGTCATAAATATCATCATAGATTCTAATGCCTATTTTATTTGCGGGCTTTTGTCTGATATATTTTCATCTATAGCTTTCCTTATATCACAGTGATCCCACTATTAGCAATAATTTTACGATTGTGTGAAATATGATATGTATCATCTTTCTTATCATCGTTTCTTTTGTAGTCCCTTTTCTATATCCACGTCTATCCATGTTCATGCCGAAAATCTTTCTGACAACGTCTATATTCCTCAAAATTCCTCCGCATTACTTGCCCATCAAATAACAACCCAATAAGGTAAATCAGTAAAACAAACTTTGCAATGTAGGAATCGTTATGTCCCGAGGAAATACCTAACTCTATCTGTTAGTATGTAGCACTATCAAGCCAAACTTTCTGAACCATTAAAATACGCATATATTAATTTAGATCTTGAGAAAGAACATCAGTAAGCTACTTTTTAACCAGGTGCGGGAAGGAATTCACTCGAGATGAGAGATACAGCTAGTTGTAAATCTTTGTATCAGTTTAAAATCAAGGAAATTGCCTACATGTCACACTTCCAAGATAACTAAATAACTAAGTACAAGTTACAAAAGTCGTGTTCCAATTTATTCACCAATCAGCTCACAATATTACAAGTAACTGTAGTTTAGAGCACGTTCAACCTGCTTCAAGTCGTGGGAACTAGCGAACAGAGAATGGCTGATACATCTTTAAGTTTAATTAATCCAATTAAAATTACTGTTATTTGTACTTACTAAAGGTTGGTTGAACCACGTTCGGATTTTGTTGATGATAAGACTGTAAATTGTACAATTTTTTAAGCTTTCTTGAGAAAGCAGGATAAGGTTATTTAGATCTAAGTATTTTTATTAATATGGTTATTTTATTTGATACAATGTCAATTAAATAACCTGTCTAAGTAAATATATGATTTTCACAACACTTAAGTATCTACCGTACCTCTACACATGTAAAGTGGCATTTACTGCACTCAAGTGCAAAAATATTTGCACACTTTTTTTGGCAAGGATTAACTCCAAAGATTTTAATGATCATTATTATCAACTAACTTTTCGATTTAAAGAGAATATTAGTAATTTACCGGCTTTATAATTTCTATTCGATTTCTATGTTCATAGGTACTACAACTAAGTTACGTCGCGGCATGGAATAGACAAAGGTACAATCCAAACTAATATTATAAATGCAAAAGTAACTCTGTCTGTCTGTCTGTCTGTCTGTCTGTCTGTCTGTCCGTCTGTCTGTCTGTCTGTCTGTCTTTTCTTCACGCCTAAACTACTGAACCGATTTGTGTGAAATTTGGTACAGACATAGTTTGAAACTTGAGAAAGGACATAGGATTGTTTTTATTACAAAAAAAAATATTATTTTTATAATTAAAATTATTCCGGACATATAGCGCCATCTATTGGTCAAATCAAAAATCTGCTGGTAGTCACTATTCCACGCGAACGAAGTTGCGGGCAAAAGCTAGTTACTAAATAAATGTTAATGTAATGTAATATTTAATGTTATAAGCGATTTATGTAAAAATCTACAAATTGTAAATATCATTGGCTAAATTACTGCGTTTGAAATCTAATTATAGAAATTTTATTAAAACCAGTTTAATGCATTCAAAATATTCACATGCTTTTATCTGTTTTGATACTATTAATAGTACATGAATATTATTAATACATTTCCCGAAACTAAGTACCTATTCACCGCTGCGCACTTAAAACGTGCTTGAAATCGAAATAGAACACTAACTTAATAATCCCTTTAAACCTTTCACCATACCAGACATAAGTACATTCATAGATACAGCTAGACACAAATTACATTCAATAGTACCAACTGCGTAATTTGCGAAATTGCGAACAAATCACCGGCCGCCGGCAAAACAACAAACAAACTACCTACACCACGTGCAAAAAAACCTACCAAAAATATGATTTTAAAAATTTATAAAAAAAAAAAAATATTATTGTTATTTTGAAATTATATCTCTGTTCACAGCTGCGCACTTAACAAAACGTGCTCGAAATTGCAGCCAGACTTTTACTTAATAATCCCTTTGAAACTTCCTACGAAACCTTTCACCAAACAACATAAGTATATTGATAGACATAGCGAACACAAATTACAACCAATAAGAAACAACTGCGTCATTACTCATTTGCGAAAATTCGAGCAAATCACCGGCAACCGGCAAAACAACAAACAAAATTACACTACATACTAAAAAAACCTACCAAGAATTTAAAATTTTAAAAATATTTTTTTAAAATGTTAAAAAAAATTACCTTTACAAGAGTCGCAGGGTGCAGGCATCTTGTTAGACTAGGCTAGACTAAGCTAGCCCGGTCTGTGAGAGGGTGCGCGCGCACGTCTAGAGCCGTCGAGAGCTCAACGGGTCAATAACTGAACGCGAGGGGGGATCGAAACGCTCTCACGATAGGCGGAGAGACAATGAACTGATGACTTTAGTTTATTTGCAAGAGAAGATGGATCGGTTATTGAAGTTGGGGTTGGGGCGATTGATAGGGATAGGTTGTCAGGTTAATTGGTTATAAATAAAGTTGGTTTAAACTGTTACTTTTATTTATAGAGTTCGTACTTAAGTCATTGTTATACAGAGACAATTTTAATTTTATCATCTCCGAGTTAATTTATTAACTGTTCTGTTAACACTTGCGGACCTGTTGAAGTTCGTTAAAGTTAGGTTGAATATTAGGGATCATTAATGAGATATATGGTTTCCATTTTAAAAGTTTTTTTTTCAGATTCCTTATTGTTACTTATCTATAAAACTAGGTTCACATTCTTATAGAATTCACATCAAGAACTAAACATGAACTAATCCAAAATTCTGAACCAAATCACAAATAAAAGCCCTATTAAATTGAAAACACAATTCCATCTCCTTGCCTACAATAAGATAGTTATTTATCCAATGGCGTGCAGGTACCTACAGGTATCTATAGGTACAATAAATGATCGGAGGGCCGTAAACAAAAACAGGCCGGTTCGGATAGTACCCGGACCGGTTCGCTCGCGTTACAATCCACCAGACATTCTATATGTAGCAAGCTTTCCTATATGAACTTTGGAACTTGTAATGTCAATTTGCTAATAATAATAGATAGGTTATTGCAAGACAAGGAAATCATGCGGTGTTACTTGACTAATGTGGAAACAAACCTGTGCCTGTTCTTGAATAATGTAACAATGTAGCTAGAGCTAAGTTACTGTTTATAATGTAGCTTTGTCAGAGATAGTAAGTCGTAACAAATAGACAACTATTCGTCTACAAAAAAAAAATACAATCCTTACGAATTAACCCTCCTGTAAAGTAGGTATCCCGATACTTATAAATGCGAAAGTAACTTTGTCCGTCTATTTAACAAATTTTTTAATTTATCTATAGGCTGAGAAAATGCACGGGGTTCTGTTTAACCAATTGCGAGAGTGAATTTCCATGAACTTGGTTGAAATCACAGACAACAGCTAGTTTCAAATAAACTCCAGATCATTTAAAAATGAATGTCTCGTAATTTTCGAGTTTTGGCGCAGTAAGGACCTAATTAATATGCCAAATACGGCTGCAATATTCTTGGCAAAGAACTGGCGTTCTCTGAAACTTATGCGCACTATCTGTGAAGTTTATGAGCTCTGGAATACGAAGCTATAATTCAGTGACATTAATTTTGTGAAGGGGAACGTTTTTTAGAGAGAATTTATAGTGGGTACATAATCTAACTGCAGAAGGAGATGGTTATCGAAAGATCTTTAAATAAAAGTTTAAATACTAAAAATATAAAGCTGAAGTTTGTTTGTCTGAATATGCTAATCCCTGGATTTGTCGGTCCGATTTTAAAAGTTATTTCACATATTTGGGATGCCACACTATCCCCAAGTAACATAGGTTATATTGTATTCGGGTACGGAAAGAAGTTCTCTGATTAACCGCGGGTATATTTAATCCGTGTATATTTCCGTGTCCCCGGACACCGTGTGTATTCCGGGTGTCCGTTCCCGGGATACGAGTGAAACCGCGATAAAAAAGCTAGTTTGGTAGCTAGTGGAAACATCTGCTAAGTCTAAATAGAAAACTGCTAAAAGAAACTTAACACAAGCTTGAGCTCATCTTACCATATAAGGACCCCATAATATAGAAAAATAAAACCAAAACCCATATGTTTCCCGTGAGAATCGAGAACCACCATTAGAAGCATTTGCTGTTTTTGTGTAATTAACTGCTACAGGCTTCGAGGCAAAAATTACTTTCGCGTTTAGTATAATTTGCTGTTTTTATCAGAACACGATACAGCCTTCCAAAAATATATTGCAGAACTGGTTCAGTCAGTTTTGTAGCTTAAGTAAGAGTCCTACCACACTGCCGGCTAAACTGTCGGCTGTGGTAGTTGTCCGACATTTTACATTATTTTTCTTCTTTGCTCTCTAATTCATTCACGACACCCGCAACTCCTCATAGGTTCAGTTGTTACAGGCACTAGCTGTCTGGCATAATGCTGAACTGAATCTATTTGGCGCAACTTCTTCTTTTTTTTTTCTTTCTTTTTTTTCTTCTTTCTTATATAATTTTATCAATTCTTTATAATAGCTTATTTTGAAGGTAAGCCACAAAAGAACCCCAAGATACAGGTAGCTTAGTTTGGGGACCACAGAATTGATAAAAATGTCTCCCGTAGAGTGTAGTTACAGCGTTACAGTTAACTTTTAAATTACTTTAAGTCGCCTTAAATCGAGAGTTGTATATGTAACTGGAATCAATAAAGTTTATTATATAAACAGACTTTTCAGACGGTCTTATACTGGCCAGGTATCCACCATTCATCTCCATACTGATTTATGCGCCCGATCAAACTACCGACCGACGCGGCGTAAAGTTAGCAGTGTGCGGAGGCTCTTACAATTTGTTTATTTATTTTCACATAATATCGACGAAGGAAATCAAAACATCAGCAAAAAACTTGATCTCATTTCAAGGTATGGAACTGAAATACATTTTGTTATGTTTATTTGTACTGAGTCACGCTTTGAATTCCTTTGAAAGTTTTTGTGCAAACTGATTGAAAATATTTTTTAGATCCAGATAAGACCCACCTATAGCGATCTTATTTCAAAAATACTCTTTGAGTCCTCTTCATTCTTCATTCTTCACTCTTCATTCTTCACTCTTCATTTTTCACTCTTCATTTTACTTTTATAGTTTAAGTGGTAAAGTTAAGGAAACTCTTGTATACCTATACTCAGATCTATAAATATTTTCGACAAATCAAATCAGAGAAACAAAAAAATACAAACAACTTCTCAGTAATCCGCCAAACTACTACCTACCAAAAACAATCAGTTAAATATGGAAACCACATTTCTAAGAAACGCTATCCTACCGGAGCATCTAACAATCGCATGGAAATAAACGATTACACTAATTCTTACTAATGTTATAAATGTAGAAGACCGTCTGTCTGTCACGCATACACACACACCTGAACCACTAAACTAATATGCCAATAATAGAATGGCTTACAAACAGAGATTAGGCCTTGTAGAAGTATCATGACGTGGAAGAATACCATGGCGATACCCGTCCCTCGACGAAAGGTAATTGAAAGCAACACCAAGGGTTTATAGCCGGCAAAGACATTAAACTTATAATATCACTTCTATATTACACAACGATTCGTCGCCGGAAGGCGCTGGATGCAGGTCGCTTCCAACAGGTATCTGTGGAGATCTAAGGGGGAGGCCTATGTTCAGCAGTGGACGTCCTATGGCTAAGATAATGATGATGATGATCTCTTCGATAGCCGGTAAGACTCCGGGCATATACCCTCCACCGACCCAAGGTGGAGGATAGACCATGAGGATTACCTAAATTCGACATATAATCTTGAAAAAGTGATCCTATGTTTTAAAAAATGTTTTGAAAGTCGCGGTCAGAAGCTAGTAAAGTTATAACCACAGCGGTTTGCCGACACGACACGACGTCTGCCGATGTCGTCGACCCGTACCTGCGCTCGAGTGATTCACTGCGCTATAAAACAACTATCTAACTCCTAATGCTTGATTTTACAATGCTATTGGCTTGCTGTCTTGTCTTGTTGTGGAACTAATTTGAGCTCTGTTGATGGGCGTATTTTTAACTTTATGAAAGGACTGGTTTGTAAAAGACCTGTGTCCAAAGGTTGACTGGATGAAATGTCTTTTTAGCGATAAGAACGCAAATTGTACTTTTCTTTGTGTTTGTAATTTCCTGTGTTGTTCATTACTAACAAAGAAGGTTTAGAATTAAAAAAAAACATCTATCTATTTATGTGCCTGCTGAGTGCTGGTTTTCCAGTGATGGATCTTAGGAGGTTTATCATAATAAGTTAATTTTTTTATAAAGTTTTTAGTTGTCTTGTCAATAGAGCGGCTAGGATATTATATCGGATTGGTTTCGTTTCGATACGTAGTTGAAAAAAAATTGCTTAGATTTATCATTTATTTAAACTTATCTTAACTTTAGGTTTTGGTTCTCAGAATACTGGTTTAAGCACGGTTTAAGATTTTGATTACATTAATACTCTTGGTCATACTTTCCTTCTGTGATCCAACAATTGCACTAGACGCTTAGTAATAACATGTTCAAATTAATGTTCTTCACGCAACAATGGAAAACACTATCAATATCTATTAGAAACATTTTTTATAACCATAAGCTAATTGTCAAGCCCTCTAACACAAGTGGTTATAAGTTATGACACTTGTAGAGAAAGCTAGGAAGTGTCGCGATAATACTTACCTATGTGCAAGCGTTCATTACTCGGCGCTCGCTAATTGTGGCTCAAGTCGTCACAGTGAGATTGTGTTGCTGATCTACACAATGTAACTGTATATTGTGATAGTAATTAAAAACTATCCTTAACTTATATGTATTATACTCGCGATTAGTATTATACTCGTTTGTTGCTCTTTCATCCCAAAACGACTGAACCAATTTGAATTAATTTAACGCCGGTAGTCAAGAGGCTCGAAAAGACATACGCGATTTATCCGGGTACGAGAAGTAGTACAGTTTTGCAATAAGAGAAGGCAAGAATAAATTTAGGTATATAATATACTAGCTTTTGCCCGCAACTTCGTTCGCGTGGAATAGTGACTACCAGCAGATTTTTGATTTGGCGCTATATGTCCGGAATATTTTTTTTTTTTGTAATAAAAACTATCCTATGTCCTTTCTCAAGTTTCAAACTATGTCTGTACCAAATTTCACACAAATCGGTTCAGTAGTTTAGGCGTGAAGAAAAGACAGACAGGCAGACAGACAGAGTTACTTTCGCATTTATAATATTAGTTTGGATTTGTTTTATTGTTAGCTAGGTAGGTACATCACTCATACACTCTATCGGATAGTCCAATTTTAGTAAACGTTACGTAGCGTAGCTGTTAAGTACTGGAATAACATATTATTCTTTTTATTTATCAACATAACCCTACAAAAAACTAGTAACTCAGCCAAAGCCACGGATGGAAGCTAGCAATAATACATTTCTAGATACGTTTGTCTGAGTCGTCGGTCGCAGTCACGAGTCTCGCTCCGTTTCACATCGCTCGGAGGGTCGCCTTATAGCAATTTATTAATTCATCCACTTGAACGATGCATTGCAGACGAACTAATGACATTTGATATTGCATCGATCATATATCGTCTGGATAGTCAATTGGCAGATGCAGCTTGAGAGTTTTTGGGTACCTAGTTATAAAAAAAGACCTACCTAGTTAGAAAATTATACAAATAAAACATCACAGTATGCTGTCTTCTCAGTTCAGCTGGAAGAAGAAGACATGCTGCACCGATCCCAAATAAAATTGGGATAAGGGCAATGGGATGATAAGCAAGCTCTAGGTAATTTAGGAAAACAAAAAATAATATGAGGTGCGATACTTTCCCACTCATGAATACTTAAAATAAATTTGAAATGGCTGAGCTGATTTTATGAAACATGACTATAAAAACATCGGCAGGACACCAGATTTCATCCAATAAGTACATCTAAATCAGCTCAACTGTTTACGGATACGGAGCTACATACACACGTGGCGTCATCAAAAAATATAGCAAGCAAAGGTCAAGAGCCAAATCTGGTTTTTAAGAATTCAAATTCAGATCAAAATAATTTATCTCGTACAAACTCTAGTTCAATGCCGATCTCAACAATACCAAATAACAACCAAATAGGTGGTTGTACTTACCTAAAAAATATCAACAAGTAAAAAATAGTGCAAAAACTATGTACTTGTTTAGGAAAAAATATCATTCGTGTTCTGTAGTACACAATCTATGATCTCGAAATTGCGCCAAAATCTTATCACAAAAAAAACCGGCCAAGAGTGAGTCAGACTCACGTGTGCGTTCGCGCAGCGGAATGTTGTTGAATTTAAAGATTTCAATTATGCAGATAATTAGTGTATGACGTCCTATAATTGTGTATGGTAAATAAAAATTTGTGTATGCAGCCATTGTGGAGAAATTCACCAAAAACAGATTCCGCTGGGCGAACGTTAACGAACGTTGTCCTGGCGGAACTTTTTTTAATCCATAGACTTTAGAAGAAAAGAGATGCGTCCGAAAATTAGTGTGTATTTGTGTATAATTGATTATGTATGAATGAAATCAGTGCATACATAAACTTCGGAGAAATTCAAGTTTCCGCTACGCGAACGTTTGGCCATTAGCTAGTTTTCATATAAAGCGCTTACATAGAGAGCTGTGGATTTTTACATACGTTGTTTTGAATTTGTTTATATTTGTTTAAAAAACAGATTTAGAAAAAGGTGTATGTAAATAGACATATGGCACGGCCGCTTTTTTGTAGCTATCCGAACTTGGTCGGATTATGTAGGGTTTCGATGCTCCGTCAGTATTTTAATTGTCTTTCTTTAATTACTGAATTTAATGACATGAAATTTTGCAAGTGAATAGTTGAACGATTAAACTAATTATTGGCATACATTTTACCATGCAATTCCTTTAGAACGTCGTGATGTTCGACTGCTTTGTAAACAGTGATCTGTTCATGGTAAAATATCCTATAACTTTTTAATTACTAACGGAACATCATTGATACTTGGCAACATGTTGGAGACACTTACAAGGTTTGTGTAAACGTGAAAATCTAGACCCCAAACTGCATACTTTAAGAACTAAGACCTAATAAGTGTATTTTACGTTTATATTTTTATCTTTTAAACCCTACGACTTTTTCTAAATCTGTTTTTTAAACAAATATAAACAAATTCAAAACAACGTATGTAAAAATCCACAGCTCTCTATGTAAGCGCTTTATATGAAAACTAGCTAATGGCCAAACGTTCGCGTAGCGGAAACTTGAATTTCTCCGAAGTTTATGCATGCACTGATTTCATTCATACATAATCAATTATACACAAATACACACTAATTTTCGGACACATCTCTTTTCTTCTAAAGTCTATGGATTAAAAAAAGTTCCGCCAGGACAACGTTCGTCAACGTTCGCCCAGCGGAATCTGTTTTTGGTGAATTTCTCCACAATGGCTGCATACACAAATTTTTATTTACCATACACAATTATAGGACGTCATACACTAATTATCTGCATAATTAAAATCTTTAAATTCAACAACATTCCGCTGCGCGAACGCACACCAGACTCACACACGAAAGCTTCCGTAGATTCAGTACCATTACCAATACAACGACCAGATAGTTTGATGTATGGGAGCCCCCTACAATATTTATTTTATTACAATAAAATTTTCATCGGCAAAAAAAAGTCTTCTGTGAAAATTTAAACTGTGTAGCTATCACAGTTCATATTACACTGCCTAGTAACAGATAGACCAACGGACAGCAAAGTCTTTGTAGGGTCCCGTTTTAACTTTTAAGTGTAAAGAACCCTAAAAATGTTGAAGTGTTAATATCAGATCAGTGAACTTGCTAGCGGCACTAATTGCAACAAAAACTCAAGAGTAGGTATCAACATACTGAGAATTCACCGAACTCATAAAATAATGCGTAAATGATCTTGAATCTTTTTGTAAACCAAAGAAATTATTGAGTAAGGAAAAATTGTTTAGAATTTTAAGAATGAGCTGATTTTGCTGAAACTATTTAAAAACCAATGCTGAAACACAAACAACCTAACCATAAAAAATTGCATCCGAATCGGTTCATCCGTTTGAGAGCTACGGTGCCACATAAAAGAATTGCTATCTTAATGGTTATGTTAGTTATGGGCTTATGGGATAGGTATTTGCTTGATCAGAAGATATTTTATAATTCCCGCTTAGTCAAAAACAGTTAGATGAATTCAAAAGCTTATCTTGGATCTTAAACTCTTATATTGGACACCAAAAACTAATTTTATGAATAACTGATTGGCTGTTTTTTCCCGTTTGCAAATTCAAAATGCAATCTAAACCAAAATTATGTTATAAGATTTTCCTCAAAAATTGCTCAGTAAAAACATCGTTTACATTATTACTCACACTGATCTGGAGTAACTTCATGAGCGTGAGTCATCGGATTCTCATCATAATATTCAAAATTAAAGTAGAAACTATCAAAACATTAGGTACCGTTAAAGCAAAAACTCCCAAAAATGATGAAAACAAATAGATAAGACAGATGAAAGAAGGAAGGATAGATGAAGAAAGAACTAAGTTAAATGGAAGGAAAACGATCAAAATGTACCATCATAAAGTAATGTAGCAGTACCTATACATTACATTATAACACATTAGCAATACTTATCTACCATGATCTCACTTTAAAACACACTCACAAATTAATAAACAACAACAACAAAATAAACAAACAAGCATAAACAGAAAACAATTTATTGAATACTTAGCATGCTCAGAGTTTCAAATAAATAAACAAATAAATAGTTAGCCTACGAATAAATAGCGTGCATACAAATTTTTTAATCAGACTTAACGTGCGATCGGGATTTGGAAAGCCGTCTTAGCACTGAATAGGCGACCCAGAAGACCAGATATATGTTAGAATTTGTGGTGACAATCATGTATGTGGCTATTAAAGCCACAAGGATTCCTATGGCATTGAGAAGTAGTGACATAGGTCTTGCAAATACGCTTTCTTTCTTGGTCTTGCATGGGCAGTCGGCTGGGCATCCCAGTGCTTGAGGTTCCTGTTGGGTCTTTTGAGACAGAGTAGGTTTTGTCCTTGGTGTCATGAGTTGCTTGATCTGGGTTTTTGGCAGGTATTCTGAAATTGATAAATTCCATTATTATTTGATTCCTTCAGCAGCACAATCCACGTCCCGTGGGAAGTTCCCCGTACACCCGGATCAAAAGCCTAAGTAAAGTTTTCTCGTTAATATCTAACACTGAAAGAAGTCAAACAATAAATAGAGCTCCTCAAATTAATCCGTTCAAACAAATAAGTAAACAAGCACTATCTAGTCAGCATGATTGAAATAACGCCTACAAGAATCAGCTCTGGTATAGCGTTAACTTTGCTTTTGAAATATTTACAGGCGTTCCAAGTGCTCAAACATTTTAAATATGCATCACAAAATGATATCCTACCTTGCACAGTTTGGGTGATCGTCGCCATTATTGCTATCTGCAATCCACTGTTTTCTTTGTGTGAATGATATGAAAATAATTTTAATCTCTTAAATATAGGAGCAGTTCTTCAAACAAGGTTACTTTAGGAATAGGAAAAGCCTTGGAGTTGCTTCCTCGATGTTCAGTAAGTGTGATCGTGCGGAACCCATCAATTGATGAACTGACTTTTCTTTCCTATTTTTTTGTCTGTTGAATTGCCTAAAGAAATATTATTGTTGAAGACTTGCTCCACTGAGCTGTGATGGTTGAATGAGTGGAAACTGATGAAGATCTGGAAGTTTGGAAAAAGCCGATTTTCTTTTAAGTACACTGAGTTTTTTTGGTTTCAAGTTGATGTTGATGACTATGATGATGGATTATTTTGATGCAAATGTTCAAATAAGAATTACTAAGTTATATTCATAAAAAATGGATACATTTTAATGGATATTACCTTCTTACGTTTACTCTCACACAACTCGTAAAAAATGTCTCAGATTTTGGTAGTCCTACTAGAACACCTACTTAGTTTCATAATTTAATGATACTAGACCAATGTTTTTAATTTACTTCACTTTCCTCAGCATGATTACTTTTAATTTACTTTATTTTCCTTAGTTTTATATTATGTATTTCAGGTGGTGAGCATGAATGTGGATGGGCATAGAGAAACCAATGAAATGATGTTTGGAGTACGTGGAAGACGATATGACTGACAAAAGTGTCTCTTAGGAGAAAACCTCAGCTAGATAGAACCTAAGAAGACATGCTAAGAATGATGCTGACAATTATACTTTTGTATCCTTTCCCCTGTCATCGTTATGTTTTTCACCATATTATACCAGTTTGAATCCAGAAGCGAGATGTGATATGTTAGCTAAATCATTAACTGTTTCATATAATATACCTTATAAGGCTGATACTTCAATCACAAGACCGCTGATGCTTACCTATTATTCAACAAACCCAAACTATTTTGTCAACATTATTTTTTGTTTACATTCAAATTCCTTTATTATATCAAACAATTTCAGTATTATAATAGCTTACAGTTATTTGCCAGCCTTGCTCCAGATATCGTTAGTTTTTGCGATGGCTTTGCAGTATAAAACATGGCTTCGACCAAGATGTTGCATAGTTTGACGTAAAACCGCAACAGAAACAACCAAGATGCCTGCTCCTTGTGAACCGTGTAAAGGTAAGATGAGGAATTCTTTATCAGTATCAGCTATGATTTTAATATTTATGATAAAATCAATTTTAGAATATGTATTTTTATCAGTATGATTAAATTTCTCACTGGATTTAGCACAGGGTTCTAGATACCAGTGGTCATTATCTGGTGCATTATGAACAATATCTTCCTTAAAGACACTTTTGATAAGACTGTTCCAAGCTATAATTTTGGTTAGCATTTTTTTTATTTCGGAAAATATTTTGATTTCTTTTAACAGTCCATCTGAGATGTCATTGTCCTTAATTTGAAATATTTCCTTTAACTTCTCATTTATATTCTGTATCCTATACTGTCTTTGAGTGTTATAGTCAGGAGGTTTTTTTTAATTGAAGGTCTTTTCCTTCTTTATAAACAAGATCCAAACGATTTATAACTTTAGTTATTTATTTCATTTCTAATGGAACAGAGCTTCGTTGCATTATTTTTTTACCCTGTTGAAAATATTTTGGAACAAAGCAAGAATTAGGTTCGTATTTTTCGGAATTATCATTAACTTTACTATCAATTTTTTTAATCAATTATTGAAATAGTGTTCTTATTAGATTCTTATGTTAATAACTTTAATTGTTTCCATTTGACAGAATCCTGCAAGGGTGGTGCTTGCGCAGACAACTGCTCTTGCAAAGATAAAGGCTGTGACGACTGCACTTCTAAAGGTAAATGCAGATTTTTGGAAAAACGTTTTTTATTCAATAGTTTTAATAGCAAAGAAATAATAATGATTATATTCATAAAAACTTTCAATACCTTGCTACATCTACCTACTCCCTAAGCCCAGTTTTGGAACACTCGTCTACAAAATAAATATATGTTGCTATGACTCCCATTTCTTTTGAAAAATATCGTTCCCTCTGTCTTTTATTTATTGCCATTTATTTTCTTGTTTCTTATTGTTACTTCATAACTTATGTATTATCATCTCTATCCTTCCAGGTGGTTGCTGCTAACCCCATAACTTCACCATGGACACAGACAGGCGCGGTCGCCGCCCCTCTCTCTTCACCCGCGCCAGCAACTTCTTAGAGACCTGCTTCCCCATCACGTTCACTGTAGTCTTCTTTGTAACCCTCGTGTTCTTCTACTGTCTAATATAATGTCCTGTTGAAGTTATTTCTTGTTTTTTTCGAACCTATCCTGTGTTTGACCCCCGACATAAATATAAGGGTATTGCAAGTTTGATTTATATCGGGTGTGTCGTACCTAATCACATTAAATCCTATCACATATACTGTATGTAATTCTATGGCGAATTGTAAAAAAATAGTAGTAAGTTTGGTTTTGCCATAGGAGTCATTTTTCGTTTTCATTATTTACAACATCATGTGTAAAGCAGAGATAACGGATTAGTTACAATTGGCAGTGTCAAAATGTAAAATAATACTTTTAAAAATCTCCATCGCAAAATGTTGTTATTAAACTCAAAATAATTTGAAATTACTTTGAGATTTTTACCTTCTCTGGTTTGATGCCTATATGGCTGCCCAGTCTGAAGTCCAAAGAATGTGCGTTTATTGATTTCTTGGTTATCATTGACATCCAAAAATATTATGTTGAACTATTGAAGGATTTTGATAATAATGGTTTTATTTACTCAGGTTCTATTTATATAAACGAAAGTGGCGTTGGTTACACATTTTATAACTCAAGAATGGCTGAACCGTTTAAGCTGAAAATTAGAGGGGAGGTAGCTTAGACCGGTAGAAGGACGTAGGATAGTTTTTGTCACCATCTGGGACGCGGCTGAAACCGCGGGCAGAATCTAGTTATTCATAAATCAGGACCCATAAATCTGTTTTGAAAAGGGTGTTTATGAAGTTTTCAGCCGGCCCTTAAAACCATGCACCTAGCTATTGACGAAATGTTAACTCAATCATGCCTGAAAATCAGAGAGGAGGTAGCTTAGAGCCGGAAGAAGGATATAGAATAGTTTTTGTCACCATATTGCTGCGGTAAGCAGTTATCTCGGGATGCGGGTGAAACCGCGGGCAGAAGTTAGTATGAAATAAAAAACCGGCCAAGTGCGAGTCGGACTCGCGCACGAGGGGTTCCGTACTATTATTTAAAATGAGCAAAAAAATCACGTCTGTTGTATGGGAGCCCCCCAAAAAAATTATTTTATTCTAGTTTTCAGTATTTGTTGTTATAGCGGCAACAGAAATACATCATCTGTGAATTTCAACTCTCTAACTATCACATGGTTCATGAGATACAGCCTGGTGACAGACAAACGGACGGACGGACGGACAGAGGACTGTCTGTTTTCGCTCCTGCGAAAACAATAGGGTCCAGGTTTTTCCCTTTGGATACGGCACCCCCAGCATCTTTGACATTGAGTATAGAGATGAATGGTAGACGGTAGTGCGTACAACCTTACATCACAACGATCTGGTATCAGACCGGAACAGAGTATCATGACTCTTAATGATCTGCAGAATAATATTGTTCAAATTGGCGATTTGACAACTAAAAACGGTGTGCAATATGCATGAGCCATACCTAATAAAAAAAACTACATCAAGGCATTGCAACTGATTGATTATGTAAGGTTTGTCACGAGTACCTAGATATTAATTTTACAAGTAAAAACTTAATTAAAAGTAAGTATGTATACTGAATTTACACGCGTTTTAGTAGTTTTGATAACAAAGATATTTTCAATGTTGAATAAGTGATTTTTCTAACACTTGAAGGTAATACATTGCATCAGGACTTACTGGTATGTCAAGGAATGTTTGAAAGGAAAAAAAATCGTCTGGCAGGTATTCATGAAGTCAATATTTTTTGTTCGATTCTTTAAAATACCCTGATACTTCTCTCGTTGTTGTAACACTATATTGTTCTAGTTATTAGTGGTATTGTTATTAATCTAGGTATATATAGATAGTTTTTCGATTGTTAGTTTGATTGGGTATGGACATTGGACATGTATGGTAATGTGCATATTATCTGATAAAAAGTTTCATGGCATTTACGATTACCATCAAACTGCCAGCCGTCAGTTAGATGTTCAGTTTATTTGAGGTTAAATCAGAGATAATTATTGAAAATAACAAAATAGAAACAAATACATTTTCTAAACCATTTTTATTGAATAAACCAGAAAAAGATTACATTAAAATAATTGATTATAATGTATTACATATATGTCTCCCTTCACTTGCAGCAACCACCTGTAAAAAAGAAAATGTTATTATTGAATTGTTAACCAAGAAGAAGAAAGTTACTATTACATACTGTACCTACCTACTGTAACATAAGGAAGAAAACGCAGGTAACTTAATGACAAATGATGTTAACCAATTAAAGCTATAATTATACATGGATATTCAAAACTCAATTAAGGTTCTTGTGATATTAAAGCTCAACTGAAGATTTTTATAATAGAAGAAACAATGCTTTCGACAGGAAAGAACTGTGAGACAGCCTAGGGTAGCAAAAAGAGGAAGAAACGAAAATAGGTTTAGCTAGAGTATGTTTAAAATTAAACTCTTTACCATCAGTGGAACAGTCAGAGCAGTTGGTCTCGCAGTTGTTGTCCTTGCAGCAATCAGCATCTTTGCACGAGTCTATAAAGAAAGAGATACCATTTAATCCTACATAATAAAATAAAAATATGTAAAAACTAGAAGTTGGTTTAACCTCTTGCTAATGTAATGTCTAAGCCCTCATATGATGTCGATATTGTACAAGATAAAGAATTTCCATGTAAGAAAACTTTATTTTTTTCACGGGCCAATATGGCAAATGTAATGGTTTTTCGTTGAGAAATATATATTTTAGAAGATAATAGAATTGTATTTAATTCTATGGGTATTTATGAAAGAAATTATATAAACAACTTACCTTTGCAGGATTCAGTAGGAGCAGGCATTTTGGTTTAGTTCTTTGGTTATCTGAAGAGAAGATAGCAGTAAACTGTGCTTCTGTAACAATCTGTGCAGGCTTATATACTAGTTTAAGATAATGTGGTAAAAACTTCACAATAGCGAGGCCGACAAGACCTCGAAGATTTTTTGGATTGACTGCTTTATCGAACGATTCAGTTGAGTTGATCTTTCAACAAAAGATTGTTTAAACAAAAGAATAATGGGAGTAACTTTATCGACCGTTACATAGTCACATCTTAAAACTGTGGTTATGTACCTAATTTTAAGAGCCATATCATCCATTTGCCACCAATTACTTTCACGCAGGCCTCTTACAATCCTTCCTGGGCTGCGGGATTGTTTGAAAGAATTACCGCGGCTCTGATACATAAAGGGCTTAAGAAAGAACATGATGGAACACCTCTTACAATGAGTGCTTACCATTCCGGTCATTTTCATCCCCCTTATGCCAATTGCTAATTATGATTGACTCGTAATATTTCATATCAATTCCGTCTACATTATCTCATAAGAAATATTATTTTCTTATTGTCTTCACGTAATCCATCCATGTGTCATATTTATTTATTTACGTCGCTCATGTAGGTAGGTACCTATGCCTAAATCTATTCATTCTTACGTTATTTTTTTATCCAAATAGTCGCCTTCTATAATGTCTTAACGCCTCATTAGTTTTCTTTTGTTAAGTCATATCAATGTCAAATAGGTTTTTCTTAAAACTAGTTTTTGTAACCAAACTGCAGCAGCATACTTGGATGCATTTTATTTCATTGTCACTCTTGCTGCGTTGATAGAAACAAGTCAGTGGAAAAATATTACGTTTGAGAGTACCATTATTGGTTTTGGTGAAAATGAGGATCTATGGCAATTATACTGGTGAGTTATGTTTAACTTGTCTTTAAATCTTTTCGAATGCTCAATATAGTTGCGCTAATTAACTTTGCAGTTCTGAAAAAGTATCTTTCCCTGATAAATGATTTAGCGTTCCCATCAGGTGTAGTCTATGAGATTCGCGCGTTTAACCAAACTGCAGATTAACATAGATATATCTAGAGTATGTATGTATCTTACCCATTGAGCCAATACTTAAACAACATACTGTTTTTCTTCTAGATGTAACCTTAGAAACTCCTTGGAGCGGGAACTGCGTGCCTGGCTGCGACTGTCACGACATCTACACTGATCGTTAGTACCATGTACTTACATAATATTCTAGCTAAGGTACACTTCAGAATCAGGCATCTAACGCACAAAGCTGTCGGTCAGCGCCAAATATTGTATGGCGACATACCCAAGACTTGGGACGTACGACAGATGACTGTTTCGAAAGGATACCTTTGTACGTAGTTCCCGTGACCTATTAAACAATACTGTACCTGCCTGTAACAGGTAGTGGAAAATTCTCGTAAAGAAGGGTCAAAAACGTTAATGAAAGTAGGATAAAAGGGAACGGATATTTGGAGCTCTGTTAACTGAGTAAATTAAACTGCTCTGTGCATATTGCAAGAACAAATCGGTTCATCATCATCATCATCATCAGCCTTAGCAGTCCACTGGCCTCTCCAAGTGCACGCCACTGAGATCGATTTTCGGCTGCTCGCATCCAGCTCCTGCCAAATCGGTTGAATGGTATAAATTACTAGCTATTTTCTGTGGTTCCATACGCGTGTCATATAAAGTTCTTTAATAATGAAACTATCATTGATGTAAAAAATCTTCTTTTGTTTCAGATACCTGTATGAAATAAACTACACTGGAAAATTCTACTGAAATAAGATTCGGAATGTAATAAAAATAATTAGGTATTTATTTCATGTTGTTATTACCTTGGAGAGAGAAATAAAAAGAACAAATAATGACGTGAACTTTTAATTTTAATACAATAATAACGAAATATGTCAAAGTTTTATATTCTAAGTGTAGTATTATTTTCGTACAAAATACTGGCCCTGAAAAACGGCAAATCGGGAAAACATGATAGTAAATTAATTATTTTTTTTATTGTAAAATTACACTTAGCGATGCAATAGCTTTAAAAGTATGTATATTTTCAAACAATACAAAGTCAAATGTGACTGGAAACAGTAATAACACAAGATTACAATAATACGCTTATAAAATACTGTTTAACATCAGAATTAATTGCATAATTACCCAGTTATTGAAAGAAGAGATATCTGAACTTATGCATGACAAAGGCAAAACGTGTCGTTGAATTTTTTTTTTGTCACTTTCAATTTGCAATTTTATTACCTAATATTTAATCAGATGTTTTCCATAAAGCATACGTTTGTTGGAATTAATACAAAAACCAATAATTAACCGTGACTTCAATTTTCAAGTTCATTTCAGCATTAATTTTGAATTGCAAACAAAGACCTTACTCATAAAATTCTTGTAAAGACACCAGCAGGTCAACCTACCCGAATCTGTCAAATTTTACCAATCCAATATTAACCTTCCACTATTGTTATAAGGTTGAAAATCTATTGACGGAATTTGACAGGTTGAGGTCTGTACACACGACGCACCTAGCCACTGCAAACTGTCATATTCCTTTAATAGATTTTCAACTTTATGTCTTCAGCATAAGGTTCAATATCGCTTGGTGAATTTTTTCAGTGTTGTGTAGCTTGATGCGCTAGCATCTGTATTTACGCTTATCAAATTATTTGTATGCTATATATTTTTTTGATAACGAAGGAGTTTCATAAAGCATAGATTTTACTTCTTGGTGGTCTTAGCAGGGTCAGTAGCTGGTGCAGATCGTTTGCAACTGCATGTGCAAGATGCATCGCACTTGCAGGTCTGGCAGCACTGGTTTGTACTGCACTTGCAATCTGCAACAGAAATATTACGTTATCAGAGGATATATCAATAAGTGCATTGATAACTGTTGATAGTTGAGAGTATTGTTGATATCAAATATAAAGGTAATTCACTCGAGATAAAAGTAAGTATACATCAGTTTATTTCCCCATTTTACAGTTGACTGATAAGTCATAAAGGCGAAAGAGTGTAATGTATGTTTGTTACTTCTATATACGCAAACTATATTGTTATACGGATTTTGATGAAACTTAGTACCTAGTCAGAAGCCGGTAAGTCTGACACTAGTCTAACCAAGGGGTATTGGGTTGCCCGGGTAATTGGTTTGAGGGGGTCAGATAGGGCAGTCGCTTCTTGTAAAGCACTGGTACTCAGCTACATCCGGTTAGACTGGAAGCCGACCCCAACATAGTTGGGAAAAAGGCTCAGAGGATGGATGGATTTTAATGAAACTAGGCGGTATTAGATACATCAGAAATCAGAATACCACACAGGCTACTTTTCATGCGAGTGAGTCAAATATGTGAAACCTACCTCTAGCTGAAGATAGTTAAATATAAATATAATTTACTCGAGATAAATAAGCAGGTAAGTACCTACTTCAGTTTGAGCACTTAAGTTATTTTCCACTTTCCCGTTAAACAATATTAAAAGGTGCAACTAATTTAAGCTTCGCCTAGGGCATTGTTTTCTTATCTTGCTATCTAACAAGCCTTAAGTCTAATTGTTTACGACTTTAGCTAATTACTGAGAAAGTTAATTAGTTACTTCATTGTCATTAGGTATGTTCTTCATGGTGAGTTTTCCTACTGGGTATTAGTTACGCTTTGAAAATATATCAATAAGGTGGCGACTGAAAAATTAGTTTTCAGTTGCCACCTTATTAAATAAAAGTTAATCCCGATTCATCCTCCGAGCCTTTTCCCAATCATGTTGGGGTCGGCTTCCAGTCTAACCGGATTCAGCTGAGTACCAGTGCTTTACAAGAAGCGACTGCCTATTTGACCTCCTCAACCCAGTTACCCGGGCAAAGTTAATCCCGAAAAGGCAGGATCCTGTTACTGAGACTTCGCTGAGTGTCCGTAAGTCTGTCTGTCACCAGACTGATAGCTAAATGCTAGAGAGTTGAAATTGTCACAGATGATATACTACTACAGCCTTTGCATCGTCCCACTGCTGGGCACAGGCCTCCTCTCACACGGAGAAGGATTGAGCATTAATCACCACGCTTGCTCTATATAACTAGGTAAAATGTTGTCACTAATACTGAAAATTAGAATAAAATAAATATTTTAGGGACCACATAACAAACGTGAGTTTTTATGGTGGAAACCTTCGTGCTCAAGTCTGACTCGCATTTGGCCGGTTTTTATCTAGCAAATATATAGCAGTCTTTCAGTTTACCACTAATCCTATTTCAATATAATAGTTTGGTGCTAGTTTGCCAAACAGGCAGTAAATCAGCTATTTATTATGTTTCGTAATAATAAGCCTATATAAACTTGATATAAATTGATAACATGAGAAACCAGAGATTTGTTGAATTTATAACTTTATAATGTTATAAAGTTTTACGTTCAACAAATCTGATATTGACTTGACTCTAATGTTGTGTTAACAAATCGGAGAGTTTCAAGATGGCTGTTACATGTTATCAATGTGGGAAGTCTTTATAGCTGGAAACATGCTATATCTGTGCAAGTCTATGAACGCGCACACAGCTACGCTGACTGATTCGGTCGGGACGTACGGTCAGCACTGACCGTCGGCCGCGCACTGTTTCCAGCCTAAGCCCGAGAGCAAAGAAATATCGAGGAAAAACGATAAAAAATGTTTATTACAGTGGGCCGAAAATTAAATTTCACAAAAGACAAGATTTAGACAAGATCATTGTCACGATTAAATAGTTGTATAAACTAAGGTTATCAATAGCTCCTAGAGTGGCCTCTTAGGGCTGAAGCCCTAAAGAAAGAGTTACAGATAAATAAAGAGGTCCTGGTAAATAAAGGGTTCCAGAAGGAACATAGTGGGCTATAGTCAGTCAAAGGTTTGACCTCTTTCTGGTGTAGGAACCAAAATAATGGTTGGCAAATAGTTACTTAAACTTTAGTAGCAACAATCCTAGCGTTTTTATTACAACGATAATTGAACGATTGATATGAAATTCAGCAATGTTTGCACAGTTTGTGTGCAGGTGATGCAAGTAATTCCTTCGCGACAGTAGTGAAACCCGATCCTCTCATCATTATCGAGTCAAAATAAATAAATCGATTGATTGTACAGGAAAGGTGCAATTTATTACATGCAATCAGCAGTAACAGAATAATATTGAAATGGTATTATCGCACTATCTTATCCATTAATCCATGAAAAACTGACCTTTAATCCTTGCTTGCATAATATTCGAGAAAGTCAAAAAATGCTTATTTCCAGTAAATACAAGAAATATCCCTATTTACAGTAAAAAAAAAATCAATCAAAAATATCATGAAGAAAATATATTAAAAAAAAAACTTTAATAAATTCATAGACAACACAGATATTCTAGTTAAGAGAAATAAAGAAAAAAAATAAAACACTCACTGTCACCGCAACCTCCGCAAGGCATCTTGGAATCAAAATAAAAAAATAATAAATTCAAAATTCAAATATTTGAAAATGGAACGCGTTGTGTTGGCGGGAGCTCTGCAGTAGCAATGCGTTTTATATTGCAGCGGCGATTGTTATCGACAATTTAGAGACGGCTTGTGCGAAACACGAGAGTTTGTTTATTTTCTTTTCAATGGGACTAATGATGTTGGATATTAGGCTGAACGGCAAAGGCATTCAAAGGTGAGATGTTCTTTTATTTTATTTGACTTTAGAATGCGTTTTGAAAAGAATAATAAAAGTAGTATGACGTTTGAAAATATGTTCTTGAAAATTTGATTGCTCGCATCGTGCCAGCGGTTTCACCCGCATCCCCTTTTTTTTTTTTTTTTTCCGACGTTAAAAATCATCAAATGACCCGCTGTGGGTTAGCAGCGGTGAGGGTGTCAGACTCTTACTGACTAAAAACCGTCGTGTTCCGTCATAGGCCTTTTATGTACCAGGGCCGCGGTAACTCTTTCGAACAACCCGCAGCCCCGGCAGGCCTTGGCCCGGACTGCACGAACCCGGATAAAAGGTAGCCAATAAATGGGCTATCTAAAACTGCAAGATTTTTTCAAATCAGACCAACAAGTTCTGAGATTAGCGCTTTCACACAAACAAAGAAACTTTTCAGCTTGATAATATTAGTGTAAATAAATATTTATGTATTTTTTTATGATTTCAATAAATATTTACTAAATTCTCTTCTAACTCTAAATACATGGAGCAATCCGACCGTTTTGCATGGAATAAACCTTTAAAAAGAAGTTTGCGCTGAAAAACGTAAATGTATTATAGACTCCATTACTGAATTCGTGCTAGACATTAAAAACTAATTAACTTTCATATACAGAACCTTGTACAAATTATCGGTAGCAACTATATCAGACATGGTACTTAATACTTCAATTATATACAGTTAAAACGCACTTAAGCATCACGCAAACGCAACAACAAAACAAATTCGGTAAACATCGCATCCATTGCTGTTTTTAGCCCACTCCTTCTTCTAGAACCCTTTACATAACACGCAATGGTTAGCGAACATACAGGAAAGGTCGTAATAAGGACTTATTAACATGGTTTTAGTTAGTCTAGGGCCGTGTGCCTGATTTGCTTTGCACTCGATACAAAGGAGTTGTGTCTGAAGTGGAATAATAATTATAATTACCTATATATAAGTACTTAGGTACCTATGTATGTAGTTCGTTTGAAGAGGACTGTCTTTCTAGAAAGTTCCACGCATTTGCTTGTATGTTGTCGGTAGTAATGAAGGTTGATTTATTTGACGTTTATATTCGCATTTCTCAAAGGTCACTGTTTCTGTTTATCAATACGATGCGTTGTGGTAGGTTGTAAATAGTTTGTGTTATTCATCAATGCGTAATTGAAATACTTAGTATAATAGCGATCAGATAGCTAGTTTAGTTAAAGTTCCACATTCTCTAAAGGGGATTGAACTCATGACCTTTTGATCACCATGCCGATACAATAACTTAGGAAATGGCAATAGCTTACTGATAATCTATAACAAATAAAGCTAATATAAATTAAAAACTACAAGATCTGGCAAGTAAAATTATTTAATTAATGCCCCTACAATAACCTGATAGCACAGATGACTAAAAAGTTACTGCGTGTTTAGTGCCTGATATATTTTTGTTGTCACATTTACTGTGTATGTGCAAAAGACTTATTTAAAACTGTAGGCGCTTAGAGCATGAATATTATTATATACTTATATGTACTTTTGTTGCTTGTGTTGTGTAAGTAGGTAAGTATATTAACTATGATCAAAATTGATAAAGATGTCGATATGATATTTCGGAAGGCACATTCAACGGAACCCGGCTGTCTTTTATGCATGTTGGCCAGTCGTTAAGAGTAGCCAGAAGCCAGAAAGTCTGACGATCAGTCTTACCACCCCACGATGTATTGTGTTGCCCGGGTTTGTGATGATCAGGCAAGCAATCGCTCCATTTAAAACACTGCAACTTAATTGCATCTTTTGAGACTGAAAGTCGACCTAACATAGTTGGTATCCTGGGTCGGAAAGGTTAACAAGCGATCATTTCTTGTCATTAGTTTGATTTTGCCAAATATAGCAAAACAAAGGAAATATCTCCTAGAAATGACGTTGACACAATCATACTACGATATTAGCTACCGTTTCAACACCCCTATCAATTCATTCACGAGTACCAAGAAAACACGAAGAAAAACAGGACATCCGGTATGACACATGACAATAATTTCCGCATAAAAGTTAAGTAGAAAAATGCTGAAATTATGACTCACAACGCCCAATAGGCGATCGGTGAATAAGTTACAATTGTAGCGAGAAAACAAATGTTATCAATAGATAAAATAAGTACCTAGGATTACTGGAACCATTCGATTAGGTATTTCGATAAAATAATACGTTTTACTGAAAATTCAGCAAACGTTCAGATTTTGAATTTCTGCCAACAAAGCTCTTGGGGTCTGACGCGAAATTTTATACTGCTTTGAGAAACCGCATTGCGTTTAATTTTGTAATGTGTCAGAAGAATATGTTCTTAGGAATTATGGTACAAGTACAACATTTATCAAAAATAAAGTTTCTCTGTCTACTACCCGTTTTTTGTAGGAGGACATACTATGAAAAGCTGTATGTGGCTCAAATCAGGTGAAGCCTAACGTTATTAATAAACTAATCTGAATATAGTCCAAACAAAGATCAATAATACTTATATTTCATCCACGGATTAGTTTAAATGCATATTATATCCGTATTTTCAAGTTTGAAATATACCCGTTCATTAGAATGCAATACAACGATGGAGAATATTATATTTAGCTGCAGTATTATATTAAAGACAAAAATGTTTACGTGAGATGGATTTTGTACTAATGAGAGTTTCTATTCTCAAGAGAAGTCGTGGTGGGTAAAGAACCAACGTCTCGAGTATGAGGGTGTGGGTTCGATTCCAGTTCAGGCAAGTACCAATGCAACTTTTCTAAGTTTGTATGTACTTTCTAAGTATATCTTAGACACCAATGGCTGATAAAAAAAGGTGAAGGAAACATCTTGAGGAAACCTGGACTACTTCTTGTATAGTCTGAAATCACCAACCCGCATTGAGCAAGCGTGGTGATTAATGCTCAATCGTTCTCCGTGTGAGAGGAGGCCGCAGCCCAGAAGTGGGACGATAAAAAGGTTGTAACAGAGAGTTTCTATTTAACCTCATAAAGTGAATGAGCAATTCAATAATTGTTTTAATACGTTTTTGGTATATTTTGAATTTATACGAAGATATTAAAACTAGAGAAAGACATTATCTTAACGAAAATAAGCGTGTTAATAATGAGTTCAGCAACGGTCATACTTTTATTATGAACACTTTTATTCTCAGAACTTGTACTTAATATTTTGTAATCATTTTTAACCTTTTGACCGTAGAAGTAAGCGCCAAACTTTACAGTTTTTTTTCATAGATTGTGGTAGCTAATTGCTCCAGTTATATAATTATTTATCAAAAACGTGTTTTAAATTGCTAAACTAGGTCTTAGGTCATTGATAAGTCCAAAAAAGAAACGTGAGCCTCGTTTCGGAGACCATTTTAATATTGGAAGTTGTGAGTGCCAGGTCTGTGAAAATATATATTACTAATTTTTTCTTAGAGTACTTAAGTAGAGAGATTCTGATAATGTGGCAATTTGGAACTTAATTTAAAATGTTGTATGATCAAGCAGATCATCTCTATATAAATTAAAACGGCGGTTAGCCATATATGTATATTCATCCTTTTTACTTTCATTTCTAAATATTGACAAATTAAAACTCTATCTAGTGAAGTAATATCAAAATTGAATTTACAACACGCCTTTAACCATTCCTTTAATTTACCTCAAATTATCACCATTATACCAAAACCCTATACGAGGGCTATGATTAGGACAAAGAATTTGGCACACCTAACGTTCCTATTTGCTATCTTATCATATCTCTTAAAGATAATACCATATCAACGGGCACACAATGTTCCAACGCTCTAGTCGACCAGTACAATAGCGAGCCACCTGTTGTCGTCAAAACTGATAAAAAATAATGTGATGAACATTTTGAAAGTGTGAAAATGGGTGTTAAAGTTCTAGCTTTAATAGCACTCTTAGTTATTAGTGTTAATGGACAAGAAACAGTTGACA
Organism: Helicoverpa zea x Helicoverpa armigera; assembly: GCA_033682625.1. Taxonomy (NCBI): domain Eukaryota; kingdom Metazoa; phylum Arthropoda; class Insecta; order Lepidoptera; family Noctuidae; genus Helicoverpa; species Helicoverpa zea x Helicoverpa armigera. The sequence goes on from JAWIIS010000047.1 coordinate 3,344,473, forward strand.
ACGTCACAAGTAATGTTGTTGAGGACAATGTAGTAAGTGATACTACGACAGTGGTGGTACCTGTTACTGAAGTAAAGGAAGATGAGATCGATAATGAAAGTCCAGTGGAAATTATAAGTGACAAAGCTGAACTCCACGTTAGGAGTGGGAAGTACCAGACATTATCTGATGGACTAGGGGGCGAAGAGCCGCTGGCGTTAGATGCGGTTGATTTGAACGTCAACGATAATTTGCTCAGTGAAAGGCAGTTATTGTCACCAAGCACCACTCAAGTTACGAACAATGAGTATGGTAAGTGAGCTTTCTTTCACATTTTAAGAACGAAGAATATTTATCACCGATACTATAAAAAATAATGCAAGGCAAGATAACAAAGACGATAAAGTAACCGAAATATATGATAATCCTGACCTCGCCATGTCTGATTCTAAATCTATGGCATAGTACGTTAGTATGTTTGCTCAAACGTTGGCACACATAGTTTTCATAGATGACACAGAAGGGACGAATGACAAACATTGCCAAATGTTTGACAAAGAGTTGAGATAAGGGATTTGGAATTACATCGTGCGCTCGCGCTACGTAAATTGTCACCTTTGTTTTTGACATGATCTTAAATAAATACGTAGTATTGTACTATTTAAGGATTGTTCTAAAAATGTTTATGATTACTATGTAGCCGGTAAATTCTCAGGTATTGTGTAGATTTTAGCATGACTCACTAGTCACAAGATAACCTGATTGTTAATCACAATGTACATAAATTTTGCATGACGCTATTTCATTCATTAGGTAAAGAAACAAAAGGTGAGTAACTTATTAAAGGATACAATGACATCAAAATAATAAAGTAAACGAAAGAGAGATCGTTTTTAAAGGTAATCAAAACTAAGCCCCTTAACATCGAGCTAAAGAGGTCATCTTTGATGAAATTAAAAACGCCAAAGAATGAAAAAAAAACTAAATTGAATAAGAACCTGCTTTAAACAGAACATTTAAGGTATATTACTCATTTAATACAATCAAATAAATGATGCTCTAATCAGCGATAAGGGCCGCACCTAACTTGCAAAGTATAACCTAGCAAATTCTAAAATGCAGCAAGACATTTGCAAGAGGTAATTGCAGAGACTACTTTTTTAATTCGTCGGGTTATACCAATTAAGTACAGATAAGGGCTACGTACTTTATCAGCAGATAAAAAAGCCGGTCAAGTGCGATACGTGTTTGTGAGGCCCCGTATGAATAACTCCTGTAGCACTTGTTACTGGAATGAATGAATAATCGTTATATTCAGAATTAATTTTTCATAATAGACCTGTTGAATCTCGTGCTTCGGGACAATTAGTGGTTAAAACATTGAAAAAGAATTTGTAGATACTATTAGAATAAATTAGGATAACATTAACGATTATGATGCAAACGATCCTATTGATACTGAGAAACATAACGTAGATGATATAGACCATTTCAAATATTAAGGTTATTCTACATTCGGCAGTGGCTAAAACTAATTCTGGAACTATAGTGGTTATAAAAACTTTATACAAAGCGAGAGACGAGAAGTGAGAATCTCTTAAGTCAAAAACTCATGGGATATACGAGCCAAACTATTTTGTCAGCCTTATCTCTGAGCATTCGGAGGCAGTTTTGTAATTCACAAGTTAGAACAATGATTTCATCGCCATGTTGATAGAAGATTATGTTTTTGGGTCAAATGTAGGTCGCTTCTTCATGAACGTTGAACTTAAAATATTTTGTATTCTTTTTCGAGGTAAATTGATTGTAAAGATTAGTCAGTTTACTTTTGTCTTTATTTTCAGATTTGCCTTTGCTCAACCAGTCCCAAAAAGATCCAACTGGTCCTTTTTGACAAATCTTTGGGCAGTCTTCAAAGCATTTACCCTCTTTCCTGACATACATGCTGCATTGGTAGTTCTTATATAATCCTTTCTCTGTATTTTTAATACCATCCATGTTCATATTCTGAACCTTAGTCTTACATATTATATTCGACTCTGCACCATTGAAGCTTGGGCCAAACCACAGTGATCTGAATTTTCTTTTGAATTAATACAAAAAGTGAAATGTCTATGAGAACCATTTTGATTGCATTTATGTCTAGCTCAATGAAGTTGCATGATTCTTGAATTACTTCATCCTCTTATTTGATTATGTGTGTGGAATTATTTATTTAGATTATCTACGCGTGCCTTACATTCTCAAACATTTATCAGGTATTTATACAGACATTACTTAGCACACTACCAGCCCTGCATGTAATATTTAATCTTTGCTTGCTTTTTGCATTGCATGATACATTTAATTTTATTTTGTTTGTATCAGTATTTCTATAGATGGCCTGCAAAATCTTCCTACTGTTTGTAATCAGACTTCCGTTCAGTGAGATAAAAGTTTTGGTTTTTAAATCCTCTGAATCCACGAGAACAATATTACGAGAATCCATACTGATATTATTATAAAGATAGATGTGAATGCGGTAAAACTATATCAAATGACGACACACTGTTGGTTAAAGAAGTTAATCTCTAACAAATAAACTAGATACTTTGCTTGATATCTATTCGTGTTAATTTGGAATGAGTCAGACTAAATGACGAAGTACACTTGTTTGTAGATGAGAATAGAACAGCTAATGAAGTAACTATTTCCGGATATAAAATAGATCAACGTGAACCTATGTGTGCTTTTCTAATATAACACAGAGAAACACTACATAACACACATGAGGAAAATAGAAAATTCAATACAAGTGCCTACTGATAAATAGTGATACGGATAACTATGAAACGCCAATGGATCTAAAATAGGAACTGTCATAAATAACACATGATAAAGAGTATTCGTATAAGATTTTAGATTGTGGTATTTTTGAGTTGGCGGTATAACCACCACACAGTACCAAGTGGGATAGAAAATTCCATGCTCAGAGATGAGCAGCAGCATCTTCGAAATTAATTAATATCCCAAACAGCGCTACCAACACACATTCCCTGTGCGCTGAGTAGGTCCAGTTCGGAAGAGGTCTTTGTTTAACAATGATCGTTTTAGGCTGTGATGACGGTGATATTTTTGAGTTGATGATGCATCAAATCTGCTAGGTGAACTTGTTTACAGAAAATTGTGAAACAAAGAGGTATTGCAAGGTGCCAACATGACATCAGCGTGTATACTAGGAATCGCATTTCTGATATAAACTGATAGCTTATCATTATCGGGGACTAGTGTCGATACCGAGCCGCGAAAGTCAGAAGAACGTTTCACAAATTAATAATAATATTTTTAGCTACAATTGTTTAAAAAAAAAGATTTTAACTGAATTCCGTAGCTCCAAATATGAGTCTGATAAGAGATGATGTTGTAGATACGAACCTAGTGGGCGATAAACCAGCAAAATTGTTAATTTTGATCACTATATTAGAAAGCAGAACTAGCATAGCTTTAGCAGACCATATAGTTGACATCTTTCTGCTTAAATATCTATAATTAAAAATTCCCAAATGCCTGATCCTTAGTTTAAGATTCTATTAATAATTTTCCAGCTCACATCGACGGCCGCGTGCTACCCGACACGAGTTACCAGAACAATGGTCAGCCCTACGTCATCACGGCTGCCAGGCTGGCGCAGATCAGAGGCAACTTCATGTACTGGTTCTACGATCAAGGAGGCAACGAGAATATTGGAGACTACCAGAGGGATATCCATACTTCTACTCCTCAAATCCATAAGAACTTCAACTTCCAGTTGCCGTTCTTTGGGTTTAGGTTTAATTACACCAGGGTGAGTGCTATGTTTATGACGTAAATCAAAAAGGATTTCTTTATTATTATTCCTTGTACACTTAACAATTAATACATAAAGAACAAATACAATTTATGTACAGCGGCGAGCTTAACCCAAAATTGGGTTCTCTTACAGCCAACCTTAAAGCGATAGAGAGATTTGATAGAGGTCTTGAAAGAATGTTCTAGAAAAAACTAGAGCTGCAAAAATAATTGCAAAGATTCTCACCAACCAATTAATTAATTAGTAATAATAAATGTTACATATAATTAGTTAGTAATAATAAATCTTTCTACTCTCTTCTACTATCTTTCTAATCTTCTATCTCTTTCCAGTTATCAATGAACGGCTACATCTACTTCAGCGACCCTCCAGACCACTACACGTACCCCCTCTCCTTCCCCGTGAGGGACTGGCCTGATGTCAACGACCCCTCCTTCATCGGTATATTCTTCAGCAAGTGTCGTATCGGTAGCCAGCGTCCCGAGGACCCTGATCAGAGAAGACCTGGAATTTACTTTAGAATGGACAGGGATTTGCAGGTAAATAGTATAAAAAGCCTTAATTACTAACTTAATTTAGAAAGCTTCGTTTATTTTTTACTTTGTCTTTACTTGTACAAATATGGTTTTTTAAAGTTTCAGACTAAGTGTTAGTCATACTCAGATTACTTAGCACGTTGTAATGATGAATCTATGTTTAAAATCTGCCCTAATTTGTCTTTGCCATCTTCATTCTTAATGAAACCTTATTTCTGTTTATTTTGTATTGTACGTCTTTTCTACATCATTTTTATTTTATTTTATTTTTATTTTTTTATAAATCATTTTTAGACACGTACCGACCAACTCGGAGTGGAAATGAGAGAGCGATTGACGTGGGACATTCGTCAGGGTGTCATCGGTTCCGAAACCTTCTTCCCCAAACACGCCATCACAATTACTTGGAAGAACATGTCTTTCGCTGGAGGCATTGATAACTCGCTGTTTGTGGTGAGTATAGTGTAATTATAATTATTGAAGATTTTATATTACTGAAGACAAAAAATCGTACGGACGAAAAGCTTTAGATGTACCAAATGTGGAATCATGTAGACCAGAATATTTGATCTAGAAGTCTTCCATTCTTTATGTTATTAACTAACTTTTAAAACATGCCCAAATGATTGTATGTTCTTAGACGTAAGTATAATACATAATGTATTTCAATATTACAGACAAACACATTCCAAATGGTACTGGCGACTGACGAAGTGTTCACATACGCGATCTTCAACTATTTGGAGATCAACTGGAGTTCACACACAGAAGCTGGTGGTGATACCACGACCGGAGAAGGTGGTGTACCTGCTTATGTAAGTATCAATACTTCAAAAGTCAATATAAATAATAACATTAATGATGTTAAATAACTTAATGAATATATTTGTAGATTGGTTTTAACGCTGGTAACGGAACACAAAGCTACGAATACAAGCCTTATTCACAAGCGTCTGTACTTAGAGATTTGACGGGCAGAGGATGGGCGAACGGTTTTCCAGGTCGACATATATTTAGGATAGATGAAAAAATACTTATGGGAACTTGTAACAAAGATATTGGTAAGTTTCCTCTTGCTAAAAATTGATGATGAAAAGCAAAATAGTTCATATTTAAATATTGTACTATTAATGAGAGTCTCTTCTCATGCATTGAAATTTCTCACCCCTCTTTCTAACTTAGTAACGGTTACATATTCCTTCTGATCTCTAGATGGTGCAAATCTTCCCCTCATGTTCGCCCCTGAGAGCGGTAATATGTTGGGAGGTACAATCGTCAACATCACGGGTCCATGCTTCAACCCCAACGATAGAATCACCTGTCGTTTCGATACTGAGTCCGTCATTGGTGCTGTAGTGGACGTCAATAGGGCTATTTGCGTCCAACCCAGGTTCTGGCACAATGGTTATGCTAGATTCGAAATTGCGATTAATAATGAACCCTATAAGTGGAAAGGAAAGTACTTTGTCGGTAAGTGGGTTTATTTTTGTGAGTTTGTGTTATTTTACGTCAATATTTTAAAATTTGAAGTATATATTGTAATGTATTTAATGGTAAAGTTCTAATGCCTGTATTTTTCAGAAACACCCGCAACGGCCACAGAGAAGATTTTCTTCACTGACAACTCAGTCCATGAGAGATATCCACCTGAAATCAGAATAACTTGGGACCGCTTTAACTTGACCACGAACCTAAACGTCCAACTCCAGATCAGTTTGTGGGGCTACAAGGAGGTCACTATCAGACCTCAACTCGAATACATTGACATGATCGAAATGGGCGTGGCTAACACCGGAGAATACGTCATCAATCCTCAAAACTTTAGGAACAGGGATAACTTCTTACACAACGACATGCAGTTTGGTTTCCTACAAATCAACTTGACCACACCAGAAGTGTTTAAAAATGTTGAGATATCACCGTGAGTACTCTTTTTATATTAAACAATATTTTTTGATAACTCTTGTAATATTGTTTCCATGAGTGATTGGTAGCAGCAATTATGAAGTAGCTTATATCGATGACTTTCTTATCTATATTTCTTTAAGCAACTAACAACTCTTTGCAGTGTCCTATGGAGTCGTCCAATCCCCTTGGGTTGGTACTTCGCCCCGCAATGGGAAAGGTTACACGGCCAACGTTGGCCCAACGCCCTTTGCAACAACTGGTTACGAACGGATCGTTTCTTGAAGAACTTTGCTTCTCAAGTATGGGTTTGCCCCTGTACGCTCGAACATGCGTTACTGGATAAGGGAAGATTTATGCCAGATTTGGCTTGCGATAAAGACACCAATCCTACCTGTAGATACCATTGGGGCAGTGTCCATTGTGTCAGGAGTGGAGCACCTAGGTAAGTCAAATACAAACATTTATGAGTTTCCAACTAAAATAACTTTATTTATACTATTACATAACTTTCTATAAGTATTACAACTCCTTCAGCTACATCAAACTCGTTTTAAATTCTGAGTTCTTTTTTTGACCAACACAAAAAGTATTATAGAAAATATTAGGTACCCGCTAGGGTTATTTTTGAAATTAATATTAGTAGAAGTTAGTATCCTGAAATCAGTTCCCTAAATTTGTATTGTTTTCACAGTGCGGAAGGATCAGGTCAACAGTGCTGCTACGACAAGAACGGCTTCCTCATGTTGTCGTACGATCAGATGTGGGGATCCAGACCTTCGAGGTCACACGACTTTGGGTTCACTCCTTACAACGAGGCTAACAAGGTAAGATCAATTAAATATTGAAGAATAATCTTTGTTTGTTACAAAGCCAATTTATTTACAATTCTGTGCATAGTTTTGGTTAGATGTTAATCCATTCAAACTCGATGCCCAAAACGAGACCTAAGCTTTTGTTTTATAGTTAAATTGTTTTGTTATTCATTAGGTCCCATCGCTGTCCCATTGGTTCCACGACATGATTCCGTTCTACCAATGCTGCATGTGGCAAGAAGAACAAGCTGTTGGCTGTGAGACATTCAGGTAAATAACACTTTTTCTTTCTAATTTTCAAGTAAATATATTTTATGCAACTCCTTTAATGATTCTGATTCCGTTCTTAAGACATTTAAAGTCAATTTTCTTGGTGATAAATAAGGTTTTCTTATTCTCAACAGGTTTGAACGTCGTCCGTCTCAAGACTGTGTAGCTTACCAATCGCCTGGTGTTGCCGGAATATTCGGAGATCCACACATTGTTACTTTCGATGACCTGCAGTATACCTTCAATGGAAAAGGTAAAATAATAACAACACTCTAAACTGTACTTCACACTAAAATGAAAAATGGTTTGTCCAAAAATGTTCAAGAAACCCTATGATCTCGTTCTCTCTAAAAAAACGTCTTTTTAGTTTCTAGCTTTCTCATTTTATGAAGGCTTTAATGGAAAGGTTTATTCAAAAAAAAAAATAAAGCTATGACTTTGTTTTATCCTAAAAACCATGTTTGCAAGTTCCTAATAATTACCTTTTTGTAACCAAAATATACTTCTTTGTCCAGGTGAATACGTACTAGTAAGAGTGGATCACCCGCAACTGAAACTGGACGTCCAGGGCAGATTCGAACAAGTTCCACGTAACATCTACGGACGAGTCAACGCTACACATCTGACTTCTGTTGTCGCTGCTTCTAATAACTCCGTACCTATTGAGGTAAGATAACTTTAAAAGTCACTAGAATTGTTTTTGTGTGAATCGTGTCCAAAAGTGAACAATTTGATAATAAGTGGTTCCAGTATAGTGCCTTGAGGAAATACTTTAACACAACCGCACTAGAAGAGAGAGAAGATTTGTTGTTAGGTATCCTAGAAGAGACTATATTATTGCTACATATATAACTGGTATAATAAAAGTATATAAAGCAATATACATACTCAGATATCAAATATTGAACTAAAATCGTTTTCAGGTTCGTCTCCGACCCCAACACGCTCAATGGCGTTACAGACTGGATGTCTTCGCTGACAACAAGAGAGTGTACTTCGACAGGCCTGCCCTTAGGGTGCAATACTTCCCAGGTAACTAAGTTTCTTTTTAATTCTAGATAGTATTCTTATTTTAAAAGACCCTTCAAATATATTTTTTTTATTTGTACTGAAAAATAAACGTGTTGTTGAAGTGATGTTGAAGATCGTAAATAATTATTTCACTTGTTCAAAACTGTTGCTCTTTGAGCATATTTAAACTTTCTACCAAGTTTAAAGCACGTAAATGTCGGTCCTGCGCCTGGTATCTCTCGGATCGTGTCGGATTGCCGTCCCATCGGGCGCAGAGAGTGAAGGAATAGGGAGTGCACCTGTGTCTGCGCAAATGCTTGTGCACTATAATATATCCTGCGCAGCTGACTGATCTTCTTGGAAAGACTGCTGTTGTAGTTGATTATATCTTCATCAAAATATTAACCAAGTTCTTCCTTTCAGGTGTGACGGTATACCAGCCGATGTACTTGCTGAACCAGTCGGAGATCGTCATCATGTTCTCATCAGGCGCTGGTATTGAAGTGGTCGAGAACAAGGGCTTTATGTCAGCTAGGGTTTATCTGCCTTGGAATTATATGGTGAGTAGTTTATTAACCACATTTTCTTTTGAAAAAATTGGATAATACAAAATATACGACGTTTTCTGTACTTTCTGGGTCTATCTTGGATGTCGTGCAGTAATTAAGGACAGTAAAATAACTGATTATGTGGAAGCCCCTGATTAAGGTTTTTACTAATGTCATGGATTGTTCTAGGTGAAAAATAGTTTACCAAAAAATATAAATACTTGATGTGACACATATTTTTCAGGAACTAGGCACACAAATGCCTTTATGTAAATAAGTGACGTTGAATAATCAAAATAACTTTTTGTTTTAGAACCAAACGCGAGGTCTATTCGGCAACTGGTCTCTGGACGTTAACGACGACTTCACGCGACCGGACGGCACGCGAGCCACTGTCGACCTTAACAACTTCCAAACTGCACACAGGGACTTCGCTCAACACTGTAAGTATATTTATAGCTTTCAAAATATATGAAGAGATTGCCAGAAATACTATATGCTAATAAAGGGAGTGCACTCAAGAGAGTAATAGAAGAGAATAACATATTAACCTTAAATGGCTTCTAAACGAGGCAGGAACTAATATAAATGTAACTAATGTAAATGTTTAAAGGAGAGGCCTATGTCCAGCAGTGGACTGCGATAGGCTGATGATGATGATGATGATGAAATGTTTAAATGGGCGTGACTTGATGAGCCCGTCTATCATCTTATTTTTTGGTAATCTGAATGTATAAAAAATGTTGCTTTGAATAATATCTTTAACGAAGTCAGACTTCGTTTGCTTTTTCCATACTGATATTTATCTTCCGGAAAATAACTTACAGAAACTATCATTTCCTCAGCATTCCATGAAGTTTTCATCTACTGTACATTTAGGAAAATAGGATACATTCTTATTTGCACCTACGAAATATTTTAACCCCTTCAATTCTTCCAGGGCAACTAACCGACCGCGAACAACGAGACATAGGAGTAGCGATGTTCTACCGAGAATACGGCAGAACAGCAGCCTACTACAACGACAACCAATTCGTGCCGAACTTCATCAGGGAACCAGCTGACTTCCTACCAGCGAACAGGTCTCAAGACGTGGCGAGAGCTATAGAACTGTGTCAGGATTCTTACCAATGTCGATATGATTATGGCATGACGCTGAATAGAGATATGGCTGAGTTCACGAAGAATTATTTGTCTTCTATCGTGAGTATTTTTTGGAATATTTAGGTGTATGTGAGCTTTTACGGACACGATGACAAAATGTTATGTATAGTGTCTCTTGAGTTGTGTATTTTAATTAGGGGAACTTACATCATCTTCCGTTGATTTGGATTATTTAGATTAATTTCTTTATATAACCTTTTATTTAGGATTCTTTATTTAAATTTTTTGATAATCTAACCAAAAAAATTTCAATTTGAATCTCTTTCTTGAAAACTGGATAAACTGTTGAGTTCATATTGCATTGTCATCATTTTAGATTTTTGACCCCTCCTGTCCTTGAACTGATTTGAAAAGACTAGGCCGATGATAAAGATGAGTCAAGTTGTACAGTATAATTAAATCCAAATGATGTAACGTTGTATGTCAACAAACGCGAAGTGATTCATCCAGCTATTAAGTCGATAATAGCCTTGATTGTCAACTAATCATAAAGACAATTTACGATTTCCCACACTTGAACGTAGTAAATAAATTGTAGGTATGTTCTAACATCCTGTAGGGTATAGAATGATTACACTGAGGCTGGAACTTTAAGGCTATTGATAATATCAAATATAATTTTTCTAAGGACAGAAAATAGATGTTGACCCAAATTCAGCAATGTTCTTTGGCTTTCGCAGTTCAGTTTAAAATAAGTGATTTCAGAATAAAAGCTATTTGACAGCGACAGTATTTCTCTTTTTCAAAATCCACTTCTACTGAGAGGAAACCTTTGCCGTTTTTTGCTTGACCTTGTTCAATGTATCGTTTGCCATTACATTTAGGTATAGGTTATGTCCATAACTGAGCTAATTCTGCATAATAAGGGGTTTTTGAATTTACCCCTAAATTTTGCGGCACCATCCCATGTCACCCTACCACCATTTAAAAAGTCACCTAGTTGGACAACTGTCCAACTAGGTGATTGCACGCAACTGCGTGCAATCAGATGCGTCTTGTCAGGCCATTGTTCTTTTTAATTATAATGCATTTACCAAGGTCCTCTATAGCTCAGCTATGGCGAACTTAAACACTAGTCGTTCCATCCATTCAATTCATGTAAACTGTTTGTTGTGGCTAGACTCCTTTTTCTAGTTGGTTTCGGATAGCTTTGTGATCATTTTGCGTCATTTTTCGAGAAGGATTTTTAGTTTTTGATGCGAAATTTTTGGCCTCTTGGTTCTCATATACAAGGACTAGATTTTGGTGTGTTGTGAGTTAAACTGACATAACTGAAAAAGTTGAAATACAGGAATTAACCAACTACTCCATTTCCAGACGAATATAAAAGAGCAGAACGCTCGTCGAGTGATCAGCTGCGGTATATTGGAGACACCGCGATTTGGACGGAAGAGTAACTTCTTCTTCACGCCAGGAACTAGAGTGAGTATATTCATCTATATACATTACTAGCTACCATTCCGTACAACCGAGTTAAAAGGTAGCCCATGTACCTTCTGAGGTTGTAGACAAACTGTGTACTAGATATATAAGAACCTATAATTAATAGGTTTTGTGTGAAAGCGTGACAGATTTGACAGACCTTTGCATTTATTATATAAGTAACGAAGTACTTGCACTTCCCTTAACATACGGACTAAATTGATGATGAAGCTAAATACCCAAACCCTTTAGATGGTTTGTCCTTATTGTGTATTCCGAAGTGGTTTGTCGAAGGACATGAATATAAATCGTTCTACAAACAAAACCGCTATTCGTCACAACTCGAGGAAACAATGAAACATACCTATTACATTCGAATTTCCTTATGTATCATCTATTGGAGTTGTACACTATACTTTTGACCCGGCTTCTCGTATTTCATCTTTTAGACTTTAGCAAGAAAAATTGCCTTTTTTAACCCAACCCTATAGTGTCACAATTCATATTTTAAGTAATCTTCATTGATTTTAAGGTCTTTCTCAATTGAATGTTGAAACCATCGATTTGTATGTACCTATTAGAATATATGTCAATGGTTGAAACAAACAAACTCTTCATTTATTTTGTTCTATAAGGGATTTCCTAATACATCATCCATTGACAGGTGAACTTCGAGTGTAACCAAGACTTCATTCTGATTGGAGACAAGCGACGAGTGTGTGAGGACAACGGCCGGTGGAACTTACCGGATTATGGATATACTGAGTGCTTGCGTGAGTACTTTACATGGTTATCTAAAGACTTTAAAAATTAGTTCCAAATAGTAAACTGTTTTTTTTATGTTGACTCTTGCACAGACTCAAGATACTCTAATCATAAAATCCCAATCAATATTGGACCATTGAACTGTAGAGATAAAGTTTAAAATCCATTTAAGAATGTTGACAGCTTATTCTAGCTTGATGTGCTAGCTGTACATTAAGTGATTATTTATTTTGCTTCAACTATATGTTCTATTCAGTTTGTGACACAAAACTTTATAATATTCAGGTAACCAAGAATACTCTCAACGTTCTCTGTTTCTGACCTGGGCGATCATACTGGCAGTTATTCTACCGTTAGGACTGTTGATTTGTCTGCTGTGGTTCTGGTGCTGGTACAAACCCAGGACCGAAGGCAAAGAAGGATTCCGTTTCGAAGATATTCCGCGATCAAAATCAGCCTCTAGACTTAATCTAAGATCAGCATCAATGGGAAACCTCACGGATACGATGAAATCATCCACATTACGAAGCTCCGACTCTAAGCCTAAGTTACCAGAAACTCCTACCGAGGAAGCCCCAATGACTAGGTCTGCACCTCTAGTTAGGCCAGCCCCACCCGTACCACAAGACGGTGATAGTTCAGGCATAGGTTACCCTGATTCTAATAAGAGTGACAAATCTGACAAATCAAATCCTAAAAAACGTAGGGCCTATGATAAAACTTACCGAACCAATGAACCTATCCCGAACGCTCCCAATGAAGAATTTCCAGAAAAACTGTGGGATCTTTCCGAAGAGGACTTACTTTCTATAACCTCTCCGTCAGACACTGAATCTAATAGAGATTCAACTTTGACGCGGCCTGCTAAAGACATCGAATATCAAAGCAGACCTCGTCAAACGGGTCGTAGAGCTTTGCCAAGTGACTCAGGTTATTCCACTAAAGATTCTGAGGACCCATACTCTCCGAAGTATGAAGGTCAATACAGTCCCATTCCTTCCCAGTACTCTCCAACGTACTCCGAAATATATTCTCCACCGATCAGCCCTACTTCGGACAATAGTCCACGAAACACGTTCAATAACCCTGGTTTGCCTGACCCTCCGAAGAGTGCTCCTGCAGATTCTATTCAGACGTTTACCATGCCTCCCCAAAAGGGGAAATCTTTGGAGACTCTGATCGACCCACCGAACATTGAAGTGCCCACAATGAGCCCTCGCTCGACCATGGTCTGAAACACTTAGATATAAAAACTAGTAAACAGGAATAGTATATATTCACTGCCCAAATACGAATGACATTTTTCGGAGTAGCATAAGCTTAGCTTAGGTTAGTTAAGTGGCACTTTATTTTAGTTTTTGCACTTAAGTTTACATATATGTAGGTGTTAGCCGACTTTCGTGAGTTTCCCATCGTTGTTGAATGTTTGTAAATTCTATTAATTTTAAATAAACTTATTTTAACTATAACCTTGGAGTCACATGAAGAGGAAATTTCTGTTCCCATTTCGGTAGAATAACTTTCAATTGATTTTGTTTTAGGTAAGAAAGCAAGGAATGACGTTGAATAGAAATTTTCTCTGAACTGTGATGAGTTATTATTTTTCTTCTTCCTAATCTATTAGGTTATTGCTTGCTTTCTTATCTAGTGTACATAAAAAAACCAGGTCATATGAACAGGTACGTGTGTCATATTTTTTATTTGCATTAGTGAGATATCTTTTTGGGCTTTGCGCAGTAGATAGCGTATCTTTGTTTGTTGATAAATTGCGTTATAAGGGCCGTACTTTTTGTTTAATGATTTGGAAATAGTGTCAAAAATAATGTTTTTGATGTCAATTCCATCTGTCGACTTAAAATCAATGACCAGACAAACTTATGAACATGAACATTAGAGATCACCCTCAGTTTTGTAGTATCGTTCGTAAATGCTTGAGGTACAAGACCATCCATTTCAAGTGCAAAAAGTTCAAGTATCAAGTTCATCAATATCAGATACGCTATAACTAACAGCTCAATACAAATCAATACACCAACACATACCTTTTCAACACCACATTAAAATGCCCCCTACCTAAACAGGCAAACAGGAGTACTCATCAAGAACCCTGGGCGCGACATGGGGCATCATCAGCGCAGTCATGGTGCCCATAGCTGTGGTACTCATCTGCATCGCCTGGAGGATACTCCTGCGAAGAAAGGCTGAAGAGAAGGAGGAGAATGACTACTTGAATGTCAAGTAAGTTTTAACAAAGTAAAAGGACTGTAAAATATATAACGATCTATAAATATATGAAGGATATACATGAAGGAGTGCCAGGTGTCTGAGAGCTAACTTTGTCGTGGATAGAGCGAAGTGGAGAAGAAAAATTTGGAAAGCTGACCCTGATGGTGTGGGTCACATAGCAGTAAATAGACAGAATAATAACAAGCTTGTAGCAGCATTTTCACCCAATTTCCATTGGAAAATAATTTGCGCACATGGATAACAGTTGCCTATATCCGTTATACTCTATGCCGTCGATCAATGGGCTTTTAATACTGAAATAAGTTTTCAAATCGTACCGAGTACCTACTGAGGTAGGCTTGTTCAAGCAAACAAAGAAACCCTTCATCTATTTATTAAACCTCAATTAACATATCTTCCAATCTTTTCAGACCTATAGACCCTGAGGAATCCTTCCGTATCAACTCTGATGATGAGAGCATACCCTACAAGAAGGATGTGACCGAAGACGTGACTCCCGAACCTACGGAACCAGTGAAAGTGGTTGACAGTGCGGAGCCCGCGCCTTTTAGTTACGGAACCCCATACGACCCGAACAGACAAGCGCGGCCGTATGGTGGGGAAACCGAAATTAATTAAGTTAATATAAATGTAAGAGAATTTAATATTAAACAAGCATAGCGTTGGTACCAAATATTAGTAGTTTTGGAAGAAATCAAAAGTGGGTTTTGGAAAAATACCGCGCAATGGTCGGCCCTCTTTAAAATGTTGCCATCAATTGAAGATTGGCTTGTTAGACATAGGTTTTGATTAGATAGTATTTTAGCTGCGTTTACTTGTAAGTTTTATACAAAATATTTATGTTATTACTTGCCTATATTAATGAACTTTTAAAGATTTTTCAGAATTAATTCAATTAAAACTACATTAGGCAAAGGTATTATTATAAAAGTATTATTATACCTACTGCGAACATTTCCATTCTTTTAATACTATGATTTTGTATTTTATTTTATTTTCGGTATCAATGAACAATCCCACCATTGTAATAATTTTAGATTTACTTTATGTAGTTAATTACGCTATAGCTGTGTTTTTATTTGAAACATGACAACAATAGAATACAAAATAAAAAATAAAATTATGGTGTTTCTTTATACCTTTTATTGTCTTTTTATGTGCCATTTGACATTTTTAACTTTTTTAAGTATCACTTTTTGTTTCATGATGAACTTTTCTAGTTGTTTATTTTTTGTGTAATTAAATTCATTAAAATAAGTCTTTATTTAATAAATCCTATTCACTAAGAACGAGTTTTTTTATTACCCCACACGTAAACGAAGGGAACGGGAATTGCTGAAGAGATGAAACATGTCCGAAAAAATGTATGTAACACTTTTTAGAGTATATAAGGGTGTATATGACGTAAGTACATAAAGGTGTTTATAGGGTAAGTACATAAGGGAGTTTATGGGGAGTGTACATAAGGGAGTACATGGGGTAAGTACATAAGGGAGTCATTGAAGTAAGAACATAAGGGAGTATATGAGGACAGTCCATAAGGGAGTAGGTATATGGTGAGAGTACATAAGTACGTTCTAATAAGTTCATAAGGGAGTCTATGGAGTAAGTATTTAAGGGAGCATAGGTGTAAATGTGCCTGATGGTTACTAGCGGTGACACGCGCGCGAACAAGACTCGATAAAGAACTGAATGACTGCTGATTGACTATTGGCTACTGATCGCTGAAAGGATAGTCTTATTTTCGTGCTCTTTGAATGAGTTCACAAAAAATACATTGTATGTACTATGTAATATTAATAGATGATAGAGGAGATATAATTATGTTACCACGATACCGCATTGGCAAATATCCTGTAATAATAGCTGTGTTTGTGAATAAATACATAAATAAAACTATGTACTGATTATGGAAAATACGTTTTTGTACACTGTGCAATAATAATACGTAAAGAATTGATTACAGTAACCGTGATAAAATTCGGAAACTACCGTTTACATAATTTTAATTGGCTTGTGTTTAAACACCACCCAAAAAAGTACCTATTTTACTACCAAAAAAATTCTAAACGGTTACCAAAATGGTTAAATGGTCACCAAATAACGTTTCCAAAAATATTATTAGATAAAACCATTTTTTAGTATTATTGACTACTAAAAAAATATATGGACGCCCTTAAAATACACTTTAGACCAAATATTATATATTGTCACTACTTAGATGTTACCAATTATGTAATACCATGACTCCTAACACTCCTAATTTAGTCATTTTTGTTAGACTAAAAAAGCTAACGATCGCTAGAATATTTCACAAATACCAATTAATATACTGGGGTTCCCAAACGTAGGTACGTCACTTATTTATTGTTATATGAATTTGTGTGTAATTCAGTGCGTTTAAAATGTAAGCACGCAACATGCAGCAAGCATGGCTTCTGTCACGGCTCCGGCGCTGCAGGGCTCCGGCGGTCCCATGCGAGCTTATCGTCGCAGATGGTTTTCACGCTCACCACCGCAGCTACGGCTCGCCCCTCCGCGCCTACGCGGTTTTGAATTGCACTCTAGGGGTAGGGCAGACAAGACTACGTCGAGTACGTAGAGTCGGTTTTGCAGCGATTCGTTTTCGTCACTAACTTTGATTTTTGGTAGTAATATTAATATTTTAGTTGGATAGAATTTGGTGACCATTAATCCATTTTGGGAACCAAAAATAATATTTGTGCGAGATTTGCGATTTTTTCTGATGTTATTTTTTTTTTTTTTGGATCATAATATTATACAATGTGTCCCGGGGATAAGTGACAGCCCGGAATTTTTGAATATTTGTACAAAATAAGGATAATTTCCTTTATATTTGGGACTTACCGCCTTTGGTTTTTTTTTAATGATTTTTTAAATTTTGTTAGTAAATACTGTGACGTGCTGCTGTTTTTTTAAGATATTTCCTAAGTTTTTACATCTTTTTAAAGTCTTTTTTCTTTATTGACTAGCCGACATCATAGTTTATCAATTAAAATTATCAAACATAACATTAATGTAATAAAACATTTATTAGAAAAAAAAAGAAAATAAAAATTCAAAGAAAATAACGCCTTTTTTTTCAGTTTTTCCAAAATAAGTCCAATAAATGCCCCCTTAATATCACTTTCTTTTAATTTATTAATAAACTACATGATATTTCCTACAATAGCTCAGAACAATGTTTGCTGCTATTTCAAACAAATGCAAAAATACAGTCAGTTGAAATTGACTCCTACTCGGTAAAAGAAGAGCAAAGCCTGTTATTAACAGGCCTGACAATAAATTTTTTTTTATGATTTTTTTCAAAAATATAAAAGAAATTATCCTTAATTTTGTACAAATATTCAAAAAATTTCGGGCGGTCACTTATGCCTGGGACACATTACTTTAGACTTAGTGCCCTTTTAATAAAGTCAATTTATTTTTTTGGAGTTGTTTATTTTATTTGGTGCCTCAGCTTAGAGTCTTAAAAATATTTTTGGTGACCGCCTAAATTATACCCATTTTAATTTTAAACGCATTATACATTATTACATTGACTGTATTTGAACGCGTTTCTAATAATAAACGTTAATGTCAAAAAGTATCTCAGTCAGCTGTCATTAATCAAATTGACATTTCAGTGTTTCAGGAAGAAAATTGTTGGACTTCCAACCGCAAATGCTAATTACAAAAATAAATGTGTAAATAAACCATTACATGCTTCGATACGCGTGAGAATTAACTGACAAATATGTTGTAATACTGGCTTCAAGGACTCACAGACAATCAACTTTACAGAAGATATTTTTTCTTCAAACTGCAATAAACAAGTCGTTTGAATCTACCATGAAATAAAGTAAGTCTTAATATAAGAAACCGTTATTTAACGATAAAATTAAATTAGAAATGTGAACATAAAGATAACAACTCAATGTTTCGCCATAGTAAAATAGTTGCTTCCGAAATATTAATGAGGGTAAGAGAACAACTTTCATTTGATTATTTAAATACCAGAAGAAGCTTTAAGCAATACCAGACCGCATAAAAAACCGGTCTCTTGTTCGATGTCCAAACGATCTAAAAATCAAAGCCATTGTATTTGAGACTCCCTCAAATATTATGTTGTTCTGCAGATTGATTTTTATGTGCATAATAACCCTTTTCACAAAGCTAGCAGAAATTTCTTCAGAAATAAGCAGTACCTTGTAAGTTGTACTTACATAATTTATAAAATAAATATATTTTTCTCATTGTTTCACAGCAAAAAGTCAGCAATTAAAATGCATTATAGCAAATGAAATGATCAAACATGAACATGAGATCTAAGAATTTATTGTACTGCCTATTTTTTCGGCCATGGCTGGGCGTACCCTTTGGGATTGGTATAGCTGTCTCTATAGTTTACTATTGGTGGCTTATATCCAGGATCAGTATATTGGAATCACAGAATAAAGTGTTCAAGACACAGTTACGGCTGTCACAGAGCGTTATGAAACAAATGTCGGTTGATTCCGTATCTAATTATGAAGTTCCTGTGGTAAGTGAATTAAATATTCTTGCAATTCATGTAATTTTTCAGTTAATTAGATATTTACCCTGTTGTTTGTTTGAGTGCAGGTACATGAGAGATTTTATTGAATTGATTTGATATTGTTTTAAAATTAGCAACATACCAGGAGTTTAAGTCATGTTTTATTATATTCGATTAACTTTAACACATAATGCATTTAAGAAAAACACTACAACTTCCCACTTATCGACACTTCAACTTATTTAGCCGGCTTTATGTTTTTACCACTCATTACAATCTTCCTTCCTCAGATACCCGATGCAGTGGGAACGCTTTGTGAAACGGTGCACATAGCATTAGTATGTATGGGGAAGTGTACGAGGCAGATCACGCCGATGATCAAATCTTTGATGCACCACCGACAGAACCCGATACATTTCCACTTCGTTGTAGATAGCAGATCTCATGTTACCATTAATAAACTTTTTGACACTTGGGACTTGCCCGATGGTAAGTAAAAATAGCAATTAATCTATACTAATATTATAAAGAGGAAAACTTTGTTTGTTTGTTTGGTTGTAATGAATAGGCTCAAAAACTACTGGAAAGTTTTTAAAAATTCTTTCACCATTCGAAAGCTACATTATCCACGAGTAACATAAGCTATATTTTATCCCGGTATGGACAGTAGTTACCACGGGACGCGGGTGAAACCGCAGGAAAACGGCTTGTTGAAGATATAAAGGAAAATTGACAGTGTTTTAAAGGATATTCAACAGAACCCATTTCTAGCATTATTTGAATCCTTGTCTTTGAATAATATTAAAGTAAAAATAAATGTAATTATTATTAAACAGTAACCGATTGGCTATCCTTTATTGGCTATAGATGATTTGAAATCATTGTCAGAAAAAATCATGTTTTAAAATAATTTTACTAAACAATCAGTATAGTAATCAAATAACTACATGTTATTCCAAATAACATTAGCCTTGTTGCAAACTTAAATACAAACTACACAGATAAAAGGCTGACATTGTCACAGCTGTATCAACAGTAGATTCTTACATACCAAGTGGAAAAATACCTTAATAACAAAGTTGTTATGATAAACATGCTTGCAACAGTCAAAGTCAGAGGTATATAGTTTACCAGCTAGTAAACTATATACCGAGGTACCACTCCTGTCCTTAATAAACAACCTCCCGCAGCCGGATCATAAGTAACCGCAGTAAAAGTAGCGGGACAAAAATTAAACAGATAGTTTGCAGATTATCTGTGTACCAAGTAGCCTATATGTAAATAGATAATCTTTAGACACTTTGTGATCTGATATAGAGACTATTGTAAACAGATACAGCCTTACTACAAAAACTTAAACATCTGTTGAACACTTGTCTAAAAAAAAGTGTGGCTGCAAAATGGACCTTATTTCAATGTCATAATTCTTCATTTTTTTAGACAAGTGTTCAGCAGACGTTTAAAAGTTTTTGTGGTACGACGGATAGTCTCTAAAGACTTACAATAGGCTACTTGGAACTTAAAATCTCATGAACAATAAACTAAAAATTTCACCCTTAGGTACATGATCATTTGTTTTTTACAGTAAAGTACTCATGCTACAATGCAGAGGAGCATCTAACACAGGTACAATGGGTGCCAAACAGTCACTACTCCGGGGTATACGCACTAGTCAAACTGTTGTTCCCGGATATCTTGCCGGACACGCTGAGTCAGGCCATAGTGTTGGACTCGGACTTAACCTTCCTGTGTGATGTGGCTGAACTGTGGGCTTTGTTTAGAAATATGACTGATGAACAGGTAAGAAATTGGTGAAATATTTGAAATTAAAAGTAAATTATTGTATAGAAAAATGTATGTACAGCCCATAAAAAGGTTTTATTCATTGTTGTACTATTCAAAATCTGTTGAAAAATACTTCTACTCTTTAGCTAAAACTATAGTATTAAAACTCTCCTACTTCTTTAAGCTGTGCCCTATAGCGTCCATATTGTCACCAATCAAAATGTACCACCTGTTATAAACATATTGAATGCTAATAAAGAATTGAGTATTGTATTCATGTAAAGCAATGGAATGTATTTTAACTGGTTTGAAATACATAATGTTGATAATGACATATGTTAAAGAAACTGTAAATTAGTTTTAAAAGTTTCATTTAAAATAGATTGAAAAATTCAAAGGCTTTATTTTAAAACTAAATATGCCTAAAACCATACAAGTTAAATCTTGTTCTATACAGACTTCTCCTATACCTAACTAACTAAAAAAATTCCTTCCACAGTTTATAGGCCTAGTAGAAAACGAAAGCAGTTGGTACCTCAACAAAGCGAAACGCTGGCCAGCCCTAGGACGAGGGTACAACACAGGAGTCATGTTACTGGACCTTAAAAAAATCAGAACAACTACCGATTGGACCAGACTATGGCATGATGCAGTAAGAGATAACATTGGTAGACTGAAACAAACTACGCTAGCTGATCAAGATGTTATAAATGCTATTATTAAAAGTCAGCCTCGGTTTGTGTATAATATGAGCTGTCAGTACAATGTTCAGATGTCTACTCAGACATTAGCTAAGAATTGTTATGGAGAAGATAGTAATAATGTTAAGGTGAGCGTGTTTTTAAATTAATTAAAAAAAAAAACTTATGTACAAGTATTATACTATTATCAATGCGAATGTAACTCTGTCTGTTTGCTTGTCACGCTTTCACGCCAAAATTACTAAACCAATTTAGATGGGAAGGCACAAAGATAATCTAGAGCCTGAGAAAGGTCATGAGTATATCCGGCTGCGGGAAATAGTTCCAATTGGTTGTTTAAAAACTTCTCCGGTCTGCTTAGGTGGAGTTTGCTTTACTCTAGTTACTAAGAGTGCGAAAGTGTAAAAAATATGCACCTACAAAACGCTTTTCAAAACGCAAATAAGCTAATTTCGGCGAACGAACTTTCTGAACTGTGCTTGAAAAGTTTCTACATTACAAACAAATAATTTCTATGTTCCAGGTAATACATTGGAACTCGCCGCTGAAACATAATATAAATATTCGCGACGCGAGCTATTTCCGCGACATACATCGCTCCTACGTGAACTTTGACGGCAATCTGTTGCGGGAAAAGCTACACAGATGCTCTTTTATCGAACACGTTACCGTGAAAGTAAGTATAAAATATATTACCTATTACGTTAAGTTAATTAGTATAATTGATTCTGGAATGCCAACATTCAAAAAAATCACAACATAGGCCATCTAACCGAAGATATCTCTACCAACTTCTTATATTTATTGGTCGAAAAATAATGAATGAAACAAATTTATTATAACCAATTCCATTTGCCAATTTTGCAAGATGCATAAATAAATATTGTTATGCCGTACAAGAATCTCGAAGGGCATAAGACCCCCACTACCACTACCTACTTTACAAATACTGTCCCAAGCCCGCAATAAAACAGTTTTCACTTCAGTAGCTCAAACATGGTTTTACTCCATAAAAACAATGAGCTAAATCGACTTTTCACCTGTGAGACAAAGCATGGCTCTATCTAGCATGATTTATCTATCAGTCAGTATGTCAATGGATAGCTCTCTCTCACTAGTAGAACAAGAGTTCGAATTTCGATCCAGAAAAACTACTGAAATGATAATATCAATTTTTAATCTATCACCAGGCAAACCAATCAGACCTTTGCAGCAGTTTCCGCGCCGCACAGAAAGTAAAGCTGCGCACACACTTGTACTTCACGGACTATAGTCACGCGAACGCGGATAGTTTTGACGTTACACTCGCGGTACAGCTGTCTATGGACCGCCTACAGTTTCTGGATAGACTGGGACATTATTGGGAAGGTATGTGCGAATATAAACCTTAGGATATTGGTATTATGACTGTTTTTCTTAGAACGGATACTATAGTCACGCGAACGGGGATAGTTTTGACGTCACACTCGCCGTGCAGCTGTCTATGGATCGCCTACAGTTTCTGGATAGACTGGGACATTATTGGGAAGGTATGTTCGAATATAAACCTTAGGATTTTGATATAAGGTCTGTTTTTCTTTGAACGGATACTACAGTCACGCGAACGCGGATAGTTTTGACGTAACGCTCGCGGTACAGCTGTCTATGGACCGCCTACAGGTTCTCGATAGACTGGGACATTATTGGGAAGGTATGTAGAAATTTAGACCTTAAGATGTTGATATAAGGACTGTTTTTCTTTGAACGGATACTACAGTCACGCGAACGCGGATAGTTTTGACCTAGTTTTTAATCTATGGACCGCCTGCAGTTTCTCGATAGACTGGGTCATTATTGGGAAGGTATGTAGGAATTTAGACCTTAAGGGTGCTGATTTTAGGTGTGTTTTCCTTTGAATTGTGTTCGCATTATGATAAACCTGCTGTTGCGCTCGTCTTAGGGGAACCGCTCCCCTGAATCCCTGGATAAAAAGTAGTTTATATTTTATTTTCATGTATAATCTATGTTACTGCAAATTTTCATCATAATACGTTATCAGTTTTTCGTGAAAAAGCAGCAAACACGTCCTAATTTTCACGATTTTAATGTGTAATGGTCTGGTTGTTATACATTTTCCGAACCCATAGCTTGCAACTGTCCACTATTTACCCGACTACAAAAAAGAGTTATCGATAATTTAATTTATTACAGGTCCCCTCAGTGTGGCGATATATTTAGCCGACTGTGAAGTGGATAATCTTTGGAGGTTTATAAAAGACTGGTCCGACACTCTTAGAGATAGGAAGAATATTGGGTATCATTTGGTGTTTAAACATGATAAGGTAAGATATGCATGAGGCTATATACTATAATAGTCATTTAAAAATGTTTGTCACAATAAAGGCTGATTAATTCGCGCTTTTGCGCACTTGCGAAATTTGCGCTTTTGCGCAATCATTTCTGAATTGCGCAAACTTTGCGCAATATTTAAAATGATGCCATGGTTCTATCTATGTAGTTTACTCCCTAAAAATCGTATTTTTTTTTGTAAAGTAAATGTTACTGATTTTTGACTTGCAAATTGTACTAGCGTCCGTCCATAATAAACAATTTCCAGCAATGGGATAAAAACCCTGTTTCCAGAGTTCAGGCGTTTTACCGTACAAACAGGCCAAACAGACATTAAAAATAAAAATATTAAGAATTAACGACTTTTCCGTCAGGTACACTACCCAGTGAACTACTTACGCAACGTGGCTCTAGAGAATGTGAACACTCCGTACGTGTTCCTAATGGACGTGGACTTCGTGCCTATGGCGGGACTTTACGACCATCTGCGCAGCGCCATACAGCTCATCAACCCTTACCCTCAGAAGAAGGTCAGTGTAGTAGTTACTAGGCTATTCAGATGATTCCAGGGTATTATTTTTTTATTGGAAATGTTGATACATTCTCGTTTTTTTTAATTTACCGTCCGCAAGCAAAGTGAATCGTTTTACAGGAACCCGGCATTAGTCATTGCAATGGAAAGTGGTGAAATGAGAGCATTTCAACTTTAAAGTAAATTTTCAATAAACTATTTTGTCTTTTGATATAATGATGACTTTTTTTGGTGGGAAATCAAATGACCCCTCTTGCTGTGGGTACAGCGTGAAGGAGTGTCAGACTCTTGCTGACTAAAATCCCACAATATTTCTTCTTAAACCCTTTATATAACAGAGCAGCGGTAACTTTTCCGAACAATGCTGCAACCTCAGATATATTATATAATATATGTTGATGACATGTGCAAAGTAATGCCTGTATTTTACCAGCTGCTTTGTACTAAATTTCATTTACATCGGCTTGAAATCCGGACAGACAGAGTTACTTTCGCGTTTAATTGTATATAATAACAGTAAGAATACTTGAAAGGTTATTCTAATCTACAGACATGTGTGTTGCTGCAACCCCGAATATACCTATAACACTAGCCGTTTTCCCGCGGTTTCACCCGCGTTTCGTGGGAGCTACTGCCCGCACCGGGATAAAATATAGCCTATGTTACTCGCAGATAATATAGCTTTCTAGTGGTGAAAGAATATTTAAAATCGGTCCAGTCGTTTTTGAGTTTATCCATTACAACCAAACAAACAAACAAACAAAGTTTTCCTCTTTATAATATTAGTATAGATATGATATAATGACCTAACAAAAACAACTTTACCGATCTCCAAGACTAAAAATCCCATTTTTATCCCAGTGCCTAGTAGTAGCGGCATTCGAAACCCAACGCTACCGTACATCAATGCCGCGCAACAAGGCCGCACTACTCTCGCGCCTGCGCTCTGCGCCGGGCGACGTGCAGCCCTTCCGCGCCCGCGAGTGGCCGAAAGGACATCGCGCTACTAACTATACGAGATGGGCTACTGCTACTGCGCCTTATGAGGTAGGAAGCCAAACTTTAGGAGTCACATAGAGGAACTAGGGCCCAAATTCTATGACAACATAAACGTCTGTTGCACCTTTTGAGGTATGAAGATAGTGATTGGCAAAGTTAATGGCGGTTTGCAACTAACTTCTGAGTGGCGATACTCATCACGCTCTTCCCCAACCTGCTTATATCTGAAAGTCGTTTCTGTGCATCGACTTATGCGAACCGAACCGCCATTAAGTTTGACACGAATAATAAATTTGGCGTCTGAGCTACTGCTACTGCGCCTCATGAGGTGGGTAGCCATATTTTAGGAGACACACGAGATAAGTAATTAGGCCCCAAGTTCACCTACAACATACTAGTAATTTGTCATTCATTTTGAAAAACTAGATGTTGTCGGTGAAAAACCCAATTTCCTAAGACTGTGAAATTTTTATCGATATAAAAATCTTACTGTACATTATTTTTTTTACAGGACTTTTACTTGTTTAGGGCCTCTAATCAGGGAAATATGGTCCTAACTGGGTCGTCACCTGGCACCTAATATTAATATTTCTTTACTTTCAATGGATACTTTCAGGAGTGTTCTCTACTCTAGTATAAAAGGGACAATATCAAAACAGGTTTTATTACATTTCAGGTGGAGTGGCAGTCAGACTACGAGCCGTATCTAGTCGTTCACAGATCTGTGCCTAAATACGACACGAGGTTTTCCGGCTTTGGTTGGAACAAGGTAATTTGAAACATTTCTTTAGTCACATCTTGCAATTTAATTCCATTTTCATTCAAGTGTTAACGTTTTTAACCTCCCAAAAGTCATCTGAATTTATTGGGTTAAAAAGTTGGGTTAAAGATTTTGCATCATCATAATTTGATGTCACAAAAGAGCTGTTTTTTCTTAGGAACCTTAGTGACAGTTACTAGATTAACAGGTTGGCCCAGTCACGGCTGTTGCCAAACATTGCCATTTCTTCCTAGTAAAAGCACATTAGAAGTAAGGAAAGGTGAACGTTATACGGGCTATCTTTTGTATGGACGTTCTTAAAGTTATGATTTTTCGCCCTAATTCGAATATTTTTTTGAAAATTTCTGATTTTAAGTAATGAATCTGTTGCTTAGGTATCTCACAGCGTGGAGCTGCGAGCTCAGGGGTACCGCGCGGTGGTGCTGCCGGGCGCCTTCGTGCTGCACACGCCGCACGCGCCCTCGCAGGACATCACCGCCTTCCGCGCGGACCCGCACTATCGCATGTATGTACCATGGCAACATATAGTAACACGGAAAAATGCTTTAAGAAACTGAATGCACCCAAAACACTGTCTTTCTCTCGCGTACTTAACTACGTACGAGACAGAAAGAGAGAGAAGCAACATACATATAAATTAATAGATCTCCATCAGATAGTCGTGGTGGCCTAGTGGGCAAAGAACCAACCTCTCGAGTATGAGGGCGCAGGTTCGAATCCAGGTCAGGCAAGTACCAATGCAACTTTTCTAAGTTTGTATGTACTTTCTAAGTATATCTTAGACACCAATGGCTGATAAAAAAGGTGAAGGAAAACATCTTGAGGAAACCTGGACTGTGTAGTCTGAAATCACCAACCCGCATTGAGCAAGCGTGGTGATTAATGCTCAATCCTTCTCCGTGTGAGAGGAGGCCGCAGCCCAGCAGTGGGACGATAAAAAGGCTGTAACTGTAACTGTAACATCAGACGATCTCTTTGGCGCGAATAATAGTCAATATCATCGTCATTGTCAGTGGAATCCGCCGTAGCCACGCTTCCAATTTGGCGACGTCCAAACCGTCGCCATGTGAGCTAGGTTCCATACATTCCAATATTAACATCTTGGATTCGTGGCCGGCGACGTCGCCATGGCGTCTTACCCCTGATTAGTCACTCTTTAGTGACAGATTCTCATAAAAACTCTGCACAAAGGAACGGCTTAAGTAACCATTAAATGTCTCTGAGTGTGTCCATTAGTGAGGCAGAGCTCTAAGGGTTAATCACATGTAAATATGTACACGTAATTTTAAGTAAAAAATATAGAAAATATATAATTAATTTTCGATATTTTTCTCCTTTTTTCAGTTGCCTAGCATTACTCAAACAAGAATTCATGGAAGATTTAAAAAGAAAGTACAATGTGACATTCGAAGAGCCGTCTAAACCGGATCAAGTTTATTTAGCTCAAGCAAAAAGCATGATATACAACCAAGTGCCAGACCAAGAGGTAAACTGACTGTTGTAATTACTGAACTAAGCTGTGGTGTTATTTATTACCCCGTAAACATTGATATACAAAAAACCCAAGATGCACACTCAACGTCTCAAAAACGTCCTCACCAAATGAGCGCAACATTCAAAATTGTGCGCTCATTTTCTTTGTCCTAGCCGACCACTTTGGTCGTAAAATTTTATTGCTTTAACTACAGTGCGTTGTAATAACGACTTTAAGCAATTCACGTAAAGTTGAACTTGAAATAACGTATGCTTGTACCAGAAAGAGACAGAATTAGTGTTCTGGGACACTTTCGAGCGTTACTTTTATTCTTGACTGTGCATCTAGGGTTTTTGTATATCAATGCCCGTAAAATAAGTATTAAATGCCCCAAAATATATTTAATAAGGTATCTTATAATGAAAAGTGTGACACGTCAGCGGATAACTTTGTATGTGACTTTTGAGGGTAAAGGCCCTAGAGTTAATGTACAACATAAGTCGATTTAAGAAAAACATTTTATGTTATTAGTGAATTTGGGCCTAAATATAAAGTTCTTCAGCTAAGTTCAAATCATGGAGAACAAAATCACTAGCAGTGGTGCCGAAAAATCTCCTAAAATAGCGCGCCAAATTATATCATAAACACAGATTTACACCTAGAAGAAGGCGCCTGACCTACTTGCATTATAGCATCTCTGTCAAACTCTACTCCTTGGTTCATATGACAGTTTAGTAGATTTGAGTGTTAAATCCTAACTAATATTATAAATGTGAAAGTAACTCTGTCTGTCTGTCTGTCTGTCTGTCTGTCTGTCTGTCTGTCTGTCTGTCTTTTCTTCACGCCTAAACTACTGAACCGATTTGTGTGAAATTTGGTACAGACATAGTTTGGAACTTGAGAAAGGACATAGGATAGTTTTTATTAAAAAAAATATATAAAAATAAAAAATAAAATTTATTCCGTACATATAGCGCCATCTATTGGTACAAACCAAAAATTTATTCCGGACATATAGCGCCATCTATCGGTACAAACCAAAAATATGCCGGAAGTCACTATTCCATGCGAACGAAGTCGCGGGCAAAAGCTAGTACTCTATAATATTGACATATTTTAAAGGCATTTACTTCAGTCTGTGATCATATACCCCATATCTGTGTTATATATGTACGTTGTTTATTTAATGTTATTGAATTTTAACTAAAAGTGTATGCAATTACATTTTTATAAGACTGCCCACAAGAGAATGTTAAGTGCTACCGTTAGTTGACCTGATGGGTAAAAATAATATAACATTAAAATATTTTGTGGGTAATTAATAACACCAACACTTTATAAAGGTATATTCACCATAAAAAGGATAAAAGTCGATTAAAATAAACAAGCAAAGGTTTTTCTTAAAAAACGCACAGTATGTATGTTGTATGTCAGAAATATCGTATTACGATGATTTGACGATAAATCGCCTATTCTACAATGTGTAACGTTAAATGCACAAAACTTAAAACTTTCTGAACGATTTTTAAATCAATTTAGCAAATTCTGTGAGAAAAAAGTAAAAAAAATTAAGGCGTATCGATAAAAGTCAGTTTTCTTAAAACAACTATTTACTATGTTTTTTTAATTAACGCTTGTTTTATATTTG
Organism: Helicoverpa zea x Helicoverpa armigera; assembly: GCA_033682625.1. Classification (NCBI taxonomy): domain Eukaryota; kingdom Metazoa; phylum Arthropoda; class Insecta; order Lepidoptera; family Noctuidae; genus Helicoverpa; species Helicoverpa zea x Helicoverpa armigera. Next base: position 3,373,749 of record JAWIIS010000047.1, read on the forward strand.
TCGGTTAACTTGAGCTTAAAGGTTTTATGATTAGTGTCTAATTTTGCTGGCAATTATATTCTGATTATTTCTTGCGTCTGTGACGATGCGGAGACGCGACGATTCTTGGCGAGTTCGTTCATGCACATGATAGCTTGACCTATTAATAAATAGTTATTTTGAAAAATTTAATCTGTATTAAAAAAATATTTATTTTTTTGCTCATTGTGCGGATCAAACTATTTTCAGGTTTTTGCTCATTTAACGTTACACGTTGTATATGTTGTAAGTACAGCACCTATGAATGTATTATATAAAAAAAAAGTTTGTAATTTTTTACTAAAATACTCTGTACCATAGACTATAAGTGATTTTACGTAAATAACTTGGAATCTATAATGTACAGTTCAACAGGTTTTAAAATAATAGTTATCTTGTATTTATGTACCATTTAATTATCTTATTATGTTGTTTAAATATTGTAAATAATTATTTTAATGCGTACAGAACATTATAAACAAGTATTTCGTTCTTAAAGATCATTATTTATATCAAACCAGTAAAAAGTCGTATTATTAAATTTTAAAAGTATTTTGTAAAATACATCGATCGACTGCCCACATTCTTTGCAAAATAAACGATTTGATTTGACAAAACGCAATAACGATTTGAAATCGCTACTTTGTAGATTGGCCGACTCATTCTTGAAATAGCCACATAAAGAGATTGCATTTAAAACGAGATTAGTCAGAATTAGAATATAATATTTATTTTGTTTCATCATTTTTATAACTAGCCCCACATTCGATATATTATGTACAACAAAAATGTGCCACGATCTTTCTTACAACCTTTTTGAGACAAAAAATAAAATTACAAATTTATTGGATTATCAAAATAATCCAAGAACGGCAATTCAATTGGTAAAAAATAGAAACTCGATTATTTAGATGTTAAGGATTCTTTTATATATTGTCTTCACATTTATATTATTTAATGATCTCTTAGTCGATTTCACAGTTAATCAGGTAGTTTCGTATAAAAATATTAATTATTATAATATTTCACGTTTATCAAACAATAGCTCTAAATGATAATTTATATTCCAATTGTTTTAAGTAATTTTGAAGCAGAGAATATTTCTGTATGCTTAAAAAAGACAGCTGTTAATTTAAATAAGTTTTAATTATACATATTGTCTAAGGTATATTCCAAAGTTAAAAATGTAAATTACCCAGTTGATTCTTCAGGCACAAAGAAAAATCAGAGTATGTTAAAAAAAAAACATATTACTTTAAAAAAATGGGGGGTGAGGTGCACCTTTTAACTAACCATTTTTTTATAATCAGCCATACATCCGATTTGGCCGCCCATTGGCCAAATCGGCGATTTGACCACTGAAAATGGTTCGGTTATCGTTATAGTAAAATGGTGCAACCCACCGTAAAAGGACACTATTTTTGTTACTATTTATCGTTATTTTGTTCCTTACAGAACCAAAGATCGTATGAATACTGCAAATGTACATAACCCAATTTTATTTACTGAAACATACGTACGCAAAATTTAAATAAATATTGTGTAGAAACATTTTAAATACATACAATAAATTGTGTAAGAAGTACAATGCACTTTTTCGGTTAATTGTGCAACCGAATTATTTTTGGATAACTAATAAGCCACATTTAGTTTTATAAGAATAACATAATTATTAATTGTTTTTAAACATTCACTTTTAACGAGCTCTTATGTCAAACTTATGTTTAAAGTATTTCCTTAGCATTTAAGTATGTTTATTACAAGAAAGCATAATAAGTTACCGAATTTAATATTAATATAAGTTTACCAAAGATTGTATTATTTTTGAGTATTTTTCAAAAGTTATCACTACGTGTCGTAATTACGTCTAAAAACGTTGTAATTATCACAATACCAAGGCATCGTCAAATGTATTCAGAGTTAAATATTTTTACGTATTATTTAAATATATTGCCAGAATAAAAACATTCGAATGTAAAAGGTTTTCTTTATTTATTAGCGAATACATATCACTAATAGGTATTACATGGTTATACCAACTTCTTCAATCTGATGAAAATGCAGTCAACGTATACATTATATCAGTTTTAAAATATAATAAATAGGTATCCACTACTGATATTATTATTTATTACATAAAACTCACTTCTTGAACATCCATTTCTATATCCATATCCTCTTAATAACTTTTCAATAGCTTTCTATCCCCACCATCTTAGATTCCGCATTAGCAAACAAATTATTGCTATTAGGGTTCTCTTTAGTCGTCAAAAGCCAAAGCAACACAATGATCTGGAAATCCAAGTCTTGTATATCCTTCTTCAGGTTGGAGACAGCTTTCTTCGCAGTCACTAATGGAGAATTATCATTCATTGAAGAACCTTTAGATTCTGTCCTCTGCTTTATATTTTCTACTTTAGAAGTCAATTCGTTAAGAGTTTCTTGTCTCTCTGTCACTCCTACACTAACATCTTTATACTCATTGGTAACTTTACTCAGCTCGTCAAGCAAAGATCCATAGTCTCTAACCAAAGGTTCAAACTGCTCGTTCAATATATTCTCTCTCGCCAACACCTTGTCCATTACCGAACTTATATTTCCGTGTAGTTTTTTCAACTGGGATCCTGTGGTTTTGAATCTTTCGAATAGTTCGTCTCTATACGTCCTCATTTGAGAATGTCTGGCTCTCCAATCGCGACCATCTGCAGAAATTTTCAGCCTCAACGCTGGTGCTACTCTTTCTAACTCCAACTTCCACGCTTCCCAATCATGGACTTTCTTAACTAGACTCTCTTTCTCTTCTTTTTCTTCTCCATCGAATTCCTCTTCAGATTCTCCGGAATAAATAGCCATTTCTTCTTCAACTTTGTCAAGTAAGATTTCAGTTTCATCCTCAACTTGGTCTATGTCGTCAGCAGCTTCTTCTGGCTCCGCTATGTCCACGATTGGTTTCTGCCATTCAAAACCTTCAACTTTCAGAACTTCATCAGCTAAAACGTTCAATACATAGCACACTTGTTCACCATATCCTTGCTTCAATTTGTGTGAAGAGAAATCAACGGCTATTTCTTTTTCTCTCAAAATATCAACTATAGTAGCGATGATAATGTTTGGATCATCTTCCTCGTTGGGCTGTTCAAATTCTTTCCCAGTTTTTCTTATAAGCCACGCGGCGGTCGATGCAAACACATAGAATTGTTCCCCAGGATTCGTGCCAGTGATAAAATAATGCCTACTCATCGGTTTCATTTTTATATGTGAACGTAGCTCGGTGTCGATCTTTAGTATACGCAATTTATCCATTAGGTTTAGATCCATTGTTCTTATTCTATTTCGAAGGAGCAATAACAACACTCAACTATTATACATTCATACAAACGATGTCAACGTGTCATGTTATGTTTGACTCGCGTAACCATAGCAACACGCTGGCGTTTATACAATTGAACCAAAGAGTCCTTATGTACGGTCTACTCGGTCGTACTGGGCCCGGTAGTCCATAGTTTGTCCATTGAAACATGCATCTTTCTTTCAGGGCTGGTTTCACTGGTTAAAATACCGGTTAAGTGTCAGTTAGTTATCTGATAGTAAATGCCGGATAAAGGCTGCTTGTTATATCTGCCAGATATTATAATTTATCTATAAGTAAAGTTTCTGATACGCTATTAGAGACTTTATCAGAAACTGGTGAAATCTATTAATTTTCTCGTTCAGCATAAAACCATAGATTACCTTAATAGTTACTTCATAAATAAAACTGAATACGATATGTATGTAAGGACAGCCGCATCAGTCTGACTACCTCGAATTCTCGATTCGTACGCACTGTCACTATGCGTTTCGCGTTATTTTTGTTACAAATAGACACGCCCGAAGGACGAACTTCGCTAATACGTCAGAACTTTTTTTATACTCAGCCTTTATTAGAAACGTTTTATTTCAAGATACAAAATATCAAAAATAAAATACAATGAGTGTTCTAGTCTGAGTAATTCAACATTTTTATAATGTCGCTATGAATGGTGCTCAGTCTTACTTTCTTAGTCACAATATTAATTTATTTAAGGACTAGCTGTTTCACGCAATTAGCCCCGCACGGTCATCGCCGGTAATCCTATGTGCTTTCTCAGACTTTAGACATGCCAAATTTCATTCAAATTGGTTCAATAGTTTAACGTCAAAACCGGACGGACATACCTACAGAGTTACTTGAGTACGTTTCTATACGTATTTTGTTAGTATTTAAGTATCAATATTCATGGTAGTAGAGCCTACATGAGTAATCTGGGTTTTGATCAATCTTTTCAACTAATTAGACGCCTAATGTATATGATAATTGTGTACTAACAATTAATTAATTAGTCATTTTTGTAACAATAGAAAACTTATTAAGTACATGAATCATATTGGGTATACCTAAGTGGGCTTGGTTTTTGTGGTAAGTACGAAATAATGCCACAATTGCGTCTTAATTAGAAAAATGTAACATTTTTTGTATCTAAGCTATTAATTAACAATTAACCAAAGAAATGACAAGTTTTTAATGTTTTCCTTCCAATCTCACCGAAAAAGACGCTAAGGCTCATATTCATAGTCGTTTTAAGAAAACTTCATACCTAGTTGTTTTAAGAAAACTGACGTTTATGTTGTGTGTGAACTTGGGCTTAGAAACTATTATGAAAGTTACAGAATGGTAGACTATGATTAAAGTCTCTTCAAGATAGTTAATTTCTTTTTTACTCTTAAGTAATTGTTTATGAAAGGTATAGGGTAAAGGTTATAGGTAATAGGTATAGGTCGTGGAATTTTAAAACCCACAAATAATATTTAAATTCGGATGACTAGTGACCGCATCTTATTTATTTATTTATCTGAACCCAAAAGGCCGGGTGACTAAGCATCTGACACACGGTCGTTTCATGCGTCAAGGAATAATACCAACAAATAAATATTGTGGTTAGTGTTATTTAGATTTTATTGTTCAGTATGTCACAATATTTTGTGTGACCTGCTTGTTTATAGATGGTACACCTGTTGTGTCCTAGTGGTGATTTAGAAGAGAATATTTCAGAAGATTTTTTTGCAGAATGGTGATAAAGAAGTCTTGTAAAAAGACTGGGTAAGTGGGTTTTAATAACAATTATGGGTGTTCTTCAAGAAAAGTGTAAACAATTAATTAGGTGTATCACTTTATGCTAGGACTTAATTTATCACGTTCAAGAAATAGTACTAATTATGATTTCAATTACGCTAATTGTGTCGATAATTTCTTGATGATGGGATTAACCCAAGTTATATTTTAACTAGGCACCTAGGTAAATGGTTTTTAAATGAAAACTTTTCAGTACACGATAGCAATTCTTTTTATGTCAAAACTTTAACATTTCTCGAAATACAAGTAATTGTTTTTTTTTTAATATTAACATTTAAAACATTGCTTTCCATTGACAGTACATGTTTTTTATAAACGACTGTATTAGCTTAGCTCGTCATTCTTCAGTACCATGTGTAACTCACGACTTGTCATCTAGACACACCCGCGCTCACCTTGTCACTGGATACGTTTATTTTTAGCTTAATCTTATGGAAAACTAATTAATTGATCATCCTGATGGAGCAATAGTTATCATCCGGGCTGCTAAGCTGATGGTCCCGGGTTCGATTCCCGGTACGGATAGTATTTGTGTGATGATCATGTTGTTTAGCTGTGGACGCTGTGGTCTGAGTATTGTAGATAAATACATATGTAAGTACCTATATATATGCATTTATGCATGTAGTTTATTAGTTGTGTTAGCAATGCTATGGTGCTAAGGAGCTGTGATAGCACCCGTGGTTAGCACCCATAACACAAGCTAATAAATAACATACCATGGGGCTAACCAATCGTGTGTTAAAAGGTATCCCGAAATTGAGATGTCTGTAAAATTCTTTTAATACTGTGTTTTTTAGGGTTCCGTAGCCAAAATGGCAAAAACGGAACCCTTATAGTTTCGTCATGTCCGTCTGTCCGTCTGTCCGTCTGTCCGTCTGTCCGTCTGTCCGTCTGTCACAGCCGATTTACTCGGAAACTATAAGTACTACAGTGATGAAATTTGATGGGAATATGTGTTGTATGAACCGCTACAAAAATATGACACTAAATAGTAAAAAAAAGAATTGGGGGTGGGGCCCCCCATACATGTAACTGAGGGATGAAATTTTTTTTTTCGATGTACATACCCGTGTGGGGTATCAATGGAAAGGTCTTTTAAAATGATATAAAGTTTTCTAAAAAACATTTTTCTTAAAGTGAACGGTTTTTGAGATATCAGCTCTCAAAGTCGTAAAAAGTATGTCCCCCCCCCTCTATTTTTATAACTACGGGGTATAAAATTCTAAAAAAAATAGAGGTGATGCATGCTAATTAACTCTTTCAACGATTTTTGGTTTGATCAAAGTATCTCTTATAGTTTTTGAGATAGGTTGATTTAACTGTAATTTACGGAACCCTTCGTGCACGAGTCCGACTCGCACTTGGCCGGTTTTTTTCTGGACGAATCAGCTGAAGCAGGAAGAATTGTTAGTTTATTATTATAGTGCCAATTTCATTCTTGCCCTTTTCAATGCCAATGTGCAAACGTATCTATTGTAGTTCGCACGGTAGAAAATCATAATACAATATTATATTATGTAGGTAAGTCTGTACTTATATTACACAGATAAGTAAATATGCCTAAGTCTGAAGTCAATAGGCTAGTTTCCTAAAAAAAAATAATTAGTCCGTCTTGTAGATTGTCCAAAATTAAGCGATACGTATTTTTTATTTTTTAAATTGGATCAGAACTTGTTAAGATATAGCGTGTTAAAGTTGAGTGTGACGTCACAAGTTGCTACAATTTTCAGGACACTGTGACGTAAAAGGCCCCCACTCCTAATTTTTGAAGTGTATTTCTTTGTCATTTTATGTTTAATTAAAAAAAGAAAAAATACGTATCCAATATTTTTTGATTATCTAAAAAGCGGACTAAATATTATTTCATTATTTCGACCCTGGACACTACCCTATTTTGAAAAGAATATCTTTGCAATTGCAGGATCATCATACTTATTTATTCGAATGTACGTGGTTACAAGCTGGTCTACCTATGTGGACTATGTGGTCAATTACACTTCGTTGCAAATTGTCAAAACAAGTTTAAACTTTTTGCAAAGTTAATTCATGATCCATACCTCAGGCACATGAGGGTCGCCTATGCCGTCATTGTGTTCAAAAGAAGATGTTACTAAGTTTTGGGATAAACATACTTTAAATTGAGCAGCATTTACCTGCAAAGGAATTCTTGTCAAAGTCCTAACTACTTATTGTCAACTGTCCCGTGGTTATTAAAGTATGCCAAACTGTGTGCCTAACGAGAACTTTTGCTTCCATTACAAAAATTTATTAACCATCCTATGCAGCTCATTATCATCATATCTTATTCGTTATATTCAATCGACGATTTTCCTTTCGTATAATATAAAATGAAAAAAAAGTCTCAATAAAGACCGGCTTTATCTCGTGTTACTGGCACGATAAAATTAGAAATGTTGCTCGCCAGTATAACTCGTAGCTCAGTCGCGACCAAACGTTCGCGGCGGGCGGACGTCACACGCTTATCTAAAGTTACAAATAATAAACTTCAAAACTTCCCATTTTGTTTGCAACGCAGTGTAAAGTGACGAAACTGTATGAATTTTGTGTTGATGATATATTAACTGGTGTGTGTGCTTCGTGTTAATTTTTTAATTCAAAAAAACGGATTTAAAATTGGATGCTTTCGGTTGTAATGTGAATTTGTTTTTATAAGGTAAGTTTGTATCCTAATTTATTTAATCTTTGAGTAACATCCTTTAGAAAAATAAGTATTTTTCAACGCACTCAAAGCAGGACTTATTAGTCAAAACATCTTACTAAAAAGGCTTAGTTAACATAGGCCTAACTTTTACGAAAGTGGTTCTAATCGAAGCCAACCAAAGTAGGCTAGCAGTACCTACATAAAAATGCAGCTTTTCCTGCACATTAAACTTGTATGACTCTACACGTGACCAAAACTTTCTCATCGGCGAGGCAACGACACAAAACTTAAAGATTACGATCCTTTTTAATAGCTTTCAACCCAACTCAACATGTTGAAATTCCAAACAGTGAGAAATAACTGTTCAAAGCCGTAAGTTATTTTAAAAGGTCTAAGTACATTATAAACTGTGAATAAGTCTAGGAAAGTTGCATCCATTAGGTCACCTGAGAAACAGGTTTGATTTTCACATACGATATGCCTGCATTAATACACAATGCATTATAAACTCTATGGTACGAAACATAGCTAAAGTAATAGGGACAAAAACCTAGATGTGGCAAAGTAGGCGTTTAAGGAGTTTTTGCGTACGTATGACTTGTGTCAAGCAATGGCCACGTTTTTACTAAGCAAGTTTTAAGACCTACTTCGTAAAGATGTGACGATATGCAAAGTTTAAACGTTTTGCTAAAGACCTTCGTGGTTTTAAGCAGACAAAAGAGGATTCGTTTTGAAGTCTGGCATTACTTTTACATTTTAATAACAAGGTTATCCGTTCAATTCTTTGAAAGTCTAACACGATTTAAACTTTTGTTATGACATACATTGGTATGTTACTCCCTTTCTAGTGATAAATATGTCTGTTCTTGTAGCTAACCGAATCTTGTTTGAAAATTCAAATCTAGTTCTGTCAATCTCTGATAGTGAAGCTTGTACAAACGGCTTTCGTTAAAAATTTAGCACAGATGAAACATGCCCCGGAAACGAACACAAGACTACTTTTGATACGAGAATATAAAGATGATGGATACCTCAGAAATATTCAGGATATTGTAACAAAGCATAGCAATTAATTATTCTAATTTTGGGGACGATTCCTGTGGGTGTAAAGATGAGGCACGTTTCTTTTATTTGCACGAAATGTTTGGGATGATTTTCTGCAAAAACGTACCAGACTAATAAGATTATGACACTTAGAAGGTATCCCAGAATCTGGACGTTACTCAAAAATGCTCATGAATAAAAAGGGGCAGAACTCCATAATCATCATAATGAAGAAATAGATTAATTATATGTGCAATATAATTGATTAGATCAACACATAGCTATTATAAGTACTCGAGGAAACAATACAGTATCACCGCTATGGTACACGTTACCGTATCGGAATTTGTATTGATAACTCGCGCTAACTGATTGCCTGAAGTTGAGCAATCAATTTCTGCGTCTCTATCAATGTTATCATTCAATTTATTTGCAAGGACATTAGCTTTTCTTGTTTATTCATGCATCTACACATTTTTACTCAAAGGGAAAAGCGGGACCCTATCAGTCTCTCTGCCATCAGCCTCAGGAACCGTGATAGTTGACAGTTTAACTTTTTTAAAACGTGATATTTTTGCCTGTGTTTAAACATCTCCTCGATAGCAAATCTTTATTTTCGAGATTGCTCCATATCTCTATCTAATTAGCCCTCTATTCCATGTCATCTCATCATTGATTCTCATCTTACTCATTTGATTCTTCTCACAGGCCATCAATCTCATTTTTTTCGTTCACATTGTTTCTGCTGTCATATCCATCAACAGTTTTTACTTGTAAAACAATACGATACCTTTGGAGTAAAAAAGATCGAGTTATGCGATCGGTTCGGCGGTTTGTTCGTTATAGATAACATACTAGATATGTAACACTTATTAATTAGTTCCTTCTTATTTTGTTCGAAAACTTCATTGATGTCTGGTTTTCCATCCATATATAATTAGTGGCCATGTAAATTCAAATACATTAGTCTCACAGACTTGTATTTGTTACCCATCCCGCTCTGGGTGCAGCGTGAGGGAGTATCAGACTCTTACTGACAAAAACCCAACATGTTCCTTCTGGAGCCCTTTATGTACCTACCAGGTCCGCGGTAACTTTTTCGGAACAATCCGGCAGCCCTGGCAGGTTTTGGAGTTTTCAAATCATGGTTGATCGCCCTGAAACCTCCCAAATTACGTGCAAATCTTTTTTATTTACCGCGGTAAATCCTAAAATACCTACCTACATATATTCATTGAGTAACGTATCCCAACATAGATATCCAACTGTTTATTTTCCTTTCAGTCGTAAAGCAAAGAAGGAAAACGTGCGCACGTGTGTAAACAGCCTTATCATTTATCAATGTTAGCAATGTTCATGCATATGAGAAACATAAAAATAAGCATTTCGAATTTGATTCGTATAAGTATTTCTATTATTTCTGTTATCGTAGCGAAATTCAAATTGATTAAAAATTTTACGTTACTTTTTCTGCGTTTAAGCGTGGAGGTCTAATATCATACGATATCATTATGTGCCTAGCCTTTCCCCAACGATATTGGGGTCGGCTTCCAGTCTAACCAGACCAGATGCAGCTGAGTAGGTACCAGTGTTGTACATTGAGCAAGTGCATATCTGACCTCCTCAACCCGGTTGCTCGAGCGAGCCTGGCTCCTGACAACCCGTAACGACTGCCAAAGACATTCAAATGACAGCCGGGATCCACCAGTTATCATGTCTTCCGAAACACCATTTTTTTATGTACCTATACATATTTACATTGACATCAAAATGATTGCCACTGTGCAATTTTTGAGTGACCACAACAAAAAAGGCACATAAAATGGCGTACTACTTATAAATAAAATAGCTCCACATATCTACATTATAAAAACAGCATAACCATTATAATTCTAACATGAGAAATGTCTACTAATCCTACAAATATTCTTCAGTTATCTTCAAGGAGCAACCATTGTTAGAGAGAAACAAAAGACTACACGCACCACTATTGTTTAGAAAGTTATTCTTTATAACAATAGCTAGAGATGTTATTAGTTACTGTGGATGCTAGTCTTATATGTGTACTTAGATAATCTTTGATAATTCCTAGTAATGCGGGTAAGAAGAAATGTGAAAATCCTCAAATATCTCGTTGAAGAGGCTTGCTGTCATTTGTTCGGTTGGACAGCGTACTTAGGCAGGTTTTTTCTTTTTCTTATTGTTTAAAAAAATATGTTTATTACTTATTTTAAATCTCTCTTCTCTTGCGTAGTGAATAGATGACTTGATCAATTAAATTCGGTTTAGCAAGGTGACTGAATTTTTTTTTTGGGCACCCAATTCCTAATTTGCTACCTAAAGCAAATTTTAATAAAAATTGACATTAAAAGGATTAAAAAATATAAAACTGATAGTAAGTTTTAAAAACGGATGCGCAATACTAATCTTATCTAAAGCTTCACAAGGTCCTAATAAAAAATAAAAAAACATAAATTGCCACCGCGTTGCCACGTCTAGTTATACATACTCTGTGGTTAGGAGCACAGGTAAGCAAAAACTATTTTTACACAATAGCTATACTAGAAAATAACCGCAACATGTACTGGGTATCGGTTTTCTCATGTTATTTGATCTGTCGCTACCTCAGAACACAGCTGGTCATGAATTATTACCATACCTACCTACCGTAGGTACATAAGTATTTATAATAACATGCCTACAAAAATAACTTATGAATATACCTATGATATGCCTGGATAAAATAGAAACTTCGCTTTTTGCAGAACAATATTTCGAAATCAAACACATTGGTCTTTGACAATTGGGTGGATGACTAGGTCAAAAATAAATTACGTTGGTTGTCATATTCATTTAGTGAAGCATCTAAAAATAATGTCACTTCCATTTATCGTTTTGATGGAATAATTGATTAAATTTTTTTATTGATAATATAAGCTAAATAAGAATCCAGTTTGATGTGAAAAATCTGTGACGTCATAAGTTGCGCTTTCATACATATTGCAAAGAAAGTGACAGTTTTTGACAGTTAAATAAAAGTAATGAATTTGACTCGTTGGAAACTACCGTATTACTATTTGCAGATGGTCTATCTATCCGTTCACTAGATTCCTAGTTCTATAATTTGCTATTCGTTTGTTGCAAAATGTATCTTCTGCCCCATTGAGGAGCTCTTCCTATCCAAGTCTCTTCCAAACTATGTTGGGGTCAGCTTCTAGTCTAACCAGGGGCAGTTATGTAGATACTAATGTTTAACATAGAACAACTAACCTATCTGGCCTCCTCAAGCCAGTTACCTGTGCCACCCGATGCTCTATGGTCAGACTGGTTGTCAAACTCTATTTTTCATCAGCAATTAATTTAGAACAAAACAAAAAAACGTCTGCGTTTCGCTAAGCAAAACCAAATATTGAATCATCTCAACTCATCGTCTGCGAAAACCTTTACCAGTCAATAAATATCTGATGTATCTCTAGACAACAAAGGGAATATGAATATTGATAAATATGTGCTCCTACGTTATTTTCACTTTATCTCCAGACGCTATATATTTCAATCTTATTGTTTACTAACAAAACAACGTTGGAATTCTCGTAAAAGTTACGTAAACAACATTCCTTGTTGATTTTTTCCTTTGGAACAATATTTATGTTTATCATTATAAATATAGTATCTACGTTTTCTTTAGTGCTTTTAGTACAGAAAAATATTTTCTCTTCGTGTAAATAGGTACCTACATTAACTTTACGAATCATGATGTGGTTCTAGTCAAGCATTAGGCTAAGTCCATATTTTGATTAAGGAAAGAAAAAATCTCTGATAGAGAAAACTAATCAAGCACTTAAATGGATAAATTTACCTCAGATGAGAATAATGTGATCTTAATCAAAACAACAGGAATTGTATCAATTACACTCCTTTTTAACACATTCACAAAGAATATTAGGAGATCCGAACCTGACCAATTTGTATTGAAATCTCATCAAACTCAAGATGAAACTATACAAACATGTAAAAATCCAAATTAATAACTCCTTTTTGGAAGTCAGTTAAACGACTCTAAAACACCACCCAATAATTAAACCAACAAGCAATCAGGTTTAAATTCTAAAAAGTCGCAGCCCACAAAACGAGTTTGTAGGCCGTTATTGCACTTTTAACCAAACCAAACCTAACTGAATGACTCACAATTTTCTCTAAACGGTAACCGCAAGTTTATTGATTAGTTCCACTTAACATAGACATATAATTTTAGAAGCCAGTTAGTATGAATGTGTGATTTTTTGCAGCGTCTCGTCGGTTCGGAAATAGACCGTCTGGTTGGCGCGCGCGTCCGACTAACTTCGAGACACGGTGCACGTTGCTGTTTATATTTTACTCAAATTATTTGAGTACTATCTTCATAGTATGCGGTCTTGACTCCTATTTGAATTGAGTTCGTAGGTGTTTCGTACTATCCAGCTGATACCTACATTTCCTTCTTCCTAATCAACTATGCCATCTTGGAAGAGCAAATTTCAAAACATTGCTTTTGGATAGCCAAAAATTTGGTATTACTTGAATGACTAGATCTTCGTTAACTTATGACCAGTCCCCATATAAAAAAGATTCGATTAGCTTACAGATGGTAGCTTATTTAAGGCGGCCAACTTTCCGAAAACTGAATGCGGGACTTAACCTTTCGTGAAAAGGAGGGGGGGGGGGGCAAATGATCGGACGGAACTGATAAAATAAAACCCGTAAGCAAAAAGCTATAATTTATCCTATCAATATCGTCACAGCGTGCACTAATGTCTTATTTTCAAAATCATTAGGCCTCACGAGTTCAGTAGAAATAAATAGAACGAGATTATATTATAGTAGGTAATCTGTGTTCCTGCACTGTTGAGCGTGCGCGCAGGTGGGTGTTGTGTAGAAGCGTGGTAGAAAAATAGGGATGCGGGACATGCGGGACGCATACAACGTTTTGCGGGACTATTTTACTAATAATTTCAAAACGGGATGTCGTCAAGCATTGCGGGACGGTCCCGCAGAATGCGGGACGGTTGGCCGCCTTAAGCTTATTGAAATTCAGATCAAAAGTAACTGTCCGTAAGTAAAACGAATCGTTTCTTGTTAAACAAACCACAGACTTTAGTTGTCTTGGATTGGTAGGCATGGGCGTAGCCACACTGGGGCAAGCTGGGGCACTTGCCCCACCCTAGGCCCTGGCTCTGACCTATAAGGTGTCTGGATAAAAAATGTTTTTTTTACTAACTCTAACTAAAAACATCAACATATGTAGGTACCTACTATCCGTAAGTTATTGCACAAAAAAATTGTTGACTTTGAAAAGAGCGCGATCAAAACAAACTGCACGCTCGAGTTCCCGCGGTGCGCGCGTATTCCCTAAAAGAATAGTTGCTATGTGGCGCAGCGAGCCGAGCCGTAAATCTAATCCAAAAAATAATGCATTGAAGGAGATGGAACTGGTAGATGTGATCAAATTTTCGGAAATGCAATTTTATCCTAGTGTAAAAACATGCCACGTACGACCTGCAATAGAAAGATCGTTTAGCACAGTGGTTTTTAACCGGTGGTCCGCGGACCACTGTTGGTCACTAGAGGCATTCCGAGTGGTCCGCGAAGCTTAGCTGCGCGACGTTGCTATACGTTATCTAACTTTATTTTTATCGACTTATCTATGCGAGCGAGGGGGTTTTCGTATGGCCGTAAATCGGGTGTGTCGTACCTAGTCCCCCGATTCATGAAAATGTATATTTGGGCGACATTTTACGTAGTTTTTTGGTTTTGAGTCTTAAAAATCATTAAAATTTCGCGCTCGCTTATTCAGAAATTATTATTATTATTATGTTTGTATTTGTCAAGAAACAAAAATTTTTGTACATTTGGGCTCAATTTTACGTAATATTTGGTTTAAGTCGGATAAAATTTCGCGCTCGCTTCGCTCGCGTATTCAGAAACTGTATGCCCTTATTTTTGCATTTGTCAGCAAACAAAAAGTTAAGTACGTTTGGACTAAATTTTACGTAATATTTGGTTTAAGTCCGATAAAAATTTCGCGCTCGCTTCGCTCGTGTATTCAGAAACTGTGTGCCCTTATTTTTGCATTTGTCAACAAACAAAAAGTTAAGTACGTTTGGACTAAATTTTACGTAATATTTGGTTTAAGTCCGATAAAAATTTCGCGCTCGCTTCGCTCGCGTATTCAGAAACTGTATGCCCTTATTTTTGCATTTGTCAACAAACAAAAAGTTAAGTACGTTTGGACTAAATTTTACGTAATATTTGGTTTAAGTCCGATAAAAATTTCGCGCTCGCTTCGCGCGCGTATTCAGAAACTATATGCCCTTACTTTTAGCTTTTGTCCTGTGTGTGATTGTTTATTTTCTGTACCTCAAAATATAAAGTTCAAATTAAGAGATTAACAAGTTTGAGATTAACGGCTCAAGATACATAAATCGGAGGGCCCCCGCCCTCCCCGGGGGTATAAGTTGACTGCTGCCCCACCATGAGCCCAAAGCTGGCTACGCCCATGTTGGTAGGAATTCTTGAATGAAAGTGATATCTACGACAACAGCCATCAGAGCCTCAGAGGTACCAATTTATACTCTAAGCTGTGTTAATGACTCATTAAACCGAGATGAAGGTGTCAGCCAAGTGAAATCATTGTGTGTTTTTGCGGATATGCGAGTGAAAGCCAATGAGTTTATCTGATCCACGAACTATAATGTCAACTGAGTGATCAATGTAACAACTTTTTCTATAGGAAATGCTTTCCAATCATGATTTGAGAGAAGGTGTTTGTTATGTATGCTGTCACTATCTGCGTAACAATTTTTATCGTCAACTTCTTCAACTTTAAATTTTATGTTGACTATACTTTTGCACATGAGGAAATAAAATCGATCTCAGTGGCGTGCACTTGGAGAGGCCTATGTCCAGCAGTGGACTGCGATAGGCTGATGATGATGATGATGATGATGATACTTTTGCTACTTTTTCTCCCATTTTGTCCATTTTAAACTTTCCCTACAATTTACACAGATTAACTTGTCGGCCGGTTCAAAAAAGCCTTCTCCAAGTTTTATAAAGAATTTGATTTTTATTTGTGTGATCTACTGTTTACAAGTTCGATTACAAGTAGGTACCTACTGGAAACTTCCTCGGTCTTCCAAGTATTGCCGTCATCAAACAAACCAAAAGCGTGTGCGCAATATTCCGCAGACCTTACATGGTGACCACCATATCAGTCGCCATTGTTGTTTGAAGCTAAATACCTAGCGTTGTGGTACCTTTGGCCTTGTAAATAAGATGTTTTAGTAGTTCTTTTTAGCGGGAATATTCATGTTCTGAATGTTTTAGTTTAAACTTTGAACCTGTCAAGTTCAACATGCCTGAAATCCGAACATATGCAGTAGGTATCCATGACTAAAGAAGATTAATAAACGATTGAAGTTTTGAGGATCCTAAAAAGTTGTCTCATTTTGACAGAATTATACCGTTTCACACAAACAGAAGATTGATTTTATTCTGAAGCTAGTCTAGTAGATATATGTTTCTTCAAATCGGATCACTGGAGAAAAAGGAATTATAAATTACTAAACTCGAAAATGGATGCCAAAGATTTTAATTCCTACTCTGTGATGAACGCCATTGAAAAAACAGCAGTTCTCAGAATATTTTTGTCCCTTTTATTATTATAGCTGGAATAGCCGCGTAGTTAATTAAAATTCACATTCTTGGCAAGGGTTTGATACAAAAATTAACTGTTACTACCCATAAACTTTATAATGATGTCGAGACTAAACAAATATTTAGTAAATTTCCGCCTACACCGAGGCCTGAAGGGTTTTCCGGAGTTTGTAGTTAAATCAATATTATGAAGAATGTGACCAATATTCACGTATTTTAAGTATTATTCGGTAGGTACCTTATGTAGTGAACAAATATATGTACCTATAAGACATGTCCATACTAGGTAGTGATGAAAAAACTGATTTGTCAATTTTATTATAGAATCAAATACACTTTCATTGTAAAATCTACGGTAGAATTTGAACATTATTCTACGATGTAGCGAACTTACCAATTTTTTTCCGAAAAAGAAGGTTTTAACATACTTCTGTATGTCATACGACATTTCTGTTGGTGGCAGACACATATATGTAACGTGTTCCGTGTGAGGCTTTTATCAGAAACGAGTTTGGAAAGTCAATTCCGGTCGACGAACCCGCAGCATTCTCCTATCGGTGTGCCGCCACGAAATGGCGGGCTCCTCACCCGTTTGAAATTTAATTTTCGAACTAAATGTCACTTTTTGTTTTGTTATGTTTGCTAACCTTTTTGGTAATTATTTTCTTTTTTATATAACTAGAAACTTTTTTGTCGTTTAATTCTGCACGAGATATAATAGACCAGTGTGCGTTTCAGATTGCTACACAGTTTTTTACCTACAGAAGAAAACAACTATTTTTTAACGTCGAGTAAATTAAATAAAAGTATGTATTAAAAATGATATAAGCATAAAAAATAATACAATTCCAAGACATATTAAAACAGATATCAAATCATTATTAGTGCAGCTGTCGCATGAAATGTAATAATATAATCAATACCCAGTATACGAATGCATAATGCAATACGGACGTAGTTAAGTTAAAACAATAGTAAACTATGAACATGGCAGTCGTGACAGGCTGGACGGGTAAACGGCACAGTTGGCAGTAGGCTTCGTAATACTTGTGCCAAATGTTCCTAAACTTATAACTGTTTTTTGCCATAAAATGGATTTTATTATGGCTAGACAGCAGATACAAAATTGAGGGCCTCAAAATTTACATTGAAATCGTTGTTGAAAAAAAAACAATTCTAGAGCTAGTTAGTTTTAATGAGTGTATTTTTATTGTTTTGTTAATGAAAAACTATTTAGGTATTTCTCGTGCCCTTAAAGCCCGTAATTCACATGGTTGCCAAAAATAAAACATTATATTTAATTCACCATATAAATCACAATAGTTTGCGTAATATAACATTTGACAGCTCTATTTACCCCCTAATTAATTGCAGACAATTACAATTATTAATGGCCCTTGATATTAAAAAGCACAACAAAGCAATCTCTACATGCCTAAGTAGATGAAAATATAAATGCATGTCTCGTGGTCGACAATTGGCCACTTCTCCATATAATGGCGTCGATTGCTACGAAACGCATTCCATGTATGATGCCAATTGATCACCGACATATTATATCTCACAAGACAATCTTCAATCAAATCAGTTAGTGGCCCCACTTCCTTGATCAAATGACTCGTGCATATCAAATTGATAAAAAAAAAAACTCGTGTGGTCTGTGGTTTGAAAAATACAAACTTTGACGTTTGGATTTCCGGTTGGCGGGAATTTTAGTGACGTGATTGTGTTTTTTTTTTAATTAATTTTTAAAAGAGTTCCGTTTACAAAAGTATAAACGCGTATGTTCAGTAGCAATAATTAACTGACCGAAAATATAAGGTGCTATAACAGTGGACAATCAACGATTTTATGCATAAATGGAATTACCGAATTTAACTGGAAAAAGCCTTAATAACAGACAGATCACAGAATTAAATTGAACTGAGAGTTTAATAATAGCTCATTCGATGATATTCTGATGATATTCTCTCCTTATGGTAAATGAGAATCCATTTAGGCGAAAAGCCTCATACGAGATTTAAAAAGTTATTTTAAAAATATAGTGTTCCAATTTTAAATAATTCATGGAAGTCAATTTAGTGTTCAGTGCGTTCTCAATTACAGTTTATGTTTCTTTTTATCCGAATGGAATTTAAACCGACCAATGAGGATTACTATTTTGGTGGTGTTGAATACATTGAACGGATTTACTGAAAATGAGTCCATTATCAAGTTTCAGGAAAACTAAACGACAGATGTAAGTACTTGTAGTGTATGTGTAGTAGATCCGATATCTAGAGGAAGATACCTATAGGTACATATTACTTACCCCATGGAAGCCGTGGGGCGGGCTATAATATAGTGTACTAGCTGGTGCCCGCGACTTCGTCTGCGCAGGATTAGTATTTCGAACAATATGTTTATAAATTGTAGCCTATGTGTTATTCTGATGTATAAGCTATATTATTGTAAAGTTTCATTAAAATCCATTCAGTAGTTTTTGCGTGAAAGAGTAACAAACATCCATCCATCCATCCATACAAACTTTCGCGTTTATAATATTAGTAGGATAAGCTATTTAGCACTATAGCACTTTCACACTGGTGGATTTTCCGGTGGTTTTTTCCGCGTGTGGCTAAACGTATAAAGCCTATACGCTCGACAAAATTTTGAACGACATTTTTGAATTAAAAACACGTTGAAAGAAAAACATAATTATGTATATGCAATTTAATTAAAACCTCTTTAATGCTTTTTAATTAAGTATTGTGCATAAAATACAAAATTAAAATACGATTAAACCTACATACTTACTGGTCGCATAATACAAAACAAAAGAATTTCACCTTGGATCGCGAAAGCTGTGTCTCTTTACTGTGCTGTGCAACATTATTTTGTGACCAGCACATTGTCACACCATCTTGTTCAAACATTGCACCCAAAAATGACCGTTATTGTTAAGATTTCAAGGCTTTTATTCGCATGGCAAGATAATCCTTTATTGTAAAACCTGAGTTTTCAGTTGTACGCAAATAAAAACGATTGTCATTTTGGTAAGTAAATACCTACATATTAAGTTGGGAATTACATTATGCTTGTTTTAGATAATAAGGATAATTTGAGTCTCATTTATAGAAGTACCTATCTTTTAATCAATTATCTCAAAAGATAAACGAATTAAAGAAATCGAATCATGATTCATTTTGGGCGTAACTAGATAAAATCTATTTATATACAAGTTTATTGATATCGACAATGATATGAAACTGAATGGTGGATGAGCATTTTTTTATACTTCAAGCTTAATTATCCTGTAGATAATGATAGACTGCTGACGCTTACACCTTCACTTCTAACAATATAATCTGGCTAGCCTTTTCCCAACTAGATACATAATAATCATCAGCCTTTTATATTGCCCCACTGCTGGACACAGGCCTCTCACACAGAGAAGGATTGAGCGTTAATCACCACGCTTGCTCAATGCAGGTTGGTACTATTATTAGGCTTGGCTTCCACTGTAAAATAGATGCAGTGGAGTAACTTACCAGTATTTTTCAACATTTGAAAAAGTCATTGAACTTTAAAGGGAAAATAAAAATTCTAAATTCCCAAATAAGGTCCAATCAATCTACTCGTATAACATAATGTGTAAAAACTAAAATGCAATATCTCTATTAGGTGCAGTTAATATCCGGTAATAATACTGCAATCAATGCTAGGACAGAAATGGAAGTTTGCCACACTATTGACGGTAAAACAGCTATAGTAATTACACCCTAATTAACAAGTAAATTGTAGAAAAAGTAGTCTATAATATATTTATATAAGAAATGGACCAGATTTTTTCTAAATGCTGATAGACTAATGCCCATTTTCACCAACAATCTCTTAATCTAAGTGCCACTTAGAATAAGGGCTCTCCCAATTTTGACATAGATAACTATGGATAAGGGATACCTAAACTTTGGTGAAAACGAAATTCTTATTAAGTGTTCCGTAAATGCTCTTAGGGGATCCCTTAAGTTAGGTATTTGTTGGTGAAAATGGGCATAAGGGCCTATGGGCCAAGTGCACCGACAACATAAACGTCGGTTTTCTTAAAATAACTGTTAACTATCAATTTACAACGTAAACAGGAGTAAGTATTCAGAGAAACTGACTTGTGTTATCGGTCAAAATGTGCTCAATGTTTGAAAACAGCAACCCATAGAGGCAATTTTACTACTCTGGTGTGATAATGAAAGCTCTACCCCAAACGTATAAGGAAAGAGTTATTTTCGCTCCAAAAAATGTTGTTGAACATATCAAAGAATAATTTACTTGATAGCCGATTTTAGTTTATCAGTTTAATCAACCTCTAGAAAAGTATTCAGCTGACGGGTGTACGTGTTAGGCAAAGCATTTTAAAACAAATTAACCTGATTATTTAAAATAAACTGCAGGCAGGCATAAATCAAGCGAAGTGTGCAAAACCTTATCTGAGCATCGGCCTCCTTTCGTCACGTTGAAATTAGGCAACGTCTACTTACAAACTAAATTTAACCTTAAAGTCTTTACAGTAAGATTTATATTCGTAAAGCATGAAAAATAAAATGTTTACGTTTGTCGAATATCTTTGAATTGGGTTTAGTTTTAAAAAGTTTAATGGTATGTATTTAGGAACTGTGGGGAAGTCGTGTTGAGTATGCTATGTGAATTACCATAGAAATTTAGATCTAGATTAAAATGACTACAAAGGTACCATGCAAACTGGTTATCAAAGAAATTTTCATCGTCAGTTTTCAATACTGCCTTACGAAAGTTGACACAGATGAAGTGAAAAAACATACTCCCAAAATCATCATCAAATACCCTGCCGGGGTTGCGGGATTGTTCGAAACAGTTATCGCACTGGTACATAAAGGAAGGAACATGATGGATTTTAGTCAGTAAGAGTCTGACGCTTCCTCACGCTGCAGCCACATCGAGAGAGGTCATGGGATGATTTCGCATAATAAAAAGACTCATCAAATACTCAAAAGTCTAAGCGAAATGACGAATAAAGTGTAAATCATAGATAGGCTAAATCCATATAATTATTTGAAGTGGGTACCTAAGCAGTGCTTGACTCTGATTCACCGTCTGCAATAAAAGTATAAAATGATAAAAACAATGAGTTGGTTCCAAGAGCAGACTCCTCATAGGAATAAGAAGTAGCCACGTCACATCCCGTGACTTGAGCTTCCTGTAGAAGCGTCATATAGATTTACTAACTAGTTAGATAGGTAAATGTAAAACGAATTTGTTCTTTGGGGGCTAAACAAACATAACAGGGGGGTGAAATAGCCGCGAAACGCTTCGAGAAAAGATGGTATAGTCATCGGCACGAATCTTGAGCTCTGACCTTCACCTGCGCAGAAGTAATTTATTGGGTCCCTTTTGTGGTATGAAGTGAGGTGCGGGGCGGGCTAAAGCTGTGATTGGCCCGCAGTACATCGCGTCATAGCCGTCACTCGGGATTGGTTCTTTGCTAATAAATCACTTCTGCGTAGATGTAGGTCAGAGCTCAAGATTCGTGCCGATGACTATAGGTACGGCCGTGCACGCTTTGCTCGAGTTTTGGCTGGGGCACAGCCGTGCCCTCAAATAATAGACATCGAAAAAAATGGCAAAAGACATAATTATTTGTGTCCACATAAAAGTCAGGTTGAGCCAACCATCTGTGAAAAATTTATATTCTCTTATAGGTCTATTTTCCAAAAATACTCTTATTTTGCTAATAATTCCTTTCAGAATTGGCAAGAAACTCCATTAAATTTGATTTTCAGTTCATTTAATTAAGCACGATTTAACGTAAAGTCAGCCGATGATTTTAATTAATACTTCTTCGCAGTAAGTAGGTCAGAATACCGGCGATCACTCGTTACACCAACCTTGCTCCATTTAAAAATAATGTTTGGTTTTTCTTTTTCAATGTTTTTTAAGCTCCAATGATCTGTTTACGAGACGCAAACTGGCTGAATGTAAACGTATTTTCATTTTTAAAAGCTATTGTTATCTGTGGCATGGCTGCCTTCCGATTTTTCCGTAAAATTCATCATGTACTAAGATGCCTTCCATGTCAAATGCCAGGACTTTTGAAAGCAAAGCCCTGTATTCAAAAGGAATATCTCCCAAAAGTGATATTTCTTAAGTACAATATAACTGTAGGGTTCGAATAATTTTCCTCCAGAGATGGTGTCTTTTTATACGTAATATAAACCAAAAAAGGAAAACAAATTACCGCTTCAGTTTTGTAAACCGGACTTCATGTAGCCATACTTCAAGCATCTCTAAATTTTCTCTTTTGGTACCCAAGCTCATATTTATCACAATACCCAACGGTGTCAATGACAAAAGCAAATAAAACCTTTTCAAATGCCAAGCGTGATTTAAAATATGAAATATATTTTGTGTCTGCGATCGACACGATGTAATAATGGGCCACAAATGTTAGTTCGTAAATAGACGACCCAAATCCGAGTGCACGGCTGGACTGCAGAATGTAGTCATCTGTTCCACGAGTTCCACGACACGAAATAGACAAATTGTGTTGCGTTGAACGGAACGTCAAACGTTCTTTATTTAAATGTGCGAATTTTGACATTACACAGATTTGTAGGCTCGATTTTTGAAAGTAAGTTCGAATTTCAACTTTCGTTTTACGATTACGCGCGAAATAATTCAGAATGGGTCTTTTATTGTTATTCTTGTTGGCTGGTCATTAAGAAAATCTTGGAAAACTACTTACAAGAGATATGAAAACTGATTTACACATTTCTATGTCATAAAGACATTTGTGTAATTTTCAGTGGAAACTATAGAACTAGTTTCACAATCATCAACAGTTAGATAATTGGTAAACATCTTCCAATATTTACTAATTTCCAAACAAAAATACGGGCTTAAAAATTGGCATACTACAGCTGAACGTTCGATACGCGTTTAGATCTATTTGGCACTAAGCCGGAATAACTGAGCTAAGAACAAATCTCTCGGTACTGGCAGTTTAAAAATAATAAAAACTCCTTAAGTAAAAATACATGCAGACTGTTTCAAAAGTTCATGGCCATCATTTGTTTTTTTTTTTAAGAACGATCACCGATGTACTTGACTGGAATGAAAATGCGCGCCATGTTTAATTACTGAATTGCTCATTGAATGATTAATAAGAGCATTACATATTTGTTCGAGCAACATCCTTAATTTGTGCATATTAATAATTCCGCGCCAGTTTTCAGCGCAGCAATTTCCATGAAACATTTCATTATTTATTCAATGAATACTGAAAATCTCTTTGTTTTGTTGCAGATCATCAGAAATGATCCACGTGGATGAAACCGATCCAGTTGGAGGTAATATTTTATTTAAGTACTTTATTGAGCCCAAGTTCACCGAAAACATAAACGTCAGTTTACTTAAAACAACTGTTTATCAGATTCCACGTTCAATTTTCAAAGTAGACAGCTGTTATAAGTAAACGGGCGTTTATAGTATTGGTGTACTTGGGCCCTACTACACGTTAAGGTGCGCAAAAGCAGACTCAGTAAGGCCATTTCAAATAAAGAATGCACGCCAGAATAACGGATTTGAATACCGAAAGTATGACGTCACAAAGCAACGTTTTGTTAAGATTTGTATTTTTAATTTTTGCACATATGATTCTGTTAACGCCTACGGGGTCAAGCTTAAAAATATTTGTACTCTTTAGACAAGAAACGTTACCTCCCACTATACAGAAAATTAATCAAAGCAATATAAAAATCGCTAAAATTCTATGTCAACATCAATTACTATAGCACTTTAACGCCATTCTATTAATTCCTCAAAGCAGGTTAAATAAAAAAACTAAAGATAATTATCGTGGCAGTTAGCTAAACTTTAGAACAAAATAAAGTAAACAAACACAATATTTGGCAGGCGAGTGGAATCCGTCTTTATTTTAGACCGGGCCGAATATTTGAAGTCGTGGGCTCGATGACACTAATGACAGCCCAGTCATCATGTTACACATGTAGAATGAACACAATTTTGGTACTTGTGAATCGTCACAAGTACCAAAATTGTGTTCATTGTTATGACGTAATTATCGAATTACGTCATAACATTGGGTTAGTAGACAATTCGCCTGAATTTACACATTTTTAAGGGGTCGATTCGCCCACTTTTTAATAAAATTCGTGCGAGCTGCATACACAAAAAGTAGCTGTACCATTTACCTATAACGATAACCGAACCATTTTCAGCTGTCAAATCGCCAATGTCACGACTGGTTTTGTTTTGGTTATCGTCATAGTTAAATGGTGCAATTCACCCTAAATATCTATTGTCATATAAGAATCATGATCACGGATAAACAATCATTAATTTTTCATCCGTCCGCGTCCGTCGGAAAAGTATTTTCATTACTACTTCAATATTATTAAACTAAAAAACAACAGCTATTTACTGAACCTATCATACTGATTGACACAGTTAGTTCACTCTACTGAAACAAAGCTAATTAATTTCCCAGAAATGCAAACTGCAATTCGATGAATTTCGGAAGCTTAGTCATCTGAGCGGCAGGAATTCGGAAATGACTGCACTTACCTATATATAACCAACTAGTTACCTTTGGTATTTGTCTTACCATAGACAATAACCCGTCATTACGCGCCTCTTTCAACGTCCAGGCTATGGGACATAGGGGAAAGTGGTATAAGATGGGGCCTTTAAGGAAAAGTTGCTGAAATACAAACAAAAAAATATTATACGAAATAGAAACTTTAATTAAGAAACAATCAGTATTAGTTCTCTTATATTCTAATCAACAATAACTCAAAAATTTAAATCTTCATATGAAAATTATTTTTTTTTCAAAACTGTGTCTTGCCCTATCTTGCCCCCGTCAATGGGGCAAGATGGGGTATGATTGTGGGGCACATTAAATCAATCACTGTCGCCACAATCGGGACGAATATGTACCGCCTCATCATCGTCGTCTTCAACTCCTGCACATGGACAATGCGCCCATCTTCCACACAACTGACAAGTGATCCATCCTTCAGTAGATTGAGAATACAAACCCTGACAGTATTAATATTCAGTATCCTCAGTGTCACTTTCAGATTCATCATTTTTTTGGCTCTCTTTTTAGTTTTTTATTGGTTTTCTTTTGTGTCTTCTTATTTTGTGTTTTCGGTTTCTTACTTCTTTGTCTTCCTTCTAGTTTAGCTTTGTATGGAGATTCCGTAAGTATGGTACCCCATTATGCCCCAAACGACAATTTACCAAACTTTATTTTTTTGAGATAAGAAAACCAAAGCTACTCGATTGAATCATTGCTCATAAATTGGCAAAATATGTCAGCTTTACGAAAAAAATACTTCGTCCGTCTTATTGTCATATATTTCACACAGTAACGTAGATCACTTAATCGAAATATTAGATTAAAAGCATCAAAATCAATAAATTACTTACGAAATCTCAATGCACGCACTTCCTGCCATGACACTTGCGGCACTGAATAAGTTACTCAAAAGGCCATTAGATGACGTTAGTAGTAATTTGAAAGCATGTTTGGAACATTCTTTTTTTCGCAATTCCCATCTTACCCCACGACCCCATCTTATACCACTTTCCCCTACCACAGACTATAATCATATGCATTCCTTATATGAGTCATGGTATAGCATCCTGTAGTATTTAAGAATTGTATTTTTTGCGATGAGAATATGGTGTATGGGTAGGTACCTACATATTTTAAATTCTTTTACTGGATGTTTAGCTCTTGATATAAATTGAATTAAACCTAACTGTTCCCCGCAATTTCATCCACATCCGAGGAGAACCACTTTCTGTTGCCTGGTAAAAAATTGCTTAGGGCCTTTTCAGGCTCTAGCTCTAAACTACATGTATACGGTTTTGGCCAAAACCCGATAGAAAGGGCTACTTTGAGCCCGTAAAAAGGGCCTCATTAGAATCAAAAAGGATTATCATTAGAATTGAAGTTCTTAAATTTCGGGAAAGTATTGAGCTTTTGCTTGATTAAAATCCCTATGGTTGTGGATTAAAGTTTCAGTTTTCCATTGGTAGAATCATCAGCTTTTTGTCAAATTCCACAATACACTGGCACTCATAAGTCATCTCCTCATTAATATTCGGCAAACATTCATGGCAATACAAGTACATTACTTAAGTACATAACACGTTGTTTGACGAACATTTTAATGCAAAAGGTCAATGACATTGCAGACGAAAACACATTTTTGCATTACGGCATTTTTCTCGCAATTTTTATGTAAAACAAAAAGAGAAAACTGTAAGCTGTTGACTTACTACCGACAACCCGGACATTTTCAGTTGTCACATTGCCGATTTGTCCAATGGGTGGCAAGTATTCGGCTGGTTATGGTCTGGTTATCGTTATAGTTAAATGGTGCCACCTGGGCCCTACAGTTAAAATTTGTTTGTCAAAGTAAATAATAATAGTGCTCATGGAATAATTTATTAGTTTCATTTTTAGACAGACAATAGATTCCATATTTATTTATCCTCTGCATCGAACAATAGGTTGATGTTAATATAAATTCAACTGAACACTCCAGAGCACTGTTTTTTAAACAAGTTTAAAAATATTTTATTATCATTAGTCATCAATTATGTACCGTCAACTATGGATGCACATTATGGATGTCCATCGTTAGCAATAGTCACATAATTTAAATAAATAAATCAGTAAAATGCAAAATTAATTATATACAACATAAGTATCTGTACAATCACAAAGAATATGACCTAGTTTAAAAACAAAATGCAGCATTGATATCACTCGATATTACCTATTCATTCAAAAACAATACTAGACAGGCATTTCTCTAGTTGTATAGCTGAATTCACAATTCGATAATATATATTTTATGTTTTCGATAATATAATATTTTATGGTTTGTGTTTTGGCGGACTGTTGTACTGTTTAATTTAAACATTTTAATGATTGCTGTCTGGAGTCTTCGAAGTTGCTGGTCTTGAAGTACTTAAGTTCATCTCCGTGCCCAGAAGGGCAAGTAAAGCCCCCGGATTCTACTGAGCAACATTTGTTGCATAAAATTGCATTATAGTTGTATACCTACGTTAGAGACCTTCAGTAGAATTTAAGAAAATTCTATCACTGTCGTTCACACTATAGAGAACTATAACTTACCTATTAATATGGGTAGTGGCTTGTGGCTTACCCCACTTGGCGAAATGGAACCGTTTCCACAATCCAGAATCTGTGGCTTGGGTTAGATAGGGTTATCTGGCTAAATAGATCCATTTCCACAATCCAGAACTATTGCGTACAAAATAAACTCATTTAAAACGAGTGAATAATAAAACACAATACGTAAACACGTGCTAGCAGCCACGTGAGTGCAACCGGGATGATGTCTGTTAGAAGGTCACCAGATCTTAGCTGGTCGGCGCCTGACCACCCATTCATGTGGATTTTATTTTTAAATCTGCCAGTGTAACGACGCAGTAGAACTATGAAGTTTACTGACATAAGACGAGTTATTGTAACGTATTATTACAGAGCGTTTTCATACTGGCGGATTTTCCGTTCGGTTTTTCTGCGCATAGTAAATCCGAGCGGCAAAAATCTGTCGCTTGGTTAGTCATTTTTGCACCGGCAGTTGTCAATTGTTTGCTGTCAATGCTGAATGCTCGCAACATCGAGATACATAGGTTCGCTCGGTTTTTCCGCTCGAAAAATCCACCAGTGTGAAAAGGCTGTCGTTGGTCGCCCGCTATTTCGAACGCCCAAGGACCTATTTCGCGAAAACTAAAATTCCAAATTCAAAACACTATTATAAACAAAAACAAACCAGCCTACATTATGTCCATAATATTAAAAAAAAAAAACATTTTCCAACATGGCAAGCCCAAATACAAACAACCTCATTTAAGGCAAAAGCAACTTAAAAAAAAAATACTACAAAAAATCACTCACACGACCTTTATTTACTACAACAGATCTGAGTAATGCTGTGATCTATCGATAAGATGTGACTAAATCGATATATAGCATCGATGAGTAACCAACTCTTGGTATAAAGGTGGATGAACGAATCAAAGGCGCCTGCAGTGCATTCAACTCGTGCAGTGTCCAACGTAAGGTTAAACTAAATTAGTACTATTGTGTGCCTACTATTAATATTACTACAGGGCCGGATTTGGAGCGGGTGGGTGCAAAAATTGACGAACACGGGTCCCAAACAATTTTTACTCGTTCCTATAATGCTGCTGCAGGATTTGATGTGTTTCGCCTATTATAAATATAGCATAACAAAATACCTACCTGTACGAGGAAATAGTAGCCGATTTTAATTACACTTTTAATGATTCATTAAAATATTTATGTCTTCTTAACACGTCGTCGTCATTGCTGATGATACCAAACAACGCATAAGAGGTATTTTCATTATATATTAAGACATAAGACCTCGTGTAAATTTTGAAACAGTAGGTACCGCATAACAAGTTATTGAAGAGGAAAATCAAATAGATACATTAAAGTGTTTGCCTGTTTGGCTAGATAATTGGGCCTACAAACTTCCGCTAAAACAAATAACAAAATTTACATACAAAATTACGTTGATTAGCATCGAAAATTAACTAAAAGTGTAGCGGATATAAATACATAAAGGTGTAACACATGTTCTATAGACTAAACAATGGATAGACAGTCCAAAATTCGCAATGTCGTGCCCGACGCGTTTTTTGTCTTGACTCCTTGCCAAAACGATGCAATGACGCATCTGTGGGTGCACTCTTTAGTTTATTATTGTTTTTAGGGTTCCGTACCTAGCGGGGAAAACGGGGACGAAGGGTCTGTCTGTCCGTCCGTCTGTCCTTCCTTCAGACTGTCACCAGGCTGTATCTCATGATCCGTAATTGAGAGAAATTAAAGAGAGTTGAAATTGTCACAGATTATGTATTATTGAAGCCGCTATAAAAACAAATACTGAAAACCACACTGAAATAAATATTTTAGTGGGTTCCCATACAACAAACGTGTTTTTTACAGATAATGAGTACGGAACTCTTCGTTCCCGAATCCGACTGGCACCTCGCTAGTTTTTTCTACATAGAACCATCGAGAATCTCAATTAATAAAATTGACAAAGTGGATGTCTGCTTTTTGCCAGTTTCGCTATTTACAATAGTGATTTGTTGGCTTTGATAGAACAAATTGCAGACTGACGTATTATCGTCACGCTTAATTTGCAAAACGATTAACATTCATGTATGTTTTTATATAGGTATATAAACATGGCTTCCGACCTCTTTACTGTTATCGCATAGTTTTCCTTTCGTCATCAACTTGATATTGAAAATGAACTCAAGAATCTTATAAAATAAAATAATATAATATATTATAATAAAATAATATATTAAAGCCGAAGAGTTTGTTTAAACGAGTTTACTCAGGAACATCCGATTTGAAAAATTATTGTTATTAAGTATACTCTTCACATATCGAGAGAGCTCTTTTGTGAAGTTCCTACGGGATACGGGTGAAGCTAGTATCTGTAGATAATATTTACAAGATCTTTTTGTTAAAATGCAACAAAGACTAAACCTCTTGAGGACGTAGCTAGCTCTTTCTCCATATAAAATATTCGTAGACGTGACTACCATGGTAACAGTTACACCCATGGAGAACAAAATGACTAGCGGAGATGTCATAACGCAAACTAGCACGCCAAAATGCGGGTGTTCGGAGTACGAGGAACGTTACTAGCTCCGCCCTTATACGCCTTCTAGGAAACGCTCATTATTTTCAAAATAGAATCACCAAGCAATCAAGACCAATTTTTGACAGATTGATTTTGATTTGACAAGGACCTCGAACGGTTCGTTAGTTCTAGTAGACGCCTACCGAACGTTGCTTGACCTACAAGAAGGCGCTTGACCTACCTTATGGCATCTCCGCTATCTTTCCATCGTCCGTGGTTAGACCTAACGTATGGCATACAAATAGACTCTGAACATATCTATTCACTGACACACCTGTGTCTGATAGACATCTATTTAATGTAACAACGAGGATACAGCCGTTTTTAACGCGATTACTTTTCCAATTCTGTATGGTGCATTTTTATCTGGTTATCAGACAGGGTACAATTTAATCAGCTTAATGAAAGATAGGAGATTGCCTATCTGCTGTATCTGTAAGCCGAAACAACTACTCACAACAGCGTAATTAATGAGAAAGTAGAAAATAATTTTGTTATTGGATTCGGCTGACTGGACTATCAGAACTATAATTTTAGCTTATAACAAACGCAAGCCCAGATATTTTGTTTAGTCGGCTAAAATTAAGCCATTTCCTCGAATGTATGAAGAATATTTTAATTACCAATAGTCATGGGGTTATCAAACAATTAATGAAATAAAAAACCATATAATTACTAGAACGATAACGCAGCATGCAAAGCATTAAAATATATCAGATGGCATATCTATCATGCATTATGGCATAACATGACATGTAAAGAAAAACATTCAAAGGTGATTCTAAGAGTTGTCTAACGTCTATTAAGATAAAGAAGTTAATAAGGTCAGAAGTGCACGTGCACTGATACTACTAACATCTAATAAAGATAACAGATAAGAAATCTGGATTATGGCAGATCATGCAATAACTTTTAGTAGAAAAGAATCTCCATTGGTGATAGGATTCTTTCATTTTCAATGTTTATAAGACTAATCGCGTCTTTGCCAAAGTATAAAATCTTGAGGATTACCCATTTTATGCTGTCGTAACATAAATCGGAAAGTACTTTTTGAATTCTGAGTATTTTTTGACGTTAGCCCCAGTATCGAACCTTGGGGCACTCCACTTGTGTAAATACTTTGGCCTAAGTTCACTGACAACATAAGCGCACGTTTTTCTTAAAACAAATGTTTACTGTTTGAAAATTGAACGTGAAAATTCATCGTGAGCATTTGTATTAGTAAAACCGACGTTTAGGTTGTCACCTGTCATTGAAATTAGGGTCTAAATAGATACATTCTTATTTTCTCGATTACTATTGCTTACTGAACTTTATCTTTGCAGAGATCGAGCCACCCTTCCCCTGTCGCGATGTCACCATTAAAAGGGGTACAGATGTCAACGAATTTTACGAAATGCTCTCCGAGATCGGCAGGTGAGGAATATTCATATCATTACTTACACTTGACCCCAATTAACCAATTTTAAAGTCAGCCGTTTGACTCCTTGCGCATTTGCACGTACAGATAGGTATTGTCGAGAAGCATGGCTTGTCAGAAGTTGGTTTTTATTGCCTTCACAATAGTCGAAAATCCTATGACCAAAACAATACTAGCGTAAGGCGTTCAATGGCTTACTTCAGTGAGTTAGTAATCTGTACTCAGACCACAATAAGTGTTTGCTGAGCACATTTAAATATGTTTAAACACTGATTATGAAGATAAGCTATCGCAATTGTATCGGACATGTCAATTTACATGTAGTAAGTGGAAAGTACAAAATCAACAAAGAATAGGTTCTTAAGGTAAGTTGCACCATTTACCTATAACCGAACCATTTTCAGTTGTCAAATTGCCGATTTGAACAATAGGCGAGAAATATACGGCTGGTTAAGGTTTGTTTATCGTTGTAGTTAAATGGTATAACTCGCCCTTAGACCGTATGTAAGTTGCGGCTTTTTGACTTTAAGATATGCCTTTGACTACATATTGTCTGTTTGCGGTCTGCTTTGTTAACAAGCTCCCAAATGAATGGACATGATTCACTATTGGTTTTGTGGTTTCGATATCTTTCCTGAAGTAAATTCAAAAATATTTTGGATCGAAGGTACTTATTATTATTTCGATGCTAAAATAAAGTAAGATACTATTCTAGAACCATACCTTATCCATTAAATACTTTAATACCTTGTTATAAATTTGAAACATGGCACATTCATACAAAGACAATGCCAGTTGCGTACGTAATCATCTTATAATTAGATCCCACTTTTAATGGCGGAATCGATACTACATTAAAAGGCTCCCAAGTCTCATGACTCATAGCATAGCAGGTGGATATAATCGTACGAATATACGAACTAACACAAACGAAACACTAAGAGCACACTGCAATCTTTTAGTCGGCTGATAGTATGTTTGGGCTCATAAATCAGTATGAAGATGAACGCACGTAACAAAGATCTGTATTCGACCGGTATCAGAGTTTAATTGAATTAGGTACGTTTTTCTTTTTTATCCATCTAGCTAGGGCAACTGTCGGCCAACTATTTAATCTGCAGTGTATGTGGGTACTCTTAATAGTATATTAACGTTCACTTATCGACTTGAAGCCATACAACATATTAATGTACGTTCGTTACGCAACATTTCTTCATATGAAAGGGTTTCGTTAGCTAAGGAATTAATCTCACCATTGTACTGGCTTCCTTTATCAGGAGACGTGTACGTAATTCATTTTCTTAGATCAGCATTAGAATCTATTTGAAGCACTTTGTGGGACATGCCTTTTGATAAATCTTTTAGACGCTCTTTGTGTTGACTGTCATCCGCATGATTCTTGTCAAATCAAAGTCGAAAAGAACTTAGGTACTGTCGTATTTAATTACGAGTTGTCCCCGCCGTTCCACCTATGTCCCTAAGTCCCAGAACTCGCCCAAAAAATTGCTTTCATTCTTTCTCATGTTCTATGTATTATTTCATCATATAATCTTATTATACATCTTAATAGGTCCTGTAGGTTTAGCGTGAAAGCGCGACATACGACAGATCGTAATGGTTTATATAGTATTTAAAATATATTTCGTTTTGGTCTTTAGCAACGAGCGTTTTCGATTGCTTACTTCTTGAATTTTCCTGTAACAAATATTTTTTTTTCAGAGGCAAATTCGGCACAGTTTACCTCTGCCGAGAGAGAAGCACTGGCTTAGAGCTTGCTGCCAAGCTGGTGTCAGTCAGCAGACGAGATGAAAGACGCAATGTGGAGCGTGAAGTGGACGTCATGAGGAGGCTTCGGCACCCGAGGCTGATACAGCTGTATGATGCCTACGAGTGGGGGAAATACATGTGTGTGGTGCTCGAACTGTAAGTACCGACAACATAGTACTTAATAACACGATAAGAGAAAAATGTGAAAAACATAATGCTCATAAGACATCAGTACTTCAACTAGAAGCCATTGAATGTTATACAAAAGATAAGGCCACAGTGTTTTGATTAATAGAAACATAAACTTCGATTACATTGTATTGTACCCAGGAATTTGAACGCACGATTTTTTCAATCTATTTTCAATACCTAACCTTGGGTTTAATACCAGATAACAATATATCCGTGCTGCAATCTATTAAATCAGATTTAGGCGGATGTTAAACAGATTATTTTATTCTAATAGAAGTCGTAACGACATGTTTCTTGATCATTTCGAAAGTTTACAATGCCAAGAAATCTACCCACGGACCATACGGCGTGGGATATACAGATGCGGTTTTAATTTTATTCCACGACCTTTCTTTTTATACGCTGGCTAATAACGACTCATGGCGCTGTACACACGACACTTCGGCTCGCGGAAAAACTATAGAAGCACTGTCGGCTCTCGTGAATCTTCCGTCATACCAGTCTATTTGTATCGTCCTAGGTTTGCAGAGCACGTTTATTTTTGTTATGGTTATTTATCATACCCGCGACGTCGGTAGATTCATTTGTACTAACATTCCTGCATTTCGATTTTGCCAGTTCATTCAAACGGTAGCCGTGACTCACGCAAAGCTGGACAATATCAAGTTATGTTTGACTCCTCAGATGTGGGTTAAGGACAGTAATTTTGACGTGTCGGAATTCTAGGCCATGTGTTTTCATTTATCATTTCACTAAACGTTGTTAAGTTCGCATTATTTATAACGACTGGTGTCTTCGACTTATTTGTATGATGACTTATATTTGTCTGTCAGTTTGTAGATTAATGGAAGCATATGTTCTTGCTGAAATGTCTTTATATTAATTATTTTCTGAAGGCAGAATTTGGCAAAATGTTTTGCCGACAAGATGGTGTTCCTACGCCCACTTTTCCCTAAAGATATCGGATATTTTAAAAAACAACGCCAAAAAAATACCTCATTATCTCATAAATTCTTCCGCTTTTAGGCACCTGTCATCGTGGCTTTTAATTAGAAAAAAATCTGTACCGTAAAGTACCGTCAACTAAGGCCCCTATAAATAGGAATTATGAATAATCCAGGTGCAATTAGGTCGGTCGTTGACAGACGAATTCAAACAGGTGCAACACTGCCCGTAAAGCATTCATTATGGAATTTTCACTCTTAAATAATGACGTCATATTAATAGTAAATAGCTGAATGGAGAATCATTGCGAATTATAAGTCTTTAAAATTAGAGCACGGCTGTTCGTCATATTTCTATTTAGAAGATGCTTTACGTGCACTGCGACTAAAGTACATTGTTGCCCAATTAGGTGCACTATCCAGTGTCTCATTTGATGCAAATCGTTCTGGCATTCAATACTCCCACCCACAAATGAAACCAAGATCTTCAACAACAGGAAAACATATGTCAAACTCTCAAACGCCAGTTATAAGTTTTCGTACGTAAATCAGATCAGTGACATGTCAAAAAGGTGAAAGTCTGCTGTGATGAGTCAAAACTGCAGAGTATTACTTTACTATTGGAAAGTAAGACGATTGTACAGTTAACAGTTAAGTAAACATGAGGTTAACTTATCGCCCGGTGTGCGGTTAGCCGCAAAGTCTGGAATCGCTTCGAGCTAGACAGCTAGTCATAACGTTTGTCTACGCGGTTTTTTTGGAATTACCCATATTTGGGGAGTTGAGGAAGCTTTTTGGGCATATTAAGCGTTGTAATATCAAAATACTCTTTGGTGTGATGGTCGGATTACATATCCGTGATTCAAGGCTGATTTAAAAGCTTTAATTCTTATTTAAACGTTTCCACCAGTTCCTATTGTGAGCTTACATTCTTTCGAAAACCTTAAGACTTTGGAACTATAAGGTCCCAAACTTTTTTACCTTAATTAACTCTATCAACTGACTATAAATTACCTCTTCACCAGGTTCTCTAGCTATCACGACCTAATTAAAATTCCACATAAATTAAACACCTTACCAAAAATAGTCCTTAACCCCTCTGCTCGACAAGATTTTGACATATGACTTTACCGTTGATTCGGCGGGAATTTTGAATCGCGACATGGAAGTCAAAAATTTTTACTAACTTTCAACACATGAATTCTAAGTCCGTAATGCCTGATCAGAAGTATTTTAACTATAACTTTAGAGCTCACTTATTTGACAACAACGTGCAAAGGTCAAATGGGGTCAGTTAATTCAGAAAAAGATAATAATTACGGTGTTTTTAAGTCTATCGAAAAGTTAGGCATTTCAAATTTGGTGAAAACTTACCAATAAATAATCGCATCACTTTCTCAAACACAACACAAACGTCATATTTATAACATTTTCAATCTGTTGCAATACATTTCGTGCACTTATTTATGTTCAATAACTAAAAAATCAGCACATAAAATACACAATAAAAATGAACAATTTACAAGATCAAAAAGAAGTAGAGTTTGGAATGGAGTATTTTTTTTTTTTTCAATCAGCGGTGTGCATTCGATACCTAAATCGGATATTTATTATAAATAATCGAATACCAATTTTATATATTCCTATTTTTTAATAGCAACTTATTTCAATGTTATTTATTAATTTTAAATTATAGGTTCAATTTGTTTTTGTTGTTAAGAAAAAAGATATTTAAGTTTTATGAAAGTTTTTAGCATTAAATTTTTATATGTATTATTTATTTTGGTGTTGCGTCATTCGTAATAATTTTTAACTTTAATTGAATTTTTATTACCTATTACGGAATTTTAATTTATTCTTATATTATTTCTCAACAATTCTAAGATTTTTGTTTCGGCGGAGGGTAAGCCTGGTGTTCTGAAATATAATGCAATTTGTAACTACCAAAGTAATGTACTTATTTGATGATGAGAAACAATAATAATAATTGATTGATTTTAAAGTCACCAAATATTTTTAACCGAATCCCAAAAAGGAGGTGGTTCTCAATTTGGATGTTTGTTTTTGGTCGAAAGGGTATATTCCCCATATTTGTTATTAGGTCCAGGATCTGATGATGGAAACCTTGAGAAATCGAGGGCAACTCTCGAAAATTGTAAGCATAGATAAGGTTATAACTTGACACTCAGATGTATGTCTGATAACACTATGAAACAGTAAAGGTTTGGAGCTGACCTGATGATGGAGACCAGAGAAGGTCGAGGGAACTCGACAACCGAACTTCTCTCGTCTCCATCTCCTTCACTGTTGCAGAGGACTCGTAAATACGAATAATATAAGCACAAACACGAGAAAGTTTAAATATTCAGTTGTCGAGTTCCCTCGATCTTCACTGGTCTCCATTATCAGGTCAGCTCAAAGCCTTCACTGTTGAATAGTGCTACCAGGCAATCACCTGAGTGATAAGATTTCAACCTATGTATTTCTGCAACTTTCGAAAGTCGCCCTCGATTTCTCAAGGTTCCATCATCAGATCCTGACCTGATGATAATGGGACCACCTCGGAAGTATACGCTATCAAACAAAAAAAGAATCATCAAAATCGATAAATAAATGGCTGAGTGATCTCGTAACAAACATACAAAAAAAAACGGTCCTCCGCTTTTTGGGAAGTCGGTTAAAAATAAGTCGGCGGCGGCCATCTTTCCATCTTGGACCAGCTTTCGATGAACAGCGAACTATTTGCCCTTTCAAACAATAAAATCGTCATAAAATTTTGCGATAACTACACCTAACTACGGCTCTCGTCAAATAGCTTTGCCGCTCAGTTAAAAAGTTGGAAGTAACGAATCGCCATTAAGTTTGGCAGGTCTACAGGAATCCTGCACATAAAACACCCGAAGAAATAAATAAGTCTTCATTTGCCGTCTTCAGAAACCCTAAAAACCGAAGATTTTTTTTTATTCCGGCTACAACGTATTTTCTACCACTGATTTTCTAGCATTTTTTTTCAAAATAAATTAAGTCATTTTACTTTCCTAATTTATTTTCAGATTATGGTAAGTATACAAAAGTGCAATTTAGTAATATTATAATATCAAATAATATAAAATTATTAAATCGATTCTTTATTTTAACGAATCGGATCATTCGATGCAAAACTTCTATCACCGTCGCCATCTTGTCTATGCGTCTTCAAATTTAAAAAAACAACTAATGTAAACAAACATGGCGAGTTCGATCAGAATTCCCGGTAATTACGATTGGATTTTAAAAAGGTATATTTCTAACGGGATGCTAAATATGAAAGGTTTGAATGCGTACAAATAATTTAAATTTATTTAGTTATTTTATTTAGTACTCACAAATGTGGTTTGATTGGAAAGAAAATAAATATGAGCGTAAATAATTAGGAAAGTGTATGACTGATTCGCAGACCCCAATTGGGGTCTAAACCGAGCTTACGGTGACATTGATGTTCAGACCCCGATTGGGGTCCGCTACGGATTTGACGGTTAATCTGTCCCAAAAAAAACAGTCGAACGTCCAAAGGAAAAAAAGGTTACATAGCTCTTATTGCTCTTAAAACGTTTTAAATGGCCTCTCTATCCTCAAGTTTGAATCTGGAACTGTCAATTTACTTATGAATATCGTCTTTGTATTCCGTGACGCATATCCTGATGCTAAAGCGCGCCAAAGTAACCCGTAAATGGCGACGGGTACTCCACAGATACAGAATGAGTCGTGGCGTCAGACCGCGTCAGATGTGGCGAGCAGGCGCATAGTTGGCGCAGGGCCACGCGACGCCATTCTATTGGAGCGTATAGGGCTGACAGTAGTCTTTGCTTTTTTATTTTTTTGCAGTTTCTATCAATGTGTAATTCTTGACAAATAGAGGTATTTTCATTAATAGGCTTGGAGCAGATATATTCAAAAAAGTTCTTATATGGAGTTCTACGATTTTTGAATATAGCCCTTGACTCCCAACCTTGGTCATTATTTAACTCTTAGCTAATGATTTACATTATTGCTCACTTTCTATAGTCATGGAGCAATATCTAGAATTGTCAAAAAGTTCCGAGACCACATTTTTTCTTCACAACCCTACAACAAACATTGATCTAGTCTGCCAATCGGTCGTCGTACCCTAGTGTTGACATGTCTATATCATGCATTACCTGGTCTAGTAATCTTCCTTCTTCAAGTGCTTTGCCAAATATCAATCTTTCTACCATGTGACCCCATACATAATAATACATTATTATAACATACACTATACTATAATTAATTATATAACATCCTCTTTGGCCACGTTTAAACTTTTTTATTTTTAAATCTGGCAACCCTATGTCAAATGGATGCGTTCACTGAAAATGATTAACAATAATACAGGCTTCTTTGAAATAACTTTTTTATTAAAATCTCGCGACTTTCCTCTGACTGTTTATAAACGTATTACGTGTTTGAAGGATAACACAAATTGTAGTTTAATTTCTCATATTTACTTACACGTGCCGTGTGTAGGTAGATTATTTGAAACTAACACTAATAAGTATTCACGTGATTTATATGAAATTCTGCGCCAAAACTTGTGGAATTCGTAGAATTGATTATAATTAAATTTACAGTCGATAACCAACCTAACTATACTAATTATATTTAACTAGACTACTAGAGTGAACAGAAAGGCTGTCAGATTAATATGAGAAAGTCAAACTTTCGATATCTAAGCGTTGTCTACTGATCGTCACAAGAACACTCAATGTAAACAGATATTACTGTTATGACTTTGATTGATCATCAGTGCCGTTAACTTTGTTTATAACTACGTGCTAACGTACATTAGTTCCCTCTTAATGACGTTAAGCAAAAACGGACTTTCTCACTATTTTGTTTATCTTGTATAGCAGCATAAACTGTTTACATATAAGAACTCTTTAGTACGTCAAAACTATACGGAGCAAGTAATAAACGCGAAAACCTTAACAAACTCTGACGTCACGGTTGAAAAACAAAAATCGAGCGCAGAATCAGCTGTTGACGTTTCTCCCCATTCAAACATTCTATATTTAAAACGAATAGATGACGTTAAAAACTCGAGAAGTAAACATAACGTTAGTAAAGTAAAAACGGAAAAATTCGACGTTGATGCTTCGTGAGACGCGGATAGGTCGGCGGGAGAATCAGGGTCGTTGCGGTCCCAAAAAGAACAAATAATTCAGGAAAGAATTTGGCCAGTTTCGCCGGTTTGATTAACCTTCGCAAATCATCTATCAGTTTTAAAATTTAACCAGATAATGAAATGATCAATAAAAAACGTCTTCTTGAAGCTGTAATAAAATTGGGCATTTCGTCCATTTGTTTCTCTTGGCATCAGACGACATTCCTGTACGGTGTCTGTACGTATGGAATGAAAAGCACTTGTGCAAATCACAGCTGAATTGTAGCACGTAATAATAATTAATGTCGTTGTTTTAATATGTATTTCGACGGCTCATTGCTTTTGAGACGATTTTATTGGGATGCCCGCTTGATTCACCAAATTATTTTACCCTTATTTGACGTAATTTGGCAAAATAAGACACCAATAATCTTTGTGTAACAAAGCCCTAGTTAACTGTCATTTTTGTATGTACTGAAGCTATTTTTAATAACAGGATAGCACGGAAGTCTTAGTAGGGTCCCGTTTACCCGTTGAGTACCCTAAAACATGCATTAAATAAATTAATTGTATGGAGATCAATACAGTATTGATGGAGACAGTTCGAGAAACTACATTGACATTCTGATAGATATAATTTGTTTCATAACGCCACCCACGAGTCGAATCTATTATTAGCAGAAGCCAATGCACGGTTTATACCAAAGCAATATTTCAGGCATTCCTACCATCATCACGTTACATTTCGAATCTGGCAACCCTGTGCAACGTGACCGAATTACTGAATACTTGAACGGCACGGATTTATTGGGATCCTGGATCTGAATCAATTGTATAACTTATTTGTTATGTCTTCCCGATTACGCACGTAAGTTTTCCACAAGTGAAACCGCAAATTGTTTGTGTTTCGTCATCTAGTTGCCAGTTTTCGCGCATTGAATGGAATCTTCTGTTGAATGCTCAAGGCTGGGTGGATTAATTGTATCCTGTATTGTTTTTGGAGTATGAGCTCATCGCAGGATTGCTTTGGATTTGACGTTGATAGATATTGCGTTAAGATTGATCGTAGTTTGGCGGTTTATGTATATGTATTAGACACTACCCAGTCACGTACGTACGTAGTCTAGATTTATATCTGAACTGGTTGTTCCTCGCGGTTACTTCGAGGGTACTTCTTCCCAAGCTCAAAACTTCTTCTCAGGCTCTAGTCTACCTGTGTTGGTTAAGTACCTACATACATCTAGATCGATTGTGTAGTTTTTGCGTGAAAGCCCGAGAGACAGGCAGAGGTACTTTATAAAATAATAGTAAGAATATAAACTAGTTCAATAAATAAAGTGAACATGCCAAAGCTTTAATAATATAATTTAACAACCGTTATGACAAAACTACCGAACGTGTTACTGTAAATGCAATGAATTTTTAAACTTGGCACTCAAACTATGGAAGACGTTTCCAACTGCTTCAAATATTCCCGTAATATTCATCCATTCAGCTTTCAACAGTCATTCAAAACAGTAGTCATAAAACATTTGACCTCTAAACAGCCGTGAAGGCATAAACCAATATGCAACAAAAAGCTCTGACCAGGACTTGAGTGAAAGTGTGCCAAACGTCGACATTCGCTCAAAAGCGGTCGAGATTTATCGGCAATTTCGCTGTTACACCTATTGTTTAAACGTCATGAGGGTTACATAGAAAACTAGGTGGTACATGATATATATAAGGCTGTATTAATGGTCTGCAAACGTCGTTATTTTCAGTTCGAAAAAAATTGCAAAAATAAGTGTTTAAAACGGCACAAGTCTGGAATTTTTAAAATAAGCATAAAAGTACAAACCGCCTCCTACAAAAAGCTTAATTGCCGAAAAAATCGTGAATCATGAAAAATCCTGTCTCGTTTTTAACATTGCACACACAAAGAGACTCGGTCATCGCTGAAATAACAGTTATTCGCCTTTCTGAGACATTACTAAACCACTATTAATGTATGCGAACACGTGTATTCAAAGGACGTGGTCGAAATAGCATCGTGACGACCATACGGATCATTGGAACACCATTTTAAAGTCAAAACGTTACAACCAAGTAAAGGAAGATTACAGACTGGTTTTTGGCCCAGGAATGTGGCCCCAAGAATGCATTAAGGCAGCTTAGGGCGATTTAATGGTCATTCTGGATTTGGAGTTTGAAATGTCGGGGGTTCTGAGATATCTCCCAAAAAGAGATAATGACGATGCCATCGGGTTGGTGACCGCGGAATGCCTCCTACACTGGACTCTTTAAACTGACAATGCCACAGATATCGAATCAAAAATACCACATTTTATGCTTCTCATGGAACAGCTAACGACTGTTTAAGCCAGTACATCGATAAACACGAAATAAACGGCCTGACATCAACCTTCAACACCTCTATTTAAGTTTATTTTGGCGCCAACGCACACGTCGATGCTAATTCCGATCATCTTATTTTTTTGGCAACCTTACCCGAAGCTTTAGCTGTACAATTTTGTTTATCTATATTAACAAAAAGAGTGTTTTCGTGTTACGTCTGTTTACAAAACGTATTATGTGGGTATTTGTTATTGTTTGATAGATAGAAACACAATTATAATTCGAAAGGAATCCTATTGTATTGAAGATAATCGCATTGCATGATTTCACCGCACTCATTCTTAAGCCTGGCCGGTCATACCGGCCTTGTGATAACAAATGCACTTTGTATTGATAATGCATTCTCTTCCCCTTTCGTGGCTTCAACGTGCATTCTATTGTTAATGACTGCTAAATTGGAAGTCCTATCTTTAGAATTATCTTTAGCTAATGCGGATGCGGAAACCCTGGTGATGTGGTCAAATTGGGAGAAGTCCAGACGTGACTAATACCCTGAATGATTAATGGACCTCTTATAGATATTGAAAACTGTCCAATAATGTTAGACAAGTAACCCTGTCATGCAGCAAC
Source organism: Helicoverpa zea x Helicoverpa armigera (assembly GCA_033682625.1). NCBI lineage: Eukaryota > Metazoa > Arthropoda > Insecta > Lepidoptera > Noctuidae > Helicoverpa > Helicoverpa zea x Helicoverpa armigera. The sequence continues at coordinate 3,416,540 of JAWIIS010000047.1, forward strand.
CGGTGAGAGTGAGGCTGGGTGTAAGGTGTAACTCTGTATGAATGAGAAATTTTTGGAGCTAGCCAAATTGCATGTTTGGTCATCTGGCATCATGCCTTACGTATTTACAATAAGCAAAAAGTGAACATCGTATTGTAGGCTTAACTTGAAGTTAAACTCTATAAATTCAGGTAGCGGTTTCTTTCGCGTCATGCGGAAACCTCTCTATATACCTAGAAAAAAAAATTGCCTATAGCATTCTCGTTAAGGGCAATGTATCACTGAAAAGAAAAACAACAATTTGTTTTTCTTTTCAAATGTTTAGTTCCTGGGTTAGTTCCAATAGTTCCTGGGATTAGAGCGTTCGTAAAAATTAACTCTTCAGCTTAATGTGTACCTAGATGTTTTTGTTTCGCACACATTTTACGCACGAATGCCATCACCTGTTTCGTTACTGATGTAATTATCCGTAGTTTGTGACGGTTTTACGAGGCCCGTGTTCAACGCCGGTTAATAGGCGTTTACATACATAGTAAACTATGTTTGTTTGTCCATCCTTAACGTCATTCTGTTCATGTGGATATTCTGGGTTACGTGGGGGTGACGATGTGGGACGAACGTAGATGGTGGTTATATAATGTTACTATTAGGCACATGTTGTTTACAACGTGTAACGGCTGTTTGGTCTAAATATATGTAGGTATAGTCGTAGTATGGCATTTACTGGTATAATATAAACAGAAGCAATAATCTCGAGACTCCAGGCTCCCGCTGAAAACATAGGCACTCAACAAGACATTATTTATTCTCTTTTAACAAAATCTAAAGTGTCCACGACATTTCTAGCACCCACTAAACTATAATCATTTTGAATATGACACTTTATTTCATATTATCTCTTTTATTTTCAGCATATTTTTTATAACTATATGACACTTCATTTAACATAATCTGTTTTATTTTCAGCATTACAGGCGGAGAGCTGTTTGAGCGAGTCATAGATGAAGACTTTGTGCTTACTGAGCGTGCTTGCACGGTCTTCATGAGACAGATATGCGAGGGCATCGAGTTCGTGCACCGGCAGAACATCTTGCATCTGGATATGAAGGTATGTAGCAAGTTAAGGAAGTAAGGAGTAACCAGAGAAAATGGGGTAATAACCAGTTGCAAGACTGGGTTTGAATTATTTAGGACCCGAAGCTGGTAGTTGGTTTTCTAGGTCATGGGGGGTCGTGGGGTCAGTAGTTTGAAATTGCCTTTAAGTCTTTGAGCCCTTGAAGGTAAGTAATGGACCCTATATGGGTTTTGAGGAGTCATAGGCTTTTTGTCAATGGGAGAGGGATTTTTATTACGTCCGATCCTGAATAGACAGTTGTATGCAGGTAAATAAATTGAAAATTGATTACCTACTTGCAATAATACAACGTAAGAATTAAAAATAAACCACTTACGACCCACATATTAGGTACGTGATCTTCTAAACGTTGAAAAAGTGACGTATAATGGGAATAATGGCGACTAAGTAGAATGCGCAGGATTTTGTAATTGCATGACTAAATTGTGGAATGATGTCATACGAGAAGGATCTTTCGATATTTCGTCATGTACATAAGTTCATTACCTATACCGATTTAGTCGTGTTTGGTAAATTAAGGTCTAAGGATATCGACGAACAGTCTCGATATTATCGCTTAGAAAATTAAAAAAGCTAGTTAAGGTACATAGACTATATAGAAAGAAATTGGGTAAAAAAAGGTAGTAAAAGGAAAAATATGTTGACAGTTCAATATCCTGTACTTAGCGAGAAGTAATCAAATAAAAGACCAATATAAAAGTCTCGAGAAAATGCGAAATCGGTTCACCCTTGACTCCAACAATAAATACAGACGTAACTAACTCAGTTTGTACATATAATAAAGTAAATAAAGAAACGATTACATTGTTCAGCTGTTGCGGTCCCGCCATCTTGGTCCGCAGCCAACTAATATATCAAAATGGCGGAAAAAAGCGCGCGACTTTTACGATTACCGGCCAGTTCGTTTATTTGAAGACGTCGTTGTATTTTGAATATTCGTATTTCTGTCATCTGTCGGAACCATTGCAGAAATATTTGTATTTATTTTTGTTTTTGCCTGAAGCTTTTGATTCGGGAGTGTAGTTTAATAGCATACTTGCGATGATTGCATAATTCTTTATTTACTTTGAAGTCTGTTTATACACTCTCATAGGTGCATTTGTGAGAGTGGAAGATATAAAAGTTGGCACTCGTTAATAATTAAGATCGACGTGTTCCTTTCCAACAACTAATTATACCAAGTTAGCTAAATGCATCTACAGACATAAGATGACATATGATTAATAATGGCGTCCAGACCGATTGTCGGCCACGGTGGCTAATATCTCAAAGGAGATCAGCCAGCTGCGCAGGACATATTATAATGCACAAACATGTGCGCTCTAATTTCTTTCACTCTCATAGTCAGATGGGACGGCAATCTGACGCGACCGGAGAGAGATCGGGCACAGGATCGATATTTACGTAACACATTATTATCCCCATCCAAAAAACTTGTCAATTAGTTTAGACAGTAAATTCATCGCCAGCATTTACCAACGATCCTTATTCTTAATTTCTCTTGCAGCCAGAAAATATTCTCTGCCTAACAAAGCAGGGCAACCGCATCAAGATCATAGACTTCGGTCTGGCCAGGTTCTACGACCCTGAGAAGAAACTGCAGGTCTTGTTCGGAACTCCTGAGTTCGTGGCTCCAGAAGTGGTGAACTTCGACCAGATAGGCTATGGCACTGATATGTGGTCTGTGGGAGTCATCTGTTATGTGCTGTAAGTTATCCTAATCTTTTTAGGTATAATATAATTATCCAAATATATAATTCTTTTGAAAGATGACATGAATAAGAAGGGAGTGAGCGTTAGTATGGCGAGTTACAGGGAAAATGGAAGAGGATGACATATAAAATTGCGCGCCGACCCCAAATAAAATTGGGAACAGGGCAGGAGGAAGAAGATAATGCTTTTGAATAAAAAAGACGATCTGTTTAAGTATCCATCTATCCTTCCGCTCAATACAGCTTTCAATCAGGCTTCAATGTCTTCACCATGAAAAGTTTGAGACAACCTACAAGCTAACTTTACCAGAATTTGTCTATCTTTTCCTCATACTCCCCAAAAGTATCTGGAATCCCCCTAAACACTGCACGTACAGTACCTACAGCTGTAACTGTTTATAAATGTTTTCCATCCTTTTCCAGGCTATCAGGTCTATCACCATTCATGGGCGAGACAGACATAGAAACAATGGCGAACGTCACCGTGGCTAAATACGACTTCGATGACGAAGCCTTCAATGAGATCTCCGATGACGCCAAGGACTTCATCCAGAAACTTCTTGTCAAGGACAAAGAGTAAGTTTCTTGCTTGACTACTATCTGTTGTGAATATTTCTAGGGCTACAAGCCCCAGGCCTGATCTTTTTGTCAATAACTCAATTTTGAAATAATGGTCCTAGATTTTTGTTTAAACTATGCTGCTTAGATTTTACGGTCTTGCAAAAGGTTCAGGCTTTAATTAAGTTGTATAAAATATTTTCTTTAAGAACCTTAGTTCAAAATGCGTGTAAAATACCTTTACCTTTAAAACTCGCAACCTTTCAAATCCGTTTCGTTCAAAAACGCGGTTATTCTAAAGCTGTGTAAATACAGCCTGACGATAAAGAACCCTTGTTACTCGTTTTTCCAACACTAGTAACTAACATTACATAAACATTTGCACGAAGTAGAATGTTCTAATAACTATGTAGTTTTCTGTTCTAACCCTGTACATATAGATAAGTAGATGTAGATCTGTACAGCACATTAGACTATCACCCCTCTGAATTTTACCTACATTCTAGGACAATCTATCAATACAAACTAACACATTAATACTTTCTGATACTTCTATATCTCTACACTATGCACGCATTCCCATTTGCATCCCACGACAGCGTAATTGGGCACTTCCAATCACTTGTCTAAGCTTCCGTAGAGTAGTGAGGTCACCCTGTCCTGTAACAGTTGTGTCGGTGTTGGGCGCTAGTAACAAGGGTCTTTGTCGCAGGTCGCGGCCAGGCGCCACAGAGTGTCTCCGTCACCCCTGGCTGACGCGCCGCCCGCCCCCCGCGCCGCACGCCCCGCGCCGTCCGCCCACCCTGTCGCAACCCGCCTCCAGTCCCGACGCCAAGAACCCGCTCGACGTCGCCAAGGACAACCTGCGACTCTTCGTCGAGCGCTGGAGCGAGCACCCCAACTCACCATACGTATTCGACAACCAAGCGCACGAAATCACCAGCCTCGCCAACGGAAACTGTGAGCGATCCTCCATCGGAGGATGCTCGCCTTCCCCTAGAAGTTCCCTCAGCAGCTCCCCCGACGTAGTCTTCGATGAAGACGATCTCGACCCTCCACCGCTCAGAGAACACAACTTCCTATCTGCACCCAAATACAACCCCGTCGAAAGGCGAGCCTCCGACAGCACATGCTTCTTGCACAAGAAACAAGATGTCCTCGTTAGGAAAAACTTAGCAGAAGAAATAAAGAAGCTATCCGACCACTTGTACATGCTATCCACAATGAACACCGATCTCGCTAATAACAACAGTATGAATGAAGTAGACAAAAACGTTACGGAAACTAAGTCGACCAAAGAAGAAAAATTACCTAATGGATTCAAGAAAGAAACCAGGCACACGAAGATCATAACGAATGGCGATGCGGCAGGCAAGGAGAAGAGACTGTTCACCTCTAAGTCAACGACCAAAATATCCTCAACATTCTTAACAGAGAGAGAACCGGAGAAACCGATGACGAGTAAAATGCCGTGGGTCAAATCAAATAGGTCGAAACGAGTCACTAACATGAGTCGAGATGTACCAGACCAGCCTGTCGACGTGCGGAACAGCTTCTTCCAAGAATTCGACAGGCGAAGGGAGAAAATAGACAAACTAGTAAATGGATCAGAGAACGGGAGACAGATGCCTTATAGAAGAGGTGACGAGAACAACGCGCATCGGACGAAAGACTTACTCTTACACCTTTTAGAGAAATGGGGGGAGACTGAGGAAGTTGAGGCGGAGAGAACGGCAGGAGGAACCTCAAATGGGGGGAGACATCAGTCAATATCTTTAGAGTGGTCACCTTCTAACCAGTTGGGACAAACTTCCATGTCAAGTCTCCACGCATTCTTCCAAAGGCAGACTTCAGATGAAAAGACGCAAAGGAAGAAAGTGACAACAAATGTAGCGAAATGACTCCGGTTGTGAGAAGTGCCATGACACTATGTTACCAAAGTAAGGTATGAGATTAGTATGTTCTTATACGAGCTCAGCGCATATAAACGAGTTTGACTCGATACATAAATTAAGTACAGGGTAATGAAATGCGTAGAGAGTAGTTGTGTAGTTAATGAGGGCAGTCTGTGTTGCAAACGGAAAAACTGTTTTATATTTACGTATTTTTTTCCTTATAATTAAAATTGGTTTGGTTAAATTTTTCGAAATTTTGCACTAGATCCGATAAGCTAAGGAAATTGAACAAATTGAAATTAGTCCGATCGGTATATCACCGTTTGTATGCGCTAGTCATAAAAGGCAATAAAAATGACATTACTAAAAATCTAGTCTTCAAAATTGTACGAACAGATTTAGATTCAAGACTGAGAACGAATTATATCAACATATTGAACACATTTTGGTAATATTTATATTTTTTTCTTTGTAAATAAGACATGTTTTCGAAAAGTAGGGGGTATAAACTTAAATTATGATTGTTCCTTATCTGTACTTATGTATAACTTAAATGTAATTTATTGTTATTGCTATACGTATGTTGTTAAAATATAAGGCTTTATTAAAAAATCTGTTGTTTTATTCCAAAAAATATTGGCAACCCAACACTTCTTTTCCGCCTTTTCGTTCTACACATAGAGTCTATGGTTCTATATGACCCATATTTATTTCGCACTCCAGAAAATAACATGATACCTTTCACAGTGACCGTCTCTCAGCGTCTTCAACCCTGACCCACCCCTGGCTGATCCAGTCAGCTCTCTGCACAGAACTCCACGTGACGAAGTCGAAACTCAAACGTTACGTCATCAAAAAACGTTGGGCCAAAGCAGTGTCAGCTGTCATCGCTCTAAAGAGAATGGGCGCGAAATTTGAAGACCACCATGATGAAAAAGTTGACAAGAAGAATGGAGAAAATTGATTATAGAGTTTCGTTTTTAGTTTTTGAGATAATTGGGCAGTGTTATTTTATAAATGCAAAATCACTTGCTTACACACTTTTAAAAGTTCCTACTTAACGGTTATTAAGATAGTTGATTTCTCAATAGGGTTGTTTCCAATCTTCGAAAATCTATTTAAATAGCTTCTAAATAATTTAAAGATCACCCCTCCTATGATTTTGCGTCTTAAATCTCTTTACTTTTTATGTATTCGATTTTTTTCTATTTTTCTTAAAACATTGCCCAGAAAACGCTCGATCACGTGACTGTGACGTCACAGTATACTATGTGTTCCTTTACACTTTGCACATCTAAAGAGAAGAAACTAATTAGAACGAAGTCATTGATTTTTAAATTCTAACAATGTATTCTTATAACATAGATACAAAAACAAATATTTTAAACATTTACATTATTTTTAAACATTGGGCACAAAAGAAAATACCTGTAATGTTTTGAGTTGTGTACGCGATAAAATAAAACTGTGCTAAGGAACGTAAAGTTTGTGTTTGTTATTGAGGTTATATTTGTGTCATCTTGGTTATTAGCAAAGAATTGAGCGACAAAAAAACTATCAGCTTTCATAAATCCTTTCTCCATAATTCTTTTCTAACTTTCTTTCGCTCAAATACAAATAAAAACTAACGAAAACATCACATCAATTCTCAGTTTATACCTGTCATAGACTGTCACTGTCAAATACTTGTCATTGTCAATGTAAAGTGACGACATCGGACTCGATTCGCCGTTTTCAAGGGCATGACGTAATAGACGATAAATTTAAATTTCATTAATTTTAAAAAAATTATGTGGTCAGTTATTATTAATATAATATAGATTAACGTGTTTCTAGTTTTGTGAACTTTCGGTGCATATACAAATTTTTAATTGACTGAATACTAGGAAACAACCCTATTCATAACAAATTAAAAGTCAAGATTGCCATATCATTAAAAAAAAACTTTTCATATCTTTGCGTGCTATGCGTCTGAGGCTGATTAAACTTTGTAGGTATTTAAAAAAAATTGGACTTCTCTCTGCCTAACTCAGTTATCTCAACAGTTTTAACTTTAACCAATCAATGATCTCTAAACGAGGCTAAGATAAATTGTATTCTAAAATACCACTGCCCAATTCTAGTAGTTAGTTATTAGATATAAGCCAGTCTATTAAACGCACAGAAATCGCAGAAAAATGCACTTACGCATATCTAACAAATAGTTTATAAATTGGTTGTAAGATCCACCTATTACACCTTTGATTTGTTAAAGACAATTAAATTCTATAGGACGTTGACCTTGCCTACATTCTGTTGAATATTTCTGTTGATTTTTTGTTTTCCATTAACCACTTGTTAAGTCGCTAGAGTTCAATGTTGTTTTAGTTAATACGAAGCAAATGTTGCATAATAAACTTGTTACAGACTTCTTTATAGGTACGGACTAGGTATAAACTACCTAATTAAGAAAACCACCAAGCATAATACATTTTGGTTTTAAAATATTTTAGGAAATGTTGCAATAAATAAAATTGATATTATGTATTATTTTAACGAAATTCAGTATTAAATAAATCATTACTTTTCTGACGGCTGTAGGTACTTATTGCCTAAGTATTTCGCACAACGAAAAAATACGTTTAGTGTACTTATCTTTCAAGTTTTTAAAGCTGCAGGCAAAAAACCCTTTGGTTTCTCATGACTAAAATGGTGCCAAAATATTTACTAACTGGTAACACTAGTTTTAAAGCAGTGCCTATAATAAAATAATACTATATTGTAATCTAATAATCTCATTAAGATCTGTATATCAGAAGTATTCTATAAAAATATATTTTATGTAACTATTGTTAAGAAACTAATTGATGAGCATAATAATATGTAGATAACGTCCCTGGCAAAGTAAGTTAATGTGAACTTTTAGTCCGGGAACAGTATTACGTCACCATAATATAAAACAACCAAGTTTCATTCTGTCTTGCTTAGTTAATCTATAGTTCATCTTAATTAATTTACTTTGAAAAGAGCAGACATTATAACTGAGCGCCAAGCGGGAAGCTAAATATGTAACTGTTTAGGGCACAATATTGTACCTCTGCTGCCACGGGAGTCGGTACGAAGAAAATAATAAATGTGAAAAAAATTACAATAAGTAAATAATGAAAGACATTAACTTCTAACCTTAATTATAAGTTTTGTGCTAATTTTAATTAAATACTTATTAATTGCAGTCACTATATGCTATGGTTGGCATTGCCAAACTTTTGATTCATCAGCCATATTTATTTTTTATCAAGTGTTAATTTTAACTTCTCAAAAACTAAAATTCAGTTGAAGTCGTACGTTTTAAATTGCATTTAATTATATTATCAAAAAAATGACTAATAAAGACATTGGAATGTAAAATAATTTTTGATAGTGTAATAATAAATCTTGTTGCATTATTGGCGTATTTTTTATTTCCCCTTTTTTCCTAATCAACAGACATAGAAAACAACCAATGATATCTTGCCCACTTAATAGTGTGCGTTCGCGCAGCGGAATGTTGTTGAATTTAAAGATTTTAATTATGCAGATAATTAGTGTATGACGTCCTATAATTGTGTATGGTAAATAAAAATTTGTGTATGCAGCCATTGTGGAGAAATTCACCAAAAACGGATTCCGCTGGGCGAACGTTGTCCTGGCGGAACTTTTTTTAATCCATAGACTTTAGAAGAAAAGAGATGTGTCCAAAAATTAGTGTGTATTTGTGTATAATTGATTATGTATGAATGAAATCAGTGCATGCATTAACTTCGGAGAAATTCAAGTTTCCGCTACGCGAACGTTTGGCCATTAGCTAGTTTTCATATAAAGCGCTTACATAGAGAGCTGTAGATTTTTACATACGTTGTTTTGAATTTGTTTATATTTGTTTAAAAAACAGATTTAGAAAAAGTCGTAGGGTTTAAAAGATAAAAATATAAACGTAAAATACACTTATTAGGTCTTAGTTCTTAAAGTATGCAGTTTGGAGTCTAGATTTTCACGTTTACACAAACCTTGTAAGTGTCTCCAACATGTTGCCAAGTATCAATGATGTTCCGTTAGTAATTAAAAAGTTATAGGATATTTTATCATGATATATGATGAATAGATCACTGTTTACAAAGCAGTCGAATATCACGACGTTCTAAAGGAATTGCATGGTAAAATGTATGCCAATAATTAGTTTAATCATTCAACTATTCACTTGCAAAATTTCATGTCATTAAATTCAGTAATTAAAGAAAGACAATTATAATACTGACGGAGCATCGAAAACCTACATAATCCGACCAAGTTCGGATAGCTACAAAAAAGCGGCCGTGCCATATGTCTAAGAAACGTTCTTAACTTGGAAGGTTAGTATAATTATTAATATGGTACAGTTGCGTACACAAGCGTTAGGAAAAAATAAAACAATTGCATTTCTTGAATGAAAAATATATTTTTTAATAATAACGCCACTATCTACGACATTTTAGTTAAAATACGTAACGTTTATTAAAGTTATTTTTAATCACCTAGTTAAGTAATTTATGTAAGTAACGATTGTAAAAATATTTTTGTACACGGATATTTAAATAGAAAAGTACTTGTTAATTGAAGATTTATTTTTATCGTAGATAGTGGCATTATTATTAAAAAAATATTTTTCATTCAAGAAGCATTGTTTATTTTTTTCCTAACGCTTGTGTACGCAGCTGTGCCATATTAATAAATACTAACCTTCCAAGTTAAGAACGTTTCTTAGACATATGGCACGGCCGCTTTTTTGTAGCTATCCGAACTTGGTCGGATTATGTAGGTTTTCGATGCTCCGTCAGTATTATAATTGTCTTTCTTTAATTACTGAATTTAATGACATGAGATTTTGCAAGTGAATAGTTGAATGATTAAACTAATTATTGGCATACATTTTACCATGCAATTCCTTTAGAACGTCGTGATATTCGACTGCTTTGTAAACAGTGATCTATTCATCATATATCTTGATAAAATATCCTATAACTTTTTAATTACTAACGGAACATCATTGATACTTTGGCAACATGTTGGAGACACTTACAAGGTTTGTGTAAACGTGAAAATCTAGACCCCAAACTGCATACTTTAAGAACTAAGACCTAATAAGTGTATTTTACGTTTATATTTTTATCTTTTAAACCCTACGACTTTTTCTAAATCTGTTTTTTAAACAAATATAAACAAATTCAAAACAACGTATGTAAAAATCTACAGCTCTCTATGTAAGCGCTTTATATGAAAACTAGCTAATGGCCAAACGTTCGCGTAGCGGAAACTTGAATTTCTCCGAAGTTAATGCATGCACTGATTTCATTCATACATAATCAATTATACACAAATACACACTAATTTTTGGACACATCTCTTTTCTTCTAAAGTCTATGGATTAAAAAAAGTTCCGCCAGGACAACGTTCGCCAACGTTCGCCCAGCGGAATCTGTTTTTGGTGAATTTCTCCACAATGGCTGCATACACAAATTTTTATTTACCATACACAATTATAGGACGTCATACACTAATTATCTGCATAATTAAAATCTTTAAATTCAACAACATTCCGCTGCGCGAACGCACACCACTTAATATGCCTATTACAACACACAACTATGTTAGGGTTGGCTTCCAGCCTAACCAAGTACATCAGAGTACCTGCCAGTTTTACATGAAGCGACTGCCTATCCGACCTCCATCCACAACTCAGTTCTGGACATCCCGCAACGACTCGGTACCCAAGATGTTCACCCGATAGTTTATCATGCTAAGCTTTGCTTATCCTTATGATCGATCGATCCGCAAGGCTTTGACTTAGCCACGAGATCTATTTTTAAATATTGAATTTGTAAATAATTACTATCAAGCCCTTCAGTTAGTGCCTATTCAAATGGAGTAACTAGAGTAGTTAAGAGAATGAAGAATAATCTTTAAAAATGAAACAAAAGAAAACTTTTTATGGTTTTTTTATTATTTTATAAACACGCAATGATATTGTACTCCCGAATACAGCAATACAATACCAAACCGCGGCACCAAATATGGTATTAACGGTAAGATTTCTGGTAGCGGGCGCGGGCGCCTGGACCTCCAAACTTCTTGGGCTCGCAGCGACGTGGGTCGGCGACCAGCAAACTCCTATCGTATTGGACAAGGATGTCTTTGATTTCCTTCTTTGACGCCTCGTCTACATCTGTAAAGATGAAATAGAAAGTATATTAAAAATATTGCTCTCAAATCATCTCTAAATAAAGGATGTTTGGTAATGTTAGTAATGTTGTGTACATTTCAAACTAGCAAGATATTGAGATCATTGCTGCTTGGTAAATGTCACCGTTGTTCTGCCCTCCCTGAAATGACTGAGTTACATGAAGGCAACACAGCTTTGGAAGAAGGGGTAGTATTATAACTTTCGCTTTTATATTATCCTATGTAATTTTGCTAGTTAAACTTCCACATTAAATTAGCCCAACCAAGTGAGATGAAATTGCCTATGGACCGGTCTGGAGACAGTTATAAAGGTATTTTTTATCGAGGACATACTATTTTAGTTTGAAAAGGCCAGTTGTATGGCAGCTAAGTCTTAACCACTTAACACTGACTATTGACCATTTCCGCATGGGACAGAAGGAGTTAAGATTTTAAATAATACTGATACTTACATTTCTGGTAGAAAGCAATGAGTGCCTTGGAGATGGCTTGTCTGATAGCGTACACCTGGGCAACGTGACCACCACCCTTAACGGTGACTCTGATGTCGACACCGGAGAACTTCTCCTGCAAAGTCAATACAATTCTGTTAGTTTCACATGCTATTGGTAAGTTGAATGAGGTTAAAATGTAATAATGATCAGTTTGGATCTTTACTACACATCCAAAGATGCTCAGGTTCGGAATAAGAGTATTCATCATTTTAAAAGCTGATTTCTTTTCATAAGAAATAGACATATACAACTAAAATTGCTAAAAATCTTTATTTCATTATTACTTAAAAGAAGTAACAGGGTTGTGAACTACATTTTAGACAATGATTGAGTGCTATGTGTTATTTGTCTGTACTTACAAAAAAATTAAATGAGGTCAAATAAATTAGTAAGGAAGAAAGTTATGAACAAACAAGCTACAATTAAGTAAACATGCAGTCAAGTACCCTAATACTAACTACTACAAACAAGAGCAACTGAAAAATGTGCAGTAAACATGCAAAATATGAAGGAAGGTGAATGAATATGATAGTAAAGTATGTCTGTTCTACAAAACACTAAGTTAATTCAACAGAAAATAAATACATTAATAAATTGTTATTAAAATACTGGATTGAAAGTTGCAAAAAAGTGCAGCGATGAGAGATGAATATATCTCTAACTAAATAAATAACATTTCTAATTCCAAGTGGAATATGCAATGTAAGCTTACAACAATGTTAAATCAACAAACATGCATGAATAAATTTTGACCAGAAACTTTGCATCTATATTTGAATGCAATATTACTAAGTCATCATCTCCTAAGCCTTTTCCCAATTATGTTGGTGTCGGCTTAAAAGTCTATCCAGATTCAGTTGAGTACCAGTAGTTTACAAGGAGTAACTGCCTATCTGATCTCCTCAACCGAGTTACTCGGGCAACCGATGCAATGTTAGCAAGTGCAGAGCAGAATATATAAGACATGATAGACAATTATGACAACAATGAGGTTCATACTTTAGACTGTAGATAATAAATGAAAGTTCCTGACCTTGCCGAGTAGTAGGATGGGCTCCTGCAGTTTGTACTGCAGCAGGCGGGGCTCCACCAGGTCCAGGGGGCGACCGTTTACGCGCAACACTCCATGTCCGCGTTTGCAGTACGCCACGGCCGTGGCGGTTTTCTAAAAACATACATTAATGTTAAAAACTTTGAAGTCAAACTAAATCTTTATAATTTTTGGTCAGTGGGTCGTCTTAGGTTTCAAGCATTTTAAACTAATTCGAACAAGGTGAATGCACATGATAAGTTGTGAGTGTGTTTATTTAATGAAATAATAAGTATGAAAAACTTTTTGAGGTTATGCTGGATACATAAATAATAGTTGCAACATAGCAGCTTTAAACAAATGTAGAATGTACAATTGAGGTAAAATATATAATTGAACATGAAATCATCAACAAATTAGATCTCCAAGGAACTCAAAATAAGAGAAACATAGAAGCGTCCACTGAAAAGTCGGTTGCACTTGCACACTGACAAATTGCCACATTGAAAGGCGGGATTGAAAATTAACATGTTTTGTAGTATTTTATCACTAATCCCTTTATGAACAGCCAAAAAGTGCACAAAATATGGGCTTAAGCGTAAAAAATATCACTAAGAAATCGGCAGAAACACGTGGATGGAACAAACACTAACCTTACGGCCGAATACTTGGACGGCCTGGATAGGTTCACGTCGCGCCTGAAAAACACGGAAAAAGGAATGAGAATCAAATCAATTGGCGAGGTTTGGTAAAGAAAAGATTAGTAAAATAAATTTATTACAGAGCGCAAATCGTCACGCACCTCTTGGGGGGCAGCCATTTTGACAGAGAAAGACTGAATGAATGATTTACCCAGACTACATAAATACTGAACGAATGGTTACAAAAAACCGTAACTAGGTAAGGCAAACTACGCAGATATTCTCGTAATACTGATCGAACACACTCGATCGCCGCGCCATCTACTAGTCATTGATTGGAACTAAGATTTAACTTACTAATATTTCATACTAGATGGCGCTACTCAATTTAATTAAAATAATTGTCAACAGATGGCGCTAAACCAAAAACTTACACGACCACAGTGGTGAGTCAAGTTATCAAGTTAGCTAATCCATCACGCACCGGGCCGCACTATCGAAGCTTGTTTTGTATTCGTCGAACGTAATTGTTGAAGTGGAGTCGTGCGGAATGCGCGACAGTAGTGCACGATCACGACAATGTGCCGCGAAAAACGCTAAGTTGCTAACATTCCCGCGCTAGTGCATTGGAACTTGAAACAAAACAGTGAGAATTAGTTATTGTACAAGAGAAATTTTGTGTATATTGTTTTGTTTATGTAATGAACAGTGTAATATTATATGAACTGGATTTATTGTGATTTACCTGTTGGAGTAAAAGACGATTTTAAGGTAAGTGCGATTAATTTTATTTAGTTAATGGGTACCTCGATATTTCTAAATTGTATTATTATACAGAAATAACCACGTGCGCATTTATTTTAATAGATTTAGTTGCTTTATTATTTAGTTAGAGTAATTTATAACATGTAACTTATAGCTAAACAGTTATTAAGCAGTAGTGAAATAATTGGAAATAGAAATATTACGTACCTATTTAAATTATTTTAACTTTAACTTAATTTTTTAAATCCACTTAGGTATGAAACTGTTTATTATTTTAAGCAAGAACTTAGGTGCATCTTCGGCTTTTGCGGGTACTCTGTAGGTAGACAATTTTAGATTTTGAGTGATCGAAATAATATAAATTTGAAGCTACCTTTTGTTCCTTTGCTTGATTTTATTTAAATTGTATTTAAATCTTTCTAATCAAGAACGAAATAGAAACTAACTTGAAATGGGTATCTATGTTTATGCTAACTCACAAGAGTTCCGTGAGTTCAAAACTTTTTATCACCAACTTTTTGTTGACTCAATGCGTCATAAAAAAACATTAGGTATGATTCACTCAAGAATGTTGGCCACTGAATACGTAAGTACTAAGTATCTAGTAAAGAGGGATATCCAGGAAAAAAATAAAAGGGAATTCGTAACGAAGTCATTCATCGTTATTGTGGAAAAACCAATAGGTCATGCGTACTGGGTTGTTTTGGAAAAACACGCAAAACATTGTGAAAATGATGTTTTAAATGGTATTTCTTCGCGAGTTTACTGCTCCATTTTGGCTAGAAAAATATTAAAAAATAAAATAAGTGCCTATAAAGCTTCAGTCTGTGTCATAAAATGCAGAATTCTTATGGAATCGAAGCCAGGACTTCAAGTTAGAATACGAGCATGAGCGCTAATCCACCCGACGCCGCCTGTGTAAAATGTGAATGAACCGTGTCTAGAATACATTTGCAATTAAATCTTTAAATCACGGGTTCAGTTTCATAAGAATATCTTAAACTTTAAGTCTGATGTCGTCGTAACATTATTTAAGTAAGTACCTAGGTATATGAAAAAGTTAGGTAAATGGTTATCCAAAATTTTATGTGCTATCAGTAAAGACAATTTCAAACGATAAATATCGGTCAATCGGTCATGCACGTGCTGCATTTTTTTGTACCGTAGAAAAGGTCTTCAACCACAAAAAGTATTTTCTTATGTAATTTTCCTCACCAATAGGCTTCACCATAGATAACAAGTCAATACTTCGCAAATCTAAACTTAGCTTTAGCTTGGATCATTTAAAGTTTAAATTACGCACGGTATCTGGAAAAGAGGATGCCTGCTACATATCTGATTTATAAAACCTTCTCAGAAACTTTCTGAGCGCCAATCTGCCATTTCTTCGAAAAAAATGTACCTGCCTAAGAATTTAGCACAAAATTGTCACGCAAAGGAAGTAGCCATCAAAAGCTTGTCGAAAACTATAACGATTTAAGGCATATTAGCATAAATTTACATGTTTTCAGTATTAGCATGTACATTATCATTAAATCCCCTATATTTATGTCGCCCTTATGTAACGAAACTAGTTCAATATTCGTGAACATAACAAACATTAACATTAATTTAAAATTACATAATAAATTCCGACAGATGTCAAAAGCAGATTAACTCATCAAAATGTTCTGGATTCATCAAAAATCTTGTAAATTTTTGAAAGTGTTATACATATTAGATAACTTTATTATTTCCGATAAAAATCATCATTTCCAAATTATTACTAACATTATAAATGCGACAGTCTCTCAAGTCTCTGTAGCTTATGATGAGCAACCTCTCATAGTTTCCGATGAAACGTATCGTGCGAACTGGTGAAGACAGAGGATATGCACTTTCTTAGTTTCCTCAAGATGCTAATGAAAATGCGACAGACAGCATATCATAAATGCGAAAGTCTGTCTGTACGACTTTCACGCCAAAACAACCGAAGAGTTACTTAGTCCAGAGCCTGAGAAAGACATAGGCGACTTTTTATTCTAATACGGGAAGAAGTTCCCGAATAGTTATAGATGTAGAATATAATAAAGGAGGGATTATTTTGTTCCGAAACTACTGAATTCTACTCATTAATTGTTATTTCCTGCACGCAGTTTTATACGCAGCTGCTACTAAGTATGAATTCAGTTTACTGAGAAAGACATAGGCGACTTTTTATTCTAATACGGGAAGAAGTTCCCGAATAGTTGTAGATGTAGAATATAACAAAGGAGGGATTATTTTGTTCCGAAACTACAAAACCGATTTGAAATATTCTTTCGTTGTAAAAAATATAGACTATCCCCTAGGAATAGAATAGGCTACAGTTAACCTAGGTGCGAGGAGTAGGTCTCCCTGACCAGAGTGGAACCGCGAGGAACAACTATGTACTAGGTATGTAATAAGTTGTTTTTGATAGTGTTCAGATATAAGGCTTGGAGTTTATCGGGCAACCGTTGTGTGACCGAGAACATGTCGATACGGCTTCCTGCCAATCGCACTTACCGTAATACGGTCACGGCTAATCCATTTTAGGCTTAAATAGGTTTGAGAAATTTGTACCAATTGTACCACCTTCGATGTGTGAGGCTAAGGTTTTATTCATACCATTTACCACTCCCTCAATTTCATACTCTGACACGTTTTGCTTAAAAAACTGGCTAGATAGTAAATGTACCTAGGTCAGATTTGGGCTTAAGTTTGGTGAACTTAAGTTTGGCTGTTTTTATAAGATTTGTAAGTTTTTTAGTTATTTTAATTGCCAGCATAATAACAATGTACCTACGCGCAATTAAACAGGCAACAAAACAAAAAATCGGAGTGGAAAAACATACCAAATCCTAGTAGATATGTAAATTGTGTATGTGTTTCTCAGAAGATAATAATAATTAATTAATAGCCAATTATTATAGTACGGACATGAGGAAAATTTTACAAATAATTCTACTTATTAAATATTATTTTCTGAACGCAATTTAATACGCAGCTGCTACGTATGAATTCAGTTTACATTATAGGAAAATGTGAAGTATTGTCCAAATTATCACTTTTTCCAAATAAGCGTAAACCTACTTATGTCCCTTTATTTTTCAGTATTGCAATTGGGCGTGCAATACTCATCCTGAACCACAGAATATCACACAACCACAATGATTGGAAAAATACCCTATATTTTCTGCTAACCACATTAAAAGCTCATACTAATACATTTCCAACTCTATTTCTAAAACAATAAGGTGTATAATCAAATAAATAACATTACCAGTATTCTGCATAGTAGTTAGAAGTACTAGGGCTTCATAAGATAATATGGTTAGTAGATTAGCGATGCACGCCGCACGCATTGCGGAGAAGCCTTACATTGCAGATTTTTCGCAGAATAAGTTCAAACAAAGGCTGTGCATAGGAAGCTTTGTTTGTTTAATTCAATTTGTTGTTATGTTGATAATTTATTTTATTTATTTCATAGTTTATGTACACAGTTACACAGACAAAAAAAAATAGAACAAATAGTACAATGGCACAGCTCACTATTATTATTTTATGTTTTTTTTTTTTTACTTTTTACATATTAGGAATGGATATCCTATCAGTTTACGCTTCATATACTTAATACAAATAATGAGTAATCACGGTCGATAATGCAATGATATTAGTCATTACAACTTAGGATACGACGATATGACTACTTAGAGTCTGGAGATAACATAAGCGACTCATTTTCAGGCATCTATAAATAAACTACTAAAGAAAGTTTCTACAACATGTATGTGAAACTGATTTTCAAAATCAGCAAAACCAAAAGACAATCCGGAATGACATAACGATTTTTCATGCTCATCACAAAGGACATTGTTCAATCTTGGCCTAAGAACCGATGTGAACATAAATTATACTATAATTTTCATTTATTTTTTTATTGTATGAAACATATTTTAGTTTTCCACGGACACTTCAAATAAATAAATTCCAAATAAAAAGTTGGTCACAATTATTGATGCCTTATAAAATGTTTCCGTCAGCCAGTGCTGCCAGTTTCGGAAGTTTTCGCGATTTCGGTAAATACGGACCGAATTGAGAACCTCCTTTCCGAAGTCGGTTTTTAAAATTAGTTGCTATCACTTTATTCATTTAAATACCTAAATTGACTAGCTAGAAAAAAACTAGTATTCTATATGTTTTAAGCGAAATCGCGAATTTCTAGCTTGGCATTCGAGTAGGATTATAGTTTTCGTAATTGGCAACACTGGTGTACTTCAGTCAGTTTGCTAGAAGTCAGTTTGATTGCTTTGCGACTATCGTTTCTTTTGTGGTTTTCTATGCGTTTCATGGTTTTATTCTAACAACTTTGGCTTGATTACGGACTCCGATTAGATTGCGTACTTGGTAGACTCGGCTGTGTGTAAAGGACTGGATTTTCATGGCATTTTCGGATTTGCTATGTCTGTAATCGAATTTAGTTGTATTATAATTACAACAATGGATGCAGAATATAGTATATTGTATAAATTGTGGATCTGCTGGAGGTTCTTTGGTATTAGAAAACGAAGATATACTTCGTTGCATACAACAATGGACTGTTCCCCGTATGGTAAGTGGTCTACGAAAGTGTTTTTCTAATTTTGGTAAGAAGTTACTACCTACTTATGTTTTCATAAGCACACAATTTCTCGGTTTTCAAATTAATTGCCACAATAGCAAGTTACTTGACATTTACTAATGTTTTATTGTATTTATTTGTTACAGGTTGAAGCTCATGACCTTATATGTACGACGTGTTGGTCTGAAGCAGTCGAGCATAATAAGATGCAATGCACTGTTGGACGCAATTGTGTACCTACTTTGTAAGAAGCTCCTACCATTAGGCATTACTGTTGCAATTGTATCGTTGGGCGTAGAACAGTGGGCTGTTGTGCCCACATAATGACTATAATTTGGTATTTAAGCTGGGCGAGATACCAAAATTCAATTGAACCCCCTGCTCAGTTCTTAGATAATATATTATTGAGAAATATTGATGATTAAAAACCTTTAATTGAATATAAATATTGTTTTTATTGCACATCCTCGAAAACCTCTTTCATTGTTATTGATAAACCTTACTTTAAGTGTTAAATTATTTTGTGTGGTAATGACTTTTTTAGTATGGTCTGTGCCTTCTTGGTAATAAACCGCGGGTTCGATTCCCGCCTTATGGCATGTAGATAGCTAGGTAACTGTCTAATATAAAAGTAGTAACAATCATTTAAATAAATAATTCTCCATCGTAATAACATCGATATTTTATGAATTGTGGTGAATGGAACTCTTCCATTTTGGATACTTATGCGTTTTATCACAAATCCAAAGTGGATTCACTATATATTAAGAAACGTAACGTTGAAAGCAAAAGCGTTTAGGTAGTTGTTTTTCATACAAATTCTAAGCATTTATGAAAACTAGTCACACGCCCCGTCTTCGCACGGTGGCAATGTAAAACCTTGGTGTAAACCTTCCTCTTGACCTACTCTATCTATTAAAAAAAATCGCACCCAAATCCATTGCGTAGTTTTAAAGATCTAAAGCATTCATAGGGGCAGACAGAAAATGCAACTTTATAAAATCATTGTCAAAGAATTCTCTTAAACTTGACTAGGTACTATCTCTTTTCCTAGTATCTAGTAGAGTAGTCTTTCCCTAGACCTAGAAGAGAACATATAGAGCTGTACATAGTGTTGTTGATATTTTGTATAGTGTAGTTTGATTTTTAATTAATACTACTCTGATATTTCACGCAAGCTTGGTTATTTTTTATTTATAACCTCAAAATATTAACTTTTTTCGTAATTATTTTAGTTTCCTGAAGTGTCCGTTCGTGAAAACTTATTTCATAGGATTCCATATAATTTAAAGAGTTTATAGAAGTCACTTTCCATTCGAACGGTTCTTAGGCAGAACATGTATGGAGCCGGAACAATGTCCTTTGGGTACGGTTTTCACCAAGAAGTTTTACTTGTCCGAAGTTGGCTACTAAATAGTTGATGAGTTCACACTAGTCAGAAAGTATGAACAAAACAAATGAACTCAAGCTATTTGACAGGAACTGTACTTACCTGTCAGAGTCTCAACACTAGTTCACAATTTCCCTTTCAAACCGATGTTTCAAACCCACCCATATGATTGGGAATGAGGACATCACAAGTAGTTCTAGTTCATAATCAGATAAGATAAACCTTATTTTGGGAAAAAGCAAAAGTATTTTTATTTAGTCCATAGATATTTGATATTGATAAGTCAGTGTTTACTTACAAAGATTTATCAAGCTAAAGAATGCTAACCGATATTAAATATTTATTCAGTCTAGTTCCATTTGGTTTTAATGGATTAATAATCTATTTTATTGTACTTACATAATAGTTAAACTCGTAGACAGCAAAATAACTATCCCGAACTTTTATAGAGCAGAGGCCGTCCAAAGGTTTTTAATGTGCTTTTTAAAAGAATTTTTGTCTTGTCTATGTGATAAATAGGAATGGTAATGTAAAAAGGTTTAATAGCCCAAAAAAGAAGAAAAACGGGCAACTTAACCTTACATAGTAACGTTTGGTTAATAGGATTCTTACGTATAATCTTGTAATAGGTTTTCCTATCGACTATGAAAACGAAGGCGCTTATGTAATTCCAGATTAGACATTAAACATTATTTTTACACGCAAAACAATGTGTATTTAGTAAAATCATCCTTAAATCTTTGGCTCAGTTTAAATCTTAGAAATTGATTCTAAATTTGATGGAAAAATTGCAAAGGTTCAATGGACTTATAGCTCAAAATCTGCTATGAACAAAGCTCATTACGATCATGCCTTCTTTTAATGAGAAGCGTGCTTAGTCCAGTTAAAGGACAGTGTTGTACTTCTTATCGAGGGCGCTGCAGGTTTGATCTTCTCGAGCCGTAGCGTCAGAGTTTTCTCAAATCCGCCTGACGGCCTCTGTCATGAAAATTGTACGACAACCTACTGGTTAACAGTAATTTCATTAACTTTTTATGATTTATCTAACATCGAGATCTTATCGATTTACGGCGTCATAAGATTATTTTATTGAGAAAACTCATTGGATAAGATTATGATTCTATATGAGTTATAAGCAGATATGCAGATGGGAGGTAACTGGTTTCTTGGACATAGATTCATATCGCATAATATAGTATCTATTATATAACTTTTTTGCATGTATAGCCAGTTTGATTTGTCTGTTTGGTTCAAAGCCTTTTTTGTTATCACCTTGGTACTAAACTACTACTATTATTAACTACTACCTAACTACTATTACTTTCACATATACTTCTTACACACATCTATTTGTACTACCTATACCTAATTTATTCTTAATGATTCTTACGTTTAAATAACGTGTACGCATCTTGCATCCATGCGCAGTAAGTATGTACAAATTCATTTGCATGGTTCTGAAAATTACGAGAGCAAAACCAAGAGCCGTTATTAGTATGCGAAACAGATGAAATCAAGAGTATCCGGAAATCGTCCGTATTACACGAACAGGTGATATTAATATAGTTTATAGCCGTGAACGCCTCGGAACTGGTTTTGATACATTTCGATACATAAACAAGATGATTATTTCACGAACCACTTTACAATGTCGCTTACGATGTTTTACGTAACTTCGTAATTTATAGCTTCATCGTCACAGAATCTTTATTTTTTAATTAATAGAAAACTTTTACTGAATATCTTAGGCCTCGGAATAAATTATGAAGTAAAAAGCCGAACGGCTTCGATAAGACCGAATAATCTTTATTACCTACTGCCTTCATTAAGAGATTTTGGAGCGATGAAAAGACATTAAATCCGTCACCAAAGGGAGAGGCATAGTGATGATATCTGCTTTATTTAACGGATAGAAATAAGTATTATATTCAATTAAGTAACGTGCTAGTGCTTCATTATAAATCATCTCTACAAAAAAGCCATAATTAATCGCTAAACACCGCTATCATTCATCACCGCTCCATAACAACACGAAACGGTTCTATCACCACAAAAACGCAATACTCCAACAATACTAGCTAATAATATTTTATCACTTATTCTGCAGCTCCATATACGTCCTGACACGGGTGTCGAACCACCGATCTCGCAATACGATACATAAACAATTGCATTCGAGTATTCTACTCCTTATTCGTGATCATGACTTATTAAACGAGATGTTTTGCTGAGTCCGCACTATAAATTAAATCTGATAAGTAAGCGAAGGAGCAATGTATGAAGAATTGTGATATTTTATCGCTAGTGCGTCGTTTTGCAAAGTGGTTGCAGAAGTATTATTGTTAATTAGCTTAAGCTGGTTGGGCCCAGTACAGCCAAACACTGTTGATAATGTGAGATTGTTCGAAACAGTTTTGGCAACTCTTCGACGCTAGCGACCCCAGAGAAAGCATTTTTCTACTTTTCCTAAGTGAGAGACAGATATTTCCCTTCCGCTTTATACACATAGAAAGGGGCATGTAATGATTTCCAATATTACAAAAAAGGAACATTATTTTAGGTGGTCATCTTTTAGACAATATTGCTAGACAAACCTTTTCTCCAGCTTACCCCTTTTTTGAAAGTCTAGTCGTTCAATGTGGGAGGGCTAGAAAGCAAACGAAGATCTATCAAAGGGCTTATATGGAGACGGTTCGGCTTACTATTCGAGGAATCCAGTTTATGCTAATATTATCTAGGTGTGTTCTGATACCGACAACTAAGGACCGGTCGATCAAGCGATATTTCGATTAGGTACGACTGTGTACGATGGCTCAGCATTTTTTGGACCTATACTATAGATCTTATAGTAACTATAGAAGTCCTAGTACTGTCATCTAACTATAGTATCTTTGTTCTATTATTCTATAGTTGGCCACAGTATGGTCGAAAATGAAGCACACTTGACTTGCTTAGAACTAACCTATTTCTCTCTAGCCTGAAAGGCTCCCAGGCTGTAGTTTTCTGGAAAATTTTAAAGTGGAAATATGCAAATAGATCACCCAAAAAGGAAATAAGTAAGGTTTTATTATCATCACATGCCAACTTATTTACATTTCTCACACACTCGATCTTCTGAGCATTGTTTACCATGTGACTCCGCTCGTAATCCGAGCTATATTAAATTTCACCGCGCTAAGTGTAAGTTACAAGTAAGCAGTAATCTGTGCTGCGTGTGGTCGATGGCTGCTGACTCCTGGTCTTATCAACCATGCTCATCCGGTAGAGATTATTGGACAAATAAACAAGTAGGAATGTTATTTAGATGGGTCATAGGCTCGAATGTTGTGACTGTTTGTTGTTTAAAGCAATTATATCTACATGTTTTAATGAGACCAAGTACTTCAGAGCCTCGTCATTGCTGTCGACTGGGAGAGTACCCAAGAGGCTGGCAATACCTACTATAAATACTTTTTCTGACGTCTATGAACAGGAATGATAGATAATGAATAATTGGTTTCTTTTAGAATTTTGACAATAAAGAATAATGTATCATGTGGCTGAGTGACTATTTTATTGTTTTACATCTGTTCAGATTGTCCTATCTTTGACATTTAGGCAAGATAAAAAGTTATCTGTCGATCACATTCTTATCCACATTGCTTGCTTTTGAAGTTTCCCTTTAAAATATGTCGTTGTGTATACAATGAAGTAGTTACACTACTACTTAACAAGTACGAACTAACTTAACTGTAGTTAGGGTTCCCATATTTCGGAAATTAGCAGGATATACAGTCTCAGATTTTGAGTTTTGACTTACTTTCAGTCCGAGTTGGAAAAAGCACACATTTTATGCACAGAAATGTACTTAAATTGCTAATAATCTTTCCTAAATCAATCAAATAAAATTATCAAAAGTCAATTAAATAAAAACAAATTACATACTGAAAAACAAAATAAATATTTTATTAAAATTTTCGACTTTTCTGACATTCTCAGGACTGTATGTCAGTCTGGTGACCCTACTTCTACTCAAATATGAATGTATAATGCGGCTGGTATTGTCACCAGGCTGTCAGTGAGTCAGTGAGTAACGAAATAGCTGAACACGCCCATTCCAACTTAACTTACTTTACATACAATCACCGCATTAAAATACTCATTATAACTGCCTTGTCAGTGAAATGTACTGATTCGGTGAGCTTCGGAAATGTTAGGTAGGGCCGTATCTTTTTTCAAAGACCTCGTTGGCGCAATGGTCACCCTGGTAGACTGCCGAACTGTTGGTCACTGGGTCGACTCCTGGTACGATCAGCAGTTGTGCGATGAGCATGCTTGATGACTGTAGTCTGGGTCTAAGAATATCTATACTAATATTATAAAGCTGAAGAGTTTGTTTGTTTGAACGCGCTAATCTCAGGAACTACTGGTCCGATTTGAACAATTCTTTCGGTGTTAGATAGCGCATTTATGGAGGAAGGCTATAGGCTACTTTTTATCCGGGTTCGTGCAGAGGTTCCCACGGGATGCGGGTGAAACCGCTGGAAGAAGCTGGTGTATTCATATGTAGTTTATCAGTATTTGTAATACCCATAACACAAGCTAATAAATAGCTTACCATGGGGCTAACCAACCATGTGTGAAGGTGTCGCCATATTTTTTTATTTATACAATTCTTTGCAGAACCAATGATTATACAATCCAAATACCGGCTTTTATGTTCTTCAAATTAATTTAGCGTAAGATGTTTAAATAATAAATCACACATAATATGAAGTAAATATTTATTTAAAAACTAGAAAGTACTGGTAAGGAAAAGGCGTTGGACCGATGTACTCGATATGAAGATTATGTATTGCATAAGGTTTTGTGTTTGCTTATTGCATAAACTTTTATATTTGCCAATTTGTCTTGAGATAATCAATTAGCGAGATTTTCGTCACTACCTATAATATTTACCTTTCATTCATTATAAAATATGTAGTTGTTCTATGCCCCTTCTGAGAGCATAAGAGCTCCCGCACACTGCAAACTTTTAGTCGGTCGACAGTTTTTTTGGGCTCATAAATCAGTACGGAAACTAATGGTAGTACGCACGTCAACGATCAACTACATCAAATTGACTCCCGATTTTTTTTCTCCAACCCTCGGACCAACTGTTGGCTGTTTGCAGGCTATTTCTACCAGGGTGACTAAAAAATGCACTATGTTCAAGAATACCATTTAAAAATCTTCAAAACAAACCAAAGCTGATCCCAAATTGTGTGCCTTCCATCTCCAACAGAGAAGCAATTCTGAAATAACATGTTAACCAATAAATTCTTCGAGCAACATCTTACCAAGAAACAATTAGTTGATTTGCTATAATTACAACTATTACACGAACCAGGTCAATACGCCTTACAAATAGATTGTCTGCTCGTACGCAGACTTCTGCGCATTTTCTGCGCTAAATCATCGTGAAATATGCTCGCATGGACATTTCAACCACGCTAATGGTTTGTGAAACGGTAAACTGTACACTTGATCATCTTTAATGATCTAAATCGATATATTAGCGGTTAACTTCGGTTTATCTGGGTTTTATTGATTATGGCGATGTTTATCGTGGAATTACTGCACATTTACTGTGAATGCCGTGAAAATGGTAATACCATAGACAAATGAAAGCCCCATAAAAATGAAAAATTTCGCCATATACTCTAATGGCAAATAGAGGTAGATTTTTTAAGATTTTTGTGGCTCAGTTTTTTTATAAATAAAATTCTGTCATGTAATCATAATTAAAGAAATACCTACACCAAAAAAATGGTACACCTACATAACGTACACAGTTACTCGTAGAATGCACTAATTAACAAATATCTAGGTTCACATATTAACTTGATTAGTTGCCAGTTCTTCGAATCTACGGTACCTCCCACCATAAATGAACCACATAAGTTCTCATAACACAAATCATAGTGTTCTATCCTATTTCTTGTTGTCTATGGTTCTAGGCCATCAGTCAGCTGTCAGACTCCAACTGATAAAGACGTGCCGATAAATCATGACGTATTTGTCCCGATCTACAATCAAAGTCCATTAATTTACAACTGAGAAAAATTGTGGTAAAAAAACAAGTAGAATAGTCTTACTTTCTACTGGGAACATATTTCATAGTCGTTGTTATCATTGTAAATTCATAATGCTTTTGAATTATCATTTAATTGGTATTAATTGATCTGTTTTTGTACTTTAATAAAGATGATTGTGTTGTGTATAATCAAAGATTTTTTTATCCTAGCTTTAGCATACCTTTTTTTTCACTTTTGGAGTGTCAAATGGGATAATTAATTTGTTTCTTACTTAGAAGATGTTCACTGTGAATGTATTTGTATAATTTGCCAATCTATCCAAGTACTCAATATTGTGCATGATTTCAATATAGAACGAAAGGAAGAAGAAAAAAAACATTTATTCACGCCGGTATGACACATACCTAGACAACACAAAAAAAAATGAATACAAACCTACGAGCTAGTAGAATTCATTAGATATAGACACATTCATTTGTTTAGACCGTCAGTTGTTATCCATTAAGTACTAAATAAATCTAATACCGGAATGAAACGTTACACTTTGTGCATTCTAGATGATTTATTATAAGACTAAGCTAACCCTTTCATTTCCTCCACAGGTTGCAGAGACGTGATATCTTTTCCGGCAACAACGACGGACAAGTAAGTATTAAAATGGATCTTTATATAGAACCTCCATGTTTTTATTTAGATTAAAAAAAACTCGGGATTCATAAACAACTAAATAAAAAATGCTTCAAATGAGAAAAATACATCTTATTTTATTAAAGGGCATCCAAAATATTTTAATAATCTAAAGGCAAAGCATCACTGTTGCGTAAAAAACAAGAAAATGAAGTTATTAAGTATGCAAAATATTTTTCTTAAACGAGAAATCCCATAAATAATTCACTTATTAGTTATCAATAATGTATTTAGGTCAATTAAAGTTGTTTTTTTAACTGACGACTTTATGTATGTACGTCACTCATTTTTACATAATTTATCTTACGTATTCACAATTTCGCTAAAAGATGGACGCACAAAACAGCAAAATAAAATAACTGTCCATAATTTTACACGGTAGTAGAGGAATTACTCAATAAAATAAGTTCCGTACATGGTACGATTTGTACGCTTTCTTAAGCATTTGCAATAAACTATACATTAGTATAGATAAAGTAGGTTATGATAGACTGTGATTAGTGGGCCGCGGCGAGAAGCTTTTATGGCATAATCTATCATCTACACAAAGTGTGAATAGATTAGGCCACTGTTTAATGCGCATTCAGTTTCTTTTTAAAGACTTACTAGTCATTTTCCGAATAAAAACTTTTTGTTAGTAGTTATTTACAGCTGACAACCAGTCTTACCTGAGGTATTGGGTTGCCAGGGTAACGGGGTTGACCAGGTCAGATAGGCAGTCGCTTTTTGAAAAACACTGGTACTCAGCTGCATTCCGTTAGACTGGGACCCTAACATAGTTGGGGAAATGCTAGGCAGATGATGAGTGATGATGACTTACAGCTATTCACAATAAAACTTAGTCAAAAAGTAATCATATTACAGTAGTTTTCAATTGCTTTATTTTTGCAGATTGCCCCAATAAATTAGTTCGGCCGTAGTAGTATTAGTAATCTGTGGTATGCCACTGAAAATTTGCATAGAGCCTTAACATTTTCTATTTTAGTTCTTTGACACACCGTTTCTCAATGTAGTCATTAAAATTTTATTAAAACAGTAGTGAGCTTTTTATTTCGTGTACACTGTGGGAACTTGTCCAGTGAGTCATTAGAAAGTCATAGAATATATTTAAGTACTGCAAGTGGCAAGTGGCTGGTTATGTAATAAGTTTTGTTTATGAGGTTTCTAATAACTTGGGCTTTCTTTAACATTAGTGGAAGGTCTGTCTGCTATTGATTTGCATAGGGTTTTAGTGAAATCGTTTACGTGGAAATATTTATAACTTTTCCGCGCGTGTGTGAAATTTTTGCTTAAGTTTAGTTTGGTATGCAAATGTTGTATTTCAGGAAAGTAGTGTAGTTTAATATACTGACCATTATGCTATAGAAATTAGGAATTCCATATTAGGAGTAAATTTCGCTGTAAAGTCAACTTTAAATACTTATTAGGTACAGTGATTGCTTACTCGTCACCGTTCGGAATAACCCGTTTTTGTACTGACCAGGTAATAGAATATTGGTTATTTTCCTTAAAACAAAATTAATTATTAAATGCCTGTTCTCGTAATACCAGTTGCATAATTATATGTTTTTGGTATTCCCGGGTCGTTCCCTTTTGGGCATGATGAGTATTTCTCATTCAATCGAAATAACCCAGGAAAACAGGTTAGCGTTATTTAAATGAGTCAACCCTTCATTTTTCAATATGCAGAAATATTTTTATTTGTCAAAGTTATTAAAAAAATATGGATTATTGTCAAATCACACCAAAATACAAAGAAGTAGGTAGGTATATATATCACATTTCTTTGAGAAATGGAATGTTAAGGCGCCATTTCTAATATATTTTTAGCTATCGAATTAATATTATCGGACAATAATCCTAGTACGTAGGCACTAAGCCGGACGCTAAGACATAATTATTCTTGATGGGGGATTATCATTAGTCTTATATCTACTTAATTTACATATTTATCTTCATTAATTAAAGATTATTATTTATTTTTATTACAACAATGATTTTTGTTATACACAATTCAAAAATGATCTCGGATTTAGGTACTCTAAAAATAACAATAATTTAAAACCCGTATAAATTAAGATTACCTACATTATAATGTCTTGAAGAATTTTTATTAATGTTTTTGTTGTTAAGTAACATGGGAGCCGGGAACTGGTTTGTTTAATTTTGGATCGACATTGAACTTAGTACAAGGTTATAAAGGAAACCGTCAATTACAGGTTTTGAAGAATAATTAATGTAAAAATACTACTTATATACTTGAATAGTAGAGAAACAATGTCTTACAATTGTAGATTCTTTCGAAATAAAGTCGCCATATTTGGTTATACAACGTATATGAACTAGATTCCATTTTCAAACCTTGAAAAAGATATCAGAACTTCTTTGATTAACACCAAAACGGCCAGTATCTCATTCAACACTAAGATGCTAACTATTCGATTTTCAAAGTATGCTAAATGAGTCACTATACCTGGTGAACTTTAGTTCCGAGACAAGAGCGTTCTCGGAACAAATCTGACATTCTCGAACACCTTACTTTATGAATGGGCTGCGTCATCAGTGACTCATTACAACTTTTACGTTCAATCTTTTTTTTGCGTTTTTGAATCTGGAACTTGTTCTCCAAGAAGTTTGAGGTAGGTATCATTTTGAGAGGTACAATTTAGTGTTGGTCATCGGCTTAAGCAACCTGTTTGGTGGTGTACCGGATCTTCTAAATACTAAAATGCGATAAAACTTAGAACCATAAAAATTAAGATACATTCCAATGCATCTTGTAATGCTCCGAGAATACCCCCTATTTCCATCGAGAAAAACGAATATGGCAACAGCGCTTCCTATCTAATCAAATTCTTCCAAAATTTAATTAACAACATTATTAAGTTTACTCTATTATACTCCACATTGAATATGTTCTCATTTAAATGCTAAATTAACCGGATGGGTTACATCCACAATGTACTGTCACAATACAAGTCTGTCATTCTTTGAATCTGGGCCATTGTGTGGTTTACTGGCATAAAATGATTGTGCTAGTATGACAGTGCATTATGTGACAATACTAGAGCAAATGTGATGGTAATGTGTGGCCGCTGACAGGCCACTGAATTTTAGCTGTTGTACCCAATTTATTTTATGTAGGCACCATTACTAAGAAAGATTGAAGATCCTTACTAATTTTATTTATGCGCAGGTTACTCTGCCTGTCGAGCTTTCACGCCAAAACGACTGAATCAATTTAAATTACATGGGTACATAATATACATAGTCTAACTAAAGCCTGCTTTCATCCGGGTGCGAGATGTAGGAAAAACTTGAACCTGCCTGGTAGGCTAATACAACTTCCAAAGATTCGTAGATTTCGAGGAATATAATTCAGGATTTGCGACACTAAAACTTGAGAAATTACATCAAGTGAGGTTGTTTATTCTTGCTTTCAAGAAATTAAGTAAACAGATGTTTCTTAAAAAAGTTTAACAACGTAAACTGAACTTGATAGGGCTATAAACTTTACAGCGTAAATAAACTCTTTGACTTTACGGAAACACGCTATTTCATGTTTCAAGCTAAAAAACAGCTCTTAAAAACTGAGATATAAAACAAATTCGGTTAGGGAAATTATCTATCCCTAACAGAAGAAAGTAAATAAGAAGGGACAGTCAATAAAAATAATGTAGGTAATCAACACGACCACAATCACTGAAGCGAAACAAAAAACATTAGCACGTTAACACATAAAGACAAACAAACAACAGAAGAAACAAATACAAACAATAAGAACATGGCCGATAGATTTTCTCTCTAATATATAAATAATGATAGTTTGATCACCGGAGGTGTCAACGCGAAGCAGGAAACGCCAATTGGTATTCAATATAGGAATGTGAATACATTTGTAAGGACGTGAAAACTTTCGTTCCTCTGAGGGATCGGTTTGGTTCTTTTAAACGGACTAATAGCGTAATAGAGATATCATGACTCAGTAGAATTAGATTTAATGATGGTTTTTCAACGCTGTACGAAGTTAATGTCCCTAAAGCGAGACGGGGTGAATGAACTCAAAAACTGAACTAAAAACCTCATTCTTGATTCTCGAAATTTCGTAGCTATCATAAGTTTGAAGATATAGGTATCAAGAGTAGCACATTTCTGAGGAATTTCCATTTAGACCCTAAAGTTCCAATCAAATGGATCCCTTCTGGATTCGAAGCAAAAATTCATATAGAAACATCAGGGGACCCAAATAAACAAAGGAAGTTCAAACTACAGCCTAATTATGGACTTGTAGACACAATAAACGTTACACCTTCGCCTTAGATTTAGCATAAGTGGTCACGGGTGTTGTTGCTGTCACTTTGTCACGTTGCTAACCTCAATGTGTCATGATCATTTCTTGTCAATACTTGGGCTGTCACGACTCCTGTTGCATGCGTTGCATAATTAAAGAAGTTGCTTACTATGTTTATTGGCATCAGAAATTGTGGTAACTGCACCTATTCTCTTTGCACTTGCAGTTTTTACTGTTCCAGTTATATCATCTTCAGAGCTTATAATTGTCTCGGTCCAATCTGTGAGTCCTCGATCTAGGGAATTAAATAAGGTAGCTAAGCTACTAGCAAAGCAGTAGGGTATTCATCATAGCATGTTCTTCGTCTATACTGTTGCTTTATATCTTTAGCTACTCTATCTTCGATCTTATAGAAAACAATCATTACATAGTCTCCTCGTTCCATTCACTACCAGAAACAGATCTTTATGCATCAGCTGATTACCGCTCTACTCACGCTCGATCTTCGGTAAGGGTTCGCAAAAACATCTTTCTATAGTTTTCTTACTTACATAAGTCACGAAATACGCACCCACGGCATGGTATTGTTCAATTGTTTGATTATTATTACGTAATAGTGCTGTATATATCGATAAAGTAATGAAGCTATTCGATAATCATTCTTGGTAATAGATCACGCAATGGACGGGTATTTAAGAAATTCTATCACGATAAAGATAATGATCAAGTTTAGTACGTTCATTTGCATGTCTAAACCTGATTTGTTTAATTGTGATAGCATGTAATGTTTTGTTTTTATGTCTAGTAGTTTTAATTGGCGGTTAAATGGTTGATGCGTGTAGGATTCCGTAACGACGTAGCGAGTACGCTTCATTTGTTTTTGCACTTCATGACTTGAGCTGATAATCATCATCCGCCTGGCCTTTCCAACTGAGTTAAAAGTAACGACATAGTTCTTAGGGCATTTTTTTCTTTTGATGTGTTGTTTCGGAAAAATGGCAGATCCTATAAAAGGAAACTTCTTCTTCTATGTTAGCCTTTGCGTTTGACAATCAAGTTCTTTCTTTAGACACCAATGGTTAGTTCCTAATTGTTCTTCAAGTACAATACGTACATAAAAACTATTGTAACACCTTAACACCTTTTGCACCCTTGAGAACCACTAATGACTAGAACAGAACGGCAGTGACTTCCTCGTATGCTACTCGAGTACTTGTAACAATACAAGTTGATACGTAACGCGGTGGCAGAGCCAAACTACGTGATCCGACTCCACACTGAGTCATCGGGAATCCAAGATGGCCGCCTGTCCTTTTCGAATGCGTGTTTAGTTTTAACGAAGTACTGTTACAATAGAAGTTTTGTTTACGGTTAGATTGTTTTTGGGTTTGAATGGTTCAAAATAATTAATGAAGACTATTGGATTTTTTTTCTAGGCGTCATCAATCATCGTCCTCTCTAAGACCTCTAGCCTTTTACTAAGCCTTCTCCTATGCCAGAAAAGCTGGAAATAAATTACCAAAAAAAACAATACTTACAGTAATATGTAGTTTTAAACCTAATCCCTTTGTTCGAATTCGCCAAAAGGTTATACAACCTTTTTCCACAATACAAAGACAAATTCGTACCACAAACTATAGAGGATAAAGGCTAATCGAGCTGACCAATCAAGTGGGGTCATTCGTCTACTATTTTAAGAAGTGACAATAAACTAATGACTGTTCCTTTGTTTTCTTAACAAAATGGCGTCACAGATGGCCTGGTGTCACGGCTAGGTAGCTTTGACCAATCAAATGGCTAATTGCCTTTAGTATACTCAAAAGAGTTTTATAATTTGGACAATTTATTTGGTTCCAAGTTTTGGTACTTTGTTGACAGTTTTAATTACTTCAGTTGTACTTACAAAATTATTTAATAATGTCATTTACAAGGAAAATTCTTAGGTATTTATGCGATAATGTTTATTTATGGTAACCAATACGACTTGCGCGTTATGTTATTAAATGATTCATGCCTTTGTCATTTCAGTCTGTGCTACCCAAATGTAACTCAAATATACAATACCTAGTTGAAAAGACATTGTCCTTAAAAAAAAAAACAGTCCTTAGTAAGCGTCTTTTAGGGAATAACCCGAAATTAAGATGACGTACCTTTTAATAAACTTAAAAAAATAATATAAATATTGTGCCCATTCAATTATATAAAAAACAATGGGCTTAACATGAGTAATGGTTAATGACGTCACTTGTCATGTCGGCTGCGAGTCTAGTCTTTAATACGCCATTTTTTGTGAAACCAAGCGCTCACATTTTCAAGTACTTATCCAAGATACGCTAGCTATATCAAGGCATTTATCCCAGCTACAATTCCTAAGATAAATTGCCTAGGCAAGCCTTAATATTCTAGTTAATATTCCTCTCACGTCAGCAGCTTGGCTGCAGGTGATCTTTTCCACACTCCACTTGCCGCATTCTATCCGATATGAATCGATTTAATTACTATTGTGTTACTTGCTCACTCGGTTTTGCTACTCGATTGCTATTTATGTCATTAATCGATTCTTAGACGTTAATAGTGGCAGTAAGACGAGGAAATTAAGACTGAGAAATGGTGCTTCTGTATACAGTTTAAAAGTCTTATGTGCCAGTGTATTTTTGTGACCAGTTCATACAATGAGGTTCTATGCTTTGGTACGGAACCTTTGTGTTAATTAATTAATACATTGTTAGCTGTCGGTTAATTGAGAAAAACGGCTTGAATATCTAGACAATAAAAGAAAAACTATATATGCAATATTATGCGTAGTTGATTACAATATGTCAATCGTTTGCTGATAGTTATTTGTAATCGCACCTTGCGATAGGCGTCCATACCTTCTAGCGATTAGATAAACGAGATGTTTTTATCAATGATGAGAAGTTTTGTAATTCTTTAGTACATTTATTGGTTTGGTTCTGAAGTATTTCGTGGACAAGGCTAAAATTATAGCCTTCATATTTTATTTAAGTATGAAATTCTCTCCGTAGTCTTTCATTTGTTTTATTATTTAAAAGCTACACATAGAAACGTTCTAAAACTGAATTCAAACTACCCAAACATTTTTTTTTAAGTGGCTTTTGTTTTCAGAACGTGCTAGCCCCGTTCAAAAAATATGACAGAGGACAATAATTTTTGGTAGCGTTGTATTCTAAAATGCCATAGACAATATGTACCTCCACGAAGGGCAAACACAGATGTTTCTGGAAGCACATTCTTCGAATCAAAAGATCGTTAATATGCAATATTTCTTTAGAATTCTCTTGTAATGTGTTGGACGATATCTTCAGCGAAATTCAGTTTTGTTTTACAATTCGTCGCAACACAAACAAGTGACGTTTGTAATCATTCTCTCAAGAATGTGAGTGACACTTCTTTAACCGTCAACGCTAAAAGAGAAGTGTTATAAGTTTGACCGCTAGATATTATGTGTCTGTCTTTCTGAGGTGGCGTAGCTCTGGAACACATGACCCGATTTGGATGCAGTTTTTTTGTCAAAGCTGTTTTTCTAGCGATTCTGGACTCTCTTTGTTGGTTTTGATTTAGATTCCAAATGTCAGAGTTTCAGGATATAGCAAGGAGAAAAATCTTTGGGGCTTTATAGTTCAATGGGGTACAGAATTAGGTCTCAGAATCATTCTCAGTTACCCATTTAACAACATACTCTCCACCATGAAAGTATATCAAGTCCAGTATAAGCTTAGAAAAGTGTTACACCGCCATTTTCCAGTTGTAAAGGAAGTGGTAAGTGGGCCTGACCATGTCATTTATGGCACTCAAGCTAACCACTTATTAATCACTGCCGGATACTCAAAATTATCTTAATATTTGAGTACTCGATTAACGAAATAACCATGTAGTTAAATAAATATGTTTGCATTTGTAGGTGTGTCAAAAATTAGTAAGTACATAATGTTAAGTTCTTGCAAATATTTATCCATCCAAAACTCCTTAAAGAAAGAAAATATATTTATTTACGAGGAATTCTTCATCTCCAAAAATGGCATTAATAATTACATACTCAATATCTGTCTACATGTTTTAATTACTACTACATATGTAACGAACCTAGAATTAATGGCTAAGTATTTCTAATTGAAAATACTAGCGAACAATTAAATTACTGCAACAAAGAAACTACAATTAGAAATACTATTTAAATGCCCTAAAAGGTAAATCGGTAATAGCTACTAAACACTTCAATACATATTTAGAAACGATTTAAAATTCCGTAGGTACTTACATTTATTTTTGCTATCAAAGATAGCAAAAAGTTCCTCTTTTTCTATTAAGGCCCCGTCCCACCACTGTCATTTCCCATACGGCTGGCCGATGTGACCGCGTAGGCTGCTGCATTTTGTGTATATTTCTTTCCTACCTAATAAAAACTACAAGGAAATAATTAAATGAATTCTGACCAAGCCCTAGACTACAAGACAGCCAATTTTCTGCATAACTTTAACATGATTCAACATAGTTTCCCCATCAAAGAAAAAGTTTTAAATACCAAACTTTTTTTTTATTGAACCATTAATTTTTATCCTCGTTTTATCTTCACTCAGCACTCCAGAATGTGTTAAGATTTTCAAAACAATTTTTATTTTCTGCAAAAATATTGGCACAGACATACAGAGGTTCAAAAACTTAAAAGCTGTCAGTACCGTACAACGTTGCCTTAAGAAACATTTTCTAATTATGGGATTGTGAAGAAAATCGTGCACGTGTAAAGCATTCCAGCATGGTGATTAACTCTCCCATTTTGGAAGAACTTGGACAAAGAGCATTCCTAGCGTTCACCAGAGACAGATGTATGGGAACTCCTTACACGAACCTCCCATTTGTCTTATTTACATTAAACGTAATTAAATGGCTTTGATGATGTCGAAAAAAACCTTTGTTGTTTGTTTGTTTGTTTTAATTTTTTATGAATGGTGTTGTATTTATCATGAGCATGATGCATCATCAATGATAGGTACGTAATCAAAATATTTGTGTTTATTTAT
Organism: Helicoverpa zea x Helicoverpa armigera; assembly: GCA_033682625.1. Taxonomy (NCBI): domain Eukaryota; kingdom Metazoa; phylum Arthropoda; class Insecta; order Lepidoptera; family Noctuidae; genus Helicoverpa; species Helicoverpa zea x Helicoverpa armigera. The sequence goes on from JAWIIS010000047.1 coordinate 3,453,067, forward strand.
TAATTCACCTGTCAGTGACGTGTGCTTATAGTGTAATATATTTATAGAAGGACATTTTAATACCCAGCTGCATATATTATAAGTTATCATTATAAGTTGCAGCCTTTAGCCATTACTTCCATACCTGCGCACGCGACGCCACAAACAAATAGCTTTACATTATTTAAAACAGCATTTTAGAATACGTTCTAAAGTTGAAAAAATTCAAACGGTCATAGCGAATATAAGGCTAGCCATACACGGCAAGACATCTGCCTTGAAGTAAATGGTTAATTGCAGTAATTCGCAGCTGCCCAGCCGTTAAAGCTAAATGTCAAACCTTTAATCAATTCATTGCCAAGAACAAACGACAAGGTCGGCCCGTTTATCCTGATTAACTTCCAACGGATATGAGTAATGTATTAACTTCGTTGTATCATCTTACCACCGATATTGACAATGGCTGACTAGTTAGCACGTTAGTCATGCAACTTGCAAAGTTATGGACATTAGTGACGTAACAAAGAGCAAAACCTTCTTAACATTTTCTAAGCATAAATCAACCATAGAGTTCAAATGAACTCATTAAAAAAACAACCCCCACTTTCATTGACCGAGTTAAAAAAAGAAAACAAATTAAAAAGAAATTAACCACTGGCACGTGGCTGTTTTTTAAAAGCAAAGGTATGGAACGTTATCAGCCATATGCCACCAACGCGTGGCTTACACACCTCCCTTCGTTTAACCGACCGTGTCTCGCTCGTGCTGATACAAACCTTTTTACAGACCAGACCATCGTTGTTTTTTTAAATTTAAAATTCTGCTAAACGAGGTATATGGCCGCCAATTCCTGGAGAAAAACCGCGTTGATGTGAATATTAAATGATTTGGAATGCATTTGAAATATTAAATAGGTTTTATACATTCGCATGGTAAAATCAGATACTAGGATGTCAGAATGGATTTTCTATTGATTTGCATATTAAAACAAGGTGAACAACATTGTCGTGTGATAGTACTGAACTGCCTTCACCAACAGCTATATTAATATGTCTGCATTTTTTAACCTTACAATCATTTTTTTCATTGATTCTGAGTACCTCAAACTGAATGCTCTCCAGTTTGTTCAATTACAAAATCTGCCATTCACTGTCGCTTTCGATCCCATAATATAGATACTTTCTATCTTTTTTTTCGGCTAAGGGTACGGAAGTCCCGTCTTCATACAGTATCGAGTTTGGAGCAGATGTCTTTGGAACGGTAAGCAACCGTTTGGGGAACCCCTTTGTGATGGGCCGATACCCTAATCTTATACAGGATGCTTCACATTTCAATATTTTTGCAAGAACTTTTCATAATGAATAATTGAAATTATTTTTACATTTTTAAAATTAAAAAAAAAACGTCAAAATACAAAATAAAATATTACAATTATTTTTTATTTTGTTAAATACTGATTAACTTTTAAAAATCTTTCGCAATAAAAAACTAGAAGTCATTAATAAAAGAATGTCATATTAAACGCAACAGCTATGCTAATTAATTTGTGACAACTAATATTGCGAGAACAGTCGCTCACTCTTAATTGCGCAAGCTTCGAACAATAGCAAATCATACACTGAAAATGTATTATAATGTCACACGCCTGTAAAACGTCGATTTGTTCTAGCTAACAATATCACAGTATAATTTATCACTTAATAGATAGCAGGTTGCTTGTTACATTTCAAAACTAACTGATTTACATATAAACTGTTTGCTAATGGGCAGGCATGTTGCTTTAATCTTAGCCAGAAAATCTATTGGTAAATTAATTACGATAGATTCGCGTGACCAGAGGGCTGGCTTATTCTTTGGACAAAGAATTAGCATTGCCATTCAACGTGGCAATGCAGCCAGTCTTCTGGGCACGTTCCCGGAGGATAGTGATGCGGAGGAATACTTCGACGCCTGATCAATGTTCTTTTATTTATATATGACTGTTTTTATGTTTTGTATATAGTATTTTATTTTTAGTATTGTATAAAGATAAGTAGTTTAAGTTTGTATACATAGTGTGTAGGTACATATTTACTTGTCATTAATAAATAATTTAATTAAAAAATAAATACGATAGATCTAGTAGATGGGACTTGAACATTTAGTACTGTCACTGTGGCACATTTTACTAGTTCGTCTGCGTCCTTGTAAATAACCAGTTCCTGATACGGTACGGTAAAAAATACAGTAACTTTGCGGTAACGCTTTTACTTTTCAGGTTAATAGACATAAAAAAGCTTTTACAGTACCAGTATTCTGATATATTGTCGTCATTTTACTTTTTTTGGTCTAGTTTGGAGTTCTTTTCTTTTTCAGTCCTCAATAATGATTTATTTCGAAAGCAATTTGAGTAAACTGATCCTCAGACTAAAATACTACGGATTCCATTATGTCACTAAGCTAATCGAGTTATTTGACCATGAAATTAATTAACCAGATTCTAAGTAGGCAGGCGCATAATTTGATACAGCATTAAGTATTAATTGACGTAATTAGTGTCGTAAATCCAGTGCGTGATTCATACATAAAATAACAAATACATGAACAAATTCGACTAAAAATTAAACATGGGTTTACTTTATTTAGTCAACTGTAAATTGGGTATTTATCACTACTTGTAGAATGACGATTCACTAACGTAAAGTTATGATATGATTTATTAGATACAAGTATTTAATTGGCAACAATAATTATTTAATTTGTAACATAGTTTGACGTTAATATCCTCTTACATTTAATGAAAAATGCATTTAGCAAAAAAACAGCCTGTATGTAGAGAGGGTTGCATCGTTTCCCGGGGCGGTACGGGCGCCATCGCGACCCTTGCGCACACGCACAAAAAGTACCAACACCTGGCCGTAACCATAGAGATCAAATCACTACATGTTATACACATATTATTATCTCTGTAAACACTACTCTAGACTTTAAGCTTTGAGATATAGAGTTCATTTTTCGTTAATGAAAACACTGGAAGAAGCTTACGCGATTATCGATCTTTCGTGTGAATTATAACGGTTTTCTTTTGTTGATATTTTGACAGGTGAGCGTCACAAAAACACCCATCAATCCAGTTTTACGTACATTGCATAATGGTAGCAGTTTTCATTCCATATAGTTTTTGTGTCAATGGACTTAATTGAATTAATGGTCGCCTATCGTGTTTCTAATCGAGACGCATTGTTTTTGTTCAATCGCTGCAATTAAATTCCTGGCCATATTGCATCGAAGAGAATAATTTAAAAATAGAAATTGAGTCAACCGAATCACGTACACCAATAGGAGAGTTCCAAATTCCGTTATTGGTGCAAAAAACTGGCTGGTCGAATTCCCGTTCGATTTCAAATTGGGAGCGCGGGATAGGACTGGGACGCCCATGCGCGTGCCATACTGCGCGGCAGAGCGTGGCGTATGGGAGCAGATGACACGCGACCGTTACACCAGGTGCACGTGCCAGCATATAATTCACAGCGGAATTTATGAGCTGTACACACAACGAGTGGGTGCGAAAGATAAGAGATGGGCAAAATGCGTTAAGGAAGTAAACGCCTGTACCGAATTTCAACTAAGATTTGAGATTTTTATAAATTACATTACGAATGCGTATGAACTATGTATCATAAAATAAAAAAATACAGGTGAAATCGTTCAGTTCTTAGAAACAAGGTTGCGATACAGATACACAGATCATTTGCTCAAATTGAATAGCGAGGTGTTTAGCATTCGAATGTTTTACATTCACCATCTCAAAAGCTATGACCTATCCTTGGCTTGGATTTGTAGAAAGGAACTTCATGTATTTCCTTGCCATCATAGAAGATGGCTGATTCAAAAGGTAGAAAAATATAGACACAATTAATCAGAGGAAAAAACATATCTTTTTCGACACATATTTTTCCAACTGCAGAGATATATAATACAGGAAGAAAATATATATTATCTGATCAGAAAACCATGCGTTTTCAAGATTAAATTCTTGATCAAGATTTTATTAGAGATATAACGCATGCAGGCTTCAGGAATCAGAGCAAAGCTCGTTTAATAGATTAGTAACTAGTGCAGTATATATTAAAACAGTTAGCTACCACATTTTTATTATATCAGATTATGATTTTACGTTAAACCATTTTTTATTAATCGTTAAACGTCGTCGCGTGTAATGGAGCGCAGTCAATGCGCTACGGTAGATATGGTCAGTCATGCTTTCCCCTATCCGCGATCATTTCCACTTATAAATATTATATCAGTTTATACACAAAAAACGAAGATTCCTTACTTTTTATAACTTCAAGTTACGTTTCGTTTTTAGTTACAACCTCCCGTTGATTCCAGTTTTTTGTTTTACGCTGTTTTCCGTTTTTGTTTTGACGAAAACAGTTATCTATGGTAATTTACCGCTTCGTTTTACGAAGAAAGTTGGTGAAGTGTTTCATTGATATTTATTGTTAAACAATGCAAGCAATTGCGGTAACAAATGCTAAAATGCAGTTATTGATGGGTAAATCAAATTGTAGAAAGTTTATGACCTCAATTTTACTCACAAGGTGCCACTGCAGATTTTACATATTACCTTTTTACTAGCCACATATTGTAGACCGTATAAAAACCATCAAATACCAAAAAAAAAACCTTTCAATATATTCGCCCTTTAACACTCAATTAAAATATTCAAAGTCAATACCCATTGAAGTAATCAGGCATTGTTAGCGTTGAAGCGTGTCAATAGAAATGTAGGAAGCTGACAGACTATACATCGTGAAGGCTCAGTGATAAACACAAGGTTCCTGTAATGTCACCATGTAGGTCTTACTTATTTAGGTCAATTTATTGATAAAATTCAGTGTCAAACTGTCAAGCGATTGTGTTTGTTGGTGAAGAACAGCCGGTTATGTCATATTCGTGATAAATAAAAAAAAGAATGCTACTTTTATTAATAAAATGTTTGCTTTTAATATGAAAATGAATTTGCATCGCTCTGTATATGATAGTTCCACAAAAAGTATGGACATATTTGAACTTATGTGTTCGAGTAAAGCTTTGATTTTAAATCTAAACAAACCTCGTAAATATTTAAAAAGTACCTTACACATTAATGACGTTCCTATGCATGACACATAAAGATAGTAAAAATATTCGTTTCCCAACAATGTGGGCAGGATAGTCGTTATCCCGCATTTTTGTAAAGGACCGCATAGTTTATGAATTACTAACATTTTGAAAAAATATTTTATATTCTCTAACCGAATAGCATACATACGTTATTTATGTTTTTATATTGAAGTAGCTTTTCCTCATTTATTCGTTTTAATTTAAATCTATATTTAGAGTGTATTCAATGATATCATTCGCTGTACATATTAAAGGAGAAAGTAGGTAAACAAATGAAGTGCATAATGTATTTTTGAATTTATTACAATTTTTTCCTTAATGGCTCATCGGCTCCTTAATTAATATGTTAGATACTGCAAGTTACAAATTATTTAAATTATAGTGAAATCTATCAGATATTCCTCAGATGAAAGTTAACTGATGATTAAAAATCGCCTACAACAGGTATCTGTGGAGATCTAAGGGGAAGGCCTATGTTCAGAAATAGACGTCCTATGGCTGAGATGATGATAAAACGTCGTCCCTAAGTGTTATATTTAAATATTCAGCCTTCTTACGTCATCCATTGCACATTCCAAAACGTTATAATTGAAGCTATTAACAGCTTTGTATTAATTATGAGTGTTTCGACACTTCTTTTGCAACGTATTAGAGGTTGTATGCTAAGTTTTAGAACCGCTGGATAATTTATGACACACTCTCGTGTTTTAAAATGTCATTCATTTGACATTTCTATAATATACATCGCTGTGATTTTCTATGTAATCCGAAAACTCTAATATTGCCAAATATTGAAATACATGTTTGAATGTCATACTAAATTGGGTGTAGTTTCTTGAATATAAAAATGGTCATTCATAAGATACCTTATACCTAATGCTACCTTTTTCTTCAAACGAAGTTGGTATGCATACTGTTAAAATCATCAATATTTGTTGCTACAATCAATTTTTGTTTAAACCTGAGGAATGTATATGTAAACTGATTTGCTTGCATTGTAAACCAACTGTTTAAACAAAATAATATCGGATAGCAATAATCAATTGCCATAATATCCGTCCTATAAGAAACATATAATTTAAATCTGGCATATTTTAAACTCCGAACTTAGCACAGATTAAATAACTCTGTGATTGGTATTACCAGACTGAATAAACAATTAATTAATGGTAGGAAATTTGCATCTACCTGTGGAGCAGAAACTACCGTCAAGCTATGTGAAATAATGATCATTTTATGTAATACCTGGACCTTTGGACCTGACTAGAAACTCGCTAAGCTTCCCATGTCAGTCGTTAATGTGTTTTAAGACTTGCTTACCATTGCTAATAATCTTGTTATAATTTACCACGCAATTTAATGGCGTAATTTTTTTCCATTTTCATAACTCTTCGTCAAAAACCCATAAAGTAGATTAATGCTAAGATCGTTTAAAGTATTAAAGCCACGCATTCCGAATTTAGGATAATAAATGACCAAAACCAAACATACGTAATGATGCCTTAATAAGCATTGGCATAATGTCTTCAATTCTTCAATAAATCAAATGACTATCAATGAGTGAGTACATAAAGTTATTGTCTGACTAACACCCGGTGTGTATAAGTATGCATGTATTTAATATAAAACAAAGTGTAAAGTTATGTTCTAGTAGAGTAGGTAGCTAGTAGACCAATGAATCAGATAGTAAGTTGAGTCAGAAAACCGCAAACCGTGGCATACTTTACCCAACTGAGATGTTGGAAAATATACATTAAGTTATCTCCTATTTTATATTAAAATGGCAAACATGTTTTTCCCACAGGGCTGTATGGTTAAGTCCCTATATTTGTACACATCTATTATTTTTTTGCAATAACATAATTGCGACGTGTTAAGCTATTTGAAGATTTACACACGAAAAACAATATTGTAAGAGTATTTATTGTAAGAATCATCGGACCGTACAAAATCTTAGAGTTATTTGTATGCGTATGGCGAATTGAAGGGGAGAAATCACAGTCGATGTGTGAACGCCCTTGCATTCTGTGCACAATAGCCTCTGCAACGGTTTTTAACATCTGCCGACCGGCCCTGGAGACTTTCGTGATATGCCACTATTATTATTATTTCAAAAGCACGTCATAACGCCTTGGACTGTGTTTTACCACTTTTTTCTTTTAGTATTGTCAGCAATCAACACAATAGGCGTACCAAATTCCCATGACTATCAAACAAAAACAAAACAAACCTAACATACGAGATAATTTGGCCTCGAAGGCACCGGGCGTCACGCGTCGCGGGCACGCACCTCCGATACTCCTCGTAATGGACCAGCACATTACGTCACTGACACCGATCATTAAACCCACCACCTTAGACACGCTGTTCTCACGAATCATTTACCTATTGATATTTTTTTCTTTTCAGGATGTCCAATTTTCAACGAACGCGCAGCAAAGTATGGTGGGGTGATTCACCGCCGAACATAGGAAGTCCGGTGGCCCAACCCGAGTGGAACCGAAACAATCGCGCCCGAGACGATCCTGAGTGGGAGCCACAACTACCTCATTGGATAGCCAATCAGCCCGATGAGCCACAGAACAAAAGCGCCGATGACATCGCGCAACCCATGCAGATAAATCAATGGCCTCTGCGTCACGGTAGCCCTGGCAGTCACAAGAGTCAAGATTCCGGATTCTCGGATTCAGACAGCTCACCTCCGCCCTCGCAATATTATCAATCACCTGAGGCTACAGATAACAATAAATCTTCTAGCAGTAGTGATTCGAATAACAATCAAGATATTACCGTGAAACAAGCCGCTGGTTTTCAGAACACACCAAAAGGTAAAGAGATTAACAATGCGGGGCTGCAAGATAATGTCAGCTGTGGTATGCCGACGCCGAAGCCGCGGCTTCGGAGCAGCAGCGTCATACAGACTCCGTACGACCTGCAGAAGTATTGCGAGATACATCGAGACGAGGAACATATGGAACTTTTAAAAGATAAAGACACGGAAAATGTAAATAAAACTGAACAAAAGTTTCCGACTCCCAAAAATATAAACAACAAAACAGCAAATAAAGAGAACTCAAAAAATATTTTAAACAATAACTTAAACAGCAAACCCAAGTCTAAAATCGATAACAAAGTAGACATAAAAGTGACTCCTCCGAGTAACAACATAAACAAAGAGAATAAGATAACAAACAAAAGTGCAATACAAAAAGATACCAAAGACGTACCAGTTAAAAACATTAATGTTATAAGTCCCTCGAAAAAGTATCCGGCGAAGAAGTCATTCATATCTAGTACAGATAGCGATAGCACCAAAGTCATTAAAGTAGCTAAGGTAAAAGATTTGGAAACTAGTAAGAATAAATCTGACGACAGTTTAGAATATTTGAAGTTAGAAGATAACAACCAAATAGCAGTAAATAATCAACCCAGAGTACGTACGCCGATATCAAACGTATCTTACGTACCTACTGAGCGAACTACAGCATCTAAAGTAGAATATGCGCGAAGTTTATCTAACGAGGAAGCAATTCCTATTACAACAACTCCAAAGTTCCAAAGAAATAGGCTAAACAAATCTCTAAACTTCGAAGCGCAGAGGTTAGACCAGCAAATCTTAGACATACAGGAAGGTTATCACTCTTTAGGATATATTGATGAAGAGACGTTACCAAACAATGACTTGTCTTACGATAATGAGCAGGTACACAAACCAGCTAAAGCTATACTCGGCAAAAACATTATGGACAGTCTTCATTTAAAACCAACTAAGAAAGCAGGACCTAAAGCCAAACAGCGAATGGCAACGAAAGGAGATAGGGCAAAGGATTTGTTCAGAATATTTCCCAAAAAGGAAAAGCCTGGAGTTGTGGACAGTCTAGCTGGTGGTCATTTGGCAGGAAGCAGAGTTCCATCCCTTGGCTTACCACGGGCCAAAGAACAAGACCAATGGGTTATCGTTGGGCATCCTGAAGAGATGTTGATACCACATTATAATGAAAGACTTGTAGGTACGGAGAGTGACTTAAATCAGGTTAAAGACAAACCTGATGAGGACCTTCTCAAAAATGGGCGAGTCACTCCTCCACCACAGTTCCAAGATAGACAAAAGACTCCTTATGAATCAGATTCCAATACGAATAAGAATTTAACACATGATTCTAAAAGGGAAAAATTAAAAGGAGAAATGGATTTTGTTGATGTCCAGCTAAATATGGCTTGTACATCAACACCTAAAATGCTGACTCCTCACGAGTTCTTGGACATTCCAAATAGTGATAGGAAGAGTGCTAGAAGAGTAAATCTTTTGGATAACTTTAATAGCGGGTAAGAATCTTTAACACATTTTAGTCTATTTTTCATTTCCTTCCCTTACCAGACTATTTCAAAAATACCTAAAGAATTAACGAAATCAGTGCAAAACGTTTTAACAATAACATTAACCGCGGCGATAAAAAGCTACTTCGTATTGAATTTAAATACAAACAAACAATTTCCTCAAGCAATGCGTTTAATTAAATGACACATTTTAAAGGCTCCCTTTTCCTTATTAAATACTTATGGCCTTAATAGAACGACAATTTTATTGAATTTAACTGATCCAATATAGACTAATTTGCGACGAATAAAGAGAAAGAATAAAGAGCTTTGACTTTGACTTTGATGGTCGACTACTTAAAAATATCCTTTAACTTAACAAAAAGTAGCAAAGATATTGTCTTATCCTTATTCAATGAAACTTAGTACTGTATTGTTCAAAGTTACTGATGAAACAACACTAAAGGATATTAGGAATATAGTAAACTTCTAAACTAACTGTGACTGTTTAAGCTCTGATGTCATTCATGTTATTTACTAACCATTTAAACGATTGAGCTCAATATTGTACCCATTGGAAACATTGTACAATAACATTTACACTCAAGCTAATGCTAATTCAACTCACGCGCAAACAATACAAAAATAGCATTCCGACTAACCGCGAAACTTCAGACGATATAACAACCAATCGGTAATAACTACGCTAATATTTAAAGGTCTTTTTAGTCCCAATTCTTCTTATCATTGATGTGAAAATAACTCTATCTGTCCGTCACAGCTCTTATTGAAAGACTTCTTGAATTGAAGGGCTCTCCTCTCTTAGCTACACATACTATATCTTCAAACTTCCTTTTAATTCTTCTCTTCTAAATGTCTTACTAACAACACCAACTAACACAACAATTTCGCTTACAGCGATTACCATTCCAGGATAGTGCTGAACAACCGAGACGAGATCCTCTATCGAGAGCGTTCGATAGACCAGACCTGCCTCGAGAGGCTTTGCGATCGAAAGCCTGAACCAGTTCAATACTGGCTATGTGACCTTGTGGGATCCTGTGAGAACGAGTGCATGACGACACTGCAGAGCAAACCACTGGGTGCTGAGATGAAAGCCCTGGTGTCAGCTAGTTCAGCAACTATCACTGGGAATATAAAGAAGGTGCAAACACATGGACAGATTATAGTGCATCAGTACAGTGATGTGCTAAGGTAAGATATCATTTGTAGATTGATTTATTACCTGACTTAACTAAAAGTACATTAATTTTACATCGTCATCATTAAAAAATCTGTTTCGAATAAGATAATTGATTAATAATTAATTTGAATACATTATCGACTCGACTACCATAATCTAATCAAAGATATGATAGAGTTGTAATCGACTTCCCGATTGCAACTTTCACGGTAAAGAAAGAAATTAATAATCATTTTCATTTCACTATGCTTCATCCATACCAATTACGGAAACGCACTTTTCACAATAACTGGTAAATTAGCATATTCATTCGTGATTTGATTATGCAGAACACTTTCTTTTCAGGCAAATTGATGCAGAGAAACCTGGTGAGGAACAAATCTGCTTGTTAGTAGCGAACATCAATGAGTTCGTGCTAGCTCACAGCATTACTTTGAACACGAAGCCACCGGGAGAAACTCCAGAAAGATGGGACAAGATCAAGAAGTCCCTACAACTGTATCTTCAGAAACTGATCGATGTTGGAGAAGATGTGAAGGTCGAGTTGAATGAGACCAGCCCCGAGTGGAGCCTGGTCTTGAAACACTTGGATACGTTGATCGAGATTTTCTTAGAGACTACCAAAGCTGTGCTTGTTCAACAGATGAAGGTAAACGACTCTTTTGTTTAAAAATCCAGTTTCCAAAATCTAGTCCCAAAATATGAAGATAACATTTGCAAAATTGTATTGTTTGATCATTCAGACTAATAACCGGATTTTCACATCATAATCATCTTAAAGATCTCACGATATTCGATCTTATAAAAAACTTTCTTAAATTCGTGCATAACGCATTCTTTTACTTTCCCACAGACTTTGGTATCGATAATTGAGGAACCACCTTCGGATATGATTCTGAAGAGTACTCTAACGTCTATTGGGCACTTGGCAATGTTAAGTGACAACACAGAGAGTTCTTTACATGAGAAATGTACGAAAATCATGAAGAATATAACTGAGCTGCCGTTTGTGGATTGTGCGGTTCCTCGAGCATTGTTGACGGCTATCATAGAATCGAATAAGAGCTCTATAAAAGCGCTGTCACTTCGTGCTCTTGCGACGGTCTGTGTTACTGGTGATGCTGTCAAACAGTTTGAAGAGGTAAGGTTTTCTATGATATTTCTATTATTTAACATCTTCATGAGCATATTATTGGTCTACTATTGGACATGGCTTATGGGTCTTCAACTAAAATCATTTGACTTCTTCTTATTCTTATTCTTTATTGCACACTTAACAATACATAATAAAAAATAACCTTAAAAAATTCTTCGTTTATAAATAATTCTATAAATAATAATATAAATATTATAAATAATTTACACACTACACACTACATTTAATTTACTTGGCACCCGCCCGTAAATGTAGTCAAAACTAGCCAAAAGGCTAAGAAACAGAAATGTTTACCCTATATAAATAATTCTTCGTTCACCCTTTGAAAATTTTCACCAATTTTTGATAGGTACCTACTGGTAGACCGAGTTCTCGCCCGGCATTTCTGCTAGCTGCTGCTACATCGTTGTTTATTTTTTCTAGGGAGGTGGCATCGAGATCATTTCAGACATCCTATCCGACCAATCAAATCCTGAGCCTCAAATGCGAGAAGCTATCACCGTGCTCACTCAGATCACCGCACCATGGCTTCGAGGCCACTACGACCTCACACAGATGCATCTGTACCTGAATTCTATCATTGAAAACATTACCGGTAAGTTGCAATTGACATACAACTAGCGCCATCTAGTTTCGGAAATGTGAAACTTTAAGTTGTATGTGTAATGCATTCTTGGAATAGTGAAATTGTTTTCGAATTAGTATTATGGAAATCATTCCCGCATATGGATAAAAAGTAGCCTATATGTTAAGCTATACATATTATTGCCAAGTTTGATACATCCAATTTTTCGCTACTTGCTTTTAGTACTTAACATTAATAGTTTCGACAAAATTAATAAAAACGTATAATGGTGAACAAGTGTAAATTATCTGTGCGTAGAACAATAATAGAAACATGACTAACTTTATTTAAAAAAAACTATTTGATATGCTCCAAAAAACAAAATCAATTTTCCACTTCAATAACCGGATTGGCACGCGAATACAAAATTAGATAATACGTAAACTAGTGCAAAAACTGTTTGAGATCATAGATATTATGTGAATTTTTATTTTACGCGTAACTTTATTGGTCTCTTGAAGTAGAAATATTAAAAAAATATATTAATATCATATCACCACGAAGCAATAATAGTTTTTTAGGTAGTTTTGCTTTTTTGCGTTAAGCACTATGGAATTGTAATGCCTGATGACCTCCGTGGTTGAAGCTCAAATTGTAAAAAAAAAAACAGAAAGAAATTCTCTGTCCCGTACTATTATAAAAAAAAATTGTAGGTATCCATTGGAACATAGGTCCAAAGTTTCTAAATTTCACCAACCCTAGAAACGAAACATCTGTAATGCTTATTACATTTTCTCCATAATTGTCCAGGTATTCTCTCCCGCACGGACTGCTGTCAACTTCTTCTCCTCTGCACCGCGTGCCTGGTGAACCTGGTACGAGAACTCGAACTGGAGAAGAAGGATGATGTCACAGCCAAGTCGGACATAGTGGAGGTTATAACGAAGCACAGGACCGTGGAGAAACTGCTGGAAGCCGTGAAGAGAAGGGGACCTAATATCTCTGTGTTTTTGCAAGTAAGTTGGAGAAGTAATTGCTCAAAGAAATGATCTTAGAATAGCATTAAACTTTAACTGTCTGCTATTTCTGATTGTATGGTGACTTCACTTTAATCTTTTTGTAGGAATTTTAATATGTCTGCTTATTTAACGCCATATATAAAATGTCTAAACCGAATTTCATCCTCAACTACATTCAACGATGCATTATTACAATCCCGTTTTTTCTTCTCAAAAGTACCTATGAAGAACCGTACCTACGATTGAATTGAATTATGTCATTTTCTCCAAGCCTGCCCTAGGATCAAAGTTATCAACCCCTACTTTCATGCAGCCAGTTTAGACATTTGTAGCAATGCCTTCTCTAAGGATTAATTTTACCCACCCCAACTATCACGGAGCCAAACAAAACAACTATTCTTCATTCATAATGTCTGTCTTTTCTTCTTCCGTGTTCATAACCAAAATCTCTTTTTCGCAGGAACAAACAGCGTCTCTCCTAGCGTCCCTCTCGCGCATCCCTCGCTGCGTGCTGTCGCTGTCGCGTGCGGCGGCGGCGCGCGCGGCGCTGGTGTGCTTCTGCCGCGCCGCGCCGCTCGCCGCCGCGCGCCACCACGAGCTGCGCGCGCAGGCACGGCTGCACTGCCATGCTGCTGAGGCTATTTCTAGGTAAATATATCTTCATGCTGGCATTTTATTTAACAAATATTAGATCTCCAAACCCTTAAGTGCTTCAGTGGAGTCCGGGCTGCATTCCTCTTTCCATGTTATTATAAAACGCGGAGTTGGACAGAAAGAAATATCTACTGTTTTTAGTGCTAGGTTTAAATCATAGTTGAACAAAGTTAAGGGCCTCAATCTACCATACTTTATAAGACCGCTTTTTATAATAAGATGGTAAGAGGACTGAAGCCCAGATTCCACTAAAGCGGAGTGGTGTAAACAAGTTTTTAATCAACCAATAGAATTCATCCGATGAGGGACACTATCGAGTGGGCAGAGACGAACTGCCGTTTGAATAACGAAAATTGGTTGTTTAAAACTTCCTACTGTAATCGAATAAAAATAGAAAACCTAAATTTTCCACACCAATTTTGTTTATAACTCACCCATAATTAATTTGTCCACAGGCTCTCAGTAATACCAGACGTGGCACACCAAATCGTGCAACTAGAGGGCGTCTCCCTCCTTACCAAGTTGGTAAGGCTCCAGAGAACTCGCCCCCTACTGGACACCAACCCCGACCAGACCCTCATACACTGCCTGAAAGCCCTCAGGACTATTTACAAACACAACCCAGAAGCCTTCGATAATGGACAGGATATTAACGACATGATCAGACCACATCTTATGGAGTCACTCATGCTGTTTTCGGCTAAGAAAGAGAGTTACGTTTAGGTTGACGAGGAATCGATTTTAAATCGAGTGATTAATCGATTGTATCGATTAGTTTATGGACGGGGCCTGAGGCTAGGAAATGATTGTACTTAATTATGATGAATAGACTCTTCTGGCCTTTAAAAATAATCCTTCCCTAGGAAGGTTTATTTTGACATATGGCTATTTAAATCGAATGGATCCAAAGTGTATATTGTCGTAATAGATTGTTGACGTGGTTAATTAAATATTAACCAAACTCGAATTAATATTTTGAGACTGAATTGTATAAAAATATTTAATTGCGACTTAAACGTCAGTGTTTAAATTAACCATTTTATAGTTTCGAATTGAAACTTAATTTTATTAGACGTCTCGAAATGTATTAAAAATAAAATGAACACTAGAATAAAATTACCTTCACAGATACCTATTTGACCATGAAATATTTTGAGTAGGTATACAAAACATTAGCCTTAACTTGGAATTTTAATAAAATATTTTTTTTTCTTAAAGTATTGCCATACAATCCCACTTGACATAAAAGTGTTGCTGTATATAAAATTTTAAAGCTACCATAAGTACATATTCTGCTTTGTAAATAGCTTTTATCTACTTAATTGTTTTACTATTTATGTTGAATAGTTTAGACCAGAGGCCATACTATCGTGAAATTACTTTGACTAGTCTTTAATCATTCGTATACCTAGCTGTATAGTTACTCTATTTAATGGCATTATTTCTTTAAGTTAAATGAATCCTGGAATGTAAAACAGAGGCATATATTTCCAGAATCTAAAGCCTTGTCCAATCAAGCGCATTTTAAAACTATGAAAGCTCTGTTTACCGATGTAAAGATGCTTTTTTGCTTCTCATGCTCTTGTATGGATGACGTTTTAGAGAAACTTGAAGAAAACTGTACTTGAGCAGTTTTTTTTAAAATAGAATGTAAAAGGAATACACACCTTTAATGAAATGCTGTTTTTTTATAAAACTTAAGGCGATTCACACGACACACGATTCCGGATAAGCGGTACTCCGCGCGGTCCAGCGGTGTTAATATAAAAAGTTTGACCGGATTTCAAAGATTTCAACGTGAGATCCGATACACCGCTAAACGCAACGGTGCGCGTTGACATGTGTGAATCACCTTATCTAGCTTATTGTTTTATATTCCGATGGATTCATATTACGTGTTTTATTTGTATTTATCACATCACTGACAACACTTTATTGTAAGCATCGATACCACCTCAATTAATCGTAAACCCTAGTGACGTACATGTATAGTGATGTACCGATGTATGAATAGTGTATCTATTGTAATTGTATACGTAAGATTTGTAAAGAAATTGCGATATGCGACGACCGCCACTGTTATCTGTTTCTAATAAAGTATATTGTCCATTTAAACTAGTGTTATTTTTTTACCCACTGTTTCAATAGTTAGATTTAAAATGTTTATCAAGTACATCAACTACCGGGAACGGGTTACTTAATACTAGACGTAGCTCTGATTACCTATGCTTAAATTAAACACCATAGGTAACGGTGTATTATGTAGGTACGCTATACGAAAAAGACAACGAATTCAAACCATGTAACATATTTAATCCAAACTGGATTATAAATGCGAAATATTATAAATAAATGCGTAAATATTATAAATGCGAAAGTAACTCTGTCTGTCTGTCTTTTCTTCACGCCTAAACTACTGAACCGATTTGTGTGAAATTTGGTACAGACATAGTTTGAAACTTGAGAAGAGTTTTTATTTCCAAAAAAAAAAAATTATTCCGGACATATAGCGCCATCTATTGGTCAAATCAAAAATCTGCTGGTAGTCACTATTCCACGCGAACGAAGTTGCGGGCAAAAGCTGGTCAATAATAAAACTATCTCTATATCCTCATAATCAAATCTCAAATACATCAGTAAGTACCTTTTATAATACAAACCATATTAGCAACAAAAGTACTGAATAGTTCAAACTCCGGGTTACCGTTTCGCCTTCTGATTCGGAGGTTTGATATTCCATAAAGAATATAGTTTAGGAGTTCTTATCACTTTAGACATGAACAAAATGAAGGACACTATGAACAGCCATACCAGCAACTGAAAAAAAGGTTTTGTTCTTAGCTAAAATGTACCGCGGAGCACGTAGAATTTCGTACATTGATCTTTGCATGCCTGTCTCTGCTACACCAACGTAATTATATTGCCATTCGAACATGGGTTACGTTGACCCATTTCTAGGTGTTCCGCGCTCTTGGTACAGTAGCACCGAAAACAAGCAAATGCAGGCCTCAGTTGTAGACACAATATACGAGACGCACGAAGGCGAAATGATAAAAAAAAATGCATACAATTAAAAACTACAAAGCGTCTGTCTTAGGGCCTTATAACACTAGCGGCTGTGGGGTGAAGAGTAGCGAATAGGTACCTTTACAGGAACTCAGGGAAATCTCGCAATCGCTAGTGTGATGAAGCCCTTACAGCCCAATCTTATGAGTTTTACAGTGTCATACGGCGACTGATACATACCCTTTCAACTTCAAGCATATTGCGGAAAGCGCAAACAATAATCAGCGTAAACATAAAAATCGCAAGCAATATGCCTTTATGCATATCCACAAACAAATATTTATTGTAAGAGACAAACTTCTGTGCGAAATCAGGCGGATCCAAGTCCATTGCGTAAGGATTTCTTGAGCTTAGTTTATCAATAAATATGTATTCAATTATAATATCAAGTTTTTAAAATTATTGCGGTAACAGAGTATTTTTTAGACTCAATGTTGACTTAAATCTGTCAATTAGGCAGTATGACACTCAGAAGGCTACTTTTGTCTTTGCTGGCCAGTTGCCTTTGTAAATTATTTTTAACAGCAAAATCATTTTTAGATCGAATCATTGTTATTTGGTTGACGATTTGAGGATAAGTCCAATAACACCCAATTCACTATAGGTGAACTAGTTTTTCAAGATTGCTTAATTAATATTTTTTGTATTGCAACACAGAAACTGGGAAGTACCCTAACAAAATTAATAAGTTAATGACCACATTAATATAGTGGGTTTGTTGAGAAAGACCTTATTACCTAATGACTTAAGACCTGAATCAAGTTGTTAGTAAATTAATATAAATAAAGCAAGACTTGTATTGATAAAGAAATAAAAACGTAACATTATAAAATGATTTATTTTCTCTTATAATAAGCAAGCATCAAAGATTCACTAAAATTAAATGTCATCCATAAGATTGTTTGACATTTTTAGAATGGAATATGTCCACAGTAGTCTCGTGGCATGTTCGTAGATCCAAGTCATAAACACCTAAACAAAATTTGTTCTCCGGTGGTTTAAAGTAGTCTAAACCTCTGCCAATTTTGATTATCCAGCCAGAACTCAACCTGAAAAATAGAAAATGGAAGTTTAGAAAACATGGGTTAATAATCTGCTAAATAAAGGCAGAAACTGTTAAAAGGGCTTTCGATATTTTTTATGTAACTTCTTTAAGGAGGCTACTTTTAGTAGGGAATTATATATAGTAGGGATATTATAAAATAGGGAATCCCTCTAGATACAACAACAGCTTTTGGTAAAAACAGTGTCTATAATAAAATAAATAAAGACAGTAAGACTTACGTAATCTGACGGTCATGTAAAGTCTCAGAGAATTGTATGATCAATTTTATCTTGTACTTTGCCAGATCATTGCTCAGGTTTACGAACCACTCCCTTTGATCTCCCTCCGATCGGCCATCTTTTGATGTGATCAATTCTATTAACTGAAGATTTGTGCATGAGCGCACTAACAACTCACAAAGCCTCAGGAAATTCTGACACTGAAATTAAAAACGTAATCATATTATGAGTTGTGATATTTCCGTTATGACTCATAAGTTACTTTTATATTAATCATATAAACAAAATAATGAAAAGTTATTACTACTTAATTATGGTTAAAAATTAACTGTAAGAAACTTTTTGCCCCCACCTGATGGAAACTTCTTATATAAGGGTCTTCTACGGATACATAGCGTACTTCTTCATCTAAAAATCTTCCAAATAAAGCTTTGTAACTGTGACCCGTAGAGTTATTCTCTATGTGCACTTGCTCATGGAACTGTCCAGCCTCTTTTTGTTGTAAAACTAACTTTTTTATTGTCTCTGCTCGGTTCATGTACTCTTCCACTTTCTTTCTCAGATATTTCTTGGAAGAATCGTCATTCTCACCTATTAAAAACCAAATAAATTAATTATAATGTTTTTACTAGCTTTTCCAGTAAGATAAAAAAATAATAACAGTAAGCAGAGGAATATTTACCTTTTATTTTATCCACCAATATTTGTAGCCCCTCTTGATAACATACTAGCGCTTCTGTGTATCTTTTCTTCGTGTCCAACTCGACGCCTCGTTTAAGAATATTTACAGCAGCACTTTCTATGTTCATTTTTTGTTACAAAATATCTAATTTATAATATTGTAACTTTTTGTTTTGCTTGCACTTTCTTTGTAAAGAATTGACAGTTGACGATATGTAGTTTACAAAGACTGATAAGTAAAACATATGAAAATAAATTGCTCCGACATATATTTGATATTATTTAACCAGAACTTATTTATTGTTTTATAACAATCGACTATCGAGTTTTAAACACATCAGAAATCACAATTCGCTAACACAAACCTATATACAAAAAGTATTGTGTGCTCACTGCGGAACTAATCTGCTATCTGTTTATTTATGTCGGTCTTTATAAACTGTAATTCACCGGGAGTTCACCGGATATTCTATAAGGCTTACGTTTCATTTCAAGCAAAAAAAATAATTATATTAATAAAATTAAGCAACTTTATTTGTGCCCTCACTTGAGATCATAATTCATAGACCCAGACTCAAATTTAATTAGGTACTTTATGTAATTTATAATATAAAGATGTGTGTACCTTTAAAAAAATGATTACGGTTTTTTTCCGGAAACGGAAGAATGAATGAAACTATCGTCATGTTGTAAGACTTGCAATTTGTATTTACTTGATTGAGGTTGGCAGAAATGGAAGTGAAAATCTTGTAAATAAAACATCATAACCTATAACTTTCATATTTAAAGCAAGTTAGATCAACTTATTCCCAAAAATGTATTAAACTAAATGTCTTGATGTGTTAATTAGGATATAGGAGTAGTTTATATCTTGTTTTTATAAAAATTGGGTGTCAATATTCATAGAAAATGTCGCATCAGCTGGGTCGTGTTGTGTCGGTGATCTTGCACCGATATTTTGGTGAATTAGTACAAAAAGTGGGAGACGACTTATTCACATATGGCAGCAAACCTATCGGTCTGATAGTAAAGACCACTGGCCTTCCTCGAAACCAGGTAATAAGCAACAAAAACTTATATAGTATCTATAGGTTATGTTATTCAGCATAGAATGTACATTACAATGGTAAATTATTAATAATTCCTCTCAACTCATGCATTCCTGGCTACATTTGAACTCTAGATAGAAAATTAATCTTCTAGAGTAGGTTACATAGAAGAAAACTGTTGTTATACTACGAGTTTCTCTCTATATTGTAGGGACACATGTAACTATGTATGGCAGAGTGCAAGGTAAGCGAAAACCTGTGAGAGTGTGAGGTCCCTAAGATGACCCACTGACCGAGCTATGTGAGGTACGGTCCGAGTGACGGCTGTATCTAGGGGTTTATGCAAAATATATCCGGTATCCGAACACCGTGTTTCTCTCAACCCCCTGCGCCTCACAACCAGAAGAGGCAGTACTCAATTAGAGATTCACCCAACATACAATCCTTAAAATATCATATTGTGTATTGCATTTGCATGAACAATGAAATGTTTTATTTCAGGTCATAGAATGTCTTCGTACTCTGCTCAAGTTTGACCTGGCTACATTTGAACCTTCTGCAAATGAAGTGATAGCTGACTACAAACTGATTCCTGATAATGTACTCCTTCTTATCAGATATCCTAGGTAAGAAAAGATTTTGTTGTTTTGATCAATGTTTATTGAAAGTCTAGTTACTGGCAATGGCTTCACCTTCATCCCACAACTCAATAAAAGCCTACAGCCTTCCTTGATAAATGGGCTATATAACCAGATTTTTTCAAATCTGCCCTATAGTGTGCTACTAAACTCCTCAGCTTTACAATTATTCCTCAGGTTTTTTTTTTGTAATAGAAAATATATCTATTTGTGCATGCACAGTATTTCATCACATAACTGAATTTAATAAAAAAAAAGAAAATGCAGCTATAACTCTGTAAAAACATCAACCTCATAAACTGTTATCATTGTAAATAAAATACATACATACTTGTCAGGTATCTTCTTCAGATGAAGAGCAAGTTTGGCAGCGAGGCTGAGCTGCTAGTTGAGGAGTTGCTGCAGAAAGCCACCTGCACTGCTACCGTGCTGCTCTTCACACTGGCCATGAAGTATAAGGATGATAAGGTAGGGTGATTACAGGGCTTTGAAGATTTTAGCACAGATTTGCACAATGTCACTGGGAACTGGAATATTTGTTTAATCAGTGACTGAAATTAAGAAACAAAACAATAGAATATAACTGTCTTAAGTCATCACTTAGAAATAAGAATCTTCTTCTGCTTAATCTCTTGGCAGAGCAGTTGTGATCATGGGTTGTCTCTGGTGGCTGCCCTTGCGATTTCTCTCCACTTCCAAATAATTGTCATGCCATTTGAAATGGTGATACGTAACATTGTATGCCTAGTATATCATATATAGTGATAATCACAAAATAAATACATAAAGCACTGAAGATTGATGAAAGATTTTTTTAAATTCGTGCATTAGTTCTTGAGACTGGAGTGTTCAGTCAAAAGATGGATTTTTATAACCACAACTAGATGATTTTTAACTTTTGATTATCTATTTAATTTTGCAATCACACTAAACTTATGCATATGCTAATAACCTGTCTTAATTTCCAGGAAAAGAACATAACAATACTTAGTCTAAAAGACATGTTCATAAGCCTGGTAACAGCTGGCTACATCCAGCAAGCTCCCGTAGCCGAGTTGAAGGAAGGCAGTGAGATCCCCACGCTGGTGCCCGTGGCTACTATAGTACCGGAGCTGGATACTAGGGCTCTGGTGCAGGCGATGAACACTGGCAGTATTAGCGAGATTAATGATAGTGAGTTTTTTATTTATTTTTATTGTATTTTAAGAAATAGAAGGAGTATATTGGAGGAATGCAAATTCGTGTTGGTGATTGAATTATTTGATTTTTAGTGTTGTTTTTTATCAATATGTGGAATAGTGTGTTTGTTAGTTGTCTAGTTTGTGGATATTGTAAGTTTTTGAAAGAATAGTAATTTAATAAACTGACAATTTTAAAACATTTTTAACCAACGTCCCAGACAGGAGGAGGTTCTCAATTTGGATGTTTGTGTTTTTTTTTATAAACACAAAAGTCATATAATTTTTTCTTACTAAAGATTACATAATTATATTTTGCAGATATTTATTGGAGAGTTAACTACGATAGATTTCACCTGGACTTCAGAGATGAAATCATGATCAAAGCAATCACGCGCCGTATTGATGATAATGGTGAGGAATTCAAATTAAACTTGATAAAAAATAGCTTTCTTATGTCAGGAAAAGCGCTGTAATCGAATATGCACACCCATATAAATCTATACTCAGGGTTGGGCAAAATTTAGTTAACTAATGATTGATGACTAATGATTGAATGTGTTAGTTATGATTGAAGACTAATGATTATTTAATTTAATCACGAGGTGATGACTAACGATTGATTAGTTTTAATCTTAATCAAATAATCATGATTATTTATTTATGATTGATATTTTTTCATACCGGGTAAAGTAAAATATTTTTCTGCATCTTAAAAAATATTGAATTGCACACAAAACGTTACTGTTATCGTATTGCTTTAACGATTATAAGACTAACTAAATTATACTTGTATTATTTTATTTATTTATTTATCATCTCAGCGTAACTGAATTGAACTTTATAAACACAAATAATATATTTTAAGAAAGCTATATAATATAGGGTATAAAGGATGGCTTACCAAACTAAAACCATGGACTCAGACCATCATCCTAAGTAACGTACTGAAGGATTTTTTTTCTCAGAAAAGAAAAAAAATTGGCCTTTCTTTACAAAATTAGCAGCCGACTTTAATATTTTACCTGAACCTGATTCCTTCTGTACTTTAGTCAAGATGATGGTCTGAGACTTCGGTCAGCTGATCCTTACACCCTGTATGTGTAGTGTACCAACACCTGTGCATCGAGCTTAGTCATACATTCATGATTAAAACTAATGATTGATGATTTGCGATTAACGAATTTAGTCATACTAATGATTGATCTCGTTAGTTATGATTAAATTAGTCATGACTAAAATAATCATGATTAGATCAATCATGATTGATCAATTGATTGAATAAATTAGTTGATTTGCCCAACACTGTCTATACTTATATTATAAAGCCGAAGAGCTTGTTTGTTTTTTGAACTCGCTAATCTCAGGGGCCGATTTGAAAAAATCTTTCAATATTAGATAACCTAGTTTACAAAGGAAGGCTTTATAGTTTTTATCCAGGTGTGCGAAGTGGTTTGAACAGAACCACTTTGGCATGAGTTATTGCACCTTTCTCCTCATTAACAATTTTTTTTATATATAATCCCTGTTTAATATTAAGAGGGTGTATGTTTATCTTCCAGCGGGTGAACTGATGCGGTTCCTCCTAGAACAAATGTACCTCCGGTCCCCGGCCTGGGCGCCGGAGTCCAGCCCCCTCTGCGCCATCGAGCTGAAGGAGAGGTGCCGAGGAGTCGCAGCCGACAGGCCAACGCTGCATCAGTTCGTTGATCAGTATCTTAAGGTTTTGGGTATGTTAAAAGGATAAATAAAATTCATGATGGGAATTTTTATTACACATACTTAAGTGAATATGGAAATACATTTTAATACAAAACTGAAAGATTTTCTACGA
The DNA here is from genome assembly GCA_033682625.1 of Helicoverpa zea x Helicoverpa armigera. Lineage (NCBI taxonomy): Eukaryota > Metazoa > Arthropoda > Insecta > Lepidoptera > Noctuidae > Helicoverpa > Helicoverpa zea x Helicoverpa armigera. The sequence continues at coordinate 3,476,839 of JAWIIS010000047.1, forward strand.
AAGAGAATAATAATTTAATCCAGATTTGGGTTCTCTAATAATAACATGTAGGATGATAGAGAGATCTATAATTTTTTTATTAGGTACAACTTCGAAATCTGTTTATATCTTGCTTTAACATGGATGCACCGATTAGGATGAAGGTTATATTATTATTCAGATTTATGTTCGGATACGGTAGTTGGTGCTCCCGGGACGCGAGTGTAACTTCGGGAAACAGCGACCAAAAATTTTTTAAAAGCAATGATAATATTTTTATTTTAATGTTTAGTCATCTTTTCTAAGTCTGTATAATTTAACTTCCCCATTATAAGGCACACATCTACTTATTGCCCCCACTATTTCCCGCAGAGGAGAGTGGTAGCGGGTTCGTGCGTCGCGTGGGTGACGCGGGCGCGGGGCAGTTCGCCGTGTGCTCGCGCCGCGCCGCGCTGCATCTCGTCGTCTGCGCGCTAGAACATCTCGTCACTGAGCGGCTTGGCTCTAAAGCTGCGAGGATATTTAGGTATGATACTCTTCATGAGGTATATTAATATTTAAGGGAGTAATATTTAATTATCTTCGGAACTACTGAACCGATTTGAAAAATTATTTCACTATTTGGAACAGTGAAATAATTTTTAGCTAATTTATAACTACACTATTTGCGCTGAACATGGGCTATGATTTATGCGTGTACGGGAAGAAGTTTCTCAAAATGATCGCGAAAGTCATTCGCATTGACTGTAACGATTAATTTATTCATCAAGAGAACACACACTTCATTTATTATTTAAATGTATTGTACCTATTAAAACTAAGATAATTAACAACCTGTGATGAGATTTTAAATAAAATGTTGCTCATCTTTCTCTCGAAACCTGGAGACATAAGTTTTTTTTTTCAAAATGTAACCAATACTCGCAAAAATGATCTTACAGGTTAGTTCGTTCGAGAAAATATATAGAAGAAGACGACATACAGAAAAACGCCATGTTAGTGAACAAGGAATGTAAACAGCTCACATACAAACTGTTAGAAGAACACTTTATTAGTGTACAGGTAATAAATATTATGTTATTTCTTGAATGTGATCAATCCTAAGGTTAAGCATCGCTTGGCGCTGTCGGTCCGTGGATGGGTGGCCATCTTGTCATGATGAGTTCTTTCGTAATTCGGAAGGTACGCTAAAGTAGTGGATCCGGCTGTCATTTGAACATCTTTGGTAGACATTACTGGAAGTTGGAAGTCAGAAAGTCGTACAACTCTTCTTACATTGTATAAGTCAAATTAGTTCAGCAGTAACTGTTAAGTTTGTATTACAGAGTTTCGTGTCCATTTCGACCGCGCGGCCACCTCATAATTTTTGATGAAACTTTGCCAGGAATTAGTAGTAATTTGTTACTTTTCACTCCTCTTTTCCTGAATTTGTTACAAAAAAAACCAAGCCGCTATGACAAAGAACAGTTGGCCGCTAGAACCGCCACTTGCCGTAGTCATCGCCCGTGATTACTCAGAAACTATACAATGCAGATAGACGAATGATACATCAAAAGAAAGGTCTTAATTTGTTAAATTTGTTACAAAAATAAAAAAGGTCAAAACGTAGATATACAAAAAGTTATGCAATGTTAAGTTTTCAGGTTATGAGTAGGTAAGTATATCACCGTAGGCACCAAATTAATAGAGGCTAATGTGTATAGAAAATTAGTCTTTAATTTGTTACAGCGAAAAAAGACAAAAAAATACTAGAAAGCAGGTTCAATAATATGTTAGAGTCGATTTTAGTTGGCCGCGCGGACGGCAATATGCCTAAAATACAATTTCGTTTTTCTCGTTATTAAAAGTAGGTTTTAGCTTAATTAAAGTACTAGTCGATGGGTAACGTAACCTAGTTTGAATAAATATAGCGAATTTAACTGCAGCATTCGTATTTTAGGAGATATTTACAAAAACACAGTGGTATGAAACTGTATGAGAGTAGGGTGTCCATGCATTTTCACATATTCGAAATTTTCGTTATTCACGTGTTATTTTTTTAGGGAGAGTGCATACTTTATAAAAATCAAAGTCACAAATAGATTAAAATTTCTTTATTTACAATCAACACAAAGGCAAACAAATCAATTGTTTGCCTTTGTGTTAACACAATGTGTCAAAAATGTGACACAGAGTTGAAAGGTGAACTTAAGCTAGGCGAGATCATAACATTTGATTTAAACGGAGCTGCAGACTCAGTTTTACTCGCTGAATTGCCGATTACTCTTAGCATTAAGGATAATTATTATTTCTTAGTTGGTACTATAGAATTTATACCAGGCACAAAAATAGGCCACTATAAATGTCATTTTTAAATAACAACAAATATTTTTGTTACGTCGACAATTCTTTTAAAATTGAAATAACCTCTAAGAAAATATGTCTACATTCTGTGTCACATATTTTCGTGTCAGTTAATTTATAAATATTATGTTAGTTTATGAAGATTTTATATTTATCTGGTTGTCTTTTATTACTTGATTTGTTTGCCTTTGTGTTGATTGTAAATAAAGAAATTTTAATCTATTTGTGACTTTGATTTTTATAAAGTATGCACTCTCCCTAAAAAAATAACACGTGAATAACGAAAATTTCGAATATGTGAAAATGCATGGACACCCTACTCTCATACAGTTTCATACCACTGTGTTTTTGTAAATATCTCCTAAAATACGAATGCTGCAGTTAAATTCGCTATATTTATTCAAACTAGGTTACGTTACCCATCGACTAGTACTTTAATTAAGCTAAAACCTACTTTTAATAACGAGAAAAACGAAATTGTATTTTAGGCATATTGCCGTCCGCGCGGCCAACTAAAATCGACTCTAACATATTATTGAACCTGCTTTCTAGTATTTTTTTGTCTTTTTTCGCTGTAACAAATTAAAGACTAATTTTCTATACACATTAGCCTCTATTAATTTGGTGCCTACGGTGATATACTTACCTACTCATAACCTGAAAACTTAACATTGCATAACTTTTTGTATATCTACGTTTTGACCTTTTTTATTTTTGTAACAAATTTAACAAATTAAGACCTTTCTTTTGATGTATCATTCGTCTATCTGCATTGTATAGTTTCTGAGTAATCACGGGCGATGACTACGGCAAGTGGCGGTTCTAGCGGCCAACTGTTCTTTGTCATAGCGGCTTGGTTTTTTTTGTAACAAATTCAGGAAAAGAGGAGTGAAAAGTAACAAATTACTACTAATTCCTGGCAAAGTTTCATCAAAAATTATGAGGTGGCCGCGCGGTCGAAATGGACACGTTTCAATAATGAAGTAAATATTGTGTTTTCAGCCAATGCGGAAAGCAGCTTCGGCGGGCGGATTAGCGAAAGCAATTTATTTGTACCACATCAATTTACATGACGTGAGTATTCAATACATGAGTTAATAGAATAGATAGCCTAATGGTACTCTGATGATGAATGATCATTCCATTACTGTCAAGATTGTTCGGCTGTTCCCGCGTTAAGCAGTAACAAAGATACACGTACAAACTTGGCTTTCTAGGCATTTATTTTGTGTTCTAATAATTGTGATAAGGAGGTAAAGATCGGCCTAGAAATGCGCTCTGGTTCTAGTGGCTCTGGTGGCACCTGTAGGTGCTTAGTAGGTATAGGATTCAACTTACATAAACTACTAACTTAGATACCTACCAAAAATTACAGATGAATCGCGCGGCAGCATGCGTCAATGCGCGTTCATCTGAACTCAGCCTTAAGAGTTTCTCGATTGTTGATAAATATAATTAAAATTAACAATAATACCAGGTCGCGCAGTCAGCGTTGGAGATGTGCTACCGCTCGCTGCACAACGTGATCCGGCGCCACTCGCGCGAGAGCACGCAGCACGCGCGCCTGCGCGACAAGCGGCGCCGAGTCGCCACCATCGTGCACGGCATGCGTCTGCGCGGCGAGCCGCAGCAGAACATCGACGATGTCAGTATATGCATACCTAACATTTTTATAATATATGATATAATTTTGCACATGCTCTGAGTTCTGAATGTGATGACAATACATGACTAGCTAAAAATGTAATTACAAATCCAAAATGGCGGACTGGCTGTTTGAAATTCACCCTCATGATATGGGTATCATATGAAAGGGTTTGATGTCAGGAAAATGATAAAAAGTATAAAATAAAAATGATAATTAAAAAACTAAAAAACAATGGTATAGATAATAACTGTGGGTGTAGAATGAGGGAGTGTCAGACTCTTACTGACTAAAACCCCACTATGTTCCTTTTTAAAGCTGAACAATCCCACAGCCCAGCTATACGCATGTCCAAGATAGAAAGATATATGTCACTTGCTCCCGAGATCATTTTCGCCATCATAAATTATAATACATATCTATAGTACATCAGGTACTCTATGAAATGTGGGCCTTTACCCAGACCAATGAAGAAAAGATTTCATTTAGCATACATTTATCTCACCAATGCAGCAATACTACACGAATAAGAAGTTTTAAATGAAAATAACATTAGCCTTTGTAAAATATTTCAGGTGGAAGAGACCCTGACACCGCCTGAGCTGGCAGTACTACAGAGCGTGGAAAAAAGACTGAAACAATTGAGCATAGCCGAGTTGGAGCTAGACAAGAATCTTTTCATATTTAAATGGTACTTTATGTTCCCTGAGACCAAGTGAAAATAACCATTTTCTATAAACAACATTTCAAATGTTGTTTTGACAGAATAGGTAAGGAAAAACTCTATTTAAGCATGTATTATCTATCTGTTATCGAGTTAAAACTCATGTTTATACTAAAGGATAAGGAAAATTACGAATAAAATTCACAAAAATACGTTCTTAAAATTTTATTTGACCCCATTGAAACTCAATAGTTGTTCGAACATACAACCTATACTGTCGATCGATTATTATTACAAAACTCACCCGTTTGACTACCGGGCAGCTTTCACACGTAATACCAAAATAAAAACAAATTAAAATGGCGTAAAATTTGAAGCGTAATTTACAACTATCTTCAGATTCATTGCGAACAATTAATTTGTGTAAATACCTTTTCTATTGGTTGGTTCACCGAGGAATTGAATTGAGAAATTGCGTCTCGGTGAACTCAACCGCAGAACACTTGAAAATGAAATGACAATTAATCAACATTGTTATAATTATGAATTAATATTAACAAGTATATAGATTATGTACGTACGTAAACACCTGTTATACAGTGACATCTAATATTTTATTATTATTTTATTTATTACAGACATGCGCCGGTGTGTGTTGGCAGTTTAATAGACAAAAAAGTTAATATTATATTTACCGGCTAATTTCGAAAATTAAACTCATTAAATATTTTTTATCTATCCCTTCAACTGACAGTTTTAATGCGAAAAAAATGAGTTTGTTTTAACCAGGCCTAGGCCGATACTTAAAAACTGTTATTTCCAAGGATGGCGTGAAAAAAATATCACACACTCGGCGCTTCGTAAAGATATCCACTTCAAGCTAGATTAGATTTACACTAGATTCGTCTAAATTAAAAAGTTGTCGAATATTTACACGCGTTTTGCCTCAGCTTTATATCTCGTGAAAATTATAATAAAAAATCGCGACATATCTATGCAATTTTTCATCGTCATATAATTTAAAACAACATTCCTACACTTTTTCAAACATTCGAAATTCCTTTTTTAGACATTAGCTCATACATAAGCTAGTTTTTCTTTTCATACTTGATATATCTGATGATTTCAAATAATTCGACAAATATCTCTAATTAACAAATAAATATTTAATTCTGAAATAATTAAACTTCTTATTACTCAGTCATTCGATGTTTTATCGACAAACCACATAATAAATAATTGATGATTTACTCTGTACAATTCTGAACACATAAACAGTGAATTTTCAAGTTCATAAAATTTTGTGCGCATTCAATTTTGCATGATTTTTTAAAACTATAATTAAAATGAAGATTTACAATCACGAGAGACAAGCCAGGCCTCAAACGCCCATTGTTTTATTTAGTCAGATTATTTTATAAACTATTCTATGGAAATATTAAAAATACAGTGAAGACATCGACTATGTGGCCTAAGTATCACCTTAACGCGAACGAATACACCTACGTTACCCGACTATACATACTTGAGATGTTTACAAAAGCAGTTTATTTTATTTTTATATTAATTAATATTATGAGTAGTGTGCGACTCGAGCGTGAGAGAAAATGCAAATTATATGAATATCTAGAACACTCCCCATGGCAAAGTATGTACGAATAAACATGGAATTGCACTTAATATTATGAATCCCAGATAATCAAAGTTAATATTTACCCAAAAAAGTGTTACATAACAGACGCATGGTAACAAGCGAAAGCAAATAAAAAATGCAAATTAAAATTGTATTTATTTTATTTATAAACTAGGTATTTTATACAACTTAATAACAAAATACATACATACAGTAGCTAATCAGAGCAACCAAAATATAATCATTCATACTGGCATTGAATATTTATCGAAACGACTCATATTGCTGCACTCATTCCCGGACTCTTGGTCAACACGTTAGCTCGAAGTTCATCGATTGGCAAGAACCATTCAGTCGTTAATCAGTTCAGTTATCGGAATAAATGTAGCAACATGTCAACTTAGTGCTGTCAATGTATTTTAGTTTCTCTTTAATACTGTTCAAGTCTATGATATCACTGAGTACTAAGTTTCCTTCAAATGTGTCTGAACGTGTTAATAATTTTATTTGTACTATCACAAAACACTTCGCATTTTATTACGGTATGGAGAGTCCAAATGAACACAAGTTTAAAATAACTCCAAGATATTTTAAGCTTATAACAAAAATTAAGACTAAGCTGGAACAATATTGAATATCAACTCAATCCTTAAGCCAATTTATAACGAAATAATTTTATAACTAGGTACATAAGAGGCCAAATAGAGATTAAAGTAAGAAGATAGATCTGTGATGTAAAATAAAAATATAAAAAGCACTAATCGATATTTACAAAAGGAATCAGACTGTGGTAACGCTAAGACATGAGGACCGTGCCAACACGTGCTGCTATCGTAATGGAGATGTACAGACTTCAGAAGCGAGACATAATATTTAAATTTTCCAAATTTACTCTAGTGCTTTATTACTAAAATTTACCACTGTCGAGTGTACCAGTCGCCGTGTCGTGTACTATACATACATATTGTTTCTCCGAGTAAACATATGCATGGCGCGAGCACCGAACCCGGCACCACGCTCCGATACAAGCTACATCTAGCGCAGTAAATAGCATCATTTAGAATAAAACATTTAAAAACAAATCCAAATATATTGCAAGAACTTATCACAAAAAGTAATCAAAAACGTCTCCTAATCCAATTATACTATTTACAATGCAAAACAGGGTAATTTACACACTTCGTTTGTTTCACTAAATAATTTGTCATTTTTAGATAAATATCTCCATAATGTAATATAAATTTATATAATGATGGCCTAAATAATAATACTAACATTTGTAAATTAACGTGGCTAGCCGGGATAAAGTAAAATATTGATGTGAAGCCAAATACCTATTACGTCCAGGAACTATTCAAATCATAGGCTTACTTATACCGACGAACCTTATTCCATATTATCTACTAACGTTAACGTATTTGGGCAGCATGATATCTATAAAACGAGCTATAATTTACGCGGTGAGATATACAGTATCGTTTTATAAAGCTATCCGTAATGTTGTCCAAACGTGAGCGACCACGACTCACTTGCGACGTTTTCAAACGAAGCTATCGATGTGCGCCATCTTTTATAGTCTCGTTTACATTGTGCATCATTGTTTAATACTACAAAAATTGACAATAAAAGATATCAGTGAGCTACGCAAACTTTATTATTTGTAGTAAGTTCATTTAAAAACATCACAAGGGTTGTAGTGGGCGACTCGGTATCGTGGCTACACTGAACACATTGGAGTCCGTCTCCCGGCAAAGCTGTCGGCTGTCTCACTCGCGCCCACCGCCGCTCGTGTAAGTGCGTCTCCCTCACACAGGAAGCCATTACAATATGCAGCACGACGCTGAACAACAACTACTGGAGCCACCTTTACTTTTCTGCCGTTGATCTGAAAGTAAACATAAGAAACACATTAGATTTTGAAATCACCTGATGGTCTCTGAGCTGATGACCTGATGAGAGGTCTATTTTACACTGAGGAATTACCAAATCGGAACACAATTAGTAAATACTGACTTCTAATTAAGGCTACATGAGCACCTACAACTAGATTATACCCAGTGTATTCCCAAGGAGAGATGGGCATCATGGTAACAACAACACAGATTTGCCTATCCTTTTTCCCAAATAAATCCACAAAATCTATTAGAAAATGTAATTCTATAGGCTATTGGTGGTGATTCTTACAAGTAAATAGCCTACATTGATTGTTCTTCAGGTATTGTGAGTCAGGCACCGATTTGCGCTAACATTTGGACTAAGAAGTCAATCAATAGTCCTTGAGTTTAGCATTTTAGCTCATTAATAATTCAGTTCAAGGTACCAGAATAAATGAATGTTCCTCGTCATATTTTGAGTAGCTTAAAAAATATAATATACCTTTTTATATTTTTTTATGTAAATAAATAGTGAGGTCCTGGATGATGAATGGTTTATTTCCAACCAAAGGTTGTCTAGTACTCATCCATATTTGAATGTACTATATTGAATTTCCTAACCACATACAATAAAAAATATTATATTCTAGGTAGTGGGTGTTTAGTGTATTATAACTATAACTATGGGTAATGGGTAGTACAGGGTATACACAGACTTACTAAAAGGAAGGGAGGGACAGGAAAGGGTCTTTAGGTCCACCGGACTTCTGCAAAACAAGCCTTAGTTTTAATTAAAAGTTAGAATTTACTATTTTTACAGAAAAATAGCTCTAATTACTGGACTACTAAAACGCTATATATAGGTACGTTTATCTACAAATATAATTTTATACATAATTTACCTAAAAAACTATATTTAACTGATAAGAAAATAAATATGTCACGCAATTATATTATTTACCAAAAACATGGTTTTACATTATCAGTTTTTGGAATTCAGACACAAAAATCAGGATAAAAAATAAAGGAGGTTACGGACATAAATATGGGACTTATGAGGAAAATGGAGAAATAGTTTTTGTAAACATCACAAAGCAAGCTTTTCTTCAAAGTGAGTTATTTATTAACCAAAGATCCCGATACTTTACTATACTGCAAATGAGTAGCCTCTTAAATGTAGGCAAACAATCTTGATAGGACTTTTCACATTACTTTTTACAGAAGTTTATTTACAAATACATAATTTGTGTAAAAATCCTATCAAGATTCACTTTCAAAATTCCTACACAAATGAAGTATATATCCTTCTACAATAGCCATCTAATTTATGATTCAAAGTGACGTCATACCGTGTGAGTTGGGCTCCGGCAGATGTTCGCGGGGCACCAAATGCATGACCGTAGTGCGGCCCAGGGGCAGCCCCAATGCGCCCAGGGTGACCGAGCTGTGCAGAAACCGGCCCTGGTATATCAGTCGCAGGATTTCGGCGCGCGATACGCATTCCGTCGCCCAGTCCGCTGAAATGTGATAAGGAATATGTTAAGTTGAGCGATTTTGAATCTTACGTGTAAGAGATTAGTTATTGAAAAGTTCATAGTAGTAGGCTACTTCAAAAAAAAAAGAACCACACCAACCAGACAGATGCCATGAAAATCACTGAAAAAAATAAGTTTGATATATGTAACTTCATTTTCAGTTACATAAGTTACCCAATTATGTAAAAGAGAATAATAAGATAAGAGGTACAACTTCAAATAAAACATTTAAAAAAATCATCCCACGTCAAAAATATCATAAAAAACATGAAGATACAATGGTAGAATATTTCAAAAAGTTATTTCGAAACCTGCCCCCAGAGAGATTTGAACTCTCGACCCCTGGTTTACAAGACCAGTGCTCTAACCCCTGAGCTATGGAGGCTGACGGTTGAACGGCCGTAAATGTTGATACCTATTGACGGCGCGCCGTATACACACACTACAACGAATTGTATAAACACAGATGTACATTTGTATGGCGGCTAGAAGTTTCATTCCTTCAACTAGATGGCGCTGTCCTAAATCCATCAATAAAAATAATTTTCGTAAATTTGTCTATACAGATGTTATCTATTGTATTTCAAATGATGATTATTTACTTTAATATATTTTCTAGGTTCATAAATTGGGTCACTGTACTAATTTGTGTAGCAGTTGTATAATAATTTAATCGTATGTTGCGAGTATGAAGGCCGGATGTATTTGCTACTATTAGCAAGGTGGTGAAGCATGTAAGGCTAGGCTATCGGTAGCCAGCACGGCAGGAACATTGTAAATCGCGTGTTTCTGAACACTAAGCGTAGGGGTGGTAAGCATGCCCAAACCATGTAGTTTGGTCGAACATTAGCTTTTTTTGTTCCTTTGTACCTGTAGTACGGTGATAAATATTCCGTACACTTTTGTACGAATAGGTACACCTAATCAATTCATACTTTCCCTGACAATAATTCCAGTCATATTTTTAAGTGGTGGCTACCAAAAAAACTTCATCTATCCAAAATTAATATTCTGTCTAGCTTCCCTGTATACCTACCATGCAATAAGTTTCGTTCGAAAACCTGCTGTAACCCGAACATGCTAGCCAAACTAACAAGCTTGCTTCATAAATCTGCCACCAGGAGGCGCCACTATCGGCGAACGCAGAGACAATAATTCGTGAACAAACACGAAACGCTTGCCACCGATAAATATCTACCTATCTACGTATCTACGTATTTACGTGCTAGATAAACTTAGACATTTTATTGAGACTTTTCCTTCGGTGGAAATCTTTTGGAGTTTTCTACGAGACACCTGCTACTATCTAGTGGCTTAATTTTTGGTTTGCATGCGATTTTGTCGACTGATTTGTGGGAGCGGTGGAAATTAAGTTCTTGTGGTACCTACCTACCTTACCTAAGTAGCTTTGTTTAAATGTCTCTTTTTAGGAGTTATTTCGGAGAGAATTTTGTTAAGTTCGTTTTGGTCAGGAATGTGTGTAGAACACTGCAGCTAAATTTAAATAATCATGCAGGTACAATAATTTTCCTTAATAAACTGGTAGGTATTCAGTTTGTTTTTCAAAACAGGAAAATCCTTATCAAATTCTTGAGTATTAATAACAAAGTCTGACGACTCATTAATTGTTAATTTGTTAAAGCTTTTATGGAATATTTTTTGCATTTTAAGAAAATACTTATTTTCAACCATTCTTTCATGGGCCTATGAAACGATAAAAATGCTTTCAGTCATGGATATAACCGACTTTCCAAAAAGGAGGTTCTCAATTCCAATGCTTGTAATTTTTTTTTCTATCCTATCTACAGAAGAATTTCAGTTGAATTTTCGTAGAATCAATTGTTTTCTTATTTAATTTCCAACTTCAGAAGTAAAAGTCAGCACATTTTCCAAATTATAAGTAGGTAAGTACGTACTTACTTATCTTCTTTATGAAAGGTACGATAAAAAGAAACCGAGGAACATAATAAAATTACCATAACATAAAAAATCCGAGACATTTCAAGAACGCTACGTTTGTGTGAAAAATACTGGTTATACGGGATTTATTTTTAATAGGTACCTTCTGCTTCTTTTTTAAAGTATTTTGAGACACGTAAAGGTGCAATGCTAAATAAAATAGTCTTCTTGAAACAGTGAAAATATAAAACAAAGGGAGTAAGCATCGCTCTAAAAGTTGGTGGCGAAATGAACACAGCAATAATCTCGAGATCTTTTCTCTGTTTTTTTTCTACAAGTTATTTCCTCCCTACTCCTCACTTTTCCGTGTAGCTCTAAAATCAGCCTAAGTTCGTGTATTCAAGTCTTAGTAAATATAATATATAAAAATAAGTCTTATATAAAAATAAGTCTTAGTCGCGCATCTTAGTGGAAAATTCTCATCGATACGAATAATTTAAGCAGAAATAAGTCAGCCTAAATAACTTCTACTATATGAATCTGAGCCTGACAGGTTGAATAGGATAGCTTAGGAAATGTTATACGTAAGAAAGTTTACGTCACAATGACCATAGATACGTCATAAAAAAACAACTTGCGTCATTAAACGCTGCGACATTTTCAGCAGTCCTCATAAAGGTCATAATAAAGCTACTTAATTAATAAAATACTAGTTGATAACTTATTTGTCTAGACATCACTTTGTTGTATGAATATTAATATTCGTGTCTGTCATAGCAAGGTCGAATGTTTTGAAGCATCTCGAATTTGAAACTAAGTTTAAATATCGTGGTTGTGTTATGTTTCAAAACTTATGCTGTTTGTAAGCGAAACAAAATTATTATTATGTACTTACCTACTTAGTGCCCATTTATAGCAAACATATGTTTATAGTACGTACACCTACATAGTTTTCATTTCTCATTGCCAGACTTTTATCCATACTAAAACATCACTCAGATATAAATTTTCCTCCAAAGTCATATGACAACACTTTTTTTTACAATTTAAGGTGAAAACAGAAAAACAAGGCCTTTATAGTATTAACGTTATCTTACAAAGTACTTTGTATATTTATTTACTGGAAGTGGAAAGTTACAAATATCTATTCATATGTGTCACTCGAGTTCAGATAGACAGTCGCTTCTTGTAAAGCACTCAGCTTAATCCGGTTAGACTGGAAGGCGACCCCAACATAGTTGGGAAAAAGGCTCGGAGGACGATGTGTCACTCGAGTAAACCTAATTTTGTCAAAAAGAAGATTGGTAGATGTCTTCAAAGGGGGTATAAAGAACTTTACCACCGTGCGAATTATTTCCCCAAGGATGCGGGTGTAACCGCGGGAAACACTTATATACCGTCAAACTGTAAATACCGTCAACTGAGACTGTACAAAGCCCAAGAGAATTATGAACAAAAGAGACACAAATTGATTTGATTCAAAAGTAATTTCACAGTTGAGTTCACAGATAGAAATGTACCGAATTCCGCAGCTGTGGTTCAACTATTGTACAATAGTTAATGGATTAATTCGCAATTTACGTACTAATCTTGTGAAGATTTTAAAGGAAAATTCGTGGAATATTTTGAGCTTGTTTCCGAAGGCTGTGGTTTCTGAAGTAATTTCGCTTGTAACTCTAATATTAACTCCTAGACAATGATCATGTAGAAATACTAAATGATTGATCTTCTTTTTAAATCATAGCAACCTAGCTACTTCAATTCTTCCACACCCACAAAAAGATATTCAATATCGTTACAACAGGTAGCAAAATTTTATGTGAATCCACAAAATTGCATCCATTCCAGGATACTGCGATTAATTTCCTATGACATAGTGTAAGCATTCCGCAATGTGGACTGTCTAATACAATGGACAAATTACCTTCAGGCCAGTTGTCGTAAACATGTATCGCGATATCGCCTGCTGAGTCCACGGGACTGAACACGAACTCCTTCGTCTTGCCCGACACCAGAATTAACCGAAGATTTATCTGAAAATACAGGAAAAACACATTTTAATATCGCTATTAAAAAGATGCCATCAAAAACATCATTAACGAGATTAAAGAGGCAAAAAGTTAAAGAGCATTTAATTCTATGCAATAAATGCATCAACTACAAAATTATTTTCAACAAATTAAGTTGTTTTTGCTAATTCGATGTAACAAAAAACTGCATTATTAGACACGAATGTAATAAAACAAAATTCTGATTACTTTTTTGCAGCAAATTACTCCGTTTCATCGGGTAATTACCACTATAAGTAAGCAAAGCGATTTAACAAATAATTTATCAATCACAATTAGCGATAGGTAATTAAACTGTCACAGAGCAATTACGGCATTCTATAAATGTGAATGTTATTACACCTTCGAACGATGCTGGCCTGCATTCCACGAGGGAATGGAGACCGTAAAATAAACTTCAGTTAACATTCAAAATGTATTTATAACTAGAATACTGAGCACAAAGAACAGTTCAAATAAACAGAATTTGCTCACATGTGGACTACATTTTCAATTTCAGACATATTTACTTTTTGAATGCAGAAAATTTATAGCACTTCATATAAAACTCAGAAGGCCTTGACCTAAAATTGGGTGCAGACAACCTTAATACATATCTTTATGAGGAAGCTAAAAGGCCGTATTGTATTTAGGTCAAGGATATATAAAATCGATTTACTTCAGACTTGGTAGTCGTATGAGACAGTAAAGAATTTAAATCCGAAGACATGATGGTTCATTAATAGCTTGGAAGTGAACTGGATCAATATACTGAAGGAACTTGTGGTAGCGTTTAAGACGTGGATAAAAGACCTGACACTGCTCAGGAAGAATATGTACCAAACACAGAGCATATCAAACCATAATAATATGGAAATGTTTTGTTTGCCTTTTTACCATTATTGTCTTTGTTTCGCAGATATTTATGTGATAGAGAAAATAAATAAAGAACCTTTTTAAACGAACGATTTATTTTGCTTTCCGATTAACATAAGCTATCCATGCAGTATGTATAATAACAAATAGGCAATCTTACTCAATCTATGGTTCGATTATGTCCATAATATGGCCTTCTTTAACGGAAAAATGAAAAGAGAACTTGGTTTTCTATAAGGCCAGTTATCTCGTGTGAAGATTAACATAGCCATAGCAAAGCTACAAAACGAGGTTTATTTAGTTTGAGCAGTTCATCGTTGTCGCATTAATATGTATGGAAATGTGTTAAGCGGGGAATGCCTTGTTTTGTCTATGGGATGCGTTGGCGCCTAAATACATGCTAAATGAGTCCTGAATAAAAGAATATGTGTTGTTGAGTTTGAAGGTTCGCTAAATTAAATACTTTTATATGTGAAAATAAAAGAGAAAATACAAAGTCAGTTGAAGATAGTTTTATGTAAAAATACATAGGTAGTTTGCGCTTTAGAAGTAAAGTTTTATTTTTCAACCATCCAAATTGTACTAGACGTCAGTTTTCTTTAGATACGGAAAATTACGAGATGAAAATAATTGAATAATTAAACATCACTATTTAATCCTTTACTACTATAACTAACGCGTAATATTATTTAATAGAAAATAAATAAAATATAACACAAAAAGATACACGTGCGACCCTGCCAGGATTCGAACCTGGAATCTTCTGATCCGTAGTCAGACGCGTTATCCGTTGCGCCACAGGGCCAGTGTAACACAATGTAGAAATAGGCATTTATAAGACGGCGAGTAGATAGCGATTCCTTGAAAATTACTTAAGGGAAAGAAATTAATAATTTACCTGGCTTTCATTTTTCCCCAGGAATTACTTTCTATTTGGTAGATACCTAAAGGCGAACAAGGCCGTTTTCACCTACGCAATGAACTAAAATAAAATTAATGGGTGTGCGGCGACCCTTCTATAGAAATATAACATGTTAACGAATAAGGCGCACTTTGTTCGGAGCCGGGCTTGCTCGCAAGGGACCCAGGGTCTTGCGGCCGCCATATTTCATTTTTCCCGCCATCCGGGGGAGTCATGCGCCATTTTCATTCTTGCATCAAAACGTAGGTACGCGAACTTTTTAGATTTTCCTTTGTGTTTTTGTCTTGAATATTTCAAGGAAATCTGGCGTGGCGTAATTTCATGTATATTTATGTATGTATTAGCCAGTCGGTCTAGGTATTGGTACAAAATTAAATATTAATATTTTTGCTAAGTGTGAATTACTAAATGGACAAGGTCGGGACGGGTTTGTTAATATGAATAGATTTCCGTCATTCCTCAGTACTTCCAGTATTGAAGGACATTCTACTTTTAATTTAAATACTTACAGCCTTACTTATAAAAATCAACAAATCATCTTCTAAGCATTGTTTTAAGTAATTACTACTTAAAGCCTTAAGAAGTGATTAAATTATTTTGACCTATAAACGTTGCTTAAGCATGTCTTAAGTAATGAACAGATAATGACATAAAAACATACTAATTTCTCAACACTACCGGAATGTTGGTAGCTTAAAAAAATATTTGTCATCAACTGGTAAGAATCCAGCCATTTTGATAATTAGCGGGTTAAACAAGGGTGTGAGGCTACTTAATTTGACAGCTCATTTAAGACATTGCTAAGAAAATGATTTATTTCAGCCACGTTTATAAGTAAGATTTTTTCTTAAACATCTCTTAAGTATAACTTATTATTTTATAAGTAAGGCTGTTAAAGTATAATTATACTACTGATATTAATACCAGCCTTCATGTAGCCACGAGCGAAAATATATTTCACGAATATCATGTACATCCAAAAGTGTACCGTGGCCGATTCCACAACAGTTAGTTTCATCGAGGTCATTGTCGGAAAAGCTTTATAACATACTAAAAATTTATGATACGCTCGCATCGGGGTCAAGCGATTTTGAAAAACGGTCTCTTTCACCCGGATTCTTGCCAGCAATGAAGATTCTTCGCGAATATTGCTCGAAGGGGAATTTCATGGGGTTCCTAGTGTTTTCCTATGGGGTCGGTGTTATTTATCGTTTGTATTGTTCAAACAGGCATTTTTAGGGAGTCGCGTTGTGCTTTCTTGTTTTTGCTCCACCTATTTTATTTTATGATGAGCAAATGGAGGGAGCCTGTGCGTGAATTACTTATTGATTCTATTACGCGTGAATGATTGAGTGGATAACGCAATATGAAGTTTCTTTGTGTGTATACTTCTCGTCTGTGTAGGGTGCTTTGAATATAAATGTAAGCACAATTGAACAATACGTATTTAAGGAAACGACGTCGTAAAAGACGAAAGAGGTGTGTATTTAAGGGTATATGACACGTGACGTCACAGCCGTTAGCGGCCATAATGTCGCGATTTGCGCCATAGACAATAAGCTGGCAGTTGCAAGTTTTATGGTTCGGTCCGCAATGCGGGGTGACGCCAGTGTACGGAACCAACCAGTAAGCCGCTTCCGCTGCATACAACTGCATACCGACATAATTGATTACTCAGCTATAATAACTGCTTCAACAGCTAATAGGTAACATCGCATGACTTTCAATTCAAATGGTAGAAAAAAAAAAACGGATAGTTTTCTGTTGGCTTACTTGAAGTTTTACACTGTATTAAATGTCATAGAACACATGAAACCAAGCAAAGTAAAAAAATTCATATGATTAATACATTCAGAACTAAAAGGTGTGTAACCAAAGTACGGTATTCGTGTAAAGTTGTCGAGTGGGAGCCATATTAAATTTTCGCGGTTCCGCCATGACGTGGCGTCGCATCCACGCCTTTCAAATTAAACTTAACGGAGCTCAGCTTCACAAACTATACCAGATTGTTTTACACTTTAAATAGCTTCTGAGTAATGTTAAACATGGTTCCACTAAATCATTTATAATAATGTGTTTAACAAATGAAAATTAAAAAATAAAACCGTTGGCTTTCAAACTCATCTTGGAAACAAAACAGTTTACAAAAATATGTGCGAATTTGTAAACGATGTAAAAAATATGAACGAAGTTGATGATATGCCAGATTTATTAATAAAGGAATGAACCACGTCAGATATTAAATACAAAAATATGAAT
Organism: Helicoverpa zea x Helicoverpa armigera; assembly: GCA_033682625.1. NCBI lineage: Eukaryota > Metazoa > Arthropoda > Insecta > Lepidoptera > Noctuidae > Helicoverpa > Helicoverpa zea x Helicoverpa armigera. The sequence goes on from JAWIIS010000047.1 coordinate 3,494,516, forward strand.
TTAGTAGCTTACAGAAATATCTGCCCTTCAAATATTTCAAACGTTCGAACTAGGTTCAAAGTAAACTGAAGAAAATTATTATTAGACTGGAGTAACGAGATCGGACGGTTGTAGCAACGTCTTCACTTCTAATTGACTTGAAGTCAAATGCATACTTTATTGAGTTTACACTTCAGCAGTGACAATTGGCAAGTCCGTACAATTCGATACTTGTTGCTGTTTAACTTGAGACGCTACTTCTACTTAGTACCGTGTTCTAGGAACGGCACAAAAAGCTAGGTTAGCAACTAACTGTAATTTCCTGAACGCTATTTACTTTAACGTTCGTAATTAAGTTGTTACTTTCAATTTAACACAAGCAGCGTTTACTGTAAATTCCATGAAAATAATTTCAGTTTTCAATACACTTAAACTGTCACAATCTTGATACATCAAAACGATTATGCAAATGTCTTCAGGCACCTTTCAGAGAATGATAATGGAAATCAGTGAACCGATAAAAGAAAAAAAAGCCCCGTGTTTTTGTTATAGATACTTCCTCAACTGAACACAACTGAAATGGTTTTCCTCAACTTGCAATTCTATTAAAACAGCTCAAGAAAAACTTCGGAGGATCGTTACTAAAAAATAAACTTTTACCCCAAGTTTCGTTTCGATTTGCTCGCTAGTCACGAAAGATCGGACCCTCACAAATATTCAGGAAAATGATAATCGATACACCCTTCAGTGGAATTATCGAAACTAACTGGTCCAAGACCTTTCCGTTTCGGGATGCTGGCTAAACTAAGTGAACAATTTATGTATGACACCACACTTGACCGAACCTAACGCCTACAATTTAGGGTTTCCATTTGACTAGCGTTTGTTCGTAATTTGTGAACGACAGCTCCTCTCGGAATACTCATTTTGAACAATTTAGTGTGCGAGCAGACAGTCAAATGTGCGTAAAATGTTCTCTAGTTGGAATCAATGGATCTGTTGTTACATTAAATACATATTATGTTCTTATATTTACATGACTCCTCATGGATCCAAAATCCAAGGCCGAGTATTGCTTAATTGGGGAACTTATTTTCCTGTAGGTATTTGTTCTTGTTATAATACCTATATGTTTTCCTCAAATGGTAGCATATTTGTTAAATAGGGCGATGATAACCTATCAAAATAAAATAAAAAAATAAATAATGTTCATCGTATTTTCCTTCCTCGAAATAAGGAAGTATTAAGTATGTAAGCTGATTAAAAAATAAGTATGCACTCAGAAATTGATGGCATTACAATAATCCTCCATTAAGCGTGTGTTGCTAACAATTTGAATGTTTAAAACCTTGCAGGAAGACTGCAAAAGACAGATAACAAGCTAAACCGAAATGCTCGGCTTTTCAATTTGGTCCTCGTTGTAAACGTTGTAAAAAACAGGGGTATTTACTTAATCAGTGTATTATGGCGAGCTACCGGAGTAACCGGCACATGCAAGCGAAGTTCTCTGGCTCAGCGCCAACTAATGCATGAACATGTTTATACTTTCCCGTGTTCGGGAGAAATTCCTGCCGCGGCGCTGCTTCGTTGGCTTTGACCACAAGCAAAGGCCGTGTTATCAGCATTCTGCTTGTTTTATTAATGCAACGTGCGCTTATGCAACGTCCAGAATTCGGGTCTCCCTCCAAAAATTGTGGTCCGCCATTTCTTTTGTTTTAGGACGAAAGTATGATACGGAGTGGTCCAGATCGTTGATTACCGCTTCCCCGATTTGGTTTTAAGCTTCAATCGGAATAATGGATTCGTGTAATTCAGCGGCACGCTGCCGCTGCATGCTCAACGCTTTTAACTAAATACGTGTATTTAGTGAAGCTAGATTTGTCACACAGATTGCAGTGATGTAATCTTTGCGTACTGCTCTAGTTTATATCGTGACGTTGAAATTTAGTCATCTAACTCTCGTTAAGTGAATGGAATGTAATTTTGCAATTCGAAGCGGAGGCGATTTATATAATATTATACTTTTTGTCATATTACCTCATAGCAGGTTCCGAGAATACATGATGGTTATTCAACATGAAGATGTTATTAATGCTAAACTGCTACAAAAAGCAGCTTTATTTCCAGGTATCAACACTGAACTGGGATAGAAAGAAAAACTATCGTGCGCCAGCACAACAAGTAACAACAAATTGTATTCACAAGCCTTGATATTCAAGGTTTGTACAAAAAAAATGTGAATTCGATTCCATTCTTCATAGTCTTGACATTTCAATTTGTTAATCCATTGTTGTGTACCATTTACTTATAAATGGCGTTCTTATTGCGGGACGTATTCGAGATAACAATGGGCGATGGAGCGGTGGCTCGGCGCGGCCCGACACTCCCGACCAGATAATCACGTTTAACGGCAAATAGAGTTTGTGCCCTCCTGAGGAACACTCACGCCGGTGAGGCCATTGCTGCCATAATAGAATAATAGATTAGTGCAGGATACTGTAATGAATGATCGTGTTGCTTCGACATTCAAAGTCAAAGTCAAAGTCAAAGTCAAAGTATTTATTTGCACATGAATACAGTAGGTTCATAAGGTGTTACAAAATTTCAGTGTGTTCGGTATTCAGTCACAATATAATGACATGCAAATTAGTTTATACACACACATAAACATGCAAGTGATAAAGGTTAGGTACCTATTTATATTTTGGAAATTTGTATTGTAAAAATTCTTTTATTGAGTAAAAAGGATTATCAATTAGCCATCTACGTAGTGCCCTTTTGAAGCGGGTAGTTGGTAGCTCACGAATTTGGACAGGAAGTTTATTATATATTTGAATACACATGGGAAAACAACTTCGTTTATATAGCTCAGTTCTCATTTTTGGAAGACTTAATTTAGTTGGAAATCTCGTTTTAAAATTACAGTTATCACCCACTTTTTCAAATAGTTCCGCATGTGTCTTAGTAAATTTACAAATTTCTTCAATGTAAATACAAATTACTGTTAATATCTTAAGTTGCTTAAATAATGGTCTGCATGATGTAAGTGGGTCTACATTACAAATGGCCCGTATACATCGTTTCTGAGCAATTAGTACGTTTTCGATATGCACCGAGTTGCCCCATACCAATATACCATAGCGTAGCACTGAGCCAATATATGCATGATAAGCCTGTAATGTGGCTTGTTTACTTGTTAAGCTGGATAATCGCCAGAGAGCATAAGCAAACTTAGCAAGTTTTTCGCATACCTTATTTACGTGATCAATCCAGGAACACTTTTCATCTATTACTATGCCAAGAAAAGTTGTTTTATTAGTTTGTTCTAGTTGTTTATCTTTGTGAATTATTTTTAAATTGATATTATTCCAGTTTTTGTTACAAAATTGAATGTATTTAGTTTTTGTTATATTAGGTTTTAAGTTATTATTCTCCATCCAATTTATGATTTTGTTGACTGTGTTATTTATTTCTAGATTGTAATCATCGTTGGTTTTTGATATTATGACTGACACATCGTCTGCGAAAAGTATGCTAGGGTAATTCGTGACTTCAATTAGGTCATTAATGTATAATAGGAATAGTAGAGGACCTAATATACTGCCCTGGGGAACGCCTGTGCAACTGTGACCTAAGTCAGATTTATATACCATTTCGTTTTGTTCAGTTTTATCTGCAGTAATTTCTACAAATTGTGATCGGTTTGTAAGATAACTTTTTATCCATGCATTCGCTTTACCGCGTATTCCATATTTTTCACATTTCTTCAGACCTACTTATGACGATCAGAGAACCGATTTCCAATTCCATTTTCGTTGCGCTTTAGATATGACTTTGCGTTTCAGACAATTTTGTTATTTTTATTTCCTTCTTAGCTAAACTCTAATGGCATAGTCAACGCTAGTCAAAATATGCAATTCGGAATCCTGCAAACTGAGTTCTCGTTAACAGCTATTCTTGTATTCTGGTACCGACGTTCCTACAGGTAAATGTAAAGCAATATTAGCTCGTTCTACCTGTACGGTAACAAAGGCACCGTTAGCTTTAATTAGTTTCAGCTAATATGGTTTAGTCTCTAGACTATATGGCATTCCTATTTTCTGGATAGTTGAACATTTCCATTAATATTCTAATGGGTATGTTAGAGATTGTGCTCGAACATTTTTAAAAGGTATTTCGAATATTTTTTCCTGTATTGGCACGATATAAGTAAGGATTTTCGAGCATTAAGCCGAAAAAATAATATTCAATTTTCCACGGTACTTAGATGGCAATTCACGCATGCGTATCGCAGCCCCCCTAGATTCTTGGCGTTCATAAATCAACCAATTACTGCATTAGGAATATTTCCAATTTCGTCTATCAATCAGACATATTATACCCTTGAGGCCCGAACATTTTTGAGGATAGAAATATTGCTGCGAATGAAGAATTAATTATTTGTTCAGGCATATTAGATTGATGGGCACGTTAGATACAGGTAGGTATCTATCATGTTATGTATTGTAAAACATGATGTGTTTTATTGCATTAGATGAAAATAAGTCCAGCAGTGGACTGCGATAGGCTGATGATGATGATGCAGTCCAGTTTGGAAAATGAAGGACCCATTTAGGGAATTATGCATTAAAGCCTTTGTTTTAGTTTTCCAATGTTGTAAATATAATATTTGCAGATTTAAAGTATCTAAAGATAATACTTCTACGAATACATATTTGCATTTTAAAATATAAAAACCACAGAACTAAAGGAACAAAATGTGAAAAGCAAAAACCTAACAGAAGTTACTTGGTCGACTGCAGTATTTTTTTCATTCGTTTGTAAGGCTTTTTTTATTCAGAAGCGCGTCCAACATAACAAATAGTTAAAGTAAGTGTACAGTTTCCGTGAAAAAAATGTGCTTCCTAAACTTTTTGTACGATGCCAGTTTCTCGGTCCTTTGAGAGCATTACGTAGGCAAATTAGGCGAATTGTAGCCAACATTTGGTTCCGTACATGCTATAACAGTAACAATTTAGCGGCCGATACGAGATAACTGTGTATTGGTTTTACTAGAAAAATAACCGAACAAGAGCGTTCTCAAAGCCTTGAGTACAAAAATAATGATCACTTTAACAGTTACGACATAAGATTGTCTTGCAAGATGTTGCCTAAAAGAACGTATTGTTTTTGTTTTCTGTGTTCTAACATTGACATTATTTGTGGTTTGCAATCTAGATTGTGGAAAAAATTGTCAAGGCTCCATTTGTCTATATTCAAGGCTATATTGATCAGTATTTCAATCAATTTATCGAGGAGTATTTATAATTGCATGTAGGTAAGTATCCTTTACGTTCAAATGACATCGACATAGAATTTCCATGTTCAACTTCATGAAGTACAAATAAAACCCAGTCAATACCGACCAATAATAAAAAAGCCAATAATAAAGATACCATTAGGTACAAATATCCAGTCGCTCGTGAAATTATTTACATGTGACCGCCATTTCCTCGCATTTCAGACCACAATATGAGTATGAGTGGCCCTTTGATCCGCAGACTTACATTTTTGTTAAAATATCGTTGGTCCTTTGACATCCAATAACTTCCCGTTAACAGAAGCGTAGGCGGGTAACTATTTCGGTAACAATTGCCTTCGGACGGGGAATTTAATATTCCACTTTAGTGGTCGAGTATAAGGGAGGGGAATTCGGTAAGTAGGTATCTTTGAAGATGATATTATGTGGTATTTGTGGGCATAGGACAGATTATTTGAGGTTCTGGGAATATGTAACTGTGAGAAATATTATTGCAAAGCTACTGAAGTCTTTTTAAGTCATTTATTTACTTACTATGCTTCCATGTCTAATCGGATGTTCATTGATTCGTAAACATGCCAGACATTGTTGTTTGTAAATAAATTAAGACATCACTTATCATTTGCAAATAGCTCATACATATTTCACCAAGATAAATAAGTACCATGTACATGGAAAATGAATGTTTATTCTCGAAATTTATCATCCGGAATAACGGAAACACAAGAAAAGCCTACGCAACGAATTTAATGCGAATCCACAGGCAATTACGTGCAAATCCAGTAAAATTTCCATAAAACCGAGGCCCTTATGAAAATACTTTAGAAAATTGCGAATTTGTTTATTATTAAAATCATAGGCCCGTTACAAACACGTGTCTCTGGGCGACCTTGTTAATTACCTTGTACTTTGCTATGGTAATTTAAACTCTATGTCGAGGGAATAGAGTTCGTGATTGCATTGGCATGTTTCCATTAACCTTTTGACCGATTGTCGCGATAACGCGTCACGAACCAAACTTGTAATTTGTTTTTTTTTTTTTCAGACGAGGTGACGGCGACTGCTATTCAGCCATGTCAGTTGTTGCAAACTTTTTTTTTGTATTTCCATGTTGCCAGTTGTTTCGTCACAAATTAATATTTTTTGTGGAAAATTATGTTATGCGGCTAACTTTTAACGTAGTGTATAATCCGCATTGCTACAATATGAAATATTCCGCAAATTACTACTGCAAAATAAGCTGTCACAACATAACACGTGATTTATGTTTGTGGCTCATGCTTTTAGAAGTTACACAGGTATTTACTTGCCTATTATTAAGTCATTTTGTTAACAGGTACTACAGTATAAAAGACAATAAATAATCTGAGACAAAGCCCCGGAGCTACCTAGTTCATAATTTTCCTTTTATCTGTCGTTGAAGCAATAAAAGAAGAATTATTTGCCACTTAGGCACTAAACAGCGAACTTTATAGCGTCTATCTATCTGAGACATCAATCTTCAGGATTAAAAAAAAAAAGTAGCGATCAATATCGTGCCCACATAAATCACTCCTAATAAAATGTTGATAAATCTACAGCGGATCGAAGTTTGAACCCGGTTTGAACTTTGTACGTCTGTGACCGCAGTCACCTTGGTATCCTTGAACCCAGTTTGCCTAAGTAATCAATGCTTGGAGATCTAAATACTTTGTTCAACATGTTTTTACGTTTTGTACCCTGATTAGAGAGGTAAGGCTCACGCGAAGAGGTCATACTGAGAGTTAAGGGTATTGATGTCAAAGGAAGGTTAGTTAAACACAAATTTAACGAAGCAGGGGTTGGCTTTGTCACCCTATTATGCAAAATTAAGTCTTTGTAATCTAGTTTCGTTAGAGATGGTCCTTGGATGTTTTTGGTTGGTTTCGGAAGATGGAATTGAGTCAAATAGAAAGAACTAGTTTTCTTACTAGATTCATGTCACCGTTCATTCTGAATAAATGTGACTGTAATATTATTCTAATAGAGTGATAACCGACTGACCTCCACAATACGATTACTGGGTAATACCAGAATTCTGAAAACAACTGATCGCATTCTCTGTTATTAGAAGCGGATGTTTTGATAAGCTCACTATAACTCAATGCTAACTAATAATATAATAATATGACAGGTTACGGCTTGAATATATTTATTAATATTTTTTTATTTATCAACTTCAAAATAATAGGATTTTCAGCTTAACCTGTATGTTTGTGCACGATAATCTCACGTTTGGCTGAATTGATTTTAATGTGGTTTTCAGCATGGTATTTTGTCAGACTAGATTATGTATATTATAGAAGACGGTTTTATTTGTTTGTAAAATTTGTAATCCTGAGTCTTTTGCTTTTCATCTTCTAACGTATTCAGTTTCTATGATATTCAGTTTCCGGAGCCATCGATTGCAGGTGCTCGCCAATATTGAATTCAATTTGAAAGTGCACTCCGCACAATTTGGTAATGCCGTTTATGCCGTAATATTCAATATGGACCATATTTTTATGGGACACGTAGGTACCTAACAATTTTTAAAGGCACATTGAAAGGGCTTTCAGATGTTGCCATGATGTTAAAAGAAATTATTTAAGAAAGGAAACAGAATGTTTTGATAATATTGAAAATTGCTAAATAAATGGCGCTAAAGATTCTTGCCTATCAGACTGAAAGTGTACCCAAAAGCATAGTCACTTTGGACGGCAATAACATTTGTTCAATATAGAGATAAGAACTAAATAAAAACCAATGTTGTGTTCACAAAAAACTGAGGTCTGACAGGTGTTTTGTAATAACACCATGTGTTGAATACTGAAGGTATATTGCTCTTTCAAAAAAAATCTAACCCAAGCATGATCTTGACGAACATGCACATAAACGTATTTTGTCACACACATACATTTCCTATAGAAACCATCCAAATCCATTAGAAAGACTCGACAAAGAACAACGGTTATTAATGATCCGGGAGAAACGGATCAACAATTTGTCATTACTTATGATTGTTACTACATATTGTTGCGGATTTTTCTACTCATGTTTGTCCTGGTTTATAATGTATCTTTATCTTCCCAAATCATATACGGTATGGAAAGTAACAGGAAGAATTGCAAATGAGTGACTGCGGATTTGAATAACGTATCTATCTGTGAACTTTTTTACTAGAGTTTGACACAACTCAAATGTCAAAAATCTCCTGTGTAAGCAAGTCCACAGACATGTTATAGAAACCCACATTGCACTTACCAGAAACGTCCTTAACAATCAATAAACTTTAACAGTCCACAAAGACTTTACGACTGCAACTTTCACTGCGCCATTATTATATTAACGATGCTTAATTGACACGTCACCTGGACAACTACGTCAGAGTTAACATTACAGTGTCACACACACATGCAAACAAAACGGCAATCAATAACCATATGTCAAGTTCACAAATGGCTGCAAATGTTTCTACGAATCTTAGCCGCTTGCGTGACTGGGCAAACGTTTTAGTGTTAAACATAGATTTAAGTATAGTTCTGACACTGTCCATTTCTAAATAAGAACTGAGATTACATGATAATTTACTAGATAGATCTTAATAATATGTTCGATAGTTAATAGTCTTGTTGGCGTCCCGACTAATATTCTTTCTGTAGCGTGACATAGCTCGGAACTTACGATTTGGCGATCAATAAACGCAATATGTCAAGTTCATAGCGTGTCACCGAGGGAAATATTTCAGTTTCTTTTGTGTTTTCAGTAATGATTCATGATGTTATAAGTTCAGGTTATTTGTATTACACTAAATGGAGTATTAGTCATTTTGAAAGGACCACCAAAATGCGTCAAAATTAATATCTTTTATAAGTAAACAAAACGTTGGAACTGCTCTATCGTCTTTCAAAAATACTTTACCAATACCGAAACTCCGTTTTACCTAAATATATCTACCAACATTTCACAAGTGGGTTAACTTGGCGATCAATAAGCACAATATGTCAAGTTCACACGGCGGCAACTCTCACGGGTTCTGTTTAACGACATGTGTTAGTACTTGCAATTGTTAATGAAAGTATCATAATTTGTGTTCTAAGGGACTTTAGAGGACTTTGGTGACCTTGTATAGCGTGTACGATACTTAGGAGCATTGGGTTCTTACTGACGATAGTTTGAAGATAACTTTTCCTTTTGCGGGTTACAAAGTGTGATTTGGATAAGTTTGAGTGGAATTCTTCTACGGGTGAAAAGACCATTGACATTTGCAATGTCATTTAGTTTTTTTTTTTTGTACGAGTACCTAATAGATAATATTCTGCGAGTAACATAATTTGCCACGCACGTCGCAAAAAATCCTAGAAAATCCTAGCGAAAAGCAACCCGTCATCATTGTACTATAAAAATCGATAAGTTTAACTTCGTCCCGTGGCGCCCCACTTCTCACCCTGGACAGTCGCCCCTCCCCCTGAAATTATAATGAACCGAGCCCCGTCACTGTGGTTTAAATATACTGTTTCACAAAACCGCGAAAACTGGATAGGCGAAACTTTTCGGATGGGTTTTTTACGAGTTTCGTGCAAATTGTAAATTACTAACTTGCTACAGTTCCTCATATTTTACCAAAAAATATGGAAAAATACGAAATGTCACATCGCGAACATAAATTATTTGGAACTTTCCAAATACATTTATTTACACAAACCAGCCAAAACTTCTGCCTGAAAAGTTTCTTTTCAATAAAAATTTTGTATGAGGCCTTCACGGCGTTGAATATATATAGCATAAATTATCTTATTTAGGAAAAGTAAAAGGAAAAAAGAGCATTTTATTTATTACTCGTCTAATAATGAAATGGACAGGTGTGGCTAACGCTCCGCATTAATCGGATGCCATTTTTAAGGCAATTATTTCAGTTCGAAAGGGTGCTCAATTAATGCAGCTATTTGCAAAGGGGGATTGAAGATATTACTGTTATTTATTAAGCGGTACAAGTGTCATTGTTTATCTAGTTCAATTTGTTACAAAGCTCGTTAATTAAACCAATAAAGTGTTATATCTATAACCGTAGTTATGCATTGTTGAAGCAATTTTGCTGTTATCTTTATTTGTACCATCAACTCGATGAATGTAAACTTTCATACAATCACTAGAATGGATTGTAAAAAAGCTTTCAATTTTTTTTCATCAATATTAAAAGCCAAGTATGTGCTGTAAAAATATATTCCATCAAGAATGTATATAAGTAAGCATCAGCTTACTTGTAAAAATTCTTTTCGAAAATAATATATTAAAAAGTTACAAGTAAAAATTCTTACTCAAGGCAATTAGTTTCGTGAGCAATATTTGATATGGTATGGAAGTGCAGTTTTCTTTTGACGTGTTCTCAATAACAGTACCAAAGACATTTTTAATGGAAACTAAGCGCCACGTTCTTTAACTTAACGCATAACTCAATTTTGTATGCAATGTTTAATTATAGCCGTTGACTACCGACAACTTTAACTTACTAACTTTGTAACATAGTAGAAAATAAACTTACTGAATTTAAAGTTACAGAGTAGATGCCACTACATTTCATTTCTAGTCACAGAATATTACACTTAGATAATTTGCTTCTAAAATAATTTATAGTAATTTGCAAACGAAGTTATTTATCACTATTATAGATAAAGCCTGTCAAGTATTTACAAAATAGTTTATAAGATAATTTACGATTTATCTGCGACACAAGACTCAGTTACTCATAATAACTAGCTTGAATGTCAACAGGCTAATAATTGTTGTTCTTATAATTAATGGCCATTTCGCAGCAGTGCTCGTAAATTATTTATAATTACATTTAAATATTATGTCGCATTTATTTGTAGCCCTTGAAGGTATGATGATATCACAAACTAGTTTTCGTTTAACTAGCTTATAAATGTTCGATTTGACCACTATGCATTTTAAACACAAATGGATGAAATATAATTTCAGTCAATCTTACAGATTTTGGAAGAAAAAACCAACTGTTGATCATTCCTTGCTTAGCTTTAAGAAAAGGGCTTAAAAATAATTTTAAAAGTTTTATAAAAAAAACGAATCAAAAACTCTGTTTTTAGCGATGCGGAACATCTCTTTTCATTCTGAACAGGTTTGCGCACGACTTTGATTTATTGATTGGCAATTCATCAGGGATGTTCCTAAAAGAAGAGCTTAAAAAATAGGTCGGCTAGGGTCGTCCGGACTTAAAACTGATTGATGTCTATGATGTATGTCGTTATAGGCTATAGACTCGCCTTTCTGAAATATCTTAGTGGCATGAACTTAATAAGCCAAATCTTTGTAGACTCTTGGGATTTTGGTCGTGGATCTATTCATCATCGCATATTCTATAGCTACCAATATAATGATCAACCATATTTTGTTAGAAGACCAATTAAAAAGACTTTACAAAAAGGTACACAAAATCTATACCTACTGACAAAATTAGGAAGTCACACAGACCTTACAAAGAAAGCTCCTTGTCTGATGTAATCCTTAGTTAAGAATAGGTACCAATATTCTTCTTTAACCTACATAGCACTCTCGTATAATAAGCTACCTTATACCATGTTACAATCACCATCAGATCCATATCCTACAGGCATACCGTTACAGGACCCCCATGACCGTACCCACGGCCCATTAAGAAGGGTAAATAGGGTAAATAATACCGCTAGTAGGGTACAATGGATTAATATGTTAATTAATCTCATAATGAGAGCCCAGACGGATTTGATTACTTACATGTATCTGTATGGGAGTATCTAATATCCGTAAAGCTTGCATTTGGGGGGTTGGATAAAGATGTAAAGTGCTACAGTAACATATTTAATACTCCTAATACCACTTGTATTAGGGACAGGGGCGATCTTACCACACGACCTCAGAAACTGGATAACTACATTGTTTTCTCATAAATCAAATTTGTTAGAATTGTTAACTAAACTGTTTTATGTACTAAAGAACATTTAAAAATATTATTTTCTGTTGTTTTTCAGCCTAACATTTCAATATGGATATTGAAATGCTACCTCGCAGAGTCTATTTTTTTCTGTGTATTTGCTGAAGTGTACCTGAAACAAACAAAACAGATTATAAATACCGTGGAAATGTTTTAAAAACTTTCTTTCTATTTGCATGCAACTCAATTTATCGTTTACAAAGCAATTAAAATTCTAGGGCGCAGCTGCAGAAAATAAGTTTTCATGTTCATAATTACAAAACTTTTTAATGCATAACTTAATGTAATTTTCACATTGTTTTGATCAAGTTATAGAATGATGTGTATTATCTTGTTTGGGTAACGTACATCTAAACGATTTTCTATAACCTTAAAAAATACTGAATGATGTTGCTGAATTAGGGGTCTTTTATGATTTTAGAGGACAAGTCTACATTGTACAACAAATGTAAGCTCTTCATGGTCCCATTGTTCTAGAATTTTATTTCTAGAAAGCAATAAAACTGTTGTGTCATGAAACAATGCACCGCGGACAGTTCCTGTTGCTTCTCTAAACTCTAAGAAATTTAGTATTTTTTTATATGACTACGTGAGTCTTTTCTATTGTATTTCGACTTACATACATAGATGTTATCGAATGAATCTCGATTTGATTTCGAATCATAATATCTACATATGTGTGATTCTCATCATAAAAACCTCAGGTTGCCTCAAAATTCAAACCAAAACCATTGCCAGTTGGTCAAGGATGTTGGTTTGAATTTTTCCTAATATAGGCAGCAAGGGTTTAATGTAAATTGTCTATATTAGGCCTACTACTCTCTATAGGCACTACCAAGAACGTTTTTAATTACAACTCGCGTGAATTTAGTAGTAAAACTATTTATAGGCCTAGAATATAGTAAAGTGCAATATCTAACGCCCAGAGACAATAAATCGTACGTACACTATAACGCGATGCGAATTTATCAACTGGCAGTCACGAACTGACCGAAAGAGGGAAAATTAGGGAGGAAATGTGGAATACTAATGAAGTAATAACCAATATTAAAGACTTTGGGTTGCACAAAATTTCTATTTTTTATAGTAGGTACCAGCTTTCCGCCCGTGGTTTCACCAGCGTCCCGAGAAAACTGCTTCCTGTAGCCGGATGGTGACAAAAACTATCCTATGTCTCGCGGATCTAAGCTATATCTATATCCCCTCTAATTTCCAGCTTAACCGGTTCAGACATTCTTGAGTTATAAAATGTGTAACTCTTTTATATATATATAGATTTATTTAGTTTTGTAAAAATTCCTTGTGCCTTGTAGAAAATTAAACACATAATCTTCCAATAGTAGGGGAGGCGAGAGTGCTAAATCGGGAGTGACTCGAGCGTCAATGAGACCTATTAGATTGCGAAGCTTAGATGATAAGAAGAAAAAAATGTCCTGACATACACACACTTTCATCGGTGGGTGGAGCGGCTATAAACTTTCAAAAATGTAAAAAAAAACAGTTGCATGGACATACTGGAGCGCGTCAGATATTAATAGCATGCACGTCCTACGTCATTTTGAAAACATACTTATATTAATCTGACTGTTTCCATGGTGGGGGTGGTAGTAGGTAAGGGTTAAAAATGGGAAAAAAAAATATTTTATCGAGCGCGTCAGATTATCAAAAGGGGTGTTAAGTGAACCAAAACGAAGGCTCTTATGCAATAATCTGACGATTTAGACGTGACCTAAACTCGTGGCCATTACTTGAAATTGCAAAAAAAAATCGCCATTTTGAAATACTCGAGCGCGTCAGATTAAGATATATAGGGTTCATTTATGTACCCTTAACGTAATCATCTTATAATCTGACGATTATCTGGAGGAATTCGCTTAATCTGACAATGGAAAGGTTTTTTGCAAACCTTTTAACAAATTGAAGAACTGAAAAAATTGCAAGTAAATAAACCAGTATGTACCTATTCTTTGAAGTACAAAACTTTTATTTATAAGCAAATAAGTATGAAAAACATAAAGGACAATGGACACAAATATACGGAACCTCGTACACTCCACCAATAGCAATGTCATACATATCATTGTATAGGCCTTTTTATCTAGAACAACCTTTAATATGACAGCTTTGTTGACGTTTGCCCGTCCTGAGATATACATAGATCAAAAAGTGTGTTAAAGTTAAAACTAAATAATCCATTGATATCTCAAGTTTTTAAAGGAATATCTAAGTGCTACTACGAGTATGTCTTCTAAGTACTATCAACTTTTACTTTTTGATCTATATCTCAGAACGGACAAACATTTCAACAAAGCTGTTATAATAAAGGTTGTTCTCGATAAGAAGGCACATACAATGATATATATGACATTGCTATTAGCGGAGTGTACCAATCTGCTCATACATTACATACATTTTTATAATAATTACATTTAATTATAATGACATTGATAAATATACATGTGTCATAAACAATACAATAGAATCTATAATAACATGGCTTGACGGAAATAATCTACGCGTAAATCTTACAAAAACTAATTTTATTCAATTTAATACACATTGATAAATCTAAAATCTAAATAATCTGCATAGCCTTTTTCCCAGCTATTTTCATACAAAAAAAAATACGTATAAATTTGACTTAATTTATTAGTTTAAAACCATCCAGTAGAGTTGCGCGTTGCCACTCTTGCAGAACAGATAGAAAGAGATAGCAGTTGCTTTCATTGATGAAGCGACACTACGCGCGTAATTTGTGAACCACGTTATGCAGAGTAGAGCCAATGTTAACCGGATGACTAGGCCACCACGACCTGTATAAAAAAGGCGAAGTATACGAAACGGCATTTCTCGGTATCACGATAGACAAACAATGCAACTGGAAGGCACACGTATTTAACAAAAGTATCCAATAAAATGAATCGTCTTCGTTAAAAACAATATATCTGCATACCGTGACCAGTAACTTCCTGAGATTAGCGAGTTCAAACAAAAAAACTCTTCAGCTTTATAATATTAGTGTAGATTATTTAAGACCCAAAATGTACTAACACTTATTGCAAATGAATTGAATTGAAAAAGAGAGAGAGGAATAGAAACTTGGGAGGAGAATACCGGCATCACGTAGCTGCACGCTTTAAACTTTATCGATTAATTTTCCTTACTTCGGCTTACGGGAATCGTCAGATTTTATATTTTTCGTGAACGTTGAATTACTCCCTTCAAAATAAAAAAAAAAATAGCCGCGCTCGAGAAAGTCAAGATGACGTTTTTTTTTTACAAGTTTGTAACCTTCCTACTTCTTATCGTTAATCGCAAATTGTCAGATTAGTGGAATATACACTTTTTAGCATATAACTAACTAACCCTATCTTAATCTGACGCGCTGGAGAATGTCAGATGATAATTTTTTTTTTACTAATCTGATCCTTTATTCTAGACGCGCGGCTGCATATACAGGGCTTATATTTGGTGGAGGTGTTAAATGGGGTAATAGGTACCTCCCTATATACTAATCTGCCGCGCTTGAGTAAATCCCGAAATCCCTTCTAGGCCTCCCCTACTACAAGAACCATCTTTGAATCGTAAAACAAGTTTGACCTTTCCCAACTTCTGATACGAATACAGATAAGCTTTATCCAGTTCAGCAGAAAACTATGCAACAATCTTCAGAGCCAGACTGACCTAATTTGTGGGGCATATTTCCAGTGGTAATTAAATATAGCTCAGTCGCAATGCCGACTAGACGGCTATTTGTTTGTGGCTCGCTAATTGCTTCGCCACTAGAATGAGGAAGTACTAACTGTTAGCATAATTCATTTCCCTTTGTGGTTTTTAGTAGTGCATCATCTGTCAGGTCTTTGTCAAAGTTAAAGATCAAAAGGGGATTTAGGAAACTATCATTGCAATTTTGTACATGACGTGTGCTCTTTGCGATCGCAATTCACTTAGTGCAATTTGTGTAATCACATGAAAGGGTGATAATAGGAAGACAAACCACGAACCATAAAAATGATAAAGAAAATTGCTCGAAGTAGCAACGGAAAACAGAATTCAGTACAGCTGTACTAAGCTTTCATGCCATACATGACTACAATCAAGGATGAAGAAATACTATAGCTTTTAGCGCCAGCATAATTGGCAATCTATTTGGAATCACATTGGCGACTGTCTATGGCTTCATCTCTTATAAGAGAAGCAGAAGGTCGTAGAATTCGAGAAGGTCGCAATCTAACGCAGTAACATTATCCAAATATTGAATCCCCTTAACAATTGCTCTGCCAAAAACGCATGTTCTTACGCGTGTTCAAGGAAGATTAAAACAAATCTGCTTTCCGTTCTACCCCCATCCCCAACCGCAGAGGGTTGTGACGTCACATGGCGTTGGTCGTCAGCGTTCTGCCTGCGGCAAGTGGGCCAAGGATTCCTCTAATTATCACTGTAGACGTAATTACACGGCTTCCGTGAGGCTACACATTTTAGGCAAAAAACTGCAGACAGTGCGCCAGATGCTAAAAATACGTGTGAAGATTTTATAAGACTGCAGAATATTTCAAATAAGTCTAAAGCAGAATAAAACAAGAATGTAGGAAAGAGGGGTTTTGTTAGCGTGTCCAAAACAATTCCTACCCAAGATCCAAGGATATAACGATGTATCGTGACGTCGGCAGTCAGTAACTAAGTAGCCGTTAAATATTGTCGGTCGGCCGGTAACGACTTACCATTCTATTTACGACTGCACGTAATAACGTTACTACTTAACCTAATTCTCTTCACGCATCTACGTGATGGATTCAATGTTGTAATTGTAACTAAAATGTTACTGTAATCGCCGTTGAAAAACTGAGACATGAAATTAAAGACTCAATGTGTTCATGATCTTTTTATACTCGTGGTTTTAGTCATATTAGTCACATATGTTAATGTATGCAATCGATTTACATTCACTTACGCTTTCTTCAATCTCAGCGTGTAAATTACAATAAGCGTGTAAATTGCAACTCTGTAAGTATTTACTGGTCACGCTTTTCACTAGGAATTTTAGAATTCTCTTATCAAAAAAATATAATAATTTATAGGGTGTAATATAAGGCTCTTCAGCGTTATGACGACTATTACTAAGGTTAAATTATTATTCAAGAAACGTGATAACTGTTTATTCTACGTCATATTTCAGTTCTCAAACCCCATAAACGAGCTGTCTATGCAAGCAGGATTGTCTGACGTTGATAACAATTGCGCTGAAAGTAGGACGAAAGCCGAAAGTCGTTGTTTCGGCTGAAAACTTGCTTCGCTCGAACACTACTAATGAAGCCTAGCATTGTGAAAGTGAGAAACGGAAAGACAGCTGACTATTTTGGAAAGTTTCAACAACTTTCAAAATATTCGGATATAAATAAGTTTGCAATTGCAATGTTTCGGGTGGATGCACGATGTTCATTCATTTCTCAAATACTTGATAATATGTATCACGCAAGATCTAGTATGCCAATGAAAAACAATTTTCATGAGACACTTTCATGTTTATTTATACAAACATACGTAGGTGTTAGTGTAAACATTTATAAGCGATGTTGCTTACCTCAGATCCCTGAGTATTTATTATTAAACAACATCATACTGCTACCTATGGGAATACCTTGATAATGAAGACATTATAATATATCATAGACACAACGACACTTTACCCATAATATCGCTATATTGGAGTCAAATGTTATATAGCCAGAGGTGAGAAACAAAAGTGTGTTATGTATGAACGAATAGGGAAGGAGAGTAAAAAGTAGACCACGACAAAGAAAGATATGGATGACAAACATAAGAAGAGAATGATAGCAAATTAACTGGGAACGAAGCTAGAAAAAGAAGTGGATATTAAAATTAGATTATGTGAGAGGTTGTCAGTATCCAATCGGCCTTGAGGAGACGTGTTCAAGAGACTACAGTGAAGCCAACACTTCACACAGCATCGCTATTTTATATCTCAGTCTAAGGCCAGAAGAAACGGCGATTTTTCGCAAACATAAAGATCTCTTTTTTCGGAAATACTACATCACTGCTTATTTGAATAAGCATTTATACAAACAGCACTTTCAGAATAACCTACAATAATTAATGAGCAATTATCTCCGATCCATTGGGTTTGGCAAACGTTGTTTCACTTAAATAAGCATTTACTTTTCATGTTTACTTTTAATTTGAGCATAACCATGCTGTATATAAATATTATGTCCTCCTATGTACATAGCGAAAACATCACCATACTTTGTTTGCTTATAATGCTTTTTAAGGTCCAAAGGAGCGTTGCAAGTATTTTTTGAAACTGCATTCCGCTTTTCGCTCTCACCTCGGCCCGCATTAGACTAGCGGGCGGTAGCTCCTAGTTTTATTGGTGCACCTCGTTTGAAATATGGTAAGAAATGGTCGGGAAACGTGACCGGAGTTCGCATTTCCAGTATAATGGCGTTGGAACCAACTCCCTGTGCACACTCCAGTGTTCTTTAATCTTATTTGCAAGCCATTTTCACACTGTACGTGGATTTAAGGGGAATAGCGGGAAGGTTATTGGATGGAAGATGGAACGTTAAACTAGCGTGACGTGTCATTTGTAAGAGTTATTATGTATTTGCAGTCTTTAAATTCTCCTTTATGCTGTAATAAATTATGTTTAGTACCAATTTGCGTTACAGTGTTAATAAGTTCTAGATGACACGGTTCTGTTTAGTTAGCAAATTATTTTCGTTTCGTGAAAGTCGAGAATTGTGTCAGTATCATAGTAATATTGACCGCAGGCTATTTGAAGAAGCGATATCGGTGCTAATTAACTATTTATGCGGATTTCATTTTAGCACCTGAATAGTGTTAACTGTTTCTATATTTATCTAAACGAAGATTGGGTCAGACAAGTTATATTTAAAGCTAGGTTAAAGTTTCTACGAAAAACTTACTGTTCAGGGAAAAAACTGTATCTATCTACATTCGAATTTCTCAGAAGGTCAACTAAATATGTTTATACATACAAAAAAAAGTGTGGTGAATCTGCACCAACTTAAAATTCGATCAGCCATACCGAAACCTTCCTATAGTTAATCCGTAAAAAATCTCAAACGACCAGCAAAAAGCCGAGAGACCCAAGTCACGAAGTGTGAATTTCGAATGCGCACGAAAAGGTTAAGTTCCGTGGGAAAGAAAAAAGACTATTTCCGGTCGGCTGGGTCACGGAAACAAGATATCCGGGGATGGGATGGCCAGGAAATAGTCTATGGCAGCCTAATGAGAGGTGGAGGATGAAGAGAACCCTCAAAGTTACGTATGGAGCGCTTACGTAGCTTAGGGGACTTTGTTCAACTATTGACTTTCGCAAGATAGTAATTTTATAGAAGACTTGCGGATTAATTACTGAGGTGTTTTCTTAAATGCTGTTTAACACATCAATATTAAGAATGAAAACTACAAACAAAACATACTGTGTAAAATTCCACACATTCTGTTCGCGTTAAATGCACGCCAAGCCTGACTGCGATTTGTTTGCGAATGATCGGAACTTCGAAGACCGAAGACGATTCTATCGGCATGTCTTGAGTATTGTGGGATGAACGTGTGAATGTCCTTTAAAAAACTTTATACATCATGAAATAACAGATAGCAGCAAAATTCTGCAAAATAATTGGCTTCGCCGCTTTTCTCTGAGCAACATTCGCTTCTCACAATAACAACTGGTATTCCGAACCAAAATTCCAGACTACCGAAAAGTTTCGTAGTACCCGACCTGAACTTTTTCGTATCTGAAATCCTAATCATGATCAAAGTGAACCCAGGTTTTGGTGGAAACCTAAACACGGGAATCGGCAAGAAGTTTTGTTTCGTGAATATTTAAGTACGCCTTTCACCAGGCCTGCATGATTGATACGTAGCCCGCAGCCCGGCGATATATTTATTGAATTTGTCGGAAAGTCACCGCGACGGGTTACCTGCGGCGATGTGTGGGTTAGATTTAGGGCTGCCTAACTTTTAGGATATCGGAAAAAGTTCGTGAAACGGGTCAGGTATAGGTAAAGGTAAATGGCATTTCTATTAACGGAAAAATTTCATTTAGACCAAATGATAACATAAAATATTCAAAGTAGGCTAGGATTTAATGTAATGGATATTTACATAATTACACATTCGTACTCAATTTCTATAGATATGATAATTGCAATCTGCAATCATTTTAAAGACTTAAATATCTCAACCACTAACTACATTTGTATTGGTCGAAATGACCACGCCGATAGCTTTTTCTAAATGGTGCTCCCATTTGTACCCTAACAAACCGCGTGGTACTATAATGGTACCTTTTACAGCATTGTTATAGCGGTTTAAAGTGGTTTAATGGTGGTACTTATTGCTGTAATATCAATACCAAGAGTGCGGTTTTCGCATCAAAACCGAATGATCATTATAATACTGCTCGCATACTTGGACTTTGTTCCGTTCTGTGACCGTCTTACGTGTAGTTTAATCTATGTGTTGTAATGCAAAACAAAAATACATACATATTTATCAACAAAAGCCGAACGTCAGCATAGCTGTTCATATTCTTATTCTCACATCTCCAGGGTGGTAAAGTTTCCACGGTATAAATTACACTAAAGCTAAAATAATATCGTCTTAAGACGGGCAACCCTGCTTTGTTATAAGAGATGACGTGGCGGGATAGCCGCCCGATGATGGATAGGTCCGCGAAACGTATCTCGGGGTAATTTGTGCCACCCGACGTCTCCGTGTCGACGCCTTCCGGCCGCTCGCGTTCGACGGGTTAAGGAATGCGGGATTTTATTTAATTTAATTCGCAGGGCCTTGAGCAGTAAAAGGGTTAAGAATGAGGATGCATTTCGAAGGTTGGCATTTAAATCCGTCCGATGTTATTTTAAGTTCATTTTGTTTAAGTGTTCAGAATCCATGCTCATTTTCATTCAAGTAAAGATTTTATGAGTCTTTTGATACTATAACTGGGCAAATCATACAAAATGGTTTTCAATACGTAATGGCCATGTAAAAATAATCTGAGTACACATAAAAGCAGTACATAATTAACGTAACAGCTCCACTCAAGCGAACTGCACGTGGGGTTAGCGTATCCACAATATAACCTGTTCAATGCTGAGCTCCAGTGGCCTAGTTGGCGCGAGGTGGCCCCTCGAGTTGTGACGTCACCGGCCCCGTGCACTTGCACTAATGGCCCAGCCGGGGCCCGGGGCCCGCTACATATGTCGGCCTCTAGTGTTCGTGTAACACTAAAGCATTTTTAGATGAGAATTGGATTTAGTGTTTTCTGCAGACATTTTAGATTTTTAAACTTTATTACGTAGCATCTGTTCTAAAGTTTGGACTTCTTTGGGAATTGTTTCGTTTCGTGAAATGTTTGAATGTTGTTATCTGCAAAATATGAGCAGCTTTAGGACTTCTTCTTTGGACTAGTTCTCAATTTCGAATGGTTTTGTTTTCGGAAGCATGACAAATTAATTTTGCACCCATTTCAGAGACACATAAAATACTCACACACAAATGTTCAGTGACATGATAGAAATACGACATTCAAGCGTAATAATTTTGTGCGATCCTTTTATGGAAACAATATTATGTTTCTCATTCTTTCATTTTAATAAAAGCTCACAAAGGGGGAATAAGGAAAATCATGATTTGATTGAAAGCAATCAGAGCATAACCTCCCGTGATGTCATGAGTGCTTCAAGTGTTAACTCCGAGTGTACTTTTGAAATATTCCGCAAATCAAAAGACAGGAATTTAATTAATTTATTTTGAAATACGTGCTAGGTTGAAAGCAGATTCGGAACTAAAATATAAACAGGATAAGGAAAGGACTTTATACAAATACTAGGACCCCACCCAACAACAAACTTAGTTTTTTTAAACATATACGTACCTAAATCCTAAACCTTGCTTATGAACAACCTTGCTTATGAACCATTCAAGGCAGATGAATTTCTATTTTTAACTGAACAGGCGACTTCAGAATCAGGAAGAGGTTTTCAATTCGCATGTGGCAAATTTTGCAAAAATGACTAGGGAGTCTCTTGAACCGATTGAGACTACCTATCCTTTTTTTTCTCGTTTGTTTTCAGATTCCTCACCATTATAAGAATCCTAAAGAAAACTCGCAATGATTGTAGGAATGCATTGGATAAAAAATTTCAGCAATGACAGGTCCATTTTAATTAGGGAATTACTAAGCAATGTTGCTGTTACGCATACCATAATCATATATCTGATGAATACACAAAATAAATAATAATATTATAACAACAATCATGACAATGCATGCAAATTCCTGATAAAATCAGAATGAATACGCATAAGTTGCAATTCATTAATTCCTAGAATTATTTATCTATACAGCTGGCTTTGCCTCATTGATATAAATATCAACTGATGTAACTCTTTGTATCAATTGTTTTGGGAAATCATGAAATCTAGTAAATAATGCTATCGTAATTGTCGTATTATCAATAGGTATTTAAGCAAAATAAAATACAGTCAGCAGTAATTAATTAATGTAAAATCATTTCTTTAAAAAGTAGTATGGCACCTCCTTACAATTAAGTGGTGGTGTCCAAAAAGGGTGGGTTCCGACACGCCATCCTATGTGTGAATAAGCATAGGTACACTTAGATCTCCTTGAATAGCTGATCCAATTTTGATATTTGGTAAGCAGGAAGATGGATCCTTGGACACAAATTCTAGGTGACCTACTTTTAGCCAGGTGCGCTGTAATTACATCACATCGGCTGAAGAAACCCCTGTAGACGCAGAAAGACCATGATCACCAGCATACACGTATACATACAATCAAACTAGAAATAACAGATGACTTGTTTAGTATTTATCTGATAACACATATTTTAGATTCCTAAAGGGTTAACACATTGTTAAGTATCCAGAACGTCAGCTTAGGATAGATCACGATGACACGATAAAAACAAACCAGATAGACATGATAAAATAATCAGATTAACAGATAATGTGACTTATTGATCGGGAGCTTCTATAAAAACGTTTGGTTCAATACAATCCTTATCATAAACTCTCAAGTACCAGTTGGGTTGTGGCTACAGAGAAACTTGCTGGCCAGAACTTTACGGTGACATTTTGAAAGGTAAGCATTTTTTATTTTAAAAACATCAGAGCTTTTGCTATTTTTCTCTTTCAACTCTTCTCACTGTTCTACTACTCTCTCTTATGATTTCGGCTTCTTATGATTAGATTCCTTCAACGGTTTCATCCGCGTCCTATGGCAATTAACCTGCGCTGAAGTATTTTTCAAATAGGTCTAGTGCCTGTTGAGATTACTGCGTTCATCTTTATAATATCCGATATTTATCAACATCGATTTTGTAACATTGGGCCAAATTATTACCATTTTTTATTTTTCAGAACTTTTAAACAATGGTGTTGACAATTTACAAGATGGACAGAAGTCCACCTGTAAGGGCTGTTTTTATGACCATTGAGGTCTTAAAGATCCCAGATGTGAAGTACGTGGACGTCAACCTTCTGGAAAAGGAAAATCTAAAAGAAGATTATTTAAAAGTAAGTTATATTTCTTTTATTGCAAGCCTCATGTCTAGGATCTGTACAGGAATAAATGATCAAAAAATTTTCAAAGCTAAATTGCAAGGCCAAATACTGAATAAAATGAATAATTTTACTTCTAGATGAATCCTCAGCATACAGTTCCGGTGATGAAAGATGATGACTTCAGTATTTGGGACAGGTAAGAATGTAAAAGTTTTCATAGTTATATATGGTATATAAGTTTTCATAGGTATAGAATAAACATTTTACTATTTGCTTTCATGAAATGGGTCGGCTCCAAGAAACCTCAACAAAAGATATTTTTTCATCATATCTGAATATTTTGATTCAATGCTGAAATTACTTCTGCATATTTTGACGTTGGGAATAAATTGTTCAATTTAAAATATACATATATTTTTTATATATTTAATTTTCAGCCACGCCATTGCAGCATACTTGGTTACCAAGTATGGGAAAAACAGTCCTCTTTACCCAACTGATCCAAAAAAAAGAGCGGTCATCGACCAACGTCTTCATTTTGACAGTGGAGTACTGTTTCCGTCTTTGTTTAGACTTATTGTAAGTAGATTATACATTTACTTAGTTTTAAAAAAAACCTGCATTGGCCGTACAAATACGTAATATGTCAATTTGGCAAACCAAAGACCCTATAACCCTTCTGACAATGAGTATGGGTTTAATTCAAAGAGAACTGGATATGCACAGAACAATAACCTTTTGTTTGACAAAACAACATAAATATTCTCCTAAATTCCAGGAACCAGTGTTCTTCAAAGGGGAGAAAGCCTTCAGACCTGATGATGTAGAACAGGTTAAGACTGCCTACGGTTTTGTTGATGCGTTCCTGTCAAAATCTCAGTGGCTGGCCGGCGATAATATGACACTGGCCGATATATGCTGTGTAGCTACCATTAGCACTTTGAATGAAGCTTTTCCTGTAGATGAAAAGGCGTAAGTACATGCGTTTGATATTTAACAACTACCTAGTGTTTATTTCCACTGACTCTTGATTGTTCAGTAATAGATCTCTCAAACCTTGCTCTCATTATGTATCGGTATCTCGATGTGGCTAATATAGAAAACTATCTGGATCTCCCATTCAGCGCTTTTTTGGATCGCTCTTTGGCTGTCTAATTAGCACAAAGCAAAAATTAAAAATTACCGAAATTAAGCAGTTATGTGTAAAGTGTATAAAATGAACTTTTCTTTGTAGATATCCAAAGCTATCTGCTTGGTTCAATCGCCTCAAACAGCAAGAGTTCTATAAGAAACGCAATGAACCTGGTTTGGCGCAAATCCGTGCTATCAGTCAAAAGATGTTAAGTGGTTAAGCTAATGCTTGGCAATATTGTTTTAAAACAGGTTATGGATTAAAAATGTTTTTTTTTTTCTTTTTTAAGTACATATATAAAGAATTTTAAATTGTTTTTTTTTTAATTATGCATCTAACTCCTTCGTAAAATTTCGATAGAACACGATAAACAATAAATCCGAAAAATATTTTTAGGTTTTGGGCACCTCGCGAGCTCCACAAAATATAGTTTTGGGAACTTCTTAAAGATTCATCTACCTTCTGTTTGGGCTTATTTTATTCATATTGAAGAGAATATTAAACTAGCATATACGTAATTCAGCTATGATTGCTACCACATATGTATTGAGAGTTATTAATTTGAATATTGAAAGTAACATACCGAATTTAGTTATAAATTGCATAAGCATGATAGCATTATTACTTAATGCATTGAAGCATAAATAATACTAGAGGGAAATGTACGAAGAACGTTCAATATAATTACCAATTGCAAAGTATTAAAAATTGCAAATTTTTGCAGCTGCTTGTGCATATTATGAGTCAAAACTTTTGGATGCATGTGTAATGAGAGTTTCGTTTGCATAACAGTCAAAGCGGAAACATTAATATGGATGCGCTCCCGACAGAGAATGCAACATTAAAGACATTTTAATCAGGGAAATTGCCACTTAACGGTAAGTGACCATTTAATCTCAGAAAGTGATTGGTTCACATCATAAAATTCACATGAAATTGGTAAACGTTACCCAATTGGATAATTTCACAGCTAAACTAAATTGTAGCTGGAGGAACCGCATTAGTTTCGGCCCTGATTTTCGGGGACCTTCGGCTATCTAATTAAGGCCACCCAACCATGGTTTCTTCTGCGTAAAAATCGCATTGTCTGTAACGACCTCATTCCACGGACACTTGTAATTGTGAACGGTAGTTTTAATTACTTTTTTTGTACGCCTATTACTTAACCAATGAAGTGTTCTGGACCGAATTGGAAGTAAGTGGTTTAAAAGTAAACCGCGAGTACCTGTTACTGGTAATTTGAGTACAAAAATAATTAGGTGCTATTTACGTAATAAGTTTACAAAGCTCTGTCTAAAACTACCTGCTCGTTTTTCTACGCAGGCACTACTTAGCTACAACATAACTTATTACAACACCGAAAAGTCGAAAATCCAAAACTTCTCCGAACTCGATACAACTTACGATGTTATACGTCCACGTAAAAAAGAAAACATCGAAGTTGGATGCCAAAAAGTGTGGAGCCAAGTCAATATTTTATATAGTACAAAGCCACAAAACTAAGTTACTTGTACTGGCACAGTTTTTGTCAGAACTGAGCCAGCTTCCTTTTCGCATTCATTTTTCTTTAGGAATTCCTCTGTTGTTTCGTTAACACCGAATTGCAACGGTTTATCACAGTTAGTCCTTTGTTTTTTCAACGTAATTGTGTTAGGAGGATAGACTGTGGTACCTGGAAGATTTTGATGCTATGTATGTGTAATCTAAGGAGAGTAATACAAATTCGCCAGCACTTAAAATGAGGATGATCCAATCAAAATTACTTCAGATTAAAATGCATGAATACCCTTTAATATTGTATTTTTAAGAACGGTGACGATAAGCATCTTCTTTAATTCTTTAATTGTGTGTGTGTGTCTTTATCTCTTCAATGTTATTCCAGCTATTAAAACCACATTCATTCCCTATAGATTCGAAATCAATATCATTGTAGCTAATTTAAATATTAGTGCGAGAACCAAACACCTGATCGTGCCACTTACAGCCTTTTGCAAAGTCCGTCTACTCGCATTAAATCTATGAATATTTTAAACAGCAAATGAGAGCAATTAAACTATCAAAACGAAACTAAATCACCATTCGAATTACTTATTTATTGCAATTCAGTGTGAATTGTACCGTCTATAAAGTTTCTATCGATTTCTAGTTTCAAAATTAATTGCCTGAATCAGTTTTAAATAATAAAAAGTGTTTTAATTGACCCAACTTTCATTTGTCTAATTGTTTTATTTCGTTAGATCAAAACATGTATATCTTGGACACTAATAACAGTGCTAGTCTAGACTACATTATTGACTACATTTATTTTACTCTAGTTTTGGGAATCAATAAGGGGGAAGTATGTTCAGCAGAAGATGACCATAGGCTGAGTTGATGATGGCATACTTTTCGGTTCATCGTCAACTTTAGCATTGTGCAAAAACTTTGATCAAAGTTTCTTAATTCTAAAAGTATGTCTCAAAATAGAACTGCAAGCTCAATTATCTGATATTATTTCAGTTCAGATTACAAGACGGAACCCAATTAGCGCATACATTTAAACTACAACCGCTGCACTAATAAAGTGAAATTAGCAGCGAATACATAAATAGTCTGACACAAAGAGCTGTGAAGATGGATGTCTAGACAGCTAATTAAGGCGATCATCAATGTTATTAATAGCTAAAACAGCACGTTACACTTAGCGTAATCTGTTGTTTATTAGTGATTCGATCCACTGGAGCGGTTTAATGCAGTTTAATGAAGTTTAATTCATTTCGGCGTGTATGCCGTGTGTTCATGCTTAGTTGCTTTATTAATTGTGTAGAAAAATCGTGTTACTGTAATGCAACATCATTCTTTGTTATCAGTGTTTCTTAGAAAGTACAATGCTTTATGGATTGTCAGTAGTTGTTTGTTCTGTAATTAGATTTTTTTCAGTGAATGAGAGACATTGAATTTCGTATAACTCAGATAGTCATTATTAAATAAGAGTATAAGTTCACCTGCGTAACTTATTTCCGAATAGATAAAAATATTACATGTAGATAGGATTTGTTATTTCGTCATTAAAAAATCATAACATAGGATAGTTATAGGATTTGTTGATAATCATGAAATTCCTAAACCAGGAGCCCGTATAACAAAAATGTAATAATAAAATTCAGCTAAAAATATTTAGCACACAACACGCGGAACTATCCGTGATTAGCGCGGAGTATATAGCCGTAACAATAGAACGCGTTATATTTGCATTGTTCGGTTAATTAATGCTAGTTGATGGCACATTAGCGCTACAGGCTCCAAGGATTCACTACATCTGTTGATTCCAAACGTTATCATACCGGGAACTGGGGTTTTACCTGAAACAAACAATGTTTTGGGTTAATTATGACATAATTATGCGTCAAACAAACAAGTTTTAACACTAATTAATTAGGTGAATTTAGTTGCTGTGCTAGTTTAAGCTATAGAGCTAATTTTCATACAGAGCTTTCAAATATGTGGAAGTAGTATGAAAACTCCAAATTTTTATCATAGCCAATGAAAGCAAATGTGCTAGCTTCCAGAATTTTGAATACTACTTAAAATTTTGAATTCGTCAAGCTGAAAATAAAACACCAAAGCCATATGTTTGCCGCATTGTGGCGAGACCCCTACGACCACAAACACATATAAATCTTCGTGTAAAGGGTTTGTCAGTAATATTAATAACTTGCAACACAATATCTGTCGTGATTGATGATTACGGTTGTCATGTCCGCCTCCTAACTCAATCTTCTCTATCGCATCTTCAGAATCAAACAATAGTATCCTGTTCATAAAGGTAAAGTCCCATCAGTTTTGTAATTTATCATAATAGAACAGTTGTATTTATAGCCAAAGTATGAATCTACTACACCATTCTATTGTCATAAGTCTAGACACAAAAAGTTTCTTTCTATTATTCAACGCGCTTATCTCAGGAATAATAGGATTGATTTTGAAAAATAATTTAGCTCGTTTATCATGATGCAGGTAGTAGCGGGTAAACAGTTACTTAGTCAATTATTTACTCGATATAATGACCGTAATTCTGTCTTGTGTAGTCATACAAATAAAAAACATGAAAAAGTATGGAAATTCTGTCACAAAAATAAAGCATTCATTTGAGGAGTGTGTTCGCCCCCTTTCAGAAGATCGTCCACTAAACCAACGTGTTTATTACATTCCTAGATGTCTCACAGCCCAATAAACTTAAGATTCATAGATATCCATAAAATTTTATCCGAGCTTTATAGATGTTTCTACAAGACTATTACGCGAAGGAATGAGGATGTGGTACCACAATTTAGATTTTCTAAAGGTTCAACCTCAATTCTAAACCTAGACTGGGAAAATCGTCAGCCATTACTACGACCCGATGTTGGTAATTACCCTGAATAATTTAAAAGCGAATCTACATTGGAAACTCCTTTTGTCGTGTGCCGCACTGGCTTTGTGGTAGGTATAAACTTGTCACTTACATTTCCCTCTTTATTTTCAATTCAACAAAAGATTTTCTTGTTTAAAATGGTAAACTAATAGCTTTCTCGACTGCAGTTTGACTTTGTGAGTCGACGGTCCTTATCTGTAATCTCTAATGGCCTGGCACACAGAAAGCGAAGATTTTAGGACACGTATTCAGAAAGCGCTTTATCGTTGGATATTTTAAAATAAGAAATTCGAAATTCAATTCTCGCGCTCAATATTTGTTATGTCGTCGTAGAGCGCTCGGCAAGCGATTGCTGGCCGATATGAAACTGAGACGTGAACGAAATACCGTTAAGGACGCTAGTCCATCGGTTTACACTGCGAGAGAAAATTCGATTTTACTGGAAGGACATATTCATATTATGTTATGCAGTGTCACGCTCCTCCTCAGAGAGAACAAAATCTCAAACTAGAATCACTGAAGTATACTGTAATAAGGTTGCCATTCTGGAAAAGAGCTACACAATTTATACGTTTCTAAAATTACAGCTGGGCTTTCATGCCCCTATCTCGTATCGCAGTCTATTTTTGAAACAAATACAACTTTTATACGTGAGAAACTGGATATCTTTCGGCCAATAGCAAAAGTGGTCCACAAGCCTTATTTACACACGACAACAGTAAACGGGTGAATGAACGACGGATTTTATTACAAGATGTAGAATTAGATCCAGACAATTTGAAACTCTGATAAGTTTGTAAGAATAGATAGATACGTACATGTTTGTGTTCCCAACTAGTATTCAAGTTTGTCTTTGTCAAGCGAAGCGTTTTGAATGTTAAAATGTAGTTTACTGTCGAGCGAATAACATTACAGCAGCTACCTTACCAAGCCAATTTTATTAGTGCAGATCTTAAGACAGATACAAACTCGAATTCATCACGGACAATTGATAAATTTTGCAGTGAGAATGTTCACAAATATGAGCTACGAAAATATCGTTCCTCCTATCGCGTATCCTGTAGTTTTCACAACCCTGAAACATATTAAATAAAAACTATACAAGCGCAATTTCATTCATTGAAATTCCGCACGGCCACCGGGCAAAGTATACAAACACAAAGTTTTATTTATGCGTGTTATTGTGCAGCGCGCCCCCTGCGTGACGGCGGCGTGGCGGCGGCGTGACGGTGGCGTAGCGGCCGCACGTACCAAACGCACCGCAAATAAATGGCGCGAGCTAAGCGCCGCTGTGCATGCATAGCCTTTGTTTTTGCCTTTTATTTCCCAACTTGTCCACAAAGGATGGCGGAAATTTGTGCGCTGCAAAGCGGCCAATATTGTTGTTAGGCAGAGTACGAATATTGATAGCTGTACATGGACGCTTGACGGCACTCGTATACCTATCTACCAATCAATGTAGGATGAATGATACGTTTTCAACTTTTTACAGATGTTGAATTTTTCATATTTTGATACAAAAATCTTTAGAGGTTTTTGTATTATTGAATGACTCATGCAAAAGTGGAATATGAAATTACCAAGCACCAGCTTTCATATTTCCCATCTTCAAAAATATTTAAACCCAAGTTTACGCTCCTCCAGATAAAAAGTCTGGTCAGCCAAGTTTTTCTTCCATTATCATACATATGTGAAGTTTAAAACAATTTGCGGACAAATCGGGACCTGGCTTGGATTGGCTTGAATTCAATCGTGCGTCGTGCACTATCCTATTAGACTGCAAGCTATCGGCTCTGGGTAACGGCGGTCCAACTGGGATCCCGTTAGGGATATGGTGCAAGAGACCAGCTTGAAGCGTTCATATCGACAGTCACAACATTTTTTTCTAACCGAGCTCAGCTACAAAAAGCTTTATTGCTTTGAAATATAAAGGTATTCATTATTTTGTTACACTATACTATTTTAACATTTACAGCACCTTTCCCTAACAAACCAGTGGTACCTATACCCCAACGAATCTATACCCACCCCCCTTGTTGAATCTGATGACTTAGAGGAAATGCTTTTGTGGGCTTTTTACAACATTTTATGGATACTCTTCTTTGACTCGTTAAATAAATTGACCGCTGAAACACCTTTTATATCTCTCCTAAAAATCATCACCTGTTCCTTGTTCCGTTGGCTGATTTTATACGACAATCATTAGCGTCATTTTTTGCCGCACCACCTCGTAACTTGGGCATCGCAAGCGGTTTTAGATATAACCGTAACGGTTCAGATCAGAGTCAGCATTAAGTTTAACGATGCGATCGTAGTCGGCTAAGATAACTGGTTGCAATGCCTTACTTGCGTACCACCGTTTATTCGTATTTGGATCTAAAGTTGAAGTAACAGTGGCATTTGTTGTTATATGAGCTGTTTGATGTAACTGTTGTTCGAAGTTGGTTAATGTATGTGTTATGATTTATATTGGACCACACGCAGTTTCTGTGGTCCGTGTTTTTATTGGGATGTCATTTTCTGTATCAATAATATGATTATGCTATGGCTTGTGGAAGATAATGTAGGCGTACGTGGTTTTTCAGTTAAGAATAACAATTTAAAGTTTCTATTATAAAACTTCATGTTTCGAGGTAAAATTCTTCATAAAAGCTTATATAAAAAGAACAACAAAAGGCCTGTCAAGTACATTGAAATAGAAGTAAGTAACAACCATACCGTTCGAAAGCTTAAGTTGAAATTATTTTATAAAATACTTTATTTAAAAATATAATCCCCTGAAAGTAAATTTATTCTACCGACTTATAACTTTATAAAATAGTTGATACAAAAAATGGTTTCTTATATAACTTTTTTCAGTGTTCGTATCTATTTTACCCCGGGGACGAGTCGGGCACAGTTGATTAAAGAAATTAATTGTTTATCGTCGCCAAGGAAACGTGCTGCGAATACAATTTTACCTGAAAGTCTGAAATTTATATAAGGTTGCCAGTTTTTATGAGGGATTAAATCACAATCAATCACACAGGTCTAATGTCCTCAATGCTGTCATGAAAACTCACACCTACACACGATCACTGGTCGAATCAACAGTATCATTGCATTTAGATGACAGGAGAGATCGTGTATAAAAGGACCAAACAAAAGCGAGAAAAACCGACACGAAGAAAGTCCTATCACAGACTAACATAACTAGGTCACTGCGAGGCTTCTTGTTTAATTAGCGTGCAGAACACCTAAGGATGCGAGCGCTGCCAAAAACTACAAAGTATACAAGGAAGAATGTCTTGTGAAGTTAAACGAAGTGACAACCCTAACAAACTCCCGGGTAGTATATTCAGCCGTGGAAAGTTTCCATGTCGCCCGGACGTGACGCGTCTTTGAAAGAAAGTAGGTAATATGGTTATGTACGAAATTTTACCGGCGCGACGACCCCTGAATACGAGAAAAAGATATTGATTTAATCACCGACGCGGTTTGCTAGACAATCTCTGTGTGAAATGTGACGGAATTCTGCCAACCGCAATATCCCTTGCAGGTTGGTATGCTTTTTACTTGCTGAATACATACATGAGCTTTACAGTGAGTAACGAATTACATGTTTATGACTAGTTGTTAACATCATGTCTTGTGTTTCGTTGAATTAACCAACGGGACTTGCTACGGCTACGAACAACAACAACAGCCAAAATAAACCAACGAAAGGGCACGACGAAGGGTCAAAATAAAGTGATTAGATTTTTTCACAAAATTGTTATTACAAAATCAATTCCAACAGTTGATTGAATGCCATCTAATACCGAGTTATTTTATTTTTCTCTTTCTTCAATAACGCCGTTATTGTTCTATTGTTCTCGATAGGCTTTCAACAATTTCATTCAAACTTTTCGACAGTTAATAAAAGATGAGTGTGGGATGAATGTTTTAATAATTTTGTGTTTAAATTTCGTAAGGTCATGAACTTTGACTTTGATGTGATCTCGTGAGTATCGGTTTAGTAAATAGAATTATTAATATTGAATGAATCTATTTATAGTGAATTGTTCGCGATCGCTTCTTAAAAGTTATTTGAAGCTACATATTTTACAAAGAATATTACAAGATCAAGAAACTTGTAACAAGTATGGCTTTCGTGAGACTTGCGTCCCATTTTGTCCCGTTCCCATTTAATTTTAAGATTTAATAAAACTAAACTAGGTAATAATTATAAGTACTGCAAACCTCTCCTACCTCTTTATGCTGTGCCCTACCGGGTCCATATTGTTTCAAATATATTGTTTAAACTTTATAAAAATACCACCTGTATTACATGTGGAACGCAAATAAAGATTTGAATTTGAATTTGAATTAATCTGAAAGATTCCTAAAAGAAGTGATTCAATAGACACTCCGCAAGAAATTGATTCAGGCTTGAACTGTACCTAAGTCTAAAGTTAATTGAACACTTCTAGGCTTTCTAATTCAAAAAAGATTAAAACCGACGCCAAGCTTAGAGCTTACCAACCCTCATACTGCAGGACTCGGATAGCGACAAAAAAAACTTTGCCGAATAATTTTCAGAATTAACTCGAAGTTAATGTTTTCGAAAAGAATTTCGCTAGGGGCTTTATTTTCGAAGACTTGCCGTACATATTTACATAGCGGGGGACTTAATAACAAACGTTGTCGCTTCACGGTATTGTCTAGAGAGACTGTCGCTCCCTTCATTTTTATGTGCTCATAATTCCGCTGCCTTTTAGTAACAGTGCAGACTGGCTTTATTCACGTGTTTGCCTCATCCCTTATTGTCCTTTTTTCATATCTACGCTATTACGCGTTGTTCATATTCATCGTACCATGTGCGTTCACTGTGTTTCAGGAAATTGACGAACTGTGACCAAATTAAACAATGATATCAGACTCGGCTTGTAATTTTTGCGCAAAACAAAAGGTTACTGTTTCTTTTATTAATATTATTTTTATATGAGTTCCTTTATAATTGCTTCTTTTGGTATCAAGGACGTTTTATTGTACATTGTATTGACCGAGATTTCGCAAGGAGATTGAAATAATACAATTTTATTTAACAACCAATTCTTGTAATCCGTATACAGAAACAACTGCACTTTTCAGACTCACCTAATGATTATATTCCCTATATAAATGACTGTTGAACAAAAATGACAATCACCATTGTCATATAAAAACCATGTTACAATTCCGATTATAAACTTATCAAACACAACAGTGATCTTATCGACAAAACAATTGACGATACTTTAACGACATCCTTCACACGAGAAAATATGACATTTACAACAATATTTTTTACAGCACGCCAAAATTCAATTTGGCGGTAAAATCCCGAGCCGTTTCTCTTGTCTATTTCGTTTCTCATACATTATACAAAATTATTCAGAGTAAATCACATGTTGCGTGTGTGTGAGACTTATACTAGATATTGTTTCTTACGTGTGTTTTATTGCAAGTCTGTTGGCATAATAAATGTGGGCAGGTTTATGCGGCCGTGCGCCGTGAAGGGTTAACCCGGTAAGCTAGCTTTGCCGTTACCTGGACTTGAACGTAATTTACTTTATTGTTTGTTTTTCAAAGAGTTCATGGCTTCTGAATGTTTATTGTGGAAAAATGTTTATCTCAGTAAAGCTATAAATAAACAGTATTTATGTAGCATTTAATAAAGACAAAGGACTTCTAAGGGCTGCTTCACACAGTAAACCAGATATTAAATGCCAGATAGAACTACCAAAAGTCCAATTATATAATTAAGTACCTACGATTATTTCATGATAGTCATTTGAGAACCGTGTGAGTTCTAAATATGTAGATCAATGCTCTGTTATATCTCGCAGATGCAAATGTAGACTGCAATATCGATCAGACATATGTAAGAACATGATTCAAATTACATGTGGTGATACGGCTTGAATCAATAATATAAAATAGATTTGCTCAACGTTTACCTTGATGTAT
This sequence comes from Helicoverpa zea x Helicoverpa armigera, assembly GCA_033682625.1. Lineage (NCBI taxonomy): Eukaryota > Metazoa > Arthropoda > Insecta > Lepidoptera > Noctuidae > Helicoverpa > Helicoverpa zea x Helicoverpa armigera. Next base: position 3,529,854 of record JAWIIS010000047.1, read on the forward strand.
CTTCCTACCCAACGTATTCTGGGACTTCATAATCGCATTGTGTTATTCATGTAACCGAAATTCACACTCTGTACTTGGCGAATTGTTGAAAATCATCAGATTTCCCAAATGCTGGAATCATATACGGTAAGGCTAATATCAAATATTCCTCAACCGAATTTCAGAGCACAATACGGTATTCAAGCCATGTATTTCGTAACAATAAAGCAGAAAGCAAATGATTCGGACTGGGCATCAACCGCGGGAAACATTCATCCCAAACATGTGATGTTTTCGACCTCACAACCAATGAATGCACATACATAATTAATAGCAAACGAGGATATCGAGGGGTTTACAACAACTTCCTATTTGCGAAATGTGAAAATCAGAAAATTTATTACGAATTTCGTAAATCACGCAAGGCTATAATTTACACTATGCAGGATGGACTACTTATGTACTATTAGATATTATTTAAATGTACTGGATTTTTTTATAAAAGCGGTACATAAATTAAGTTTTTGTGCGAGTTCTAGTTTGCCTCTCTGTCTTATCTTCACTTGACTTGTATTAGACTTTAAAACTGTACAGTGAAATCTGTACGAAGTTTTACTTGATTATACCATCTATAAACATCACATCACACAAAAACGTACAGCATTTTGGTTATTCAAATTGAAGAAAACAAAGACATCCTTCACGCAAAATCTGAAATGACTGTGAATCGAGTTTCACAGCCGTCCCTAAAGCATCGAGATTTCTTGTTTATATTGTTTTAGTAAAGTCAATGTGTAATTTTACTCAGACTCCAGAACCAACATGTAGGTCAGAACAATTAATGGGCATCGACAGATGGTGTTGGGCACCGATATTTATTTCAATTGGAGCTGAATGCCGGTGCGAATGGAAACGATGTGTCAGCTTACTTTCACGACATGAGTTATGACGAGATTTAACGGTGATGTAGTTCTTGTCGATAGTTTTAATAAATAACATGTATTTGCTGTTGAAACTGAATCTGGGGATTTGTTTCATATCTAGAATTGAGTGATATAAATACACAAACAACAGACTGAGACAACGCAAAAGATACAAAGAAATAAAAAATCAAGTAAAAGGAAGATAAAGATTCCAGAAAAGTATTACGAGATGTAAAAATGTCCTAAACTTGCGTGTTAAAGGATCACTTGGAAGTTCGAAAATTGGAAGAAAAAGAATCCTAGAACATAGAACAACACAATGCTGATATGATTGGGGAACACGACGTAACTACATCTCCTGCAAGCGAGATAGATATGGCACATTGAATGCTATGTTATTGCCATGTTACAACATAATGCTTGGTGCTTACTTGAACTGTACCTATCTAGGAACACAAACACAACTGATTTGCCGCGTGATTGCAGACTCAACATGTCTTCGCTGATCGGTGATTAATTGCCAAAGGCGAGAGCTTCCGACAGTATTTACTAATGATTTGAGTATATTAATACAGGTATGATACAATATGTATTAATAACTGACGTTATAAATCGGTTTATGATGCACAGTCCATTGGTTGATATACACAATTTAATTTGTGAAAGATCGAGTCGAATCTTTACGGAACATTATGGGTTTGGTATTTAGTCTACTTTTAATTAACGTTGAACAAAAGCGATTTGTGCGGTAACAAAGGGGCTTGCTCAACCTCCACCAAAAAACCCTTACTACAAGATTAGAACGAAAAGGGAAACGCATCCCCGGGCTCTATTAATAACCCTACGACAAATTTCAGTCACGGCGCATCCCCCGGTCCCAAAGGCCTGGGACGGCGATTAATTCTTTAATTAACCCTACAGCGCCGTGGGTCATTGGCGCCGCGAATTAGAAGAAATGGCGACGAGATATCTTCACGGACGCACCCGCCATTTATCTCCATTCAAGATGGCGCCCAGTTAAATAGAATAAAAGGACTCGTGCAATGGTAGAAATATTATTAACTCGCTGTGCAAACTGAGTGCGTCAGTTCCATTCATGGGTATTGCGAGATAGCTGCGGAGTTCTAATTCGATTGTTGAGAACGTTTTGTCCGCGCATTTGAACTAAGGACCACTAACGTCTTACCGAGAAAACTAGGTTATTGTCCTAGGAACACATACTGATGTATCCAGTTGATATTGCAATGCTGATAGATCGTTATATGTTTCCCCTGTTTTCACATAATTCTCTGTTCGGCGAACAATATCCAAGTAATAAATCTACGCTAGATGTACGATTAGACACAAGTACACAAGGTATATAAGAAATTCCTCAGGGCCCGCTCGGCCACCGTGTCGGACTGACATTCTACTATGCGGAAGTAGTAGCGCAATCGTTTCAAACGTGTATGATAGATTTATTACTTTCGATAATATTGAGGAATATGTTGGGTGCTTTAGCTAACATATCGTTGTTTCTGGATAAGCGATAGTTTTGTTGGGAATTGTAAAGGTACCGAAGAAGTCCTGATTTCTTGTCCGCAACTAAAAATTACATAGTAGATATACCTATAGTGAAGATTTCTGAGCAAAAAAGTATGAAGAGATAATCAATAATGCTTTTTTTTGGTTGGTGCCGATCTTCTACAAATTCCGAATTTCAATAAACAAATAATCAAATCGGGGAAAATCGTCAAGGTTTGCTAAACGCAACCCTCTCGCTCCCGAGGGAGTCACAAATACTTCGCTAAGTAGAGGTAATTAACGTTTAGTCTGCGACACAAGTGTGCGACACTTGAACCGCAATATGTTTCGCATCGCTTACTTTTAATAAAAAATAATTTGTTTGTCTGTACCACTTGTCATGGAGAGCTCTCTAGACATGCCGTCGTGGGCTAAAAGCAGCAAAGATATCGAAGAGTTATAATATTTTATCGAACCTTAATTGCTTGTTTACTATGTATGTTATAAAGAAAAATTTAATATGATTGACGTATTTTATTTACATGGCTAAAGCGCCATTAATTTTACATACCTAATTATAATTAGTAGATACGGGACCCTTGACGTCAGAGGGTTATGAACGGGATATATTAGGACAACATGCTCCAAATTTGGAGGTACAAACGGCTTTTAATTTAAATATAGAATATATTATTTTTACGACAAGGTGTGAATATGAAAGATGAACGGAGCTTTGTTATTTTTAATGGAAGACCTTTTTACGGGTTATAAAAGTGTTGAAACAACAGATAAAAGTGTGAGGTGATAATACTTTTACATCCCAACAGCTCATTTATGATTAACGTAAAAATATTGTACTTCAAAACATTTAATAGCTATTAGCCATCGGGTTAAGCTTTACATTATATAGCGGAAGAATTTTAAGCGAAAATGATTTCTGTATCGAATTGTTTCAGTATACACTTACAAATGATAATTCAATCATCTGTAAACTTAAACAAAAGCATATCAATACCCATGATATTACCACTGCATTTATTGTACCCACAAAAACTTCTACAGCAAATCCAACCTTTATTATTTTTTCGTTCACCACCAGCAAACAACACAGCAATTAAAGAGCAATATCCAGTCCATTGCCGAAGTTAGCAATAAATTGCTCGGCCAAGTTGCACGCGAAAGTTGCCAAGATGTGTACGAGCCAGATTATACTGGTATGCAAATACTGTAGATGTGAACTTTCCTAACTTCGGATATTAACATAGCTTGCGGTGTTTGCAACGATTTTCGTCGGTACGTGTATGGTATTCGTTTTATGGCTGACATGAAATATTTTGTTGTTTGCATTGAGTTTGATTGAAATGACTGCAGTCTAAATATGTGAAATACCGCAATTGGATTACCATGTAACAAAGTTTAATTATATTTTTTTCAATTTATGGTTAGCCCATAAATATTAAAAGCAACATGGGCTGAAGTACTTACTTATGAGTATTTACTGCTTTTTTTGAAGGAAAATAGTTTACTCCCCTAAAACACCTGACCAAACATCGGAATCGCCATACGTTTACCAGATATTTGAAAAGCCTTCAGCTACGTGACAGGTCATCATCATGTTTAAAAAAACAATAAACATAGAAAATAAAACAATGACCATATTATAGAAACACGCTTTTCAATTACGATCAAGAACTCAATGGATGTAGAACCATCATAACCGGGTCTATCAAAAACAACCAAAAATTCGTCATCAAAATTCACCTAAGAAGATGTAGAATGGCGCACACATGCATTTAAGTGATGGCAACAGTTGCAGGCGACATAAAGTGCGCTCGCTTCTCGCATTCCTAATATTACATGTGATGTCAGACTCAATCATCCCATGCGAAACGGTTCCGCGTACGACGGGTTAATGTCGGCCCTTACGGTAGGGTTATAAATGGCTGTAGTAAAAGGTATGTTTACGTACTTCTTAACATTTTATAGTTTGAGTTAGGGAGCTAATATTTACTTGGTTATTATTATTTTAATTAGATCTTATTTTAGAAAACCTTTCTGATCTGTTTGCCTTTTCGATAAAGTCATATTGCCTCATAAAGTTCTTCCTCATTACTAATCTTTAACTTCTATTTAAAAATAAATTCGAATGATACAGAGTCCTGGGTTAAAGTTGATAATATCTGAACTGTAAACTCGTTTTAATTAACCTGAGAGGATGAAACTTTAATGGATATTAAGTCTTACAAATTCTCGTTCGCAACGCTCGGTGCCAACTGCCGATGAAAAACGACAGACGCTTAATAGTTGGAACCCTTCCCATTGGGTATAAATGCAAATCCGATAAGTGATTAAAGATGGTTTCGAATCTTTTAAAATTTTCTCTTCGTTAAGTATGAATGGGACTTGATTAGCTAAAATGTTGCGTTGATTCAGGATTTAGTAAAAGTTATCGGATTTAGATCCCAGCAAGTAAGAGGTGCATTTTTCTGTAAACCAATTTTTAGGCACCATTTTTACATGCTTTCCTTTTAGGCCACATCAACAGAACTCCTTATAAATAAATCTTTAGATTGTTGCTTTTTTTAACCGACTTCCCAAAAAAGGAGAAGGTTCTCAATTCGGATTTTTCTTTAATTAAAGTAACGGTGTCACAATCATACTCCAAGCTTCCGAATCTTTTTAAGCTTCAAGGGGGTTCAATCAATATCAATCTGGTAAAGAGTGGCAGAGCTTGTTAGGTTCAAATTGATATTGACTCGATTGACGGACGGGGTCAATCACCAATTACACTGAGTTTTTAGCTGATAGTGTCGCAACGCCGTTCCGTAAATAAATATCGATAGATGCTGCGTTGACCACTACTGCGAAGATTTTGTGATTGATTTAGGTGCTATTAATTTGCAAATATTCCTCAAGTACAAATGAGCTATTTAATTCCAGGTCAGATAAATATCAAGGAAACTTTTCTAAGTTGTGTGTACTACAAGGTCTTGGACATAAACGATACGATACTAACGGTGTCGAAAACAGGACATTAGGACGTGTAAATCGCCAGCCTTCCTTAAGCAAACTTAGTTATTTGATCCTAGCATGTGTCACAGGAAGAAGGTTGACTATGATGGACCCCTTTTCCGTCTTAATTATGTCTGTACACTACCAGGATTTAGGAATTTGTATTCATTAACTTCACCGCTCACTGATAATGTTAGATCCTATCTGAGCTTACCATCAGGTTTCGTTAAAAGCAGACGTATCACAGAATGAGGATCAATACTGATTAAGTTAAGGTCTAAAGTTGGGGAAACGTGAAAAAGTACCTATGCATGCAGTACTGATCCCATAAGCATTTTACTGGTGAAAAGCTGCAGGATCTTTATTATACTTGGCATTCAAAACACTGATAACGAAAGACACAAAGCTACTGAATCTTGGCATACAATACCAATTTTCAAACACAAGACATTGGCCCATTGAGGACACAAGAAAACAAACTGTTATCTTGACTACATAACATCTGACCAACGACACATAACTGCTGATAAGGAACTGAGAAGGACCCACTACCGAAGGCTTTATGGACCGCATAAAAAGACAATCCAAATAACAGCCCCGGCGAGATAAAGGAATAAGATGGTGTTTTTCAATGGTTGTACGAGCATTTGTTGTTTTATAGATTTCGGTTACAGGAACAGTGTCGATTTTAACTGTTATTGTTTAAGTAACGAAAATCGTGGTTGGATCGTCCACACTGAGGATTTGCATGCAAGAGGATGTGAATGATGAGATGGCGTGGGCTCCTTTCTAAAGAAATGGAAAATTTTAATATAACATTTGCCTAACACTGCTATTTATCAAAAGATCATCTGCAATTATTGCTAGGTTGACTTTAAGATCAAAATTTATTTCTCTATTTGTGCAAAGGCAACGTTAACATTGAGAAGTTTGTTGTTTACTGCCAGGAGATAACTAGAACTTTTGTTTTTAGTCCCACCCGTATCGATGGAACTGCAAACACTAGTTTCACCTAACTATGAAATAATTCATTGGCATATTAAATATCTACATAGGATCTTTTTTGACAAAGGTTTGTTGGAAAAGGTATAAAGTAAAAGTGAATACTTGCCTAGAGAACCCTAAAATACCCTATCTTTCAGTCGATCCAACGTTACATGAAACCAATTATTTAGAAGCGACCTAGAAACTAATGAACAACCGATATCTATGAAGCTCACATAGGATCCAATCAACGAATAATACTAGGATTACAGTCAGACAAGACAAGTGGTATGTTCTCAAAGGGAATACGTGTAAGTATCATTCTATCAAACGGTATCAAATCATGCTTCATTTGCACCACTAGACGATCGAGATAACAATAGTATCATGAACTATACTAAAGGACAATATTTATTAGTTACAGACGATAAAACAGATAAGTAAGCTATTATTGGAAACTGGCATGCGTTTGCAAACCAAGGAACTAATTCTGCTAATACTCTCTTTCAGTACGTTGGATCTTTCTGTAGATTGGCAAAAAACAATTGCGATAATATTCATTCTATATGTGAAGCAATTTGTCCTAGGTTTGTTGCGTCTTTCCTCCCCATTCAGTATTTATCAGAGTGTCTGTAGACAATTAAGAATATTGTAAATCAGACTTTTACGTAAAAGTGTCAAACTGAATAAGCCTTTTGTCATAACGTTACAATGGCCACGGTCTCTGGTGAAGTGAACCGAATTAGGCAATTAACGGGTGCGGCAACCAGACCGCAGTGCCAATTACACTGTTAGTTAGTAAGCACTTTATGTTCCAGTTCAATGGTAATCAGAAACGGAGAATATAACAAAATTTTGGGAAGCTATAACTGCCAAAGTATCAAAGCCTTGGGATATATACGGTAATGAGAGTCCATTATGTCCAGGCTTTATAAGGCAGGATGGAACCCCGGCTTAGTTGGAAGTAAGCCTTTATAAAATGGCTGCAGTGTTACGGAAACGTGAATAACCTATCGATTTATCCGGACATAGAACATCTAATAAGAGGAAGTCAGCAGAGAATGTGAATGAGCCAAAGATGGCCATTGAATTTAAGGAATTTTCCCAAAAAAAAATTCTCAATCAATCTTACAGATATGAGGCCTCAAAATTATGTACGTCAGTGATTGCCACGTCAACCCAACACCTACATATACATGTATGTACATATATGTATAGTTTAAATTGAGCTTCAGCAACACATGTTGTAGATGGATATTGCTCGAAGCTACAGTGTGAACTCTGGGCAATATTACTTACTAAATAGTGTCTACAGACAATGAATGATAGACGTTTTGATTTCATACGTTACGATCAAATGTTGACTGTGAATTGTTTATAGACCAACTGGTTTACCTGTAACAAAAGAAAGGCAAATTATAAATCAAAGGTTTTTGAATATGTTGAGATTATATGAGGTACGAAACCTAACAAATAAGAGCAAGGCCTATAACCAAAAACAAATAAGTTAGCATTTTATTGCTGCCATGTAAACTCTATGCAAAAATAAACAATAAGTACATTTTTATTGACTCACATAAAAGCTAGACATTTACGATGAAGTCTAAGTTTGCTGCATTTAATTTTAATGTAAATTCTTAATGGTCTTAGCTTTATGCATTTAATAAACTAGCTCCAGAGTAAAAAGATAGGAACCCGACGTTAGTCGCAAGAAGAACGGAAATTGAAAACGTGAACAGAAGCAAAGCGAAATATTTACGTTCAGTCGTAAAGTTTTAACGATTGCGTATGTAGTTATACGTGAATGCTCTTCACTATACTTTATGTACTATTTATTATTGTGCCAAAGGCTTATTACAGAAATACAGCCAAGTCAGCCAAAAATGTAACTTACAACCCTCCGAATAAGATTCATTTTACGATATAAAACAACAAGGGCGATTTCCTCTTACGTACGCTCCGTCGGAAAAGTGAACCTTAGCGATATTAGATCTCACAGAGAAACTTTTTTCAATACTGCTAGACCACTTTCGTGGGCGACTGTACCTACATATGTATCGTCTTCGTGTAAGTACACAAAGCTTGCAAGTCTATTATCAAAGGAGGACGGAAATAGCATCAATTATATTAAACGTTTGTCCGGTGACCCTAATCAGCTATGATACCAATGTGCTGACAGGATAATCTTTTGTACACAATAGTATTAACATTGTATATAAGAATAGTTTCACTCAGAATAATTCTATGGATATTTTTGATACAAGTATGAATCCTTATTTTCCTTAGTAACGGCGTTAGCCGTGAACCACAGAAACGATTTTGTTATTTACCTTTTTTGTTGTATTTCGCTATTGCCAGAAGGTTCTTCTGAAACTAAAAAAGTTCACCTTCCACTCCAAATCTTCGCTCTTCTGCTTTAACTTTTCTACCCCTATAAAACTCGTTTCTAATATCAACTAAAGTCTATAATGTAATATCGTTCACAAGTCTAGCTCTCATGTGTTTGCTTTGTTCGAACTATTTTGTTACGTATAAGCACTATCAAATGTCTGTAGAAGCTTTGCTAGTATTACGTGACATTAAACTAAAGTTATGTAAGGCTGACTAGAGTATCTAGTGTATAAGTTGACTAATCTAGAACTAAGGTGTACTTATTTGTGACACTGTCTACGAATTTGACATATAACTTATTATGACAACATATTTTGGGTCTAGAAGCTAGAAAGATTTAGTGAGCAGCTATCTTCAAATGATTTTTTTACAGAATTCATCTTAGCGAGCTTTTGTTTATCACCTAACTTACATAGAGTTTATTAAATAAAATCAATCCCATCCAATTACGGACAACTAAAAGGATGATGGCTAGAAATCACCAGGGTAACAGGAATTTAAAACAGTTCGCAGAATCACTACCACGATTGTAAGTCATATTGAAAGAAATAAACTCACTGAATTCATTGAAGGAAACCGTTTAAAATCTAATAGCCCCAATCTAGCTTAGTTAAAGACAGATTGCTAAATGCTGGTCCATTGTCCTCCAACACTAAGTGTGACGTCACTTCCAGTCCACTACGGCGGAGGAATTGGATGTCTTCCAGCCAGTTTTAAGAGCCAATTGAGAGAAATGGGTCAGGAGTGTGTCCAGCTTGTCTATAGGTGATTAAGCGTGATTGTAAGAATTTTATCGGGTGAAAGTTTTATGTACTTTTGGAAAACGCCAATTAACATTTTCCATGAAGCGAAGGAAATAGAAGAGGGTACAAGCAAAAACATCATTGTTATTTCTGTCATTGGAGGTCGCAATATGTAATTTTCTTCCAATCCTCTCTGTCAAACGTCCCACTAACATCCACTCCCTTCAGATTCATGTCCTCGGCAATTTTATTAACAAAATATTAAAAACTTCCAATTAAACAAAAAGCAAAGGCTAATTTCTAATTTTAAATAAAGCGTCTCCTATAACAATAATTAATTATCATTAACTCTTCGTGTAGACGCATACACCCGGGGAGCGTGCCCCGAGGGAGCGTACGTCGTTTGTAATCAGACCTGACCTGGATGCTTCTTTGTTCAGCGGTGAATGAGTGGCGACGAGCGGGTTAATTGCGTGCCTGCTACCGCCTTTCGAGGGTTACAACTAATGCACTAAGAGTATATAAACATTGTCAAACTTACTGTCATCATAAAACACATTTTTTTTACTCTTTTAGACCCACCCGGCAACCGGCCCCTTTGGTCTATTCTATCAGAAGGTAATCATAAAGATAGAAGAAAAATAATAAAAATAAAACAATTATTTACGGAAAACTTTTTTTTACATACAATTTTCTATAGATATTGTAGTGTATAGCCGACCTTACTCCCGATCAATCTATATACATGTACTGAGTATTAAGCTTAGAACAGAATAGAATATTTTTTATTTGTAAATCAATACAGTACAATATACGCCTTAGACATAGCAACACGTCTCTATCATTTCATCACCAATAACTCCCCACATTGCAATATCACAGAAAGTTAATATACAGTATATTCTTATATAAATAAAGATTAAATTAAAATCATAGGAGTATGTTGCGAGCTGCGTGATGTAGGTTTGTACAAACCTGTATTTCAGGCCATCACGTCATTACAGTCACAATAACGTGATGGCCTGAAATGCGGGCGTGTACAGTTTGTGTGTAGCTGCCGGTCACTGCGTAGAGCCGGTCAGCCGCGGACCTCTGCTTGGACGATTCTCTTCTCGAACGCCAGTATGACAACACATAGAATAGTTTGACGCTTTTCATTAATTTTAGTTAATTTTTATAATATTGAATCTATTTCTTGGTATTTCCTTGTTAAATAAACCTGCTTCTGGTTATTAATTAGTGTATTGTCATCGGTCCTCAATAAATCTACAAAGTTTGAACGAAATCTGGCCGTTTAAAGTGGGTCAAAATCGCGCCCAAAGAAGTCGGTTACAAACAAACATACAAACCTACAAACATACAAACATACAGGTGAAGCTAATAAAAAGCGTGTAAAAACATCCAGATTCTAAGCCTGTGGACTGTTGACATTTTACATTTGCACATCAGTCATTGTACATTTTTCGACATACAGTGACATTTCCCAAAATCATACATAACAAATTAATGTCTACTATCATTCCTGTTATTTCTTTATTTGCCACAAGTTCTCCTAATCATGAACTTTAGTCACGCATAATTTTACAAAGTGGACACATTAATCTTCCACATGTGGGCTATTTTCCCAGACCTAAAGGTTACGAAAACAATTTTATTTAAAGAGCAACTTCACCTAATTGCGTATTTCTAATTATCCAGGCCATCGGCCATTGAGAATGACTCCCACGTTCTAACACCCACGGCTCAGATGGCTCACAAAGGAATACCATATAGTGAACACGAGAGCAAGAAAAGAAAATTAGAAGCCTTGAGTTATTTTCTTTTTAATATTCTCGGTTATATTTAAGTCTTTATTTTATTCGTGTTATTAATAAAACTTAAGCTCTCCACTAAGTTTTGTGGCACAAAAATTTTGAAACCTTTTAATTACAATATTGCATATTCATCGTCATTACTTAATGGTCCTGTTGTATAACCTTCTAATATATCCAATAAGGCTCCACCAGACCAAGCATAGTACGTCTGACATTGAAGAGCAGACCATATAATTAAATAAATCATAATTACCTTACCCTAGGATCGAAATTAGCATGAATATTCTAGTGCAAGCAGTTTGTATTCAAGCCTGTAATGTGGTTCCATCTATTCCCTATGGATGTCCATTGAGGGAAGGTTTCCGATCCAGTGGCGTTCAAAGGATAAACAAGGACGATCTACTGCCGCAGGTTACCAACAACTAAGTATGTTTAGCTTAGGATCCTGACTGACTGACTCTGAATGATTGATTGGCTTTCGGTTCGAACGTCAAGGGATTTTCAGGTACAACGAATTTGTAATTAGTTGTTTTGTTAGTACTAATATTGGTAGTTTAGTTTTCATTTCTCCGATCATTAATATAATTAATTTTATATGCCGTACGTACATATTAATAACAACCTACATTAGCTTATTTACCTATCCCAATATTTCTATGTTTCATTATATTTAAGTGCGTACTACGTATTTGCTAACTCATGCCTACTGAGAATTTTTCACCCACTTGCCAAAGTCACAAGGCGACTATTACCTGTGAAACCTGATAACGGGATCCCGGTATCTCAACTACCTTAAATTAGGATTAAGGTCATTATGACCTTCGTAAACGAAATGGGGCCAAACGTCCGAGATAGATAAAAATGTAATGAGAACATTTGGAAAATGGCTTTTAATAATTGTAATTACAGATAACCTGGAAAAACCAGGGCAAGTTATCATAGAAAATTTAATTTTATATAAAGTGAGTTAGGTAGGTAATGCGCTCGGGGTCACAGGGAATCGGATTATGTGGAGTTACTAAGTTAAATGTGCTTCTAGCTAAAATGCGAAAGACCGACACGTTCAGTTTAATATTTTACAAAATCTCACACTTTATTTCAGCGAAGGACACGATGAGGTATTACTATGAATTTATTTTTCAAAATATATTCCAGATAATAACTTGAGTTGTAAAAATAACTCACTACTGAGGCATAGCACTCAGTCACCCTAAGACTAGAATTATGTTAGCTTTTTCATAGCTTTATCTTAATCTAAAAATATCAATTTTTAGCCCCGACGCAAAAAGTGGGGTGTTATAAGTTTGACCGCTACGTGTGTCTGTCTCTGGCACAGCAGTTTTTAAACGAATGAACTTGGATGCGGTTTTTCGCCTTCATCCAACATGATCATCATTCGCGTAGCCTTTTCCCAACTATCGCTATAACGCTATATCTATAACTTCGGGTCGGCTTCTATTCTAACCGCATGCAGCTGAGTACCAATGCTTTACGTATACACACAGTACAGATTTGCCACACTAAAAATGTCTCGGCCATAAACGCAGGCAACACACCACAGCAATTAACAAAGGAACAATACAAAACCTGAGGTTAACAAATTAAATTTTCCGGACAGTTTAGATCCTACTTCTGGACTGGGGCGTGAAATGTAAAATATAATTAGGGGTAGGCCGGTGAGAATCGTGGGCAGATTGTATTTGTTTAACCCCTAACGTGTCCCGGCCAAATTAACAGAAAGCTTTATAAAAATATACATAGAAGTCGCGTTGAAAGTTGACGTGACTTTTTAGGGATATAATAATAAATGCTGTATTCTGCTTTTTGGGGCTGTTTCGAGGGTTAAGTAAAGGCTTTTTGGCTATGTGGGCACATAATCTCTTGCCTGAAATAATAACATAATAATGAACATTTGAAAATTCTTCATAGTAAGGTTTCGTGGCAAGGACATGTGGAAGCTTTAGCAGATTGTAATTTTTTTAACCCCTTTTCCCTTCTTATCGCGTTGTCTACTATTCTTTGTGATGTCCCAATTTTAATAAGACGTTTGACCTCCCAAACTTGGTAATGCGAACCTCTGTTCTTATTTACCTTAATCTCAAAGGACCTAAGAATGACGATAAAACTTTCAAAGAGCCGAAAGTATCCATCTATAGACAAGTTTTTTGTTTTGATAAAAAGTCCTGCAAAGTCTACCAGACCTTTGGGAGGAAGAATTTTTCTTTGTTCTTAGATACTGTTATTTACGTAGGTGAAACGTTTACTTGAGAAACGTAAAAGATCACTCACTATACATTTGGGAATGTCGATGTCAAAATACATCGCTGTCTTTTATGTCATTTTGACATTTACTTGCCGCTCCCAAAGGTGTTAACAAACTTAACAGGTGCACCTCATCCCATTTAGCGTAGAAACAATATGACGTCAGAGGGTTCATTTGGGGCGAGTTAAGCCTTCCGACCTATTTCTCTTACATGTTGAGCTGATGCTGCTGTGGATAACATAAAGGATGTTACTACAGAGGCCCCATTTCGTAGACATGACCTAACGCACACACACAGGCATACATGCAACATTCTTTCATTCAGAATTCAACCGACAGGGATGCGGGTTGTTCGAAAGTGATTGTCACAGTGTATCATAATTTCATGTCATATGAACACTTTTAACATGCGACTGGTGTGGGGAAAATTGGCCAACAAGATTGTTGATCTAGTTTAACTAGAAATAAATTATGATTGCCTCAGGCAGGTTCTATTTTGGTATCCAATTAGTAACTGGCAGGCTCTTTGAACTCGATGTATATTCTTTTTGAGCTTGCTTTGTACAATATTCCAATCTAAATATGATAAACATGTTGTTGAACTTATTAGCTCCAACGAGTATTACTTAAAACAGTAAAAATATATGATAGTAGGTACGTGATTCGGTCCAGAAACTTAGTGGAACATAATAACGGTGTTTCGATTTGGATACTTAAGGCTTACGAGGATCTAATTTACATAGGAAGGCTCCTGTCGAAGTTCTTTGTATTTTAACTGTATTCTTTTCTTATAAAAAGACGGACAGGATAAGCCGCATGTTTTGTTAAGAACCTAATCATTGGAGATAAATAAACGATTTACACGAGTAAGTACACGTGCCAGGGTTATTGAATAAAAAATAAACTGAATGAATTTAGTATTCAAAAAGCTATTTATTGGATGTGGTATCCGGGTAAAGTTGAAAAACCATTACGAAGATGCCACTAGTCTTTAGATTTGTTAGAAATAAATAAAAAGTACGAAAAATCACCATAATAAGGTAAAGTCCAGGTTACCTAAAAGCCTCAGTCACTATTATGCCTCATAAGGAAGAGCAGTTCTTTAGAAAATGGATATCCTCTGGACAGACCAGTACTCCGAATAACAGACCAGTTATGTATTTGTATGTAAAATTGCAGGTTACTAAACCAAACCTGAAAAGCAATGAAGCTACATTTTACATTTAGTCAAACTGTCGCCATTTGTTAAACTTATCTCAAACTACCCTCCTTTTATTTGTCTTATCTACGGAGCTTTTGTTTAAAATGTTATTCGGGACATTAAAAGCTGTTTATATCGACAAGGGAGGTTTTTCTATGGGGTGTTATGATTAGATGTTTTTGTAAAGTTATAGGTAACTACAAAAGACGCAGGAAATGTCGAAGGTCACTCTCCAGTATTATATACTTTTCTCGGCCCACACAGAAAGGTAGCAACGGGAAGTGGGTGTGATAGAAAACACAAGCGTTTATCTCCAAGGCAGTCTATAAAAGATTCACATCAAAAAATCATTTTCCACATTTCATAAACCTCTTACTCATTGTACTCTGTCTGAATATATTTCAGTCTCTGTATAAATAAGTAACGGTTTAGTCGCTCATCCAGATTATTTCTAAAGGTAAATTATTCGCCACGGTGGCTTATAAGAAGTTATATTCCACTTGACAGTTAAGTACATTACGTTACTCTAAGGTATTTTCAATTTTATCCTAAGACTAAGAAACTGTCGGCGATCCCAGTTGATTCATTAAGCGTTATTTATTAGATAGCCTGTAAACTTCGCTCGTTTATATTAAAATTCGTAACAAGTTGGTAAGTTCAAAATTTTTCTCGCAAAACTTTCAATGTTCGTATCGATTCTGTCTGTAGGTGACGTCATTTTGTTTTGTACGTTATGACTGCGACAACGCTTTTATACAATATCTATTGGGAAAATCGGATAAAGGTTCGTTCCCATGACTCCTGGTGACGTAAGCGGCGGATCGCCGTGTCAGGTACTGCCGTAAACAATGACGTAATACTGACATCAACAAAACGGGTCTCTGAAGATTTGTTATTTTTGCAATCGCCATTGGTTTTCTCTAATCCTATTGTGTCTTTGAAAATGTTTTTATTTTAATATCTGAATAGCTGGAAGGTACTAAGCCAGCTCTAGCATTTCTTATCGGTATGGTATTCTTGCTTTGGGTGACGCTATGGACTTACGTTTGGATGAAATCATCTAAGTTGTAGCTTGAATGCTAATTATCAAAATGCTTACGTGAAATAAATCATAGCAAAGGAAACATCCGATACTATGCGAATTCCGACAATGGCAGAGCATCAAATTCATTGTATCTTAATTAGAATCTGTTAGAGCAATGCCACATATGCGATGTCAAAGGCAAAGTTAATCCGATCTATGTCATTACCGTACTAATTAAATTCTATACGCCAGGCTTGCCAAAACAGACCACTACAACATTGATTATAATTTTCGCAATTATTGCCAATTTTGGCTTGCGTACGGTAGTGTTATTAATATTTTAACTATGATGGTATGGGAATGGAGAAAGGGCTTGCGATTTATTATCAGAATGAAAAAGTATTCATATAATTAAGGCAGATCGCTAAGAGGAGTGAAGCATTTTTATAACTAAACTGTCGTATCTCGAAAACAACAACATCAATTGTTTACAAACACTGAAGTTAATCTGTTTTTACCTGCGGCTACTCCCAAAGCAGAAGTAAATATCTAATCCCGTTGCGCAATAATTAATCAATCCCGGTTGTACCTTTTAACGTAAACAACACAATTCTGCGTTCCAAAACAGGCTATTGCGTTACAGCCTTTTGTAATACGCAATGTATTCGATTCTGAAGCCAGCGACTTAACCCGTCAATATTTCTGTATAGCCCTATTTCGGCAAGTTTCGGCAAGCTCCGCTGAGCTTCGGCAATACATCTGTATCGTACCCTCGTTCGCCTGTCAATTATTTGGAAAAAATACACCGGCTTCAGGTAACGTGAGTTAGCAGAGAATAATGTATACGGGAACATTTGAGGGTTAATTGCTGTGAGAAACTAATTATTGTTTCAGGAAGGGGTTTAATTCAAATCATGTTTTGTGTTTGTTCCATCAATTCTGTAAAGGAGCTGATGAAACAACAAGCTTTGAATGTAAACATCAGGGGGTAACTACCGTGACCTACAAACCGAAATTCGAAGATATTTGACAGTGTCAGCTATACCGCACTGCGCCTGTGTTTTGGTAACAGCCGTCTTTCTTGAGATATTCCTTGGGGACATTATAAGCCAATTTCGTTTTATATTTTGCGAACTAAAACCAGTATAATATAAAGATGATTAGGGTTTTTAGCCTTATAAAAATAAAATACTGGTTCGATATATTGAAGTATGATATCATCGGTTTCAATAATAAATGCGCAAGCAATATTTGAAAGCCAAACGGTTTTATGTGCGTAAACTAAGCTTCGAACAACATCGAAACTTTAATCCATTACTGGTCGAAAACTAGAATGTGCGGAGGTTTCAAAAATATTTCTACAAATGTATGTCAGTGAACCGCGTGGTGATGCAAAAGCGTTGGAACACTTTGTTATTGCCCGGGAACATGTAGCAACGCCAGCTAGGGTTAAAGCATCAACGCTACCGGAGACAGGAAAACACATAGATACAACCGAAACTGGGAAATAGGTGAACATTTTTCAGAGTGTGGATGACACGTCACGGCGTTACAACTGCGTAAAATTCAACGGGAAAACTAAAATATAGGAAAAGTTGGCAAATAGGAATGGTCGACAGATAAAATGTACAGAAAGATAATGTTAGCACCAGAAAGATAATGTTCCCTCTGTTCTAGTTACACAAGTAACTCAAAAGGACAATGTACTTTTTTTCATCGAGTCTTTCTTTCGTGTACTTCTTTGCGTGGGATAGAGGAAAATTTGTAGACAGTAATTACAATTACTTATTAGGGATGTACATACATAAAAAAACAATAATTAGCCTTTTCACTTTCCAACATGACAAGAGTTAAGTTAATATTAATTTAGAAGGTGAAGAAACTACGATATACGCCAATAATATTTCATCAATTGCAATACCATCCAGGACTAACATAAGTTATGCCAAAGCAACGGTTTTCACAATGACATCCGTTGCCACATCAGCAGATGTACCAAACCGTGCTCTCGTCAGCGACAGCCCTGCCAATCGTATTGTGTAGAATCGCGTTGTAACATTCATCGGCAACGCATGCTCATCAACTAAAGCTGGTTCGACAAACGCTTGTTTGTTTGTTTGTTGTACTAGCTTATGTTTGTTTACATTTTGATGTAGCTACGATATGTTTGAAATTTATGTTTGAACCAATCTCTTCTTGCTACAACTATATTTTTGTTTCTGCTAAGTTGATTAAAAGTCATTCAAGACGTGTCTTTGGGATGTTTGATCTGGCAACAACGTGCTAAGTTCAACGCACTTCTTCTTAGCGAGTCGATGGCAATAGTTTTTTTTGGAGCCCGATATTATGCCATGGTATCGCCAGTAGTGGATATCGATGAATGTACTAGTACCAAACAATATACTTAATTAATTTTACCACTTTTAGGTGTTATCATTCTGTCCGTGTGTCACCAAACAACACAGGTACACAATTTCGCAAATGACAAGCTTATAGATCGCAATGATCATGAGAGTAGGCTCGCACGACTATCAAATATTCCCGTGGGATTCATCAAGCCGTCCATCGCCGCTTTGACGGGTGTTTAATTAAATTCAGGCCTCGGTTTCACGAAACAACACTACAAATTCAACCTCGTACCTCTTTGTTTCTTCAATTGTAATTTCAAGGGTACATGTGCTTTGTTGCGGCCGGTATGTTTTAAAATACCTGGGAGTTGCGAGGAAGGATGTAGCTGAAAGTATACCCGATCAACGCCAGTGTATTTCATTTGAAACGGTTATGGTCATTCGATATCTGTTTTCGATGTTTTTAATGTAACTTACGTAGGTACATATGTACTTCAGTATTTTAATCTTCGACAGTCAAATACGTAAACAATTTCAAAGCAAATAATTTTGTGTGAATCTTGGAAACCAGTGGAATGATGACTGTCAAAGTTTCAAATATTAATTAATATTGTTCAGAACATTTATAATTGGAAGAAGATGTTGAATAACAGCGACTTCGTGTTCAAAGGATGTAACGAACCGAAATATCATTGTGTTTCGTCAAAACAAACATTACAAATAACAGACAACACTTGATTGTTAGTGAAGTTAGTGGTACAAGTGTGTTTAATAAAAGAATGTCGAGTGAGAAACGATAGGGCGCTTAACTGAGAGTACCGGTTTAAAAAGCTGCAGGAAGAGTGCGCGAGAGCACATGAGGCGTGACGGCTTGCGCTATGGTTACTACACGGGCGCACGCTGCCACGCACATGAGTCAGAGCGCGTTGACCCGCGACGCGGAGCGGACGCCTCCGACACATTAGATACCGCTTTAATAACACACTGCGATAATTTTACAACCGGTTCCACGTACAGAGGACTGTATTATTATGATAATTGAAATGACTACTAGTGCGGTTACTAGAGTGTAAACAAGATAACTGTAACGTGGCTCGCGACTATGTATAGTAAACAAACATAAATATTAAATATTTACACGACAGGCATGTTATTGTATTTCGATAACAATAAAGATAGTATTTTCTGCTGTAGTGGTTCGGTTGAAGTCATTCATGCGTAAACGATTACAGATGACGAAGACCTCGGTGTCGAAATTCACTTTCTCTTACTCTCGAGGATTTCCAAGAAAAACACACGGCAAATGACAACATGAATTAAAGTACAGTAACTTTATATTGACAATTATACATTTACAACAGTTTTGAAATCAAAGTGAATCATAAGATGCAAGAGAAAGTTGAAGAAAGCCAATAAGACGTGACTGACGAATACGTGAGGACATTAAATGACGTAGAAAGTGACGGTAATTCGACCAAGACCTGAATTGAATAGTTCGTTAATACAAGGGTTCCTGCGTACCTAGAATGACGTCATATTACTTGCATAACCAACCTAGCCACATTCTCAGCCAAGAGAACGCAATGTAAACCGAATAACTTTGAAAATGTTTGCTGGTGGAATGAAAACGAAATTTTTTACAACGAAAAAAGGCGATTTATGCGGGATGAGAATTTTCATTTAGAAGGCAGTAATTTAGTTTTCTAGGTACCTGAAGAAATTGCGTTTGTGAAAATTGTTACGATAAAGGTCAAAAGTTCAATATTCATGAGGCGAGCGAGGTTGTTTTTCGAGAGTCATTAATTATTTAAAAAAAAAAACTATTTCAATGTAATATGATAAGAGCCTTCAGTGGAATTGAGTTACAATTGTTATCGTGGACTCTTGAAAATAGTGAGACTTTTTAGAGACGTAATTATTTCTAGAAATTAATACAAGCACCAACTTATATTTTGAAGCTCATGTGAATTTTGAGTTACAAATGAAAATTCTTTGCTATTTACCAACGCAACAATAAAGAAATCTCAAAACTATGACGTCAAAGTTTTCTTAGTAAGCAGCCTCTTTATGTCACCTGAAGTTTTTTTACGATAGAACTTGTGTGAGCGCCTGTACAAACTATTTTAAACGACTTTTATATCACTATTAAAACTTTCCAAGGGTGTATAATAAACGGTGGAAGGAATACCGTGGGATTTTACGTTCAAGGAAATTGTTTTGTATTTAATTTTATTATTGTTGGTATTAGAACGTTCATGGAAGAAGTGGTGTGGAATGTGTGCTTGTTTCGTTAGAAAATCTTGATTTTAAGCTTTGAATTCTAGTGGAATCTGTACTGAATTCACAATATCAGGAATAATACGAGAGAAACCGAATAAGTTATGTACTGTACTTGTAATCGAGTAAAGACCATATGGTTGGCCAATTGTGATCTTGTAACAAAAGCACCCGAATTTAGCTATTATTGTGTATAAAATTATTGCTGAAATGAAAATAAAAGGCTTTTAATCGACTTATTTTCACCGTTAACGAAATAATCCGATGTACAGTTCCTCGAAATATGATATGTAAATGAAGATGTCTTTGTTCAATGATAAAAGCACTGTGGTATGCTTCTGATCAGTTTAATTACTGTATCGAATATTTACATTCGAATTAACAGTTATCGACATAAAGAGACTCGACGAAGAAAACTATTCTCCAGCCTTTTCTTACAACCATGAATGCTATAAAGGAATCTTTCTGGTATATAGCTATATTACTCAGTGGGTCATAGAACTGTCGGGATTCCAATCGCGACCTTTATTGACCCTAATAGTGGGCGCCGATTGAATCATAATAGTTCACCATTTGTAAACATATATTTTATTGAACACAACTACTTTTATAGCGTTTCTAATGGATTATAATTGTTATACTTCCGCGGTAATAATAGGTTTATTTTAGTACTAAACCTTTGACCTTTTAGAAGGCTTTTAAAAGCGTAGTCTATTAGCTCATCAAAATCAGTGCTATAAATACCTTAAAACGTACCATTACTTTTATAACTCAGTATAAAAACTGAAAAGCCTTCATTACCCGAAACCGCTAACTTCGACAGAATTCTAGAGAATTTTCCCATTTTAAGTTTATTTGTAGAAAGTTACGATTCAGCGTAGTAGCTCAATCTACATATTTATTATGTGGTTTGATCCGGCACTTTTTATAGTTTATTGGGAATTTTATGCCGCCTTCGAACCTAGTACAGTTACGTTGCGTAATGTTATTTTAGTTCTGACAAAATATTTACAAATAGTTTTCATAACCTGACGGTCGAAGTTCAACATCTAATGTTTCAATGAGGCTTGAAACATCCAGACCTCCGTATTTCCTAGATAATCATGAAAATACCTCACCCACCACAATTTTCTGTTATGTGACGAATGTTATGTTATTGCAAAACGTACCTGAAACAAGAAAATTACTAATTAATACACAGTTTCAAAGGAATTAAGCGGTACTTTCAACTATTCAAACGCATCATATGAATATCATTTACAGACACATAAATACCTAAACAGCTTAAATATAAGGTACACAGTATACGCAATGCAGAAACACGTCAGACACAAGTTCCTGAGGTCTGAAGTCTGAAAGAACGAACATTTATTGAATAGTCACAGAAACTGCGTCGGGAGTCCATTCATTCGCGCAGCAGTGCGGAGGATGGCTGCACCAGGGTAAGGTACCCGTCATAAACTGAAGACATCGTCCTCAAATAAAACTAGAATACCACTTTCATATTATATTGAAGTACTTGTAACTTGGGTACTTCAGTTTTAACGGTTCACGAGGTATTGGAGTGGAATGCTCGAAGTTTGCAGGCGATATCTTACGAATGGCATATAAAATTGAAACGTAGGTAACCTATTCTTAGGGAACTTATACAACCAATTTGGAGACTCGAGTTATAAACTTGTAGTATTAGTTATCCATTGGAATCGAATTAGGATAAACCAGCGTGTATAAATAGTTCAGTTTTGCTTACGTATGACGTGTTTCTAATAGAAATAATTTTTAATAACGCCACCATACATAAAAGAAAATATTTTCATCGTCTATAACTTGCACCAATCGTGCTTACATCGAAGCGTGACAGCGAGCGTTGACAACTTTATCTCAAAAGCGCAGTCTGTGGACTCAGCGGCAACGTACAATGAACTGGCAGAACCGCACGGTAATGCCATTTTTACACCACCGCTTTTGAAATACACTGTATATCACACATACCGTCCACTGCACTGTTCCCTTTTAAAATTTAATGCCTCAACAGCAGAGCAATATTGATTTATTCCATGACGTTATCTATGCGTTTGCTCTGCAGAGCGGGGACGCCTGGCAAATCTGTTGATAGGCCATTCATCAAAGTATGTTAGTGTCAAATAGGCAGGTAGAGGAAGGAAATATGTCGGCTACGTGAGGAACATATTATTCCGACGTAAAGCGAAGTAAGTATTTTAATTTAAAATCTTCTTTTCAACATTACATGCACCTGTCAAAGTGTCACATTTAGCATGACAAGTTTATCCCCATTGCAGTCGGGGACACTGAACTACACTCTAATGCCATTTTTACGACTCGCCGGCACTCACCTCGCTTTGCCTGACCAAAGTACGGGCTTTCTCCTTTGACCACTTTGTCGCGAAAGCAAGACTTTATGTAAGTACTCTAAGACTTAATAACCATGGTAAGACCGTGTATCTGAATGAATATAAGGACACAGAAAAGTTTAATGTCTTCTCGTTCTAATGCAAAGACTGGAGATTGTTGAACTGGTCACAAATCTTAAGCCCACTACACAATATATCAGTAGGATATATTCAGATAATGTGTGACAAGTACAAACTGCATGCAAAATGAGGCTACAGGTACACTCATACATCTGTTGGATCAGGTGCTATTACATTATCTACCACATTTTCCGGTAACAATGGCCTATTTATCTTCCATCAGCTAAGTAAAACGGCAAAAAACTAATCCATTTCGGTTTCGCATCTGTCTTTTGCTTTTGTATTGACTTTTTATTTTGGCAGTGTTTTTTCTTTGGCCAAATATTTTCATTCCAAAAACAAGAATTTTAGCTTGCGAGTAGGGCATTACTTTGCCCTTTTCTAACGTTTAGGGCATAGCTTAGTGTAAGATACTCTTTGCTTTTTTACAAGACCCTATTATCTATATATCACACACCACTGAAGTAATCAAACAGCTAATTATAAAGTAGCAAACAGAAGGTCCAATTTATGCAAGTCCTGCTATCAATTGCGTGCAGGCAATAGATTAGGTCGGCGCCGGACAAGCTTATCGTACGTCGTGATATATTCGCGCAAATGATGCATGTTGATACAACTTGCAGCCTAGTTAAGCTACTGACTCATAAACTATACTGTTAGTGGTGAATAATCGATTTAGGGGATTTGGGGAAGCTAGCAGAGGAAACAACAGCTTGAATACGCTCTATTGCACACTCAAAAGAAGCAAAAAAAAAACAGGGGGGTCTAACTGCACCACGATTGCTTCTAAGCCACATTTAAATGGGCATAAATATGCCTATATTTATACCATATGTACAAAAGTTCATTATTGGACACACTACGTCTTAAAAGACTTTCCAGACGAACGCATGCATATGATTAATTAAGATCAAGGGAAATCTTTCCTCATCGCATGCAGAGAAAATGAGTCTTATGTTCTCATTTCCCTTTAGACTTAACATAATACCATTGATTGAAAGTCGATAGCATGCATGGTTCTTGTGAAATGATGGCAGATATGATGGAAAATATGCTGCTCCGACACTAAATAACATTGGGAAAAGGGAAGGGCAAGAGCATGATGTTAGCAATATGGGAGCTTGTAAGCTAGAAAATATCAAATCATTTCAAGTACTTACGTAGTGCAATTCCGCAGACAAATCGTCAAAGTTGTTCTAGCATAAACATGATAGAACAGGCTGAAAGTTTCGAACAATAAGGTTCAATACAGATAAAACGTGCAAACTTTCTAACAGCGTCATGAACGTGCCGGCATTGTTTTCGGTTCGCTTCCCGGCCTGTGCACTTGTCGTCTCGTATACAACGGTTATGGCCGTTGAACTGCAATGAAACATTGTATAACTGTGCGTGTATATATGTGTATGAATATATTTAAAAATTCTTGAGTATGTTTTTTACTGCAACTGAACTTTCGAATGCTTATCATTCCCAGACATCAAATAGCCATGAAAGAGCCTTGAAAAGAGACTCTCCTCAATTCTACAGTAACAGAAGATAGGGTCAAAGGATTGCCTTCTTTCAACCAAAAATTCCAATACCTTGCATCCAATACATCATTCATACTGTCACATATTTGTCACCAATGATTCACCACATCTAGTCCAAGTTCCCTTGCATACGTGGCCACTCCATGTGGCTATTGTATCAGTTGCATTCATAGGACAGCGACCGGCGTCGGGTTCCGGAGTACCAGATCACTGAACATGGCTCCGATAGCGATGCTGTGACGTCACAACTTTGCGGAGAAGTTGAGATGCCTTTTGTTTGTGTGGTAGGCTTATTAAGTTCGTTGCTATGTCATGGTTGATGAAATAATATGTAATTCCAAGGCTACTGCCTACTGCATATTTTTTGGCATAAAAGCCGACCATAGAGGTATATAAAAGACGACCTTATAAAGGTCGCCGGAAGACGCTGGATGCAGGTCGCTTCCAACAGGTATCTGTGGAGATCAAAGGGGGAGGCCTATGTTCAGCAGTGGACGTTCTATGGCTGAGATGATGATGATGATGATGATAGAGGTATACATTTTTTAAAACAAAGAGTATTTTTTCTTACTTTCAGTCGAAATACTAAAAGGAAGAAAACTCTGATTGTTTGTATCCCTTATGTATTTGTTTAAATTCTCCTGAAAAATAGAATTCAAGAAATATTGGTTGCATACATTATTTTACAGAAAGCCAGACTACATAATAAAGAGTCGTGGACCAATAAAAAATCTAATAAACCCTGCAATGCCTGAATACCAAATGCAATTTCAGCATACAATAAGCTTTTTAAAGCTAGCTATAAATCCTGAACTAGAAAAGGTTAGGATTTCGAACTTTCTGGAAAAGATTTAATGAATGTTGACGTGTTTATTTTTATCTGAGGTATTTCAGGCGTGTCTGTGCAATGGCGTGAGCCAGACGATTTTCAAAGGGTACCTGAGTATACACTGCACAGTCTGATGGACACTAGGAGCTAACAGAAAGGGCATTCTTACACTGGCAATTGATAGTTTTAACGTTAACTTCAACTAATTAAGTAATAGCTTTTAGACGGTGCTGAAGAAAACGTTAAACCAAGAGTTAGTGCATTTTGTTAAGCACAATCTTTACCTACAAAATTATTGGAAATATACATATTTATCGAAAAGTAAAAAAACTTGATGGAATTGCAAATCATTTAATATTCGATGTCACCCATGGATATCTCGATATAAAACGTCAATATTAACTTTTGCCTTCGTCACTGAGATGGCTCTTAGCTTTATCACGTTGAGGTCCACACACATGTATGTCAGCGCCCAAAATTCAATCAACGACGTTTTCGACGATAAATTCTGATACGTAGTATCTAGGTTTGGTTAGTTACAACTAGGGCTTTCGACAACACCTTTGACATCGGAATAAAGTTGACTGAGGACATTAATCAAAATCAAAAGTAAAAGTCATTTATTCAAAGTAGGCTGAAAATCAGCAGTTTTCGAACGTCAAAACAAAAGACAGCCCCCAAAACGCCCGCCTTTCACCATTCACATTCACATTAATTACATAGAGTATATTGATCCATAGTTACATTGACAAATCTCTTGTACTTCTTGTACAAAAGTACGCAGTAAAGTAGTGCTTGACAGGAGATTTTTATAAGTTCTGTGGTCCCCAAACTAGGCACTGCCAGTATCTTGGAGTCCTGAATGTACAGGCAAGTAACAGTTTTTCATTGTTTAGAGATACGTTACTCCTTAATTATCAATTTAGTAAGGGCCAATACATAGGTTTCTTTTGCCTAGAGGTAATCCAACATCGTTTTGTCCAGTTTTCCAAATAGTCAACCACATCTCAAATACGTAGTAAAAACCAGTACCCCAAAAACTGCTTAATGTCACAGCTATGACAGCGTGTCATCCCTCGAGCAAGGACATTTTGTCAGCCGTCCTCGGCAGTAGGTGAATTTAATTACAGAGTAGCAAGCGATAAATCGCCCCGGGGAAGCTTGGTCGAACTGGCTATGTACTGTTTCATTTTAATATTGAGCTCCAGGGTATTTGCGGGGTGGACGCGAGTCACATAAATGAGTAGACAGCCCGCCATACTTTGTTTAAGATTTTTTCATGTTTACTTACTGTTGTTGTAGTTCATTTCAGATGTATATTTTGACTAAAGTTTTTCGTGTCCGTGTCCTGACGGAGTGTTACGGGAAATTAAAAAAAAAATTGTTCTCGTACAAAAATAATGATTAATTATAAAATTATACAAACATAATATAGTGAAACTAAACTAAATGCAAATAATAACCCTGGCACCGATACACTAAAATTGCACATCCCATTAATTAACCAAAAGGTTAAGTAAACTATTTAATTGAATATCAATTTGTTTTGCAATCCACAATCAGTAGGCATTTAATTGAATTAGCGTGATACGTAAATATGGCGTAATATAAAATAAACGAGGATAATAATGTATTCCATTGTCAATTGCGTTTGGCAGACTTTGCCGGGCGTATGTAGCTAGGGTTGCCAGCTCTGCCACATTTCATTAATAAAATCCCGGTATACAAGGTAATTTAATCCGCACCATGTTGGTTCAGCTCCGGATAGCGACAATAAAAATATTTGAAAATGGGTTTTCAGCCGAGGTTAGCCAGAAGCCGGTTTAACGGTTTCACTATTACGTTAACGGTACGACGACAATAAACTGCGGTTCTTTTATTTAGAAATCTGGGTAACAATAGTGGCTCTCACTTCAGGCCATTATATAAAGTTTCCTGTGGCTAATATTGTAAACCGTGACAACACAACTAAATCGTTTTAAACGGTATTCTGTTTTTAATTGTATATTTTATTGTGCCGGGAAAATTCACAGTGCAAAAAGGTTTTATGAGAAACCCTGACCGCAATGGGTATCGCGGAATTATGAATCTGTAGTTTGAGAATCGAATGAACGAGTCAGGCAGCGGTTGGAGCTAACTATAATATTAAGTGGTCAACCCTAATGAGTATCGATATGGCTGTTTCTGATGGTCGATGCAGAACTCTGTACGCGGATTTATATGCCATGAGTATATAGGTATCCCATATTATTGTTTGCAGGCCTTAATTGATATGAAAGAGCTCTGAGCCATTATTATATCCATTGTGCTAGTGATTTATGTCAGAAAATGTCTAAACCACTACTAATTTGTACCTATAATTAGGGTATTAATAATTCAACACAATACAATAATACCAATTTAATTAGAAGCGTTAATTAAACTAAAAGAGTGAAGTAACTTCGTTTTAAAACGTAGCAATTACGAAACCGTTAAAGAGTTAGGAAATGGCTCGAGTAAATAAAACAACACTGATGGTGTTTTTATTTTCTTCATTTATCGAATAGAGACTCTTTTTAATGAACCTTTTACTTTCACAAAGTTTTATTGATATTTTAGATTTTTACTTTCCGTGACTTATACCCACCTACTGCTTTATTTTCGGGACAAATTCAAAGCAAACAATAAATTCACGTTGGCAGATATTATGTCATCTATGAAAATAATATTCTTTGAAATCTCTTTACAAATGTATTTTGGGTCCAATATCGAGTTATTTTCAGGAGATAAAGATCGGACGAACCCAGGTGTTTGACCTCTCGGCTCTTAAGGAATCTCTAATACCAATTTTGAGGGCCGAAGATCGTTTGACGAATATTGGGCGAAGGTTTCCTTCTAAAATAAGTAAGTACTTAAACTGTCAAAGCAAGTAATTACTTGCTGTTTGACCGTTTAATTAGAATAACACAGCCAAGAGAGAAGGTATCAAAAAAACAGAACAAACAAAATAAAACTTTTAAATTCCGATGTGGAGTTTTCCGAGAAGATTCCAACACGACCGCTTGACCTATTAGGTAAAATAATTAATTTACGAGTGGTCACAGAGGGTACCGCTAACGAATTCATTGAGGGGGACGAATTCCTTAATGGGGATCGGGAAGCAATCTAAATTCTTAACGCAGAGTATCCAGGGGGGGAGATTATCACACCATGTGTAGACCCCATTTGTTGTACCAGGATTTCCTTGATTGCAGTTTGTGTTGTCTGTACGCATACGTTTTTGTGGAAAGCTTCAATGTTTAATGGGAATTTGTACGGAGTCACACCGCGGTCGCCGTTATTGGCAAGATTTAGATGGAGTTTTGTGCAATTTAACTACTGATTTTGTATAATTAACTTTTTAAACTAACTAATATCCAGAGTGCTACGTCTTTGAGGTTATTAACTCTCCTACATGGAGAGTAATAATAATTATGAGGTCAATGTTTTTAGAGTATTACAGCAACATTTTAATCGGACAAGTTCCCAAATCTGACCTAGAGAAGGAAATAGTTTTAGTGAACTAGATTAGAGGCGATGAGCTGGCATTCTGCCACTGAATAGTCCAAAATTATCAATATTTACTCCTCCGTATTTATGCCAAATTGTTTTGAGTACAGCTTTGGCAACATTGCGGCACTTAACAAATCATTAAGCTTCATAAAGGTGCTTTATTAATACGTAAATTATCTTTACAAAATCTATGCAAAGGTATATTAGATTAAATTCCGAAATCAAAGCTCCTTTTAAACAAACCCTCATCTTAAACGATTGTTCAAACATCTTCAAATTCAATTTTGCATCTAAAAGTTCAAAGATGGCACGGTGAGATTCGAGATTTTTCATTAGTAAACGAGAAAGCGTTGCCCTGACTAGACGTCTGTGTTTACCATCCAAGATTCAATCTACGTATTTGCTTGTACCAGTCCGTCGCTGCATTACAAATAACAAGTAAACATCTCCGTACTTCAAGCATTTCGTCTAGTCTTACCGACGACGTTCGGAACGATGCATTTTGCAGACCACGTGAAAGTTTCTAAGTCTTTCCTCTTCCGTGAACTTTAATTAACTTCAAAGAAGTATGCAAAGTCAAAAAATGCAAAAGTTTAACATTTTCCAAACCGAAAATGAAGAAAAATCTTGATTGCGGGAAGTTGGCGACTTGTTCTAGCTTTTATAGGGAGGAAATTGTCGCAAAGAAACCTTTGGGGTAAAATACTGGTGTTGAGCACTTTATGGGCAAAGTGGAGCGAGTAATGTGACGTAGGTAACGTTTCGGCGATGTGCGAGTTATGATAACTATAAGGGTAGCTCTGACGTTGTTTGGTGACGTCATAAGGTACCCTCACCTGTTCATGACACGCGAAGAACGTGATAGTTTACGTAGTTATTCTGTTATGTAAGATAGCCAGTCGAATATGTAGGTATGCAGTCGAATCACATCTTTCGAGAAAAATAATGTGAAAACAGTTAAATATATTTTTCCAGTCAAGTCTTGAGAGGAATCGTGTTACGACATGTTTTTGTAATTAAGTTTTCTAGTGAGAAAAGGCGAACGTGTTAATGGTACTGCATACCTAACACCAGTGCAAGAGAGATTCTTGTACTGAAATCTGGATCACTTTAACATATCATAACGGGGCCTCAGAACATTTAAAGCCTTCACACAATATGTATTTTATTGGGTAAAATACGTGCACGAAAAACTCTAATCGCCTACATTCTATGTGCATATTTAACCCACTTCATTCTAGTATAAGAACAGTATGGAAATCTATTTCGAACAAAAACCGAATACGTCAAGCAGGTTACCTACTACACAGAGAACTTTCACGAGTCAACAGCGCGGTAACCATGGCAACAATAAGAGAAAGGTAAGCCACAAATCATGCGCCTATGGACAGGCACGACGTAAAGACAGGTAGATGCTAATACTGCTAGCAAAACATGAATGCATCTAGTGTTTAACGTTTTTGTTTTGCTGGATGAAAGTTTATTATTTTGATATGCGGTGGCTGTTGCATTCAAGGAGATTTGGTAGCTGGGCAGGACATATTATAGTGCACAAGAATTTGCGCAGACACAGGTGCACTCCTTATGTCTTCACTTTCCTACACCACTTCTAGACCAAAGCAGCAGTTATTCGTTGTAGATATTAGATCATATTTGAATAAAAAATAAATAACTGTACGAAAACTAGACGAATCTCAACTTACGCTCCAACATCCACTAAAAATTTTTCATAATGTCGACGTGATACACAAACCTCCCAGCTAGGCTGTGTCGAATGTGAGTGGATTTAGAGCAGATCCACCCCGAAGTACTACCTTACTGCGTAGAAACGGACTTTCATAATGATTCAGCCCCTATCAATCGTTAACTAAATTCCTTCAGACAAGAACCGCAAATACTAAAACCTTGACATTGAATGTCACTTGTAAGACAAAGGAAGCAGCACAAGTGGCACAGACCAGCAATCATGATTATAATCAAATCATTGTCTTCGAGCAAAGATTTCCTCTATCGAATCACTGGAGTAACTGTTTCTGACGTCACAAATTCTGTGACGTACCAAATGACCTTCGTATCTTCATGTATTACATTAATTAGGGAAAATTGCACGGCCTAAGATGTATAAGGAAAATTTTTCATGTGGTATCTAGTTCTATCATTCATGTTAAATGGAAAAAAAAAATATTTTTTTAGCTTAACATACACGTTCTGATGTTTTTCGTATGTACAGATTATGTAAAACCGATTATTCTGGGAATTATGTAGATGAACAAATTTCATGGGAAGTGAGGCTTAAAAAGTACTCAATTTTACATTTCAAATATAAAATCCTTTTACAAAATGTCAATTTAAAATTAAAACGACGGGAAAATCCCTTTTTCAGATTTATGTTATTCAACTGGTAAATCTGTTTTTGGATTTTCCATTTTTGGTTTTCACATTTTTCCCTCATGTTACGTAATATGTCAAATACTAAAAATAAAGGATTGACTATGCCAATCTTTTTTATTTACATAAGAGCCTTTACTTGATTTTTTATCTCTCAAGTCTTCGGTCCATGCACACTAATTATTACAGAGCGTACATTATGATTTAAGTACGTTGCCCCGGGTTTTCAGCCTAAAATAATTAGGACATTAAAACTATAATAGCTTGTTTGTATGTTAGTAACATTTAAACATGCGTGACACACCGACACAGTAGACAACAGTTTAAAATTACACAAAATAACAGACAACACGCGACAGTAATGACTCTTTTACACAATTAAAGGTATTAACGGAATTCAATCAACTACTCGTAATGTAACAATACCGTTTGATGGCATTGTAAATTAAAACACTATTAACATAGTAATAAGATTGGAAATCAAACAATCACAGCACACAAACACGGTAATGAGAACGAAAGTTTTGATGCGCGGACGTTTTTGCAACAATAAATTAGCAATTTGATACATTCATTCGTTTCCGATTATTATTAATTAACTAGAATCAGCAACTAATTACCGGCTCAATATTCAGCAGACGTCTGTATGCGCAGTTTAATTAAATTAAATGCATACGCATAGTTGAAGAATACTTAGTATGTTGTGATATTATTGGACTTGCATAAATCTGGTTCTTCAAACCTAATAGACAGACATGTATTACGTTAGGTTTGTAGCGTCACTTCTTCCCAGCAGAACACATAGGAAATGGTGAGGAGTGGGCGTATTGGAGGCTGTATTTTGTGTCCTAATGAATAAAAGTTTTTGAGTTTATTATCACAGTAGATTATTTCAGGCTTAACACCTAGGTGACTTATACATTCAGTTTCTTCGACACAATACATGAAGTACATATAAACAAATAACAAACAAGCTGCACTTAGCGACTTACATTTTAATAAACAATGTTCAAACAGTTCATAAGTAGACGTGTAGTATGCTCAGACGCGAGTACTCTGGCTTTGTTACACGTGCTCGCATATCGGAAACGATCAAGTCAGTTATCAGAATACATTTATCTATGTATTTATGAATACCTGGACTACTTATTGTTTAAGAAATACAAGCCATAAAGTTAGTAAACGCACTACACACTTGTTATATTATTTATAGGCATTATCCTTACTTGGTAACGGTAAATTAGGTAAGCTTAGTTGCGCTTTTTCGTCAATACTGAACCGATTTAAATGTTTGGTGCGTAGATAGTCGAGAGCCTAAAAGGACTACTTTTTACCCCATTGCGTTAAGGGATTCTCTCGGGGGTTAAACCGCAAAGAACAATTCGTGTAACCATAATTGGTAAGTAACAAACCACTCAAGTTGTCACTTAAACAAGTCTTTCCTAAAATATCTGTCGGTAACTTTGTGCTCCTCAGTTGACAAGACCGTGATGCCAATTAGCTTAATACGTCACGTGTAAAATATTTTGTATATTTTTGTGTGTGACACTGTACAGGATGAAAGAAGAAGGTCTAAACACTAAATCGAAACCTTATAAAGTTCTACAAAGGGTGTTGTGGTTTTTATCATTGAAAATAGCCTTTGATTTCGTTTCCAAACCAGCTACATTATGTAGTTCATCTTCAATCTTGTGGTAGACAGCTAGAGCTTCGAAAAATAAATGAATCTACTTATTACAACCATTTCAGTTCATCTAAATTCATAAGCAAACATTGAACGTCAAAAACGGGAAATTTGGTGATACTAGTGGGACTTTTGTAATACATTTTTTCGTTCTGACAGTACCTCTCATCGTCACCTTTCAATTTTCGTGTCACGTAGGGACCGAGGACCGACGAATGACGATGACGGTCTCAACACCGATTCTTTTATCCCACGTCAAAGGGCCAACAGATTTTAATTGCCTTTTAATTAATTTGTAATTACGTTTTGAGGGTAATGGCCAGCCATTTGGTTTGAACGATGATTGGTCGGTAATTTAATTGTTTTAACGATTTTGTTGTATATTCATTGGCCTAGGATTTCCTGGAGCCGTGTACAATATGAATTATTCACGTTAATACGCAATCGAGTTTATTTAGCAACTTTTCACGGCAAATAATATCGATTTCGAAGAAGTTCGTTAGGTTAGCCATTTCATTTTTCACCCACAGTCATTTTTCTGATTAATTTATTCACGGTAATGCTTACTTTTTGGGTACATACTTAGTGAGTGGAAAAAAACAGACAAAGTATTACTAAACCCACAAAGTATTTGAATTTTCTGACACGGTTCTAAAAATGTCTCACGCTCCGAATTAAAATGTCAATAAATATCGATCTATTTGCGAATAATTGCTAGTCATGTGTCATCGCGGTAATTAAACACACGTTATACTCAATTAAAATAATTGATTCTAAAATGCATGAAGAATTAGTTTGAAAATGTCAATGTCAACGTTGGAGGGGCGAAGGGGGGAGAGGGATATGTAGACAATCGATTTTTATAGCTCTACTTTGTCACTATGTCGACAAATACAACCTTGGTATAACATTATCATAATTATTTCACATCACCCCTGTTATCACTGGCACAAATTAATTCGCTATACGCTGAATTATTTATTATTGTTCAAAGCAATAACATGGAATAGGTTTTTGTTTACGATAATAATAAAAAGTGATAAGACCGTGAACTCGAGTAGGTCGGGTCATGCAAATGAAATCCGGTGCAGATTGGCTCGCATTGGTTCCAATTGTCGTCTCTGATGTGTACGGGACCTTGTAACACCAATGAACCGTGGTTGCCAAGTGCTTTCAGTTTCAATGACTTTGTTCAGTCAGGCCAAATGCTGTATCAGAGTTAAATTCATTACACGAAGTTTATTTATAAAGCCTATTTAATGAGACGTCACACATTTTAAAGTCGTTGATGCATAAGAACAAACCTGGTCCAGAAATACTTCAATTGTTCCGAATAGAAGAAAATGTAAAACGTACTGTCATAAGTCAAAGCAAGAGAAGAACATTCTGCCCTCCTATTTTCTTGCTAGCACATTCAAGCTCGTACAACGTCTATGGAAGCACACAAGAATATCTACACACAGCCAGACGGACGTGACGGAATTATACGAATTCCTAATGGGCACGGGACCCTAAAAAGGGTTCTTTAACGTAGTTTTTCCCCGTGACACGGAATGTTGTTCGCTCTAGTTGCACCTTATGTAAATCATGAGATGTATGCTCCTCACTGAGGGGTCAAAAACGTGAGTTCCTGTTTAATCGAGAGGGGTAAAGTTTGAGGAAATGCAATGTCATAGTTTAACATAACATGATGCCCGTTTCACCGAAAAGCTTTGAGTAAAGCACACCTATGTTTTGCCGATGAGGTATGTCTAGAGTTGAAAAGGGGAGATTATACGTCCTTCTATGAAACGTATTTAAAATGTAAGATGGCTTTATAGGATATTTCTCTAATACATAATTTCCGCTTATCCTTTCAATATACACGCGACGTTAAACTAGTATTCATAATAATACTCTCGTCACGTTGCCGCGGTTGTGTATGCAAATGACGATAATCCTGTTAGCAAAGATATACTATTGCTAGATCCGGGGAAGATGTATGCCACGAGCACTTTGACTCAGTGTTTGTTTAGCAATTTGTAAGTCATTAACAGAGTGTATACAAACAAAGTGCTTAGGAATCGTGGTGAGACACGTGTGAAGTATTGTTTTACATCTAGTACTACACGCCAATTGACGACCTGACACGTGTTCTGACTAACGCATTATGCAGTTACTTACGTACGACTTTTAAGTTCAAAGATAGGAAAAAATTGAATAGCCAACTAATATAGGAGATGCCTGGAGTCCAGCAACAAGTAAATAAAGATGCCAAAAACCTTTTATGCTTCGGTATCTCACAAGTAACTTGGCCTAATTCAAGTGTCAACCTTTTTGCACAAAATTGCTTTATTAGTAAAGCCTTTCAAAATGTAATCAATTTACTGACCACCTGCGGCTAGCAATTTAATATAACATTAAATAGCAAATGTACCATTTCAGTTAAATAGAGCAATACGATTGAACAGTTCAATTAATATCAAATATATTTCCCATTAAAGTCCACAAAGAGATGTCAAATTAAAAGATTAATATCGTACAAAAATAAGAAGTTGTTTACAGCAAATACAATATTGGCCGAAGAAGCGGCGCCGCAATCTCGGCGGTAATTAAAAACTCGCCCCTTAGGAACAAACTATGAGAAAGTGGCACACAACAAGCGACAGAATGGTTATAACAAGGCTATAAATAAACTAAGACCTCTTGAAATCTTAGATCTGGATCTTATCGTAACAGCTGGCCTCTAGTGAATCGCAGCTTCTGTTACGAGTGAAGCAAATAACCACAATTTGTAAAATGATAATGTAATTGAGTTATACAAACAGGAACTTACAAAATACCAAGTTTCGAGTGTTTTGATTTGTAAGGATAGAGTAGCCAATCGCTTGATACATGCATGTAGTGGCACACTTTGAATTGCGATGACAATGAACGTTCTGATTTAGATAAATCACTCCATGTTTGTCCACAATTCGGTCAAAAGTGCTTTTGGTAATCTGATGTGCCTTATCAAAACGACTTAATCATCTTACAAGAAACCAAAATAGTTTCGCTAACTGTGAAAAACCAGCATTAAGCAGTAAAACAAAACGAAAGAAAAAACTTCGCGGTCCAAGCTACGTAGAAGTTAAAATGAGTTGTAAATGTAAGTGAAGACTCAGTTGCCAACAGGTGATAATGAAAAAGTTAACTGATGTTACTGAGAACTTGACAAACAAACAAACTTGCTAGTGTTGGCAAAAGGGGAAATCTGATTACGACAGTTTATGCAGACTATGTTTTTAGATTTTATTATGTTGACGACAGAGATAATCCTAGCGGTGAACTCACAGATGGTAAAAATACAAATGTTACACTGGTTTACAGCATTTTTATAGTCAAGGTGACACATATAATTTCTTGTAGATTATTTGACACTGAATCTAATTATGAGTACAGAGTGCACTAAAACGTCGGGATTTAGTGATATATACCAATCTCACACATTTTTGAGGTAACCTTTCTTTGGTCATTTCTAACGATTGCATCATTTTAATCAACAGCATCAACTTTATCTCTACGAGTATTGTTAACCAGTGCAATTTATGTAACTGTAGTTTATACTCAGAATGTGTTTGACACATTAAAAACATAAATAACAAAAATTCGTATACCAGCTTTGTTACACACTGTATTCGACAATGCTTTGTGCCTATGACAACTATTGAATTCTCAGTAATAAGCTTTACAGTATTAACCGAATCTAGTCCATACTAGGTTTTCGGTTCGAACAAAGGATGTAACAGTTTTCCTAATGATTACGCACACTTACATATGTTTTCAGCGGTAATTTGGAAGATTAGTTTAACAAGATATTATGAATGTGTCTGGTTGATTCTAGATTGTCACTGAGATAATAAATGCGAAAGTATGTATCTCTTGTTCACACGCGCTTTCACGCGAAATCTACTGAACTGATTCAACTGAAGTTTCGGGACGCAGGTGGAAACGCGGGCAACAGCTAGTATTAGTTACTGTCTGGCTTCATGATTACGACGAAATAGCGTATTAATTAATTATAGCAGGGATAGCGTCATATGTGGCATTGTTCAACATGTCGGGAATTAGGATTGCAACGTCTATCCAATCAGAGTTACTGACTTTATATTCATGAACACAAATAATTGTACCAAAGAGGTGAAAAAGGTCCAAAGTATGTATAGGTTGTAAATGTAACCAAAATGCTGAAATAACGGGCAATAAACAAGAGCGTGCAATAATCCGTATTTAAAACGCAAATGGTGCACACCACTGCTTCCAGACTTGATGCGTGGCACCTAAAATTGGGCACCTGCTTTGTTGCCGAATTTCCAAAGCCCCATGCTATTAATTCCACGTAGATGGAAATGCAAACACAAGCGGCTTTTCATAAATAAAC
Organism: Helicoverpa zea x Helicoverpa armigera; assembly: GCA_033682625.1. NCBI lineage: Eukaryota > Metazoa > Arthropoda > Insecta > Lepidoptera > Noctuidae > Helicoverpa > Helicoverpa zea x Helicoverpa armigera. The sequence goes on from JAWIIS010000047.1 coordinate 3,567,168, forward strand.
AAAATTTCCAAGTACGGTCTTATTTGGAACTAATATGACCAACATCCTGAGTATTTTGTAATGAAATCATAATTCTCTGAATTGCACTTTCCTTATAATAACGTCAAAGGTGAATGATGTTGTTGGAAGTATTTGGGAAAATGCACCTCATAAGCTTTTGATATTCGACCAATGTTATTTTTTATATTACTGACTTGTCATTAATATCTTCAGATACATGAAAATGTATCTCTGCAAGCGACGTTTCATTTCCATTCCTATTTATCCACCCTAGTCATCTAGTTATTTCTTCTAGAGATAGTTCGAGAGTTTTCTTAACTGAAAAAGCACCGTCAAGATACCTCACCGGTTGAGAAGATTAAAACTCGATACCGAAGCGATAGTCTACGTCATTTCCGCATCCTCCCTTACCTGTAACGAAAGAAAACAGATTAAAGGAAAACAAGTAAGATACTGTATCCATATAAACGTGAACCTTAGAAATAAAGACCTGAGTAAGATATTTACTAAGAAAAATGTTCTGAAAATTAAATTGCGTGTTTTCTTACTTTCCAGCTAAATGAGATGTCGGCACAGAAATTATGAAACGTGCAATTTTATTTTATTTCAGAATAAGCGACTACTCCCAGTAGATAAACTCGCTAGCCTGCCTTTCGGTCTGTTTGCCCAGATTTCACATCAAACCTACTGAAACTATTTAAATGAAATTAGATAGTACAAAGATAGTTTAGGGCCTGAGCAAAGAATCGGGCAAGACATACTTTTTATAGGAGTGGTTCCCTGTGGAAGTGTACGACTACACCTTTATCGACTGAGTCGATTCGACTCCGATCAAGGGTCCAAATAAACTGGTGGAACCGTATATCGTATGTGAAGCGTTCCATAATTGTTAAGGCAAACATGACCCTTGTTTTTGTCCCTCAAGGTAATGAAGATAAGTTTCCGAATTATTGTGCTTCCTTACGTAGGGTAGGATATGGGTCAATATCACTATATTTTAGCGACATATAATGGCAGAACAAAGTTCTAAGGTATTTGTATTGTACTGAATATTCATTTATACTGAGAAACGTACATAATAAATACATATCCATACACTTCCTGTGAACAGCCATCCAACATCAACAAAGAAGCTTCTAATTAATTCTAATTTGGAAATAAAACAGTTTGACTAAAAATACAAATCGATTCATCAATAAATAATCCAAAGCTAAAATAGCCAGTCGCGCTGACCCAATAACCTAGATACGGTTAATCTGAGAAGTGTCCGCCATTACCGAAATGGTATAATCGTATTTTATAGTGAAACGTTTTATTTCACCTGTCATGTCACTATTTATCATAATGACGTGAAGGAAGAAGGTGAAAAGGTGAAAATGATTTAGTATGTTTTCTAATGAAGGAAAGGATGTAACTCCCAGTTCGGACATAAAGACTTTTTTATCAATATACTTAATATATGACTAGTCGATGTCAACCGTAGAGAAAGTTAGAATCTCATACCATAACGCTATCATAATACCGCTAACAGCTAACTTCATATTTTCAAAACCAAAATCCCGAGCAGATCAACGCTGAAGTTGTCTTTCTATGTATAAAAAAATAACAAACAAAAAATGACAAAATAAAGAAAGACAACCATAACTCGAAAAGCAATCAAAACTATCGAGTGTTCCAATTCCAAAATCGTGTTGTTTTTCGTCCGAAATCGCCGCGGGCACCAATCGTGAGCTCCCTGTAATTTCCGCGCACTAACAACTATTGAGCGCGCCATTGTTTCCAATCTTTTCCACGATTTAGCAGTTTCACAACACGCTTCACCGGAATCCGACGTTTGAGCGTTCTTTGCGCCCTGAAATTACTGCAAAATACTGCATTTAATCAACATTAAGAAAGGTATCCCCTCGGGAAAAAATGTTCACAAAAAACCTTGCACACGACGTTCCTTTTCTCTTTGCTGCCGACTGTAAAAAGCGGCAGCTAAATTAAGATAACTTAAAAGTAATGTAAAATTGCACGGGATAAAGAATTTCCACTTTTGGAAACACAGAATTAAATTATATTTCGTTCAATTTCAGACATATAACAGATTCTTCTGCTTGCTGTACAATTAACAATTGTGTTTTATTAGAGGCGAGCCACGCGGAAGACAAAACGAGACATAAAAATGGTCATACGATCGACTGGCTAATCTACAGATCCCAGCCGAGATAATCGGAACGACAAGGGTACCGGCCTGATCGTGACAGCGATCTTAGCACAAATTTATTGTCCCGGAGAAGTTTATTTTCCTCAACATAAAAACTTTGTGTATCTTCCAGCAAACTTGCCCAAATTTTGCAATTGATATTCAGAACACACGTGCCTTCTAAAACCATTGGCTTTAGAATTTTCACAGGAAAGGGGACATAAAGGCGCAGGGACCGCCAAAAGGGGTCCAGTAATGAGTGTAAAAGCACTTCGGTTGAGGAACGTTACTTCGCTTAGCAAGTTGCGGTGAGCGAACAACGAGACAAGACTATAAAATGGAGAAAACTTGAACTTGGTATTAGCAAAAGTTCATTTAATCGGCTCAAGTTTGATGGATAGGGCGATTAAACAAAATAATTAAGCTCAGATAGCAGCCATGAATTTTAGACGCAAATACCATACTTGGTGAACTTTAAATAAACTCCAGTCTCAGTGCTAACCAATAAATTAATTTGTAACAAGTTTAAGCAATTTAATCAATCCACAAAGTAGAACAAAATTACAAACTCTTAAACCGGTGTCATGAGACTAAATAAATCATTGGATTTAAAACACGAAACCGCGACATCTTCCAATCGTTTCCAATTGAATTTGTATGCATTAATGTACAAATTTTCAAGCACTCAAGTAATTTGTAAATCGTGCTATGAGATTTTGTGAAAATCCCGTTAACTGTTACAATAATATACAGACAGACTCGTCGCCAGATTCTTCGCTTGAGACGGCCCCGTATAGACTGTGACCCATTTTCCAAAAGAGGGCACCCGTTACGACGCATTTTACCTATTTTTGAGTTTAACCAAAAAACGTTCAACTGGCACTAATGTCTAGGTCGTTCAGGACTTGAAGGCAAAGCATAGAAAAAGTCTCTTGCAGATGTTGGCGTCGTTACAAGCATTTTATCAAAGTTGATCTCAATTTTATGAACATTTAAAATTACAGTGGTGGTAAATGAAATAATCTACTTGCTCGATAAACTGAAATGTTAAAGCTTCTGTTCATTTAGGTAAATGTATTTTCCCGGAATTTTCAGAATGTTCGCTATCTTTACTGATAGCTGTTTATAAGCCATTCTGTATATTGAATTATCTGTAATGGAAAACGTTTTACCCAATAACAAAACGCGATAAATTCACTCCTTTTATTTATAAGGTCTATAAAATGAAGTTCTTTTATCAAGGGCGCTTTCAAAGGACATACGAGGACTAAAAATGGACCCTCAATCAATTGCTAAAACAGAATTTAATACCTCGAGAAAAAAATAATTAAATTGATTCATTAATTCGAACTGTCCTACAAATCCAGCTGACTAAATGTAGGATATCTCCTATTTAACTATGACTAGATGACAGATTCAAAGTCGGGACATAGAATAATAGAGCGGACACGGCCAGGAAATGAAACACTGGTAATAGATGTTATAGATGGAACCTTTAGTTAGACAACTTACTGGGAGTTACTGGAAATTCCATTTATAGTTTGATCCAGTCACCCGAATACCTGTAGCGAATTTTGCGAATGTTTTGACTTTTAGAGGAAACTTTGGAGTTGCACTGCCAGTTTGGTTGTCGCCAAACTTTTCGTCACTGAATATTGTCCGGGTTGCTGCGCAGTTACCAGTTTTAGCTTCCTGCTGTTACCTGGATGGTTCATACGCGTACCATTATAAAGTTGCATTATTAGGTTGTTTGGCACTAAGTTGCGCAATGCCATCGAGTTTTGTGAGAACTGTATCTAGAAATATTAGGAAAGAAGTATGACCAAAAATGTTCTATTGTATGAGCAAGGACAGTCTGTCCTAGGGGAAGAGAACATACATAATTATTACTTGGACAGTTCCAGCAATTCATATTAAAAATAATATATTTTAGTTGTTTGTATGGGACATTTCTGGAAACCACGATAATAAAAGGAAAACAGCATTCAAACTCATATTTGACACACAGTATAATTTTAATCTGGAGAATATTCGTCTTCAGAAAGTTTCGACTTTGAACGGCTAAGGAGGCTTTTGTCTTTCATTTTTAAACAAGGACAGTACCTACTTTAGTTTCACTTGAAACTCGAGCAGTGAGACAAAGAAAAACATTTAGAAATGTTATTCTTTAAGAAGCTTTACAGATTTTAAAACTGTCTAGGCACTAAAATAATAGCAAAGAAACAGCTCCTGTCAATGTAGCAACTATTTTTGAAGTCTTTAGATATACTTTAAAGTTTCTATGGTCTTGTATTTTGTGGGCCATAAAATAGGATCTGCACCTATGTGAGGTGCAATTGGCATGTCAAATACCAATCATATAGCTAATCATCTGAGAATTCCTGTCTGCGTATCAATAAACAGAGAAAATTATGCATAATTTGCTGTGACAATTGATTCGATGAAATCAATCGTGCCCGGTTTTAGGTAAACACTGATTGTTTCGCAGTGTGACGAAACACAGAGCGCAAACAACGGGCGTTTGTGAGAAAATTAATAATTAACAAAACGTTATAACCTCCGAGGATGTTTCGCTATCATGATACGTGAATCATCATAGAATATTGAGAATTTCTCATTATTAGTAACATTCGCCGAATATTCCAGTACAGTCAATAATTATTCAGCTTAGTTATGTCTGCCTACGTGCGGTAATTTTCGTACCATTAATGAAAACGTTTTGAGTTTCTAGAATATTATGCCTCAAGAAGGTAATAGGAACAAATTATTTAGAACCTATATCCTCACAGAAAAGGAATTTCTGAGGTGCAAAATATTAGGAAATACCAGGTTTGTAGTTACACGGCTCAGTTTACCGCGAAAAGACCGACTGACGACAGAGGATTTTGTTTTTAGATATTTATATTTTTTGTTTTTAGATTAGTGATCATGACCTCATTTTGCATTTCGACGAAAAACGTGTTGCGGTAATATAAAGTTTGTAAGTTCTTCCTATGTCTCTGTAGGACAAGCTAGAAGCATTAAGTTTGTACCCAATATTTGCCGATACCAAACATATCTATATGACCTATATTCTGGATAAAACAAATAAAACGATGATCTAGTTAAAGTTAATACCAGCACCGTTAGAGGGTGGCGACATTGTGCGACCTTGTGGCCGAGCCGCGGCCAATCGATACTGCGACAGTAGCACAACACTACTCGATACTAATCGCATAGCTGTGCAGTTCTCAAGACTAGATTCTTATCGATACATGAATGTATAGATGGAGATAGGCACAACTTGGCTGCTTGGAGAAGTGGATATAAAAATAAATAAAATATCACCAACTGTGGATTTGAGAAAACTCTGCCACCCCTTGGTGGCTTGGTGGCTTGGTGGCTTGCTAGGTGATGAAATCTGCAGACCACTCGATAAGAAGAAGATCAACAAATGGAAAACTGCATGACCAGTAATTAAAATGATGAAACAGATTAAGTATCTTCAAATAAAGTTGAAATGATAAAGAGCTCTACTTTCTTAATAAATAATTTTGGTTATTACCTAGGCGTTGTGTTCTTCGTAAACCAAATTACTTGAAGTCTTTGAAGCTACTTGTTGCTACATCAGTCTTTTATTTTATTTACCGACTTCGCTTTTCAACATCAATTTGTAAAAGGGACCATTTTTTTGTAGAATAATTTATCTTTATTGCCGAAATATTATTTCTTCAGGTACTACTGCGCCAACATAAATTAGAACTTTCTAACTGACAATCATGGCGGGAGGCAATATTTTCTATGTTTATTGCAATAAGTTTTATGTAACGATGCCTTAGAGTGAAAACCTCGTAAGTGCAAGAGGTAAATTTTCAGGATAAGGATTAGTATTAGATATTTTTTACGATTATCTTTCAAGAAATGCAATAAAGAGTGAAAACCTCGTTAGTGCAAGAGATACATTTTCAGGATAAGGATTAGTATTAGATATTTTTTTACGATTATCTTCCAAAAAATGCAATAAAAAAATATTGAGAAAAAATGCATTTCCGAGGTTTTCATTCTAAGACGACGATAAGTAGATCTATGTTAATGAAATCAATGTCTTTTCATGCGAATCGGAGTCAGTGTCGTTTGGCATTCAAAACAAAGGAAATAAGAAATATGTCGGATATCCTTCGATGTAATTATCGTATCAATTGGCTCTTCTGATTTTTTTTATTCAAAAGGAAGTACATACTAAACTAACTATCTATATGCATCCATGGATACTTCAGTACTAGGTTTCTGTGCTATTTTGCTCCCACCCTTTCCTGGCTCTAGCGGTCTCAGATAATACTCGTAGAGACTTTAAAGATGTACATACAATTTACAAAAAAGGCTACGCCTAACTGGTAACACTTTGAGATATAATTGATTAACCATATAAAAAAGAAGAACAACCGACCGCCAAGCATTATGAATCGTTAATAACACTCATATACTCAGAATTACTAGAACGGATGCCGGCCAAATTGCGTAACAAAATGTTGCTAAAATGCGTAGCAATTCTGCGTGAGAGTGCGAATGGTGCTTACTTGATATCACATAATAGAGGCAAAAATAATTTCATGTTTGAAAAATGAGAATCTTGTATTTATTATTATTACAAGCTTTTATTACAAGCTTTTATTTAACTTGCAATGTATGTATGTATGTATGTATGTATGTATGTAACTATGTGTGTTCGGGTGAAATCTTACAACTCAATTTTAAGGCACTTGCCCTCAACCGATTGAGCTGTAATTTTGCATACATGTTTAGTTTGGATGACAATGCATGTTAAGCTATGTGACGTCATCCTAAATCCAACATGGCTAACTATACAAGATGGCGGACTAGTTATTTTTAAGGTACCTATACAATATGGGTATCAAATGAAAGGGATTGACAAGTAGAACACATTGCACTTTACGAAATAAAAATCCAAGATGGCCGCCGCTACAAAATGCTGAATAACCTATTTTTTTCAATCCCATCCATATGGGTATCCAATGACAGGGCTTAACAAGTAGAATAAAGTACACTTTACTAAATCAAAATCTAAGATGACCGCCGCTACAGAATTTAGACTTAGGAACTTACCAGGTGAAAACTAAAAAGTATAAAATAAATTGAGTTAAAAAAATCTTTAAAAACAAGCTTTTATTTAAATGCGCTAAAAAGAAAAAAATAAACTTTTACTGTAACTTATAACGACATTTCATATTTAACATATTTGACACAATTTATATGTTTTAAAAGCTTGTCGCGATTTTACTAAGAAAGTAAATACGAGTACTTAAATCTCGCGACAAGCTTTTAAAACGTATAAATTGTGTCAAATATGTTAAATATGAAATGTCGTTATAAGTTACAGTAAAAGTTTATTTTTTTCTTTTTAGCGCATTTAAATAAAAGCTTGTTTTTAAAGATTTTTTTAACTCAATTTTAATTACTAGCTTTTTCCCGCGGCTTCGCTCCCGTCAACTGACTTCTCTACTTTACCCTATTTTTTTTTCATAAGAACCTTCTCCTGACAATAACAAACACAAAAAAAAAGAATTAGCCAAATTGGTCCAGGCGTTGTTGAGTTATGCGCTTACCAACACATTTTGCGATTCATTTTTATTATTTTATAGATTGCTTGACACCTACGTTCTTAATTCGAATGCGCTCAAACATCGAAACTTTTCGAGTACCCTCTTTGTCGCTGCTCTATAAAATATGCTGTGATCAACGAACCGGGTCGGGGACGCGTCAGACGCCCCAATTTTGGCTCAAAGGGCTATAGAGGCCAAGTTACGTGTTCCGCCCACTTTGATTCAATCCACGCTTCTAACAGAAATAAATAGTTCACGGGTCACGATTTCTAAGGTGTCTTTGAAGCGATATTTCACTATTATTCGTATGTTAAGGAGTTTCCTTTTCATCTCTAGCTTGATAAACTAACATAAGAGCTAAGATACTTGACACATATTCTTCATTATGAAGAGCACTTGTTATATTTAGCGGAATTGCTGGTTTTAAATTGTCATAAAATATACCTACCTTTTTGTATTGTTTTTCGAAATTGGATCAAGTCATGGGTATACGAAAGTTGACATCTTAACTTATATTGTTGGTTTGTGACGATCAAGAAGTATTGGTCCATTAAACAATTAAGCACGCACCAGCCTAATTAAACAACTTCATATTATTAGTCTTCCTTCCACCTAGAGCAGTTTTCATAAACATTTAACCAAGCATGTATGCCAAACGGTTCGAGTAAGTAGTACTTTGGCACAAATTCTAACAATGCCTAAGCTATTAGTGATAATAAGTGTAATGTTATGTATGTATGTTAAATTATGGCACGCATCCAATCAAAAGCTTTTATGTTGTTTCGAGAGGAAAAATAACAAGAGAACAAGAAGTTTTTGTTGCTTATTTTCCTTGTACGGAGGAACTGTATGGGCCAATAAATGGGAATTGGTAACATTATGTTTGTATTCCATAAAGTTACCGAACTAACTGTTTTAATAGAATAGGAGGTATAAGTATTACAACAACATGATTTGAATACACGATGTTTTAATTGGAATTTAAATCAACAATAATATCAACTATCAATAAATAAACTATACATGGCAAACGTAACGAGGTACTTTTATTGCAGAGACTATAATTGTGATAGCTAATAAAACGTATAATAAATATGCATTTCTGCCTTCTCAGGCCGAGTACGTAGACAAGCCAGATTAGAACTCTTTGGCGAAAATGCGCAAGAAGACCAACACACTCGTTAAACTTGGACAAGGGGAACGCAGAGATGAATCTAAATGCAAGTCGATACTAAATCATTAAAACATCTATACTCCATTCAAAATAACATTAGAAATTTAAGTAAACCTTTTTTATTGTTTGTTCAACCGATTTTGACTTCTATTCCGTAGACAAAAGAACGGAATTGAAAGCAAAATAGTGGTTACAATACCAAGTATTTACTGCAGCCGCCATTAATCATACTACTAACGCAATAGTAGTCAAAATCGGTTGAACAAACAGTAAAAAAGGTTTACTTAAATTTCTAATGTTATTTTGAATGGAGTATAGGTTGATAGAAATTAAATCCTAAACATGTATTCCTTCAGTATTCTTCGTTGTAATATTTGATGTTCAAATAAACAGGGCTAAGTATGCCAAGTTTATAGCTTCGAACGCTCGAACACCGGGGCCTTATACGAGCGAAGCGTAAAGACCCCATTAAGAGAGATTATACGGATACACGAGATCGGCAAATGAATATAATGAATGTCTATCTACTACAATGTAATCCATGTGGATATTGAGGAGTATTTGCAAGATAATGAACAACTTTGTACAGCAAGAAATACTTTCATATGACAAGGTTTCATTGATACAGATAAATAACGGAGCTAGGCTTCAAAAAAAGCAAACTTCGCCACAAACTCGATTACCCACAGAATTCTCCGTGATCTCCTACATTTCACACCTCGCCCGTATCGATTCTCACACTTCCGCAGTGCACAATTGTAGGGGCATACAAAACACGTAGAGTGCAGAGTCTACAACGGCTGCCGAGAGGGTAAACAACCACCTTTGGTGCACCAAGGTTGCACGCTGTTTGCCAATCTTCCACCTTTGCACTGTGCTACCTGCAGACACATGATCTGAGGTGAAAGGTTTCTTTGAGAAGGTTTCTGTTTGGTCAGAATTGGTAATGGCAACTTACATTGGAGTTAATTCTGCATGAGCTTTTAATCTATATCCACACTGTCTAGGTTTCACCAGTGTCATAAATTTTCTGATCCACCAAACTAACTTTATAGTAATAAGGGATTTAGAATTTTGATAAAGTTGTAAGTAATGGTTTTGGTTATTATAATCTATTTTGTAGAGCCTAGGGGCGTAAGCTGGTGAGGATTAAATTTAAATCTGAACAAACATAATGCCAGATGTTCTTTTACAAAATTATAGTTTCATCAAATGTAGCTTTGAAAGATAATATGAAATGAAAATCTTCTATGCGGATGATTTGCAAACGACAGGCATGTAAACACGCAAAAAAAAACAAGTCTAAAAAAGCTTTCTGATGACATTTTGCCGCTTTACACTTAACAGGAGAAGGTCATGTTTACAGATTCAGCCACGTAGCAATTCCCAGTGGTAATTAATGCATTCTCGATCCAAGTCCCGCCTGTTCAGTATTCATGAGAGAGCCTACCTCTAGCACATTACACCCAGATCTGCTTGCAAGTAGTTTCGGATTAGGCTGCCCCACTCAAGATTGCGTTTCACTTAGAATTAAGTAGTTTCAAGTCCTCGTGAGCAATTTGTAAACGTTACTTGAAGGAAGTTAGGTAAGTTACAAGTTGTGAGTTCCTTCGGTTACGTTAGATCGCTTCGTGCATCATATTTACTGGCAATAAACCTTAATTAAATTGTTATATGTACTTCATATGTAATAATGAATCAAGATTTAGGCTATTACTGTAATTATGTGCTTAGGACCATCATTAGGTTTCCTCATTACACGCTAGAGACAACTATTTTGAATAATAAAACTGTCCAAAGGAAGTCTAAAACCAACCTTGCCTGGTAGTCTAAAACCCAAGCATGTCGCAAAACCCTTTTAATCTCAATTGGATAAAAAGACTTACTCTGGACTTTATTACTGCGACAAAACTAGCCCACATTAAGATGACCTGAATTGCCCCCTTTTTTAGAAAACATTTTTCATGGAGTTGAAGCTTTTTGTTCTCTTTTTAAAGTCTAGGCGCAGGATTGCGTTACTCAAGTTAATAACATTTTTTTAGTTTCGCGTGTTGCGGAACCAGTTTGGGCCTGGCTAGAATTTATACGCTACAATTTCTGGCTGGAATGTTTTACTGGAAATGAAAACTAAATATCAGTTGGTGTACCATAAGTTAGTCTTTTTATAGAACGACATCTACTGATGCAAATTAACTGTAATGATATAGCTTTTTTATCAACATCAGATATTTTTATGCAAATAGTTTCGGGACACTACTCGATTAGTTAAATCCCGGTCTTTATTACGAGGGGGTCCCAATCGGCCCCCTAGATTCGCTGCTGGATTACGAGATACCCGCGAAAGTCTTATGAATATTCATGACGAGATCGACGATGAATAGTCGATGAGTGTTGGACGTGTCGATGCCGTGTCGATATGTCAATTCGCTTTCCATGGTGGACATCACTATTCTTTTATATTTCGTTGTTTTGTTGTCTTGTGTGCACCTTAAAGTATAAACAGTGAGATGTCTCAAGAGAGAAACATTAAAATGACTATGTATATGAGTCGGTCTATATTTTCTTTATCCAAAGAGGCCGTCCATTTTTCAGAACATGACCACCACAAAAATAAAAGTCCAAAATACAAGTTTTCTTTATGAGACCCCTCTGACCCTCAGATACATTAGTATGCAAATTTTTCATATCAACCCGCGACGAGTGGCCATACTAATCAATCTAAAGCGCCCAGGTGTCGGCCCGTTGTCATGGTAACGATCTCCTTTGTTCCGTCGCTTTTAACGATGTAACTTGATTTTATTAGGGACGTTCAAGTTTTTGTCCAAGTAACGAATGCGATTTATAACCCTTTGCAAACGAACAATTGTGTTTAACTAAGCCAGTAGAAAAGGTAAGTTATAAAGGTCTTTTGTAACACATCAATTGTAATTATTCCTATTCTGTAACAGTGCCACAATTCGGGAGATGAATAAAACGTTTTGAAGTTGGAAAATAAATCTAAATCCGACTGCGAGCAACTGACAAAACGATGAAAATGTTTCTCTAACTGAAGGGACAGCTATCCAACGCGGAGTGACAAGTTGTTCTCGAAAAAATGTGACAAATTCGCATATGCGAGGGCCACCAGGAATTATTATAAAAACGAATGTCCGTTTGGCCGTCAGTTCACTAATACCCCTTGAAACCCGCTGGAAATCCAGCCCGAAATAGACATCCAGGTCAAATGGACTCGTGCAAATTTTAAAACAAATTGACCTAGATTTAGTGTCTCATAAATATGAAATTTTTGCCCCGTTTACCCGATAAGCTTTTGTGCCAAAGTTATTTCAGTTCTGTATGCTATATTGGATCATACGAGATTGTTTGAGCAGAGAGGATTAATAGTATAGTAGTGATTTATTGAGTAAATTGCGCCTGCGACGCGTTGACATTGTTTTAAGTTATTAATAACTATTGTTTTCCACAGCTGTACCTTCTGAATTAGACTGTGGTATGTAATCAGCTGATATAAGTAAATAAAGGCATCAGTTACCAACATTAAAGCGTTAATATAACATGGATTTAATGAAATAATCCTGTGAAGATGTCTCTGCTTTTTATTTTCGGCTGCAGATAGTCTTAAAGACGTTAGCATTGTAAAGTTCCATTATGTCACATAATAGTAAAGAGTACCTTTATCACAGGCGAATGTTCATGAAAAGAAACTAAGCCATTACGGCGTTTTTAAAATTAATAGCCCATTTCAAACTAAGCTCGCTGTTCACGGTTCGTTTCGAATGCGCGTGAATCGCCTGCTTCGGGGTGACAATTTTTTACGCCATTTTCAAATCCACTTTCTAACGCTTAACTGATTGTTATTTAATTTTCAATATCGCATCGTGTCGGGTTAAACGAGGCTGAATATTATTTTATCGGTATTTAGTAAAACCTCACACTAAAACAAAACAATAAGGGTTGCTTTTTTACGTACATACCGCTATGTGCCAAGATCTCTTAATTTCTATGATTTCATTTACTGCATCGATACCTAATAAAACTATAATTCCCTCTTTCGAAGCTTTCATTAAATCCGACAATGTTCGCCATCCGAATATCCGGCTCTAATCTAAATTTGAATATGCGAGCACAAACTACGGGGACCGTATCGCTGAATCGCTTACATGGCGATACATCACTTTAAATCATCATACTGTAAATGGCAGAAAACATGGTTTGGGCCGTTGTTCGAAAATCTCGATGAAAGCACGTTTCAGTGCGTTGCATTTCACCATGGTTTCGACCCCTATTTAAAGCGGGTAAAGCTTGATTTATTTGCATTACGGTTATCGGCTCGATGAAATGTTAATGCAGTTTATCTTATTATGGCCATACTCAAGAGATTTCACCTGTATTGTGAAATAATGGTACGAAAGTTTGATATAGATAGACTGTTATGAAAAATACTCACTGTGGCGTCAGGCAATTGTTTTGCAATATTCACTTATAATACCACAAGAGCTTCAAAATTATCGGGTATTTTCCGATAGGTTCGTTGCAAACAAATGAAGGAGTCAAGTTTTTCAGGTTAAAAAATAACGAGCGCGAAGCGCGAGTGATTTTTCCTGAAAAACTTGACGACTTTATTTGTTTGCAGGGAACCTATCGGAAAATACCCGATAATTTTGAAGCTCTTGTGGGATTGCAATTCTATTGGTCGATATTTGGGTCGGAAAAATAATCACCATTTTCCTGCCTTTACACCAATTTTATTAGGGGATCGGCGCAGCAGTTTTTCTATGCCCTTGTGTTTGCCGTCATCTCACAAGTTAAGATAAAAAGAACTTAGGTTAAGTTCTTTTTATCTAGCCATGTCGAGTTGATTTGCGATATTATTCTAATTGCCGCACCCAGTAAAGATATATAGCAGTCCAATCCTACATACACTAGAGCACATGCATCATTCAATGCGCACATCAGAGCGTGTTTATAAAGCGCTCCACTCACAGCGCGACATGTTTACGCGACGAACAATCGCAGCCACCCGTATGTTTGTGATACGCGTAGTAAGTTGTTCCACGTTATCGGTTGCGGTGTTTAACTAGTTCGTGTGACGTCACCGCTATTCAGTTACCTGCTTACGTGAAAGTTTTAGTTGGATGCAGCATTTATCTAAGCATATCTCGTTTATTGTTTTAATGAAAATCCATGTTTTATTTCGTAAGTAAAACAGAGGTTGGAAAAGACAGTAACTTAACTCTTGTGTATGAAGCTTTATTGAAAGTAAATAACATTTTAGTTAAATGATCATTTGAATCTCAATGATCATTAGGCTATAGAATTTAGAAGTTAAGATCATTACACACGCGCTCGTGACGCTTCCATTTCACACATTTTAACTCAAGTGCTCACATTATGCCTGATTATGCCTTAAATGGAGTGAAAGCCGCAGCGAGTCTAATTTAATTGAAAACTAAATCAAGATTTTCTTGGAATAACGACCTATCTCCACTATAAAACCTGCTTGTCGTGGCATACACAGAGTAGAATTCCACGCAAGTTATTCCATGATAATACGCCCAAAGGGCAATATACCTATAAATACCTCATCTGGATTACATCAGCCCACAGACGATAATCAATATTCGATTCACCTCAGAATCATGTTGAAAATCGTGACAAGACTGCGCCAGCAATTTTTCATCGACAATCGCTCGGAAGTTAATCGCGTGGAAAATGCAAGAACATCAAGCCGCATCACTATCCGTCCACGGCTCGATACCGACGTATCAATGAATCGAGTTATCGAATCGATTATTTTTGCGTCACAACGTCACCGGTTATTTCCGTTTAAATATGGTTGCTTTAAACGGATATTGGTGTTTTCGCTGAACAGATTGCAAATACTATTTTATGCTGCAAATGAAGCTTTGCATGTAGAATATCATTACTCAGAGATATCCCAACGTGCTGTAACAGTTTTACGTAAATACCTGTAAATAGAAGCAGAGTTTTCAAATTCTCAATTAAAAATATTTAGTTCAAGAATCCAAATGTTAATTGAAATTGAAAACAAAAAACCATTTCAGCTCTCTTTAGAAGCTTAAAAAAAGAAAAACACATTTCACAAAGTTATCTACAGTTGTTAGTTAAATGTCTGCTATCGTTAAAGCAATCAACTAATGGAAAACAGTCACCCCATATTTTTTCTTGCTTCATTTCATTTCCAAACACTATTATAATACAAAGCGTGATTTCATTTCAAATTAAATCTTATCGCAAGGTGAAAGAACTTGTTATTGCAAATCACAATAAAAGCTCGTTTCTATAAAATAGGATTTTTCACATGTATAAAACGAAGTCACTAAATCAATTGAGTTTTTGACAAAGAAGAATGAGTTTTATGTTACGGGTAATTGGGTCTATATTTGGTAAAGTGTGATAGGGCAGTGAGGTAAGCGCCATGTAGTTAATTTGGGTAAAATGCTGAAGTATTTTCATGGATCGATTGATTAGAACACGTCGTTAGTGTTGGTACTTTAGATAATATGCTATTAGACTTGTGTTAACACAATACCAAAATACCCAAATAATAGCCTTGAAACTAATGCTTCTGGTATGTATCGGAAAATAGAATTTAGTTCAATGTCGGGCCATTAATTGTTTTCAAGTATCAATGTCATTATTTTAATAATGTATGTTCTTACCGAAATACATTTTAAATTATGTGACACACGATGTCTAAATATAAGGCAAAAATTATTGTAAGTAGTCATTTAAAAGACGCAGACCCTTGTGGCTCCTACCAAGCGACATGATGAAAAAAAAACAAGAATTCCGTGATTCACAGGCATATTATATTATTACCGAGCAACAAGGGAATGTCAACTTGCCTATTCTGAAAATGTAATAATAAGAATTAGCATAAACAGTTCCGACATAATTATAGTCGGAACATTTTGTTATGCAATGATTTATGTACCGTGAACAGGTTGCTTTATAAACTATCTTACTTTGAATGACATAACATGTATTATACGTCAAAAATATTAACTACAATTAAATGTGTAGGTACTCGTAAAATGTAATCTTAATATTGTCAAGTATTTTTATTATCATAATTAATTCCATGTAAACGAGGCACTAATTCATTAAATTTTAAAAACAACAGCAGTAAATTGAAACGAATGATAATACAAAGGTTAAATAAATAAATTTTAAGTAGTTATTCTTGTATTTAACGTTTAGTGTTGTGCCATTGGCCCGTACATTAAATATTCAATAACGAAGAGATTGAATGAATGTCAGAGGTTGACAAAAATTCACAATACGAAATAAATTATTCCGTACATATTGTACGCGGAAGGCGAAATAATAGGTATTCTAATAAATTATCCATATTCTGTCGAGTGGAGTGACTTTATCATCAGCTGGAAGGTCGCCTCAAATCTAATTTCCTGTTAATATGTCGAGCTCCTTGCAGGGACGTTGACTAAATCTGTTATCCCTACAAGAATGGAGGCTGAATACAGATGAGGTATATATACTGATTTTGAAGGCGTATGAGATTATTTAGGGTCTAGATAAAAACTTATATTCCCTTAAAACGTAGCACCCGAATACTAGTCGTTATAAAAACTTAAATTATAGCTTACGAATCAGCTTCCTTAGTTACACCACAATCGATTTATACCTGCAAAGAAAAAAACGGGAATTTAATAATAGCACATCAAAAAGAAGTTTTAACTGCACTGAAGCCACGAGATTTTGTGACATTTCAAAACGAAGCCAATATGAGAAGAGGGCGAATTTTACGACTTTCTTTCTTCGCCCTCTTCAATTTACTATACGAGATTACAAGGTTTACTCATAGTTCTGCTGCAATTCGTACATAAAATACCTTCGAAAACATCGCAATGAAAATTTTGCCCCCACCCCAATAGAAAAATAATCACGTGTGAAATTCTAAAATTAAAACATTCTAAAATTACTCAGAGAGCTTTCACTAGAGCTTAGTCGAATTTTATCGATTCATGGACGCAGAATTTTATGTACACTTCGCTAAGTGAGCGTGTGTATAATAAAATGTAAATCATCTTAAAAGCAGAACATAACACAACCTTTAGCCTTTTAAAACTTAATTGGTGCACTGCAGTGGGTTAATCATGAAATTCAAATTAACTTGTAAATGAAAGACGGCTAACGAGTCACATCCGCATCGTTTAATTAGCTTGACGAGGTGTGACGTCACATAATGTCCTTCCAGAGTATCATTAAAGGACCTGCCATTACGTGGTTCGTTACTGGACGCGGGTTTATGCTTGAATTTAAAAGTACTTGTAAATACCTACTGGACTATGGATATTCATGGGTCATCAAAGAACCACCATCCGTAAACAACACAAATCGTTTTCTGATTATAGGAACTGGACCAAATTAAAAAATGTCGATGAAAGAATTTTAGGTACACTTTGTCTCAAAAATATCCCGGGGATTAACCTGATCTGGAGACAAAGGGTTAAGAGTAAAGACAAAAAATACAGTTACCTAAGTGCTAGAACAACAAAAATGACGAATATCACATTTCCTTTGGCAAAACTTTCCTTAGTTCTAATATAATTCCAGCGGTTCCCAGATATATCGCTAGGGATTGCGATCTGTCAGTGGCGTACCTAGACGCCGGTGTTTACGTTAGCTTAATGGCTACATAGATTTGGGTAGCATAATGTTTGTTCTACGAATTGTGGTAGATAAATCGTTACTGTAATGCGTTTTGCATTTGATTTATGTTATCCTCATTGTTCCATTTTAAAGGCAAGGCAAAGGCTTTTTGAGGATCCTCTGTTTTGTTAAGAACACAGTTTTAAACAATTACCTAGCCATAATAAACATTTAAATACTTAAAACTTCATGTACGTATAAATCATTCAAAATCTTTCGGAGTTCAATAACCGTTCAACTTTTGCAATCGTGCACAAACACTTTTTTTGCAATAGACTTGAAATCAATATCTTTTACGTTCAAACAGATATTTATCGTAGTTAGAATGATTACAAGAATGTAAAACTAACTTTAATAACCGTGTTCAAAGTCAAGTTTAGTAATTAGCCTTCAAGTCAAGAGATCAGACTACAAATTATAGTGGCTACAAGTCATTAATGCTGCACATACTTTAGTATAATCTCTGCTTGTAATGAAACGCGGTAGGCAAGGGCGGGAGCAGGGTCACAGAAGTACATAGGTAAACTAGGGGTTTCAATGCTTTAAATACAGTATAATATAGCATCATTATGGTTAAAATATAACGTTAACATGACCGTCTTTTACCTAGTCCAAAAGACAGAGTCTCCTAATAAGTTTCGACATTGCCCAATACTTTAGTGTAACAAATGGCTTTTCTGCGCTTCATTCCTACAATTACAGTAAATATCTTTAAATATTTTATCGAAGTGTTATTAACCATAAAATATATATACTCTAGCTGCAAATATATCAACCCTAGGTATACACTTTAACACATGTCCCTTGTGCTACGGTTACAAGCTATAATTATAATATCATTACATATTTGCTACGTTGTAAACATTCGTATTATGATCCAATGAAGTTTTTCAAAGAACACGCGCGCGTCTAGGAGAAAATGCCATTGTCATAGGATTACGGATGATATCCGAATACTTTATGGAACAGAAAAAAGAGGTAACAAAGATTATATGTACCATCATAGTGCCTTAGACTGAATCTGCTGAAAGAAATTGAGCCGATTTAAAGCAATGATTGTGTGGTGTTGCTTAGTTGACTCTAGATATGTTTGGGTATATGTATATGATATGTAAGTTTGGGAATATCCAAGCACTAATTGGAAGTTTACAGGTAGAAGAGAACTTATTTGCTGGTTGCACTTACTGCTAGAGAGTGCTGGTTAAACTTATTTGATAGTTTTTCAGAGGAATGTTATTGTAATTTCGAATAATCGAAGCATACGCAATATAAACCATTTACCGTGTATCACATGAAATAATACTAACTGGACATAAGTTCTCCACCGAACACACTGTTCGACTATAAAACGACAAAAAGTGTTTAAAACTATCTTTTTTGCCGCAACCAAATCCAGACAAACCTGTTTGAAGAACTCGTTCGGACAGGTAGCTTTAATCCTTGTCCAGAAAATAGCTATATTTAGGATGATGCAATTGCATATGCATGCAATTTGTACAAATGTAAATGAAGACATTAAGTTATTTCGAGCGCAAAGTTAAGAGAAAGCATAATTATTTAAAACAGTTTATGTTAATATAGCGAGAAAAGCCGACATTAAACATTCACGTGTCTAGCCGTTTATTAACTGACCGCACGTCATTATAATTGTTCTTTTGTGTATAATAAAAATAAAATTATATAATTTTATAATAAAACACGTAATTGTGTCGGTCACATGTGTTTATGGAGTCGGGTAAAATAACCGCGTTCCATTTTAACTAGCAACACTTTCACAGCCAACAATAGTGAGATACTATCATTATGTGGCAACCGCTATATCATCAATGGACGTGTGACTAAACATTGGTTACGTAACTGGTTACTTTAACCGCAGTTTATGAGTTACACAATTGGACTCATTATGACGGCCATTTGAAAGTTAATTGACTTGAACTTCTTCAAATTGTTTAGGCTGTTAATAAACCACATGCGCTTTAAAGTAAATCACTGCGATTTACTTTAAAGCAGTTTTAGCAATTAATATTTTGTTTTTATCATGACAGAACAATAAGATTAGAATACGTCATTGATTAGGTGTTGGCTATTCATAGCATGAGGGTCTAAGTTTACCCTTAGCATTCGACCATCTTGGATATCACAATGGCATTACTCTGGTCGGATTTGTTTCTGGTTAATAGATTAAAGTCAATATGTAAATGCATTCTTAATGTATATTTGGTTTTCTGCTTACGCTATAGTTAAAGGAAAATCGAAGTTTGTAGAGTAATCTGAGCAATAAAATACTTAACGCCCTTGCTTGACCTTTCACGAGCCGTTGGACGGTAAACACTAGTTATCTTTGTAAGGCTATGCGTACGATAAAATTCAATGTAGTGTATAAAGTTGCCAAATTAAAAGCAAATAAAAAGTAGGTTATCCAGCGTCCAAGATCAAAGATATTATCTGTCGGATTTAATGAAAGCGTTGAGAAATAACGCTAAAGTGAGGAACTTGCTCAATTCTGCGATTTTACGGTCAACTAAATTGAAGTAGTGATAATCAAATTAAAAGTAGTTAAAAATAACTCTAGAGGTTAGTTTGAACCTAAGTATCGTGGTAAACAATAAAGTTTTCTGCTCGTTTTATGAGCATACATTCACATTTTGAGTTTCAAATTCGAATGAACATGTGGTTAAAATCTAAAATGATATTTAATATTTTAAAATACATAATATATGACCGCATGTAATAAATATATGAGACATCAAGCATCTAGTTAACCGCTGTTCTAATGATTACAATATGTGTTTTGTTTCTAGACCTTAAACGAAACTAGATATGTACGCATCGAAAAATCTTCTCATTTTTCAAGTAATTAGCGAGTTAAATTATGAAATAGAAGACTAGATACATCGACCTAATGACCTAAGAGCGACCTTTCAGACAAAAAGTTCACAGCCGTTGCCACAAATTCGCTTTCAATGTAGCCAATTGAATGAAAATCCTTTGTTTTGTAACCAAACTGATGATATCTTATTCTCACAACGTTGGCGGGAACAGTAATGAGGTTTGTATGTGTTTGTCTTTAATCATACAACGGTAAAGTTATGCGGTGTCTTTTGACTAAGCAACTCTTTGATTCCGAGGCGACGGCAGCGAAAATTATCATAATTTAAATCATTTTCGTTGTGAGTTCGGTGTTATGTATGAAACCAGACCGGTTTGATGTTTTATTCGGCTTCAATTTTGCTTGTTTTGCTGCACAGGTTTTTCTTATAATACACTTAGTTTTATCTCTCAAACCCATTTCACAGTTACCTTTGGTTAGTAATATTTATCTCATCACCCCTCATGCAAGTCCTGAGCTCCGCGTTGGCATCAATTAACGCTCACAATCTAGGACACACCAAAAATATCATGATTACATGTCAACACGTGTGATCGTCTATTCAAATGCACTTATTACTATGCATGTTGCTGCATCCATTGGGAGTACCACCGGCAACGCAATATCACGCAGCTGTCCATGCCATCACTGTACTTTGTTCTTTATTAAAAGGCCCATAGAAGTGACAATGGCATGTCAAAAGGAATGTCGTAGAAAACCGATTTAAACCCCACTTGTAACAGATCTCGGTAGCTTCAAGACGTGGGCGGTACTCGAAGACTTTAACCAAGAGAATGTACCAAACTATTGCACAATAAGTTTCACGTTATGTAGCCGTAGACATATGAGATTTTTGTAAAGAAATCTTAGCATTTCTAAACTAAGCAAAACAGATATTTTGGAAATACTGCCCATCGCAGAAATGTAGTATTTCAAGTTCTTCTGGAAAAGTAAAAAATGCACTGACAAAAAACGTGAATCAACGAACCATCGCGTCACAAAATACCTGATACAAAAATCTGCATCAGGCAACAAAGATGATACCATATTGCTTATTTGTCAAGTTTGTTTTACAAACATACGGTGCAAAATACTCGATGAATTTCCACAACAGACAGCCTTAATTGAACGGTTCATGTTACATTTCTTCAGTAATCATTCATTACAATCAGAACGCGTTGAAACACTACTTTGTTTCATTTAGAATTATTACTTTTAAAGTTTGATTGTTGAAAGGTTAGACATGGTTACAGACGACTAACGCCCAAGTCCACCGATAACTTAAAACGTCAGTTTTTCTTAAAACAACCGTTAACTTTGAATCTTGAATATGACAACTTGTAGTAAACAGTAGTTTTAAGAAACCAGATGTCATTTGTCAATGTAGTCGGAGTACTTGGGCCTTCATCGTGCCAATTGACCATCCATTGGCGTCATAAGTTCCTTGTCCTCGGCCTAGGGAATCATATTACGTACTCGCTGCAGAGATGCATATTATGTTAACCGAGATCAATTGATCTGATTACATTATTATTGCAATTTACAACTGCGTTTCTATGAAGCAGATAAGTTTGAAGCTTTTATTCGTTTCTTTGCCATCACCATGTCAAGAATTGTAGAGTAATAGAGTATTGTCTCCATTAATTCAGGCAGTTTATAAGCAGCTCAATTTTTAATTAACAAACTAGATCTAGTTATTTACGCTGTATTTTTGTATTCCATGTCTCAAGATTACAAAATCACTGTGTACAATCTTCCAATTGTTGAATTTTTTCAGTTAATTATTATATTTTTCCACACTGTCATCATTAAGATTATTATATCCCAAGTTTTTTGAGCAGATTTACAAAAAAAGTCTCTCGGTTCTATCCAAGGTTGCTTGCAACAGTCAGTGGAAGATAAGATTTCGCGTTTATAATCTCACAGAGCGATCCAAGGGTATTTTAATTAGTTCAGTTTTTGTACTCCATGCTGTTGCAAACATCATGACTATGGGCTGTATTACTCTATGAATTATTTATTATTAGGAAGATAATGATTGTCGAGTATATTTACCTATGCTCTATAGTCTTGGCAAATTTTGACCGAGTCCAAAATAGTAATGGTCTTATAGGGCCCATAAGGCCACAACAACAGTATACAGGTCTAAATACCATAAACAACGTTATCGATTCCAGCGCAGTCAGCAGTGATCCGTCATATATTGACACTAACCTCTATGATAAATCGTTTCGGGGAAAACGATAAAATCCTGCCAATATGGCGACCAACTGTCTGGTTCCTGTGTTTGCTGAGTATAACTTAATCTCAAATAAAATTGGTGCCCTTTGAGGTAAGTATCCGGTGACGATAAGGTTTTAGATGGGGAAAATTCTGGAGATGTTGCAAGCTTTTACTGATTTTGAGAACGATCCATGAAATATAAGCGTCAAAAATAAAATGTCTCCCCGAATCGTTAACGAATGTAACGTGTCATTTCCAATAATGAACAACATGTGTCGCCTGCCATAACTTAACGCGAGGGTAGAAATAACGAGGAAAAAACAAGTAATGGCGTCATGTTTAAACAGGATAATGTTAAACAACAAAATAATGAAGTAGTTACAGAAGGTTCAATACACGATAGGGGAAAATAAAAATTAGAAATAAATGCAGATTTTTTCTTTAATGATGGACTTACAGGACATAAATAAAGAAGTACATAGTTCACAAGTCATAGTTATCATTACTTCATTAGCAGTTATCAATGTTAACTTGATCTTGACCACGCTATTGTTCGCTGAGCTTTGAAACTTAAACAATTAACATCACAGGAGAAGCTATTCTTCTCCTAAGAAACTGTCCTTAGTCAAATTCAAATGTAGATCTTTCATGTCCATA
Organism: Helicoverpa zea x Helicoverpa armigera; assembly: GCA_033682625.1. Classification (NCBI taxonomy): domain Eukaryota; kingdom Metazoa; phylum Arthropoda; class Insecta; order Lepidoptera; family Noctuidae; genus Helicoverpa; species Helicoverpa zea x Helicoverpa armigera. The sequence goes on from JAWIIS010000047.1 coordinate 3,590,576, forward strand.
ATGATCTTGTAAGAACAATTACTAAATTGCCCTAATGTAAATATTATCTACAAATAACGCTTTAAGAGCTCGTTAAGATTACAATATTACTATTCGACTTTTCCAAGCTTCGTCAAGGATAATTAAGCGGTGTTCTATTTGTATAAAACAAGTTAAACTTACTTACAAATTAAATACAGTGTAATATATTTAAAGAGCTTTCAGCTAATTAACAGATACAAATTCAGTTATTTGATATTTTTATTATCGTTATTGTCAAACCGATTCATATGCAAGGTACTAAGAGGTAAATATGTAGTTTGTAAATATAAAATTGATAGCACAAACATGGACACAACCATATATGTATAATATGTTGTTAAAATTATATCCTAACAGTTTGATAATGGAAACATCACTAACGTAAAAAGTACATTTAGTAATAATTACATTTTCAAATAGCAATCTTTGCTAGACGAAACCATTTTTTTTTGTAAACCTAAAGCAGTAAAACAACGTTGACCTGTACACGTATACACGTGTGGTTTTCTTATTAAATACTATGAAACACATGCTTGCCTTTATAAAAAAACTCCATAAACACCGTCCCTAGATGTTTTATCGACCATAAACAAGCGTGCGGACTCTTTCGCCGATAGATCACGTTCACACGGGGGAATACACTTTTTTCCTAAACACAAGATATTTTTCCTTGAGGTAAAGTGGAAAGAAATTGCACTCTATGAACCCTGCGAACTTTTTTGTTATTCATTTAAGGATGGAATGTCTGTATTCTGTGAAAGTATAAAATGAAGAAAAATATCCGTTGCAGAGAACAAACTTTATGAAATGAAAGCTGAATTTGGAAGCTCAAATCCCATACAAATCTTGCAACCAATATCAAATAAGCACCTATGTATACTTTACTTATACTTTATAGATACAAAAGGAAATCAAAATAAATAGTTTCGTAACAGCATTAAGTCAGAACGTTAAATCTTAAAAGCCATACCAGCTGTCATCGTGCAGAATCAGTAAATTTTGACCTGTAAACCGGTAAGAAGAGCCCAAGAAGGCGTGTCGAAAAGATTTATTAACAACCGTTGGTTCCGTGTGGGAGCCATCACGGAGATTTGTAACTCTACGCCCTGAGGCGAGGGATACACACTAAAAAGCTGTTTTAGAAACCGCCTATTCCCAGAATGGCGGCAACCATGACTCTTCTTAGGACAGTAAATAGTTCCAAACAGGGTTTGTTTACGTAAGACTATTTTTGGACAAGATTATAATTTAAGTACTGTCTTTGAGTTTCTAAGATACCCATTTGGGGTGTCCCCCTTTGTTCCTGAGATAAATATTGAAGCTCAATAAAGGATGTTTATTTAGAAGCAAAGGCTGGAGTTACAAATTGTAGTATCTTAAACATTGGTTATGTTAATTTACTGCTTCCTTTAGTAAATAGATTTCGACAAGGTTTATTTGTGCTGATATTGATTAATTTTGAGTATTTTCGGTCTCAATTCTATGTTGACAATAAATCAGGACTTAGTTACTATTTCAAGAGGAATTGTTTGAATTTAAAAGGCCATTCATCACCCTAAATCCACTTTAATTTTAAGTGTGTAGCTATGTTTTGACAGCGCATTTTTAGTTTCCACTTCATTAAGTATTTTTCCTCTATCTTTCTGATTTTCTCGGATATAAATCAGATAATCTAGGGGAATAAATCACCCTCTTTCTGAATGGTCACAGCACGTGTTCCAGAGTCATCATTATCATAATCCGGTATTGCAAAAATGAAGGAGCCCCCTCATCTTATTCACCTCATTTGAATTATTGCATAGAGCTCCTTGGGGAAACATTAGGGACTCCAGATTTTATGCGACGTATACAAAAAATCTTATTTAAAAATGATGCCTTATTATTTGCCATTTTCTTATTACTATACAATGGTATAAGTTGGTTTCATTAAATTATTACATAAGCAATATAAAAAAATCGCATGAAACGCGATTACGTCACATTGTTTTGAAATGAGCGTTTTAATTAAAATATTTTTTTCTATGTGCGCCCCAACATTGTATCCTGGGGGATGCATTTCATAGCTTCAGCAAAAACAAAATTGAATTTACAAGCCTTAACAATCAGTCAGAAGATATCGACGTTCCCTTTGTTCTAAATAATTTTCCTTGTCGAAGAAAGCCCGGAGGACAATTCGTTGAATGTATTTTTTGCTTTTTTGTACAAAATATCGAATTCTGCACGAAATACGCCCTCGACGAGTAAATTTCTGAGTACATTATGTTACTCATGTATACTCATTATGTTAGTAAATTATTTATAGTGAGGTTAATGTAGCGTTCCTTCATAAACGGACTAACAATTAAATATCTTTATTCATTATTTATTTATTTAACATTAGTTACTTTATGCAGAGAATAGATATCACAGCACATTTTAATAGAAAATCGATTGAGATAGTTTGCAGAGGAGCTAACTGCAACGTATTACTTGCACGTAGAGTTGTTATTTACTGTTCCGTAATATACTAAGTTAATACGTTATTCTGTAAGTAGTCTCAGGCGAAGCACACGTTCTAAACGTGTAAGACACTATTTCATGAAAATCCAGCACAGCATTTATTTTTATTAGGTGTTGACTAACAAAAAATTATCGTTCTACAACAACTGTTTCTCACAAGCCGTAAATAAGAGTTTTTATATTCTTAATTATTGCCTAAATCTGAGGGCACGGCAGTGCCCCAGCCAAGACTCGAGCAAAACGGGCACGGCCGAACTATCTTTTCTCGAAGCGTTTCGCGGCTATTTCAGCCCCCTGTATCTTCCATGTGAACAAAGCTAAGAGTTTAAGTTTTCGATGACCAAGAGTAAGTATTAAAACAAGCTCAGTCTCAAAATTACAAGACATTTGAATAAATAGTTTACGAGTTATGAGCGATCAAAGTTACACCATTTTGTCACTGACTCACTCACTGACCGATCATCAAAAGTCTAAGGTACTTCTAGCAAACTTAGAACCTTCAAATTTGGCACCAAGATAGGTTATTAGCTACATATAAAGGGAAAATTATAAAAACCTTAAAACTTAAAAAAAAATAGGAAACAAATTTATATTTGCGGTTTTTCAAGAACATTGTGTATGTATTTTGACTGCATTGATAACTTTGTTATTTATTTATGTACAAAATTTTACTATTTGTTTTATTGTTACGTAATAAAATATACCACTATTGTTATTATGTATTAAATATACATACATATGAATAAAAAAGCTAGGTTAAAATGAAATGAATAATCATAAAATCCAGATAAAATCTTTCATATTAATGCAGTGCAATAAATACTGCATGCTCGCTCGATAGATGGCGTTGTTCTGGTCTAAATCGCGCTATGGTTTCGTTACATAGCTTAGTATAAGTAGTACTTAAAAAAAAAACACAAATAATTTCATGTGATAGCGCCATTTACCTCTGAAATAGATCTCTTTTATTCTAAAAGATATTCGATTCAAGAATTCGAAATGTTTTAGTTAAAAAAAATGTTGTTTACGTGCTACTTTAGGTGTAAATATTTAGTTTGTTATATATTTAGTTACTTGCATGTAAGTTAATTTAATTTGTTATATACTTAGAGAAGAAAGAGACCTACAAAAAATAAATTAGATCCCACCAAAAACATTGAATGTAAAAAAAAGCCAATCCTCTACGCAATTCCTCCACCGTAAAAAGTTTTGAGATCGCATAGAAGCCAAGTCCTGTTCAACATTATTTGTAATAATAAATCAATATTTTGTGACTATAATATCAATAGTTTTGTTCACATTACAATAATATTGTCTTGGCCATGAGCACAAGTTAAAAGTCGCTCCTTGAAATAATGTGTTGAATTGATAAATATATATTATGGACATGATTTTACGATTGGACTGATTGGAATTTGAGATCACCATGGACTAAACATGCGCCATAGTACATGTGCAGTTCATTGATGTTGGATGATACTCACTGTCGGTCATTTAGTAACAATCGAATAAACTAAAAGTATTTAATTATTTGATTTTAAACTTCATGTTTGACTTTCACCTCTCCAAGATATGCTGTATTATATTTGTAGTTTATTGTGCTCATGGCCAAGTCAATATTATTGTAAAGTGAACGAAACTATTGATATAGTCACAAAATATTGATTTATTATTACAAATAATGTTGAACAGGACTTGGCTTCTATGCGATCTCAAAACTTTTTACGGTGGAGGAATTGCGTAGAGGATTGGCTTTTTTTTACATTCAATGTTTTTGGTGGGATTACAAACAATACACGCAGCACATCAATTTCTCTTCCCA